>BSBM01000429.1:0-2500000 GCA_027924585.1 Larix kaempferi | reverse complement strand
ACTTCATATTAATTAAGGCTTACTATCATTCATTAATCACACTTTTCATACAAAATAATTTAGATGTTAATTGTGTAAACATGTTCATCAATCCAAGCATATAATCAAGAAGGACTATAATAATGAATAACATCATATCCAATTCCATCGTTGGTCCCATCCATCCTTGTTTGTACTCCTACCACCTAATCTCCACTACTTCCATCACCTGACCTCACCATCCCATCCTCTGCTGGAATATACTATGGTGTCGGCTATACCGACCTAACCACATATAGAACCCGTAAGCGGAAGTGTCGAGTCCTACAAATCGACCAAGCTTCCCAAACAGGCACCCACTAGTCATCATCACACGTCTAGGGGAGCGTGCTCAGCATAGCCCTCCCATGACTCTGGGTTTCGGGGGATAAACGGTGGGAAATTCCTCCACCCCCCCTGATAGTATGAGGGTTAACACCCTACATCAACAATATTGTGCCATCATTGTTATAAAGGGTCTCGTCATTGAAGAACCACTTTGGGCAACTCGTAGTTCTTGTCAAAACTTACACATACCCACAAGTCATAGAGATATTGATATTTAAAAATTAAACAACATGAAAATTGATATAACATCATTATCCTCTTGATGTCCAAGACATTTCGTGTCTCCCTTGGTACTGTAGGAATTTGGCTATCTTGTAGCCAATCAACATGTGGTTAGTTCACCACTAAAATAGATCTCATGTATAAACATTTTCAACTCTGTTAGATGATAATCTATATCACTAAAATCACATTTAAATAATCATGTAAGTATTTAATCAAGGTTGGTAGAATTTATATTATAAAGGGGTTGTGGAGAACACAACTAGCATAAAGATACATAGAGTTCTTGAAAAAAAAATGCTCTACTGAGTTGAAATAGCATATATGGTTCTTCCAAGGGGAAAAGAAAAAACATGGCCAAAAACATTTCTACCAAACCTAAAATCACCTTTGAAACATATGTTGTACTTGTTCTATCTCAAAGTATACCTCAACTAACATTCACATATCAATATTCCGCATTCAATTGCATGTTCAAATGATATAACATATTCATCTACATTAATAAAACAAAATGATAAATTCCATTTACTATCCACATATCTAAGAGTCCATATGTCCATATAATAATAGTCTTAATGAATGTAAATGAGTCAAATAGATAATAAGCAATTAAAATGTTAAGTTAATTCATATTAGAGTTTAAATACCAAATGTCAAAATATGGGGCATTACAATATATATATATATATATATATATATTGTAATGCCCCATATTTAAAAATATATATATATATATATTGTAATGCCCCATATTTTGACAATACATACATATATATATATATATATATATATATATATATATATTAACTCTTCATCTACCAGTCACCAGGAGGGATCAAATCCTTTGACGTGATAGGTTTTCACATCAAGGGATTTGATTCCTCTCGACTCTTGGTAGAGTAGAGTTAAGATCTATGCTCATGATTTTGTCAAATACTTTAAATTTAGTTTATTTTATATCAAACATATATATTTAAATAGTTTTAGGAAAAAAAAATTTATTAAATTTGAGATGATTATCTCTATTATCCTTGCAACATTTGAAAGGTCATAACTACCAAGTTCATTCACAATTGCATGCATGCATATGACACTTGAAACTATGACAATGTAAACTGGGATTGGTATTCTCATTTTCTTGGTTACTTTTTTCCTTTCACAATTTTCTCAAATTTTTTTGCAATTTCACACTCTAAATCAAATTTTAGCCATTTATAAAGTCCAATTTTATCGGTTTTATCAGGTATTTGTACAACTCACACACAAAATAGAAATAAAACAATGAGGCAAACATAGAATAGAAAGAGAAAACTATTTACTTTCAATTATAATAACTTGGAGAAATGAGAAGTAAATTTTTTAGCCCAATAGAATATCACATAAACATGGATAGAAGTGTCATTTAAAATTGATTTATATTTTTATTTTTTAATCAAGGTTGGTAGAATTTATATTATAAAGGGGTTGTGGAGAACACAACTAGCATAAAGATACATAGAGTTCTTGAAAAAAAATGCTCTACTGAGTTGAAATAGCATATATGGTTCTTCCAAAGGGAAAAGAAAAAACATGGCCAAAAACATTTCTACCAAACCTAAAACTATATTGTTCTGCATATTTTCCAAGTAACCATATGCAAGTAAAAATTATACGCACGTGGTTATTTAACTAAATTTATGATTTGAGTGGGATTCCTCCATGGACACGCCATCTCAATCCATACCACGATCTCCTTAAAAATTAGGTTGCTTTGTCAATGCTACAACTGTCACTTGTATTGTTTCCTCCTCAATAGCACTATCATTTGCTGAGTCAATAAAGACAATTGGTGACTAGCACTAGCAAAAAGTTAATAACCATAAGCAAATTCCAAGATAATATTATAGTGTATTTATGAGTCACTTATAATCTTTTCATATTTCAAATGTTTCTCTTTCAAACTTCTTTGCATGCCCTCTTCATTATTCTCTTGTTTTTCCATATGGATGCGTAGATATTATATGCTTTGCTTCTTCCCTTACAACTTGCTAGCCATTCTTCTTAGGATATTTTTTACTTTTTCATTTCACTCTCCTCTCATCCACTTAGATTAGAAGAAGAGTAAGCCATACTAGGGAGTTAGGCGAAAAGGGCAAATCCCTTCCACACACCAAATACCAATTTGAACTAGAAATAAACCAAACACTACCTAAACTTCTTCGGCTCCATTTTCATTCAATTCGTAGCTCCAAAATGTGAGAATTATATGGTACTGATACAATGTATGAATTCAACAAGCCAAGAATCTTGAAACAAAGAAGTCCTCACTAAAATATTGCTCAAATATTTGCATAATTGAGAAGAAAAAAACTTAAGAAGAAATATGTGAGACTGAACACAAATAATGCCAATTCCATAATTATATTATTGAACAATAAGAGTACAATAAATAATACATCTCGGTAGATAAAATAGAATTCCTTAAAGGCAAGTTGAAAAGCTCACAAAAGGCAGGCTTACTAAAAGCTAAAAAAACCCTAGGTGGCAAAAACACTTTCCAAATCAGTATAAAGGCTCACGAATTGGAAAAATAAGTATTGGAAGCTCATGAGTGAAGAAAAACGGAAGTTATCATGACTTTTGGTGAGAAGAAAACCAAGGAGGGAGAGTTGGCCAAGTAAAGTTAGTTTCCTAGTCAAACTAGCTTTACCTTATCCACTAGAAAGCAGAAAAAGTAGGATAAAGCTATCTAAAGCAGGAAAGCGCACTTCTAAGCCAAGAATAGAAATAAATCAGAAAAAATCAAGAAATATCTTATACAGAATCTACCCAAGTGCGCCCCAGTGACTCATGATGGCATGAGGTGGCACTAGAAGTCAAAATTAGGCCAACTACCTAGTCTAAACCTAGGAAATTAATAAAAAAAGTATTAAAATGTATTTTATCCTAAGTATAAAGTAGGTATTTAATGTTCCAACACCCCCACTTAAGCCTTAATTAGAGTGATTAAAGTATGTGTAGGGCCCAAGCAACAAGGATTATGGTCACCGCATTACAATTATTATGCCCATGTAACTGAGGAAACAGGGAAAACCTCATGATAATAAAACCCTCCCTAAAAAATGGACATGTGCACAACAAAAATTGTTGTTTCTGATCCAAAATCAAGTAGATGTGAACTTTATCAGATGTCTGTAGGTATCTTCCTCTTGGGAAGAAGATAAATCTTCTCAACTAGCTCAGGTAGATAGGTAGCTGCATAATGAACAATGTAGCCATGTAGGGCATCTCCAAAAAATTGATGTAAGAGCAGAAGTGGTTGCTCATCAAACTTGAAAATTAGATTGATATCAGGTCCAAATGAGGCTTGTGATGCTAGATCAATGAGCTTCAAACAATTATAATTAAAATCAGCTCCAAGAAAATCTAAATTGGTTTGAAACTTTGAACTAGAAAAGGTTGTAGTAGTTCTAAGAGTGATGAACATAGGTTCCAAAATATATTTGGACATGAAATATGATCTAAAATAAGATCCAAAATAGGTTCTATCGGGTCCAAAAGTGAGGAACAAGAGCTCACAAATTTCCAAGTCAATGGCAGTGTCTCCATCTTCAGTAGAAAAATGAGGGAGTGTGCTAGTCTCCTTAGACGAATAAGCAGAAGGATTCAGATCAGAAATAGAGAGTGCATGTGCAGCAATCTCAAAGCCTGATACAACCTTCAAAACATACAAATTATAATCATAGTGCACACCATCTTCATGAGAATTGAGCATAGGATCAACAAAAATGAGTAATATATCCTCAAAATCAACATTAGAAGATAGATAGGAGATCAATGGGTGAATGAAATCTTCTTCAACATGTGCAGGTCGAATGTATTCTTCATGTGAATCAGATTCATGAGAATGAGATAAATCAGATCTGATTTCAACTTCAAGATAAAAAGAAGAAAGATGATCAATTCGAGTTGGATTAGTTTTTGAATTTTATACCATTTATTTTTCTTCTTTCACAACTTTAACAGAGAAACTTGAGGTAGAGACATTAGTGAATTCAATGAGCATATTTGAGGAGGTATCTATGATGTATTTTCTCTCCATATGTCTTATCTCTTCCTCATATATCAGCTTTCCAAATGCTCTATCCAATTTGGTCCAGAGATCACTTCGGTATTCAACTTCAACAATGAGGTAGCGCATTCTAGGAGGAATTTCCAAACACATTGCACCAAAAGCTCTATCACAGTTATTGTACCAAATTTGATTCTCTTTTGAGGATTTTGGTTCTTCAACAGCTCTAATAGATATCTCACATTGTCTCTTAAGATATGCGCTCATCTTTGGATTCCGCTCAGCATAGTTGAATGGTGTAAGAAGAGAAACTGAATTCAAATCCATGAAGTTGTACCTGCAAAACAAACTTTGAAACTTATATTGGAAGACTCATATGAATCTAAGCTATGAGCTCCTTGAGATTTAATACCATGTGAGAATTCTATGGTACTAATACCATGTATGAATTCAACAAGACAAAAATCTTGAAACAGAGAAGTGCTCACTAAAAGATTGCTCAAATATTTGCATAATTGAGAAGAAAAAACTCAAGTAGAAATATGTGAGACTGAACACAAATAATATCAATTCCATAATTATATTATTGCACAATAAGAGTAAAATAAATAATACATCTCGGGAGAGAAAATAGAATGCATTAAAGGCAAGTTGGAAAACTCACAAAAGCCAGGCTTACTAAAAGCTAAAAAAAAACCTAGGTGGAAAAAACACTTTCCAAATTAGTCTAAAGGCTCGTGAATTGGAAAAATAAGTATTGTAAGCTCATGAGTGAAGAAAAAGGAAAGTGGTCATGACTTTTGGAGAGAATTAAAGCAAGGAGGCAGAGTTGGCCAAGTAAATATAGTTTCCTAGTCAAACTAGATTTACCTTATCCACTAGAAAGCAGAAAAAGCAGGATAAAGTTGTCTAAAGCAAGAAAGCGCACTTCTAAGCTAGGAATAGAAAGAAATCAAACAAAATCAGGAAATATCTTATCCAGAATCTACCCAAGTGCTCCCTAGTGACTCATGATGGCATGTGGTGGCACTAGAAGTCAAAATTAGGCAAACTACCAAGTCTAAACCTAGGAAATTAATTAAAATTATTAATGTATTTTATCCGAAGTCTAAAGTGGGTTTTTATTGTTCCAACACCACAAACACTTTCGATGGTCTAGGATTCGATCTTGCCACTTTCTAGATTTTCAAGGCATTTTCAGGTAATGTCCACAACATTTCCTTGTACATAGAAGCAATCCTTCTTCAATTCGTTGAACTAGAAAACTACATATATTTGGTTCATGCCCTATCAATATTTATTCAACAAAAAATTGCAAATATTATTGATATTGAATAAGATTCGCAATAGATTCTAAAGGCATTCAATAAAACGACCGGACTAGAAAATTCTTGGGCCAGTTTCACAGTAGATGGCGGGAACCTACTAAGGGTTCTTTATTTTGGATACGAAAGGCTTTATTTTGTTAAAAAATTTACCATAAAGTTGCTAGTTGTTGGGGAGGTTTGACCTCATGACCTGCCGATGGAAAACAAAAGAAAACCCTATCGGACTGGACTTCAAATGGATTTTTGAAGTTATCTAGGTCAAAGTTTGTAGGGGATCAGGGAAATACATGGATATATAAATGATGGTGCACTGCCAGAATAAACCCTAATTTTCCCTAAATGCCTCCAAAGCTTTAACATATCCATGATCAATCCTACGCTTATCGAGGAGCTCTTGCAATTCAATACACTCCATTCCAATGATCATACTCAAGTACTGGGAGTATTCTTTGGAAAACTAAAATGGGCACGGTCATACATATATTTGCAATCTATTTTTAGAATTCAACATAGGTCATTGTAGTGGCCATGCTTTACATTGATGTGCACTCATTGCTATATTAAAAAATGGGTTACACCTATACAATACAGAGGTTCAACGCTTTGAACATAATTTCATTATTCATAGCTATGGTCCGATCCAATACCAATAAAATGGTTCAAGGTTGACTGATGTAGTTACTATACTCACCAGGGTTTAATACTATGAAACCCAAAGCCTTGAATTCGATTTCCAAGAGAATCGATGTTAATAGAAGGGGTCTAATTCATCCTCTCTTACAATTTTGTGACAGTAGTAGTCAAAGTCTACAACATTTGTGTGATATTACCCATCTGGGCATCCAAATTTTTCATTTTCCTGTCAAGATGGTGATTCCCTCTATCAGTGGCTCAATTCTACTGGGCTCCTTGTCTACCATCTCTCTCTTTGTCTGCGTCCAGGATTTAGAAGGGTTGTGCAGCATAATTGCACCCAACAAGAGTAGATGGTAGAACTCAGATTGATAAGATAATCATACATTCACACAGAAAAACTAGAAGACATAAAACCACATATTTCAATAATAGACTACAATGTAAAAGCATAGCGAAATCACTACAACAAACCCTATGATTAGCATCCCTTTTTGCTTCCTTTTTTACATCTAGAACCCCTTTTAATGTATTTTTCTTCATGTCCTTGGAAAAATCGATGCAATTTTAAGCGTTTTTTGCATAGTTTTGCTAAAGTAAACACCAAACCCAATGCAATTTTCACTAAGGTTAGCGTCAAGTTTTACGCCAACTTTACCGCCATGTTTGGCGGCTAGTTTAGCACCAGATTTAGTGCCTAGTTTTACAGAATATTTAGCACCTAGTTTTCTACCTCGTTCTGCAACGTGTTTTGCACCTAGTTTTTGCATCTACTCTTGTTGCGCTCCATTTTGTGTCTATGTTTTCCTCCACTTTTTCATCCACATTTGCATCCTTTTATTCATCCCTTTTTGCATCCATGTTTGTGTCCTTTTTTGCATCTATGATTGCGTCCACTTTTGCATCCACTTTTGTTGTGCCCCAATTTGCACCCATTTTTTCACCTGCTTTTGCTTCCACTTTTGCATCCATGTTTGCATCCTTTTTCACGACTAGGTTTGCATCGACTATTGCATCCCTTTGTGCATCCTTTTTTGCATCCACTCTTGCACTGGGTTTTACGTCGAGTGTTGAGTCTAGTTTTTCGTCTTGTTTTGCATCTACTTTTGTTGCATCCACATTTGCATCCAATTTGGCATCTACTTTTGCACCCATGATTGCATACACTTTTGAGTCCCTTTCTGCATATTGTTTTGCATCCACAGTTGCATCCTTTTTTACATGATCTGTTGCATCCACTTTTGTTGTGCCCCATTCTGCACCCGCTTTTGCACTTACTTTTGCACCCACTTTTGTTTCCACTTTTGCATCCATGTTTGCATCCTCTTTTGCATGTAGTTTTTCGTCTACTTTTGCGTCCAGTTTTATGTCTAGTTTTGTGCGCATTTTTGCGCCAGATGTTGAAGATGACAATGACGATAATGATGATGATATTCACAATGACTATGATGATGATGATAATATTGCTGCTGATGATGACAATGATGTTGATGACAATGATGATGATGATGATGATGATGATTATATTGGAAATAACAATGATGACATTGATGGTGATGATGATGGCATTGAAATGAATGATGATGATGGTGCACTACAACAAAAAAGTGACATTGTTGATGGGTAGGATTTTGACAATCCTTTAATGACTGTTTCCAAATCCTTTTATGGTGATCACCATTAAAAAACCATCAACAAAATTAGCTTTGGAAATGACCATTAAAGGTCCATTGTCATAAGTGGCTTTAGTGACTAAAACAATTATGTACCATTTAAGACCATCACCCATTCATGTTTTGGAAACTAAAGTAGTGACAGTCTTTCTAAGCCCATCAACATTCATACGTTGCTGAATAAACTAAGTGGCGATCCCTTAATGTTTGTCACCAAAAACACATCCTAAATAATGGCAATGGTAATTGATTGTCACCAAATATATTAACCTAATAATGACAATCACTAACTTTCACCAAATATATTAACCATTACCCTTGAATGACCCCTAATTACCCAATAATTTACTCCTACTTACCACTAATTACCTTATAATTGACCACTTGTTTCCTTTGATTAAACTCTAATTATAGGTGTTATTGGCCCCTAATTACCCCCAATTAACCCTTAATTACCACTTATTACCCCTAAATGATCCTAATTACCCCTACTTGACCACTAAATACTCACATATAACCCCTAATTACAACTAATTAACCCTTGATTACCCTAAAATGACCCCTACCTTTTTCAAAAAAAAACTTCATCGAGAAACCTAATGGATACTTTGAAACATTCAGAGGTGGCATATTATTCCCTGATAAACTCGTTGGTGAAAACTAGTGCACTTCACATAGGGGATTCTAGATGGGCACATGTCACCATGAAACTAGCCAAATGCCCAACATCATTGGGAACAATTGATTAAGCTATCTCCATGGGCTTAAATAACCACTACTTACCCATGATTACAATTAATTACCCCTATTTAAGCCATAAAAATTATATAATTAACCCCTAACTACCATAATTACCCCTAATTAATCCATATAATTAACCCTTAATTACCACTAATTACCCAATAATTACTCCTAAATGTCCCACAAATACCCCCTAGTTTACCATTAATTACCCCTAAATTACCATTAACTAACCCCTACTTACCTTTAATGTATCCATAATTATCCATTATTACCACTTAAAAGAGGAAGGTTCAATTTGGATTTTTAGAATCATCATCTTGGTAACATTTTACTAGGACATGGAAGTCTTAATTTAATTATTTGGTGAAAAATGTATTGATGGTATCTCTCTCAAATTCTTTACTGGAGAACTTAGTGATTACTCGACCTTCCCCTCCTTCATGTGCATAACTTATGTGCATGAATCATTATGTTAAATATAATCCTATAATGGTTCCCATACAACCCCTATTTGCCAAATATTCCCTTTACATAGCCTATGTAGTGGTTTTGGCGAGATGCATGGTCTATGAGAATTACAAGCATATTTTTGGCCCTATGACATTATAGTTCCTAACTGGACAATGTCTAGGGCCCCAAGAACCATCCCTAGGGTATAAACATTATAATGGTGTCCATACAATCTCTCTAGGTTAAATATCTCCTTTAAAGGGCTTGTGTGGTAGCATTGGACTAGGTGCATGTTTCATTATCCATAAAAGCATCTTTTAGGACCAAGGATGTTGGTATAAGGTCCTAAGGCCTAATGGTTAGGTTTCTTACCCTAACAGTTCCATGTTTAGGGCCTCAAGACCTATCCTTGCTGCTTAATACCTATAAATTGAAATACTAGGCTTAGGATCACACTAGAAATATTACAAAAATAATACTAACAGATGTAGCTGCCTACTAGAAAACATATTGAAACACTTCACAAAATGGAGCAGAAGCTTCAAAGACGTCCCAAATCCAATATGGGAAAATGGTTAGATGTTGAACAAGCAATCCTGGAATTTAAAATCCATGAAGATACCCTACTCTTAGTGATACCAAACTCTTCCAAGTTTGAGTTAACACCGTCTTTGAGAAAACCAAGCCAAGTTAGCTCTATGAAAATTTGGCTTTGTAGGGATAAATTAAAGTGTTACTAGATGGTTACCCATTAGGGGGTTGGGGATGGCCATGCGTAGTGAAATTTGGGTTATGGGACTATTATTGGGTTAACAATGGGGTGGCTCGAGCTAGTATTTAGTGGGTTAGGGGGTTTGGTGTTAATGAGTCAGTGCATTAGGTATTCTTTGCACCGAGAGTAGTGAGGTTCTTACAACCCAGTATGGGGGAGATGTTGTCACATTTTTCATGTTTGTCACTTTACATTCCATAACGGCTGATAACTTATCATAAATAAAAAGGAATTAAAAAAATTCATGTCGGCTCATAATAAAAAAAATTAAAACAAAAAATTAAAACAACCATAAATCAATCTTACATCCGAATCTATTAGACACAGAGAGGGATCCAATTTCTTGAGGGGTAAATTTTTTCTTGATGTCTTAAAAATTAAGAAAACAAAATTACACCTCAAGAAATTGGATCCCTCTCGGTGCTTAATAGATCCAGGTTTAAGATGGATGTATGCTGGTTGTAGACAAGTTGTAGTTAATGTTATCCAGGTGATGTTACATGTATGTTGCTACCATGGAGAATCCCCACTATATTATTTGATCATTCCACATTAATACTACTCTTCTAAATCATCTGCATATATTATTATCGACACCGTGTGTGTGTATGTGTTGTGAATGATCATACATTATACATAAAGATTGTGGGACAAATATGGGGTACTGCAAGTCCCAACCAATTAGTTAAGCATTACAATGTCATGACCTTGTTAATGGTTAGGGGTAAAGCATGGTTAATTAGTTAGGGCTTAAGGACGCTTGATTATGGGTTGAAGGTTAGATGTGCATGTTAGGTTTACAAGTAGTAATGGTGGGATATGGTCCAAATAGATTGCTTATGTACAGGATATAGGTTCAAAGTCCTTAATTGTAACCATAAGTAGAAAAAAGTTCAATACAAATGCTAAGCGATCTAAAAATGCCTAAAATGATCAAACATACATATATGTATTTTTTTCATTTTCCTTTCCCTAAGAAGGAAAAGACCTTCAGATTATTTTTTTAAGAACAACAATAAAATAAAACACCTTAGTCTTTGATGCCTAACTTCTAAGAAAAGTACAAGGATCCCCAAACTTGCTTGAGAACTAAGAAATAAAAAATAATTATTGTTTTAAAAAATTGATTCAGCTTGCTACAGGATGTAACCACAAGTTTCCTTGAGGAAACATGCAATCCAACAGCCAGTTGTCCAAAGACAACATGAACACACTAGATGGTTATTGTGAGTTGAAGGAAAGAAACATGTGATGTGATTGTGACAATATGAGTATGACCAACAATAACAGAAGGAAAGAGAAAGGCAAATTGCATTTGTAAAAATTCCTAATCATAGAGAGGGTTTCCACATATTTAATTTTGCTACAGTCCTGCCATATCCCATTTATAGAGAGGCAATTAGGGAGGAAATACAAAACCAAAATGAATACAGGGAACATAATGGATACATTAAGGGAATTGTCTCCGATGTCATCCATGACCTAGGGCGTGGTGCTCGACTCTATAGGGTGACTTTCAGACATGTCTTCTACTACAGGAACTAGAAGGATTTTTTCATCCCAACTGGGGGTATGTACACGGGACAACTAATTTACTGCGGTAAGAAGGTCAATATCATCGTGGGAAACATGTTTCCTCTCAGGTCTATTCCCGAGGGAGTCATCATCTGCAATGTGGAGCAACACGTCAGGGACTATGGTTCATTTGCTAGAGCTTCGAGAGACTTCGCTATCGTCATTAGTCACAACCTTGATAATGACACTAGTAGGTTAGGTTTTTTTTTTCTTTCTACATTTTCAATTGCTTGAATTTCCTCTTTTCAATGGGTGATGCCGGATGTTGGTTTCTTAAGCAACAAAACTATCAACCTCTTCAATGCCTAGAAATGCATATATGTAGCACTTGAAGTTACATTTTACAACTCCCTTTCCAATTTTTTGTCCAACCACAAACAACTTTGGCACTGAAACAACAACTTCCAAATTATTAGGTGTCCATGTGAAAAATAAAAAGAGTGTTTCTCATATTACCATCAACATGCATGCAACTGGTTCATTGTGCCCTTTTGAGCACCTCTCTGTAATTAAAGGTACACATTCTAATTTCTTATGTTTAAATTTTCTTTACAATAGGCATTTCATTTCAAGTTTTATATAGCTAAATACTTTTATATTTTAATATGAAGTTTATTTTTTTTTAACAATTTGATTCAATTTAAAATAATCTTTTTTAAATCAAAGTTATTATAATTTTTTTTGTTTAAATTTTCTTTACAATGGATATTTAGTTTCATGTTTTTTTTTTGTATCTAGGGGAATCAACAATTAGAGTTGGGCTAGTACTCGCGTGATACGGGGTCCACGGATCCAATCTCGCTACCACTATACCCCTAGGAGAGTACGCCTGCCCCACAACGCACCCACGTGCTTAACAGCCTGTACGCCTTAACAAGCTCAATTTTTTTTAACAATATGATTATTTATATAATTTTTTTAAATCAAATTTATTATGGAAATATTTTTCTTTTAAATAAAAATATTATGAAAAAGTAATAATTTGATCATTTAAAATAGTTTTTCTACTACAGAATTATTATGAAAATATTTTTTTAATACATAATTATCATGAAAATATTTTTTTAATACATAATTATCATGAAAATATTTTTTTAATACATAATTATCATGAAAATATTTTTTTTAAAATAAAAAAAATATCATGGAAAAGTAAATAATTTAAGAGGGGAAATTTTTGAACAAAACTTCTTGCGACAGAAATTCCAACACTCGTGGGAATGATGGTTGTGTGAGAACCAAATCGTATCATCATCGCTCATGCAAACTAATGGACATCGGAGAGATTGAGCCAGAATGCCTCCGAAACGATCCTTGAAATCCTAATTGTTGAACGTAACCCCTTTTTAAACGTATGCCTAAAACTGTAATTATACTCTGAGACCTTCATCTGGGGCAGAGAAACCGACTAAAGTTCATCCATTTCTTGGTCTAACCACACAAATCACCTCATAACATCAGTTTTCCACCATAGGTGAACACATTGTTTTCTCTGGTTCCATTTTCTGGTAGAAGATCCTATTCCAAAAATAATGTTATGAAGGGTGGTATTGTTGGGAGCTGTCTCAGATAAGATTTTTTTTTTCTGTTTTGGAATTTGGGTAGGCCGCGGGGAAGAAGGAAAAGCACTAGAGGAATAAACATATGTATCAATTCCCATCACCAGGGCAACAAAACATCTTCAAACTACTCGGGGACTGTTACCCTTGTCTCAGTCTTCCTTCAAGCAATCAATGGATAACCAGTGCGTGTTTCAGTCGTTCCCAAAGGCTCCAAACACTACACTATAAGGTACATTATGTACTGCCGAATTATATTTCTATTTTCACTTACTAATTTTTTAAAGCTTTTCGTTGTACTTTGTAAAACTCTAGATGAATCCAGCCCTTAATCAATACTTGGAGAAAATCTATTATCTGTGAACCCCATATGACCGCATGTAATAAAATTGAAGAAATACATTACAATTTTAGAGCCATATTAAAACCTGTTGGGAAAAATCAATGGAGAAGTCTTATGTTAAGGACTTAAGTTCTGAGAGCATTTTGGGTATTTTTGTTCAAAGCAAAGACATAAGAAACGGGAACATAGTCAAAGCCTCTGACATTCACAGCAAAAATCCAAAGGTGTCGGTTTCCAGGACAGAGGATGTTACAGACACTGGTGACAGTGAATTGTTTGATTATCAATAAAGCTATAGATAGTTAAGTAACTTCCCAATATTTAGATATAAACTGGTCCCCATCCCTATTGCAATGAGGAAAAAAGGTAAAATTAGGGGTTAACTCTTCGAACAAACCTCACGTAAGCAGTCGTAGAATCATGTGAGCTAGGAAGGGCGGGAAATAGCTTTGAACCAAATGATAAACTATATTAGGGACAGTGTATCACAGGAATTATCCTTGGAGTGCTATGGGAAACCGATAGAGAAAATACCACTAAAATGTTACATGGTCAGCCCGAACAATGTTGTCAGGTTATCCCAATTTGCAAATGGAAAGCATCATGCACAAAAGGGTTACCCCAACATATTGATGAATGGTTTACCACCACCTGATAAGGTGATGAATGAATTTGGAAGCTTCTACCAGACCAGAGCCCGCAGAAGCTAAGTCGTTTGATTTGAACCAGGGAGCTAACCATTGGCAATAGATATAAAGCTGGGTGGGTGGAATATAGATTGGGATGGAGATACTGTGCTATAGGTGCTAGAAATTAATTCTGGTTTCCCAATATTTTTCTATTAGGCTCTGCTTATGTGGATGAACAAGACCTTAATTGGCCTGAAGAGGAATATGATGGTTGGGGGCTTCAGCTCTTTCCATTTCTTTGATAAAATCAAGGATAAGAATATAAGTTCCCAAAAGCGTTCAAGAACGGTGACCAAACAATAAAATAAATTATGAGGGTTGAGATTAGTTTCTTGACCCTCCTCCAAGTAGAACTCTATTGTAAATAAGATGCCCACTCTGCTCAAACTGCCACATAACTAGTCCTCAAGTATCCTCCAAACTACTTCCACAAACTTGCTAACTCCACTGAAGTAAACTCGTCCTATCTCAAATTATAGGCCTGTTCGCATGCCAAATATCCAATTATAGGTCTATTCACATGCCAAAAGTATGAAATATGGCAAATAGAGCTTCAATGGAGCACATCTCTCTCTCTCTCTCTGAATTGTTGTCTTTTCCTTAGAAAAACTAACTTGCATGCACAACAGGCTAAAATTAGAGGTCATCAAGATCTAATTTCCAAATAGATCACTATTTTGGATCATGCAGCATGGATTGAACCCACAAAAAAGAGGCCAAATCAGTCTCAATTACTTCTAATTATGATCAACAACCAGCTAGAAATAGGACTCAAAAGAGCACTGTTGTCTTTGGATATTGGTGTTGTTTACATTGAAATCACGAGAAAGCAACCCGAAAAGCCTCATTAAGGCACCGATCCCCCACAAAACACGATGTTTATTAACAATAAAATAATCCCCTACCGGAAATAGTGAAAGATGTGACTTTTTCTAATTGTATCCACCTCAAAACTTGTTGGAGATTGCCTCTAAAGTTGTCCTCCTTGCTGAAAATGCTCATTTTTTTTAATAATAGCAAGAATTATATGTGGGAAATATACCTAACCAGGGTGCACTCTATGAATATGGTTGTTTGCATGGCTGAGATGTTAGGCTTGCATGAATCTCCTCCTCTAGAGTGTGAACTATTTCCAAGAGTGTTGTTGTTTGCATGGTTGGAACTTGAAACACAACATCTGCATTACTGTTTTATATAAATCTGGAAAACAGTGAATTAAAATACTAAAGCGCCAAACTTAATTTCTTTAACCAACCCAATGGAATATCCTATGACCGATATTGCCATCATAATGGTCACTGCGGATGATATAACTCGTCATGTTGCAAAGGTGAGGAACTGATGAAAGACAGGGGTGTGAAAAAGGAACCTGGATGCAGTTGGATTGAATATAGAAAAATGATTAATTTGTTCCTTGTAGGAGACATATCCCACCGACAAAGTGAGGAGATATATGCAACAGTGGAAACTTTAATTCGTAAGATCAAGGAAGTTGGGTATGTGCCTGAAATAAACTTAATACTCCATGAAGTTGAGGATAAGATGAAAGAAAATTTACTTTCCTACCATAGTAAGAAGATGGTTGTTGCATTTGGAACTATCAATATACCCCCAGGAACACCAATAAGAACTATAAAAAACCTCAGGGTATGTGGTGACTACCACACTGCAATCAAGTTCATCTCCAAGACTGCTGAGAGAGAAATCATTCCGAGGGATTCAAATTGCTTCCATCATTTCAAGGATGGATTATGTTCTTGCAGGGATTATTGGTAAAACGAAATTATTCTTTATACCATTTTTATTTTGCTGGACCTGACTCATTTTTTTATTGCAATATAAAATCTAGATTTTTGTTTTGAAAGTGATGACACAATACAATTTAGAAGTTAAAAATCCTATAAAAGTCTGATAAGATTTGGTTAAGGCCAGATGAGTGCTTGATGTATGATGATATTATGGTTATTGATACATGTCTGTTTGGCCTTCCATCTCTAAAGTAATGAAACCATCATAGATTCATCTTAAACTTGGATCTATCAAGCACTGAGAGGGAGGTGTAATTTTTTTTATCTTAAACTTTTTTGTTTCACCTTTCCAAATATCATAACAATATTATATTCAAATGTTCTTATAGGGGTCAATATTTATCGAGTTCATAAAGTTTCAATTATGAATAATTTGTGTGCATAGATTCATTCTCAATTGGAGAAAGTCACCTTGGAATCAGTATTTGCATTGACCATTAAAGTAGCACCATGTACAGTGTGTAGGATCTCATTAAGCTCCTCCCAATATAGGTCACCAATGGCATCTTAGCATTCTGGTTGAGGTCAAGCAAATATCAACCTCGCTATCAGGTAGGTAGACAAGTTCAAGAAGGATGTGAGAAACAATAGAGTTAGTCACATGGATTCCATGATGGGACTCCCTGTTCACCTGTAAATGACAAGATCCCTTGCAAACTGTTGTCTATCTTAGGAAAAAACTCAGAGGCAGTAAACGATGGATGGGGTTGCTACAATATAAGGTGTCTTATTCCATGCTGAAATTCACCATGAATGCTTTCGATGAAATGCAAAGAGACAAATGTTCCAACCTGAAAATAAAAACAACAAGAGAAATAACAGATAGAACCTTGTTTTCTTTCCCTTCTTCAATGACCAATTTGACCTATTTGAATCTCCTATTGTAACAGATTTGTAATATAGTTTCCAACACATATAATCAGCAAAGTGAGATAAATAGACAACCACACATGATAGTAAATATATTGAAATCACATAATCTTCTGTTAACGCCAGATATGTCTAGGTTCAAGATGAACATTTGCTAGATTTAACGGTTTTCTTTAAATTTATGTTGAAGTTGCTCCTTCCATCTCTTCCATAAGCAAGTTCGGAAGCTTGTTTCAAGCAGGAAGTAAATACAGATGAGAAGCAATGATGAATACAAACATAAATATTTTTTCTGGGAAGGAGTTGATCTTGAAGTGGCTTGCTTTATTGACGTTGTAGAAAGCCTGCCTCTCTACAATTGTACTTGAAGATATCACTGGTGTAGTTAGAATAGTTGGAGGACATTTCAAAGAAAGGATGTGAGAGCTGGGGGGCTTGATGTTGTTTTGAATTTTTTTGCTATTCTAAAAGAGGCTCTAGAGGACCAAGGTTCAAATGTTCTTCTTAGATCATCCAGAATAACTAAAATGAATGAGAGTGTAGGGATGTTGCTAAAGTGCATGAAGGTGATGGAAACTACTATTTTATTAAGTGAGCATAATCAGAAGCACTTGTTGGAGATGATTTCAAAGTTAAAATGTGAATAATTAGAGCCCCCATTTATTTCACCTTGTGATTAATGTTATCAAGACACTCTCTTGACTGCTTATGAGGCACAAATCACATAGTTCAGTTTCTAGGAGATGTGAAAAATATAGTATGACAATGAATGATGGTAATAATATTCACAGTACAGAAAGTTGTACAGGATTTTCCCCCCATTTTTGCATGGGTGCCCAAGTGGAAATTATGCCACAGTTTCAGTAGGGCAGGTTTTAGGTAGGAAAACAAGGAGGGATTCGTGACAGATCTAATGCAAGATATTTTCAATACTGAGTGTAAATCTGTTTGCACTTTCCAGGTCTTATTCTCAAACATTACTCTTGTAGCAAATTGTCGAGAATTACCCATAACAGTCCATTCTGGAGGTTTTGCAACCACTTGTCGCAATCAAGAGAAAGGATTGAGGTTGTGTTATTCATGTACTCCATCCTTTCATAGAAGCTATGGGACATAGTCAGTAATGTGGATTGGTTCCCATTGTAGAGGACAATTTTCAATTTTGTTCAAAAGGAAATTCATGTTGTGATTAAGGAGGACTCCATTGTTGCTAAAATATGTTGTTGACTAAGAAAGGATCCGAGGATTGTCCCTATGCAGTATTGCACAAAGAAGTTTAAGATGGTGTTGATTTTGCTTGAAAACCCATCAAGACTGAGGGGTGAGCATACTGGAGGTAAAACTATTAGCTAACTATTGTAAACTCCATTTTGTTGTTCATCAGATATCCATGCCTCTTTCGAAAAATTTGGGTACTGAAATAACAACAAAACGCTCAAGCTGGTTGTGCATTAGTATGATGTCTCAAAATTCAATTGGGAAGCTTGCTCGACAAACAAGGAATCCATATCCTAAGAAAAGAGTAGATCCCACGTTCAATCTACATGATGAAACTCCAAAAGAAGCTATCATTATTATAACTAGGGTTGACTCTCTCTGAGTTCCAGCTGTAATTGTATGCCCCTCCTTTCACAGCAACCTTTGTGTAACCCATGGCTACATTACTCCTATAACTGCACACAAGTCAGAGTGGATGGATTCTTTTTTTTTTGCAGGTGGATGGCAGAATATCAAACACAATTCCACTTTCTAAATCAACGCATCAGTCCTCCACTGACACTTGCAGACTACAATATTTTGATATAGGACTAAATTTGACTTTCAAGGGGAAAGCTATGACTTCAAGTTGAGCTACGAGTCATGAATTTCAAGGAAAAATCATGACTTATAGTCAAGCAACAAGTGGGCACAAAGACCAAATTTCAGCAAATACAAAGTGGCAGGAAAGAAAATTTATTTTCATATTTAGAAAAAACCCAGTATTGCAAGATCCATAGATAATCCTCGAGATCCATTTTACAATGGAGGGATTTGTTTCCCTTAGTGCGGGAAATTGTTATGAGAGGGATCTTGGGTGGATCGAAGCGGATCGAAATCTAAATCCAGATCCATCCCCCAGGGTCGACACAGATAATATGTGGTCTGAAGGTAAAGAGCTAGGATAAATGGCAAGGAAGTGAGTTAACCAGCTTCTGCAAGAAACTAGGGTTTTGTCTAAACAAGGAAAAAAACAAGTCCAATTGATTTCCAGTCTGAAAATTGCACTAGCTAGAAAGACGATGTTATGACAGCTTCATTAGCTTGAACGTCAGCCACTAAATGATCACCAAACATTGCAGCAAGGCAGAAATTTCGAAACCCTCTCCTAAAAATTAGCCAAGCACTGCAGTAGAAAATGGGACAAACAAAAATTTGTCCAAAAAAATGTTTATTTAGTTTCTATGCTAGAGGATTCTTTCTAGTTTACTTTAAAACACTGAGGGAAGAGATAGTAATCTTGCTTATAGCTACTGGTTTTGCAAAGAGATAGCCTCTTTATGAAGCTATTGTTCCCATAATTCAACCCTGCCACAATATTTATAAGAAGCACACACGTGTGGATGCTACTTCCAACCCTTCCCATCCTCCTCTAGGAAGAACACATACTCTGTGTATCCAAGTTTTTGAATTTCCATTTACAGAATTCTATGTATCATGAATAGATTGTTGCATCAAGATAGTTAGTAGGAACTGGACGATCTGCACCGATGTTAAATAATATTACCGTGTAGCTGTGTGGTGCACTTTTAAGACCGTGATATTAAAGCAGATTAGAAGAATCCCTGTTGTAAACTTTTATCATTTTATTTTAGTTCACCTGGAGTTGTTGTTGAACTCTATGGATGATAAGTGCTCTAACATTCTACTCTCTTGCCACTTCAATTTACTGGATTTGTGAAATATGTCCACTGTTCTATTCAATGTTCTTATCCATGTACCCATGAGCGATACACATAAATACTACTATGAGTGAACAACATATCATGGATATGCAAACTCGGACCTCTCATGCTTTCTGTGTGCTGAATTCTCATACTAAACATTTATTGATGATGTTATTGATTCCCTTATGAGATCCGATGCAGAACATTGTATTTCCTTGTGACATTATGTAGTTGTTATTAGATCAGAGTGACCAGTTTAGTTTCTTTCTTTTATAGGAGTGATCTTCACACTCCCACTTATTAGAAGAAGTTATTGATTTCCTTGGAATGATGTTTTCTTTATGCATTTTCTATTGCAGAGAATATCAGGGTTATACAAAAGAGTCAATTGTGGAGAGGATTGAGAAGGACCTAGAATATGTAAGAAAAAAGATTTGGCAACAACGTTTCTTTCCTAGTGTTGTGGATATGGAGGAACCTCAACTGCCTGTGAATAAGGAAAAAAGAGAGCTAGTGGAACACATAAAGAGAGACTCACAAAAATCAAGGGAGATGCAAGGAAAGTTGGACAGTTTAATCAGAGATCGATTCAAGGAAGTTGGAGAAGAGAAGCTTCTACTTGTTAAAACACCAGAAGAGGAAGTTGTGAAAGGTTTGCCTCCAGTGGAGTTGAAATGGCACTTTGGTGACAAAGAGGTGAACGTTCCTGGAGCTGCAAGTTATTAGATGGCTTAAGGATGGAAAAGGTGGCGTGAAGAAGCCAAGGAAAATCTCAAGAAAAAGTTGCTAGAATATGTTGAACTTGGTAAAGAATACATTGCTCAAAGACATGTAATTATGCTAATTTTTTCTTTCATGGTTTCTTGTTCGTGAAACAGTAGATATAGTGACCTTCTACATGCTTAGGTGTTGAATCATTATGCCTCCTCTAGAATCACTATGTTGACTTGTTGATAATAGTGGGATATGAAGGGATTCCCGAGATGTATCTGGATTCTACTTGTGATGTATGGAATTTAGATAAGATTGTTTAGACTCGGTACATTGAAAAATATTATAGTAGGTATTCAATTTCAAGTTAATAACATTGCTACTCGCCAGATTCGGTACAGTGAAAAATATTATAGTAGGTATTCAATTTCAAGTTAATAACATTGCTATTCGCCAGATTTGTTGTTTATTGATGCCCTATTTTCAAATTATAAAATGAAAAAGGAGAAAAGAAAGAAAATTGGAAATACTAATATTGTTATCCATTTTTGGAGTTCAACGTAATTTTGTGTCATTTGTTTTAGTTCGGGAAGAGCTAATTTAGCTGCCATGATTTTTTACACTAGTTAGAAAATTACCTTCTTCTTGTGCACTAAGAACTGTGAATTTCTTTTGTTACACATTGGTCTAATGATATGCACGGGTCCTTTTGTATCAAGATAGAGTAATGTCTAGAACATGGTATAATGAAAATGAAACGAGATGGGAGATGGATCCTTTTGCTGCTTCATATGCAGTTTCTAAAGAACTAGTAGGGTGTGCACATATTCAACATGACAGGGATGTGATGTATATTGATGCTTCAACCTTGTTAGCCCAAATGTTTACATCATTTCTATCATCCCTTGCAGCTGAGGAGGTTTCTTCAATGATTGTTGGTTTGAGAACCACCAGTCCTCCTGTTGAAATGTCATCTGAATACCCTCTTGAAAAGAAGGAAAAACCGGAACATCATTTTCCAAATGCAAATAGCGGCTTGTCTTACATTGTTCCTCCTTGGGCACCACCTTAGGCCAATCCAATGCAGCCTCAATCTCTTCCACCACAACAATTGTCTTCTACACAGGATTGGCATGTTCCTATGCAGCACCAACCTGTTAGATTTTTATCATTTAATTCAATATGATCTAGGATCTTATCTGAGAGAACAACATGCACAGCATATCAAACATAAGAGGCAAGAGACACAAAGCATTTCACCGGGGAAACCATAAAGGAGTAAACCCCGCAACTTCCTTAGAGATAGAATGAGCAATAATACAAAACCCCAAAACAAAGAGATGGTCTCCAGCAGCTTGCTCCTCCTCCACTTGTGCGAACTTCTCTCTCTCTCTCACTTATGCAAATGAGTGAGTGAGTGAATGATCAAATAGAGAGGATGCTCCTCTCTATTTATACTTTAATTTCACTTGCCTTTTATCCTAACTGGGTCGACTTCTCCTATGAGAGTTTAATAACCCATTACAACTTAACTCTGGGCTGACCCCACTAGGGGAGTCTAATAACCCACTCAAATACAATAATAAATTTCTCGATCGGAGGAATGAAACCTCTCCGTCGGAAGTACAATGACATGAATACAATATAAAATATACAAGTGAAATACATTCTGAAGTTACAAATACATCAACACTCCCTCTTAACTAGGAAGGTATTCTCTTGACACAATTCATCGGCACAAGTCTTCGTCACTGGATCATTATCAAAGCTGGATCATCATCAAAGCTGGATCATCATTGTCACTGCTGCTGCTATCTCGACCATCAATCTCCAATCTACTTGTCATAGGAAGTTCTACAAAACCAGCCCCTTTTCATGCTGGATGTAGGCCTAGCCTCCATGTAGGTCTTCATCATTTATGCGAGCAAGCCATCAAGTATGTACATCTCAGGACTTATTATATGCCTCTGCAAAACCTACAAGATCTCCCAGGACTGATTATATGCTACTCCAAAACCTGAAGGAGCATCCCAAGACTGATTATATGCCTCTACAAAACCTGTGTGCCATACAGTTACCTCATCATCTTCAGATCATCTCATCATCAACGGAGCACAACCCAGATGCACATCACAATGTCTCCAGTATGGGAGGACTTTCCTACCATCATACGAGACCCAGTCTACCAACATGTGAGGACTTTCCTATCAGCATGTGAGACACAACACTTACATCAACCGACATGGGAGGACTTTCCTACCACCATTCGGGAAAGGCTCCGACACTTAAGTCAACGGCCATGGGAGGAATTTCCTACCACCATGCCGGACTAGCCCTAGCCCTTACATCTGCACCATGGGAGGACTTTTCTACCACCATGTGAGAATGGATCAGCCCTTACATCTACACCATAGGAGGACTTTCCTACCACTATGTGAGAATGGCTCGACCCTTACATCTACCAGCATAGGAGGACTTTCCTACCACTATGCAAGAATGGCCCGGCCCTTACATCTACCAGCATAGGAGGACTTTCCTACCACTATGCGAGAATGGCCCATGTGCATCTGTGTCTTTCGAACTCATCACCTCCCCTTGGAGGGAACTTTGATCTGAAGTACACCAAGCTTTTCTTTGAAGTACTCGAACTTCACTCTGGCTAGCGGCTTGGTCAACACATCGGCTATCTGCTAGTCCGTCGCAACACACTGGAGCTTCATTGCTCCTCTCTGCACCATATCCTTGATATAGTGATACTTGATCTCGATGTGCTTTGACTTATCATGAAACATTGGGTTCTCAGACAACTTTACACAACTCTGGTTGTCGCAATATATACAAGTCACGTCCAACTGGAGATCAAACAAATCAGACAGTAGCTTCCTTAGCCATACTGCCTCACAACTAGCCGAACAAGCTGTGACATACTCTGCTTCGGCTGTACTCAGTGCCACGCAGGACTGCTTCCTGCTAAACCAAGAGATCACACCTGATCCCACACTGAAGCAGCGCCCCGAAGTGCTCTTCCTATCAGTGGCACTGCCTGGCCAATCAGAATCAACATAACCCTCCAGGTTAATCTTCTGATTTGCATCATACTTGAGCCCATAATCCACTGTACCCTTCAGGTACCTCAGAATATGCTTTGCAGCAATCAAGTGAACATGTCTTAGATCCATCAGGAACTGACTCAATGTGTTTACAGCAAAGTAAATATCTGGTCTCATATTCGTCAGTTACATCAAAGACCCAATCATCTGACGATACATCGTGGCATCAACCGACTCTGATGAAGCATCACATAATAGCTTCAAGTTCGATGCCATAGGTGTGGTCATGGCCTTGCAGTCCATCATCCCGAACCTCTTCAGGATCTCTACTGCATACTTCCCTTGTCCAAGGAAGATTCCATTTGCACTCTGCCACACTTCCATGCCTAAAAAATAGTCCATCATACCCAAGTCCTTCATCTTGAACTCGGCAACAAGCTTCCTCTTCGTGTCAGCAATCAACCCATCCTCACCTGTCACAAACAGGTCATCTACATACAATAGGAGTATCACTGGGTTTCCTTCCTCAACCTTGTAGTAAAGGTTGGAATCCACTTTACTCTTGGTAAAGCCCAAACTGGTCAGGAAGCTGTATATCCTATCATACCATGCCCTGGGTGCTTGTTTCAAACCGTACAAGGATTTCTTTAGTTTGCACACGTGAGTCTCTCTGTCATGTGTCTCAAATCCGAGTGGCTGCTCCACATACACTTCCTCTTCTACTACACCATTCAAGAACGTTTCCTTGACATCCATCTGGTGTGTCTTCCATTTCATCACTGCAACTAGAGCAAGTACTGATCTGATGGAAGTGTATTTGGCTACAGGTGCAAATGTCTCCTCATAGTCTATCCCTTTTTTCTGGGAGAAGCCACGTGCCACAAATCTTGCCTTGTATTTCTCTATGCTGCCATCTGCAGCATGCTTTATCTTGTAGATCCACTTGGAAGTCACCACAGACTTCCTTTCTAGTCTCGGGACCACATCCCAGACATCATTCGTCATGATCGATTGGTACTCCTCGATCATGGCATCCTTCCATTCCTTCTTCTTAGCTGCTTCCTCATAGTTGGAAGGTTCTTTGTCAATGATGTCACACAGCAAGGCTACATAACTGGAGTATGGCCTCGGTCTCTTGCTTTCTCTGTGCATTCCTTCTGAAGCGCCATATCTCTCTGCATCTTGAATTGCTTCTCGTACCAATGATGGTTTCCTCTTGTGAGAATTCTTCTCACGGGATGGATCTATAGGTTCCTGTGGTTCTTCTATCTCACGATCTTCTTCTGGATTTCCTTCATTCATTGGTGTATCTCGGATCCTTGGTGCTTTTGGTTCTTCAATGTCTTCAACAGGTAGCTTTCTGGATTTGTTGTATGTTGAGTCTTTGTCAAATGTAACATCTTTGCTAATGTCGATCTTCTTGAATCCTGGGAAATATATTTTGTAAGCCTTCGAGCTTTCACTATATCCCATGAATATACCCTTCTTTCCTGAAGGATCTAACTTTGTCCTCTTGTCTTTCGGAATGTGTATGTACACTGGGCAACCAAATATTTTGAGATGGCTGACCTCTGGTTTCTTGCTGGAGAAAGCTTTTTCCGGTGTCTTGTTGTCAAGTACTCTATGTGGAGTACGATTCTGTACATACACCGCTGTCCATGTAGCTTCTGCCCATAGATGCATAGGAAGATCCTGGTCAGGAAGCATCGCCCTTACTGCTTCCATAATTGTTATATTCTTCCTTTTTGCAACTCCATTCTGTTGTGGATTATATGGAGTGGTCAACTCCCTCTTAATCCATTAATCTCTACATAATTTCTTGAAGTCTTCTGATGTTAACTCTCCGCCATTGTCTGACCGAAAAGTCTTGATTTTCTTCTCTATGTGGTTCTCGATCAAGGCTTTGAATTCCTTGAACTTACTGAACACTTCATCTTTGCTCTTCAAGAAATATATCCATGTCTTTCTAGAAAAATCATCAATGAAAGAAACATAATATACATACCCACTCAAAGAACTGGATGACATCAGACTGCATACATCGGAGTGGATGATTTCCAAGATTCATTTTGCCTTGCTTTCGCTACTTGGAAATGTCTTCTTTGTGTTCTTTCATTTCGCAAATCCTTTGCAAATGCCTTCATGCTTTGCCTGGATATCTGGAAAACCTTCAACAACTTTGCTTGCAAGAGGTAGTGCTCTATAGTGCACATGTGCATGCCTTCACTTGGCTCCATGGATTCATGGACCAAGGCTTGTTCTGGTTGGCCCTTCAGTTTGTATAATCCTCCCTCTTGTTCTCCAATCACTACTGCATCATCTATAGTCTTTCCTTTAGGCCACATAAGAACCTGGCCATCTACAAATGCAACCCTCATACCTTTTGCATCTAATGCAGATGTGGAGAGAAGGTTCTTCTTTAGTCCTGGTACAAATAGAACATCTTTCATCTTCATAGAATTTCCAGAGTCTAGGTTATAAGAGGCTTCACCACTTCCTTTTATAGGATACTGGTAGTCATCCCCAAGTTTCACTTTGTGGGGTGACTCATGTTCAGATAGGTTCATAAAGGATTCCTCGAATCCTGTCATATGCTTGGAAGCCCCACTATCTATAAGCCAATCATTGCTTCTATGTGTAATAGTTCCTGTGAGGGCAGAAATCAAAACATACTCCTCATCGCTTGAAGAATCTTCACTTTCTTCTCTGGCTCTCTTCCTGGGAGGTTCATCATCCTCTGCAGTGTGAGCATGATGTCTTCTTTTGTTGTTCTTCTTCTTGTGAGAGCTACTTTTATTTCTAGGACAATCCCTGGAATAGTGTCACTTCTCATCACATGTATAGCATCGAATGGTGGATATATCTCTTCGGGATCTGAAGTTATCTCTCTGATTTTGGTGGTGGTGTTTTTCTTTCTTATTGTGGTGGTGCACCCTAGTGTTATCATTCCTCCTGGAGTGTGTTGTGAGAGCTTGGTCTTCATTGCCCATCTTCTCTTCTCGAGCTGTAAGTTGAGCTTCTTCTTGTGAACATTTCTCCCATAGCCTACTGAATGAGATGAGCTTCTTCCTAGCACAAATTCCTTGAATGAAGGAATCCCATGACCTAGGGAAACCATTCAAGGTGGTCATCACTACTTCTCCATTCTCTATATCTTCTCCCACAGCTTCAAGGTGTTCTTTTATCTGGGAGACCCTTGAAAAGTAGAACTGCATGGTCTCGGCATTTTGAATCTTTACATTCTTCAATTGGTTCCGCAATGTCATCTTCCAATTTATATTATTTCCTTCAAATAGCTTGGTCAAGGAATCAAACATCTCCTTAGGTGTCTTTAGAAATGACACATGTGGTATCAGATGGTCCTTGATAGAATCTGCAAAGAATCTGCAATGATCCTCTTGGCCTTGACCAAGTTCTTCTTATGTAAGGCCTTAGCCTCATCTCCCTCTGGAACTAAAACTTCTTCACTTATGTAGGTGTCCAATTCATTCTCTTCTAGGATTAACTCAATCCTATACTTCCATGCTTGGAAGTTATCAGCCCCTTCAAGCTTATCCTCAAGCTTGGTGTGGTGAGACATTTTTAATGAAAAACTCAAATGGAAATAAAAAATTTAGGTCTTACCACTTGATTTGCTGAAACTTGTTGATGTATATGTAACTTCGGAATGTATTTCATATATGTATATTGTACTCCTATAGAGATGTATTATTCCTCTATACGGATGAGTTTGTATTCCTATAGAGATGTTATTATTCATCTATATGGAAGTGTCGTCATTTATATTGTAAGTGTCGTAACTTATACTTGATGGGTTATTAGACCACCTTGTTGGGGTAGGCTCTGTATAAGTCATGTGGGTCAAAGGGTTATTAGACCACCCTATTGGGTGTTGGCCCAGTCAACATTATGTTATGTGGTTAAGTTAAAGCCGACCTAGTAAAGGTTATTAGGCAAGTCAAGTCAAGTATAAATAAAGTGCGGGAGGCACTTTATTTGATCATTTTTTTCTCTCTCACACTCTTTGGAGAGTGGTGCACTTGTGGAGGAGGAAAAGCTGTTGCTAGGAGATGTCTATTTCTTATGCTTGGGTTGTATCATTGCTCTATCTATCTCTGAGAAAGTTATTGGGGTTTTTCACCTTTATGGTTTTCCCCAAGTAAACTCTGTGTCTCTTATGTGCTTGCATTATTGTGTCCATGATTGATATGCTGTAGATATGTTGTACATGTTGTTCTCTCAGTTAAGATCCTAGATCAAATTGAAATAAATTCTGAAAAACTAACATGGTATCAGAGCTAGCCTGAAAGAAGGCATGGTATGGCATGTATGACACTTGTTGCACTTGCGATGCTTGGGATTGATATAGCAAAAACCAGTCATCGTAGCACTTTCGCTATAAATCCATTTTGGCGAAGTTTTCGTATCTGAAACTTTTACAGGTCGAAGCTCAGATCCCCATGTACCTTATGTCCAAAGGACAACTTCTAATTCGTTGTACTTCGTGTTTTATGATCTGTACAATTTAGGGTTTCTGCCTCTTTCAGATCTGAGTCATAAACAGGTTACCTAGGCAAAAAGGTCATAACTTGGGCTAGGAAGCTCCAAATTTCGTAAAAAGTGACAGGTAGTGCACGGACTGTACTTTCTCAGGTAAGTTTTTCAGAGGCCGAAACTGAACCAGTGACACGTGGCACGCCGTACAAGTTTGCTCTCCTGATTTATCCCATAAACAGGTCACGTTGCGACACTTGGCATAAATCTCTCTCAGAGAATCCAATTGAGGTCATACCTGTGGGGTTGGAAAGATGACAGGTTGGGCTACCACAGGTAGAAGTTTTAGACCCTGTGGATTGGAAAGTTCGGAGTTACACCAAAAACAATCAGGTACATATTTCTGTCAAAACATAATTATTTTTTAGCACCTTCATTCATGGCTTCGGCAATTTAGGGTTTCAGAGAAAGATGGAATTTTTGTAATCGGAGACCACGGCTGAATGCTACTCATCAAAATCAAAATTTAGAGACCAAGATTAGAATTTTTGGTTAGGCAGAAGGACGGGCTTGATCAGACCCTAGTTCGGGACTTTGATTGGAAAAGTGGAAAATTAGGGCTTCTGCAAAAATGGGAATTTTTGAAATCTGTGACCACGGTTGGAAGCTCCTTAGAAAAATAGAAGCTTAGAGCTTTGGATCGAACCTTTTGATTGGGAAAAAGGGTGGGCTTTATCAAACCCTAGTTCGGGGTCATGTCCAGTGAATCTGGAAGTTTCAAAGGCAAATTTGAGGGGTGAAACTTTGCAGTTTTCAAGTTTTGAATATACCGGCTTGATCAGCTCATCAAGGCGCATATTTATATCCTTTCAGAAGTTTGAAATTCAAAGTTTAAATTTTTAGGGTTTCTCTAACAAACCCTAATCCAACGCCAGATTCAGTTCCTACAAATCAAGTGGATTGGGTTAATCCTAGAAGAGAATGGATTGGTCACCTGCATAAGTGAAGAAGTTCATGTTTCAGAGGGAGATGAGGCTGAGGCCTTACATAAGAAGATTACAAGCAATCTCGACAGGTATGACTCATAGAGGTATGTTTCGAATTCTGTTCATAATTAAGTTTATGATATGTTTGTCTTCATATTATTACGGTTAGTACAATCTTGGTTAATTTTAGACTTGTCGTATCACCTTAATAAAATTACGAATGCATGATAGAAGATATTCATTGATTAGGGTTTTTTGACACTTATGATTGTACTAATGCATTGTGATGTTGTATGAAGTTGATGTTGTCCACTAACATGAAAGGTACATCAAGAAAGACAAATCATATTCTAGTTCAAGAACATATGACCATGGTGACATGAAGACAAAGGTTCATCCATTGCCATGGATCACATAGAAGATCTACTTACGAGATATGTATAACTTGGTTAACCTATGAGATATGCAAGTTACTAGCACAAGTCACTTAAGAGAACAAGAAGACATCATGTGGGTATGTTAGACAATAACCAGCTACCCTATTAATCCAAATATGTTTTTCCTATATCAAGTTAGAATCCTACCTTGTGTTAGAATCTCTTATATAAGTATACATGACACGATTGATAATGATTATTCATAGGTTTGAATAATCATGGGTGTAGGCATATTATGTTTCTTACTTTAATTTATGATATGACTAACCATAAGAGTCCTTGAATACTAATGCTTATTATTTCTGTTTGAAATGATCATGACTATACATGCTTAAAATTATTGTGTTTTGATAGTATTGAGAATATACTAATAAATGTATGATTATGTATGAGATCTCGAGGATATCCCAATAATAATACTTGTAAGCATGCATAGTGATCGATGATGGATATAAGTTCAAGGACAGGTAATCCAGTAAGCAAAGATCAAGAAGGAGCACATTCCAGTAGTTTCTGCAAGAATGAAGATATTTAGAGGGAGTTGACCACTTCTCACAATCCACATCAGAATGGAGTTGCAAAGATTCAGAGGGAGTCCACCCAACAAACAAACAAAGATAAGTATTTGAATTATCATTTCTTACACATTTGATTGTTTAAATAATACTGTTCAATAATGTATATACTGATGTTCCTAGAATTAGGTTGTGCATATTAGAATAGTTGCATTGATGAACATTATACTACTAATATACATGGGTAAGTGGCATATGGAACTGTACAACATTCCATTGCTACTTATCTAGAATGAAACCTCTTTGCTGACATGTTGGGAGTTGTGCACACTCTTAACAATGTTCTGGTAAAGATTGGAAGGCATCTAGAAAGTTACGGGATATGAATAAATGTTGTATTGAAGCACTGGCTAAGATAATTGCATAACTGTATGACATATTTATTTATGTATAAGAATTTGTTCTGAAAACTATGAGATGTTTTATAATCATGCAATTTAACTTGTTTTGTAGGAAAGATCGTATACCATCACCTACAAAAGAAGGACTACAACATTTGTTCAACAACAAAGTTATCTATTGAAGATATTATAAATATTGAAGTTCCCAGGATTCAGGAAGAATGCCATGATCGAGGAGTACCAGTCAATCATGAAGAATGATGGTTGGGATGCAGTCCCAAAACCAAAAGGGAAGTCTGTTGTTACTTCCAAGTGGATCTATAAAATCAAGCATGCTGCAGATGGTAGCATAGAAAGATACAGAGCAAGGTTTGTAGCTCGTGGCTTCTCTCAGAAAGAGAGAATAGACTTTTTCTCCTGTAGCCAGGTACACTTTCATCAGATCAGTACTTTCCCTAGCTGAAGTGATGAAATGGAAGATACACCAGATGGATGTCAAGACAGCTTTCTTGAATGGTGTAGTCGAAGAGGAAGTGTATGTAGAGCAACCACTTGGTTTTGAGACACGACGGGAAGTCATATATGTGCAGAACTTGGTATGGTAGGATAGACAACTTTCTATCCAGTTTGGGCTTTACCAAGAGTAAAGCGGATTCCAACCTTTACTACAAGGTTGAGGAAGGCAATCCAGTGATACTACTTTTGTATGCGGATAACCTGTTTGTTACAGGTGAGGATAGATTGATTGCCGACATGCAGCGGAAGCTTACTGCCGAGTTCGAGATGAAGAACCTGTGGATGATGCACTATTTTCTAGGCATGGAGGTGTGGCAGAGTGTAGATGGAATCTTCCTTGGACAAGGTTAGTATGCAGTAGAGATCCTGAAGAGGTTTGGGATGATGGACTGCAAGGCCATGTCCACACCTATGGCATCGAACCTGAAGCTTCTATGTGATACTTCATCTAATCCGGTTGATGTCACTGTGTATCGTCAGATGATTGGGTCCTTGATGTACCTGACGAACACTAGACCATATATTTGCTTTGCGGTGAACACATTGAGCCAGTTCCTGACGGATTCCAGAGGTGTTCACCTGGTTGTTGTAAAGCATATTCTGAGGTACCTGAAGGGGACGGTTGACTATGGGCTCAAATATGATGCGAATCAAAATTTTAACCTGCTGGGTTATGTTGATTCAGATTGGGCAGGCAGTGCTACAGATAGGAAGAGCACATCTGGGTGCTGCTTCAGTATGGGATCAAGTGTGATCTCTTGGTTTAGCAGGAAGCAATCCTGCGTAGCACTGAGTATAGCCGAAGCAGAGTATGTTGCAGCATGTCCATTCCAAGCATGGTGGAAGGAGGATCCTTCACATGGCTATGGATGTAAGCACTGGATGATGAGCATCAGGATGATGTTCTAGTTTCTGCTCGATATGATCAGTTGGATCATTTATGTATGTATGCATCATGTTGGATGCTAGATATGATCAATTGGATCATTTATATGAATGTATATATGCATCATGTTGGATTCTTGGACCATGTATCTGTATATGTATCAGGTGGATACGATTGTATGATCAGGTAGATCATGTATGTCGATATATATCAGGTAGATACATTATATGATCAGGTGGATCATGTATGATGATATGTATCAGGTAGATACTTGGTATGCATCAGGTGGATGCATTGTATGATCAGGATGATCATGGATGACGAGCTTCAAGATGTTGCTCCAGATGACATGCATCAGGATGATGATCAAGATGATCATGTGTGATGAGTATCAGGACGATACTCTGGATGACATGCATCAGGACGATGCAGTGATGATGATCAGAATGATCATATGTGATGACATGTATCAAGTGGATACATTACATAATCAGTTGGATTATGTGTGATGAGTTCCGAAGACACAGATGCACATGATATTTTCGGACATGGTTGTAGATGTGTTCTCCCATGGTCGCGATGTAATTGATGGGATTTTCCGACATGGTGGCAGATGTGTTCTCCCATGGTCGTAATGTAATTTCCAGGGCCATTCGAGCATGGTTGTAGATGTGTTCTCCCATGGCTGCGATATAAGTGTTAGGGCCATTCGAGCATGGTTGTAGATGTGTTCTCCCATGGCTGCGATATAAGTGCTGGGGCCATTCGAGCATGGTTGTAGATGTGTTCTCCCATGGCTGCAATATAAGTGCTGGGCCATTTGAGCATGGTTGTAGATGTGTTCTCCCATGGCTGCAATATAAGTGTTGTGCCATTCTCGCATGGTTGTAGATGTGTTCTCCCATGGCGTAGATGTAAGTGCTGTGTGATGTGCATCTGGGTTGTGCTTCGTGAACGATGATCATGAGTATCAGGATGATACTTTGTGGCCTTGGACAGGTTGTGCAGTAGCATGTAAAAGGTCCTAGGAGATCCGATAGGTTGAGCTGTGTGCTCGTAATCAGTCCTGGGATGCTTTTTAGAGGTTTTGTTGACTCACGTAATAAGTCCTGAGGATTCCACAATATGGCCAGTGATGATGAAGACCTGTAGGTGGTGGGCCTACATCCAGTATGAAAAAGGACTGGCTCTGTAGAACTTCCTATGATGAGTAGATCAGAGATTGATTGAGATAGCAGTTGCAGTGACGATGATGATGATTCGAGGATGATGATTCGCTGATGATGATCTAGAGAAGAAGACTTGTGCTAGAAGACCTGTGTCGAGAAATACCTTCCTAGTTAAGAGGGAGTGTTGATGTATATGTAACTTCGGAATGTATTTCATATATGTATATTGTACTCCTATAGAGATGGTATTATTCCTCTATACGGATGTGTTTGTATTCCTATAGAAATGTTATTATTCCTCTATACAGAAGTGTTGTCATTTATATTGTAAGTGTCGTAACTTATACTTGATGGGTTATTAGACCACCTTGTTGGGGTCGGCCCTGTATAAGTCATGTGGTTCAAAGGGCTATTAGACCACCCTATTGGGTGTCGGCCCAGTCAACATTATGTTATGTGGTTAAGTTAAGGCCGACCTAGTAAAGGTTATTAGGCAAATCAAGTCCAGTATAAATAGAGTGCGGGAGGCACTCTATTTGATCATTATATTCTCTCTCACACTCTTTGGAGAGTGGCGCACTTGTGGAGGAGGAGAAGTTGCTGCTAGGAGATGTCTATCTCTTATGCTTGGGTTGTATCATTGCTCTATCTATCTCTGAGGAAGTTATTGGGGTTTTTCACCTTTATGGTTTTCCCCAAGTAAACTCTGTGTCTCTTATGTGCTTGCATTATTGTGTCCATGATTGATATTTTGTACATGTTGTTATCTCAGTTAAGATCCTAGATCAAATTGAAGTAAATTCTGAAAAACTAACAAAACTGGATCTGGAGTTGGTTAGGGTTTGACAGAGAAACCCTAAAAATTCAAACCTGGAATTTGAAACTTCTGTCTGGACAGGAAGATGCAATTGACTGAGGCGAGCAAGCTGGTGTGCTTAGATTTTGAAAACTCCAAAAATTGACCCTTCAAAAGTGACTTGCGAATTTCGGATCTGCAATTTCTGTCAAACTCTAGTTTTTTGGTCCAAAAGTCAAATTAGGGTTTGAATTTCCCGGAGATTCACCCAACCAAAAAATTTGATCTTGGTCTCTAAATTTTGATTTTGCTGAGGAGAACAATCCTATGCTGAGATCACTCCAAAATTCCACTTCTGTCAAAATCCCAAATTTCCCACAGTAGTGACAGGTCAAAAACTGAAAATGCTCGGAATCAAATTTTGTTTTGACAGAAAGATGCACCTTCCTTAGGAGAGTTAGCCTAGCCTCCCGCCCTTGATGATCTGTGGAAAGAGACCCAAAAATTAAGAAGCCCTAGCTTCCGCAGCTGCACAGTGTCTTCTTCTCAAGTTAGCTCTAATACCATGTTAGATTTCGATCATTTAATTCAATATGATCTAGGATCTTATCTGAGAAAACAACATGCACAGCATATCAAACATAAGAGACAAGAACACAAAGCATTTCACCGGGGAAACCATAAAGGAGAAAACCATGCAACTTCCTCAGATATATAATGAGCAATAATATAAAACCCCAAAACAAAGAGATGGTCTCCAACAACTTCCTCCTCCTCCACCTGTGAGAACTTCTCTCTCTCTCTCTCACTTATGCGAATGAGTGAGTGAGTGAATGATCAAATAGAGAGGATGCTCCTCTATATTTATACTTTACTTTCACTTGCCTTTTACCCTAACTGGGCCGACTTCTCCTAGGAGATTCTAATAACCCATTACAACTTAACACGGGGCCGACCCCACTAGGGGAGTCTAATAACCCACTCAAATACAATAATAACTTTTCTGATTAGAGGAATGAAACCTCTCCATTGGAAGTACAGTGACATATGAATATGATATAAAATATACAAGTGAAATACATTCCGAAGTTACAAATACATCAACACAACCACCCCCTGGCGCTATGAAGAATTATAATTATCCTCCAATGCAACATCCAACATATTCTCCTATGCAACACCAACCTCCATACTCTCCCCCACCACCACCACTGCCACAACCTCCACCGCCAGTATAATATATTCCTTCTAATGGAAATATGTTGGGTATGCCTTATGGGTATGGGATTAGTTTTCCATCACCTCCCCCATTACGCTGGACATCCAATAATGGGAGTGCCACGACATGGAATCTCACAACAATCAGTGACACCTGGTCCTTACCAACATTTTCAACCTCCAGGAATGGGATTCTATATCCAACCACCCTTGCCAACAGCTCCACCAGATCTTTGGTGATAAAGTTATCAAGCTTTTCATCTAAAATGTTTGTAGCAACCCTTGAAAGTTACTTGAGAAAATTGGTATGAGTTTTCTTACTTCTTTGGTGAGCATCTATATTAGATTATGTAGTTGTTCATGCATAGAGCATTTGTTTTATCTCATAAAAGGGATGATGTTTTTGCTTACTATCTTGAAAAGAAAATCAATGAGTTAGACCCTAAATATTTTGATAGAATAGAGTCATTTCTCACTGAAATTAAAACCTTAATGAAAAGTTAAATAATTGTGGTTCCAATTACAAGAAAAATGCTAATGCTCTTACTATTCTTGTTGAATGGAAATTACCTTCATGTTTTGATATGTTCATCCAAACTAGGAATAGATCCATTGAAATGTTTAAAGGTACTTTAAAACCTACTTTTGAATATTTTTGTAAAGGTTTGATAAATGAGCAAGATAAATCAATGCTAGTGGTCAATTATCTAATAATCAAGATGTAATGGCACACAATAAAAATAACCCTAATAGAAGTTTTAAGAAACATTATAAACCCAATAATCAAGGATCTACTTCTAATGATGATGCTTCTAACATGGTGGTCTAATAAAAAGAAAGTGTAAAATCCTTTTAAGTATTGTGGAAAAACCAGCCACCCTAAATAGATTTGCTTTAAATGGATATGTGAACTTGCAAAAGCAAAGAATCCTTCCAAAGAACAATCAGTGTCCATGTGTTACTATTATGTTTCAACCTAGTAAGTTGTATTCTAATTTGGAATGGATAATGGATTATAGTGCTTCTAACCATATGTCTAGTACATCTTATTTAATTCTTATGACACTAAAAACCACACACAACAGAAAGTATATACAAGTGATGGTAATCATCTTTCAGTTTTAGGATCTGGTAGTGTTAATGTTCGTAATGGTACTTTGGAAGATGTGTTCCATGTTCAAGGAATGCCCATCAACTTTATTTCTATTTATAGTGCATGTCAGAAAGGTTATAAATTTGAAGCTTGGCTTGATAAGTATGTGTTAAAAGATATCAAACATAACTTCAAAATTGTTTATTTTGGTCCTATCGATCATAATGGTGAATTATATAAGTTTACTGGTTTTAATTCAAGCAAAAATAAACATTTTTATTCATATATTGCTCACATTGACGAACAAAGTAAATTATGGCATGAAATATTAGGTCACTTGAATTATAGTATAAAGCAAATAATGTCTAATATGGTACTTGGCTTACCTTCAATTTCTTCCACTAAAGGGGTTTGTGAAGAATGTGTGCTTGGTAAACATCATAAGAAAATGTTTGATAAAGGTAAATACTAATGTGCTAAAGAACAGTTATAACTAATTCATAGTGATATTCGTTGGCCTCTTGAAACTCATTTGTCTCATGCAGACTATTTTCTTAACTTTATTGATGACTTTAGTTGTAAATCTTGGGTTTATTTTTTCAAGCATAAAAGTGAAACCTTTGGTATATTTCAAGATTTTAAATCCATGGTTGAAAAATAATATGGTAAGAGTATTAAGACTTTGAGAACTGATAATGGAGGAGAATTCACTAAAATGAAATTAATGCATTTTTATCTAAGCATGGTATTCAACATCAAAAGACTATTCCTTATACACCTCAACAAAAAGGGGTAACTAAAAGAAGAATAGAACTTTGGTTGAAATGGTTAGATGTGTGCTTTATTCTAAACGTTTTTGGGTTGAATTAATTTGTTGTGATAACTATGTCTTGAATAGATTCCTACTAAAGCAGTTGTGCAAGTTACTCCCGAAGAAAAATGGAATGGAAGAAAACTTGATATTAACAACTTTAAGGTTTCTAGCAGTGAATGTTGGGAACATATTCGAAATGAAAAACAAAAAAAGTTAGAATCCAAGTCTCACAAATGTATTTTAATTGGTTATTGTGAGGAATCCAAAGCATATATGTTGTTTGATTCATCTACCCAAGGTATCATCATTAGGCGATATGTTCAATTCAATGAAGTCTCTCCTCCTCCTGAGTTTGTTGAGCCTCATGTTACTTTGAATTTACATTTACTCCTAGCTCTATCACCCCTTGTGCTCCTTTTGTGCCTACCCTTGATCTTAGTTCACCTTATTCTTCAAGTGATCTTCCTAAATGTCTTGAAGATACTAATGTGGTTCCTACCACTACTTCTCTTCCTGTTTGGGCCCAAAAAACTCTTGAATCTGCAGGTTCTTATATTTGTATTCCTTTCGATACTCATCATTCTAGATCTGAATTTTCTCTTATGACTAAAGTATTGGCCACAAATGATCCGTCTACCTATGTTCAATCTAAATATAAACCTGAATGGAAGAAATCAATGGCAATTGAATATGATTCTTTAATGAAAAACAAGACATGGACTATTGTGCCTCTTCCTCTAGGAAAGAATTTAGTTCGATGTAAAGGAGATAAAAAAAAATTAATGAAATTTGTAATATCCCTGACCTATGATCAACTAATATTATCTCAAAAATTAAAACTTACAGTACAACTTTTTCATCGACGAAGACTATTTAACAGAACTAGTGGAAAAAGGGGCTAGTTTCTGGCACAAGAAGATGACTCCAGGGTTATGGATTTAGGATAATTAGGTTCTGCCAAATGTATGGGTGAATGTGCAGCAAAAATAATATCAGAAACAGGGCCAACCTCTTAGTCTTATGCACAAAGTACTGGGGCCATTTACATTTCAATAGCAGGGTGATTGCTGTCTACTTTGAGGCTTCAGGGGCACTCCAATATATGAAAACTGGATTAGGGTCAAGGTAGATAATATCGACTGAAATAAGAATTTTTTGAGATCAAATGGTGTCAGGCAACAACAAGGAACAATAGATGACAAAGGAATTAAGATTTGGGGAATTGTTACTGCAGTTTGGAATAATAGGTTGGATTTCCTATTTTCCTTCCCAAGAACTAAATTAACTTCTATAATTAGTGTTATGAATATGGAATATGATTCATTATTCTCCAAATAACTCACAGCAACTTACATAGTTTAATTTGAGTTCATATAATAGATTTTACAGGCAAAACAATAAAACTAGCTAGTTGGACTGTCTGACTAGTTCGACTTCTAGTGGACCCAAAATCTGTACGAACTGAACTAAATTGCATTTTGAAACTTGGTATGGATTAATTATGACCTTAATGACCTTCAAAACTTTATAGAATGACATTTGGATTTATATAACTCATTTTACAACCTTTTTGACAAATCTAGTCAAAATTTATAGTCTAATGAGCATAGGTAGGAAAACGACTTAATTACTTGCATAATTTGAAAGGAATATTTATGAATAATATTAAGGATGGTTTCATAGAATAAACATCATCTTAAATAGATTTTTTCAGAACCAAAATGACTCTAAGGGTCTTAGTAACCCCCAACATGAACCATGTCTCAGTTACATCAAAGAAAGCTCCATTGGTTGGAGTCTTGAATACATAGTGAAGGTAGGTTCTGAGCAGCATGAGTGGACTGTCGTAAATTCAGTTAGAAGATATGGAATCCTCCTCCATCATGGCATAATTAGAATCATCACAGGTTGATGCTCGCAGAGAATTAGAGAGAAAGAAGAAGATAGAAGGTTGTTGCGGGAGAGGTTCCTTCTTCAATATTTTGGGAGTCGAGGAATTTCGACCCCAACTTGAGATAAGAATTTAATGGCTGCAAGATGATATTAAATGGCTATACAATAGTCTTCAGTACTTGTAAAAGAGAGTGGAAGAGATATTGGAACAATAATGGCTAAGGGGAGTACCACCCAAAGCAAGGTTGAGGCACATCACTCAACAAGAGAAGCTAAAGCTCTCACATTCAATTACAAAATGGTAGAAATATGTGAATTGGAGTTGGAATCATTATTTTATAGAATTTTAGGGTGACATGTTGAGCAAGTTGAATAGCTTGGTAACCTGTGAGAACCCTTCCACATGGGCCACCCATGAGTGGATATACTTGCCTTACAAGCTTTTCTTTCCTTTAGAAAATGCGCCCCCCTTTGTCTCAAGATGTTTCCCGCTTTGTTAGAGTTTCTTTCTTTGTAAACTAATATACCTTTTAGAAACTTCGCCCCACCCCCCCTTGTCTCAATATGTTTCCTTATTTGTTAGAGTTTCCTGCTTTATAAACTGAGCTTCCTTTTGGAAACTGCACCCTCCTTAGCTTTTCCTAGATATTTCGAATTTCCTGCTTTTGGAAACTTCTTACACCTGCTTTCTTTTGATCTGTTTCTAAATCCAATAGGTTACTTTAGCCACCTTGCTAATTTCTTGTCCTCAGTTCCAATTTAGCACGCTTATCCTCATGAGGGCGCCCTCTTGGCCCACTTGCACAATTTTTAGAAATATTTATTTATAAAAATAATTTAAAATTAATCAAATTATCTCATCTACTAGACTTCGGCTAATTTTATTCTATGATTACAAAATTCAATAAAATTAATATACTTATGGAAAAATTTGTCTCCTTTAACCATGGGAACTGATTGAGTCAAAATTGGGGACATGACACAAATAGATAGATTGAAAAAATAAAGCTCATAGTAGCAAAATGATCCAGGTGGATATTGGTGGCCACCCACCTTTTCAACTGGCTCAAAACAGTTTTATGGAAATTTTGGTATTGTACTATTTTTAGCCGTTTTTTGGGTCCTGAACTTCCGGGGCCATTTTGAGGCCCTAAACGATTTTTTTTGGCAATTTGGGGGGCCAAATAGTTCCCTTTGGCATATTTGGCCCCAATCGAAAGTTGTAAATCTCGGATAGACCTTTCCAACGGGCTACCGAGCGCCCCAAATGGAGATCGTATGCAAAAGTTACAACCCCAGGAAGTTGATCTACTAACTTACCCAAACGGGGCCCACATGACTTTTGGCGCTTCATCTCCTAGGGTTAGGTTTTTGGATGTCTAGGGTTTTTGACATTCCTGTTTATTGTAAAAGGACTTGAGAACCTCATTGTAACCATCTTCTTGCAAAATGAGCGCAGCCGTCACATCTCTTCTCAGAGATAAGTCGCCACCATTCTAGCAAGCTTGTTTTCCGCTGCATTTTACAGTTCTAGTTTATTTCCTTATTGAATAGAAAACCAGTTTTATTGTATCTCTGTTATTTTGTGTTAAGCATCTAATAATAATCTGTATTCATTTCGTTCTGCTCATAAAATCCGGATCAGTGGTATCAGAGCGGTCTGCTCCTTGTCGTCTTAATGCATGTCTCCAACGAGGTCAGGGTACAAAGAATTGGGTCTCGAGCTTGTTTCTCTTGAGGACAAAAGCTCTCGAACGCCCAAGCGACCTCTCATGGCAAGAGAAAAGAAAGATGACGGGACAGGAGATCCTATCAAAATGTTGCTTGAGGAAGCCCTCATGCAGCAGAGGAACGAGATGATGGATAATTTCGCGCAAATCCTTCGGTGACTACCAACAAGCGACACATCTTCCTCAAGCGGAGGCGCCGCCCCCTTCAAGGTACAAATCAACTTCGATATCCCTATATTTGAAGGAGAGATAGACGCAGATGCTATAGATAAGTGGTTGAATCTACTAGAAGGGTATTTTTCTGTCCATAACTTTTCGAATAAAGAAAAGATTACTTTTGCGCTCCTAAAAGCCGTTCCCCATGTCAAAGATTGGTGGGAAACATTCTGCGAGCAAAAGGACACAGAAGAAGCCTCATTATTTTCAGTCACGGCCACTTGGGAATCCTTCAGGGATGCTATTAAGGAACAATACTACCCTGTTGGAAGTTATGATGACTTGTATACCAAATGGACCACACTGCGACAAGAAAGAGACCAAGCAGTGCCAGAGTTCACAAATATATTCCATACCTTGCGCACCAAGCTGGGTATCAAAGATTCAAAGCGACATCTGGTGCTCAAGTATCACGGTGGTTTGCATAGATACATCCAGACCGAAATGGAATTTTTGGACATCTCTTCCTTGGGAGCGGCCTACAGATATGTCGTCAAAATCGAGCAGAAGCTCAAACAATAGACGCGGCAATTTGGGCCTGGGAACCCTTCACAGCAAAAGACAGGAAAGGGCGGCCCAAACCCACAGACTAAAGGACAGAGCAAAGATGGACAATATCAGGACAACCACCCCAAGCCACAAGCAAAGAAGGACACCAGAAAAACAAAGAAAGATACCGGGAAGTGGTGCAACTTCCATAAGAGCCCTTGGCATAACACTGTTGATTGCCGCTCAAAGCAGTCACTGGTGGCCGAAGTGAAAGCATCTGAATCAGATGCGGGTTCTGACTCTGAGTCCGAACCAAAAAGGGGAAGACGGATCATTGACGTGGAACCCAGTGCCACCATTGCTACCACCAAGCTCCAGCCTGATGAACCAGACGAGCCAGAAGAAGGAGAATGCCTCTTCCATTCACAGATGTGGGTAAAAGGCACCCCGCTGCACTTCATCGTTGATAGCGGTAGCCAGAAGAATCTCATCTCAGCAGAGTTCATCAAGCGCCTGGCCCTGCCGACAACGTCGCACCCACAACCCTACACCATTGGATGGCTCCGCAAAGGAAGCGATCTCCACATCAGCCAACAGTGCCGACTGCCATACGGCATCAAGCCCTTCAAGGATGAGGTATTGTGTGATGTTGCTCCTCTAGAAGTTTCAGATGTTCTTTTGGGCCAACCTTATTTATGGAAACGTCATGTTGTATATGAGTCTAGGCCTCGTAGTGTTATTATTTCTTTGAACAAGAAATTGTATAGGATATCCGAGGCAGTCCCTCCTAGTGCTATTTCCTTTATCTCTGCCAAGCAATGCAGGAAGGTCATCTCTCAGACCAGGAAATTTGTCTTCTTCGTGATTCGCTGTCAAAGTGAAAGAAAGATCGCAGCCACATCCCAGGCCTCCATGACCAATCTATCCACACAACAGAAGCAAGTGGATAAGGTGGTGGAAGGATAATCAGATATCTTCTCCTCTTCGACCGGGGTACCTCTGCACTGCCAGGTCAAGCATCCCATCAATCTAACCCCAGGCGCACCGCTACCCAATGGGCCAGTCTATCGCCGCTCTCTGTTGGAAAACGAGGATATCAAGAGGCAGATCCAAGAATTGCTCCACAAGGGGAACATCCGTCCCAGTTCATCACCTTGTGGGAGCCCAATCGTGCTGGTGCAGAAGAAAGATGGGACCTGGTGACTCTGCATTGATTACCGGGCCCTGAATAAAATCACAGTCCGTAACCGGTACCCGATTCCTCGAATCGACGACCTCCTTGATCAGCTCACAGGGGCCAAATACTTCAGTAAGATTGATCTGAAGTCTAGCTACCACCAGGTCCCAATAGAACAGACAGATGTATGGAAGACTGCCTTCAAGTCAAAAGAAGGTCTTTTTGAATGGCTGGTCATGCCTTTTGGTTTGACAAATGCTCTAGCAACTCTTTATGAGGATGATGGATGATATCCTACGACCCTTCACCAACAATTTTGTAATGGTGTATATGGATGACATCCTCATCTACAGCAAGACTTAGGAGGAACACTTGCAGCATATTCAGCAGGTTTTGCACACCCTGCGGAAGCACAAACTATATGCAAACTTGGAAAAATGCTCCTTCGGCATGGACAGGGTCCATTACTTAGGCTACATCGTTGATCGACATGGTGTGCATGTGGATCCAGCCAAGATCCAGGTCATCCGTGACTGGCCAACCCCAACCACACTCACTGAACTTCGGAGCTTCTTGGGCCTCGCTAATTTCTATCGCCGGTTCGTGCTGGGATTCTCTCATATCGCATGGGACCTCAGCCAAGTGACCAGGGGTGGTGGTAAGGCAAAATTTGTGTGGGGCCTGTCCCAACAATAAGCCTTCGATGACTTGAAGAAGCGTTTGTGCTCATCGCCGGTACTCTCATTACCAAACCTGCAACATCCCTTTGAGATCGAGACAGATGCTTTAGATTATGCTGTGGGCGCCGTTCTCACTCAATACGGCCACCCCGTGGCATATCATAGTGAGACACTATCAGATGTTGTCCGCAAGTACCCTACCTACGACAAAGAAATGTACTCCATTGTACAAGCTTGCCGCCAGTGGAGACATTACATTCTTGGGAAGGAGACAGTCATCCACACTGATCACAAGCCACTATAGTTCATGCAGACCCAAGGAAAGTTGCAGAATGACCGCCATCAGAAGTGGTCAACATATTTACAGCAGTTCCACCTCAACATCAAATATAAAACAGGGAGTACCAACCGAGTTGCTGACTGCCTCAGTCGACCTCCAGTCGCGGCACTTACCACAGTGCTAGACTCTTGTGGCCACAAGACCTCCGGATGGCCCCACCTCTACGAGATAGACCCTGAATTCTCTGCCACCTATCAAATGTTGGGCACCAACTCAATGGTTGCTAATTTCCATCTTCAGGACAGGTTGTTGTGTCGTATGGGCCATCTCTGCATTCCATCAACCGAGCGCGCGAAGCTGATTTGAGAAGCTCACTACAGTCGGGTGGCAGGACACTTTGGCGTCGAAAAAACAGTGGCAGTGTTGCAGAAACATTTCTACTGGCCGAAACTTCGATAGGATGTCGGCAAGTATATCAGGTCCTGCACCGCTTGTGCTATTGCCAAACCGACCACTAAGAAACAGTGCCTATACACCCCTCTACCTACTCCTGATAGGCCGTGGGAATCCATCTCAATGGACTACATGTCGAGCCTCTCATCCACCAAGAGGGGAAACGACTGTGTTTTCGTGGTTGTTGATCGCTTTTCCAAGATGGCAATTCTAGCCGCTGGCAAGAAGAACATCACAACAGAAGCCACTGCCAAGCTCTTCTTTGAACGAGTATGGGTACATTTTGGGATCCCACAGACCATTATCTCAGACCGTGACAGTCGGTTCCTCAGCTCATTCTGGTCAAGCCTCCAGTCACTGTTGGATACCAAGCTCACCAAATCCACTGCCTTCCACCCCCAGACCGATGGACAAACAGAAGTCGTCAACCGGATGGTCATACATATCCTGCGCATGTACAATTCAACACACCCCCGCACATGTGATGAGAGTCTCCCCTATGTCCAACATAGCTACAACCGAGCCCTGCATAACTCAACTGGCCACAGCCCCTTTCAGGTGGGGTTGGGATTCCAACCATTGGGCCCCATGGATGTTGCACTTCCCCTTGCGACCACCTCGGCCGACTCGTCCCCAGAAGCTGACAAAGCCGCCCGGTTCATTGAATGGATCCAGCACATCCGCCAACAAGTTCAGGATATTCTACAGAAGTCTAATGCCAAGTACAAGCAGCGCCATGATCAACATCGAGTGCCACATAAGTTTCAGGTGGGCGGCAAAGTTTGGTTGCATTTGCAGAAAGAACGCCTTACAGGGCCCCATCGAAAGCTTCTCCCACTCCGTTATGGGCCGTACACCATCACCAAGGCGGTGGGTGACAATGCTTTTGAGCTCAACATTCCCCCCTTCCTTGGTTTGCATCCAGTCTTCAACGTGGCTCTCCTTCGGCCATATTTCCCACCACTATTAGACACCTCAGAGATAGCAGAGAAGTTGACCCCAACAAAGCTCAACCCTGACTGCCTACAACAAGCATCCAGTGATCATATTGTAGGCACACAGATCAAGGGCACTCGACATCAAAGGATCCAGCTTTATCGAGTTGTCAAAGCAGGGCAGCTCCTGCACCAAGGCAAGTGGCTCACCCGAGGCCAAATTCAACAGAAATTTCCTCATCTGATGGGGAACTCAACGCAATGGAGACCATTGCTTCCTAAGGAGGGAGGATTGATCCAGGTGGATATTGGTGGCCACCCCACCTTTTCAACTGTCTCAAAACAGTTTTATGGAAATTTTGGTATTGTACTATTTTTAGCAGTTTTTCGGGTCCTGAACTTCCGGGGCCATTTTGAGTCCCTAAACGACCTTTTTTGGCAATTTGGTGGGCCAAATGATTGCCTCCGGCATGCATTTGGCCCTAGTCAAAAGTTGTAAATCTTGGATAGACCTTTCCAACAGGCTACCGAGCGCCCCAACTGGAGATCGTATGCAAAAGTTACGACCCTGGGAAGTTGATGTACTAACTTACCCAAACGGGGCCCACATGACTTTTGGCGCTTCATCTCCTAGGGTTAGGTTTTTGGATGTCTAGGGTTTTTGACATTCCTGTTTATTGTAAAAGGCCTTGAGAGCCTCATTGTAACCATCTTCTTGCGAAATGATCGCAGCCGTCACATCTCTTCTTAGAGATAAGCCACCACCATTCCAGCAAGCTTGTTTTCCACTGCATTTTACAGTTCTAGCTTATTTCCTTATTGAATAGAAAACCAGTTTTACTGTATCTCTGTTATTTTGTGTTAAGCATCTGATAATAATCTGTATTCATTTCGTTTTGCTCATAAAATCCTAATCACAAAAGGATTCTCTCAACAAGAAGGTATTGACTATACTAAAACTTTTGCTCCAGATGCTAAACCGAACACAATAAGAACTAATATTTCTCTTGCTACATCTTATCAATCAAAAATACACCAAATGGATGTCAAGAGTGTGTTTTTGAATGGTGATCTTCATGAGGATATTTATATGCAACAACCACCTAGCTTTATTACTACTAAAACTTCAATTTTAATATGCAAATTGAACAAGTCTTTATATGGTCTGAAACATGCACCTAGAGCTTGGTATTGTTTTAAGTGGTGTGTATCTAATCCAAATATATATGTGAAGAACTTTGATAATTATGTTCCCATAATAGTACTTTATGTGGATGATATTTGTACTATTAGCATCCAGCTTACATTTATATAGGAAATGAAGAATAATCTTAAAAATAAATTTGAAATTCCCGAGTTAGGCCTGCTTCCTTATTTTTTTGGTCAACAAATTTGGCATATGGATAACGGTATATTGTTGTCTCGGCCTAAGTATGTGACATATTTACTTGATCAGTTTCATATGAGTGATTGTAATCCTTCACCTATGCCATTACAGTCCGGTGTAAAGTTAATTGTTGATTGTGATAGTCCCCTTGTTGATGCCACTATGTATCGCCAACTTATGGGGATTTTGATATATTTGACACACAATAGGCCATATATCTCTTTTGCAGTCATCATGGTTTTTAGGTTTATGCAAAAGCCTCATGAAAATCATTGGAAAGCAACAAAGAGGATTCTAAGATATTTACATGGGATAGTGCATTATGGTGTTTTCTATTCTAGCAGGGCTACAATTTCACTTCTTTGTTATACAGATTCTAGTTGGGCAGGGGTTGCTTTAGATAGAAGGTCTACTATAGGGTACATCTTTCATCTTGGTTAAGGTTTGATTTCATGGTCTAGTAAGAAGTTGAGAACTCTTTCTCTTTCTTCTTGTGAAGCAGAGTACATGGAAGCAAAGGAAGCATCTGAAGAAGTAGTGTGGATTTGGTATGTTCTGACAGAGCTTGGTCTAGTACATAAATATCCTACCAAATTAAGATGTGAGAATCAGAGTGCAATTTAACTTGCATACAATTTGGTGTATCACTCCAAGACTAAACATATTGACTTGGATGCTTATTACATTCGAGATCTTGTTGCGGATGGTGTTATTTTTTTGGAGTATTGTCCCATAGAAAAGCAAGAAACTGATATATTTACCAAATCCATGACGAAAGCAAAGATCGTGTATCTTCGCAATAAGTTGGGAATGAAGGAAGTTGTCATCAAGGGTGAATTCTGATGTAATGCCATATTCCCCCATTTATGTTTTGTTTTTCCAGTCGTCATTAAGGGGGAGTGTTGGAATGTTAATTTACAAGTGTAATGATGTCTAGTATGATGTCATAAGATGTCTTATCTAGAATTGGTAGGCATAAATAAATCTAATCTTATGTAAAAGGAGTTATCCCATAGGTATCACAGAGAAATATTCTCATATTACCACTCATAGAAAGAGGTGGAAAATCATTTATCCCACATGTATTTTGGGATGTAATTCTTCCATACCTATTTGATTATAATAGGGGTGAAGGAGAGCCTTTACGCAGATTGGATATTGTTGAGATTTATCTCATGCGAATATTGTGAAGCATATGTGGGGTGGAGCTCTCTTATAAGATTGGAGATTTCTAAGGAATAAAGAAGACCAAACCTTCCCATGGATGTTTCCCCAGATTTTGGGGTTTTACCATGTATATTTGGTGTATTGTTCTTTTGTCTTTTATTTCTTAAATGATTAGTGTTGCTTGTATGGATAGAAGGCTAGACTAGTGGATATTTGCTATTAATTTTTTTTCCAAGGAAAAAAGTGTAATTTCATTATATGATAATCAAATTACATATGTATAAGAACTTCAAGAGCTCTTTCATGTAGTAGCTTTTCAGCTTCAGTATCAAAAAAAAGTGCAGAAAAAAGAGATGTCAAGCTCTTCAAGAGAGCTCCCAATGTCCATTACAGAGTAAATTGTTCCATAAGAGTGCTATATATGTATGTACATGTGTCCCAAAAATGAAGATTTGTGTAGTTTTCAAAGTAATGTAATGTCTAGACCTTCTATAAACGGTCTATGATAATGTTCATGGAAAGTGCCATTGTCCTGCTCCAAAATTTTCCACTGACCAAATGGAAGAGTCAGCCCCTACTTTGATAAGAGATCCGCAGTTGTGTTCCTTTCCCTGTAAACATGTTTGCAAGTGAATTGGTCAAACATCTCAGTGATGTAGAGAGTCTCCTCGAGAATAGCGTTCAGAACCAAATTGTGACAGCTCTGTAATTTGTTTATCCAATTTATTATGATCATGGAATCTCCAAAAACTTGAATGTGAGTGCAATGTAATTCCAGCGCATAACGAAGCAGCAAATTTAAAGCATATAGTTCAGCAAAATTGTTTGTGCCACTGGTCAACCCCATTTGTAACTTGTAGTGATGGGTGTGTGAGAGAAAAAGTACAGCTCCCCCTCCGCAGGTGTTGTTTTGTGAAGCTCCATCAAAATAGGCCCAGGGGATGTTTGGGGTGATAAGTTCAGTAGAGGAAAGGCGAGGAATGGGAGGGTATTTATCCTGAGGGAAATGTGTAAGGATAGAGATGCAATGGTTCACCAGGATGGAGGGAGTGGTGGCTTTGTCCAGAAAAATCTGTTGGTTGCGTGCGTTCCATATACCCTAGATGACAATCATCGGGAGAGCTCGAATGTAAGAGGTGTTAGGGGAATCATACCATTTTTTCCATGCATCTTCAACATTCTTCCCAGTGCAATGCCCATCCGCTGCATGGATAATTTTTAATAACGACCCAACATTTCCAGTGAACAAACAGTGGAGGAAAATATGTGGAGTAGTCTCTTAATCCTGTTTGCAGAGAGGGAACCAGCCCGGTCCTTCAATGTTTTTGTTTTTGATACAGTCCCAAGTGGGGATCCAGTTTGAAAGAGTGCACCACATAAAAAATTTGTTTTTGCAGGGACAGTGTGATTTCCATAATTTTTGCCACCACCACTTTGGCTCGATCTGTTGATGTTTCTGATCCATAATGAGTTTGTAGCCGAGTTTTGGGGTGTATATACCATTTGAAGAGGATGCCCAAATGAGTTCATCAGCAGAGTCTGAGATACAGGCATGTGAGATTCTCAATGCTAAGAGGTAATCATTCCAGTGCTTGTATAGGTCCTCTGGTAGATTCAGAATCTCTGAAGTCAGCCAACCCTGGTGCTAAAAGGTGGTGGTCATAGGATCGACAATTTGAGAGAGATGAAAAAAAACCTTTTGATGTAGGAAGTGTAGTAGGGGGTCCGGTAGGATGTGTCAATTTTTACACCCAATCCAAGGATCCGATCCAATATGAATTTGTGTTCCATTACCGACCTTCTAAGTGAGGCTCTGTGTGATAATTGGAAGAGAATCTAGCACCGCCTTCCAAATGACCGACATGCCAGTCTGTGGCTTTGAGGGGTTTCGTATCCATTGTAAGAGGGTATCTGGAGCAATACATTTTTGTTTAGCAACCTCCATCCATAGGTTTTCAAATGTGAGAATACGCCAGCCCACCTTTGCCGCAAGAGAGGTTGCGAACAAGTGTATATGTTTGAGTCCCTAGCCCCCCAGTGATTTCAGCAATGCAAGACGTTTCCAGCATACCCAGGGAGCAGTGTGGTGGTTCGAGTGGCCCGACCAAAGAAAACAGAAGCAACATTTTCGAGATTTTTCCCTAATACCTTTTGGAATCTATGCCAATGACATCCAATAGACCGGGATGACCTCCAAGACAGATTTAATGAGAACAAGTCGTCTAGCTCTAGAAAGCCATCAATGGCTCTAGATCAATAGCCTCTTTTCAAGTTTTGTGATAAGCCAAGTCCAATGGCACATCTTGCAACCATTTGGATTCAACTAAAAACCCAGATACTTTAAGCTATCATCAAGTAAAAGAGCTTCAAAAGGGAAGAGGGTGAGATACCTTTGTTGTTCATCAGCAGTCATTCAGTAGAGTGTAATAGAGGATTTGTTGATGTTTATAACTATTCTCGTGGCGTCCTAAAAAAGTGTGAGAATGTTGGCTAGTTGTTCAGCATCCCTGAGCGAACCATTGCAGAATATCAAAATGTCATCCACAAAAAGTAGATGAGTAAGCCGGATATTGTTGGAGATGTGTAGGCCCTGGAAAGAGCCCTGGTTTTTTGTAGCTAATATGGCCTAGTTAAGTCCCTCAGTCACCAATAGGAATATTAGAGGGGATAAAGGACATCCCTGTCGTAGTCCACGCTCCGCACAAAAAAAGGGTGAAGGAGATCCATTGATGAGAACAACAAAGGAGGCTGTTGTAATGCAGCTCATAGTCCATTTTATGAATGCATAGTCAAAACCCAAGTGAGCCATAAGAAGCTGCAGATATAGCCAACTGACTCTATCCAATGCCTTTGAGAGATCAATTTTGATAACAACTCCCTTAATGCCCTGTGTCTTCTGAGTGTGTAAACCTTCCTGTGCGACCCCAATAGCTTCGTGAATACGATGCCCCTCCAGGAAGCCAAATTGTTCCAAAGAAATGAAATTTGAGAGAACAACTTTAAGTCTTTTAGCCATGATCTTTGCCACTACCTTGTATGTGATGTTGCAGAGGGAGATGGGGTGAAATTCGTCCATGGTGTCCGGTTTATCAGCCTTAGGTATTAGAGAAATGAAAGTGGCATTTAATGGTGGATGTATATGGCCCCCGAGTCTGGATTCCTCCACCAGTTGTAGAAGATCATTGCCAATGGTGTCAAAGCATTCAAGAAAGAATTCGATGGCCCAACCATTCAGACCCAGGCTCTTATCCTTTTGAAAGCTATGTAGAGTTGATTTGAGTTCCCCCCCAGAGATCTCCTCCATGATATTCTAATTATCAAGTTCAATGATTGCTCCTGGAAAGTACTGTGAGAGTCTAATAACTTCAACAATGTTTGCACCACGAGTGGCTGTGAAGAGATATTTAAAGTGTGTGGCGCCCAAGGTGGCCAAGTCCTCAAAAGAGGATAAGGTCTCACCATGAGGGTTTTTTAGATCCCAAATGGTGTTTTGAGCCTTTCGACCTTTTGCAAAAGCTTTAAAGAATTTTTTGTTTTCATCTCCACTTGCTAGCCAGATGGCTCTACTTTTTAATCTCCAAGCCGCTTCCTGATCAGAGAGGATTTTTTTCCAGGAGCTTTCCAGGGATCTAAGAGTAGCAGTGGAGTCCGGTGTGAGATAACCTCCCCCCTCAGAGTTTTGTAGATCATCCAAAGCCTGTTCAATGCGAGGAAGTTCCAAAGTGTCTCTCTTATTCTTTTTGTGTGCCCAGTCCTTTAGGAGAGATTTTATGCAAGTAAGATTTTTGACAAAGTGTGGAGCAGCAAAGGAACCCCCACCAAGTTGAAAGGGTATCGAATAATTTTTTATAATGTTTGCAACCTCCACCTCTTTTAGCCAAGCAACACATAATTTGAAGGGGTTGGGTGGTTTGGAAGAGTCGCCCAAAATCTCCAAGTAGATAGGCAGGTGGTCAGAAATGCTTCCAAAGTCAACCCATTGACGAATCCTATAGGGTTGTTGTAAGATGTCCTCTCCCAATAGAAAACGGTCCAGTCTCTTAGAGATCCATCCCTCTCTTGTTCTGTGATTGTTCCAAGTCGGTTTCAGGGTGGGAGGTTGTAGATCAATAAGATGAGTATCCAATAGAAAATTTTCAAAGAATCCAACAAGAGTATCCCCATGTGTAAGAGGGCCCCAAATCTCATGAGTGCCGAGAGTGAAGTTCAGATCTACACCAACAATCAACTCGGCACCAGAGCAGAGAGTATTTTGATGAAAAGAGTTCCAGTCAGCCTCACGGTCCAGGTAGGGACCATAAATGTTAGCGACCCTGAAAAACCGGTTGAGATCAACAAGGTGTAGATCCAGACCCAGTCTGGATGGGAAGCCCCAGGAATTGAGGGCTTTTGTCAAAGATTTTTTCCATCCCATAGAAAGACCCCGAGCGATTCCACACGCACTAATAGAAGCAAAATCATAAGAAGGAAAAAGAGTGGCAAGAGTTGCCCGAACGTCCACTTTTGAACCCATAGTTTCTTGTAACAGGAAGATATCCGGCTGATGTGTGACAATCAACCCGCGAAGGGAAAGTTTGTTAGGTTTACTTGCCAAACCCCGACAATTAAAGGAGAGTAGTTTCATGGGTTAAATCCTAAGAGGGCCCGCACTGCTCTAAGTGCCGTATCAATAGTTTTTTGCTTACCATCCACTAGGTCCAGGATCGCCTAATGTTGAGCAGAGGCAAAGAGAGAAGGTCGACCCCGAGCACAGTTGTGTTTATGAGGTAAGGGGTTTGGGCCCAGTCCAGTACCAATGGGGAGGGAGGTCGTGAGGACAGGGATATTACGGGTGCGCAAATGAAAACAAATGGGAGGGGAGGGTTCAAGCACCACCGTGGTGTGAGGCATGGAGCAGTCCAAGTAAGTAGGTAGGGTAGGGGAGGTAGTAGGTGGAGACAGTAAGGGGGTAGGAGCATGAGTCACAAGGGATAACACCGCAGCATGTGTGTTCGATGTGATGGTAGGTACCGGTGAGGAGGGTTGTGTATGACAAATAGGGGGAGTGGTAACAGCAATGCCATCAATATTCAAAGAATTAAGAGACGATTCAACAGTAGAGTAAAGAGAGAAAAAGATTTCATGCGTACCCGAAGAAGGAAGGGTGATGGAAGGTGCAGAGTGTGCCCGTTGTGTTGCAGTTGCCCCGACCAAGGGGTCCTCAATGTGCAGCGGGTTTGTATCCCTTTCTTCCATCGTCTCCTAACGACCCACAGCAGCATGTGCACCCAAAGAAAGACCCGTGTCAGTAGCCATCCTGCCAGCTTTGGTCAGACCAACCTTGGCCCCTGGATCTGATCCATCCAAACGTTTACGGGTGGTGTCTGATTTCATATGAAAAGGAAGCTTACAGTGTTTTGTAAGATGCCCACAGCGCTGGCACTGGTGACAACGCAAAGGGATACCTTCATAATCAAGTTTTTGTATATGCAGAGCTTGTCCCCAAGTGAAAGTGAGATCAGCATGTAACCCTTCTCGAACATTGATGGAGACCATAATGCATGCAACCGTGAATTTCCGAGTCTGCAAGAAAGACATGTCTGCATCAATGAAAACGCCCAAGGAATTTCCAATGTCCCGAAAAGAATTTAGGTTCCAGAATTCCCACGGTAATCCTGGAAGGTGGACCCAGATGGGGATTACATCAAACTTCTCGGTATCAGCATCAAACATTAGAGACCAACATTTGAAGAGTATAGGTGTGCTTCCCATGTTCTAGTTTGATTTAAGAGCCTGGTCCGCATCCTCACGGGAATTGAATTTGAAAATGAACCATCCCCGGGAGAGGACCATGATAGTAGGTTTGTAGTCGAACAACTATGACCAATTTGTGGTAACCCAACGATCCAGAAAGTCGGAGGTTGGGTACTTACCCCGAGCCCGTCCCACAAGCGCCGTCTCGGCCATGTTGAGTGAGTTTGCTACAGAAACGTCCTTGCCACAAATGAGGTTGATATTGTTTCGGGCGTTTTTCAGTAGATTCCCTTTTTGATTCTGCACCAGTGAGATGTCACGAGATCTCAGAGGTGAAGTTTGGGTGCCCTGTGCCGCAGTGCAAAGAGGAGGGTTTGCAAAACCCTAGGTTGTCGGTGAGTGTAAAAAAGAGGCAATGAAATCCTCAGAGGTAAAGAAGATCGAGACCTCTGCAGATGGAGTGGAGGACGGAGATGAGGGTCAATCACAGAAAGGCCAGTCAATCGGTGGTATATCCTCGAGGAAGGGTTGTTCCATGTGATGCACCTGCAACAATTAATTAATAAGAATATGCGAAATAGCATAAATGACAGAACTCATAATCACTTTTATATTGATCACGGGCCACTTCGAGGGGGCAACCTCCTTTGAGAAAGCTCAATACAATTAACTTCACGGTGCCTTCATAGGTCTCAACACACACTTATATACTAAGTCTAGGCACCAATACTATGGGTCAAAACCATGGGCCACTACAAACTATGGATCAACAATACTACGGGCGACTTACAAAGCATATGCGCCAACAACAATAACACAAACTATTGATCAACAAATACTACGGGACGACTTACAAAACATATGCGTCCAACAACAACATACTAACAAAGTAAAGACATGGGTTCCTAACATCCCCTCCCCCTTAAAAAAAGCTTTGTCCTCAAAGCTTTAGATGTGGAAATTGTTGTTGAATCTGAAGGAGTGGTTCCCATGTAGCATCCTCTGGTTGCATGCCGTGCCACTGAATTAAGACCTCTGTGATAGAGCGAGAGCGAAGCTGACGCGTGCGCCAATTGAGGATGGCCTCCGGCTCCAAAATGATGGATCCTTCATTATCCAGTTCGGGTAAAATCGTTTGTCCACTGACGTTGGTGCCAAGAACTTTCTTCAGACAAGAGACATGAAAGACTGGATGAATGCGGGAAGGAGGAAGTTCCAATTTATAAGCAACGGACCCAATCTTCTGAAGAATCCGATATGGCCCATAGAACTTTGGAGCGAGCTTATGACGCCCTTTGAGTTTCAAGGAGGATTGCTTGTACGGCTGGAGACGAAGAAAAACCATATCGCCGACTTGAAAAGTGCGCTCAGAACGGTGTTGATCAGCTTGTTGCTTCATGCGATTTCTTGCCATGTGAAGATTGTCTCGCAAAATGCGAAGAATCTAATCGCGGTTTCGAAGGACCATGTCAACTTCCTGAACTGGTGAACTGGTGGGGGTGTATGGAAGAAGAACTGGAGGTGCCTGACCATAGACTGCTTCATATGGGGTCATTTTAGAGGCAGTGTGGTAAGAGGTATTGTACCACCATTCAGCGAGAGGGAGCCACTTTGCCCACTGATGTTGTTGTTCCGAGGTGAAGCAACGAAGATAAGTTTCCAAGCATTTATTTATAATTTCAGTCTGACCATCTGTTTATGGGTGATACCCTAAACTCATCTTCAGTTTGGTGCCAGTGTGGCGAAATAGTTCTGTCCAAAAATGACTGGTGAAAGTCGCATCACGATCCGAGACAATGGAAGAAGGGATGCCATGAAGACGAAAGATCTGGTCGAGGAAAATTTGAGCGATAGAGGAGGCTATATAGGGATGGCTGAGAGCACAAAAATGACTATATTTGGAGAGGCGATCAACCACAACAAGAATCACTGTCTTCCCGCCAGATTTAGGGAGCCCTTCAATGAAATCCATAGAAATATCTGTCCAAATCCGTGTAGGTATGGGCAAGGGTTCAAGCAATCTTGGAAAGAGTGTTGTTTCACCCTTATTGCGCTGGCAGGTATCACATTCGGCCACCATCTGTTGAATTGTCCTTTTCATGCCCTGCCAAAAGAAGTTACGCCGTGCTCGTTCATATGTTTTGAGGAACCCAGAGTGCCCTGCCGATGGAGAAGCATGGAGTTCATAGAAGACAGCCTGTTGAAGATCTGTGCTTTGGGGAAGCACCAGACGACCCTTGTATCACAGAGAAGCACCATCCCAGGAGTAATGTGGTATAGCAGAAGGGTTGTTGGTCAAGCGTTGGATGATTTGAGATAAGGAAGAGTCATTGACATAACCCTGTTGAACAGATTGCAACCAATTTGGAACAGGCATAGAAATAGCTGAAAGAGAACCTTGGGCATCAAATGTGCGAGAAAGAGCATCCGCCACAATTTTTGTCTTTACCCTTCTTGTAAGTGATGTCATAGTCATAACCCATGAGTTTGCTAACCCATTTCTATTGTGCCGGGGAGGAGACACGCTGTTCCAAGAAATATTTCAGACTCTGGTGATCAGTCTTGATGCAGAAATGATTCCCTAATAGATATGGGCGCCACTTCTGTACTGCATGCAAAATAGCCATCATTTCCTTCTCATAGGTAGAGGCAGCTAAATTCTTACCTGAAAGGGATTTGCCGGTGAACGCAATGGGGTGTTCATCTTGAAGGAGAACAGCACCAAGTCCATTGCCGCAAGCATCACTCTCAATAGTGAAGGGCTTGGAAAAATCGAGCATAGCTAGAACAGGTGTAGTACACATAGCTTGTTTTAGTTTGTCAAATGCACACTAAGCAGCAGGTGTCCATGTAAAAGCATCCTTTTTCAATAAAGCAGTTAATGGAGCTACAATATTCCCATAATCCTTGACAAACTTGCGGTAGTAGCCAGTCAACCCCAAAACACCATGAAGACTCTTGAGTGTCTGAGGATGCGGCCAATTGTTCATGGCATTGATTTTGGCAGGATCCATGCGAACCCCTTGTGCTGAGATAATGTGCCCGAGATACTCAACTTCCTTCTGTCCAAAAACACATTTAGACTACTTGGCATGGAGATGATGGTCAGAGAAAAGTTGCATGACAAGATCCATATGCTAGAGATGTTCATCCCATGTTTTACTGTAGATGAGGATATCATCAAAGAATACCAGAATGAATTTCTGCAAGTAGGGTCGAAATATTTTATTCATTAAGGCCTAGAATGTGGAAGGATCATTAGTGAGGCCAAAGGGCATGACCAAAAACTCATAATGGCCATCATGTGTGCGGAAAGCTGTTTTAGGGATATCATCCTCATGAACCCGAATTTGATGATACCCAGAATGAAGATCCAACTTGGAGAAAAAGTGAGCCCCATGAAGCTCATCAAGAAGCTCATCAACAACAGGAATTGGAAACTTATCCTTGATGGTGAGGCGATTAAGTGCTCTGAAGTCAATGCAGAGGTGCCATGACCCATCTTTTTTGTGGACAAGAATAACTGGAGAAGAAAAGGAACTATTGCTTGGGCGAATAATACCTTGCTTCAATAAGTCCCGAACGAGCATTTAAATCTCCGTTTTTTGGTGAAATGGGTAGCAATAGGGCCTGATGTTGGGAGGAACACTACCAAGAAGGAGCTGAATACGATGGTCTTATGGCCTGGAAGGTGGCAATCCCACTAGTTCAGCAAAGACACCTGTATATCGATCCAAAATTTGTTGTAGATCCAAAGGAGTAGTGGAGACCGCTGATGGTTGCATCTGAATGGAATGGATCTGAGCGATGACACCATGTGAATTCTTCTTGAGGAGTTTTTCCATGCGATGTGAACTGATGATGCTGAGAGAACCTGGTTGTAATCCTGTCAATGTGTGTTTTTGTCCATTGAGAGAAAACTGCATCCAAAGTTCAGCAAAATCCCATAAGATAGGGCCAAGTGTGCATAGCCATTGAGCGCCCAAAACCACATCACATCCGCCTAAGGTCAAGGAAAACATGTCAGAGCACAAGGTATAATCTCCCATAGAGATACGCACATTTCAACACTTCCCTTTGCAAGGTAAGGTGCCCCCATTGGCAACCATGACTTTAAAGTTGGAGCAAGGATGGATAAAACAATCAGCTTGTTTGGCGATCCGAGGGTCAATGAAATTATGAGTGCTACCAGAATCAATGAGTATTGTAAGAGGAAGCTTCTTGAAGTAACCCCTGACCCGCATTCTTTGGGGGGTGGTGATTCCAGCTAAAGCATGGAGAGATATCTCTGGCTGGTCATCCTGAGACGGAGGGTCAATAGGCAGTTCCTAAATGTTGACCAGAGCATCCAGTGTTTCTGGATCTTCATCACCAATTTCAGAGGCAGGCGAAGAATCCACATCCAAGAGATAGAGCTTTTGCTGAACACATCTATGTCCCTGAGTGAATTTCTCATCACAATTATAGCAAAGCCCCTTTTCTCTGCGTGCTTGCATCTCTATTTCAGACAAACGCTTGATAGGAGTCGGTCGAGGAGCCTGCGGTATAGGTGGTCGTTGAGAACCCATATTTCGGAAGGGGACAAAAGTAGGCTTGGAGCATTGTTGGGATGCAATCTTGTCTTCTGCCAACTTAGCCAACCCTAGGGCTTCCATCATGGTGGTGGGACAGAACATTTTGACCTCAGAGCGGATGGCATCCTTTAGACCACTGATAAAACAACTCCGGTAAAAGTCATCAGACAATCCTTCGGTGTGGTTGGCTAGGTTCTCAAATTCGGTTTGATACTCTCTCACAATGCTAATTTGGCGAATTTTAGTAAGGGCTCCTGTGAAGTCATCAAAATCACTAGGACCAAATCGTTGCAAAAGGAGCTGGCAAAAGTCTGACCATTTGGGCTCTGGATGAGCCTTGATGTACCAACGGTACCATTGAAGAGCTTCTTGTTCCAAATGAAAGGATGCCAACAGAACTTTGTTGACATCAAAAGTATTATGCAGACTGAAATACTGTTCTGCATGATAGATCCATCCAGTTGGATCAGTACCATTGAAGCGAGGAAAATCAAGCTTCGGACCACGGAAATTGCTAGAAGAAGAGAACCCATTGTCTGATGAAGACTCGGACTGTCGTTTGTTGTTCATAGCTGAATGTTCAAGATGGAGGCCGAGAAATTTTTCATCCAGATCCTGTAGTTTGGCTTGGATGGCTGCAAGTGCGTCTTCCATGGTTTTTGCTCCTGGACGGATGACAACCATAACCAGGAGTTTTTTTTTTTTTTTTTTGACTGGGTAGGAAAACAAAAACAGAAACTGCTTTAGTAAGGGAAAATCTGGACTTGGGAAAAAATCTGAAGGGTAATTGGGGTTTGACTAGGTGTTGGACACTATCGACTAGACAGGGAAGCAAAAATGAGAATTTCAGAAGCAGGGTGAAAGAATGGAAAAATTTTGCAAAAGGGGACAAAGAAGTAGAATTCAGAAAGGAACTCTGTGGTAAAATTTGAAGGTGATTGGGTGAAATCTGAGGAAGTTATGGCAAACCCTTAAAATAAACAAATGTGGGATTTCGGGCTTTGGGAAGGGGAATTGGGGATAGGGTCCTCAGGAATGAAATATGCAGAATGGGATGACAAGGGTTCCCCGAAAATTTCAAGGGAAACAAAGTGAAAACAAGGGAGATATGGAAAAAAAATGAAAGTAGATATGGACCCCAAGTATGTGCGGCTTCCTAACAGTTCAGGGGTTTCACTCGGCCACCAATGCTGTCTAACGGCTTGCGTATTGGGGCAGTACCCCTCACTCCACGGCTCAGGTAAAACTAATAACCGCTTTGCCACAAACAACAGCTCTTGGTTTACCTCACGGGTGGGAACTAGTCAATCAGGTAGGGGTCATTGCCATTTTCGCTGGCAAGTCCTCTCAATGGGCAAGCTACTTCGGGGTTCCTGTGGTACTCCTCACAATGAGTTTTAGGGATTATGCCCAAGTACTTCCCACAATTAAGCGGATAGCGATTATTCCCAAATCCGAACCTGCAACAGATGCGAAAAAAATTGGCAGAAATTTCACCCAGCGAGCCCAAGAAAGTGCTCTGATACCAGATGTGATGCACCTGCAACAATTAATTAATAAGAATATGCGAAATAGCAGAAATGATAGAACTCAGGATCACTTTTATATTGATCACGGGCCACTTCGAGGGGGCAACCTCCTTTGAGCAAGCTCAATACAATTAACTTCACGGTGCCTTCATAGGTCTCAACACACACTTATATACTAAGTCTAGCCGCCAATACTATGGGTCAAAACCATGGGCCACTGCAAACTATGGATCAACAATACTACGGGCGACTTACAAAGCATATGCGCCAACAACAATAACACAAACTATTGATCAACAAATACTACGGGACGACTTACAAAGCATATGCGTCCAACAACAACATACTAACAAAGTAAAGACATGGGTTCCTAACATTCCAGCGCCCAATCTTCAACTGAAAGTTTAGAATGAATAATGGTCGAGTCCGCAGGGAAGGTATCACCTAGATGACAGTGTTCAAGGAGGTCGAAGAGAGTAAAAGGGCCACCCCCAATAATTGGTGGTGTCATTTAGGTAGCAACTGTCTCTCCGGTGGAAGTTCCGGTGATCGAGAATAGCATAGTGTCAGGGCGGGTGTGTGCAACTAACGATAAATCCTCCCCAGCTGTCATGAGTCCGTCAGGTGAAGGTCCAGATGACCACCGAGAGTAGCTACCCGACGAATTAGCCCCTGAAACCCTGTCAAGAAAATGTAGTGGTTTACTATCCCAAGAATGGTAAAAAATTGGATTACCTTCGAGCGGATCCAAGGTGTAGTCGACCATATGGTAATCTGTGTCCTCCTCGATGAGTGTGAGCGTCGTCATACCCTGTGCAAACCGCTGCCATCGACATACAGTGACAACTAGGGTTTGCTGAGTGCAGCCTCTCCGGGCTACAAAACCCTAATTCGTCCCATCACTCAAGCCAACTCATAAATCCATCTTTGTTATTAATTTACATGTTAGTGTAAATGAATTGTTGTATGTTATGCACATTCTCAATATTCTAACAAAATCAAACCCTTAGAATGGCCCAAAGTGTCAATAGAACAAAATTCTCAATCACCAAACATCTTCTCCAACTCACTGACTAATTGCATCCCCTTACTTGTGGTCTCATGTAACTTGAAAGTGTTTAGATTATGAATATCAATTAAACCAGAAAAGTTCCAACCTTGGAGGGTTGACCAAACCCTCAATATTTAGAAAAATAGAATTCATGATGCATATCTACATAGGGTGTTTATCGCTCTAATAAACCCATCTAGAGGAAATTGCTTTCCCACCAGAATTTCTCATTTAGCCTTCTCTTGAGAGATAAAAGTAGTATATTTCCTTCCTCTCTTGGAACTCGAAGGAGTTAATAAAGCTAAATCATATATACCCCCCACTTACCCCTGATATTCAGAGATATTACCCTAAGGGCTAGACCTAAGGGAATACCTAATAGAACTCTCAGATAACCCTTCACTTCCCACAGAGGAGCTAACATTATCCGTATGATCTAATGCCCCTTGGGGATAGGGTTACTAGGAACATTACGAGGGTTCCTTATAGACACCCTTCTAGGAAAGAAGGGAAACAACATTCCCATTTTTTCCTCCAACTTCCACTCTAAGGGCTATTGAAGGCACCTTCCCAAAAACAATACCTGCATTCTTATCGTTATTAACATAATCCCTATGCTTATGAGAAAGGGAAGGAGAATCAAAAATTTTATTACCCATAAAAGGAGATGTGGGGACCACTTCATAATTAGAGCCTCCAACACCAATTCATCTATCAAGGTAAGTTCGAAATCTAGAGATTTGAAAAGCCTTTCGCTCCGACTGTCACCATGTAAATCCCCTTCATGCTTTGATGTCACCTCCTCCATGGATTCCTAAGAAACCCTAACCTCTTTAGCATTGGAAAATCCTCTATTAACTACGCTATCCCCTTTTTTAACCCATTCTTTGCTACAAAACTTCAATCCATTATCAACCACTAAATGAGCATAAATATGGCATATGGCATATCTGAAAGGAATGCCATAGTAATACATAATTTGAGACTGGGAGATTAGACCTCTTTGGATAACCATTTCTTCCACTAATCCATCCCCGAGGTCCAGACCCACTAAAATTTTCATATGGTGATAATGCTTGACTACATGAAGCTCATGTCGACATCCATAAAGGTCCCAATTGAGCTATCAATCTCCTTAAATATGTATAAAGACTAGAATTCAAGGGGTAAACTAAACAATTTTACCCATAATATAGGAACTATGAAAGAATTTTCCACCCTCGTATCAGTAAAAGGACTTCAAGGTCCTCACCAAAATCTCTAGGAGTATAATCATCAACTATACAAAATCTACTCGAGGTCCTCACCGAATTCTCCAAAAGTATAACCTAGTGAATCAACTCAACTAGGAAAAGGAGAAAACACCTAGGATGAAAGGTGACATGCCACACCTAGAACAAAACCCTCATAATGAGTTGTTGCATTGGTAGCACTTTTACAACCCTTGTTAGATTTGTACAAGACAAACAGGAATTTCCACTCTTTCTCACTATATATCTTAGCACAAGAACCAAACAAAAGATCCACATTCGTCATAGTCTTGGAAGAACCCAGAGCCATTTGAGATTCAATGTGTGTGTGACTAGCCAAGCTCTCCAAAAATATCTTTGACTCAAGAAGGACATTTTTCAAATAATCAAGAAGATCATCATAAAATATCCTTATGAAATGATAAAGGGAAAGCAATGGGAGTAGCTCCAAAAACCTACAAAACCCTCGCACCAAAACTTGCATAACCGCTAGCTCCCCTCTTCCATCTTTTAAACCTATTTCACAATTATGATTTTAATTTTTATTTAATGTAACCTTTGTGATAAATCTTATTGTTTGTGTGGATCTTGGTTAAGCCCTTTAATATAGCAATATTTTCATATTTTTTATTTTTTTAAGAAATGGAATCATTAAGATGTGCATGTACATTATATAAGATATAACTTGAATTTGAAGAACATTTTATGTTTATTTATTGTAGTATTTGTGGTAAATATTATTATTTGTTTGGATTTTTTCTATTTTAAGTTGTTAAATTTTTTATAAAGATCATAAGTATGTTGCTTTTTACATTAGAAAGGTTATTCACTTTTAAAGAAAGTTGTTATATATTTTAGGATCCGATTTTTCCAAGATCCCTTTAGATTTTTTATAAAGATCATAAGTATGTTGCTTTTTACATGAGAAAGGTTTATTCACGTTTAAAAAAAGCTGTTATATATTTTAGGATCCGATTTTTCCAAGAACCCTTTGTCTTATTACCTCATTATTCAAAAACATTGAGGAAGATAGACTTTATCAAAGTTTAAAGCAACACTCAACATTAGATCTATTGGGTCCACTCAAAATACATATTCAACACAATGTATTATTCTAGTTTTCTCAACCCCAAATGTGAAGAAAAATCATACTACCCATATTTCCTTATAAACCGTTAATCAAATTTAATGGTATATTTATTATCTCTTTTCTCCTAATCTTTCTCAAACCTACTCTTAATATACTTATAAAACCTACTCTTAATATACTTATTTTTATTTGAAATGACTTAAATGCTTCCTTTCACTTTTTATCAACTTTAATGTTATATTTATTATCTCTTTTTTACTTATTTTTCTCAAATCTACTCTTAATTACGTTGAAGGCGTTTTTTCCCGAAAGCGGGTTTGTGGGCACGGATACAAAATCATCATGCCTTGGGAAAATTAAAAACTACCACGCATATTGTCAGGTCAGCTAATAAAACTACACCACGTTAAGGTTTGTAAAACTACACCACATTAAGGTTTGAAATGGAGTTTAATCCAGTTTCATTCGATAAGCAGCGGGATTCCTTTCACGAAGGGCGGGATACCTTTGAAACTCTGGTCTTTTCCATTAGCCTTTCTTTTCCATTACTAGATCGAAGTACATTCAACTTATGATAGCCATTTACTAAAAAGGTTTATTATTTATTTAAAAATTTCGTTCATTATTTCTTCACCAAAATCTGAAGATCTACCGAGAATAGACACGTTTTGGTTAAAATTAAAGTTTTATATTATTTACAAAATTATTGAGTGAATAGTTATTATTATGTAAATATAGTAAATAATTCTTAAATCTAAATTTTAAATGTTAATTTTATTAAAATCTAATTCCATGCAAAAATGTTGTAAGGTTTGTGAAGCCAAAAGGCTTGCATGCAAACATTGATTGTTTTTTCTTCTAGTGTGGCACGTAAGATTCCAAGAAAGGGTTTAAATGGAGTGTTATTTCGGTTGATATACTTCAGAAAAATATTTTTCAAACTGTGGAACAACTCATAGTATGAGTTTGGTTTTTGGTAAGTTTAGAGGGACTGGTTTTCACATGGCTCTTGATGGACATGTTTTTTGTTAAATTTTGAGCATTAATTCACAATACTCTTGGATCTTTACTGAGAGGATAACATATACAGTATATCAATGCATAACAATCACAAGAAGCATGACAAGCATCACAAGAATCAAAATCATGAGAGACAAGAGACATAGAGTTTCCGTGGGGAAAACCCTAAGGTGAAAAACCCCACAACTTCCTCAGAGATAGAGAGAGCAATGGCTCAACCAAAGTACAACCAAAATACACTTGAGATAGTCTCCTAGTAGCAGATGATCCTCCTCCTCACTAGTGCGCCACTTTCTGAGTGAGAGAAGTGTGACTTTCCGAATTATCAAAATAGAGATCTCCTGATCTCTATTTATACTAACCTGTTTGCCCAGTTACACTATGGGGCCGACTTGTCTATCTAGATGCATCCACAATATAATATATATTTCAGGGCCGACCCCACACATGGTGGTCTAATAACCCATCGGCAAGTACACACACTTGCGACACTTGTCAATCCACATGACGACACTTCCTTATAGAGGAATAACACATCTCTAATAAGAGTACAATAAATATATATGAAATACATAGATGAAATACATTCTGAAGTTACATATACATCAACACTCCCTCTTAATTAGGAAGGTATTTCTCAACACAGTTCTGCTAGACAAGTCTTCTTCTCGGGATCATCGTCATCGATGCATTGTCATCATCATCATCACTGCTGCTGCTATCTCAACCAATCTCTGACTCTACTCGTCATAGGAAGTTCTACAGAGCCAGTCCTTTTTCATACTGAATGTAGGCCCACCACCTGCAGGTCTTCATCATCACTGGCCATACTATGGAATCCTCAGGACTTATTACATGCATCACAAAACCTGGCTACAGCATCCCAGGCTATTACGAGCACACAGCTCTACCTGTCGGATCTCCCAGAAGCACATTACATGTGACCCATCACAAAACCTGGCTGAAGCATCCCAGGCTATTACGAGCACACAGATCTACCTGTCGGATCTCCCAGAAGCACATTGCATGTGATCTCACCACAAAACCTGGCTGAAGCATCTGAGGCCTTTTTCATCCTGTCCAAATCTCCCAGGAGCAAATTACATGTGGTCCACCACAAAACCTGGCTGAAGCATCTGAGGCCTTTTTCATCCTGTCCAGATCTCCCAAGAGCAAATTACATGTGGTCATGGCAAAACTTAGCTGAAGCATCTGAGGCCTTTTTCATCTTGTCCAGATCTCCTAGGAGCAAATTACATGCCATAGGACAAAACCTCGCAAGAGCATCTCAGGATGTTACGGGTACACAACTCCGACCTGAAGATCTCCCAGGGCACAAATTACATGTCCTCCCAGAGCAATGTCTCGAAAGAGCATCCCAGGCTGTTATGGGTACGCAACTCCGACCTATAGGATCTCCCAGACATGCTCATCTGCACAACCTGATCCACGGCCACAAATTATCATCTGATACTCACCATACATCATCCTGATGTACACATGATCATCCTGATCATCATCACTGCAACATCCTGCTGCATGTCATCTGGAGAAGCTCGTCATCCAAGATCACCCAAATCATACAATGCATCCACCTAATGCACACCAAGTATCTACCTGATACATATCATCATACACAGTGTATCCACCTGATACATAGATACATGATCCACACAATGTATCCATCAACATACATGATCTACCTGATCATACCTGATACATATCAACATACATGATCTACCTGATCATACAATGTATCCACCTGATACATATACAGATACATGGTCCAAGCATCCAACATGATGCATATACAAAATACATACAAATGATCCAACCGATCATATCCAGCATCCAACATGATGCGTACATACATATAAATGATCCAACTGATCATATCCAACATCCAACATGATGCGTACATATATAAATGATCCAACTGATCATATCCAGCATCCAACATGATGCGTACATATATAAATGATCCAACTGACCATACAAAGCAGAAACTAGAACAAATCCTGATGCTCATCATCCAGTGCTTACATCCACAGCCATGTGAAGGATCCTCTTTCCAACATGCTTGGAATGGCTTCAGCAAATGTGTCCATCACTTCTTCCTCGAAGTGTCCTCAATCTGAAGAACACCAAGGCTCTCCCTGAAGTACTCGAACTTCACCCTGGCTAGTGGCTTCGTCAGCACATCTGCAATCTGCTCGTCCGTCGCAACATACAGGAGATTCACAGCTCCTCTCTGCACCATATCCTTGATATAGTGATATTTGATCTCTATGTGTTTCGATCTGTCATGAAACACTGGGTTCTCAGATAGCTTCACACAACTCTAGTTATGGCAGAAGATACCAGTGGCATCCAATGGGAGATCAAATAACTCATGTAGTAGCTTTTGTAGCCATACTGCCTCACAACTAGCTGAATAGGCTGCAACATACTCTGCCTCAGCCATACTTAGTGCTACGCAAGACTGCTTCCTGCTAAACCAAGAGATCACACCTGATCCCATACTGAAGCAGCATCCAGATTTTCTCTTCCTATCTGCAGCACTGCCAGCCCAATCTGAATCAACATAATCCTGCAAGTTAAACTTTTGATTCGCTTCATACTTGAGCCCAAAATCCACTATACCCTTCAGGTACCTCAGAACATGCTTTACAGCAACCAGGTGAACACTCCTCGGATCCTTCAAGAACTGGCTCAATGTGTTCACAGCAAAGCAAATATCTGGTCTCATGTTCGTCAGGTACATCAAGGACCCAATCATCTAACGATACATAGAGACATCAATCGGCTCAGATGAAGCATCACATAGAAGCTTCAGATTCGATGCCAGAGGTGTGGCCATGGCCTTGCAATCCATCATCCCGAATCTCTTCAGGATATCTATTGTGTACTTCCCTTGACCAAGGAAGATCCCACCTGCATTCTGCCACACCTCCATACCTAGGAAATAATGCATCATTCCCAAATCTTTCATATCGAACTCAGTAGCAAGCTTCCTCTTAGTATCTGCAATCAATCTGTCATCTCCTGTTACAAATAAGTCATCCACATACAGGAGTAGAATCACAGGATTCCCTTCCTCAACCTTGTAGTAAAGGTTGGAATCCGCTTTACTCTTGGTAAAGCCCAAACTAGATAGGAAACTGTCCATCCTACCATACCAAGTTCTGGGAGCTTACTTCAAGCCATACAAGGCTTTCTTCAATCTGCACACATATGACTCCCTGTCATGTATTTCAAAACCGAGTGGCTGCTCCACATATACTTCTTCTTCAACTACACCATTCAAGAAAGCAGTCTTGACATCCATTTGGTGTATTTTCCATTTCATTGCTGCAGCCAGGGCAAGTACTGTTCTGATGGAAGTATACCTGGCTACAGGTGCAAAAGTTTCTTCATAATCTATTCCCTCTTTTTGAGAGAAGCCACGAGCTACGAATCTTGCCTTGTATTTCTCTACACTACCATTTGCAGCATGCTTGATTTTGTAGATCCACTTGGAAGTCACTACAGACTTTTCTTTAGGTCTTGGGACAACATCCCAAACATCATTCTTCATTATTGATTGGTATTCCTCAACCATGGCATCCTTCCATTCTTTCTTTTCCGCTGCTTCTTCATAACTGGAAGGTTCTTTGTTCATAATGTCACAGAGTAAAGCAACATAGCTGGTATGTGATTTGGTTCTCTTCTTTGCTCTGTGTTCTTCTTCTGGAATGCCAAATCTTTCTGCATCTTGAATGAGCTCTCTAGCCCATGCAGGTTTCCTCTTGTGAGAGTTATCCTCATGGGGTGGATCTACAGGTTCTTGCGGATCTTCAAACTCGTGAACAACTTATGGAATTGCTTCAGTCATGGTAGTGTCTTGAAATCTAGTTTCCTTAGGTTCTTCATAAACTTCGATAGGTGCCTTCCTTGATTTGATGAATGCTGATTTTTCGTCAAATGTTACATCCCTGCTGACATCAATCTTCTTGAACCTTGGAAATTATATTCTGTAAGCCTTCGAGCTTTCACTGTAACCCACAAAGATACCCTTCTTTCCTGAAGGATCTAGTTTGGTCCTCTTTTCCTTTGGGACATGAGTGTATATTGGACAACCAAATATTCTGAGATGGCTGACTTCAGGTTTCTTACCAGAAAAGACCTCTTCTGGTGTCTTGTTGTCCAATATCTTGTGTGGTGTTCTGTTCTGCACATATACAACTGTTCTAGCTGTTTCTGCCCATAGATGCATAGGTAGATCCTGGTCATGCAGCATTGCCCTTGCTGCTTCCATGATTGTTCTGTTCTTCCTTTCTGCAACTCCATTCTGTTGAGGATTATAAGGGGCAGTCAACTCCCTCTTAATCCCTGAATCACTGCAAAGCTTCTCGAAGTCACCTGAGGTGAATTCTCCACCATTATCGGATCTAAATGTTTTAATCTTCTTGACAGTTTGATTCTCCATCAAGGTTTTGAATTCCTTGAACTTATCAAACACCTCATCTTTGTTCTTCAAGAAGTATACCCAAGTCTTCCTGGAGAAGTCATCAATAAACGAGACATAGTAAACATACCCACTCAGAGAACTGGATGACATAGGACCACATACATCTGAGTGGATGATTTCCAGGATATCTTTTGCCTTGCTTTCACTGCTTGGGAAAGCCTTCTTAATGTTCTTACCTTTTGCACATCCTTTGCAAACACCGTCATGTTTGGTCTTGATTTCAGGAAGACCCTCTACAGCCTTGCTTGCAATTGGAAGTGCCCTATAATGCATATGAGCAAGTCTTCTATGCCAAAGTTCACTTGGCTCCATGGATTCATGTACCATGGCATGTTCAGGTTGACCCTTCAATTTATACAAACCTCCCTCTTGCTCTCCAATCACTACTGCATCATCAATTGTTTTACCCTTTGGCCACATTAGGACTTGGCCATCTACAAATGCAACCCTCATGCCTTTTGCATCCAATGCAGAGATGGAGAGAAGATTCTTCTTGATCCCAGGTACATAAAGGACTTCTTTCATCTTCAAAGATTTTCCAGAATCTAGGTTGTAGGAGGCTTCACCACTTCCTTTGATTGGGTATTGATGATCATCCCCCAGTTTCACCTTATGGGGTGATTCATGTTCAGATAGGTTCACAAAAGATTCCTTAAACCCAGTGATGTGTTTGGAAGCCCCACTGTCAATTAACCAATCATTACAAACATGGGAGATAGTACCTGTGAGAGCAGAGATCAGAACATACTCTTCTTCACTTGATGAGTCATCATTACTATCATCACTTTCTGCCCTAGCCTTCTTCTTGGGTGGTTCATCATCCTCGGTAGCATGAGCATGAAACCTTCTTTTGCTGCCCTTCTTCTTCTTGTTGAAGTTTTTGTTGTCCTTTTTGTTCTTGGGACAATTTATGGCAATATGTCCTTTTTCATTACAGGTGAAGCATATTCTTCTTTCTTTGAAGTGATGTGAAGATTTCTTGGAGTGAGATGGCTCTCTCTTGGACTTCCCTTTCTTGGTGTGAGCTGTGAGAGCTTGATCTTCATTCCCCATCTTTTTTTCTCATGCCACAAGCCTTGCTTCTTCTTCTGAGCATTCTTCCCGTAGTCTGCTGAAGGATACCAACTTCTTTCTTGCACAAATTCCTTGAATGAAGGAGTCCCATGACTTAGGTAAGCCATTTAGAGTGATCATGACAACTTCACCATTCTCCACCATTTCATCCACTGCTTCTAGTTGTTCCTTGATCTGGGAGACCCTTGAAAAATAAGATTGAATGGTTTCTCCATTCTGAAACTTTACTCCTTTCAATTGGTTCCGCAGGGTCATCTTCCGATTTATGTTCTTTTCTTCAAATAGCTTGGTCAAAGAGTCAAACATCTCCTTGGGTGTCTTTAGAGAAGACACATGGGGTATGAGATGGTCTTTGATAGAATCAGCAATGATTCTCTTTGCCTTGACCAAGTTCTTCTTGTGCAATACTTTAGCCTCTTCATCCTCTGGGATAGGGATGTCTTCTTTTATATATGAGTCTAACTCATTCTCTTCCAGGATTAACCCAATCCTATACTTCCAAGCTCGGAAGTTATCAGCCCCTTCAAGCTTATCCTCAAGCTTGGTGTGGTGAGACATCTTAAAGAGTACTTCAAATGGAAATAGAAAAGATTTAGGTCTTACCACTTGAAATGCTGAAAATTGGATCTGGTCCCGGATTAGGGTTTGTCGAAAAAACCCTAAAAATTCAAAATGTGAATTTCAACTTTCTGAAAGGATAGAAAGATGCGCCTTGATGAGCTGATCAGCCTGGTGTATTCAGAATTTGAGATTAACAAAGTTTTACCCTTCAGATTTGCCTTTTTGTCCTCCTGGGTTCACTGGGGAGAGCCCTGAATTAGGGTTTGATTTTACCGGAGATATACCCTGCCAAAAATCTCGATCCAAAGCTCTAAACTTCGATTTTTGCAAGGAGCTTCCAGCTATGTCTTCAGATTTCAGAAATTCCTATTTTTGTGGAAACCCTAATTTTTAGGGCCAAATCTGAAAATGATCAGAATTGAATTCTTATTGGACAGATAGATTCTCCTTGATGAGTAGAGTCAATCTACTATACTGCTTTTCCAAAAACTATGGAGAGAAACCCAATAAACAAGAAACTCAAGTTTCTCTCACTGCAAAATGTCTTCTTCTCAGGTTAGCTTTGATACCATGTTAAATTTTGAGCATTAATTCACAATACTCTTGGATCTTTACTGAGAGAATAACATATACAGTATATCAATGCATAGCAATTACAAGAATCATGACAAGCATCACAAGAATCAAAAGCATGAGAGACAAGAGACACAGAGTTTCCGTGGGGAAAACCCTAAGGTGAAAAACCACACAACTTCCTCAGAGATAGAGAGAGCAATGGCTCAACCAAAGTACAACCAAAATACACTTGAGATAGTCTCCTAGTAGCAGATGATCCTCCTCCTCACTAGTGCGCCTCTTTTGAAGTGAGAGAAGTGTGACTTTCCGAATGATCAAAATAGAGATCTCCCGATCTCTATTTATACTAACCAGTTTGTCCAGTTACACTATGGGGCCGACTTGTCTATCTAGATACATCCACAATATAATATATATTTCAGGGCCGACCCCACACATGGTGGTTTAATAACCCATCGACAAGTACACACACTTGCAACACTTGTCAATCCACATGACGACACTTCCTTATAGAGGAATAACACATCTCTAATAATGGTACAATAAATATATATTAAATACATAGATGAAATACATTCTGAAGTTACATATACATCAACTTTTTTTAAAAAGATATATAAAAAATTAAATGTTTTTTCATAAATGCAAGTTATAGTTTTTCCTTTGGGAAAAAAATTGTTTTAAATTTATTTTATTTCTTTTTAATCTTCACCCTACTATTATTTAATGAAGGGTTGTGTGATGAACCAATAGGTTTATATTCATTGACCAAATATCAAATCATTTTTAAAAGTATATATTCTTAATTACCAATAATATTTTACGAAGTTTGAAGTCTAAGTCTATTGATGTCCTCTTTTGATATGTTGATTGTTATTTTCTTTTAATACTTAGATTAAATCTTTACTACAAACCAGTGCTATACAAATGGTCATTTCTACCTAAATTTCAATCAATGTTTTTAGATCTTTTATATTAAAATGCAATGTGAATATGTTGGGTTTAAAGTTATATGGGTATGTTCGAATGTTTTATAATTTTTTAAAATAATTTGTATTTATTAAAAAAAATTACATAGTATAATTTCTAATTAGTTAATTAAATATTAAATATTATTGGTTTTGTTTTGTTTTGTTTTTTTTTTTTTTTTTTTGTTTTTTTTTTTCCATGTGGTTCACTTTAATCGGCTTAGCCGACCGCTACATCCACGAAATAATTTCCGGTGGACCCGCCCCGAAGGGGTTTCCACCCTGCGGCCGCTGCGTGCCTAACCCCAAGAGAGTCGATGAGAATGGATCCCATGACCTCGCATGCTGGGAGGCCTAACTTCCGAGAACACATCCGATCGAGCTAACTCTTCGGGCTCAATAAATATTATTATTTTATATATTAGTACAATCTTAATTGAATATTAAATATTATTGTTTTATATATATAATATTAAATATCATGATTTTATATTCATTAAATATTAAATTTGTATATAATTAAATGCATTAGAGGAGATATATTGTTTTCATTTTATACTTATTTAGTTTTTATATTATATTCATAATGTAATATTTATTAAAAGCTAATATTTAATAAATTGAAAGTAATGTATATAAATTATGTTTATACTTCTGTTATTTAGTTTTTATATTATATTTATAAGATGTAATATTTAATAAATACAAAATAATTAATATAAATTATTTATTGATTGATTATATAAAATGTAATATTTAATAAATATAAAATAATTAAGCTGTTTTAGGCCGACATTGGACGATGCTGGGCGTCCCCATTGTGCTGAAACGATGGTCGCCCTTCTTTGACTCCAAGACTGAAAGAATTGACCGTGAACCGATTTGGGTGAAGCTACCAGGGCTCCCCATGCATCTCTGGAATGAATCACGATTTGCTGCCATTGGGAATTTTCTTGGCGAATACATATGCGCTGACCATTCCCATACTGAAACAGGTAATTATTCGGTGGCTAAGATCTTGGTCAAAATCGATCTTAGGCTGGGGCTATCGGCTGAGATCTCCATTCAGACAAAGGATGGGGATTTCACACAGATATTGGACTATGTGGGGGTGCCGTTTCGTTGCCACCGATGTCACGTTATTGGACACCTGGTAGCTGGGTGCACGCTACCATTTCGGGGTAGAAAACCGCCGGTTGTTCCTGTTGCAGCTGTTAGGACTGATACTGTGCAGAAGGGGAGTCCACTGATGGCAGGGGATCATGAATTTATGACTACTATTGCCACTGAGGCTGTCGTATCAATGCAACCTGAGGCATCGTGTGGCATACCGAATTCCGGGACACCCTTGTCTTCTTTGGAGAACGTGGGCTGGGATAATATTCAAAGATTGAAGATGGATGGAGTGGGGACTGCATTGGGCTCCACGACACCCTTAACTCGAGCAAACTCCAGAACGATTCTTGAACAGATCTCGAGTCGGGGCTCATCTCCCTCGGGTAAGTCACAACAATACTCTTCTAATGATCCCCTTTTTTCTGTCTCCACTGATTTTGGGGGGGTATGTTCAAAGTCACATTCTCCTGACAGCCCTGTATCACCTTGCACAGTAGCGCCTTGTGTAATACCTGTCACAAATTGTGCTTACACGCCACCTTTAGTATCCACTCTACCCTCTCCCAATTCTGTGGGTCGTAGTATCCGGTATGCTCTTAGAAATAGGGTGATCTCTGCTGATGGATCGGGAGGTAGGGGACTTCCTGAGTTGGCTGCAAATACTATGGGGAAAGGACGGGGACGAAAATCTCACCTGTCCAAAGCACAAGATCGAGCAAAAGTTGATTTGGTAATGGGCACTCAATCCTCTATTGAATGGGCACTTAGAGCTGCGAAAACCCTGGAAGGGGGTTTTATATGAAACTATTGTCATTCAACTGTCGTGGGTTGGCGAGTCCCATTAAAAAATCGTCTCTCCGGAGGTTGGTGGATTTAAATCAACCTGATATATTACTACTTCAAGAAACACTGGGCGGCAGTGTGGAGGTGGTTCGGGTACTGGAAACTCTGCTACCTGGCTGGAAGTTTGTGGGTGTGGATGCTCGTGGTCGCTCTGGTGGGCTGGCAACGGGGTGGAAGGTGAAAAATTGCAGATATGATAGCTCTTGGGGTATCTCTTCTGGTATTGGTTTGGAAGTTTGGGATGCTGAGATTGGTAGGATGATAACGATTCTCAATATCTATGGACCCTATCTTAATAGGGCTGGATTCTGGGACTCCTTGCTAAGCATGGATCTCTTTGACGGAAGGGATGTGATCTTGGGTGGAGATCTCAATCTATCCCTGGGGTCATCTGAAGTCTGGGGGCCTCGTGCTGCTCCGGATCCATTAGATAACTTTTTCATACAAGCTTTTGCTGGAAAGGATCTACTTGACATACAGCCTACCAGGTTAACCCCGACGTGGAGGAATAAGAGAGCAGGGGAACAAAGGGTGGCTAAAAGACTGGATAGGTTTCTGGTGGCAGATGTGTTGGCACTGGGGGTTGATGTTGTAAAGCAATGGGTTGGATCAGGGGGGGTCTCTGACCATTGTCCCATACTACTGGAATTAAGAGGCAGTCGTAACAAACCTCCTAGTCCATTCAAGTTCAATCCTAGCTGGCTGAAGGAGGAGGATTATCTGAAATTAGTTCAGCAACAGTGGGTTCATCGACCTTTGGAGTCACTGGAACATGCGGGCGCTCACTTTCAACTCAATCTCAAGCGTATAAAAGAGGCCACGATAATCTGGGCATCTGATAAAAGGGTAAAAGATGATCAGATTCTGAGGGATGCTGAGCTGAATATTGATAGACTACTACATTGTCGGGGTATGGGATATCTGGATGAACAGCAGAAAGGCGAGCTGCTGGACTAGGAGAGCAGAAGAAATGTGTTACTGTGTGAGCGTGAAGAGATGTGGCGCATGAAAAGCAGGGCGATTTGGCTGCAGTGCGGGGATGAGAATACAAAATTCTTTCAAGCATATGCAAAGGGAAGAAAATTCACTAACTCAATCTGGGAACTATCTTCATCTGAAGGGGAACGGGTCTCCAGCTTTGATGGCTTGGCTGAGATGGGTGTCCGACACTTCGAAGAATTATTCACCGCTCAACCTGGGGCCTCCATAGCTGAGGTTATCAGGATGTCTCAGCTTTTCCCACGTTTTGTGGGGGAGGAAGAGAACAGACTCTTGATGGAGGAGGTGCAACCGACTGAGCTCTTGCAGGTTATGCAATCATTCCAGAAAGATAAAAGCCCGGGGCCTGATGGCTGGCCAATTGAATTTTACTTGGGATTCTTTGACTGTTTTGGGGAGGAATTATTGACTGTGGTGGAAGAATCTAGAAAGGTTGGATTTGTACATGGCCCCTTTAACTCGACTTTTATTGCTCTCATTCCCAAAACAGACAAGCCTGATCGATTTGATGAATTCAGACCTATTTCACTGTGCAATTGCATTTATAAGATCATATCAAAGGTTATGGCTAGGAGACTTAAAAATATCCTGTCTCAGCATATCTCATGTGAACAATTTGGATTCTTGGAAGGGCGACAAATTCACGAGGCCATTGGTGTAGCTCAAGAAGGTTTACATACCCTGAAGGTTCAGAAACAAAAGGGTGCAGTGATAAAGATTGACCTCTCTAAAGCTTTCGACCGGGTGAGTTGGCTTTATATCCGGATGCTTCTCACACATCTGGGCTTCTGTTATGAATTTGTTCGATGGATTATGGCCTGCATCACCACGGTGAGTTTTGCTGTATTGATCAATGGTTCGGCTAGCACATTCTTCCATGCAGGCAGGGGGCTACGACAAGGTTGCCCACTATCACCGCTGTTATTTCTCCTTGTCGCAGAAGGCCTCAGTCGTTTTATCCTGAAAGCAAAGGATGATGGATCTTTTCGTGGCATCTCCATTACCCAGGTAATGTATATCACACATCTCCTATTTGTTGACGATATTCTTATATTTTGTGATGGCTCGCAACAGGCTATTGATAAGGTGGTCGAAGGACTCAATCTTCTGCAAGTCGCCGCGGGCATGCTTGTGAATACTGATAAATCAACTATCTCATGCTCGCAATTAAATGAGCAGGAGATCCATCGACTGGCCATCAGACTTCCCTATCGGATTATGGACATTGATGATGGCTTAAAGTACCTTGGATTTCGCTTAAAACCCAATGCATATCATAAGGCTGATTGGCACTGGCTAATTGCTAAATTGGAGCTGAGACTACTTGGATGGAGTCAAAAATGGCTCTCGCGGGCTGGGAGATTGATTCTGGTTAAATCAGTTTTGGAAGCAATACCGGTTTACTGGATGTCACTTGCTTGGATTCCCAGAGGCGTCTTGGAGCAGATTCGACGGTTGGTTTTTTCCTTCCTTTGGAAGGGTAAGGGAGTGCATCGAGCCTTGGTATGGGTTAGATGGGATTTGATTGCGATCCCGAAAGCACTGGGTGGCTGGGGCTTAAAGAATATCTTCCTATTTGCCAAAGCTTTGGGGGCTAAGGTGGCCTGGCGAATCATCCATACCCGGAGCCTCTGGACTAAGGTGGTATACCACAAATATATTGCTCCCTTAACCTTACTTGAATGGATTAGGCTGGGAAATAAGTCGAGGGCAAATTGCTCTGTGGTATGGAAAGCGGTGGTTCAGCATTTTCAGCTGGTGGGATCGGGATTAGTGTGGCGAATTGGGAATGGGCAATTTCTCCGTATTGGACTGGATCCTTGGGTAGGATGCAGGGGGGGACATGTCCTGCCTGTGGACTTAAGGAACTTTCTGGCAGCTAGGGGATGTCTGTTCTTAGCTGATATTGCCCAACCGGGATTATCCACTCTTATGCACCAGGGATGGACCTCTGCCCAGCGACTTGAGGTTCCTGAGAATCTGACCGGGGTTTGGGAGGACTACATTCGGACATTAAGATTCACACATATTCGGCTGACAGATCGGCCTGATGAACTTATTTGGGATCACCATCCCTCTGGACGATACACACCAAAACTTGGATACATTCAGCTTAATTTGGAGGTGCAAAATCGGGCTTTGGTGTGGTGGTGGAAAAACCTGTGGAAACTAAAATGCCCTGGAAAAGCCAAACTACTCTTTTGGGCGATTTTAGAACATAAGGCTCCTACATGGGATACTCTGAAAAGACGATTTCTACAGGGCCCGGGCTTTTGCCCACTATGTAGGGAGGCGGACGAGACTCTATCACACTTATTTTTCCACTGCCGATTCACACAGACGGTATGGACACAAATTTGCAACTATTTGGATATCAACACGCATTGGTGGGGCGAAAATGTAGATGAGGCATTCAAAGATTGGTGGACTGAACAACAGACTTCTACCATCTGTGCGGTCCCATGCATTTTTGCCTGGGGTATATGGATCACGCGCAACAAGATTATATTCCAGGATTGCAGAGTCCCGATGGAGCAGATAGTGGCACAAGCTGTGGCCATCATTATTCATTACCAGTCTGCCACTAAACCGATTAGAACTCGTCCAGTGATCGCTGAAACGATTGATACTACATTTCCGTGGGCTTTCTTCGATGGCGCATCAATGGATCAATTGGTGTGCGGTGGGGGGATCATATTACACTTATCTGATTCACATTACTTCCACATTGCGGCTGGATTGGGGAGCGGTACAAACAACTATGCTGAAATCATGTCGCTTAGACTGTTGCTGATTTTTGCACTTGAACAGGGTTGTCGTACATTACAGATTTTTGGAGACTCACTGATTGTTATTGATTGGGCCAATGAGCATACCCGCTGTAATGTGATGGTTCTCTCACCTATACTGGAAGATGTTTTACGTTTAAAGCAAAATTTTAATCTTATAACATTTACACATGTTTACAGGGAAAGAAATGGCATGGCAGACCATCTTTCCAAAGAAGCTACTCATCAACGTCTTGATCTCGGCACCTGGAGAATTACATTATATAACACTGCTACATCCTACAGTTATTACCATATGCCCTTCAACGTGGCATTGGAGGACAGGTTGGGCGATTGATTGGTTCCTTTCAGTTACTTAGGCAAGACAATCAAGGCACCGATATGGGATACAGCTGGCCAAGAGAGGTATCGGGCATTCACAAGTGATTATGACAGAGGTGCTGTGGGAGACTTGTTGGTGTATGATATTACCAAGAATGCTACTTCTGATAATGTGAAGCGGTGGCTCAGGGAATTGAGAGACCATGCAGATTCAATCATTGTTATCATGTTTGGTTGGCACTAAATCTGACTTGAACCATACGAGGGCTGTGTCAAGATGAAGCACAGTATTGCTGAAAAAGAGGGCTTTCCTTTCATGGAAACATCTGCATTGGAGTCTACAAATGTCTTTTTAGTAATTCTTACTGAAATCTATCAGATTGTTAGATCGCTTGCAGCAGAGGAGGCAGCCTCTGCTGTGCCTAATCAGGGAACTCCATTAAATGTGGAAGATGCTGAAACATGTGCAAACAAGAAGTTGCTGCGTTTTAATTTCTCTTTTTTATCTTAAGTATGGTGGTATTACATTGGTCTATATGGCTTTGATGGAACTGTGATGGAGCATTAATTTGCACACATCTGTTCTGTATTTGATTTAGGGCAGATTAGACTGAGTATTCGTTTTGAAGATACTACTGAAAAATGTAACCGGCTATTGGTGTGCTGTTATGGACAGCATTTATTTTGAGATTGTTTGGGTCTCATAGACCTGTAAGATACTTGAACAGCAATATGTGACAATGTAGGGATCACTATGATTCTATTACATGTGCAGAATGTAATTTTTTTCAATCTATTGAAATAAAATTACGAATTTTTCCAAGGAAAAAAAAAAAATATAAAATAAATGTAGAATCACTCTGCTTAAAAAGTTATGTATTCACAAATTAAATTAGTTTAACTAAATTTTAATTAGATATTTTATTTTTCAATCAATTATTATAAATATTTTTTAGCATTTTCAATTTTAAAATGATTATTATATTTGAATGTATTAAGAAAATCAACATAAATATATTTTAGTCAAAGATTTAATAATCACAAATATCAAAAGAAACAAAAATGTAATTATCTTAATAAAAGATGTAAGATTAAAATAAATTTACGCTCATTTAGTTTAATAAAATTTAGTATTACTTTTGGTGTTTTTTTATTTGTAATTTTTATCCAAAAGTAAATTAGTTTAATATTATGTTTGGCATTTTTTAATTTTATAATCTCTATCTAAAAGTAAATAAAGGATTGATAGGATAATTATGTCTTTGCTGAAAGTGAATATGAATATCTTTATAAAAATATAAAGTATGATTAAGAAGTGGAAATTATATTAAGATAATATTAAAAGATAAACACAACAAAATTTTCCAACCAAAATTTTTAAATGGAATTTTCAATTATTTTGAGTTTTCCTATTATTATAAAGTATATGTTTTCAATTTTATCGTTTTTAATTGAAGTTTTTGAAAAAAAATATACTTTTACTCTTCTTCTCAACTTATTTTTAATTTACTACCCAATTTTTTTACCCATTTACAACTAATTTTCTCATATTTATTTATTAATCATTTTAACTTGATTATTTTTATTTAAAATTTTAAATAGTTATTTTACTTTTTTGATAATTTTGATATACTTTTTTACCTCTTAGTATTTTCAATTTCAATTTGGTACCTAAACCTAATCTTGTTGACTTATAAATAATGATATTTTCCTTTTCCTTGTTCTATTTATTTATTAATATTTTTATTTTAATCATTGATAAACTATTATTGTTATTTATCATTTTATGAACACATGATTGAAAGAAAACTTCCACAAAAGATCGTAATACTATGTTATGAATAACACATCAAGAGTACCAATTACCTAGTATTTATGTGATGATGAGAGTATTTGGTTGTAAAAGTAGTACAATATATATACCTATATAGGTATATTTTATTTTGTTTTACTTTACTTTCATATATAACTATATAGACATGTATTTTCTTCATTGAATATATTTTGTTTTATTTCATTTTCATATATACAAGTATATAGATGTTTTGTGTGTATGGAATTTATGGACCATGGATAAAGAGAAACATTCTATAGCAAAAATAACACATTTTTTAAAATTAAAAAAAAATATTCCTTTCTCCATATTTGTTAAAACGGCATAATATTTTTGAGGCAAAACAATGGATGAAGGAAAAACATTTTAGACAAAACAATCGATGAACGTAAAGCATTCAAGCTTGCATGGAAATGTCCACAAGTACTAGCAAAGCTCAAGATTGAGATGGCCATATACAAAAGTATCCATATGTTTAAACCATCCCAAAGAAAACTAAGCATACGTAATTGAGAATCCATGATACAACAAACATGGTTTCCTTAGTCCCAAGCATATACAAAGAGTTATCAAATTACGTGATATTGGGTGTAATACGAAGAGTCATCAAATTACGTGATATTGGGTGTAAGATCATCATGGGTTTGGATCCCAACCTACACGAGTGATTATTCTACTTCATTACATCTACTTTACTTCCCATTTTTTAATATACTTCTTTTTATTTAGAATGACTTTAAATACTTCCTTTCACTTTTTGGACGTCCTCTTCCTCAAATCCCATTCACCAAATTTTATCACTTCTAAACATTGATGCTAAATGTTTGGTAATCCTAATTTAGAACTTTTCCAATGTGGGGTAACTCTAACATTAACTATTTTACCACGTGTCTTGTTGGCATTCCCCTCTTTTGCCTGCACGACGTGTGTGAGAGACAAAATAATAACCCGAATATACAAAGTCATTATGGGACCATGACCAAGAAACATTAGTCGGACACATGCCCAACATCATCATCATTGGAGTGTCTAAAGTTCCCAGTAGGAAGAAACCACGTACTGTGATCGTTTGTGAATAGAAAAGTGACCATACCCCTAAAACGGGGACCATTGGGAGCTCCCTTTTTTAATTAGATACTACCAACATGAATGATACACATGCATGACACAATTGAAAGCCACGTAATGAATTGGAATTTATATCCGTTTTGTCATTGTGATAAATGGACAAAGTCATGATCAACATGTATGTGAAGTGGAAATCATCATGATCAACATATATATTTAATGTATATATTTTTCAAACAAATATATTTAATGTATATATCAGGTAGGTATATGCAAGTTTGTATTATAAGTTTTGTCAAGGATATGGTGGTCTGTTGGTGGGGTTAGATGGATTTCATTCCATCCACCTGGGTTCAATTCCGTTGAGACATCTTCTGGCTTGGATTATCACGGTTTGCTCGACCTACCATCCACAATATGTGAGGAAGTTTGTTGAATCGTATTATAAGATGTTGTTTGCTATTGCTAAATTTATTAAGGATCTATTTAGAAGTTTTTACCTTATGAAATCCTTCTTAAATAAATAATGAATATATATTAATTTATTTTTTATTTAATTTTAAGAAAGTTGTTTTAGATTTTCTTTCTCATAAAGTTACATTGTAACAAGGTGTTATGTGAGACATGACATCATTGAATGAGTTGATTTAGAGAATAAATTGTTCAACAAATCTCCAACAACTAGTTAAGTTACATGGTAACAAGGTGTTATGTGAGACATAACATCATTGAATGAGTTAATCTAGAGAAGAAATTGTTTAACAAATCTCCAACAACTAGTTAAGATTAGTTGTTAAGATTATAAGTGGAAGCAAAGTCTAGGGTTGAAATCGCATTTTACCTCTCAAAAGGTGAGGTAAAATTGTTTTTGACTGGTTGATTATATCTTGATTTTGCTTATGTCATACATCATATTCATGTAAATAGTAACTAGATTATCTAGTAAGAGTGTAAGCTTACTCAAATGAGTACCTATTACATATTTAGGTGTTATGTCATACATGACATCATTGAATGAGTTGATCTAGAGGGAAGGAGTTGTTCAACAAATCTCTAATGACTAGTTAAGACTATAGGTAGAAGTAAAGTTTAGGATTGAAACCACATTTTCCCTCTCAAAATGTGAGGTAAAATTGCTTTTGACTAGTTGACTACAACTCAACTTTGCTTACATCATGTAACATACCCAACCCTGGAACACCACACCAAGGTCGAGTACACGACTCTTATCAAAGGGGGGAGATGAATCTAAGTTATGCACAGTGGAATAATACTCTACAAGGTTAGGCTAACATGCCAATCAAATCAAAACTATTTAAACAATCAGCCACCTACAAGGAAGACGACCCCTCCAATGCAACAATTCCTTATTCTACATGCAATACAGTGTAATGACACATGAATGCATTCAACCAGAACTTCTTCACATGTTTACTAAATGTCATCACACCTATGGGCAGTTTCCCATCACCATATAACCAAACAACTAAATCAGATTTACGTACATTCACAGAACTCCTTTTATGACAGTAACGAATCAACATTTCTATATTTCTTTAAAGTAGAATTATACACTAATGTACATAAGATCTAATGCATAAAATCATCAGCCACAAACCCCATATAATATCTGATCCATAACATCCATACACGGCCATATGGACTGTCTGAATATCACATCCTTGAATGATCATAATTCATAAGCAAACTAGCTTCTAAGAATCTAAAGCAACAAATAAATCAACAATTTATTCTACCTCAAGTAGCATAATTATATCACTACTTTTATCAGAATTCACCATATTAAATAACGACCATTAACCGCCATAGAAGATCTGATCCAGAACAGCCATACATGGCCATATGGATTGCCCTAAAATCATACCTCCTAATGATCATAATTTTCAAAAGCAAACTAGCTTCTAACCTCTAGATTAACACAACCACATACCTGCTCCATGCGATGTCAATTTATCAACATTTAGTTAGCCAATCACCATGAACATGGATACAAATTAAAAGGATTTAATGAAAATATATAGCAGCCTCCATGGGCACATGTACAGCTACATACATAAAGAGGTTTATCTAGTATAAATACTTATCTTTTTGTAGGGCACAAATAGCATCAACCGGACAACTTTCCTCCCAACCTTAGACACCGTCAAGCAAACTTCTTGAGCAGGTCACCCTCAAGCTGAGGTCTTGTATTTCACACAGAAAGGAACTCTTCCCAATTCGATCCCTAAGAATAACAGAAAAATCAGGTTTGAACCTGATGGATGCAACACAGGATTTCCCTTCTCCCGCAATACAACTTGTGATCACTAAGATCTCTTCCAAAGGATTGTCCCCCTCTACTAGAATTAAAGCTATGGCCAATATGGTCTCCTTCACCGGATTGTCCCCCTCTCCTGCAAGACCAATTGCATCAACTAAAATCTCTTGCACATGATTGTCCCCCTCTCCTGCAAGACAAAACACAACAAATAGGATCCCTTGCTCAGGATTGTCGCACTCTCCTACAAGGAAGGCGCAACACATACGATCTCCTACTCATGATTGTCTCCCTCTCTTGCAGGTCCAAGCACAACAAATAAGAAAGTTATTGCTCAGGATTTTCCCCCTCTCCTGCAAGATAAAGCGCAACAAAACAATCTCTTCACAAGAATGTCCCCCTCTCCTTCCAGACAAAGTTGTGGTAAAACTAATCTCTTGTCCTTGCAAAACAAATCTTGACCTTCTAGGTGCAGATACCAATTCAAATCCCCTCCCTTCCTCCTCTCTGCAAAAACCTGGGGATTTCCCCACCGGCCAAGGCCGCAGGCCCATGTGCACGAGCCTCTGGTAGCGCCAAGACCACAGGCCTGGTTGTGCCGAGGCCGTAGGCCCATGGCCGCGATCCCCTGGCTGCGCCAAGGCCGCAGGCCATGGCCGTGGACCTCTGGCTGCGCCGAGGATGGCCATGGCAGCGCCCCGCATGCCCAAGGATTTTCAACGAATTTGTTTTTTCATTAAAAAAAATTATATATATATATATATATATATATATGTTTTAAAATTTTAGATTTAATATATATATATAAACTATTTATCATTTTTTTTAAAACTATGGCCGTAGCAAGCCATCCATGGCCTCGCCTCTGCACAGGTTGGCCATGCCCAGGCCGTAGGCTGTTTGGCCAGCTACTCATGGTCGCAACCATGGTTGGGCCAAACTACAGTGTTTTTTTTTTTTAAATTTACCTGTTTTCAAAATTTAGTTAATGTATATTTATTTTTGTTTTAGGACTGCAGCCTGTGGATGCTGCACCAAGGCCTGCCATGGCCGTTGGCTGCATTGCCAAGGCCACCATGGCCACGCTTAGCCAGGATAAGGTGTTAACCAAAAAACTTTCTAGGTTTTTTTTTTTGTTTATAAATTTTTAAATCGTTTTTTTTTTTTATATAATATGTATAAGAGAATGTTTTTTTTTTGACAAAAACGGTTAAGATTTATATTAAAGATCGGTGGCAGAGCCACCCAAAGTTTTACAAGCCAAAATTATAGCAGTTCTGTCAGCCATGCTACCCATAATTACATATGCCTGTATCTGATCAGGACTTTTTTAGAAAAAACAGAAAACAGTAAGTTGAAAACAGACAATAACCAGATAAACAAAGAGAACCTAGCAATTAGCGGTGACGAGCCCCAGCAGACGGGCTTGCCTTTGACGGGTTCTTGCTCGAGCTTGGATTCCCAGTTCCGCGGTAGTTCTCCATCGCAAGCTCCAGATTCTACAGCCTTTGGTCCAGGTTCTCTATGGCGGCCATGATTTTCATCTCCAGGGTCTCCAGAGCTAGCTCAAACTCTTCACGATTGCTTCCGACTTCTTCATCCAGCCTATCCAGCCGTCTTCCTCCTTGCGCGTCCATACGATTCATAAACTCTCCCTGCCTTCTGACTCGGCGACGAAGCACCCGAATTTCGGCCTCCAATTCCAGCAATGGGTCGGGGGAAGATGCCGCCGAGTCTTCTGTATCTGCCATGATAGTCTGGAGCCAGATGCCAACCGGATAATACAATTTAGCAGCGAGTAGAGTTAGCTTCCTCCTTCCTGTAGAGTCCTCTTTTAAAGCCAGGGTGGTAAGTCGATTAGAGCCGGAGCAGGGGAAGTTGCCGTTCTTAAATCTGATGTCCACTCCATAACATGAATTCGGCATCATTGCCATTAACTCTTCGCATATCACTGTATCCTTCAGCCTGTTACGGCTGGCTCCTTTACCCAGATTCGTACCATTTCTTAAATAACGACTCGTACTTCTGAGATCAGTTAACTCCGGAGAATCCTGCACCTGCGTGATATCATAATTAAAGCTGGCCTTGAAATCCCCTGTGGCAATGGTTTGCGGTCTGAGCTGGGCTGAGGAAAGCAAATCCCCTCGTATGGAGACGTTCAGGTGATAGAAAGGAGGCAAGCAGATCTTTCTCCATTGAATACCATGATCCCTGGTACGGCGACTGGTACGAACCATCATCAGTCTAGTCGAGGATGCCGTCACCCATGCTGAAGAGGAGCGTGCGGAGGTGAGTGGAAGATAACGGGAGCTGGGGAGGAGGAAGATGTCCTCATGTGGGGACACATCGCAATCCCGCATGGAGTCCATCCGTCCATGAAGGCGCCAGGTACCAAATGCCCGAAGCATGCAACCCTCACGTGTTTTAATAGTTCCTTGCCAAATGCCCATGGAATGGTTGTTCGGGGACGAGCCTAAAGAGTTACGGGATAGAGACCCAATTAATTCCTTCATTAACTTTAAGAAATCCTTTCCGTAAATTAATTGCTTCATTAGCTGCTTTGTCAGCCTGTTCATTATTCTTCCGCAGGACATGGAAAAATTCGATGTCCTGGAAAAGGGGTATTAGCTGAGCAATTCTTTGAAGAACCTGACGAAGTCGCACGGATGCAGGTAAATTCATAGTGTTTATGCATTGGATAATCATCCTGGAGTCCCCTACAACAGTTGCTTGCTGTGCGCCATGGAGAAGAGCTTGGTTTAGGCCTTGCCAAAGGGCCAGGGCTTCCGCCATGTTGTTGGATTCCACTCCTAAATTCCAGGAATAAGTAAATATCGGTTGTCCATCAGGGCTAATGAGAACCCCTCCCCCTCCTGCCTCCCCTAATATGTATAAGAGAATGTTATATTATGTATATATCTTAAAAGGTTAAATATAGTTATGGGTTATAGTTTCTCTCCTTTTTTATATAGTTTTTTTTTGTTTTAATTTATATATATATTTGTTTATTTATTTCATAAATAAATTCTTATTTTGTCTTAATTTAAATTAAAAAAAAATTATTTAAATTTAGATTAAATTATGACCCCTTTTTTTTTATATCTATAGGTTGTAATCATGTCGAGATAAAAACAGTGAAGAATCTAATGAATATATGATGTAGCCATGTATAACTAATATAAGCAATAGATAGAACTCTAGTTTCAGTCCTTGATTTGAAATAACCTGGTTTCCACACATATATCACCATATAGACATGTTAATATATTATGTCACATATTTATTTGTTTTAATATATTGTTGCATATTTAGCTTTCACATACCCATGCTGGTGGTTATTTGAGTATCCTCCATGCCTCGAGTGGGGCTAAGCGTAGTCAAATTTAAGTCGTATAAATATGTGTTTTTTTGTCACCTTCTTCCACTTGATTGACTAAATCAATTATGACATATTTGTTTTTAAAGTATTGTCGTGTCTTAAAGACTTTTGTTACCGTTAGTCAATGCGGTGAAAACTTCACGATGACTTATTTATACCTTCCATTTCCTCATAAATACAATGCACAAAGTCGTCATCAGATAAATTATTTACCATGGTTTTGGTTAAGGTTGGTTTCTCTTTCAAATGTTTTTTTTTAATAGTTACACACACACACACATATATATATAATTTTATCTCTTAATATAGATATAGTTTGCCCTATATATATATTCTACTGTGTTTTGATTTAGCTCATCTGCTAGAAGAAAAGGTCTTTATATATATATATATATATATATATATATATTTGTGTTTATCATGTTTCTATATATAACAATATTTACCTGTTCCTAAAAATAATAATGTAGTTGCTTTATATAAATATAATTTCCTAACTCTCCCCCTCATTTTGTGCAGGTCCAAGACTTTCGCAACTCGCAATTACTTGCACATCAGTCAATTTAGTAAGCCATCTGGTTCCAGATTTGGAACCATGGCTCTGATACCATGTGTAGGACCCCGGTCCTAGATTTACTAAGTTTATCAATAAAACTACTCATTTTTCTCTATTTACATACTGTGTCAAATTTCTGTTTTATGTTTTGTGCTTTATGCTTAAATTTCATGCCTTTAAAAACATAAAGTTTACATTTCCAGGTTTGAATAACTATAGGGGTTGTTTAATGATTTCTAACTGTTACAATCTTGCAGGTGCATCAACATATAAGATGTGTCAATTTATACTAGATTAAACTTTGTTTAGCTCATGAAATATGAAATATTGACAGAGTTAGAATGGGTCATTATACCTGTAGGGAAAATACCTGCAAATCGCTAGTAGACCCCTTTTTTGCTACTTCCCTTGCCTTGTTTTGCTGCTTCGTTTGCCTTGTTGTAGCCCTGCAACTCGAGATATTCCCAAACCATGAAGTCAACCAGCCTAAACTGAGTTGCCAGCCTGCCAACCGGAGAGGTCTCGCCGACCACCTGGCTCCAAAGGTACCCCTTTGGGCCCCCGAGCCCAAACCGAGTACAAGCCAACCAGTATTTCCCTTCTACAAACTCTCCAACAAGAACCCTCCTTCTTTTCTGCTCATTTTCCTATGTAAAATCTCCAAGGTGAAGAAGACCCCTTCTCCTCCTTCTCCTCTCGACCTTATTCCCCTTCTTCCTCCTTCCACCAACTCCTCCTCTCATAACTACCCCTATCCTCATCATTAATTTTATCCAACCCCCCATTCCTCCTCGAGCCCCCAACATTTGACTCATAAACCAAGATTGTATTATTTTATTATTTAATTTAAGTTTGGACTGGTTCATCTTCCAACTTTAAGTGCTTCACACTCAACCGACAACCTCTCGGCAATATTTTAGCATTCTTTCCTTTTTCCCAAAATTTTAATTAATAATTAGTAAAATGTTATATTATATAATTAAAGTTTTACATCAACCATAAGTGTTTCACACTTACATGTTTTACCCCATTAATTGCTAGTCATCTCTTGGTGACCTCATAATTAAATGTTTCATAATTAATTTATAATTTTTATTAAACAACTCCAAATGTATATTTCGACACCTGTTTATCATTTGCATAATATATCTATTTATAATTTACCCTATTTTCTAATTAACTTAGACATGATCATAATTAAATTAATAGTAATAAATTAATTCTTATCCATTTGTTTTAATTAATTAACTAACCTTGTAATTAATATTAACCTATCAAATTAATATTACTTTAATTAATATTACAATAGCCATTTAACATGTTAACCCTTAGTCTTGACTAATTAAATTCATTAATATTAAATCATGCATTACTAACCAAATGCATTAATTACTACCTAAGTTAACCATAACATGTTTATTAATTAACAATAATTAACATTAATCACAATAATTAACATTAATCAACGATAATTAACATTAATCAACATTAGAACTTGATCATCATTCATTACCACCTAAGTCACTCATTCAACCTATTCCATTATCTTAATCATAAATTACTAAGTCAACATATAAATTTAATCTCTTAGTTAGATAAGTAGTGATAATGTAATTAATGCCTAAACATTTTAGTTCAGTATTATTTCACGCAATTTGTAAATATGTAGGCGAGTTATGTAAGCGTAGCTACTGCTTACATATATCACGTAAGTACACTAACAGTAATAAATCACACACACCAATCATAAACACTCAACTTATTGTTTACTGAAACAAGTTTAAACATAGTTGCAAGGTACAATTCTTTACCTAACTGCAATCTTATTAAGTTATGTCAATTCATACATTTCTGAGTTACGACACTTAAGCAATCAAAGGTTTTCCAACAAACACAGTTAGATCACGTTTTCTTCCCGACTTCAAGCTACACCTATCTACCTACATCATCACTAACTTCCACATCTTATCATTTCCTCTGCTGGACTACCCTAAAGTGTCAAGCCATGACCGGCTCCAGCTAGAACCCGTAAGCGGAAGTGTCGACTACATCAACCAAGCTTCCCCAGCAGGCAACCACCAGTCATCATCACACACCTTGGAGAGCACGCCGTAGCACAGTCCTCCCATGACTCTGGGTTTCGGGGATAAACGGTGGGTAAAGCCTCCACCCCCCTAATGGAACAAGGGATTATGTCTACCTGACATAATAACTATGTTGCACCTGTACTCGGTTTGTCATCGTATAACCAATCTGGGCAGTTGAGTTTCCTAAAACCCTACCCCACACATACATCATAATAACAACATAATAATCATGCGAAAGTAAATAATGCATCACTTGCATACCGTTTATCTTTTGGAGTCCATGTCCCCGAGGCTCTCCCACCTCGTAGGATCCAGCTATCACTTAGCCATTTTAACCTGTAAGTCATTCCTCGACATACAATCTCGAATATTGTGCACAAATCCTCAACATGTACACATGCATTTCGTCATAACATAACAACAATAATCAATTCATTATTTTCACCATGCACCTGGTATAACATTTTTTCATTCAACGATAACTTTAACGGTATCCACATACCCATCATTCATTAACTTGCATATATGAGACATAACTAACACATGATACATATCTAATATGACTACGTATCCTGATACTAACATTACACACACACATATATATATATCGGCGAAATAATAGAACCACATGTCCACAGTGTCGTCAAACCGACAAAGTCTCATAATCAAGCAAATACAACATATAATAATAGTTTAGGTAGAAATGTCAAAACGGGGCGTTACATACTACCCCATTATTTAAGTAAATAGGAAGGAAAAACACATGGATCTTATCTGCAATTTTCATAGAAACACCCAAGTTCCATTGAATATATTTTACAATGAAAAATTTGTATTTTTTTAGATTCTCACAGAAATCTTGAGATAAAGATCAAATTCACACTAAGTCTAACAGAGATCAGAAGAATTGAGCAGGAAAAATAGAGAAGAAATAACTGTGTTATGACTCAAGATAATGAAGAACAATTGGAAAAAATTCCATTATATTATTTTTTAGTAAAATGTGTACATAAATAATACACATCCAAAGGATAAACTCGTGAGCCTAAAGAGGCAGTTGGAATCCACACAAGTGGCAGGCTTAGTTTGCATTGGAACCATCTCCCGATAAGGTCCGGTGGCCACCAATGATGAATGGCTAGTCAACTGAGGTGGACTGTCGCATGACTGAGTCATTGGGACTAGAAATTAGGGGATGAGACTCCAAGGGGGAGAAATATTGAATTGTAGTGGTCAAAATAGGTGCTTCTACACTCAGTGGCAGTGAAACTAGGTGTAGTAGTTAGTTAACTAGTCAATCAAGGGGACAAGGCACCCTAAATCATGGAACTAATTGTGCTAACTCCTAAAATCATGCATGAGGGCGCCTTTGGACTTCAATGATGTAACCAAGGCGCTCTGAGTGGATAAGAGGGATAATGATGACCAAAATTAATCTATAGGGGGCCTATATTAATGAGTAGGTGCTAGGAGACTCAACTACTAATGCATGGATGCATGGAGTGTTGCGTGGAATGTATGCATGCATGCAAAACCAAGATGAGATGGTTAGAATATTCCTACACCCCCCCTTAATCCTGACTAATTGAGGAAAGATCAGAAGTAGGGCCCTGGTAACTAAGACGAAAGCTCACCCTTTACAAATTTATTAGTCCATTTCAGTGAAGAAAGAGGAAAAACCCTATGGGAAGAAAACCCCCCCTCAAGATGGACATAAAACACACCAAAAAATTAATTGCTCCAAACTCAAGTAGGTGTGATGCTTGATCATATGTCTGGAGGTATCTTCCTCTTGGGAAGAAGTGGATCATGCTCCAAAAACATGTGCTTGAATTCTCCCTCAGTGGATGCAAGCAAATATGGATGCTTTGTGAGCTTGCTCTTCAGACCAAACATGGTGAGAACAAATCCAAAATATGAAGATCATCCTGGAACCTGTAATTCGAACCAGCTGAGGTAGGATCAACTCCAGGAATGTGTATATGGTTCGTTGATATGTCCTTTAAACCAACAAGGGTGAGATCAAAACCAAAATCACCAAAATATGCTTGAGACTTGAACCCAAGCGAATGGTAGTGTCCTCCATCTTCATTGAAACTCTAAGAACTTGTGCCTATGATAAAATAGAAGTTCATAGGAAGCATGTGATCAATGAGGGTGAATGCATCACCTACAAAATTTGATTTAACCTCCAAAACATTCAATTGATCATCATTTTGTACACTAGCTGACTCATGGGAAGTAGAGAATTCGAAACTCTTTTCAACCTCTGGAGTAGTAACTAACATATCTTGCTCAAAATTCGAAATAGAAGACATTGAGAACATGCATGAGGAATGGATAATCTCTCCAAAAAGATATGTTTCATTAGTTGTATCACTTTCATCTGCATTAGCTACATGGGAAGGGGACAATTCGAAATCATCTTCAACTTCTAGAGAAACAGAGGAAGGAATGTCTTCAACATGAACTTTATGTGTTGAATCTGCAGCTTCTTCTTCATCTTGAAGAAGTTCATCATGAGAGATGATTGAGGCTGATACATAATCAGAGAGAAAACTTAAGGAGGTATCATTGGGCTTGCTCTCCAAATTGCTAGCATGATCCTCCCTTGTGCGTTCCAAATTCTATATCCAAATTGGTCCATAGAACACTTGTATATTCAACAGTATCAATGAGGTGGCGCATACTAGGAGACATAGCAATACACATTGCTCCAAAGGCTCTGCCACATTCATTTAGCCAATCATTATCCTCTTCATAAGAAGAAAAATATCTCATAACACCAATACACATATAAAAAAGACCTTGTCTCTTCAGATATGCGATCATCTTTGGTTTCCACTCATCATAGTTGAATGGAGAGAGAGGAGGAATTACTTTCATATTCATGGAAGCTGTTGTAGAGTACTTGACAAAAAATATTGAAAAAAACTTTCGGAAGATTACTTTTCTCAGCAAAGCTCTGATACCATGTGAGATTTTGTGAGATTCTCACAGAGATCTAGAGATAAAGATAAAATTCAAACTAATTCCAACAGAGATCAAAATAATTGAGCAGGAAAAATAGAGAAGAAATAATTGTGTTATGACTCAAGAGAATGAAGACCAATTGGAAAAAATTCCATTACATTATTATTCAATAAAATGTGTACATAAATAATACATCTCCAAAGGAGAAATTCGTGAGCCTAAAGAGGTAGTTTGAATCCACACAAGTGGTAGGCTTAGTTTGTATTGGAACCATCTCCCGATACGGTCCAGTGGCCACCGATGATGAATGGCTAGTCAACTGAGGTGGACTGGCGCATGACTGAATCATTGGGGCTAGAAATTAGGGGATGAGACTCCAAAGGGGTGAAATACTGACTTGTAGTGGTGAAAATAGGTGCTCCTACACTCGGTGGCAATGAAACTAGGTGTAGCAATCAGTTAACTAGTCAATCAAGGCGACAAGGCACCCTAAATCATGGAATTGATTGTGCTAACTCCTAAAATCATGCATGAGGGTGCCCTTGGACTTCAATGATGTAACCAAGGCGCTCTGAGTGGATAAGAGAGCTAATGATGACCAAAATTAAGTTCTAAGGGGGCTAAATTAAGGACTAGGTGCTAGGAGACTCAACTACCAATGCATGGCTGCATGGAGTGCTGCATGGAATGCATGCATACAAAATCAAGATGAGATGGTTAGAATATTTCAACAAAATTCATGTTTTTCTTGAGGTATACGTTCACTACAATGTATTGCACATATTTACTCAACCTTAGATATGAAGAGAAACCACCCTTCTCATGTTTCCTAATAGGCATCTAATTTATTTTGGTCTTGTATCTTGATGTATATTCTCTCAACATGTTTACTCAAAAAAAAATTAAAAGAAGTATTGATGCACTTAAATTCCTCTTGTATCTTGAAGTATTGATGTACATTCCCTTCTTCTTTTTGATCTTCTTTTCAAATTTCATTAATGAACTTTATTCACTTTTAATCATTAATATTAAATTAGACTTATCAATAGTTTACGCCTTAGAATATAACTAAAATAGTGAAATATGGTCCCTTCAATTTTCCATTCATTTTTCAGTAACTAAAAAGTTGATATTTATAGATTTACTTCGCACTCTTTAATGAATTCTCGTAAAATCTAATTGGTCAGAGAGAGCCCTGGCTTTGATTGGTAATAAGTTGGGAATGATGTTGGATATTGATGAGAAAACCAAAACAATGGGTAGAGATCCAACCAATGATTTCACCATTGTTGTTTGAAAAGAATCTATAAGACTGTCACGTCCCCTCCCATTCGATCCAACACAAGGAAGGGAACATGACTGAAATCTAGGATTTAGAAACACTCGTCCCCATTCATCATATTCACACAAATAAAACACATGTGTGCAGATGCAAATCAAAATGAACATGCACAGCGGAATTAAACTATCCACACACATCTATCATGCATTTGCCAGCATAATCAGAATGATCAATAATTAAAACTATTGAAAAATTTAATACACATACAGAATACTTATCTTGATGGTGAAGTTGTCCCGAGCAACTAGCTATGCAACTGCAACGTTCCACCCAGCCATAGGCCAACTGTGCTCATCAATCTCTCAGCATAATTTCCACCCCCGAGCTGGGCATGATTTCTACAAGGAAAGGGAACCTACAATTGATGCACACCAAGGTGAACACCACATCTAAGACAAGTCAGTCCATAGTTTGGTTTCTCAAGCCAATTATGAACCCTCTTCATTTCTGGATGCTTGCACTCAAGCTCAAGCTAAAACAATGGATACATATAACCTAAGCCAAATCTATATTTCAAACACACATATTTACACAATTGTTGGGCATGAAGAAAAACATTAACTATGGGATGCCCAAAATGAGATTGCCATGGGTTTTCCCAATCGTGGCACAGCAAAAACGAGTTATGGGATGGAGAAATAACCACAAGAAGGAAAACGATTTCTCCCACAGCTATATGAGCATTTCGTGGGCCAAAATAGCCTCTATGGACTCCCAAATCGATTTCCCCTTCTTTCCCACTGTTCTACAACACAAAAAATGACTCCCTGGCTGTGGAAAAATGAGGGAAAATGCCCAGGAAGCTCAGACGGCATGAGGGAGCAAAGACAATGGGTGAAGAATAGCTTGGGGAGCAATTTCGTGGGTGTTTTCTTGCCCAAGGAGTCAAAACACGTTTTTCAAAATTGATGGCTTTCCCATACACAAAATTGAGCATACATACCTCTCCAATCCCCAAGCATTAACTACCTCAACCAAAACTTGGAAAAAAATAAATGATTGGGTGCATAATTCAAAATGGGTAGTTGAGGGTTTATGGGTTCCCTCATTGACACTTGGATTGACTTTATTGGTCCAAGGGTTTGAATATTTCCCTCTCAATTTCTAGTAAAAATAATGCCCCTATACTCTTGTTGCATTGCATAACTAGTTGTGGGTATTTTTATTAAATGCATATTTACATGATATTTACGATTTCTATTGCGTCTGGCTAGCACGCTAACCATACGCATCAATTTTAACGCTAAATTGATGGTGGGGGCTTGGCCTTGAGCTCCTCACCACGATTTCATAACGATATTACATAATTTACATTTTATTGTGATGGGGTCAAAATCGGGATATTACAAAGACATAGTTAGAGCTAAGGAGATCACTCCCAGTTCGGAAAAGGGACTTAAGAGAGAGAGAGAGAGAGAGAGGACATAGGAAGGCATAATGCTTTACAAGAAGATAAATCTCTTTTTTTAAACAATAAACCCATTAAATTTTTGGATGTGATTAAAAAAAATGCCTCCCACATGAAAAAGTATAAACTCATTCAAGAGGCTCCACCCTGGGTAGATTTGAACTTAGAATATGTTCAATGAGAGAAGATTGAGGTAGATATATTTCTGGAAGGGAAAAATATTCCTCAAAGAAGGTTTGTGGATAGGAAGTTGGAAAAAGATCTAAAATATCAAGAGGTTTTCCTTCTCAACAAGGGGATAATGATAAGTTGAAAGGGGGGTAAATAATCCACAAAAGAAAATTGTGGAAAATACTATCAGTGCTATATATTCATTAGATGAAGAGTTTTCTCTAGTTGTAAATTGTAACGCCCCCCTTCACCCAATTTGACCATTGGGAGGGAACATTAACCAACTACGGGCTTCTAAATTACACCCCATAGCCATGTTACAAATTTCATAACATATAAAATATGTGTGCAGAAACATAAATAGCATACACAACGGAAATAAACTCTATCCACACACATCTAGCATGCATTCACAAGCATAATTATCACAGGCATCAATTAAACACATTGCACAATGAAATATAAAATAATACTTATCTTTATCCAATGCAGATCCAAGCAACTGGCTATGTAAGAGTAATTTTCCACCCAACCGTAGGAACTCTGTCAAGCATATATTCTTTATGTTGAGAGGCCACCCCCAAGCTAGGCTATGAGGCTACCATGTTGAAGAAAACACCTACAGGATTCTATCTCTCATCCCACAACACGTTCTGCTTTCTGTGCTTATCCAAATGCTCCTACAGAGCTCTACAGTGGTCTCACTCAACCATCACAGCCTTGGATCCCATAATACCTACCCCACACAACACCCTTCTGGGCTCAAGCATCCCCTTCACTAATCCACGATTCTCTTAGGCGATCCATCTTGACAGGTGCTTCCAATGTGTGCATAAAAGAAGTCCAATATGATATGTGATCTTGGAGAACCACCCATAGCCTCAATTTGTGGCTTCCCAAGCATCTATGAGTAACAGAACTTAATGGGTAAGTATTCATAGCTTTCCCAACCTCTCTTCTCACCTACAACCATCAATTTTCCCTTCCAAATCTGTAGCATTGTCTCTAAATTTGAATTTATGGGTTAAACACAGTCTAATAAAATGGTCATGAACAACAATGGATCAGAGCTATGCATAGTGTAGATCTCCCTGAAAGAATGAAAGAATGAGGGTTGACCCCAAGGGATATGAGATAATGGTGAAAAGACAACTGACATGGATTCTAACCATAGAAGAAAGGACTCCTAGCAGTTGCAGACTAACTTCTGACATGACATGACTGACATAAAAGTGCATTTAGCCCCATGCTTCAATAACTGCATGAAATGACTTTCCCACCAACCTCAGTACACATGCATTTAATGATTGGGTTCAATAGTCAAAAAGAGGTAATTGGCTTACTCAAAGCACACGGCAGAATTTGGATGAGTTTGAAGGTTGACACTTGGCATCGAAGGATTTAGTCTCCCATAGGCCCCCTTTCATCTTCCCCTCTGGTGGAATCGTAGACCCTCTAGTGCTCTTTACACAACCATCTTGGACCATTTTATTATTTATGCAATATAATATTTACATACATTTCGAGTTAGAATGACAAGCCAACCATACGATCCAAATGAAAATATATACATCATACTTCCCTAGCCCTTCACTAATCAAGCCTTGGCCTTGAGCTCCACACTAGAAATCCTTACTAACATATTTACATAATTTACATAATTTAATTTAATACATTACAAGGATCAAACTGGGGATGTTACATAAATAAAAAAGCATCATCAATGATTAGTTAGAAAGAAAAGAGTGAGGTTAGAAAAAAAACGTTTAGACATCCTCTTCGTCAAATCAAATTGAATGTTATATTTATTATCTATTTTCTCCTCATCTTTCTCAAACCTACTCTTAATGTATTTCTTTTTATTATTAATTTGAAATGACTTTAAATACTTCCTTTTCACTTTTTGGACGTCCTCTTCCTCAAATCCCATTCACCAAATTTTATCACTTGTAAACATTGTTGCTAATTGAAATTAAATTAAATTTACAAATGGTTTAAACCTTCAAATATAAAGATAATGGTAAATAAAGGACAGAATGTTTGGTAAGCCTAATTTAGAACTTTTCCAATGTGGGGTAACTCTAACATTAACTATTTTCCCACGTGTCTTGTTGGTATTCCCCTCTTTTCCCTGCACGACGTGTGTGAGAGAGAAAATAATAACCCGAATATACAAAGGCATTACGGGACCATGACCAAGAAACATTAGTCGGACACATGCCCAACATCATTATCAGGGAGGGTTATTTTAATAAAATAATGATTATACGTGGCATATATGAGATCAGCGACGTGTCTCTTGAGCGTGTAGGGCATTTGGGCTTAATCATTGGGGTGTCTAAAGTTCCCACTAGGAAGAAACCAGGTAATGTGATTGTTTGTGAATAGAAAAGTGAGCATACCCCTAAAAGGGGGACCATTGGGATCTCCCTTTTTTAATGAGATGCTACCACCATGAATGATACACATGCATGACACAATTAAAAGCCACGTAATGAATTGGAATTTATATAAGTTTTGCCATTATGATAAATGGACACAGTCACGATCGACATGTATGTAAAGTGGAAACCATCATGATCAACATATATATTTAATGTATATGTTTTTCAAACAAATATTTTTAGTGTATACCATCATGATCAACATATATATTTAATGTATATGTTTTTCAAACAAATATATTTAATGTATATATCAGGTAGGTATGTGCAAGTTCCTACTATAAGATGAAGTTGTTTGATATCCCTAAATTTATTAGGGATCTATTTAGAAGTTTTTATCTTATGAAATCCCTCTTAAATAAATAATGAATATATATTAATTTATTTTTTATTTAATTTTAAAGAAAGTTGTTTTAGATTTTTTTTGGCATAAAGTTACATTATAACAAAGTGTTATGTGAGACGTGACATCATTGAATGAGTTGATCAAGAGAAGAAATTGTTCAACAAATCTCCAACGACTAGTTAAGTTACATTGTAACAAGGTGTTATGTGAGACATGACATCATTGAGTGAGTTAATTTAGAGAAGAAATTATTCAATAAATCTCCAACAACTAGTTATAATCGATTATAGGTGGAAGTAAAGTCTAGGGTTGAAATCGCATTTTCCTTCTCAAAAGGTGAGGTAACATTGTTTTTAACTAGTTGACTGTAACTCAAATTTGCTTATGTTATACATCATATTCATGTAAACGCTAACTAGATTATCTAGTAAGAGTGTAAGCCTACTCATATGAGTACCTATTACATATTGGTATTTAGGTGTTGTGTCAAACATGACATCATTGAATGAGTTGATCTAGAGGGAGGGAAGGAGTTGTTTAACAAATCTCTAATGACTAGTTAAGACTATAGGTAGAAGTAAATTCTAGGGTTGAAACCACATTTTCCCTCTCAAAATGTGAGGTAAAATTGCTTTTGACTAGTTGACTACAACTCAAATTTGCTTACGTCATGTAACATACCCAACCCTGAAACACCACACCAAGGTCGAGTACACAGCTCTTATCAAAGGGGAAGGATGAATCTAAGCTATGCACAGTGGAAAAATACTCTACAAGGTTAGGCTAACATGCCAATCAAATCAAAACTATTTAAACAATCAGCCACCGACAAGGAAGACGACCCTTCCAATGCAACAATTCCCCATTCTACATGCAATACAGTGTAATGACACATGAATACATTCAGACCAGAACTTCTTTATATGTTTACTAAATGTCATCACACTTATGGGAAGTCGCCCATCACCATATAACCAAACAAATAAATCAAATTTACATACATTCACGGAACTCCATTTATGACAGTAACCAATCAACATTTCTATATTTCCTTAAAGCAGAATTATGCACTAATGTATATAAGATCTATTGCATAAAATCATCAGCCACAAACCCCATATAAGATATGATCCATAACATCCATACACGGCCATATGGACTGTCCAAATATCACATCCTTGAATGATCATAATTCATAAGCAAACTAGCTTCTAAAGCAACAAATAAATCAACAATCTATTCTACCTCAAGTAACACAATTATATGACTACTTTTTCAGAATTCACCATATTAAATAACGACCATTAACACCCATAGAAGATCTGATCCAGAATAGCCATACATGGACATATGGATTGCCCTAAAATCATACCTCCTAATGATCATAATTTTCAAAAGCAAACTAGCTTCTAACAGCAAGATTAACACAACCACATACATGCTCTGTGCGCTATCAATTTATCAACATTTAGTCGTCCAATCACCATGAGCATGAATACAAATTAAAAGCATGTAATGAAAAAGATATAGCAGCCTCCATGGGCACATGTATAGCTACATACATAAAGAGGTGTATCTAGTATAAATACTTATCTTTTTGTAGGGCGCAACTAGCATCAACTGAACAACTTTCCTCCCAACTTTAGACACTGTCAAGCAAACTTCTTGAGCAGGTCACCCCCGAGCTGAGGTCTTGAATTTGACATAGAAAGGAACTCTTCCCAATTCGATCCCTAAGAATAACAGAAAACTCAGGTCTCAACCTGATGGATACAACACAGGATTTCCCTTCTCCCGCAATACAACTTGTGATCACTAAGATCTCTTCCATGGGATTGTCCCCCTCTACTGGAATTCAAGCTATGGCCAATATGGTCTCCTTCACCGGATTGTCCCCCACTCATGAAAGACCAATTGCAGCAACTAAAATATCTTGCACGGGATTGTCCCCTTCTCCTGCAAGACAAACACACTAAATAGGATCCCTTGCTCAGTATTGTCCCCCTCTCCTGCAAGGCAAGCACAACACACAAGATCTCTTGCTCATGATTGTTTCCCTCTTCTGCAAGTCCAAGCACAACAAATAAGAAGTTCTTGCTCAGGATTTCCCCCCTCTCCTGCAAGACAAAACGCTACAAAACAATCTCTTCACAGGATTGTCCCCCTCTCCTTACAGACAAAGTTGCGGTAAAACTAACCTCTTCTCCTTGCAAAACAAATCTTGACCTTCTGGGTGCAGATACCAATTCGAATCCCCTCCTTAGGTATTCAAATTGAAGAGAGAGAAGTATCTACATTGTATCACTAAACTCTCCTCACAAGATCTCCATTCACCTCCAAGACAAAATTGGTTCAATTGGGTGCACAATACCATGCCAAATCCTCCTTTGGCATTTGCAGTCTAGTCAAAGAAACCCTCTGCACTGAGAAAAAAACCACATAATGACAAAATTCCTGAACTCTGGAGAAATTCGAATCCCCCTATACCAATTCAAATTGCCTCCTAGAGATGGACTCCAAACCATTGAGAAGTAACTCCAAATCACTGAGGCGTCTCAAAACCCACTCAATGACCCATTCAAGTTCTCCATAGAGTAACTCGAATCCGTTGAGACTAAATCTAAACCACTGACAAAAACACTCCCTGTCACTCGCTAACTCGAATTTGTCAACATTGACTCTAAACCCCATAACTGACTCGAATTTACCCATAAATTACTCCCATGCACTTAGGATAATTTGAATTGACCCAAAAATGCTCAAATTAACTGAGGATGACTCGAATTCATCTCATTAACTGAAGAATACTAACTTTAGACACTAATTAACTGAGGACAACTCCAATTAATCAAACTGACTCAAAATTACTCCAATTAACTGAATATTACTTCAATTAACTGAATACAACTCAAATTGACTCAAAATTACTCCAATTAACTGAATACAACTCAAATTAACTAAAAAATACTCCAATTAACTGAAAAGACACTCCAATTATAGTGGAGTTACAAAAATTAGGTGTATGATTGACACAAACAATCAATTAGGTGCATAAGACATGAGTGATGTGAGAGTGGGCCTCACCAACATCCAGTTAAGGAATATTCTCTCCAGTGAGGCACAATAGTGCATGCAAAACATTAACTAGGAAAAATAGGACCACCATGGTCCACTAACATCAAAATTAGGAAATATTGAGTGTCGTTAGGATGAGAAACAACTCCTAACCCCAACCCCTTCACATGTGAAAATCCAAGACCCCCCAGCCACATTTGTTGTCCATGTTGAGCCATTATTTAGTTATAAGTAATTATAATAACAAGATAACATAATAAGATAAATGAATAACAATCATATTAATGGTCCATGGTCCAAGCACCTAGTGGCACCATAAAAAATAAAATGAAAAGGTCACATATGTTCGGGGCTTACCATCAAGGTATTACACATCATAAGTCATATTCAAGTAAATGCTAACTAAATCATCTAGTAAGAGTGTAATCCTACTCGGATGGGTACCCATGACATATTGTTATTTATGCAGGGTGGATTTTAGGTAGTAGGCAATGATACTAGGGAAATATCATACTAGCCATGAATATTATGTGAGTCTACTAGAACTTAATATTGTTTTTCCTAGAAAAATGTATATATAATGGTAGATATTAATTGTTATTTTTATATATTCCTACTTTAATATCTTTGAATTCTTATGAAAACTATATGTATATTACATTTTTCATTAGAGAGTTTATTTAAATTTGGATGACTCAAGTTGGTACATACCCCTAAATTCAATTTAATTGAGAGTATTTTGTCTTACTACTGTTGGCACTATGATTCAGTTGTCATTGATGGTTGGAAAGCAGACAAGGCGGGTGACTCAGACCATACCAACTTCAGTTTACTAAAGTTGCGACTGAGTTTGAAATACAAGAAAAGAATGTTGTTAGACAAGCTGCAACTCAGACAGCTGTGACTTAGACAAGTTGCAACTCACCTGGCTGCGACTCAGACGGCAGTGACTCAGACAAGCTGTGACTCAGACGGCCGCAACTCATACGGTTGCGACTCAGACGGACGTGACTAAGATGGTTGAGACTCAGACGGCCGTGACACAGACGGTCGTGACTCAAATGGCTGCGACTCAGACGGCCGTGACTCAGACGGCTGAGACTCAGACGGTCGTCACTTAGATAGACGTGACTCAGACGGCCGTGACTTAGACAGCCGCGACTCAGACAGCCGCGACTCAGACAAGCTATGACTCACAAACATTTATTTATTTATTAATTAGTCAGTTACAACGTGTAAGTTCTGGAAGTCAAAGAGACAATTCAATTTTCGATTTGGGAGTTAAAGAGACAGTTTTAGTTTTAGAATTGGAATATCTGGAAGTTAAAGAGACTGAGACATATAACTTCAACATCTATAAAAAACGATTGATGAGAACAAAATCAGTGTGAGAATTGAGAGGATGAAGAGGAGTGGTTGCTGATGAAGCTGTGATTCGAAGAAAACAATTCAGAACAAAATGTATGGCTCGATTTAATGAAGAATAGAATGCCCATAAACTCAAGCTGTAGCAGCACAGAACAAAAATGAAAAGGGTATGTACGGATATATCTGAATCAGTGTGATATAATTGACTTGAAAATTATTGACAATTCAGAAGAAAAATGTGTGGCTCGATTTAATGAAAAATAGAATGCCCAGAAACCCAAGTTGTAGCGGCATAGAACAAAAATGAAAAGAGTATGTACTGATATATTTGAACTAGTGTGATATAATCAACTGAAAAATTCTTACATAGGGTGGAAGGGAGGTGCTAGAGAGGATTGATTTCCTCTATAAATCAGGTTGATGCCTGAATATTGGGAGTGGGTGCTTCCCTCTATTGGGTGCTAGAAAAACATGAGAGTTGGTGCTCTCAACAAGTTGCAGCTTGTTAAACAGAGGTTGTAGCCTCATCTTGAGTTGGTGCTAAAAAATAAATGATGTACAGGAGTTAAAAGACTGCTTATCATTCTAAGAAGAAGAGGTTTTTTCCCTTTATGGGTTTCCTCATGAATATTTGTGTCTGTGTACATCATATGTGTGATTGATGATTACTTGTTCTATTGCTTATCTTGCTCATTATCTTGACAATCATTTTTAATGGTAATGAAGTTATAAAAGGGACTAAAATTGTTTAAGCATAATACAACTGATTCACCCCCCCCCCCCCTCTCAGTTGTACTAATAACAGTAACAATTGGTATCAGAGCTGGTTCCTTTTATTTAAAGGTAGATCTGTAAGCTTAAACATGACTAGTCATGGAGGAAATTCAACCAATAAGGCTCCTCTGCTTGATGGAACAAATTTTTCTTTCTGGAAGGTTAGAATGAGAACATATCTAATGTCCTTAGGTGTTGATGTATGGGATGTAGTTGAAACTGGATATGTAAAGCCCATTGTACTAGCCTCCAAAGATGACAAACTGGAATTTACTTTTAATGCAAAAGCAATGAATGCTATTCTCAGTGGTCTTGCAGAAGTTGAATTTGTAAAAGTGATGCATCTTGAATCTGCCAAAGGAATGTGGGACAAACTTATAAGCAGCTATGAAGGGAATGAGTAATTAAAAGATGCGAAACTACAAACATACAGGTTGAAATTTGAACAACTAAAGATGAATGAGGATGAGACTGTTAGTAAATATTTCCTAAGGGTTGAAGAGCTTGTGAATGCTATGAAGGGCCTCGGTGAAACAATTGAAGAAGCATCCTTAATTCATAAAATTTTAATATCTTTGCCTGATAAATTTAACCCCAAAGTTTCAGCAATAGAAGAGTTAAATGCTCTTAAAAATCTGGGTATTGATCAACTCCTAGGAACTCTAACTGCTTATGAAATGAGGATCAGTACAAATAAGCTCATCACTAGAGAAGCATCCTTTAAAGCAGATAAGAATATTGATTATGGAGCAGATGAGATTGAGGCAAAATTTGTAAGAAGATTGAAGAAAGGATCAGGTAAATATAGAGACAAGCTGCCTTTTAAATGTTTTAACTGTGGTAAGATAGGTCATTTTACCTCTAAATGTCCTCACAAGAAGAAAGATCAGAATCATACAGATGAAGAGAAACACTCTTTTAAAAGATATAATAAAGATGATAAACATAAAAAGAAAGGTTTGTGTGCAAATGATGTTGATTCCTCAGAAGCTGCAGACAGTGAATCATCATGTGAAGATAAAGAGAATGAGTTTATGCTTATGACCATAGAAGACCTTGATTATACAGAAAGTGACATGAATGATGAAAATGTTGTAGTTGACATGGAAGGAGAATTGATTAGTGCATTGGAAGAAATTGACAGACTCAGACTAAAGAAGAAAAAACAAAAACAATTACTGATACAGTATGAAAATAATGACAAAGAACCTAGTACAGACTGTATTTTGGTAAAAATAGAACTAGAAGAGGCAAAGAAAATAGAAGACATTCTTAAATGACAGCTAGCTGAAAGTAAAACAAGATGTGAAAAGTTAGAGGAAGAAGCGGTGACTGTTAAGAAAGAATTAGAGAAATTCCAAACTTTGTATCATACAATTTTTTCAAGTATTAAAGCCTCAGAAGAGTTAAATAATATCTTGAGTAGGCAAAGATCTCCTTTGATTAAATCTAGTCTAGGTTATGAACAAGGTTCAAGTAGCAGTCACTCAGAGAACAAAGAAATAACTAAGGTGATCAACTTTCAAAGCAGCATGCAATCAGAACTCACAAAGTCTACGACCTCCATCAAAGCTGAAGCAAATAACACCAATAGTAATGACAATCTAATGAATGATAAAAGGGATAGAGCTACAGGAACAAAAAGCAATATTCTACAGTCAAGAAAGCATGAAGAATATATACAACACAGAATGACAAGGCAATCAATTTCAAGAGGACAACCAAGATTCGGGTACCAAAACTCCTTCAATGGATACTGTTTTTGTTGCTCTAATTTTGGACATAAAACTGCAAATTGTGATTTTAATTTTAGAAGCATACAACAAAGGATGAATCAAATGCTGCAACATAGAATGAAATGGTCAATGAATAAGCAGGAGCATCATTCTATTCCACCTCCATCTAAAAGAAGAGACTATGCTAGAAATGTCAATTCTTTTGAACTTTTGTACAATGAACCAAAATGTTATATTTGCCGTAACTTTGGACACAAGGCAGCAGAATGTTATTTGAAGAATTATAAATCAGAATCAAGAATAGACTATTCAGAAGAAAAGGCAAAAGTATGGAAGAAGAAAGAAAGTAATCAGTGTGGTTTGGTACTTTCTACCCAAAGACAAAAAGATCCTTGGTATATTGACAGTGGATGCTCCAAACACATGACTGGGGATAAAAGTAAATCTATGTCTCTAAGAGAACACAAATCAGGAAATGTAACATTTGGAAATGATGCTCTGGGAAAAATCAGAGGTAAAGGAATGGTAAGTCTGAATAATGGTAAAGGAAAGGCTCAAGATGTTCTATTTGTAGATGGCCTGAAGCACAATCTTCTTAGTGTCAGTCAGGTATGTGACAGAGGATGTGAAGTTGTTTTCAATTCTAAGGAATGAAAAATTAAATCTGTTTCTTCAGGACAATTGGTTGCCAAAGGTATAAGAACATAAAACAATGTTTATGTCTTGAAAGAAGAAAAGGAGGAATGTCATCTAAGCAAGTATGATGAGAGCTGGCTATGGCATAGAAGACTTGGACATTTAAATTTTGATCATATAATCAAGCTTAGAAACAATGGAGCAGTGAAAGACTTTCCAAAGATATCAAAACCGGATGATGTTGTATGTAAACCCTGTCAAATGGGAAAACTGACTCGAACACAGTTCAAATCCAAGAGTTTCCCTTCTTTAGATAAACCTCTTTAGTTAGTGCATATGGATTTGTGTGGACCATCAAGGAAGGAAGGTACAGGAAAATAAAACTATTTTATGCTAGTTATTGATGATTATTCTAGACTTACTTGGGTTGCGTTTCTGAAAGAAAAATCTGAATCATTTGAAAAATTTAAAGTATTTAAAGCTCTGACTGAGAATCAAACAGGAAAAAGACTAAAGGCAGTAAGGTCCGATAGAGGAGGAGAGTTCAGTTCAAGTAATTTCAAGGAATTTTGTGATGAACAGGGTATCAAAAGAGAGTATACAATTCCAAGGACTCCATAGCAAAATGGAGTGGTTGAGAGACAGAATAGATCAGTTCAGCAGATGGCAAGATCAATGATGAAAGAAAAGAATATTTCTCAAGGTTTTTGGGTAGAGGCAATTCATACAGCTGTTCATATACTTAACAAAGCTCACTTAATGCCTAATAGTGATCAAACTCCTTATGAATTATGGTTTGGGAGACCTGCTACAATCAAGCATTTCAAAGTCTTTGGGAGTAAGTGTTATATCAAGAACAATGATGAGCATCTTGGTAAATATGATGACAGGGCTGATGAAGGTGTTTTCTTAGGTTATGCTACAAACAACAAAGGATACAGATGCTATAATAAGAGGTTGCATAAAAATTAAAGTAGATGAAGGGAGTCATGAAAAATACACTCAGAGAAACAGTGATGAATCATGTACAGAGGATACAGCTGAAGATGGAGAAGAACAGGTCCAAGAATCAGAAAAGGAAGAATCTGAATCAGAGAATGAAGATGCAGACTCACGGCAACAATCAGTAAAACCTCCTTCGAGAATTATTCGGAAAAATCATCCTGAAAGTCAGATCATTGGTGACAAGAATGAAGGTGTGCAGACAAGAAGAAAGTTAATCAAAGATACAGAACAGTCTCACATTGCCTTTTTATCTATAATAGAACCCAATAATTTTTATGAAGCTAGTGAAGATGAAGATTGGATAAAAGCCATGAATGAAGAGCTTGATCAGATTGAAAAGAATAATACTTGGGAACTTGTTCCTAGACCAGCAGATAAGAATGTGATAGGTACCAAATGGGTATTTAAGAATAAGATGAATGAAAAAGGACAAATTGAGAGAAATAAAGCCAGATTGGTTTGCAAGGGGTATGCACAAGTTGAGGGACAAGATTTTGATGAGACTTTTGCACCTGTGGCAAGAATGGAAGCTATAAGAATGTTTCTTGCTTATGCTTGTCAAAAAATTTCAAAGTTTATCAGATGGATGTTAAATCAGCTTTTCTAAATGGAGATCTAGAAGAAGAAGTGTATATGGAGCAACCTGAAGGTTTTTCACTGACAGACAATCCTGATTATGTTTGGAAACTGAAGAAGGTATTATATGGATTGAAACAAGCACCAAGAGCCTAGTACTACAGATTGGATAAATATTTACAAGAAAAAAGGATTCAAGAAAGGCACTGCTAATAGCAATCTGTACATCAAAATTGAAGGTGATGATTTATTAATTGTTCTAGTTTATGTTGATGACATTATCTTTGGATGTACTAATGCATCTTCTATCTAGTGGTTTGCTAATTCCATGCAATATGAGTTTGAAATGTCAATGATTGGATAATTATCATACTTTCTTGGTCTTCAAATCAATCAAAATTCTGAAGGTCTATTTCTCTCTCAAGAGAAGTATCTGAAGGAGATGTTGAAAAAGTTTCAAATGGAGGATTCTTCACCTGTTAGTACCCCTATGATTGTTGGATGCAAGATTAGCAAAGATGATATCTCACCTGATGTTGATCAAAGAACATACAGGTCAATGATAGGAAGTCTTCTATATATTACAGCAACTCATCCTGATATCATGCATGCTATTGGAATGGTAGGAAGATTTCAGTCTGCTCCCAAACAGAGTCACTTGGTAGCTGTGAAGAGAATTTTCAAATACTTGAAAGGCCCAATGACTTATGGTCTTTGGTATCCTAGGAATCAAAACTTTCAGTTGATTGCATATTCAGATGCTGACTAGGCAAACTGTTTGGATGAAAGAAATAGCACTAGTCGAGGTGCATTCTTCCTAGGCGATTCATTAGTAGCATGGATGAGTAAAAAGCAAGGTTCTATCTCTCTATCTACTACTGAGGCTGAATACATAGCTGCTGCAACATGATGTACACAGGTATTATCGGTGATACAAACTCTTGCTGATTTGGAGGTGAAATATTCTGAACCTATTCCTATTCACTGTGATAACACAAGTGCCATTAGTGTGTCAAAGAACCCTGTTATTCATTCCAAGACCAAACATATTCCAATCAAGTACCATTTTTTAAGGGAGCAGGTTACAAACAGAGTTGTCCAGTTACATTTCATTCCTTCTAAAGAACAGATTGTTGATATCCTTACTAAACCCTTATCCAAAATCCAGTTTGAATATCTACTCCAGAAGTTGGGTGTCATATCTTGTTTTAACTAACTTGTTCACTTTGGCAAGGGGAGTTTGTGCTTATTGCATATCTAATGTAATTCTGAGATGGTTCCAGAATGTTTTCTTTGTTGGTTTCTGAGTTCATCTTGATAGGGGGAGATGTATTGTCATGTTTTCTTTGACATTGATGTCAAAGGGGGAGAAGTTCAGGTAGTTGCAGATGACAAGCAGTCAGTGATTACACTTGCAGCATCATAAATTTTAGGTTTCCATCAATGCCAATGGGGGAGATTGTTGGCACTATGATTCAGTTGTCATTGATGGTTGGAAAGCAGACAAGGGGAGTGACTCAGACCATACCAACTTCAGTTTACTAAAGCTGCGACTGAGTTTGAAATACAAGAAAAGAATGTTGTTAGACAAGCTGCAACTCAGACAGCTGCAACTCAGACAACTGTGACTCAGACAAGCTGCAACTCAGACGATTGCGACTCAGACGGACGTGACTCAGACAAGCTGTGACTCAGACGGCTACAACTCAAACGGCTGCGACTCAGACGACCGTGACTCAGATTGCTGAGACTCAAACGGTCATGACTTAGACAGCCGTGACTCAGATCGTTGCGAATCAGACGGTCGTGACTTAGACGGCTGAGACTCAGACGGCCGTGACTCAGACAGCCGCGACTCAGACGGCTGAGACTCAGACGACCGTGACTCAGATAGCCGTGACTCAGACAAGCTGCGACTCACAAACATTTATTTATTTATTAATTAGTCAGTTACAACGTGTAATTTCCGGAAGTCAAAGAGATAGTTCAATTTTCGATTAGGGAGTTAAAGAGACAGTTTCAGTTTTAGAATTGGAATATCTGGAAGTTAAAGAGACTGAGACATATAACTTCAACATCTATAAAAAATGATTGATGAGAACAAAATCGGTGTGAGAATTGAGAGGATGAAGAGGAGCGGTTGCTGATGAAGCTGTGATTCAAAGAAAACAATTCAGAACAAAATGTATGGCTCGATTTAATGAAGAACAGAATGCCCAAAAACTCAAGTTGTAGCAGCACTGAACAAAAATGAAAAGGGTATGTACTGATATATCTGAACCAGTGTGATATAATTGACTGGAAAATTCTTAACAATTCAGAAGAAAAATGTGTGGCTCGATTTAATGAAAAATAGAATGCCCAAAAACCCAAGCTGTTGCAACACATAACAAAAATGAAAAGAGTATGTATTGATATATTTGAACCAGTGTGATATAGCCAACTGAAAAATTCTTACATAAGGTGGAAGGGAGGTGCTAGGGAGGATTGATTTCCTCTGTAAATCAGGTTGATGCTTGAATATTGGGAGTGGGTGCTTCCCTCTAGTGGGTGCTAGAAAAACATGAGAGTTGGTTCTCTCAACAAGTTGCATATTGTTAAACAGAGGTTGTAGCCTCATCTTGAGTTGGTGCTAAAAAATAAATGATGTACAGGAGTTAAAAGGCTGCTTATCATTCTAAGAAGAAGAGGTTTTTTCCCTTTATGGGTTTCCTCATGAATATTTGTGTCTGTGTACATCATATGTGTGATTGATGATTACTTGTTCTATTGCTTATCTTTCTCATTATCTTGACAATCATTTTTAATGGTAATGAAGTTATAAAAGGGACTAAAATTGTTTAAGCATAATACAACTGATTCACCCCCCCCCCCTCTCAGTTGTACTAATAACAATAACAACTACCCCATTATTTAAGTAAATAGGAGGGAAAAACACATGGATCTTGTCTGCAATTTTCATAGAAACACTCAGGTTCCATTGAATATAGTTTGCAATGCAAAATTCATGGTTTTTCTTGAGGTATAAGTTCACTACAATGTATTGCACATATTTTATCAACCTTAAATATGAAGAGAAACCACCCTTCTTCTCTTTCCTCATAGGCATCTAATTTATTTTGGTCTTGTATCTTGATCTATATTCTCTCGTCATGTTTACCAAAAAAAATTTAAAAGAAGTATTGATGCACTTAAATTCCTCTTGTATCTTGAAGTATTGATGTACATTCCCTTTCTTCTTCTTTTTTATCTTCTTTTCAAATTTCATCAATGAACTTTATTCACTTTAAATCATTAATATTAAATTAAACTTATCAATAGTTTACGCCTTAGAATATAACTAAAATAGTGAAAAATGGTCCCTTCAATTTTCCATTCATTTTTTAGTAACTAAAAAGTTGAGATTTCTATATTTGCTTCAAACTCTTTAATAGATTCTCGTAAACTCTAATTGGTCAGAGAGAGCTCTGGATTTAATTGGTAATAAGTTGGTAAGGATGTTGGATATTGATGAGAAAACCAAAACAATGGGTAGAGCATCCATGGCAATGATTTCACCATTGTTGTTTGAAAAGAATCTATAAGACATTGTTAGAGCTAAGGATATCACTTCCAATTCGAAAAAGGGACTTATGAGATAGATAGATGAAGAGGACATAGGAAGGCATAATGCTTTACAAGAAGATAAATCTCTTTTTTTTTAACAATAAACCCATTAACTTTGTGGATGTGATTTAAAAGAATGCCCCCCACATGAAAAAGTATAAACTCATTCAGGAGGCTCCACCCTGGGTAGATTTGAACTTAGAATATGTTCAATGAGAGAAGATTGAGGTAGATATATTTCTGGAAGGGAAAAATATTCCTCAAAGAAGGTTTGTGGATAGGAAGTTGGAAAAGATCTAAAATATCAATAGGTTTTCCTTCTCAACAAAGGAATAATGATAAGTTGAAAGTGGGGGGGGAATAATCCACAAAAGAAAATTGTGGAAAATACTATTAGTAAAGTATATTCATTAGATTAAGAATTTTCTCTAGTTGTAAATTGTAACATCCTCTTCACCCAGTTTGACCATTGGGAGGGAACATTAACTAACTACAGGCTTCTAAATTTTGCCCCATAGCCATGTTACAAATTTCATAACATATAAAATATGTGTGCATAAACATAAATAACATACATAGCGGAAATAAACTCTATCCACACACATCTAGCATGCATTCACAAGCATAATTATCACAGGCATCAATTAAACACATTGCACATTGAAATAGAAAATAATACTTATCTTTATCCAATGCAGATCCAAGCGACTGGATATGTAAGAGCAATTTTCCAGTACCCAACCATAGGCACTCTGCCAAGCATATACTCTTTATGTTGAGACGCCACCCCCAAGCTATGCTATGAGGATACCAAGACGAAGGAAACACCTACAGGATTCTATCTCTCATCCCACAACCCATTATGCTCTTTGTGCTTATCCAAATGCTCCTACAGATCTCTATAGTGGTCTCACTCAACCATCACAGCCTTGGATCCCATAATACCTACCCCATACAACAACCTTTTGGGCTTAAGCATCCCCTTCACCGATCCATGATTCTCTTGGGCGATCCATCTTGCCATGTGCTTCCAGTGTGTGCATAGAAGAAGTCCAATATGGTATGTGATGTTGTATAACCAATTGTAGCCTCAATTTGTGGCTTCCCAAGCATCTATGAGTAGTAGAACTTAATGGGTAAGGGTTCCTAGATTTCTCAACCTCTCTGCTCACCTACAACCATCAATTTTCCCTTCCAAATCTGTAATGTTGTCTCTAAATTCAAATTTTTGGGTTAAACACAGTCTGGTAAAATAGTCATGAACAACAATGGAGAGATCTGCATAGTGTAGATCTCCCTGAAACAATGAAAGAATGAGGGATGACCCCAAGGGATAGGAGATAATGGTGAAAAGAAAACCGACATGGATTCTAACCATAGAAGAAAGGACTCTTAGCAGTTGCAGACTAACTTCTGACATGACAGGACTAACATAAAATTGCATTTAGCCCCATGCTTCAATAACTGCATGAAGTGACTTTCCCACCAACCTCAGTACACATGCATTTAATGATTGGGTTCAACAGTCAAAAAGAGGTAATTGTCTTACTCAAAGCACATGGCAAAATTTGGATGAGTTCTAAGGTTGGCACTTGCAATCAAAGGATTTTGTCTCCCATAGGCCCCCTTTCCTCTTCCCCTCTGGTGGAATCATAGCCCCTCTAGTGCTCTTTACACAACCATCTTGGACCATTTTATTATTTATGCAACATAATATTTACATACATTTTGAGTTAGAATGACAAGCCAACCATACAGTCCAAATGAAAATATATGCATCATACTTGCCTAGCCATTCACTAGCCGGTCCTTGGCCTTGAGCTCCGCACTAGGAATCCATACTAGCATATTTACATCATTTACATAATTTAATTTAATACATTACAAGGGTCAAACTGGGGTTATTACATAAATAAAAAAGCATCATCAATGATTAGTTAGAAAGAAAAGAGTGAGGTTAGAAGAAAAACGTTTGGAGGGTGGAGTAAGTTTGGATCAAATTGAAAATCAAGTAGAACCTGGTAAGAAACTTTCTCACATATATTATGCCCATGTTATAAAGCAAGTCGATCAAAATGTTGTAAATTTTTTCTCACCCATTTATACCCACGTTATAAAGCAAGTTGATCATTTTTTATTATTTAGAAGCAAATGACAATCTAAGAGACCCTTTAAAAAGGAAAAACCCACTAAAAATATTTAAAATAATTATTCTCTCTTACAACATCGTGGACTTGGGGAGTGCCCACCAGAAAAACTCCTTGAAATGGTTGGTGAAGTCAAATAGTGTGGTCACTTCCCTTCTTAAACTACGTAGTTTGACCATTTATTTTGAACATCCAAAACATAATATAATATAGAATAAATTTATTGAATCTAGGTTCTCTATGTTGATTGAAGTTGTCATTGATGTCAAATTCCTTGAATCCCGTACTAGCAATGATGACAAGACTACATGCAGTATCCAAAAGAATCCCTACAAATTTCTTGAAAGAAGTATTGAAGATGCCTAGCAAAATCCCCTTGATGAAGACATGAAGCGCACTGAAGATGCCTAGTTTGGATACCCTATATTTGGAGGCGTTTTACACCCTAAATATATGTTCAAATGCTGACATATTATGCATATTTGGAAATATTACTCCAAGACCTTTCCGACAATATGTAGAACTCCCTCTAACTCCAAAGGAATCAAAATATGTGAAGGTCTTTGTGAAGACTGTCCAACCATAAATGTAAGGTTGGCTTAGCCATAAGAGTACATGTCGGCCCTAGTGAAAAAAGTTCAGCCCTTGGACTAGCATAAATACAAGTTAGAAGTTTGCATTTCTTACACAACTTTACACATCCTCTCATTAAGACAAGTGCGCAATTTCTACTAGGGATAAGAAACCCTAGCAATGAGACTTGGCATATCAAAGGAGTATCTTCTACATTCTTAGTTTTGCTATTCTTGGACTAGGGATTTTACATGTATGGCGAGGTAGGATAAGGCTCTTGTTTTAGGGTTTGATGCTCTTAGAGAATATTGGATAACCTAGGGATAATGATGATGATGCACTAAACCATGATGATGATCAGTATGACCCAGCAAATGTAGAGAAGACGAGTGATGAAAAGTAATGATCAAGGGTAACATATATTATACTCTTAAATACTAGGGGGTTGTATCCTCCTTCTAGTAAAAGTTGGTAAACTAGGGAGATGGAGCTTCCTTCAAGTTGGAGCCTGTAAACTAGGGGGTTGTAGCCTCCTTTGAGTTGGTGCTCATAAATCTTGGATATTGGTGTCTCCTCTCTATTGATATAAATTCTTCTATGATTTATCAATATTGAGTTTCTATATATATCTGGTGTACTTCTTATTGATGGTTTATGTTATACTTGTTGTGAAAAGTAAAATGTGATTAAGTGCTCAATATTGTTTGCTATATATATTTTTAGCAATTCGTATCATAGAAGGTTATCTTCAGAATAGTCTAATCACTGTAACAAAGATCAAACATGGAAGGCCTCTCTCCAAATATGATTCCAATATTTAATGGAAATGATTATTCATTATGGAGCAATAGAATGCAAACTTACTTGACAGCTTTATGAGTGGATGTTTGGCTCACAGTTGCTAATGGATACAAAATTCCAAAAACTTCTCCAACTAATATTGATGAGAAAACATTATGCAGTTGTAATTCAAAGGCAGGGCATATTCTCATAAATGGACTGAAAAAAAATTGTTTCTATCAAGGTGATAGGTTGCAACATAACTAAAGAGGTATGGGATAAACTACAAAATATTTATGAAGGAGATGAGAAAGTCAAGAAAGTCAAGATTCGAACACATAGAGCAAAGTTTGAAAATCCGAAAATGAATGAAAATGGAAATATTGCATCCTATTTACCTAGAGTAGATGAAGTTGTCAACTCCATAAGAGGATTACAAGGAGAAGAATTCAATGAATCCTTGATCGTATAGAAAGTGTTGAGATCACTTTCCTTGAGATATGTTGCCAAGGTATTTGTCGTACAAGAAGCTAAGGATTTTACCAAACTAACAATGGATGAAGTACATGGGACCCTCATAGCATATGAGATGTGAACATATATAGAAAATGAACATCCAACAAGATAAGCAGACTTTAAAGCCTTGCAGAAAACAAGGAACAAAGGACACGAGGAGAAGAAAAACCAGACAATGAATCAGATGAGTTACCGGGAAATACAAAGGTAAGTTACCTTTTAAATGTTTCAGTTTTGGCATAATATGACATTATGCTAAGAAATGTCCTTTTGAAGAAAATAAAGGATTCTACATATAAAAAGAATCTTTACTCCAAAGAGAACAGTAGTTCATCGTATGAAAATGATGGAGGAGAAAGAGATGTAAGGGAAGTTCTCTTCATAACTCAAGAAACCCATAATGACGACCATAAAGTTTCTAAAACAAATGAAATTGATCCTAAAGAAGAGTATAGTAATGTAGAGACAGAAGAAACAGATATGAAATTTTTGGGGGCAATTAAAGATGATACAGAATCTGAACAGGAAGATGAAGATAACCTTGAAAAATAGAGGTATGTTGAAGAAGAAATAATCAAGCTCATAAACAAAAATAGAGAGTTGAAAAGAAAACTTGAAGAATATGAAGAAAAGAATCATGAGCTTGAAAATAGAATTGATAGCTTGAAAGAAAAGTTAGACAAAGTCAAGAAGATTGAAGATTATGAGGAATTGAAAGTTGAATTGGATCATATAAGAAAGGACCTGAAGTTGTCAATAGAAAAGTTGAATGACTACATGAAGTTTGAAAGGAGTATTGAGAAGTTAGATGAAATTCTCAGCAAACAGAGACCACCTACTGATAAAATGGAACTTGGTTATGATAACAGTTTGAAGACAACAAACACATATTAAACAGATATAAATACATCAGTAAAGGATGATGAAGGAAATTCCAGAAGCTATGCCAATGTCTTAAGAGGGGAAATCAACAAGCAAAAGGGATTTGAAGAACAACATGAACATGACATCTCCAGCTAGAATAGAATATATGAATTCAGGAGAGTTGCGACACCAAGAAGGTCCTTTTCTACCAGGTATGAAAATATTTTTCTTGGTCACTATTACGCTTGAAAAAATTTGGACACAAAGCAATTCATTGTAACATCAATGCAATAAACAACTAAATGAGAAACATAAATGATTATGGATATTCAAGGGACAACCATGTAAATAGTAAATATGGAAATGCTCATGGATTTGTTAACTAAAATTTCAATCCATTCGATCCACTGATGGATCAAAACATTGTATGCTACAAATGAAATAATCTTGGTCATGAGGCACGAGACTGCAGAGATATGAAAGAAGATGCTCCTATCATAAAGAAAGAGAAACCAACTACAATATGGGAAAAGAAAGAAAATTCAAACAAGGAATATTGTCTACTAGCATTGCTTGTTGAAGATGAATGGTACATAGACAGTGAGTGCTCAATACACATGACTAGGGACCAAAACAAATCCATCGGTTTAAAGAAAGGAAAAAGTGGTAGTGTTTCATTTGGAAATGACTCCTCTATCAAGATACTTGGAAAAGGTATAGTGAGTCTTGGAAGTGAAAAGGTAAAAGCAGAAAATGTCTTGTTGGTTGAATATTTGAAGCATAATTTCCTTAGTGTTAGCAAAATATGTGATAGGTGATACAATCTCAAATTTGATGCCCCAAAATGTGAAATATGAGAAGAAGACTCAGGAAGATTGGTTGCAATAGAAATAAGAAGACCAAATAACATATATATCTTGGACTTGGACAAAGTGCAGAGAAAGAGGGTTGAAGCCACGCAAAAGAGATCCATGAATAAAAACAAGGAAGGAAAGGATAAGAAGACAGAAAAGAAAAGTTAAATACTATCGAACGACATGAGTTCAGGGGGAGAAACCACAAAGAAAAGAGATAGTGACAAGGAAGTTGCAGCATGATCATATTCAAGAATCATCCTTTTCCATTGATGTCAGAGGGGGAGATAAATATCAAAAGCATGACGACAGGGGGGACATGATAACAGGGGGAGTATGTATGAGTGTTTCCATCAATGACAAAGGGGGAGATTGTTGATTGAAGTTGTCATTGATGTTAAATTCCTTCAATCCCCTACTATCAGTGATGAAAAGACTACATGCATTATCTATAAGAATCCCTACAAATGTCTTGAAAGAAGTCTTGAATATGCCTAGCAAAATCCCCTTGATGAAGACATGAAGTGCATTGAAGATGCCTAGTTTGGATACCCTATCTTTGGAGGCCTTTTACACACTAAAGATCTGTTCAAATGGTGACATATTATACATAGTTGGAAAGCTTACTCCAAGACCTTTCTAACACCATGTAGAACTCCCTCTAAATCCAAAGGAGTCAAAATATATGAAGATTTTTGTGAAGACTGTCCAACCAGAAATGTAAAGTCGATCAGCTAGAAGAGTACATGTTGGCCCCAATGAAAAAAGTTCAGCCCTTGGACTAGTATAAATACAAGTTAGAACTTTGTATTTCTTACACAACTTTACACATCCTCTCATCAAGACAAGTGCAAAATTTCTACTAGGGATAAGAAACCCTAGCAAAGAGACTTGGCATATCGAAGGAGTATCTTCTACATTCTAGGGTTTGCTATTCTTGGACTACGGCTTCTACATGTATGGAGAGGTAGGAGAAAGCTATTGTTTTAGGGTTTGTTTCTCTTGGAGAAGACTGGATAACCTAGGGATGATGATGATGCAGTAAACCATGATGATGATCAATATGACCCAATAGATGTAGAGAATACAAGTGATGAAAAACAATGATCAAGAGTAACATATACTATACTCTTAAATATTAGTGGGTTGTAGCCTCCTTCAAGTAGAAGCTAGTAAAAAAGGGAGTTGGAGCTTCCTTCAGGTTGGAGCCTGTAAACTAGAGGGTTGCAGCCTCCTTTGAATTGGTACTCATAAATATTAGAGAATAGTATCTCCTCTCTATTGGTGTAAATTATTCTATGATTTATCAATATTAAGTTTCTATATAAATCTAAGTTACTTCTTATTGATGGTTTATATCATACTTGTTGTGAAAAGTGATATGTGATTAAGTGCCCAATATTGTTTGTTTTATATATTTTCAACACTCTAAACATCAAAATTACTTTCGGAGACCAAAGAATAATATTTAATGAACAAATCAAAATTACTTTCACGAGTGCTTATTTCGGAGACCAAAGAATAATATTTTAAATAAATTTGTTCATTCTATGTTCACTCAATTGACTCCATCACCAATTACCTTTTTATTTTTTATTTTTCGAGGACTTTATCTAACGTTAATTTTTTTATAATCAATATATACAATAAAATTTAAGGGGACTTTATTTAACTTTAATTGTTTTTATAATTATAATATAAAAGAAAATTTAAGGTTTTATTAGATAAACTTGGAACTCGATGTTCTTCATGACATAAGTACATTAACGATATGAATTCATTATGATCTACTCTCTCTCCTTGTGAATTTTATTATACTTGCTGAAGGTTCAGGTATATTGTTTTCGATATGCGTTGACAACAGATTAATTTTGTATTTGACCATAAATTTGTGTTTGTTTTGCATAGTTTTACATTGTACAACCAATTTTATTATTTTTATCAAATATTTAACACCATTTAATGATCACCTCATTGGCAGATAGAATGAAGGTGTTATTGTCCAGCCGATGGCATAAATTTTGGGATTGCAAAAGGCTTTTAATGCACCGCCTGGCCTAACCTCCGCGTGGCACCCTCCATCGCCTAATCGTCGTGCATGCCCATGTCGAGAGCACCACCACCTGTATTCACGCCGGAAGATAGTGCAGATGCAACACATCAAAATGGGGCTCCAAGAATTAACGCAGTAAACAACTACCCATCTAAGAAACATGTTGCAAGGAACTGCACGTAGAAGACACATGGATTCTAATTTCGTGGCATTGAGAATTGAATGATAAAGCACCACCTGCACCGCCTTCTTGCACATGCACCGCCGTGTGGATAGTATCGACCCATTGCAAATTTTAACTGCTTCAAACAACTAGAAACTAAAGCAATTGTTGTACCTTCATCGCCTGAATGCACCGCCTTCCTACACATGCACTGCATCGTGGATATTATCTACCCATTGCAAATGTTAATTGTTGCAAACAACCTGAAATTTTTGTTCTAGCTTGGAACTAAATCAATTGTTGTTTCTTCATCAAAGGTTGAAGCAATTGTTGTTCCTTCATCAAAGGCTGGACACAGAAGGACCCAAAGAACCAAAAGGCGAAGGAGAAGGACCTGTGCAGTAAATATTGTGCATAGCCGAAGGGATGAGGTTATAATGTCGGCTCCATCAATAGACTTTCAGTGGTTATGGAAGCCGAGTTGTTGTGTATGCTGTCTACACAGGTTTTGTGTACCCGTTGAAAGGGTGAATGCTCAAATAAAGCACTATATGTGGCTAAGGTATACGACAATGGTATTCAACTCAATTGGATCAGGTATCTCACTAATGAAATATTGCAAAATGTGTTGGATGCACAGGATTGAAACCAGGATTTCTAGTTTGGCATTTGTGTAAGCTGGTTTCACCCAGGAGGCTCACGGATCTTTGAAACTTGGAGTAACTTTAAGTTTTTGAAACCTATTCATGCCCTCATTCGACAACGGTGTTTTCTTGCAAGGGGGAGCGCTTCTTGCAGGATATGTACTCGTGAGTATTGGGTTACTCCACAAGTGTTTTGTGCATAAAACTTATATATTTTGCAAGATTTTACATGCTTTCAATACAGCAAGGATGTACAATATATTCAACCCCTATCCTAAAGCAAGTCATCGTCCCCCAAACGGACTGTTATCTCCTTCCTAGCCCTATTGTCCTTGTATAAATGAACATACGAAAAGATACGGGAACCATCCATGTCCTCTCTGCAAATTTGTCATGCCAAGGTATTGTCTTCTCATATATTTCGACATCAATGGGTGAGAAAAAGAAGTAAGTATTTTTTTTTCAACTGCTTGTGAGATACATCATTCGTTAAGGAAAGAGATTTTGTTAGGAGCTTATTCAAGTTGCATTGAGTGTCACTCTCCATGAATATTCATTTGTTACCTCTATCTTCTCCAAAGCAAACACCTACTTCTTGCACATCTTGTAGTATGCACGTCCAACATTAAATTCTTATTGAGACGTGCATACAATTTATCCTTTCCCATAAAAATCATAACTCTTTGATACAATTTATCCTTCTTCTAAAAACACCATCTAGCGAGCCAGACATCTATTGGATTGGAAAACCACTTGTCATTGAAGCTTCATTTTTGAAAAGGCAAGCAATATAAGATTGTGATGGAGAAGTGGATTCGGATCCAAACACTCAATTCACAAACATAGCCTATTACGGGCAATTCTACACATGATGAACTCAAGTTGGTAAGTGCACTTCCAAACAAGCATCAATCATCGATCCAATTGAACGTGGACTTGTAATTTGCATCATGGATTTCCCTCCATTAATCACAAATGGCACTTTTTTAAGGCATATATTGCATTTGGCTAATGTTTATAACATTTTTGCAATTCGGCAGGTATTGCCGCTATGCGGCTTTGTTATTCGTATGTTTGAACCTAAATTTTGGATTCAAAACATTTATGGTTTATATATATATGTATGTATGTATGTATGTATGTATGTATGTATGTATGTATTTTGAAATTGATGAACAATAAAATTATTATTAATATAATATAATGTAGTGGTTTAGCTTATGATGAACTTGAATTTAAAACATAGATATAATAGTTTATTATAAAAAATGTAAAGAGTTTTTTTTAATTTAAAATATAGATTATGAATTACGATGATGATGATAGTTAACATCCATTGAGACCAACTTTGGTCTATTGGACTTTAAGAAGAAAGAAGTTACTTGGTTTGCTGTAAAATTTTATTTCTATACTCAAAAAGATTAAAAATAAGCGTATTGAGATCACCATAGTTTTGACAGGTTAGAAGATTAGAGAGGTTAGTATTATAAAAAGATTGTGAAATTGCGATCTAATGTGGTTGTACGCAAGGAACTCTAAGAGAAAGTGGCTTTCATCATCAACGCTCTTAGTCTCACAGAGATGGCAAATCCTTTCATCCCACTATGTTTTAGGAATTGTCCAGCATCATGTTTCACTATGAAGCTCATGAGAGTTCATTCTTATTTTAGCTATATTAGTTTTCTTCTTTGAGCTAGTTAAGATAGAGAGATACTTTTGGTCTTCTAGATTAGGGTCAATGACCTCCTTATAGTATCTTAACTTTCTTTTAACCTCTAAATCCTTTTTGCCCCATGTTTTCTCTTTAAACTTAGATGTAATAATATTTTTAATGTAATTGATATTTTGCAAAGTGGCATTTTTGTCTATCCCCCAATGGTTTAACCAAGCCATGTTATCGTTATGCCAACCTATTTGGAGCCATTGGTGGTCTTGATTGGATTTTAAAGCAATTTTAAGGAGCCTTTGGTCTCCCATGTCATTTAACATGTACTTGTACAACAAGTACCTAGTCATAGCAATGCTCTCGATGGGGCAAAGACCCACTTCGATTAGGAGAATAGGATAAGGTGTATTACTTTTAATTCTAAGGTTAAAAGTTATAAAATGATTCTAGATTTGCTCGATCTTTCTCCAGGATTCCTTAGAGATATTGCAAGCCCAAACTTCATAATCGTACAAGATAATGGGAGTGACAAGAGTTTCAAGGAGAAACTTATTTTTATCCCACATCACAAGGTTTGTTGATTTACAATTGTTTTCAATACCAAAATAAGCGTTCCACCCTCCATTAATCCTTTTCTTGATGCTATAGTTCCTGTTGAGCTTTTGATGAATATCAATTCCAAAATATTTATAAGAAGAAACTTCCTCCAAGTTGTTATTGTCATATACAAAATGAGCATAAGTGACCTTCTTGGACTTGATAATCATCACTTTTGTTTTGTTAGTGTTAACAATCATACCCATATTAGAGCATAAATCCTTGAGAGTTCTCAATTGCTTATCAAGATCAAAGGGATGTCTTTCCATAAGAGCAATATCATCAACATAAAGAAGAAGGATGATGACAATTCCAGCTAAGGTCGTGCCGATGCAACCTACTTCTTCTAAAAAACATTCTAGCTTATTGATGTATATGTCGAAAAGGGTAGGAGAGAGAGGGAAACCTTGCTTAACTACAATATTACAATTAATATCTTTCAACCACCCCTCAATGTTCTTGAAATTGGCAATGACCTTCTCGTGCAATATTATCGTGGAAGCTATCAACTCGAGAGGAAATTTTAGCTCTTCTAATCTCTTCCACGGTTGTTTCTAGGAATTGTATCGAAAAATTTCCTAAAATCTACAAAGCAACATAAAAGATTGGATTTATTATGAAACCTGTCAAGAATAAACGATATTCTTTAGGACTCAAAATCAATCCAAGAATATGTTTATTTAAAAATTCAATATGTAACTTGCAAAAATTGATTCTCGGTAGAAATAGTAATAATAATAATAAAATGTGAAGAATTTTTGCTCTCTGGAACAGCTCGTCGATGGCCGCCACTAGCCTGCGCTAGGGTTTCTGAAGATGGACGGTGCCCATGAGGCAAACCTGCGCCTCCGGCATCTTGGTGCATTTAGGAGAATGGTAGCCAACTTTATCTTAGTTGCCTCCAACGGAGGACCCTCGATCCTGATCTCGCTCGGCAAGGCAACATGCGGCCTGCCGGCTTTGATTGTTCAAGAAATACCAGCGCCCTCCATTGCAGTGTTAGAGGAATCTTTGATTGAAGCTAGGAATTTCACATAGTCAGCTTTGGTTTGTCGCTTCAATGGGTTCTGGCCTCGCCTGGTTGATCTCCATAAGTGGATTTCTGAGGTATGGAAACCCCTTGTTCATGAGGAAATTTCTATTCATCCCTTTTCTCGGGGTTTTTTTGTTGTGGATTTCGATTCTCCTAAGGAAAAACACATCATTCTTGATTCTGGTCAGTGGTTTTGGGGAAGTTCAGGGCTCTTTTTGCAACCCTTGAGCCTTCTTTTTGACCCAACTACTGACCAGATCTCATCTGCTCCAGTTTAGGTTCGGCTTCCAAATTTTCTCTTGCATCTCTGGAACTCTGCCTCACTTGAAGTTATTGGCAATGTGTTGGGCTCCTTCTACGATCGAAGTCCAGAAACAAAGGATTACATCAAAACTACCTTTGCTCGTACCTGTGTGGAAATGGACTTCAACAATGGCTTTCCTGTTGAGATCCATTTGACCAGCAAGGATTATGTGTGGGTGCAAAAGCTAGATTATGAAAATGTGATGTTCAGATGCAGATCTTGCTTTGCAACCGGACATCTTGTCAAAGATTTCCCAAAAGCCTCTCAGATCCCCAAATCCAAAAAGCTTCATCACAAATCCACTTGGTGGGATGGAGCAAACTCCAAGCATTATACAGTAAGAAGAAATGAAGATCTATCCGAAGAGGCTCCATCACAAGCTAAGGAATCTCCTTAGGCTAAAACAGAGGACACTCTAGAAGAACAAAGGATCCCCGCCATCGACAAAGATCCACCTGTAGCTCCACGAGATAGTGCTATCCAACTGATGGACCTGAAAATTCCAGCCCCATGGGATGCACCCGAAGATGCAGTGCCCATTCTCGAAGCCTTTGTTGAGCCATCAGATTGGACCAAAGTCGGCAAAAAGAAAAAAGGAGCTTCACCCTCTTTGAAGCCAAAAGAAAGTTTAACTTCTCCAAGAAAAAACAAGAAGCCAACAAAATTCATATTGTTAATCTCTGGATTGTATCGAGATGTATGTAAGAAGTAGGACAGCAACAATTTTGGTCTTGCTAGTAGTAAATGTAGCCTAGATCCTTCTTGGGCAATTTGTAAGAAGATTCAGTCTCCATAGAATAGGAAAGTATCAAGATAAGTTTAGATTGGTTGTAGATGATCAAGGAGTCATGGACATAGTCCTCTCTTGGGATCAGTCTGTCTTCAGAACTATGTAATCTTGATTTTCCTTTTTTTATATAAAAGCTTCTTAACCGTTTTTGTTTAAAATAATAATAATAATAATAAAATGTGAAGAGCTATGAACAATAAATTATTATTAATATAATTTAATGTAAGTAGTTTAAATTACATATCTAGTTGATATTAGATATTATCAATTTAATCATTTATATGTAAATCCTAATAAATATAAAATTAAACTAATTTTAATAAAATTATTTTTAAAACATTAATTTATTAAAAATATTAATAATTATTTTTTTGTTTAATTTATTTGATTTTAATAAAAAATAATATAAAAAAAATATTCATCACAAGATTAATAAATATTAAAAATCCATCATAAAAATATTTTCAAGATAATCAATTAAGGATTCTCAAGGATTCTTGTACTAACATGGGTATGTCTATTAACACTGACAAAACTAAAGTTATGATTATCAAGTCAAAGAAAGACACTTATGCTAATTTTGTTTATAACAATAACAACTTGGAGGAAGTGTCCTCCTACAAGTATCTTGGAATTGATATCCATCACAAGCTCAATTGAAACTATAGCATTGAGAAAAGGATTAACGGAGGGTGGAAAGCTTATTTTGGCCTAGAAAACAATTGTAAACCAACAAATTTGGTGATGTGGGATAAAAAGAAGTTCCTTTTTGAAACTCTTGTCACTCCCATTAGCTTGTACGGTTGTGAAGTTTCGGGTTGTAGCATCTCTTGAGAATGCTGGAGAAAGATCGAGCAAATCCAAAAACGTTTTTCATGTATAACCTCAAAATTAAGAGCAATAGACCCTATCCTATTCTCCTTGTAGAAGTGGTTCTTCCTCCCATCGAAAGCATTGCTATGTCTAGATACATGATGTACAAGAATAAGATAAATAACATGGAAGACCAAAGACTCCCTAAAATTGTCGTAAATTCAGTCAAGGCCATCTTCGGCTCAAGAGAGGATGGTATAAGGATGCCATGGCTTGGTTAAATCATTGGGTGATTGATGAAAATACCACTTTGCAAGGTATCAACAACCTCAAAAATACTATCACATCTAATTTCAAAGTGAGAATCTGGGACGAGAAAGATTTAGAGGGTAAAAGAAAGTTAAGATATTACAAGGAAGTCATTAATCATAATCTGGAAGATCAAAAGTACCTCTATGTCTTAATCAGTTCAAAGAAGAAGATTACTCTAGCCAAGATAAGAACGAACTCCAATGAGCTTCATAGCGAAATAGGGTGCTGGACAATTCCTAAAACACCATGGGAGGAGAGGATTTTCCATCTTTGTGAGTCTATGAGCATTGCGGGCGAATCTCACTTTCTTTTAGAGTACCCTACGTACACCCACATTCAATTGTAGTTTCCTAATAAGTATTAAGAATTGAGTAAATTGTTAAACTGGAAAATAGAGACATTTCAACGGCTTCCTTAAAAATGATACAAAAATCCAGTAATAAAATTTGGAAGTGGGATTTCTTTAGCAGATTTTTGAGTTCGATTCATTAAAAATATTGACTTACCAATTCACAATGATAAACTTCTTGTAGTTGTTTGAAATTCCATTGACCAGTTCATAGTCAAGACGCTGGGAGTGATTGTAGGAGAATGAGTCCAAAATGTCAGATTTTAAAGCTTTTATAGTATTTAACAATATATAAAAATAATCAACCGGCACTTCGCTTCTTTTGGGATGGTAAATTCTCCTCTATAAGGGTGGCCTTACTTGGTAAAGATGAACCTAGTCTTTATAATGGTAAATTCTCTTCTATTCATCCGGCTTTCTAATGTGGTAATTTATCCTCTATAAGGGTGGCCTCTTCATGAACAAGGCCTAGGAATCAAGGTTGCAAGAGAGATCATAATGGCAAGGAAAGATAATGCAAAAAAGTCTTTTGGGAATTACAAAGCGTTGCTATTGAAATCGAAATCACCTCAGTTACAGGACCAAGCATGAACTACCAATTTTAATATAGCTCCAGGGATTACAGCTCCTGCGGGAAAGACTCTAAATATGGTACTAACACTTGGGCTCACACCTCTACGTTGCATGGGTCGTATTGGGACCTAGGATAGCTATATGGAAGCAGGTATACTTGCATGGATAAGTTTTCACCACCTCTGTAGTGGTTCCTAGACCATATAGCCACATCTAATTGTTAGTATACGATATTGGCATATCTAAGTTTGCACTCGTACTCACATATCTACCACCTTAAGACACTATCAAAGTTGTTGGTCGAGTGAGATTTGTAATAAGGAAGCTTATCTAAAGTGATGATTTTCCATCATGATTAGAAGCATCACAATGTAAAATACCTAGGAGTCAATTACCTTCATGGTGTACTTATAACTACGTCTTAAAAGGTACAATGATGGAAACTACAGCTTGACCTGGGGTTATTTGAGTATGGGAATTATTGCTTCTTGGATGCTGATACATGTAGAATGTGAATGCTGTTGCTCTGGGGCCATATAAATATCCTAAAGTGCTTCAAAGTATGTCTTCTACATTAATACTACTGCTGTTAGAAAGGTCCAAATGCTCAAATAGAAAACTCCCTTCTCCTTTATATCCATCCAACTTACCACCAAGATTAATAGGGGGATAACAATTTTTTAAGTTGCCAACAATGGATTCTCCTTATAAAAATAATCAACCGGCACTTTGCTTCTTTCACAAAGTGTCCAGCATTGGACTTACTCTACATTGTTCACTTTATGCAACAAGTGTTAGACATTCGCCACGACCGCTAAGCAATAAGCTAAATTCAACACATGTACATGTACGTGGCTTACTAAAATCATACATGGGATGGGACGTCACTTCCGAGTTGCGACAACTCCCTTGTAGCCTAATTCAGCCATTGTTGGATGAAATTGCGATGGAAAGCCAGCTCCAGTTACCCAATTTGTGTTTGCATCTCTAGAACGAGCACCTTTGATAATCGATGCAGTAGTATGAAATTACAGGCTACACCAACTACAATGGAAACCCTCCAAAAATACTATGACACGACCACTAGATTATATTTCATTAATTCATCTCAAGCCACATACAAGTTTCAAGGAACTTCTGCACATTCGAATGCCGGGTAAAATGTTGAGGACGGGCCAACAATCTACAAGCATAAGGTATTTAGCTCCTCATCTAATGCAGTTTGTGACTATGGCAAACATCCGCTTGAAGTAGAACTTAAGCAGAGCAAAAGAAAAGGCCTACAACAACTGAGAATAAAAGATTACCGTTTGTGAAAAATTTGCTTTGATTTTGTGTTTTCTTCAAAGAATCTATCGAAAATTGCTTAAAATTCATGTTTCAAATGTTGTAGTAGTGATACAACTAGTATATTCTTACATTATCAGTAGAGTATCTTACAAATTAAAAGGTTCTTTCAATCATGTGTCTTTTATCAGCATCATTTACAATCGATGTAAATGAAGATAGGCAAATTGTAAAGTAGTCCAAGATCCATTTTCTTGGCAAACTAAAACAAAATACATAAAAGACAAGTAGTCCAACAAACTGACCTGGATGGAGTTGCGTTAATGGCCAATGAGCACTCGAATGCCCAATCGATTTTCCAAAATAGTTGAAGAAATAGATAAACTGGAAGCACTAGAGGCTGCAACCAAAAGTAGATCATGGTCTACCCTTCGTTGGCCTCCCGCTCTTAGATGATTCCCACCTCCATAAAGGAAATTATTGCGTCAGAACGCGGGCTCCTTTCCCTCGTCAAGTAAGTAATATATTGATTAATTGAATTCATACCTTGTTACTCTTAATTCCTCATTCAAATTCCGTGCTAATTGAATGCTTAAATTATTTCCAGGTCGACTCCTTACATGCAAGAGCATGTCAATATCGATAGCGAGCCGCCTGTCTATGAAACTAGGATGGATTATTATAATTATGCTATGCAAATTAGATTTGAAAGCTAACTGCTACCATGATGTTGCCCTGCCTTACCTGTTTCTCATGAACAATCTTCATTACATTGTCAAGAAGGTCAAGGGTTTGAAGCTTTTACGACTGTTAGGACATGGCTGCTTGAGGAAGAATGGGGACAAGGTGAGGCAGTTTGCGGCCAATTATGGGTGAGCATCCTAGATGAACGTCCTCAATTGTTTGATGGAGGAGGGAATTCATGTGAGTGGGGATATTTCTAGTGCGGTGTCACAACAGGCCCTAGAGGAGAAATTTAAGGGTTTGAATTTTGCAATTGAGGAGGCACTCAGGAAACATTATGGCTGCATGGTGCCGAATGTGGAGGTCAGGGAGGAGCTTAAGATTTCGATTGTAGAGAAGATGATACATGCCCAGGCGGGATCCTTGTCTAGCAGTTTGAAGACCTATTCTGAAACTGGGAGACACTCTGAAGTGTCTATTATACACACACCTGAAGACCTGGAAGCTCATCTCTCGCACCTATTTCACAACAATCCATCATACACGAGTTCAAATAAATCTTCCACAGTGCAAGAGTTATCTTACACGAGTTCAAGGAAATCTCAAGATAGACAGTGCAAGAGTTATGTTACACGAGTTCAAGGAAATCTGAGGACAAACAGTGCAGGATTTATCTTGCAAGATTTTATTTATGTCTTCATTCTTTGGAAGGGACCTGTGTTGTGTGCATTGAAGGTTGATTAAAGATCTTGATTATTGATATCCAATGTCGTTCAACTGCAACTCCCTGCATATTGACACACAACACAATCACTGCATATTCACACAGCACAAATCACTGCATATCCACATAAGATTTTTTCAGCCCACTGAGACTCCTTGCTTGAAGATCTTGCAAAGTATTATGTTCGCCCTAATTTGACTAAATTTGTAATGGATATATTGTATGGGATATGCACATGTAGATATGCAGTGCATATTTCAGAGCTTACCAATATCCAATAAATATTTTAATCCTCCAGCAATAAATATTGGAATTTTGTAATAAATATGCAAGAACTGCATATCTCCAATCGTATCTTATAGCAATAATGCATATCTCCGATCGTATCTTATAGCAATAATAAGTACATACGTGGCATATTTGTGTTTTTTTATTTTAATATTTATTTTTAAATATTTTTATATCTCAATAATTTATTTGCACACCAAGGAAAAAATTGTCAAGTCTTTGTAGCTAGCCAATCAAAAAATAAATTAATTTAATTTTAAAAATGTATAATTTCTTTTTTTATATTTAAAAAACCTAGTTTAATAAAAAAAAATTCAAGAACTTTGATTAACATTGAAAATAATTTGAAATTATTTGAAGTCAAAATAGTTATAGCGATCGATTGATCACTATAATCCCTGCGAAGCAGGGACTAATAAAATTCAATTACTGAGTACTACTAACAAGAAAACACATCCATGTTGTTGTCACTTATAGGATTTGAGTTGGCACAAGTTAAGCTCATAATATTTGTTTAATAAGATTGTTAATGTATATAATTTTTTAAATAATTATACTAACATTTGAAATATTGATGATTCTTTATCTTTATGTTTAATATTTTTTAACAAATAATTATGAGTTATATTATATTAAATATTTTCCTTATTTGATCGGGGTAAGAGCATTATATCTGAGTCACTACTCACTACTCGTAAACAAGCTCATAAGCCCCAATATTAAAAAAAATAAATTATGAGTTATATTATATTAAATGTTTGTCTTACCTGATCGAGGTAATGAGCATTTTATCTGAGTCTTGAGAACCCCTATAACTCCCTATAGTGTAGTATGAGAGGGATGTGTTGTATGAGAAAGATGGTGCTACTTATGTAAATATATAATAACAAAAAATAAATTTAAATAATCTCTATATATGTGTGAGAGACAACAAAAAATTCTCATTATTATTGATTATTAAAAGAATGTATGTTTTGGGAAGTGTAGGTAAAAAATATGGAAAAAAATCCATGGGGCTTTGGGACTTAAGGGTTGTGAGGATATTTTGTGGTTAGAAGTGCAAATTCCACATGATGTGAGTGAAGCTAGTGATGATGAAGGCAATAATTCAAATCTATCAAAGATGGAGTCAATTTAGTTAAGATCAAAATAATCTCTCTAAAATAAGAAGAAATTCTCATGAATTGCATAGTGAAACAAAGTCCCGAGGCTGAAAGGATATCTCGTCTTTGTGAGATTATGAATGTTGAGGATGAAAAACACATCCACATAATAGGAACTTGCTCCTCTCCAAACTTTTTGAGTACATATATAAAACTTTATTCAAACCAAGTAGCTCCTTACTTTTTCTTCTTAAGGTTCAAAAAGACTAAAATTGAATAATTATTTAGAAATTAGAACACTTATAATAAAAATATGATAAAGTGTAAAGCAAAATAACACCTCAATTGTAAATTGTAATGACATATACATTAAAATATTGAAAACTTTATTAGAATTTTGTAAATTGTAATGACATAGGCATGAAAACATTGAAAGCTTTTTGAGAATTTTGTAGATTGCATTGATATAGACATGAAAACATTGGAAAACGTTTGGAGAATTTTATTATTTAAATAGAATAAGGAATGTAATTGAAAAAAAAATACTTAAGTTTCTTAAGTCATTAACTCCTATGGTGTTCCTTTAGGGCATTAAACAATCCAGCTTTATAATCCAATAACAAAAGGTAAGTTCCATCAAAGTAAAACAATCCAAAAAAGTAATTATAAAAAAATCCAATAACAAAAAGTAAGTCTCAAACAATCCATCTGCTGGATTGTTTGAGACTTACTTTTTGTTATTGGATTTTTTTATAATTACTTTTTTGGATTGTTTTACTTTGATGGAACTTATTTTTTGTTATTGGATTATAAGGTTAGACTGTTTAATGCCTTTAAGAAATACCATAAAAATTAATGACTTTTTAGATAATTTAAAATAATTAATTACATACCTTAATTATATTGATTTCAACACATATAAAAGAAACAAATCAAATTAATCGTCCATAATGAGAATGTATTAATTACTTGCTCAACGTGAAAGAGCACAGAGATCATTGAAGGACTTTAACTAGTGAAGTGGATTCCGACAATTTTTTTTTCTGAAAATCAAATCAAAATTCCTTTGCTCCAGATCTACCCAAACACTAAAAACTGTTATTTGATCAACATAAATCACAACTAAACCTTACTGGATTCCAATGAATACCGAATTATTTTAGTGCCCGTGGGCCCTATCAAACACCTTAACCATAGAGGGGAGCATCAAAAGTACCCCGCTTTAGCCTCCCAGCTTGACACAATTTTTGTTTTTATTATATAAAAGTAATATCCTATTTTTCTAGCTTTTAAAATTCAACGAAGTTTCAAGGAACTCCGCTGGAATGAAGAAGCGAATTCTAATGACGATCAATCCGAAGACTTGACATTATGCGGAATTTGTAATGCGTATACAAAAAAAATATGTACTACAGATACATTGTGTATATATACGCGACCTTTGGGTTTGTAGCCCATCCATTTTTCTCTGAGAAGAAAGTCAAAAACTTCGACACGGTTCATTTGCCCCCGGTGGTAATAAGCACACGGATTTTGGTAATAAGCACACGGATTTTGATACTGCACTGCTGAGTGTTTGCCTATTTATACAGTTTCATAAAACGATGATTGCGACTTCAAACATCATCGGTCATTTCCTTCAAGAGCTACGACAGATGCCGAACGGCTTTGTGATCTGTCCGGTGTTTTCCTGCGTATCCTACTACTCAATCTCGCTTTCTCAGGTCTCCGGTTCGAATCGCAGGGGAAACAACAATTTGACCTTCTCGGGGTGGAAGGGAAAGCGAAGGATTTCACTGGGCGCAATAGAGGCCATGGCGGATAAGCCCGAAACGTTTCTGAGAGACAGCGGCGGAGTGCCGTCGGGCACAAGCTCAGTGAGAGCTCGTTTCGAGAAGATGATAAGGAAAGCGCAGGATGATGTTTGCACGGCAGTGGAGGAAGTGGACGGGCACAAATTCAAGGAGGACGCGTGGTCGAGGCCCGGGGGAGGGGGTGGAATTAGCAGAATGTTGCAGGACGGAAATGTGTGGGAAAAGGCCGGCGTTAACGTTTCCGTTGTCTATGGTGAAATGCCGCCCGACGCATACCGCGCGGCTAGGGCCGCTGACTCTCCGGACAGCAGCAAGAATTTGGGCGCAATACCGTTCTTCGCGGCGGGAATCAGCTCAGTAAGCAATTAATCTCTTCTTCCTTCACTAATGGCTTTAATTTGATGGCTGGATCTGTGTTTGAATTTTGATCTCTCTTTCTTTTTAATAATGGATCGATGGAATCCGTATTTGCTTATTTGCTTATGATAGGTTCGCCTCTAAATGTCATTAATGGCCGAAATCCTTGTTTGCTTCGGATAGATTTACCTTTAAATGTCGTTAAGGTTAAATTTGCCATAAATATTTTGTTTCAATCTTCTTATATACCGAATCGCTGGAATCCGTGTATGAATTTACACTATTTTCTCTCAAACAATGCCATTATTTTCTTATAGCTGGAATTCTTATATGCATTTGATAGGTTCGCTTTAAACGTTAAACTGGCCATAAATATTTTATTTACAAACCAAAATGCTAGAATCCATGTTTGCATTTTATTTAATGATAACTTTGATTCGATGCCGGAATCCGCATATGCTTTTGACAAGTTCGGCTTTAAATCATAGTTTTCAAATTCCAGTTCGAGTCCTAATTCACAAAAAAACAGCGTCACAAATTTGTAATATACAAAAAAATGCTACAATATATCAAAAAATTCGCTAGTTCACAGCCATTTGAACCAAAATTCAGTGATTCACCCAATTCACAGCTAGCTGCTACAGTAATACCATTTTTGAAAGGTGATTCCAAGTACTCCCGGTGCTAAGTCGCGTTCACATAACTGTGATTCAAAAAGTGAGAGAAAACTAGCCATGAAACACAGCACTCACTCCAGATTTATACCTTTAGACTTTTATCATGGCAGAAGACCAGATTAAAATAATAATTCAGTCAAGGCTACCGAATATCAGTCAATAATTTTCGGATGTTTTTTTATCGATTCGGACAAATTTAGTAACAATGCTTTAAAATTCGTTATGGTTAAATTTGCCCGAAACATTTTGTTCTACACTCTCTGTATAATACCTGAAGGCTGCATTAACTTTTCCTTTATTTTAACCTTTAATAAGTTTTTCCCCTGATCAACCTCAGAATGCGTTAGCTTTGATGCCTGGAATCAGTGTTTGCATCTTCTAAATATTGTCATGTTAAAAGCTAAATTTGATACAAATACTTCCAATTACAATCTCCTTAACTTCTGTTATGCTAAAGCTGAATTTGATTCTCATACCTTGGTTTACACTCTCCAATACCAAAAATGCCCAGTAACCTTGTTTCTCTGTGTTTTCCCATAACTATCACGATAATAAGCTTATTTTGATGGTCGGCATCCACGCCTGCATTTGCCCGGGTCCTCGTTGAAATCTTTGAATGCTGTATTTTTTAATGCTGTTAAGGTTAAATTTGATGTTAGTACTTTGGTTTACAGTCTCCCTTAGCAGTGGGCATTATACGACGTTTTTGAATTTACAGTTTGTTTATGGGCTCTAGGCACCGCTTTTGCTGAGCCATTGTCTGTTGGGTATAGTAAAGTGATAGTCAATGCTGTTTTTACTTCATTCAGGGCTGCTTTTATTTATCTATGTTTGAGCTGGCGAATCTCAGGTCACTCCATGCTTGCTTAGTAGGAATCCATGTTGTTGTCATCATGGCTTGAACGTCTACACTGGCCATTAACTGGTTATGCCTTAACAATTTGGCCCCTCTGCCTCTCTTGAAGGGCAACTTCATTCGCTGATTTATCAAAATAAATTCTGCCACGGGATATGAAACGAGGATGAATGAGAGTTAGAGTAGATTTTGCCACAGTATATGAAACCAGGATTAATAAAGGGTTCCAAACTCTGATTCAAGCTAAATTAAATTAGCGACTCATATGCAGTTTCTGGCCTCACATTGCAATCTGTGAAAGGTATTATGTTAAAGCAATCCGCTAAGGTCTATTTTGTCCCCTTAAATGATTCAAGCTAAATTAAATTAGCGACTCATGTGCAGTTTCTGGCCTCACATTGCAATCTGTGAAAGGTATTATGTTAAAGAGAAATCCAAAGTTTAGGGCTTCCTAGCACAGCTTGATAGTAGATTTGAGAGTATATACAAGCTCAGAAAAGATGGATTAACCACTCAGAAGACCAACAGACCAAGGAGGGCACAAGCATGAAGAGATCAATGCCTAGGGGATCGGGTAGATGGAGTCCTTAGAGCTAGACGCCCTTGAGAACCGACTTGGGGCTAGGCCAAAGGATGAAAACCAATAAATGGTTTCCCAGTAAACCAAGTAACTAACGTTAGAGAATTTTTAGAAATTTCCGGTGTTAGGGTTTTGAAGTAAATGACAGATGGGTAAGTTAAAAGAACCAAATATGTACCTTGTGAGTGTACTTGGATGATGAGAATGAATGTCGGTATGACGAGGATTACTCCCGCAAAGATCAAATGAAGGTTTGGTCTTTTCTCTTGCTCCAACGATTTTCCCAAGTCCACTAGTTCGCCCCTCTCTTCTTGCAAAACCAAGGAGACAAAGCTCAATCAGTAAACAACAATGAGGGTAGATGCAAATAAGAAGTAAAAGATGGAGAAAATTGGGACAAAGACAAAATTACTCCTTGTGTAAACCAAGATCTGACAGAAGGTAGCAGGGTGAGCCTCCCCAACCAATGCGCCCCTCTCCAAATCGCCTCCTTCACGTGCAAATCGAAATGGTGGAACCAAATATGCAAGATAGCTACCAAGATCCTTCAGTGCAATGGAAAAGTAGTTTCAATCACCATAGCCAAGCATTCAACCTAAGATCACAAGCATTTCTCACAAAATATTTCTTTGTATTCCAGTAGCCAAGAGCCAAAAGTCCATTTACAATGAGGGGGGTCTCTTCCTTAAATAGGAATGCGAGAGACCAAAACCCTAACCACATTTTGAATGAGTGGTGGAGATCAAAAGATATAACAATAATAATCAACGACTAAGATGAGCCGAAAATACAATACATGGATCAACTCAGAAATAGAGGGGGGCGCATTCACTAAGACGCCCTAGGGTGACGTACCACATGATAAGTGACTAAGACACATGATAAAAGCCCATGGTGGGGCTAGGAGGTAATCATATCCTTCACTAGCATGGCCCCATGACACAATAATAAATAATGACCATATAACATCAAAAAGTGACCATAACACCAAATCATGCCCCCCTCAAAAACACAATAAAATATCCAAATAATAGCCTAGAGTGTGTGTGGGCCCCATTGAATGTTGTAAGCTGTGCCAGAAGGTGTGGGATGCATCACAAAAATCCTCTGAACAAACCTCATGCCAATTCCTTGCCTCAATTGCCCAAATCGATATGGCCTATGAGGCTCTATGCTCTAATTAATGCAAAATTGGCCTATGAGGCGATATGCTCTAATTTGGTATGGACTCAACAGTGGTGGCACGTTTGTTGTTGGAACTGGATTTTACCCCCCAAAGTCAAAATATTCATATGGTTACTGTTAGAGGGGAAAACGTTGATATGGGAAAACCTCCAAAAACGAGGGTTCATTGGTTTGAACATATGCTCTCTCTGTCTCCAGGCGGTTGATACATTTGATCATCTTTTTATCACCTGCCCTTTTACGGTGAACGTTTGGTTTCATATTGGAACTCCTTGCCCTTTTCTACAGGCTGGACCAAATGTAAATTTACAGGAGAGATTTCAAACTTTATTTGTTCTCAACAACCACTCTAGGGAGCTGGCCTGTCTGGTTTCATTGGCCATCTGGAACTCACGCAACCATTTGATGGGGCTGCTCAATCGACTATTGGACGTTGTGGTGTAGGGGCCTACATTGAATGTGCCAATGGGGATCGGGTCAAGCTCTGGATGAGTGGTGGATGGGGCACCAACACAAAGGGGGAGTTGTTGGCTTTGTGGCTGGTGTTATTTTTTACTTCCTAGTCCAATATCTCATTGGATCAGATTGCGGGGGATGCTCTGACGGTTGTAAATTGGGCGAACTCTCTAGCTACTATTAATGCTGTAGCTCTCTCTTTTTGGTTGGATCAGACCAGGCTCCTCCTGGACCTTCATCCTTCGACTCCTATCATTCATATATATCGGGAGCATAATTTTATGGCGGATGAACTTTCTCGCAAAGGTCTCGTTGCTATGGAGGGTCGCATTTTCTACGAGATCTGCATGGTTGGGGCACAGACGTTGATTGGTCACTGGTCTCTTTTTGACTTTTGAGTTGTTCCCCTTCTTCTATGATTTTTTCTGTATGTCTCGTCTACTACTTTTTGTTAGTGGCTCTAGTTTCCTTTGATTTTTCTCTCCTATGCGGGCCGTCTCTATTTATCTCTCGGTCTGTTCTGGCTAATTTTTTGTGGATTGGTATATCCGGTTGTAGGTCTTCTGCTGCACACTTTTCTTCAGTTCCATGGGATTGGAACGTTTGTCCTCTTCTTAACGGTTATTGTTGGTTTGACTATAGGTGCTTGACTTGTGATCCTATGATTATGTTGCTGTATTAATTTTCTTGGACATGAGTGGAACTATCCTATAATCGCATTTATACTTATAATCGCATTTATACTTATAATTTAAAGTATAGCTCTTTTTTCTTGTAAAAAAATATGCCAAAGCTCTTTCAAATATCTTTGAAATCCCTTTTTAAATAAGTGGGAGAATTGTTTAAGAGTCGCTACCATTACATGATCATGAGCAAGAACTTTTACTTACACACGTCTTGTTAAAAGATAAAAAAAACCTATATAATAGGGTTGACTCTTAGAAATATTTATGATACGTGTTTGTCAAGGGTCTTTCAAATGAAATAATTGTTTAAACCTTTAAAATCTTCACTTTATAACAAATCTTCTAGCTATAGGTTTTGTTTAATGGGCTACCATTGATCAATCATGAGTTAGAATGATAGTTTAAAATGATAAACCAAATCTTCTAACGTTAGGTTTTGTTGTATGGTCTACCATTGATCAATAGTTAGAATGATAGTTTAAAATGATAATGGTGGAGACTATTTATTTATAGTTTATAAGTATTTGGTGATGGAAGTCCAAAATAAGATGGTTGGTCTCCAAAGTATCAATTAGGTATAAATATCATAATGCGATGAGCTATGACATGAAAAATGAAATATGCGACTAAAGGGGACCAATTGGAGATACTTTAGTCACACCAATGGTATGCAACTAAATCGGGCATACTTCTCTAATGCGAATAAAGAGACATGACCAATGAGATATTTGCACGAATGAGAAATACTTAGACCATCAATGATGCAAATGGATGTCCTTTTATATATATATATATCGCATGGTTCTTTTATTCTTTATTTCGATGCATGAACTTGTCAAAACTTGGGTATACATTCACATGGATGTTTTTTTAATATATATATATAGTATAAAGAGCATGACAGCATTCCAGATCTTTTAAGCTCTTGGTAGTTTTTTATTCTTTATTCTGATACATGGACTTTTCAAAACTTGAATACGCATTCCCAAGACATAATGGAATTAAAGAGCATGAAATGATGAGCTATTATTAAGGTCACCTTTCAAGAGCATACGAACCAAATGATGAGCTTTTATGAAATTCATTAAGGCGACCTTTCAGTAATAGTTTAATGATGAGGTTTTATAAAAACTCATTACGTTGACCTTTTGGTACTAGTTTATGACAATTTTTAATTTTTAGTTTGTCACTCTTTAACGATCAACCAAATTTTGGTTGATGATTTTGATTTCATGTGTCTTTCTCAAAGGATCAACAACTCCCAACTTTAATATTAAGGACTTTCGTTGTGATGGGCAATTTTGAGAAACCTCAAGGGTAGATAGGGTAGTGGGGGCCGTTGGCTAAGTCATCTACATTATTTTAGTCTTGATTTGTTTTTGTGGGGTTATGAGCATAGTAATAGTGATAGTGATAGTCACAGTGATAATAATAATGATGATGATGATGATGATGATAATGATAATAATAATCAATTTTTAAGGTCATAGCCAAGCCATACACCAATTTAGTGTATGGGACTCCTTTGTTTACGGGACAAGGGATCCCCCTCTACGATGTAATTGTTAAAGTCTACAAAGGTGTACATATCCTACCCCCTTTGAATGTAAAGGTATATTTGGTACTTTAAGAGTAGGATTTATATTAGGTTGTGGGATTTGTAAGTGACCACTATTTGAGAATGAGATGTCATCATTTTCGAGTAGAGTGAATTCAAGGGGCCTTTCATATTATTGATTGTGAATCTAAATATTGATATCCACAACGCTCATGTAAATAGTTTGCAAGGAAGGATCTCTTGATGGAGTAGAGTTGATGGTTGATTCACAAACAATGTCGCCTAATGGGTATCTATTAATCCTTGTGGTGGGAAGGGGATTTCCAATAGCCGTGGTTGGGGAGCAAGAGGGTGAGTAGGTTGAGTGCCAACTTTCCCTCAATTGGGGTTAGCATTATCTCTAGCAATTGCTTCCTTTTGCAAGGAACATACCTTAAGTAAATGAGAACAATGGTGAGTATAGTGCAAATGCACTATAAATATTGCAATGTTGGTTAGTTATGAGCTAATGATCGTTCCCTTGCTTTAGTAGATTAGTGCGACCCTGATTTGACTTGTGAGATTGGAGTTTCTCCTAGCATTAACAAGTTGATTGGGTGGGTTTCCCCTAGCACCTTGGTTCTCATCTGGTATCTTGTTCTTCTCTTTGTCTTTCTTTTTATTATTCTACACTTTTTGAGGATTGGGTGCATTTTGTTAAGAACGGACTTCGCCTTACTTGGAAGGATCAAGCTTGAACCATGTTGACTTAAGATGGGGGTAATTGGGCCTAGGATGTTGTCCTAGTGGAGGACAAAGAAAAGGATAATATGGGTTTTGTAAATGGGGAACACCATATGACATACAAGGATCATATAATGTGAAAGATTTACTACAAGAAGGATCACTACAAGGACTATGCATGTGAGAATGAGCTTGACACATGAATATGATGTACTACCTCCTCCATGAGAAGAAGCTTGTGACACATCATATGAGACATTAAGACTCGGATTGTAACATACCTAATACTTGAGACATTTTATGTTTGTGGAAAAACATTACTTTAATTTTTGTTGTAAAGTTTTATATTTGACCAAGTGGTCAAGGATGACTGTAAATGAATAATATTATTATTTAATAAAATAAAATAGGAGACACTCACCCAAAGAGACTGTTGAAAGAGTGTTTACTGACCCACTAGGAGGAATGGAATCTGGGGTAGTAGGCAGTGGACAAGTGGCAGCATCTGAACTCAGTAACTAGCTGTTGTTATGGGACAACTCCCTTAAATTGTGGTCAAGTTGCCAAGAATGTGGAGAGCTTATGGCTCATTGAATGAAAAATTGACCACCAAAAGACCTAGGCAATCTTTTTATAGCCATTGAATTTGAGCAGAGGCTCACATATTCTCTGATGAGAGAACCTACCTTGTGGTTTTGATGGAAATTGCGCACAAGAGATTCGATGAGGAGAAGCTATGTTTTGAGTTGCAGAGTAAGACTGTCTTATTCATGTTGAGTGCAGTGGTATTGATATGTATGCAAGTCTCCATTGATTGATGAAGTACATATGAGAGGTGTGTATGCAAGTCTCCATTGATTGTTGAAGTACAACCTGAGTGCCTTGCTTCTACACAGAGACTTCGCCCTAGTGGTTCAGTGAACAGGCTCGGGGGTCCAAAAGAGCAAGTAAGTTTGGTTGCTTTTCTGGAGAAGGTTGGGAGAAACGGGGCTCTTTGGGTGTTTGTCCACTCTATCAAGTTATCAAGTTCTACTTGTTATATTTTATTTCTTTTCTGAACTGTTGAACTATTCTGAAAACTGTTTGTTTGATAGATATCAATTAGCAGCCTTAAATGTTAATTTTCTGAATTGTTAGATCTATTTTGTGTATTGGATGAATGAGTAGATTTATGAATAATAGAATGAATGGATATAAATGTCTTCCTGTATTTTTCCTTTTGCCATTTGCGATGTACTCTAGTACAGGAAGAAGGTTAATTAACATAGATTATATATGATTCCCAAATAGTGAATATAAATGAATGTTTTCTACTTTCATGCTGAGAATTGATGTCTTAAATAATTCTTACTAAAGTATGCAGAAACAGTAGTAAATTTAGAAGCTATATATGTTTACTTTTCCAAATAGTAGATTTCAGTAGAAGTTTAATAATACCGAAACAAGAAATATTTGTATTATTCTCATTATAGCATTTGTATATGGATATTTATACTTGTAGAATCACAAACTGAAAACGCAGTTTATACTTTACATATATATATATATATATATATATATATATCATGTGTTACACAGAATTATAAATGAAACCCTAGGTTTTCATATACACAGTCTATAAACATAATTATACTAAAATGTATACCGTGATCATTTATCATGTAAACTGAGTATTTACATTCGAAACTATATCAAATTAAAAACAAAGTCTTAAAATTTCTGTTACAGAAACAAATAGCTCATACATTAAATATCGAATTCATTTTATTACTGCTGTAATAAATCGGTAGGAATCCTATCCTCTATATTCTACCAAAACTTATAAAGAGAGACTCAGGGTAAAACCCTATAACCCAACAACATAATAATAAGCTACGCAGCCTGGGGTTGAACCCTGTAGGCTTCACGGGTTACCCATTTTAAAGTAACAAGCAGTAATTCCGTAATCAATTAACTATTGAGTATCAACGAATTGTAAATAAACCCTATGAGTGTTATTTTCCCTATAAACAGTATAGTACATACGCCAATTTTAAACATAGTCAAACGAACAATAATCACAATCTAAACTGCAGGGGTTATTTCTGCTGTATCACATTTTAGCATCCAACAGAACGATGTCAACATTTAACTCCTGGTTAAGTGTTGTACAGCTGGGTCTGATGGGCTCCCTGGCGATTGAATGGAACATTTATATACAGGACTTATACTATGTGAATATCCAGATTGGATTGGAGGACGACATGCTTCTTTGGTCTTGGAACATTGTGGATGGTTCGGTCAATGCTAAGATGGCTTATCAGGCATTATGCTATCATTCGTCTTCGCCGGCAAAGTGGTGGCATGTACCTGTGTGGAAGTGGAATATCCCTTCGAGAGTTCAAATTTTTATTTGGCTTCTGCTGGAGGAGAAGGTATTGATTTGGTCCAATCTACAGAAGCGAGGATTTTGCGGCCCTAGTATTTGTTCACTATGCCATCAAGTTGAGGAAACACTCTTCCACCTTTTTGTGATGTGTCCTTTCATTTTGACCGTCTGTAAAATTCTGGGATATCCATTTGCTGCAATCAATTTTGAACATGATCGATCCATTCAGTCATGGTTTAGATGTTTATTCACTCAAAACAAGCAATTGGGATTGTTGGCCTGTATTTTATCATGGACAATCTGGAAATCCAGGAACCTTGTAATTTTTGAAGATAGACCTTCGGTGGCCAGCAGAGTTGCGGGCGTTGTTCAGTCCCTCTCTAATGATTTTGGATGCTCCATGTGTGTGTCTCCTCCGACTGCAGTCCGTAATCAGGCTTCTTCTTGTCTCCTTCGCTCAAGCAATCGTGCTTGTTTTGATGGTGCTGCCTCACCTACTTCTGGCCATTGTGGTGTAGGGGCATTTATCGAACTATATAATGGGGACCAGATTAAACTTTGGCTTCATGGCGGTGATAGCACGAATACAAAAGGGGAACTATTGGCTTTATGGCTTGTTCTATTCTTCTCCTCAAAGGCCAATTTTACTTTGGAGCAGGTTGCAGGGGATTCAATGATTATAGTGAATTGGGCAAACTTTGATGCAACCATAAATGCTTTGGCTCTAACTCATTGGATGGACAAAACGATGTATCTTTTTAGCATTTTCCCGTCGTCGTCCATTATCCATATTTACCGGGAACTCAATACTGTGGCTGATTCACTTTCTCGTCGTGGATTGGTGGCAGCGGCTAGGAGAATTTACTATGAGATTAGGGAGGGGTCCATGCCTCCTACTTATGGTTTCTGGAACCTTTTTGTTGTATGATTCTTCTTTTTTGTCGGCTATACTTTTGGTCGGTTGTTTAGTTTTTCTCCTTTCCTGTAATTTTTCGGCACTATTTTTTTGGTTTCCTTTTATTGTTTGGACACTCTGGGGGATTGGTTACATCCCGTCTTTTCATTTTCTGTTGTGATTTGGGTACTTTCATGGTTGACCTGGAATGGTCTTGGTTCTATATGAACATCTGGTTGGATGATTTATGGACTTTTCAGTTATTGTACCTTTATACTTAATAATAAAGTATAGTTTTTCTTGTGAAAAAAAAGGTATTTTCGTGGATAAATTTATGCAAGAGCCAGTGCACCATAAGCCAAGAGCTGTGCATTTATGTTGTAAATAATTATATCAAAATAAGATGCATTTAAGTTGTAAATAATTATACTATATGCTAGTTAATCATTAAAAAAAAATCTAAATAATTTTGTTGTAAATAATTATATACCAAATATTATGGATTTATGTTGTATGGTGCAAATATTTATGTTAAATGTTGATCAATGATATTAATTTTTGTAAATAATTATACAAGTGTCAATTCACTTATGATGTAAACCATTATTCATCATAACAACTCTTGTAATTGTTTATACTAAGCCTCAATACGTCATACTACATCATACAAATTATATTAAATAATTATGTCAACTGTCACCAAATTATAAAGTTTTCTAATCATGTCAGCCCATTATAAAATTTCTTTTAAATAATTATGTTATATGTCAATCCATTATAAAAGTTTATATCAAATGCCAATGCATCAATTTACATAGACCATGAACAAGAAACATTAACCTCCCAAAATCATGTGAGCCCATTATAAAATTTATTTTAAATAATTATGGTATATGTCAATTCATTATAAAAATTTATATTAAATGCCAATGCATCAATTACTTTTAAATGACCATGACCAAGAAACATTGCCCCGACAAATGTCCATTTAAAAAATTAAAAATTATGCTACGTGTTTGTCAAGGGTCTTGAAGAGCCCATCTTAAAAGAAATGAAAAAGAGTTGTTCAATCCTTTAAATAAAGTTTCACTTTTAGGACTAAGTCTTCCGCGAATAAAAAAAATGTTTTAAATAAAAGACATGTTTTTAGTTAAACGATGGACTTTCTTGTAGGCTTTAACTTTTGAGCAATCATGACTTTTTTTTTTAGTTCACAGGTAGATTGACAATGGTTAACGTGATTTCTGAGGACCCCAATATCATCATTTGAAATTATAATGTTTCCTTGTGGCCGTGAAACACTTCTACCAAGTAAAAAGTGCAAGGCATTTCGTTAATGATTTGGGGTTTATTGGTTGGACAAAATGGTTTTCGCTCTCTTCTTCTTCACTCTGGACTAAATTCTTAATAAAACATTGATATATTGTGATAAGGATAGAGAGGTAAATGTCTCGATTTGAGTTTGGAATCCGGATTAATTTCGTAGTTTTTGGATATTTTGATCTTTGTTAAGTTATAAATTATTAATATATCGAATTTGTAGACTGTTGAATATACTCTTGAAATTATAATAACAATCACTGAATTTAAACCTAAACCTAGTTTAGATGATCCCAACGTAATTATCAGTGCCCAATAATACAAAAAATACAATACATTCCAACCAAATAACTTATTAAAAAAATCATTTGTGTTTATCAAATCTAAAGTGATCTTTCATGAGTAATTTAGGACAATTGATAAGTTTGAGAGTCATCCTTTGACCATCAATCTAATTTTTGGTGCTGATTTTACCCCCAACGTGTCTCTCTCGTTTAAGAAGCAATATGCATACGTTAGCTTCCATAAATCCTTATAAATCTAATTTCTGTTAATGTGGCATTTTAAGCCTTTTAATCAATTGTTTTATATTCTTTTGTATAATATTTATATAATTTTTATAACTTCATATATATATATATATATGATATGATAAAATTAAGTGATTAATATGTCCATTGAATGTAGTTTGGGTGGTTGGGAGGATTGATTGTTACCTTCCCCACCCACGTTCAATTCTTGTAAGTGACATGATGCTCATGTTAAGCTCCTTTGTAATAAATGTGTGGATTGTGGATTATGTAAATCTGGCCATACCTTGATTCTCGTGTTGGAATATCACAGGTTTTGGCACATATACTGACGGAGTAGCCCTCTAACAAATGGTAAACCACCTTTAAACAAAAAATCAAGTGATTAATGTGTATATCTTTGTTTTAAACATAAAATTAAAATTAAAATATTTTGGGGTGGGACTATTTATAGTTTTATGTTTCTCTAATGTAATAATGTTGATAATTTAACTTTGTTAATTTTTATTTCATTTAATTTCTATTTATTTATTTATGATAAATCAAGTATTCATTATGTAGGGGATTTGTCAATTGGTTGGATTATCTAGGGAGATACAGGTTCAAATCTTACATGTTGTCATTATAAACTTTAGGTTGGTGTTAATAGCCTATCAATCATCGCCTAGCTATAAACTTATGTCTTAGCAAGGGCCAAGATGTTTAAAGACACGCCCAAGATGGGTATCCCTCTCAAGGGGTGCCTACCCTTCTAGCCTTATCACAATGAGCCAATTGGGGATTTCAACCCAGGTAGATATAATGTGAAACTTACCTTGTCACCATTCGAGCTAGTGCCCCTCAACCTTATATGCAAGAATAAAGACTCTACCAATTGGTCATGGGGTATTCCCAAGGTGTATATCTATATTAATATTAATATTAATTTAATTTTAAGGTTATCGCTTAGCCAAACACCAAATTGGTGTATAAGACCCCCTTGTTTGTGGGAGGGACCCCCCTATGCACAACAATTTGACTACGAAATTCTACAAATATGTACATACCCTACTCCATGGAGTTTGAATTATAGAATATTTTTTGTTTATTATAATATTTGTTTTACATCTTATTGTTTATTTAGGGATCTTTACATTTTGATCTCTTGGATTCATTATGCAGACTAATGGTGTGTTGCAAATTTCATTAGAGCATTTACTTGATTTCAAAATAAGTTGTTAAATACCTCTAGATCTAGCTCCATTCAAAACCTCTTGTTTGGCTACCCCTTGATTTAAGCAAAGATGAAGAGGTACCTAATAGATCCTATTGAATTTTTTAGGAGCACTCAACCTCGTATCTCTTCTAAATTTTAGAGCTCAGATTCCACTCCGAGTACATGTTCATTATAGTGTATTATCACTTTTTCTCGACCTCAAATGTTAATAAAGACCATTCTTCTCATCCTTCATCACAAGCTTCGGTTGATTTCAATCTTGTACCTTTGTATGTCTTCTTTCTTCATCTTTCTCTAAAAAAAATCAAGCCATATTTTATTGTTCCTACTTCCCTCTTTAAAATTGTTTTAGATACTCCCTTTCTCTTCAACTTTCTCCACTATATATGAACTAGGCACAGGAGGGTTTTGATCAGCTGTAGTGGAGTGTTAACTTCTAACAACATTCTTGAATGAAACTAACTTTGAAGTTACAAACACCCCAAGGCCCACTGCTCCTCCACTCAAGTGTTGTACCAAAATGAAAGTAGAATCTTGCATATATTGAATTAGTTCGAACAACAAAAATTGGTTGTCGGGTTGTTTGCCCTAAAAAATAAGGCATTATTGATCCACACAAATCCCTTGTATGAGCTCCAGTTTCTTCTTTATGGCTACCACAAAATTGATCGAATTCACCCACAAGATTAAGGTTTCTCACTGAGGGACTTGACAATAGTATGAAATCTTTCCTTGATATCATAACTCTCTTCGATTAAGGTTATCCTAGTAGGGTTATTGATAATAGGATTTTCAACAAACAATTGTCAAGCTAGTATTTCTTCAAACACTTGGATTGTGAACATTATGTCAAACACTTGGCATGCACCCTTGATACAGTGGGAACCATTTCAAGGTACCAACACAACTCTAGAGTTTTCCCTTTCCAAACATAGTGATCATAAGCGAGTCCAAGATGGTTTGTTTCTATCAATAAGCATCATTTTTCTCATCACATCTAGGGTTTTCTTGAGGAATATAACCAAGTGCATCATGTCTTCTAGAGGTCATAAAATCATATTCATTGCAAAGGGGAGAACCTCAAAGCACCCATCCTTCTTAGTTGTGAATTTTCTCCAATTGTTCATTGTTCCTTTATACAAACACCTTAACTCTTTGATAATGTCCCAGGAGCTCTAGACACCCAGTTGAGGGCACATAAATCCATCATTGGCGTCATTGATGTGGAAAACATGCCTGGACGAAATCCTACCATCTTGAATCGTATTCATGTACCCGACCTTTAAAATGTTTGAATTTGCAAAGCAAGGGTTCAACTAGTTATATAAAGATGTTGAAGTATTCTAAGCATCCAATTCCATTAAATTCAAGCTAAATGAGAAGTCTAACAACTCCTTATTTAGTTAGTGTATTTAAAGAATTAATTTGTGGGTATTGGAAAAAATGAAGTTTCTTTACTAGCATAATTTTGTTAATGCGGATTTGCTAATATGATAGAGGGTTGTGGGATGTGAGTTCTCAAGGGGTAGGGTATGAACATATTCATAGACTAAGTAGTTAAATCAATACATGGAGAGGGTCCCTTGTCCCACAAACAAGGGGTCCTCATACACCAATTTGGTGTTTGGCTAAGTTGTGACCTTAAAATTAAATTATTATATCCTCTATCACTCTTGTACTAACATCATCAGTGGTTTTGGTGGCATGTCTTGTGGGTTGTTTATGGCTTGTGGTTGTTATCTATGTGATGTTACAAGTTATCTTCCTACATTGGCATATCCCTATGTTGGGATTTCATTCCACATCAATTCTCCTCTTTTGAAATTGTGCGTGTGTTGTATCACCAGGGGTGTGTGTGTTGTGAATAATCCCACATAAATGACAATTGTGAGACATAGATAGTTTATAAAATTAATTTTGTTATTATTATTATTATCCTCTCTCTCTTATACTAACATTGTTAGTAGTTTTGGTGTCATGTCTTGTGGGTTGTTTTTGGCTTGTGGTTGTTATCTATGTGATCTTATAAGCTATATTCCTATAGTGGCGTAACCCTAAGTTGGAATTTCATTCCACATTAATACTCCTATTTTGAAATTGTGTGTGTGTTGCATCACCAAGTGTGTGTGCATGTGTTGTGAATAATCCCACATACATGACAATTGTGATACATAGATGGTTTATAAAGTATCACTCGCACCAAAAGCTTTTCCAATTCATAAGTTGTTGTAGGGTGCAAGTCCCTCGGGTGATATGATCACATTCTCTCTCACTTTAGTACTAATGTCACCACTGATTTGGGTTTTATGCCTTGTGGTTGTTATCTATGTGATGTCAGAAGCAGTCTTGCTACATATATGGTTTATAAGGCACTGCCCACATCAAATATTTATCAATTCGGAAGTTAGTTTTGAGGTGCAAGTCTCGAGGTTGATGTGATGTATTTTACTTCACTCTAGTACTAACATTGAAAACAATCTCAACATAATACCTTATGAGTTGTCATTAACTTGTGGTTTCTATCTAGTTGATATTCTAAGTTATCTTGTTACAATGCCATATCTCTATGTTAGATTTTGTTCCATAATATCACTCGCTTTAATATGTAATTTAATTCACATGAAATATATGATGAAGGATCATATTTTATAATGCATAATAAGAGCCAATTATTGGATCAATTTTGAGTTGTTTGGAGGTAAGGTTGCAACAACCCTTCATGAATTAGCATAGTGCATAGTGATAACTGGTTATAATGTAAGTTTTAGACCCTTTCATGTGAACAAATGTAAACATTTTCTTATGCATTTTTTTTCCAGGAGAAAAAGAGTTTCTTGCTATTCATTTATGAATCAAAGAAACTACACATTAATCTTGTCCCTTTGGACATACATGCTTTTTTTTGTTACATCTTCCATTTTGGGACAATATATATCATATATCAGTATTCTTCTTCATAGTTTTTGTATTGGATCTAATCTACTATCATGTACAATATTGTTGTCTTTTTCTTCTATTTTCTATCGTTCTAACTAATGATATATGTAATGGCAAACATAAATATGAGATGTATAATAAAATATATATAAAGGCAAAAAATATACAAAAATATAGTAAGCCTGCTTAGTATATGCGAACATTTGTCTCTTCAAAGACCTGTTTGTCTAGAAATTTGGTGATGTGTGCCCATCCCTCCTCTTGTGCTAGACCCTTCTTTGATAAAGAATTTGCAATCTGGTTGTAAATCCTACTCACATGGGATAATTTTATATCTGCAAAAGTGTTTTGTAAAGCCATAGTTCTTTGTTTCCAAAAAGACAAAATCGACACTTGTAGCTTGTGCTTCCTCGAGATCCACTGTACGATAGCATTATAGTCACCATAAACATGAATTTTGCTAATCCCCTACTTGTTTGCTAGATAAATGAGAACCCATAGTGCAAATAACTCCGCCCTAGAATTACTCCCATCGCCACAACCAAGGGAAATATCCAAATGTTGATGTTGATCCAAAATCAATAGAGCTCCAGCTCCACATCTACCTCTATGTGCAGCTCCATCGAAATATCCCACTGGGAATGTATAATCCATAGATGGTAACTCACTATGTGTTGTGCGAATAGATGGAGAATAACCATTGAAATTGCTCATTCAAGGAATGATGAAATGTATTGCACCACATAGAGAATAATGATGATCCTCGAAAAGTACATAATTCCCGAGACGCCACAAACTCCATAAGAAGTATAATGGGAAAGTAATATTGTGTTTATGTATTATGTTCCAATGTTCTAGACATGTATGTAGTGAATCACCAAACCATGAACCCAAGATATCATATCTTGAGGAGATCTTGTCCCAAAGTTTTAAAGTGAAAGGGCACCATGTGAATAGATGAGTTGTGGACTCTTCTGCCCCATAACATAAGAAACAATCACTTGGTCCAATGCCACCATGTAATACGAAACAATCACCAGTCATTAGTTTGTTATTGCATGCCAACCAAATGAATAATTTGATCGTCATAGGAATACGCCAATTCCACAGTTGTTTGTACCACCAACTGGGCACAATATCGAGAGAGATAGATGCAATAGCCTCATATGTTAATGATGTCGTGATGGTATCGTATGACAGCCAAAGGACCAATATAATTGGTCAATAACACTTGATAATTGAATACCTACATGAACATGGCCAGTAACAAAATGTTCCCATTCCCTAGCCACAGCCCTGATAAGATTTAAATCTTCAACATTTAACCGGTACTTGTTCTCCAAAGAGACCATCGATCGATTAATTACTTGATTTAAGAAAATAATTCCACTCTGGTGGATTGTCTGAAGTCAAGTGGCAGAAAAAATTCCCGCATGTGGAGAACCAAGGATCGGGTCCTTGCCATTCCTTATCTGAAATCCATTTCCAATATGTTATCCACCTTTGCAAATATGGAAAAACTTCTACCAATTCAGACCAAACCGCTGAGCAATGTTTGAATTTCTTGTTTGACCTTCTAATCCAACATATCATCGAGCTCTGATATAAGTATTTGTCTCAGATGATTAAACCCCAAATACCTTTATCATTTAGACTCCTCCATAGACTCTTGAGATGTAAAGCCTTGTAAACCCAAAATACATTCTTAATATCCCAGCCACCATAGTAATTTGGAGTAAACAATATTTTCCAAGATCCCAAGTGATAGCCACGATATACCGAAGTACCCTTCCAAATAAAATTGAAAAAACGTCTCCTAATCCTGTCTAGAATAGAGGTAGGAACCCTAGCAAGGGAAAACTAGTAAATCAGTGGATTAGCTAGGATAGAATTGAGTAAAACAAGTCTACCCCCCATCAATGGTTTTTTGTGCAGCCAGCACAAATCTTTTTCTCCACCTTCTTAACCAACCACATCCATTATGATATCAAGTATGCATTTGGTTTGATGAAATGGCCTAAATATGTCAACCCACAGTTTGGATCCTTAATATCCAAGGTAAAGATATCCCGCAGGTGTTCCATAACCCCTTCCTCCAAATTTAAAGAGTATAAACAAGACTTTGGATAGCTTATTCTCATTCCCAAAGCATGGCAGAAAGTATCCATAATATACTTATAATGAAGCCATTCTTGCTCTTCCCCAATACCAAATAAGAGGACGTCATCAACAAATAATAAGTGAGTAATGAAATGATGATGAGAAACTTTTAAACCTTTAATCTTATTGGTATCCTTAGCATGGAGAATGAGATGGCTCAAACCTTCAATGACCAGGATAAAAAGAAGTGGAGACAATGGACAACCCTGACGCAATACATGAGTAGCCTTGAAAAAAGATGTAGGGCATCCATTTAGGAGAACTACAAAATTTGTTGAAGATATAAAGCCCATGATCCACTGAGTGATGTCATAATTCTGTCCAACATTCAAAAGCAGTAATCGAAGGAATGACCAATCAACAAAGTCATATGATTTGACTAAATCAAGTTTTAATATCAATGACTGTACTTTCTTGATCTTAGCAGTGTGCAAAGTTTCCTGTGAAATTCCAATCACATCAAAGATCAGTATTTGATGTAAGAAACCAAATTGTTCTTTCGAGATACCATGTGAAAGACTTGCTTTGATCTTAAGATCAATAGTCTTAGAAATGATCTTATAAATCAAATTACATAATGATATTGGCCTCTAATCCTGAAAATTAATAGGATTAGAAGTTTTCGGGATCAATGCAATGAAGGTGGCATTTACTCCCCCTGATACCTTTCCTGTGCGTTGAGCTTCATCAACCAGTCTAACAAGTTCAGGGTCCATAATGTCAAAGAATTGAATGAAAAATTCGCAGTTCCATCTGTCCGGACCTGGAATCTTGTCCTTCTCCGTACTCTTTAAAACAATTTCAATCTCTGATAAATATATTGGGCAAGAAATTGAAATACAGTCTTGTTCAGTAAAAATCCTCGGCATTACCTGTAGGATTTGCATTTGAGCTTCCAAATTTTTGGACAAAGGGCATGTAAAGAGGTTGGAAAAAATGATCTTTTGTAGCTAATGCAATGCCAACTGGATCCGAATATACCTTACTCAATTCATCCTCGATCTCCCATATATCCCGCTTTGTTCTATAATTGCTAGCAAAAGCATGGAAGAATTTAGTATTTTTGTCACCACTAGTAAGCCAGAGGGCCTTGCTCTTTATATGCCATAAATCTTCCTCGGACTTGAGTAGTAACACCTTCCAATCTTCAAGTTCTCTGATAATAGTTGAGAATGGGCTCTGTACTGATTCCTCAAATGGACCAGCATATAGTGAAGACAAAGAATTCTCAATCTCCTTTAAATCAATAAACAATACAGATTTTTTAGCTTTGATCCAGGGGCCACCTTTTCCTTTTAAGATCTCAGAAATAGTGGAAGTCTAAACATAGCAAAATTTGAATTTCCATCTATAAAAGTATCTCACTGATTTCTAACCAAATGTATAAAATCTTGAGACATGGACTAGATGGTACAATATTTAAATGGAAATTTAGAAGGATATGAGCCGTTTCCAATCTTCAAAACAATTAGTTGATGGTCCGGTATCTTAGCATTCTCCACCCATGAACAACAAATCTCCAAAGTCCCATGTAATTCTTCATGCAAGAAAAATCGATCAAGGCACTTAGCAATAGCATCCATGCCTTTATGCCCATTTCTCCAAGTAGGTAAAAAAGGCCTAGGCTCAATATCAATAAGACTATGACCTTCAAATAGATCACTGGACCATTGAAAGTTTGAAGGTATAATAGCATTGGTTCCCCAAGACTCCCGAGAAGCCATAGTGATGGTAAGATCTCCCATAAGAATCAATGAGTGAATATCTAAAAGACCAGATGCCAAGAGATTGTTCTAGAATGTAAGCTTGTCCTGAATAGGACCATAAACAATGAAAATATGTAAGGGATAATTTAGCACTCGACAGTTCCCTACCAAGAGGATTCCCCCCCCAACACAAAAAGAACGAAAAGCAAAAAGGGATGGGTCCCAAGCTGTCAATAACTCACCCAATCTCATGTTAGCAGCTACAACACAACAATGCCAAGTAGGAAAAAAACGCCATAGAAAGGCCCTAGCCTTATCACAGTCCACCATAGTTTCTTGAAAAAGTACCATATTCGGTCTAATATTGTCCAGTAATCTTTGGAGGGCGTTGTATTTGGGTGTTCCCCCTACCCCACGGATATTTAGAGATACAAAGATCATGGGGTAACCTCCAAAACAACTGACTGTGGTCTAAGAGGTCGAAATACATCTGAAACCAAGGATTATGTATCCCCACAGGGAGGTTGTGAGGATGACCCATCTTCCAAAAAAACATTATCTAAGGTTCCTCCTAAAGAGGATCTAGCTAGTTCTTTTCTTCGTCTACTCCCATTTTGTTTCGTAATAGTCACGCATATAGAAAGTAAATCAATGGCACACACATACAATACACAAAGGTTTACCCTAGAAACCCTTAACTGAGAAAACCAACAAAAATTAAAGTTGCATCTCGATTATCTTAATTGTATTCATTCACAACAAAAGATTTAGGTATTCCATAACATCAACAATCCTAATCTGTTCACCTAAATTAGATTACAACCTTAATCCCTTATTCAAGATTAGATACAATGGCTTGAAAACCATTGCTTGAAAAAACACAAAAATAAACCAAAAACAAACAAACAAACAAACAATGAACCCAATTTTTTTGGGATGATGTGTCAAGCTCCAATAGGGACGAGCTACTATCCCTCCTTGTGAACCGTTTCGATCAACTAGTCAACTCTTATAAGTAATTATGTTAAGTGTCTTCCAAGTGTGTTAGATATCTACTCTTAAAATAAATGAGAGAATCACATGTGAGTCAATCCCATTAGACACATTTCATTCAAAAGAGTACGAACTTCAATAAAACACATGCCTGTTATATATATATATATATATATATATATATATATATATATATATATATATATATATATAGACAATGACTCTTATAAATAACTACATGTCCTTGCACCAATCTTAAAATAAATGAAAAATTGTTTAAATAAATTATTAATTAAGGTGTTTGATATGAGGCACTCAAATCATCTCATATTTGCTAGAATATGTGAGTCAATCCCATTAGACACATTTCATTCAAAAGAGTACGAACTTCAATAAAACACATGTCTGTTATATATATATATATATATATATTGACATTGACTGTTATAAATAACTACATGTCTTTGCACCAATCTTAAAATAAATGAAAAATTGTTTAAATTATTAAATAAGGTGTTTGATATGAGGCACTCAAATCATCTTATATTTGCTAGAATATGGTAGACCATGAATTAGTGAATCATCATGCAATCTTTAAATCATCATTTCAACCATCTAGGTAGATTTATAGATGCAAAATTAGTGTAGGAATTGTAGTGTATGAATGTTGGGATTACATATTTGTTAAGATTGCAGTTTTTTGATTGGATTTAGATCGGATTATTGTAAAAAAAATTGTCGGAATGTGAGGACATATAATGGCCATTTAGAATGTGAGGCAATATGACAGAAATTTATCCCACATTGTTAAATAATGATTCACTTTTAAAACAAATTGTGTAATTACAATCATAATGGTTATGCCTATTTGTTTAGAATAGTGTATTTGTTTGTGGATGACTAGAATATCTTCACTCAAATTGATAAAGTTTCCCTTCTAGAGAAACCTCATAATTAGCTAGGCTATAAAATAAAAATCAATTATACTAAGGGAGGGTAATATAAATATTATCCATAATGTTCTTGAAAATTCATTTGCAAGTTCCTGGTGATCCATAAACTGTTGTGGATAATCCACTGGAATAGTTCGTCACAACAGATCCTACAACTTAATTCATTGAGTTAGTTTAATTCCACAAAATGATAAATAAACTAGAACTGAAAGGAAAATAACTAGAGAAAAATAACACATCCACATAAACAACACAAGATATACCCTCGGAAAACCCACTATGGGGAATTAGGGTTAGGGTTTCAGACCCTCTAGAACGTTCTTGAAAGTACACATGTGACTAGCTCCACTTGTGTGGGGAAGGAGAGCTGACATGGAATCCACTTGGTAGTATGGTAGTCAACTGGATAGGTCAACCTGTAGGAGGCATAACTTCCTCATACAGACTCCGATTAAGGTTATTCTTGCACTATTGGAAAGGTATCGAAGTATAGGACCACTCCTCAATGTTCTTGATCTTGGCAATTACATTCTCATATAATCTTATCGCAACAACTCTCAACTCGAATAGAACCTTTATCTCTTCTAATCTATTCCACATGTTGTTTCTAGGCATCGTATCAAAAGCTTTTCTAAGTCCACGAAGTAACAAAAGAGATTGGATTTATTATTACGACATTCCTCCGTAATCATTATAAGCATAATGAGGTGGTTTGTGGTTGAGTGATTCCTTCTAAAACCCGCTTGGACTTTAGCCCATTGACCTTTGCTTTCTAGCCATATGTTGATCTTATTTTCCAAAATAATACCGTATAACTTGTCTAAGGGAGGGCTAATCATAACGGTTCGATAATTAAAGGGGTTATTTTTATCACTTTTCTTAAAAATGAGAACAATGAGGTTTTGAGTCCAAGGCTTAGGGAAACCTTGCTTGATTACTAAATTGAAGATCTCGTGGATGTAAGGGATAAGGATGGGCCATCCAATTTTTAAGATTTCTGCTTGGTATCCTTCAATGTCCTTAGATTTTCCATTTGTTATTGGCTTAACCCCAATATCTATGTCATCTAATGAAAAAACTCGTTTCATTGTAAGGAGGGCTTGGATGTTATCCATGACATCCGGGGATTCGTAAAGTTTTTTAATATAGGAGTTCCAATCCGTCAAAGCAATCCTATTATTTTCTTTAGTTTTGCAAATTAGAATTTGCCTCCATAATTTCTTAGGAGCCATCTTAAAGAGATGTAAAAGTTTTTCCTGTCTTTTATATATGACAATATTTTGTTTTAATTAGGACTTTGTACCTACTTATCTTGTTAACTTTTAGGGACTCGTCAATAGCCTCCTTAATTTCTCTTTTCACATTTTTACACTCTTTATCATACCAAGGGTTGGTTATTCTATTTCTTTTTTTACTTGAAACCTCGATAGAGAACTTGTTAATGGAAAATGAGAGGGTTGTAGTAAAACTATGATAGAGGTCTTCTATATTGTCCTTACTTGATATTGGAAAAAAATCATTTTTATTTCTATCGAACATCAAGTACTTTTGGCTTTGAGAATTTTCTTCTATGGGATTGCTATGCATGACAGAATTAAGAGTTACAATTAAAGGTCTATGATCCAATTCAGGCTCGTGGTTGTTTAAGATGTCAAAATTTATTATTTCGTTGTATAAAGGTATACCGAATATAACATAACCTACCAAACTACTGCCAAGACCATAAATACAAGTCATCATGCTAGAATTTGGCCACTTCATTAGCCTGTTGCAAATTATAAGATTGTGAGCACTACAGAGTTTGACTAGCTCGGAATTGAACAAATTTTCACCTAGGTCTTCAAAACTTCTTTTGTACTTGCTAGTTAGAGCATGGTCTTTGTCTAACCAAAGAGGATTAGGGTTGGAATAGTTGCTCAAAAGAATAACTTGGTTATGTGAAGTTCGAGCATTAAAACCCCCCATCAAGAGGATATTGCCTACATTCCTTAGACTAGAAATATCATGCTCTAAGCCAGTATAGGGACAATTTTTATCTAAATTGTTTTTCTTATAAAAGTTAGAATTAATAGGGGCAAAATAACATATTGCTATGTAGGTGTTTTTAGCATTAATGTCTATAATCTCCATCCAAATATATTGGTTGAAAGGGTTTTTCTTATAAAGTCTAACACGGGGGGAAATGTTTTTCCTAATGTAGCAAGCTACACCTCCAATTCCTCTATGATAGGATCGCTTGTTCCATATTGATCATAGGACAAATCCTTCTATGTTAGGGACCTTAGATTTTTCGTGCTCCCAATTTTCAACAAGCAATATAATATCAGTTTCACTTGGGATCCAACTTAACTTGGGGCCTTTGCCCGCACGGGTGTGGTTCATTGGCGGTTCACTTGATATGAAGTCACATGTTGTAAATTGGAGGTCATGAGTTCAAATCACACCCGGATTTACTCGTGTCCCATGCTTGCGGGGTGTGTGGGGCACCTAGGGGTATAGTGGTAGTGGGATTGGATCCCTGGACCCCGTGTCACGCGAGTACCAGCCCAGTCTCCAGTTGCCGATTCCCCTAGCACAAAAAAAAACCTTAACTTGGGGCCTTTGTTCCATGGGAAGCCTTGACAATTACAAGAGAGGATATGGAGTGTGACAAATCGCTATTTATTAGTATCTTTTTTGTCTCTATCCCGAATGATAACTTTTATATTTCTAATTAATGCCCATTTTCCTTCCTTCCTATCTTCTTTGACCTTTTGAACCTCCTTTCTTAATTTGGCTTGATCTTCTAGAATGTGATATTTAATTATAAATATTCTCGTTCCTTTTAGATCTAAGGTTTTGCTGAGTATGCCATATTTATGGTCATTAGAGATAACCTTAACCAGGATTACTCTATCTTTATTCTCAATTGGTTTTCCCAACCTCTTTGCTTCTGTGAGATATGTAGTTTCAATTTGCAACTTATTATATAGCTTTGTATTTACTACGACTAGCGTATCCTCTTATGAATCTTCCTTCAAATTAAAAATTACAAGGTTCAAGGCTCTTTTGTTACACTCATGGTCTAATTCTATCAACGTATTCATCTCCTCTTTAATGGGTTTGATATCTAATTTACCTTCCAGATTCATATTGTTATTTACCTTTTCCTCTTGCTATTTAATCTCGTCCTTCATTTTAAGATTTTCTAAAGTATCAACATCTCCTTATTGGGTTGATTTCATTTCTTGGATTTGTGTTTCCATTACATGTAATCTAATCTCCATTGAGTCCAACTTATTCTCCAACATTTTTATCTTATTGTCTATTTTTTTTAATCTTGTCTTCTAAGGATGCAAATTTATAATCAAGCATGGATTCTAACGCTTTTTGAAATCTAGCATCTCTTTCTTCCCTACATTTTTTATGACTTTATGTAATCATAAATGTTCTGTAAGGTAACTATGATAGGTCTCCCTTTGTCAATCTTTGGTAACTGTAGTGAATTGTTCATACTTGTGTGTGTGTGTGTATGAGCAATAAATTTGGACTAGGAGAAAGAGAAAGGAATTTGTGCACCCGATTTAGCTTCGACTTTGCAAACTATTGGAACTACTTTATGACAACAGAGCTTCAATATGTCCGCAGAGCTTCGCATTATACTATGAGCTTCAAATATACATGGATTAACTTTGAATCTACAAGGCAGGTACTCCAGCGCTCTGAAAACCCTCCATGATACCTCTGTAGAAAACCCCTTACGAAACCCTCTACATATGCGCTCGGACCCTCTACGGAGATCGCCTTGGCCTCAGATCGTATATGATTTTTGGGCCACAAATCACTTTGGCTTCAGGTCATTTTTAGGGTTTGTGCCTCAGATCGTTTCTATTCGCTTCGGCCTCATATTTGTGTCTCAAATTGCTTCGACAACAAACATAAACATTGTAGTACCCCTTCCTTTACAATGCTTTAATACTTTAGAGTTTCCCATGGATATATTCACTAGGAAGTTGCGAAAACCCTTGATAAATTCCACATGATTCAAATTCACTATGGTTCAAATTGTAATTCGCTGTTTAAATTCGTCATGAAAACCCTTGGTAAATTTGTTGCGGTTCGAATTCACTACAAATATGGACTGATTGAAACTCTTGGTAAATTTGTCATTTGAAATTCACTGGCGTATACACATTTGATTTAATGAAAGTTATATAGGCCAATTAGACATAATATGACATGAAGAATCACATTACATGACCATGACTAAAATAGACCACTCAAAGTTTATTTTTATAAAGATTCTTGTAATTAATTATGTTTAAGTTTAAATCATTGCAATGACCTTGCAAATAAGTATATCATTTAAAGGCTAGGAACCATGCTACATTCGAGGATCGCTACATTCCCCCCCAAGTCTACGTTGTTCAGAGTTTGGTCATCTCAAATATATCTTTCCTTTGTGTCAACCCCTGAAAGACAAGAATTATTCACACAGAAACCATTGATGCTAATATTCCATGGTGTTACTTCAACGGCGCGACACTAGGTGACCAATCTATTGGGGGTGTCGGTGGGGTTATTTATCGATCAACTATATGAAGTACTTGTATTGTGGCATCCATCGGGCCATGCACCAACAACATGGCCGAGTTGTTAAGTTTAAAATACACTCTATTGTTGGCGTTATCTCTAGATATCGATCGGCTGCAAGTTATTGGAGATTCGCTCCTTGTCAATAATTGGATGGTCCACATTTGGAGACCTCGGAATATTTTATTGGCCGTTACCATTGAAGAAGTGGTAAGAATTTATGGATTATTCCATTTCATCAATTTTCAACATGTGCACCCAGAGAGAAACCAATAGGCTGATTGACTCTCCAAGATTGGATTACTTCTTGGACCTGTCATCTGGCAAAAATGGGAGCACGATGGGAATAACATCGTGGAAGACGACTCGATTCCCAATCCTTTCTAAATATGAACTACAAACATTTACTATGTTTATATGGTTACAGATGGTATTCACTATATAGTCTTAAAAAGCCAATACCTTCTAGATGAACATGTTTGGAGCAATTAAAGAATGTAAACTTCTGTCATATTTTGACGAAACATAGCAGAGGCCTAATATATAGGTCATGTAAAAAGTGTTTTCTTAATACAAAGTAAACACGAACTTTTTTTCTGTGGAAAAAAAAAGTATATCATTTATCAATCTAGCTAACATAAAGATTCTTATAAATAATTATGCTAAATGTCAGTTTTTCTAAGGAATCTTGTAAATAACTATGTTAAGTGTGAGGTTATTAATATAAATATTTTTGTAAATAATTATGCTAAATGTTAAGTCTTTATCAAGACTCTTGTAAATAACTATGTTGAATGTGAGGAGTAGAGATTTTTGTAAATAATTGTAGTAAGTGTTAGTACATTACACTTTTTTAAAATAATTATAAGATAGAGATTATGAAATAATATTGTTAAGCGTTAATACACTATAAAAATGATGATAAATAATAATGTTAAGTGGCAATCAATGATGTTCACAATATTCATAGGCAATGACTTGATCTTATGATCTCTTGCTTGTAATTCACAACTACTTAAATATTCTTATACTAAATATTAATATAATATAAAATCTTTGATTAAAAATATTGAATATCAATTAATTATACTAAGTGTTAGTATATTAAAAAAATATATAAATAAATATGCTATTTATCAGTCAGACTATTATGATTTTTTATAAAAAATTATGATAAATGTTAGATTATTATAAATTTTGTGTAAATAATTATAATTGTCAGTTTATTATAATTTTTTTAAATGACTAGGCTAAATGTCACTCCATTATAAACATTCATAAATAATTATATCACCTATCAAATTTATAAAAAAAAATTATACATGTATCTTCAATATAGAGATTCTTATAAGTAAATCTTTCAAAGATCTTGCAATGAAATTATTATGAAATTTTGTAAATAATTACAATGTTCAGTTTATTATAAATTTTTTGTAATTAACTATGCTAAGTGTCAGTCACTGTAAACATCTCACATATCAAATTTATTAAAAAATACTTATACATTGAGAGACTAGATACATAAATCTTTCAAAGATCTTGCACTTGTATTGTTTAAGCTTCACTTTTCAAAGATTTTAGGTAGAGCCACTTTTCTATCATGCTGTCGATTGGGATGAATGGTTAAGACTCCAATTTTCAAGGATATAAGATCTTTGTTTGTGGAGGACCACAATATGATCATTCGAATCTACCAAGTTTCCATGAACCTAATAATTGGACGACCTATTAAAGGAAAAGTTCATATACGATGAAAGGGGGACCATTGAGAACACTTTCCTTTTTTAACGAGACACTTCAACTATGAATAATGTAAATGGACCATGCTTGCATCAAAGAACAAGGGGGCACCTTAATGTTTTTTATTATTAATTCTTTATAGCGTTGTGGGCACACATTTCCACACACCACAATGTAAGTAAGAGTAAATTTTATATATATCAATCATTTCAAGATCACAATGCAAGTGAAAATAAATTATATATAGTACTCGAGTGTCTTAATGTTTTATTAATTATTTGTAAAATCACAATGAAGGTAAAAGTAAAATCACTTGGGATCCAATTTAATTTGGGGTCTTTGTTTCATGGAAATCTTTGATAGTTATAAGAGAGGATTTGGAGTGTGACAAATTGTTATTTATTAGTATCTTTTTGGTCTCTATCCTGAATGATAACTTTTCTATTTCTAATTAATGCTCATTTTTCTTTCTTTCCTAACTTCTTTGACCTTTTGAACCTCCTTCCTTAATTCGGCTTGATCTTCTAGAATGTGATCTTAAATTATAAATATTCTCGTACCTTTTAGATTTGAGTTTTTGCTGAGTATGCCATATTTATGGTCAGTAGAGCTAACCTTAACCCGGATTAGTCTATCTTTATTCTCAATTGGTTTTCCCAACCTCTTTGCTTCTATGAGATAAGTAGTTTCAATTTGCAACTTATTATGTAGCTCTGCCTTGACTACAACTAGTGTATCCTCTTATGCTTCTTCCTTTAAATTGAAAATTACAAGGTTCAAGGCTCTTTTGTTACACTCATGGTCTAATTCTATCAACTTATTCATTTCATCTTTAATGGGTTTGATATCTAATTTACCTTCCAGAATCATATTGGTATTTACCTTTTCTTCTTGCTATTTGATCTTGTCCTTCATTTTAAGATTTCCTAAAGTATCAACATCTCCTTATTGGGTTGATTTCATTTCTTGGCTTTGTGTTTCAATTACCTATAATCTAATCTCCATTGAATCCAACTTATTCTCCAAAATTTTCATCTTCTGGTCTATTTGTTTTTTAATCTTATCTTCCAAGGATGCAAATTTATTATCGAGCATGGATTCTAACTCTTTTTGAAATTTAACATCTCTTTCTTCCCTACTTTTTTTTTATGACTCTATGTAATCGAAAATGTTCTGTAAGGTATCTATGCTAGGTCTCCCTTTGTCAATATTTAGTAACTACATTGAATTGTTCATACTTTTGTGTGTGTGTGTGTGTGTGTGAGCAATAAATTTGGACTAGGAGAGAGAGAAAGGAATTTGTGCACCTGATTTAGCTTCGACTCTACAAACTATTGGAACTTCTTTATCACAACAGAGCTTCAAGATGCTCGCGGAGCTTAGCATTATACCGTGAGCTTCAGATATACATGGATTGACTTTGAATCTACAAGGTAGGTACTCCAACACTTAGAAAACCCTCCATGATACCTCTACAGAAAACCCCCTATGAAACCCTCTACAGATGCGCTCAGACCCTCTATGAAGATTGCCTTGGCCTCATATCATATATGCTTTTTGGGCCACATATCACTTTGGCTTCAGGGCATTTTTAGGGTTTGTGCCTCAGATCGTTTCTATCGTTTTGGCCTCATATTCGTGTCTCAAATTGCTTCGACAACAAACATAAACATTGTAGTACCCCTTCCTTTACAATGCTTCAATACTTTAAAGTTTCACGTGGATATATTCATTGAGAAGTTGCAGAAACCCTTGATAAATTCCACATGATTCAAATTCACTATGGTTCAAATTGTAATTCACGGTTTAAATTCGTCATGAAAACCCTTGGTAAATTTGTTGCGGTTCGAATTCACTACAGATATGGACTGATTGAAACTGTTGGTAAATTTGTTGTTTGAAATTCACTATCATATACACATTTGATTTAATGAACGTTATATAGGCCAATTAGTCATAATATGGCATGAAGAATCACATTACATGACCATGACTAAAATAGACCACTCAAAGTTGATTGTTATAAAGATTCTTGTAATTAATTGTGTTTAAGTTGAAATCATTACAATGACCTTGGAAATAAGTATATCATTTAAAGGCCAAGAACCATGCTACATTCGAGGGTCGCTACATTCCCCCCAAGTCTACATTGTTCAGAGTGTGGTCACCTCAGATATATCTTTCCTCTGTGTCAACCCTCGAAGGACAAGAATTATTCACACGGAAACCATTGATGCTAATATCCCATGGTGTTACTTCGACGGCACGACACTAGTTGACCAATCTGTTGGGGGTGCCGGTGGGGTTATTTATCGATCAACTCTATGAAGTACTTGTATTACGGCATCCACTGGGCCATGCACCAACAACAGGGCCGAGCTTTTGAGTTTAAAATACACTCTATTGTTGGCGTTATCTCTGGATATTGACCGACTGCAAGTTATTGGAGATTTGATCCTCGTCATTAATTGGATGGCCCACATTTGGAGACCTCAGAATATTTTATTGGCTGCCACCATTGAAGAAGTGGTAAGAATTTATGTCTTATTCCATTTCATCAATTTTCAACATGTGCATCGAGAGAGAAATCAACGGGTTGATCGACTCTCCAAGATCGAATTACTTCTTAGACCTGGCATATGGCAAAAATGGGATCACGACATAACATCGTGGAAGACGACCTGAGTCCCAATCCTTTCTAAATATGAACTACAAACATTTACTATGTTTATATGGTTACGGATTGTAGTTTACTATATAGTCTTGAAAAGACAATACCTTTTGGATGAACATGTTTGGAGCAATTAAAGAATGTAAACTTCTGTCATATTTTGACGAAACATAGAACATTTAAAGAATGTAAACTTTTGTCATATTTTGATGAAACATAGAAGAGGCCTGATATATAGGTCATGTAAAAAGTGTTTTCTTAATACAAAGTAAACTTTTTTTTTTTTTTTTTTTTTTTTTTGTGGAAAAATAAGTATATCATTTATCAATCTAGCTAACATAAAGATTCTTGTAAATAATTATGCTAAATGTCAGTTTTTCTAAGGAATCTTGTAAATAACTATGTTAAGTGTGAGGTTATTAATATAAATATTCTTGTAAATAATTATGCTAAATGTTAAGTCTCTATCAAGACTCTTGTAAATAACTATGTTAAATGTGAGGAGTAGAGATTTTTGCAAAATGTTAAGTCTTTATCAAGACTCTTGTAAATAACTATGTTAAATGTGAGGAGTAGAGATTTTTGTAAATAATTGTAGTAAGTGTTAGTACATTACAATTTTTTTAAATAATTATAAGATAGAGATTATGAAATAATTATGTTAAGCGTTAATACACTATAAAAATTATGATAAATAATAATATTAAGTGGCAATCAATGAGGTTTAGAATATTTATAGGCAAGGACTTGATCTCATAATCTCTTGCTTGTAATTCACAACTACTCAAGTTAACTTACTAGATTAAATATTCTTATACTAAACATTAATATAATATAAAATATTTAATTAAAAAATATTGAATATCTGTTAATTATACTAAGTGTCAGTGTATTATAAAAATATATAAATAAATATATTATTTATCAGTCAGACTATTATGATTTTTTATAAATAATTATGATAAATGTCAGATTATTATAAATTTTGTGTAAATAATTATAATTTTTTAAATAACTATGCTAAATGTCAGTCCATTATAAACATTCACAAACAATTATATCACCTATCAAATTTATAAAAAAATAATTATACAAGTATCTTCAGTATAAAGATTCTTATAAGTAAATCTTTCAAAGATCCTGCAATAAAATTATTATGAAATTTTGTAAATAATTACAATGGTCAGTTTATTATAAATTTTTTGTAATTAACTATGCTAAGTGTCAGTCACTGCAAACATCTCACATATCAAATTTATAAAAAAAATACTTATACATTGAGAGAGACTGAGAAATAAATCTGTCAAAGATCTTGAAATTGTATTGTTTAAGCTTCACTTTTTAAACAAGTATTGAAAGGGTAAAATGTTTTTAGGTAGAGCCACTTTTCTATCATGCTCTCGATTGGGATGAATGGTTAAGACTCCAATTTTCAAGGATATAAGATCTTTGTTTGTGGAGGACCACAATATGATCATTCGAATCTACTAAGTTTCAATGAACCTAATAATTGGGCGGCCTATTAAAGGAAAAGTTCATATACGATGAAAGGGGGACCATTGAGAACACTTTCCATTTTTAATGAGACACTTCAACTATGAATAATGTAAATGGACCATGATTACATCAAAGAACAACGAGGCACCTTAATGGTTTTTATTATTAATTCTTTGTAGCGATGTGGGCACACATATCCACAAACCACAATGTAAGTAAGAGTAAATTTTATATATATCAATCATTTCAAGATCATAATGCAAGTGAAAATAAATTATATATAGTACTTGAGTGTTTAATGTTTTATCAATTATTTGTAAAATCACAATGAAGGTAAAAGTAAATAATCATTTTTTATTTTAATTTTTTTTGCCAACGATCACAACTTCTCTTACTTGTTTTATTGAGAAAATTTTAATGAGTGAGCATTAATTTTTCTTTTCATTAGTATATTTTATTTTTTTTATAGAAAAAAAGTTATATTTGATATTGATTAGTGAATCAAAGTATATAAAGATATTGTTTTTCACTTAATCTTCAGTTTATCATTATACAAATTTGATTTTTCTACTTAAAAAGGAGAAAAGCAAAACATTAAATTCCAGTTTGTTTCAAATTGTCAGCTGAGTTTACCTAGCAGCAGCGAAAACAAATTATAAAATCATGTCGAGTAATTCTTCAGCTAACCTATTTAGTTACTACCCTGAGATTCTTTCTTGCTCTACTGGTTCTTGTAACCATCGAAATGAAACCGTTTAAGGAAAATGGTTAAGTCTACCTTGGAGTATGACTTAGATGCACCATAATGTCGTTTTGCCTCAAAAATAAAAGCACCATTCAAAATCCATGAGATATCATATTTGATTCATCCCATTCTTCGAAGAAGATAATACCTTATGAAGCAGTCATGGCTTTTTTCAACAGAGAAATCCGCTTCACTATTAAATTCCCTGTAGATGTGATGATATTGCAAAAGTTGAAAAAAAGCTTGAATTCTCTTTGCTTTATTTTCCCATCCTTCTAAGAGAATTCTCTTTGCTCTCTTTACTCTAATTTTAATAAAGATAAATTGTATAGTCAAAATTCTCATCGATCAATTTTTTTTTTAATTTATTCATTAATGTGGGTTGACTCGTCATCTTTTTTTGAGAAAAATCACATCATCTAAATAATCCTTCATAATGTCTAAAGAGGCAAAATTCCTTAACCATTAACCTATTTCATTAGGTCTAAAACAACACACTTGGAAGAATTGATCATATGTAACAAGGTTAATAGTGTATCTCAACTTCTTAAACTAAACTCAATTAACAAAAAAGATAATAACCTTTTATGATCCCACGACCTTATTTTTAAAAGTATCTGTGTAGCCTAGAGATTGGTGGCTTGGTTGGTTTGTTGGTAGTGGGAAGGCGATAGGGCTAGGTGGGACATTGCTTCTTGATCGATTTGGAGTTGGCGAGATCAGGGAATATGCATAGTTGAGCTACCACGGTTCCAGGTGCATCGACTGTGTTGAAAGAGTATATTCTAATAACGGGACCTTTGGGACCCTGGGTCTTTTTTGTGGAAGGGGCGAAGATCTCTTATACATGAGTTCAGACTTTTGGCCTTAGATTACCCCTCGGTCATGAAAATATAGCCCTTCATTCCATTGTCATAATTATTTTAGATGAAAATTGGCATGCCAAGGCCCTTTTGGCAAGATTGGCATTGGAGTTTTGGCATCCCATTATTGCAATATAACTCTCGTTAATTATATTCAGTTCTTCATTGGAGTCACCTCCTCTTGCCAATTCTCAATGTGAGATGGGTTTTGTCGATTCAATGGGTTCCTCGACTTCATAGTGTATGGTCAATGCGACTTTCCTACAAGTTGCGTGTGTTTGCTTGGTTGGTCATTTATGAGTGGCTCCCATTAAGGCCAGGTTGACCAAGTTTGGCCTTTGCCGAGGGTGCCAGAGACTAGATATTGTCAAACACATTTTCTAGGATTGTAGGTTTGTTAAAGAATGCTGGAGCTTTGTGGAAGATCAACACCTAAACTATTTCTAAACAAAATCTATTAGAAGGCGACCATATTTAGAGATGGATATTCCCTTGTACGGGAATCACTCTTTGGTTTTGCGGCATTGTCTAAAGATCTCTACTTTATTTGTGCTTTAGAAGCTCAAATGTAAGTATGTATTCAATCAAAAAGATTACTTCCACTTTTGCATTTATTACACTTTGAGAAATGAAATACACCATTAATTATTAACCTATTATATATTTTGATTTCATTTCTACTGTGGTGAGAGTTTTAGGAAAATGTATATTTTTGGCCAAGAGTTTAGGAGGGGTTTTCATGGCGAAATTGGAGGGTTTGTTCGAGGGTTTTCATGGCGGATTTCGAGGTTTTGGACTTGGATTTACAATCTAGATATATACAGGACCCTTCTCTGTCATATGTTGTGTTAGATCTTTTTGTTTAGTAGGTTGTTTTGGTCTTGACGATCCTTCTTTGGGGTCTCTGGTTTTTTGTTACTTGTATTATTCCTCCTGGCTAGTGGACTGACGAGGTTGAGGGGGTCCACTTTCATTGTTTCTATGGACTTCTGTGCCTTGGACCCTAACTCTTTTGTGACTGCTTTTCACATGACCTTTGACATCTCTAGCACTTCTACTGAGGATCTCGGGAAGGCCTCAACACCTGAGGACCTTCTTGTTCCTTCTGGAACTGCGAGGGACCCATTATTATGTGGTTCCCTGTCCTCTGGGGTTTGAACCTCATTATTGATTCTGGACTCGAACCTTATTTTTTTGAACCTACTCCTTTTACTTGGAGGGGGGGAGGACGGTCCATAAGTGGTGGTATTAAGGCAATAAGTCACAGAATTGAGAAGGCCTTGAAGCGCCGTGGCGAAAGGTGGATATGACACTTGGGAAAGATGTATAGTTGGACAGGGTCTTGAGTTTCTTGACGAGGGCCCTGGTTGGGAAGATGTGTTTCGAAATTGCATGTCCTTGACCATCTTAGAGTGGGTGAAATAACATTGGAAACCCTTATTTGACTATTGTTTGAGGGTTCATTTACTTGTTAACAATTGGGCAGTTTTCCATTTTTTGGACGAGGCCCATGTTTTGCATATCTTGGAGCGTCCTTGGGTGATTGGAAGGGGCTATATATGTCTTAAGAGGTGGCATTATGGGTTTAATTTGGATACTAAAACCCTACAACTTAATCACTTTTGGGTCCTTTTTAAGGGTTTTCCGATCGAACTTTGGTCGAGAGATGTTTTTGTACACCTAGCTAACAGGATTGGGAAGTTTGTTTACTTCGATGACAAGTCATTGTTTCATGAGGACAAGTGTAAGGATTGGATTATGACTGAACTAGATGTTAGCTTGGGACTGCCAGATGTCATCACTATTAGATGGGGCAACAAGGTCATCACTCAGGAACTTGAATACTGGCGTACACCTTTCAGGTGTTTTGAATGTGGAGAGGCCGACCATCTCCGTAAGACTTGTTCTAGTTACCATGAAACTGAGCAGGGGATTGTTCATGATAAGGTTCCTGATGGTATTTCTAATGGTCTTTCGTCTATTCCTAGACCTATTTTGGCAACGACGGATACCCAAATGACACTTCTTCTTTTTTTCGTTAAGATCTTGGAACTATTTCCATCTTTTTTCAACTCTTTGTCTATCTCGGATCGGAAAGCGTTTGAAGACCTGGGGAAGGTATTGACTACTGTTGTTGCTCATTTAGATGTGTTGGGACTTGACTCGACCAGGCTTATTGATAGCTCTCTGGATTCAGTGGTTCTTGTTGTTAAAGAAGTTCCAGTTGATTTGGATATTCCTTCCACTGTTGCGAAGATGACTCTTGATTATGATGAACAACTTTTAGATGACGAACAAGCTATTCTTCGGGCTTTAGCACCTTCCTCTATGGAGGAACGTTTGGGCATTGTTAGGCCTACATGTGAATCTTCCTCTTTGGAGGGTCCACCTAGTTTTTTTGATGTTCCTATCCCGGTTTATAGCATTGACACTGATGTCCCTGCTTAGGAGGAGGCTTTCAATCGTAATGTGACTATTAGGAAAAACTCGAGGGTAGACACAGAAATGAACTTGCCCGATCCTCTTTTGGGGATGGAGCTGGGGGTGATGGTAATAGTGTTGGTCCTTCATCATCTGTGGGGTTTTTATTGATTCATATTCGCAGGTATCTGCTACTTTCAGGCCTCTTAGAGCATCGATGGCCACTCTTGTTACACCATAATTTTTCTCTCACTCAACGTTTGTGGGGTCGAGGGAAACCCTAAAGTTATTTCCCTCCCAAGATTATTGGATATAGTCAAGCATGATATCCTTTTTTTCCAGGAGACTATGGTGGATGTGGCGAAGGCAAAGAAATTCATGTGGAAATTACTTCCCAACTGGGATTGTTGTACTTTGGGTGCTGATGGCAGATCGGGGGGCCTCATTTCAGCTTCGAACTCCATACTCTTTCATTTTGAACCCTACTGTTTCGGGGGCAGTATTTTGTTGAAGGGTCATAGCCGCATTATGCACCTTCCACTCCATCTCTTTAACTGCTATGGACCAACTGTTGAAAATGTTCCTTTTTGGTCAACAATTGTTGATAGTGGATTACTTGCTATCTCCTCATTCATTATAGTCAGTGATCTAAATTTTACCCTGGTAGCTAGAGAATCTTGGGCTTCCAGGGCTAGGTCTGCTAAGAGTATTGAGTGGTTCTGGCAGTTGTTGGAATCACAAAGACTTATTAACGTTGAACTACATCCCTTCTTTCCTACTTGGCATAATGGGCGAAAGGGAGAGGAGGTGGTGGCTAAAAATTTGGACCGCTTCCTCATTCATGAAGACTTATTTACGGGTTTTAATAGGTGTACATCCTGGATTGTTGGTGCTCACGTTTTGGATCATTATCCGATTGTCTTAAAGGTTGACATGGGCTCTTTTCATACAAAGTTCCATTTTAAATATTGTCTGATTTGGTCTCAAGAGGATGGCTTTATTCAACTGGTTCAGAAACACTAGCACTTCTTTTATTTGGCACCTTCGGGCTCTGCGATGAATCGACTCCCACTTTTCATGTGTTCTCTCAAGGCCTTGATCACGCCATGGATTTAGGACAAAAATATTCTACTACTATCAGATTTGTGTTCCATTGAAGTTGACATTTATGTTCTTCATCAATCCTCATTTGATTTCATGGTCTCAAGCCCTGGGATGGAACAAATCCGATTACTGGAGGGGAAAAGATGAAATTATTACTACAGGCGGAGGATTATGGCGCCTCAAGAGACGGGCACTATGGCTTGTCAGCGGTGATCTAAACACTAAATCTTTCCACACTTATGCGATTCAACGACACTCCTTTAAAGCAATTTGGGAAGTGGAAGACTCTTCTGGGGTTAAGGTGACTGATCCTCCTGTGTATAGCCACTGTGGCTACAAATTATTTCTCTAATTTATTCACTTGCACGCATTCTAGTAATCTGGTTTCACAGCTCAAAATTATACAGGTAATGCCAAGAATTTTCTTGCCTGAGGATTGTGAGCACTTAGGTCATCTAGTGGACCTATCATAGGTTGAAGGAATCCTTAAAGAAATGGAATCGGGCAAGAAACCGGGGCTCGATGGTTGGACATGTGATTTTTTATGCAATTTTTTGACCTTATTGACCCTGAACTGGTTCTACTGGTAGAAGAGGCTCAGTGCACTTGTTGGGTTGTCGGTGGGGTGAATTCTACTTTTTTGAACTTGATCCCAAAAAATTCGAACCCCTCCAACTTTGTAGATTTCTGTCCGATATCACTTTGCAATCTTATCTACAAGATTATCACTAAAACCATTGCAGATCGGCTTAAGGTAGGACTGTCCAAGGGCATTTCTAAAGAACAATTTGGGTTTCTAGACCAACGATTGATCTTTAATGCCATTGGGGTGCACAGGAAGCCTTACATTCGACAAAGATAAAAAAGCTTGGTACTTGTGTCCTCAAACTCGACTTAGTTAAAGCTTATGATATGGTGGACCAGTCCTTCCTTAGACTCCTTCTTCTCAACTCAGGATTGGACATCATGATGCAACAGTGGATCATGGGTTGTGTGGCTACTGCTAATTTCACGGTTCTTCTCAAGGCATCTCATGGACTGCGACGGGGCTGTCCACTTTCACCGTTTTTGTTTCTTTTGGTTATCGAGGGGCTTAGCCGACTTATTTTGCATGCTAAAGCAGATGGTAAATTTATTGGTATTAAGGTCTCCCTGGGTCATTATTGTTGAAAAAGATAACTCTGGAGGTCCTCCCTCATGTTTTGGTATGAGTGTGATGAGGGGGACCAGAAAGTTTTGTCCCTTGTGTATTTATGTAATAAAGTGACGTTTATGTAAATAAAGTGATGTTTTGTACTTTATAAAAGTGGATCACTTAAGTGATGTATTTTTAATTAATTATTTTATTAATTGAAAAAAAGTGCATCTATTGTGAACCATAGATATCCTAATCTAATCCTAGCCATTGATTAGGTAGTTTCTTTGGTAATTAAGGTTAGTTAATGAAAAGTAAAGTATAAAAGAAGAGAAAGGGACAAATGAAAAACACTCACCATCAGAGATGAATAAGAGAAGAAGAAGAAGAAGAAGAAGAAGAATAAAGCTTCCAAGAAATACTTGGCACATTTCCCAAGGCATTTTTCAATAGCACATTTCCCAAGACAGCCAGCAAGAAGGCACAGTTTCCAAGACAGTTCGAGCAACAGTTCGTACAACACGTTTTCCAGCAGTCCGTACAGCATGTGTGGGCACATAAATTGATGTAGAAGGTACATAATTAATTACTGTCAGTCTGGTCCATACAACAAATTTTCTAGCACGAGTTGGGCACAAATTTCGAGGCAGCATTTAATGCAGAAAAGGAACAGTCCATACAACAGAAATTGACACGTGTGAGGAATGTTGTACACTGTTCCGTGGGCACGATTTTCAAGGCAACAGTTTGAAAAATATAAGTAGGGTTAATTTGTCAGTTTATGAGTAAAGGAAATTTCTGTGTGAAGAAGTTTCATAATTCTTTTTAATGAAAATTTTCTCTTAGGGTTTTGCCCGGCCTTTGACCAAAATTACTTGTGTTCATCTTGCTTAAAGTTATTTTCAGCACTTGGAAGTATATTTTGAAGTTGTGGTTTTACTTTCAGAATTTCAAGTTAAAACCCAAGTTTTCAAAGTGTTTGACAAAATGTGTGAATGAGCAAATTTCATATTTAAGTCAATTTTCTTCAATTACATTACCCATCTCCTCTTTGTGGACGATGTCCTACTCTTTGGTATCGGTAATTTGTAGGAATGGCTTGTTCTCAAAGATATTTTGGATTATTTCTGTGAGGCATCAGGTATGGTGATCAAGATCTGAAAAACTTGTGTTTATTCTTTCCTACTTGAGGAGGCATTCATTAATGAGTTCAAGGACATTTTCCACTTGGATATTAAGGCCCTTGAAGATGGATTGATTTATCTAGGTTACTTCTTGAAACCTAATAACTACCGGGTCTCAGAATGGATTTGGTTATTAAAAACGTTTGTGCTAAAGATTTCATTGTGGACCTTTAGGAAACTCTCATTGGGGGGCGCTTGATTTTACTCAACCCTGTTCTATCAAATTTGTTGATTTTTTGGTTCACTTTGGCCAAGGTCCCCGCCTCCATCCTCATGCAAATCAAACGGTTTTTTTTCAATTTTCTCTGGAGTGCATCCTCTATGAGACATGGAATTCATTTGGTGGCTTGGGAGAGGATTTCCTCCCCACAGGATTGTGGCAGTTGGGGGGTATGTAATATTTACTGGGTTTACCAAGCACTTCATTTGAAGAGTTTGTGGCGGGGTTTGACTAGTCTTGGTCTTTGGGGTTAGATTGTTCGTGACAAGTATATGCATAACTTGATTGCTATTGAATGGATTTGTAAGAGCAATAAGAAATTGAATAATTGTTCAACGATTTGGTCTGGGATGGTGGATACATTCCCCCTCCTTAACAGGTGATTAGGCTGGTTTGTGGGCAACGATTTCCAGATTAGGGTGGGGGTTGATCCGATCTATGGATTAATCCACTCTAGCTCTTTCTCATTAATCATTTTATAGACTATTCATCTCCGTGGTATCCACTTTCTAAACCAGGCTTGGAATTGGTAGGTGGGCACAGGGACGACTTCTGGTTGGATATGTGCTTCAGATATTGGGCTTTTAGGGACATAAGGACTTGAGTGGGACACTTTGGTCTCATACCTTTCACATGCTATGGTGCGTCTTAGACATGGTATGGGCCAACTCCATTGGTCCATTGGTAATGGATCGGGGGACATTACCATGAAGGAGGCTGATGACGCATTAGCATAACTTTTTTTATGTCAAACTCAGGCCTCGTGGTATAAATTGGTTTGGCGATGGAAAGTCTCGGTCAAGATTCGTGCCTTTCTGTGGATGGCACTCTACAACAAGATTCTAAATGGGGATTTATATATATTGCGAGGCGGCATCAGGCCATTGGTTTGCTCACTATGTAACCAGACCAAAATAATGTTGATCATCTATTTGCACAGTGTTCCTGCACATTATAGATCTGGGATGAACTCTCATATCGTTTCCAGATTATCGGGGGTTGGAATGTTGATACATTAAACACTTGCTTGCATCTGTGGTTTAGTCGAGTGCTTACAACATTTCTTTCCCCATACTTTTCATTTGGGGACTTTGGCGTTATCGAAATTCCATCTTATTTGAAGATCATAGCTACTCTTTGGCTAGTGCTATCTCTTTTATCTATTCTTATGTCTTTGACTATTCCTGCCAGAAGTTTCAGACTAAGTTTGTCTCATACAATCCACTGCTTATTGATACAACTTTACCGGTCGGAATGTTCGATGGAGCAGCACAGTTGGGCAGATGTGGAGCGGGATGCATTAATTTCCTTGCTCCTGGGCATCATTTTGAAATGCAAATCACCTGTGGTGAGCGTACTAATACCCGTGCTGAATTGCTTGCCCTCGGGGGGTTATGTATTTGGATTCCATTAAGAGGATTTTTAATATACAGATCCTTGGCGATTCCTTAGTTTTAATTGGGTGGATCTCGGGCATCCATAAGTTACAGGCTCCAAGCTCCATTATTGATATATTGAATGCAACATGTAAACGATTTATTAACACCTTTTGATGTTATCAAATTTTCACACATTTCCAAAAATTATAACTTGAAGGCAAATCTACTCTCTAAGCAATTTCTAGAGTTGGCCGATGGTTGGGCGCATCTAATAGAATATCTAGGCCATGATATCATTGTAGATCATAGATTTCACATCTACTAAATATACAATGCTTTTTGTTATTATTCTAATATATATTAGTGCTTTATTCAAAGCAGTTTATTGTAATTAAGATTTTGTATGAAGCAAAATGGAACTATATGTTCGAATGCTTAATTGGGACAGTGGATAACTTCCCTGACTTATTAGGGAGATTGTAATTACGAGAAACATTTAAAAATGTTATTAGGACATGAAGCATTGTAGTTCTTTGATTCAATATATGAATAGCGAAGAACCTTTTTATTGGCGATCATATATATAACTTTACACTTTTGTTTTTGTTTTTAAATATAAAAATATTATAAAAAACCATTGCATGATTCAATCTTTAAACGAACTCTTGTTCGACGTGGTTCTGGTAATGTGAAGGAATAAATAATTCAATATTAAGAACCTCTTCCCGATGCGACAGCTAGCGCGTTGATAAGTAGGCAAATCCACGGGCTTATCCACACACGGTATCCGTTATGGGTATAAAATAAATATATTTATTCAATCTTTCCTCCTATATACATGGAAGCAGAAAGTAAAAAACTACCCAAACTACGCGCACAGGGCTTGACATTGCACTGCATAGCGTTGGCATACGCTCAAAAATCTTTCACATTGCACTGCAGAGTGTTGTCCAGTTTCAATGAATCGATTGTAATTTCAAAATATCGTCGGCCTTTTCCTTCAAGAGCTTCCACAGATGCCGAACGCCTGTGTGAGCTGTCCGGTGTTTTCTTGCACATCCTACTACTCAATCTCGCTGTCTCAGGCCTCCTTTCCGAGTCGGAGGGGGAGCACCTGTAACAATTTCGCCTTCTCGGGGTTGAAATGCCGGCGAAAGATTTCTGCGAGAGCAGTGGGCGCAATAGAGAAGGAGTCGGCCATGGCGGAGAAGCCTGGAACGTTTCTGAGAGATAGCGAAGGAGAGCCGTCGGCCACAAGCTCAGTGAGAGCTCGTTTCGAGAAAATGATAAGAAAAGCGCAGGATGATGTGTGTGCGGCCGTCGAAGCGGTGGACGGCCACAGTTTCGTGGAGGACGTTTGGTCGAGGCCCGGGGGAGGGGGCGGAATCAGCAGAGTCTTGCAGGACGGAAATGTTTGGGAAAAGGCCGGCGTTAATGTTTCCGTCGTCTATGGGAATATGCCGCCGGAGGCTTATCGTGCGGCCAAGCCCGTCAATTCCCCAGACAATGGCAACAGATTGGGAGCAATTCCGTTCTTCGCCGCCGGAATTAGCTCAGTAAGCTTCTACTCCGTATTTCCTGTAATAACGGCTTTAATGTGATGGCTGGAATCTGTGTCTGCATTTGCTAGGTTCAGCTTCAAATGTTAGTCTGGTTAAGTTTGTCACAAATACTTTGTTTTATGCTTTCCTTTTATACCAAACTGCCCAGTAAGCTTTTACTCTGTTATTTCCTGTAAATTACACTATAATGTATTTATTTTGATGGGCGGAATCTACCTTTGACAAAAAATTTCGTATCACATTTTCTTTCATAGAAGAAACGGTCTGAGCTATATTCATTACTATCCTTACGGCTTGGCATCCACAAGCCAAACTAGACAGCCTATATATCTTATCAAAATTAAGGATGATCGGGGCATTTACGCATTTGATTATCAAGATTTCCTCAACAGAAAAAAGCATCCGTCTTATAATGTCAAAAGAAAACACCAATATAGCTTACCCATCCTGGGAAATCCACCTTTGCATTTGCCAGGGTCATTTTTGTGTTCCGTTAAGGTTAAATTTGATACTATTACTTTGGTTTACAGTCTCCTTACATGGACATTGTGCGGAATTTTAGCATATGTAAATTTTGGTTCTGGACGGCCATTTTGCTGAGGCATTATCTGTTTTGTGTAATAAAATGAAATACAATACTGCTTGCTCCATTTAGGGCTAATTTTTGAGTGCGTGAAGCTCAGGTCACTCCATGCTTAGTAGGCATCCATGTTATTTAGAGGTCTACACTGTCTACAAATAATTTTTTGATCTCAACGGTCCATCTGTTTACAATTTAAGCCTCATACTCATACTTATTTTTGCCTCTCCACAAGGGCAGCTTCATCTGAACTGATAAAATAAAGTCAAAACTTAGGGCATATTCTGCTACAGTACATGAAAGCAGGATTAATAAGGGGCACTTCCGACATCTCATTTACCTACCACTTTGCGCAGTATTCTTTAACCTCTGATTTATCCACAGCTTTGCATAGAATTCTTTCAAGCAATTTGGTAAAGATAAGGTCTATTTTGCACTGGTATATTAATGTGGCTAAATTAAGTAAGCAACCCATGTATAAATTTTTGGCCTCACAAATGTGATCTGTGAAGAAACTCTGTTAAAGTCAGGTCACAGTTTTGAACTAAGATAAACTGAAATTTAAACCATAAAGTAGATCACAAGCTATTTTAAGAGCATTTCTGGAATTTACTTTTACCTTGCGTCATTTTTCACTGACGATATGTTTGAAAGAAACAAGATTTAAACTTGGCAGATAAATTACAGCAGTAACAAATAATTCATCTTAAAATGATTACTTTAGTGATCAATCTCTGCGTGCTTGTAATCTTTGCATCTGGATTGTCTATTCATTTACAAGTTCAGCTTCACCATCTTACTAGTAGGAGGTCTTAAAGATGTGTGAGGTCTTAAAGATGCATTGAGGGTATCTCTTTTGGTATTTGGCTTTGCAATGTTTTTCTCTAATTTTTGTTATATATATATATATATATATTAGATCTATTATAATTCCAATCTAGGCTTTCCTTAAGCTACAAAGTTTGACTATTTGCTGTGGAGACCAGACACTTAACAATATTGTATAAGTCCATCCATTCTAACTTAGGCTCACTAAATAGTCTCCATCACTGATTACCTTATCTTTAATGCTTATGAGAAATAAGTACATTGAGGAAGAGACTTTACACAATGTCGAGTGGTCTGATTGGAAAGAGCTTTGTCTTTGGTTTACAGAATGCTCAATAAGCTCTTATAAGTTGTTGTCTTTTTCCCTGTAATTAACATGATAAAGTGCTTATTTGGTTGCTGGAATTCATGTGTGCATTTGCTAGGGTCAGCTTTAAATGTTGTTAGGGTTACCATTGATACAAGCACTTTGGTTACAGTCTCCTTATATACCAAAATGCTCACTTTTTAAGATTTTCTTTTGTGATTTATGTATAATCAACCATAATTAATCAACCATCTGTGACTGCTTTATTTATTTACAATTTTGAGCTGGTGAAGCTCTTGTCACTTGATTCTTGCTAGGCATCCATGTTCTCACCATGGCTTGGAGTTCCACAGTGGCCACTTATGAATTTCTGATCTTAATGGTCTATCTGTTTACAATTTCAGCCATGTACTCATACTAATCTATTTCTTGTGATAAGGGCAACTGCATATCTTCATATTAACTGATAAAATCAAGTTATAATTTCTTCCACATGATATGAAATGAGGAATAAATATTAAAAAGTGACACTTTTGATTTCTGATATACTTACCGCATTGGACAGGATTCCTTAAAGCAATTTGGTGAATATAAGTTCCATTTTGCACTGGTAAAGGATTCAAGCTAAATTAATTTTGGTCCCATGCATAAATTCAAAATTTTTGGTCTTGGACTGCAATCTGTGAAGAAATTCTAAGGTCAAGTCAAAGTGTTGGACTAAGACCTGAGATTTTACCAGGCAATAAAGTAGGTCACAACCTATTTTAAAGAGCACTTCTGGGATTTACTTTTACTTTGAGCCATTTTTTACTGATAATATGTTTGAAATAATTGAACTTGGTACATAAATTACAGCAGTACCCTTAAAGTATAACTATATACACAATTTTATCAATTTCTGCCGAAGTTGCACTGAAATGGGTACAGGAATGGATACAGATATGGGGGGGAAACGAATATGGCAAATTTTCAGAAAACAGTGGAGACAATATGGCAGGGAAATTGCAAATACTTATTTTTCCCAAGGAAAATATTGCAGGTAAACCCAAGGGATGCTTCATCACATTCATGGATGGCATCCATAGTAAACCTGTTGGTGTAGACTAGTGTGCCTCACCCAGGGAAATGCAAAAAAAAGAAACATGAGACATAAAAAGTCAGAATTACCAGGCATCACTCATCACTGATCAGTTCCTTTTAAATAATGTTTTCTGACTATACTTATCAGGATTGCTCTCAAACATGCAAAGAAAGCACATGGATATGTATTTTTGGAAATGGAAATGGACTAAAAAGGAGAAGATCTATCTTTTTCTGTATGCATAGCATGACCAGTATTAGAAATTAGGATCAGCACCTTGTATTACTGATCTTCCAAGGAAGATTAGGATCACGGGAGAAGGAAAATGACGTGTACCTCATCCATGCTAATAGACCGGAATGCTTCCTTTTAGGTATTGTTTGGGCTTTTTAAAATGTTTTTTTGTCATTTTTTCAGGCTGAACCATGGGCTTTTCTGGCTGGAAACGTTTCCTAATTCCTGAAACATTGACGATTGTTCTTGAAAGGGCCCTGCAGCCCTGAAATGCCATTTTGAGAATCCAATATGGCTTTGATACATTTCAGGGCTGTATCCTCAGTTCCCCTTTGTTTCAGTATCTGAAATGCTGAAAGTGTTAAGGCACTTCTGCCAGACGTTTCTAGTAACTTAGATTTCTGTATAAATTGGTCAAGGTGAGTTGATTTTATCCTCAACAGAATGGTCTAAACCTATTCTGTAGGAAATCAGAAAAATAAAAAAAATTAATATAGAACTTTAGGTTTGTGCAAAATGGCCCTTTATCACAACAGAGAAACAATGCACTTTAGATTATCTGACAACCCATTAATGCCTAATTCAAATTTAGGAATACCTTTTTGTATCAGTACTTGTGGGCTGTTCCTTCTCATCCTTTGCTGTTTCTGGTACCTCATGTACCTTTCATACCTTGTAACAATGTCTCAATGGTTTTCATAAAAGATTGCAGTCCCATCGTCTTCATTTGTCATTTATGCATACAAATAAAGCACTGTTGCTTTTTTCCTCCTTTATTTGTTCAGTCCTAGTTAAGGTCTTCATGTAAAAAGTTGGAAATTACCAATAATCAGATCCACCCAGTGTATTGCATGGAAAACTGATCTGCTCATGTGTTGAAACTTTGTAGCATGGCACTATTATTTGGATGTCTTCAACGGTCAACCTATGAAAGAAAATATGTGTGAATGAAAAAATCTGCACTTAATTAAGTGTTTTGTTTGTTTCTTTTGATTTGCAGGTCATGCATCCAAAAAATCCATTTGCTCCTACTGTACATTTCAATTATCGTTACTTTGAGACTGATGCTCCTAAAGGTATTCATTCCAAGTTGCATCATGATGTGTTAAATAACAAGTATTGCTTTGGCTGTTGTACTATTTTGGACATGACTTTACCATTATTGTATAGAATTTAGCCAGGCTTTACAATTTATTATCATCTCAATCAGAAATTTAGAAGATGAGCAGGCTTTGATTAGATTGAATGGCTTGATTGTAAAACCTGTTTTTGATATGTTTTAGATGTGGAGGGAGCTCCTAGGCAATGGTGGTTTGGTGGAGGTACTGATTTGACTCCATCTTATGTGTTTGAAGAGGATGTCAAGCATTTCCACATGGTAAGGTACTAGAGAGTAAACTATTCCTTTACATTGCCACTTAGCTAAATATGTATTAGATCAACTTCAAAATACTTTTAGATGTGGAGGGAGCTCCTAGGCAATAGTGGTTTGGTGGAGGTACTGATTTGACTCCATCTTATGTGTTTGAAGAGGATGTCAAGCATTTCCACATAGTAAGGTACTAGAGAGTAAACTATTCCTTTACATTGCCACTTAGCTAAATATGTATTAGATCAACTTCAAAATACTTTTTTCGATTGATCAACTTCAAAATACTTTTTTCGATTGCTTATAAAGATGCAGATCAAACTACAAGTGTAGAAGAGTGAGATCAGGACTTTTGGATGCATGTCAGTTATGTCACATTTGAAAATTCACGAATGATTATATTGCTTACATAATACTAGCTACATTTTTGACATGGCACCTTTGTTAGAGATATCATGCCAACTTATAAAAGTGGCCAACATTGTGAATATATTTTTATATTTCTTTATCACTTTAAGCTTGAATCCATGTGGTAGGACCAGAAAGACAAGTTTCTGGTCCTATTAACAAGAATATTTCTGATCTGCAGCTTGGGGGGCATAACATCCTATCATTTTTCTCAGTTACCTTACTATTCTTATTTTACTGTTTACTGCATTTAGGATCCATTTCCTGTATGATAGTATACAGACTGTCATGGTCTTCTTCTGTTAATTACTGCTGTGCTAATGGTCGCATTAGCAGGTATAAGAAAATTTCTGTGTATATGCCATCCATGTGTTCAGCATGTACTATGGGTACTGTACCGTTATCTGTCATTTGAGTTGGTTCCAAAAAATTACTGCTAAATGTTCTTCCTACAAAGGCAGCTGAGCTCTTCTTTATTGCCCAGTTGGCTAGAGTTGTTCACAAAGCACTCATTGTTCTCTGCCTTATAGAGGGCCTAAAATTTAAACTTAGAAAGTCTAAAGGTCAAACGTAGAATTCTTTCATTGGTAAAATAATATGAGCGGCTGTGAATAGTGAAAGCCTTAACCTTGTTAAACTAAACAATTACCGCCCCAATTAATGTTAATGCGTTCTATTCTATGCAGGTTCAGAAGCAAGCATGTGATAAGTTTGATCCATCTTTCTATCCAAATTTCAAAAAATGGTGTGATGATTATTTCTTTATTAAGGTACACCTCAACCTTTATTTCAATAGGTTTCTTAATAATTCATTCTTTATATGATACTGTGCTTTATCCACTATTTTCTGCCTCTACAACTGAGTAGAATCTATGAAATGATGGCTACAGGTTCAGGAATATCCTGTGTAGGCAATTACAACATTTTTTAAAATTGACACACATGAAAGGAAAACACAACAGAGCTTATACCCATGCCTAATTGGCTCAATGGGATCTTCTTTAGTAGTATTAGTTCTCCCAAACACTATATGGTAAACACTATAACAATAAGGACATCCCACACAAGAAACTAAATGCTTTTCAAAACTCAAGCCCTAATGGAATGGTGATTGATCTATACTCTCTTGTGACAAGTATTCATCTATTTGATGTCAAATATCTCACGCTTTATAGATGTCACAGTTCTCTAAGATTATAGGCCATTGACAACAACTTTAAAAACATTTGCAATGGGGTCTTATACTGTTCATTTTGCTTCTTGTATATCCACATGAGCAATTTCTGTTGTCCAACCTAACAACGTTCTTATTAGGAATCTAACATCAAAAACATGATACAATTTTTTTATGGGCTGGTTGATCAGGATTTTGACTTAATTGGATGTTGCTTTCTTGCAAGTGCATTCTAAGGGTTGACTAACCCTATAGTCTGTAGTTTGCAGTGCATTTTGTGTTAAGTTTGTAGTGAGGATAGGTGCTTCTACATTGGCTTGTGTCTAGCATGTGGAAGTATCCTCAAATTATAACTCTCTTGGTAAAAAGTAACCTTTATAATACTTTATGTAAAAGGTCAATTAGCCCATGGTATTGGAGGGCCCATGGTATTGGGTGTCCCATGGTATTGAGCCCATGGTATTTGCATAAAGTGAATGTTATAAAAGGAGTCTGAGGGAGAGTTAGTGAGACACATTGAGGGAGGTTGATCAGTAATTGATCAAATCTAAGAGATGGCTTCTCTTAAAGGCTTCAGAGAGAGGGATTCTCTCAAGCTGGAGTTGTCTTTAGTGATTGAGGGTCTGAGCCATACTCAGAGTGAGGGTTTGAGTCTATCTCTGGTTGATTGTAAGTGCTGAATGATAAATTTTTACAAATATAGCAGATCTGGAAATTCTTACGACTGATATTTAGATTATTATTGGCATTGCAGATCTAGAATACTGAAGGTACCAACTATGAATATAAACCATAAATCTGATGATAACCAGTAAATGACAGAAGTAGATCACAAATCAAGCAACCACCATGAACACAGGAAATTTACCCTGGGGAACCATGAACAAAATCTTCCTTAGAATATATTGATAGCATGAGAATACAATGAGCATATATATCAGACTTTTACATCAGGGATCAAATGCCCCTAGGGAAAACACATACAGAGAAGAAACTGTTGAAGACTGCCAACTAAATCCTGAAATGCTAGCATGAAGCCCTGTGGGGCCCGATCTGCCTGCGACCTGCAATGTGGGGCCTGATACCCTTGGCCTCCAACTAGTCAACACATAAACCTTAGACTGAATTTATTGAACCCTGATAATTTGAATAATGTGCTTGAGTAGTAGAGAGAGAGATTCACACGATCATGTATTTGACAGTAGCATGGTGCTCCTCTTTATAATTCTTCATTGAGTAAATACAATGGGAAAATACTTAGGGCCACCAAATACTACGGGCCCAATATCACTTATAATTTAATTGCTCATTAAAACAACTTAGGGCATCCTTTTGCAATAGCGTTCCTCTTTTAATATCTTATTAAGACTTGGGCAAACTTGTTTAGGCAAGTCTTCTTAGGCTTAGCTCTAGCTCCTCTTGGTTCATATGGTTCACATGTGCCAACTCATAGCTCATCAAATATATAAGGAAGATCTTGCGATGATGTGATCATCTTGTTCTCATGGTCATACGTTAGAATCATTCCTACTAGGGGTGGCCAAGCCCTAGAGAAAGTCTTCTAACTTAACCACCTAGAAGAACATCACACATCATCTCTGCCTCGACACACAAGGCACTGCTTCGACACACGAAGCCTAGTCTCGACACACGAGACTATATAGCAGCATATGCCTTGATACACAAGGCATGCTTCGACACATGGAGCTCAGTCTCGATACATGAGATGAGACTCTTCTCCAAGTTTCCCAAGACTACTCAGGACAACCTTGACACACGAGGATTTGCTTTGACACACGAAGCCTACTTGGAGAATGACTCACGATGCTGCAAACTTCAACAATATTCTTGTGAATCACAAAATAATAAAGACAATTTGTTGTTTGTTTTCCCTAGGGATTGGGGTTTCCAGGGTATATCTTGTGCAACTACGTATGGTATTGTTTATTTTTATTCTGCTATGCATTAGTAATCAGTGTGTTGTAATTTCTGATTCTTTTTTTTTATATGCATTATAAATCCGAGTATAAAAATCAGTGAATAAATTGCAATCAGATCTAGTTATTAAAATTAACATGGTATCTGAGCCTAAACTTTGAAGATCAGAAAACCAGTTTGTCACAGGAGATTAGGAAAGAGGCAGTGAAATAGAGCATGTTATCAACTATTTTGTATCATAGTTGGACTTCTTATGAGCCGCCAGTTCTATGAACATGTTCAATGTTTGTCATCAGTGTTCATAAGTTCAGAAGACTTTTCAGGGCCAATTTTGGCCCCTTCGTAATAATTGCATGTCTAAACCCCCTTGGGGGGGATTGTAATAAGTTGGTCTAAGCATTATTATTTTGTAAAAGACTTGGCCTACCTTAGGTTTGGCTATCAGGGGGATACTCGAGAGTGTGTTTTCCATAGGAATTATGCGCTGTGCTTCAATGGCGTATAATTCCTGAGTTTTTCACCCATACCTCCAAAGCTGGAGTATTCTCATGGTGGTCAAACCTAGGGAGGTTATTAAAGTCTATGTGTTTATGTTTTTTTATATGTTAGCCATCTAAATTGAGTCGTATGGACGCGCACTAGGTCCCCTAGGAGTTTGGTTTCATTTTGGTAAAATAATTTTTTTTTTTTTTTTTTTTTTTTTTTTTTTTTTTTTTTTTTTTTTTTTTTTTTTTTTTTTTTTTTTTTTTTTTTTTTTTTTTTTTTTTTTTTTCTGTAAAATTAGACCAATTTTTAATGGTTTAATTGGAAATTTTCAAAATGTAATAAAATCTTGGTCTAGAGGCGGAATTTTGCGTGGGGATGCTCGTTTTCATGCTCAGAGCGTCCTCTTTAACCTAGGACCCACTTTTCTTGGGTTTCGGGTGACTAGGTGGTCATTTGTGGCATTTTTTCCTAAAGGTGCTACAAAATGGCATTTAAATGCTAAAATGCCACAAATTGCACAAAGGGACAAAAATCAAAATAGTAAAAAAAATGATTAAAAAATTATGGGAAAGGTGGCTAAATGTTATATTATGGAAGGCGACCCTTTTTAGTGAATAAAGCACATGCCATTTCAAAACTTAGGATAGCGAGTGAGTGATGTCATATTCAACTCATACGCTTTCTCCTCCTCACGTGGGCGGATGTCCCATGGTTGAAGTGCGTAAAGGTGTGGGCGAAGCTTCCATTGGGAGAGGGGCGCCCCTCTCATGAGGTGGCAGCCACCTCATCCCATCACACCAACCCAAAGCCCCAAGCTGTGAGTCAATGCGTCAGTCACTCCTTTTGTGATATTTTCCCTCCATCCCAAGCTCTTGCCCTCTTCTCCTCATAACTCTATAAAAGCGAGGCTTGCTCCTCAGTGTTCACAGATGCAAGGAACCTCTGCTTAGTTGATAATTGTAATGTTTTTTGCCTTTTGTGCAAATATTGGAATAAGATTGAGACTTTGGAGGTCCATTTGGTACATGCATGGGATCATTGGTGCCTTATGAGGTAATATTGTTTTAATGTTTATGCATGCTTAGCTATTTGTAATTGGATCTAGCTTAGAGGGCTTCTTCTCAAGCACATAGGGCAAATATTTGTAGTCTTCAATTTACTTGTTGATGTTTTGTATTTGAAAGATCTTAAAGTAGTATGCTTTAATCAATTATAATTCATGCTCTTTCAACCTTTTTATATGCTAACATACTAGATCTAAGCTTTGTTCTTAAGTGTGTATAAGTTTCAGGATCGCTTTGGAGTAAGGGGTGGAGCTCAGCTGCATTTTCCTCTTCTTCAAGCCTCAAAAGGATTATCTTCCATTGTGTGTCCATTGGTCTCTATGAGTTTCAAGTAGATTCAAGACCCAATAGGGTTCTCCTTCTTCCTCATTTAAAAATATTAAAATATCTCTCGGTTACATTGTTCTTCACAAGCAAGCTAGATTCATTTAGAGTTTTCATCATTAGTAGGTTGCTTGTTTGCATTTAAATCTAAGTGTTTCAATCAATGTTATCGGAACCGGACCGGTCATTGAACCGACGAAGCCCAAAATGTGAACCAGACCGGAAACCGGAAAAAAACTGGGTAAAAAACCGGTTGACTAAAAAATACATAAAATATTCATATTTTGTAAAAAAACATATATATTCATGTGCATACATATGAATCCAAACCATTAATACACAAATATGCAAAGTTTCTCATATATATAGCAAGCATGGGTGCAAATAACCAAAATAGCACCTAGTGCAAATGCAATACATCTCTGAGGTTAGAAGCATCAATGATAAATACATTTTCTCCAATACAAAGGATGGCCATTTCTTAATGAGAATAAAATTATAAATGCACTGCAATATAATGAACTGATAGAACTATTTTTGTTCACATATAATCTGGAGAGTTAGCATTCCCACTGATAGGAACAAATAAATAGGTACCAAACAGCTTCATATGTTTTGCCCCTTCACATTATATATTAAATTGTGTCAGAAATAACAGAACAAGCAAATTTAAGCCCACAATTAGGTTAGGTTAGGTTAGGTATTGACCGGTTAGGTTAGGCTAGAAGGATAGCATAGTTTTTTTTCTGTGTTTTTTTTTTAAAATTGAGTTCAGTGGGCACAGTACGGACCGGCCGTTTCCTTGCTTGTTTGGAAAAAAATCTGGCCCAGTCGGTTTTATGCTCTGACCGGACCGGCCACCCCTGTAAACCGGCCGGACTGGCTTGTTTTGTCGGTTCCGGTCCGGTTCCAATAACATTGGTTTCAATACATAGTTTGATAGATCTCATGCTCTTATTTTAGATCTAAAGCATTAAAAGTTTCATTTTCTACTTAGATCTAAAATCACTATTCTATTACTTTGCAAGTTTAAATTTGTGATTTATTTAGGTATTGACCGGTTAGGTTAGGCTAGAAGGATAGCATAGTTTTTTTTCTGTGTTTTTTTTTTAAAATTGAGTTCAGTGGGCACAGTACGGACCGGCCGTTTCCTTGCTTGTTTGGAAAAAAATCTGGCCCAGTCGGTTTTATGCTCTGACCGGACCGGCCACCCCTGTAAACCGGCCGGACTGGCTTGTTTTGTCGGTTCCGGTCCGGTTCCAATAACATTGGTTTCAATACATAGTTTGATAGATCTCATGCTCTTATTTTAGATCTAAAGCATTAAAAGTTTCATTTTCTACTTAGATCTAAAATCACTATTCTATTACTTTGCAAGTTTAAATTTGTGATTTATTTAAAATCTTGAAGGATAGATTAAGTGCTATTTATTGGCTGCCCTATAAGGCTGTCTAAGATCCTAAGTAAGTTGGTCTAAACAACCAACTTATCTTAGTTATTGCTTTATTTTTGCTTAGCATAGTTTTGGGTAAATTTTTTTATGATTTTCTAATGTTTCCCTAACACTTTCAAAGTGATTTTGGGCACTTTTCAATAACATTTGTTTGCTAGTTTTAGTGTTGGTTTTACAGGAAAGCGAAGGAAGGAAAGCTAAAGCTTAGGGCATAAAATTCTAAAATTTCCCTCTTCTTCACCCCTTTGCTATCCCTTTGCCTTCTTAGGGCTAAAAGTCTCTTGAATTACATTGCATAAGCGGATCAAGAGCGCTCTCTATCAGAGGGTTAATTTGTTGTAATAAGATTTAATAAAAAGCAAGTGGGATTATGGCTCCCACACCCTTCTTTCCCCATTTGGGGGAAGCCTGTATCTACTTTCCATTTATTTGCTTTTTACTTGCAACGAGTTAGATAAAGTTAGCATTCTAGGTTAGCTTTATTTTTGCTTAAAGTTTAAAGGTTTCAATTTTTTTGCAAAAAAGTTTCATTTTTGCAAAGTACAATTTAGTTTCAAAGTTTTTATACTCTTGCTTTGCTTCAAGTCTTTAAAATCATAAAATCTCTTGAATCTCGCCATTTGTAGATCAAGAGTGCTCTCTGTCGGAGAGTTTACTTTGTTCTTTTTACTAACCCCCTTTCTCTCCCGAGTACGGTCTTCGGACCTGAAAGAGATTCTTGGGTAGATAATTAAAGAACTTGTTTTCAACATTTCACTTACAACAAACAGAGTAGTGTTCAAAATCTCTTGAATCACGCTCTTAAAGCAGATCAAGAGTGCTCTCTGTCGGAGAGTCAATCTTAAAATTTACCAACTCAATAAATCTCTTGAATCTCGTTCTAATTCGGATCAAGAGTGCTCTCTATCGAAGAGTCAATCGTAACGAATGAGTTTCACCCATTCCGTGTACGCTCTAGCCATAACTTTGGGATATCAAAAGCGGAAGTGTCGCATTTATAATTTCTCACATTTAATTAATCTATTCATTAATAAAATCAAGTCCCGCAAAACCAACGAAAATCCGGCGTTGCCACGCTGTGATCGAAAGTGGGGAAATTCTGACTAAGGAAGCGGAAACCATTGGAAGGCGACCTCAGAGCACCAGTTAGACTACATCCTTGTTGGTGTAGTGTTGAACACCGCTCTTGAGACTCCGTTCCAACCCACATTTCCTTGTACGAAGCCACCTAGATCACATTTCGGACACATTTCCTGTACCGCAAGTGGAAATCCCCTTATCCCACAATAATTCAACCTTATCTTCAAAATCATATAATAAAATAAACTAAGAGGCATTTGCACAACGGTTCTCTCAGCACTCCAACAGACAGTGACTCCATTAGCACTGGTCTTTCAACAACAACAATTATTCAATCTCTTTATTTGCTTATTATCCATCTATTGTTGTCATTCATTTGATATGTTGTGGATGTGTTACAATTTATATGTGTGAGCAACTTGGTTTAAAACTTTTCATTCATTCATAAAAACTCCTAAAAAACAATCTTCCCATAACTAAACACAAAACCTTAAAAAATCCTTAGCAACTCTTTTTTTAATAGGGTCTACCCCCATTGGCTTCGTTAGGAGTTTTCCTAAACGGAGGAGTCAGGATCAGGTGACAACACCTGACACTTTGCTTGCCCCCAAGGCCACATCGAGCAACTTAGAAAGTTTTTTGCTGTGCTCCCCCCCCAGGTGTACATCTCGGCGGAAACAAACTGAAGAGAGGAAAGCTTGTAGGTTGAAGCCTTGAAGGCCGCATAGAAAACCGTACGGTCATACGGTACGGAATTCCATATAGGTCGATTTTCTTTTGAAGCTTTTTATGTTTCATTCCATTTCTAGCATTTTGGGAATTTTGAATTTTTGCGTGTTCCGTACAGTCGTACAAAATCTGTACAGACAAGCCGTACATGCATGCATAAATTTTGCAAAAGTGATTTTTGTATATTTTTGCAGGGAGACTAAAATTTCCAGTATTGGGTTCAAGCCCAGAAATTTTGCAGTTTTACAGATTTCTCCTTCATCATGGAGAGAGTGTTGTTGGTATTGTTGATTGTTGAATTTTGATTAGGGTTAGGGTTTGCTGCAGAAAAATCAAATCTTATATACTTTAATGCAAAAATTCAATATAACAAATTTATACTGGAGTAGAATAGTACAACAGTAACTTAAACAAGATAATTCAAAACATAATTTTCATCTCTTTCAACTTTTCAACTTTAACACTACCAATGGGTCCTTGTATTAAAGTAATCTTTAGTAACATGTAACCAGCAATATAAGATTAACAGTAACAATTCTAATTAATAAGAATAGCAAGTTAGGGTACTTGCCTGGAGTGTGGGACCCTTCCTGTTTTATACTCAGAAAACTTTACTTTCAGAACGAGTTGAGCCTCTTAGAGGCCAGTAAACACTAGGAACCAGCTGACACTGCTAGAGGGTAAGTACAAATCAGAGAGAGAGATGATAGGTGTAGTACAATCAAACAGGGATGGTCAATGACAGTCAATAAACACAGTGACAATCTCAATCAAGTTCCAAGTTACTTCCAACATAATAGAAGTCCAATAGATATAAGCGCAAGAGGTTTGAACCCGAAAAATATGATCTCAATCAGACATAAAGGATCAACACATAGAACAGATCAAGTCTCAGTAATATGGATATGTTAAAGACAATTCTCAGCAATAGATCTGGTAGAAGAGCAGGGCTCGACATTTAAACATGGTCTGATCACTAGAGATCTGTCCACTCATGGCTTCCACAGACATGCACACAGCAGAGTAGGACAAAACCCGGGGCCTTACAACCTCCACAAAAATGCAATCAGCAGATAGATCTCACCCTAGACAGATCACAAACTGGTAGATTAGACCAGAAATGCCTCATGGCCTTAACCAATACAGATCACAAACTAGTAGATCGGACCAGAAATGCCTCACAGCCTCAACCAATGATCTCTCAGCATGCAGATCAGATCCCAAGCAGACTTCAAATTGCAGATCGGATCCCAGTCAAGTCACAAAAAACAGAACGAACCTTTCTCAGGTCACAAACAACAGATTGAACCTCTCTCAGAGTTACAAACAGCAGATTGGACCTTCTCAGAGTTATGGCAGACTTCGGTTACCTCAAAAAATCATGGTTAGCAAAATCAGATCAGTCAACCTCATGTCAAGTACATAGAGAGGCCATAAATCAGATCTCTAGAGTGGATATCTTTCAAATTAGACCAAGAAGCAGAGAAAGGGTTTACTAAGGTATGCGACCTCTCTTTCAGCAAATATCTAACCAACAAACAACCCTCAAGGAGGTCACGACCCAACCATAATAATATCAACAACCTTACAAAAGACCCTAGCAGTTAGACAAATCAGATCTGGAATGAAAGTAATCTCCAGCAGCAGGTGGACGACTTACACAGGTGAGTAAGCAACAACAAGAACCTCAAAAATCCTTGACGTCAAGCAGACAGGAATAAGAACTGATATAATGATGATAAGATGATGTCAAGTGAGTGAATTAGACATTATTAAATTAAATTTGAATACTTCTAGAAGGGTCTTCAAAATAATTCTTTAATTAGGTTAGGGTTCCATATAATAGGGTGGGTACCAATTAGTGAGGTTTAAGACACCAAAGATAAAAATAAAAGTCACAGCTTAAAAAAATAAAAATATAATTAAGGTGTCTTAGGTGAGGGTACTAGGGTCATAGTTAAAGGTACAAGGACCAATATAAGGTACAAGCCAAAACCATAAAATAAGAAGGCGTTCATGACCCATAACCCTTAGGACCAAAGGGTGTACCACTAAGGTGGGCAAATAACCCTATTACCCATAAGACCAAAACATCAAGGTGTAAGTGTCAAGACAAACCAAGGTGGGTAGAAAAACTTTCTAACCACAAGACCAAGAAGCAAGAAGGTGTAAAGATCGAGGGTGAGTAACCAAGGTGGGGTACAACCAAGCATCTCTTTCTCAAATGTACAAGGGTTCCATATACTTCTTGAAAGTTCATCATCACTGTATATGGAAGGTCCACACTAGATGATGTGATCATGTGTTCCTCTAGATTGCTCCTTAGGTCAATTGCTAGTGGCTCCATCAAGGGGTGGCCAGTCCCCCCTTGAGAAGACCATCTAGCTCAACCATCTCAAAGACCCTAGGAGAAGAGGACATTGCACATCATCATCTTGGTAACTGACCAAGAACCTCCATTCTCAAGGAATGGCTCTTAGCCTAAGGCTGAGCTTCAGTCCCAGAATGAATCATGTTGATCAACCACTTGGTCCTTGACCAGGTTCTTCAGCCCCAGGCTGAAGGTTGACCGAAGTCAACATCTTGGTAACTGACCAAGTGCCTCCATTCTTAAAGAATGGCTCTCGACCCCAAGATGAGCTTTCAGTCCTAGACTGAATGTTGATCAACCACCTGCAGGACCTACTTGGTCTTCGTGACCAAGAATCTGCCTGGTCCTAGACCAGGATGTCTCTGTCTCAACTTGTAGGATTTGCTTGGTCTTCATGACCAAGAAACCGTCTAGTCCCAGACCAGAATACCCTAGAGACAAATAGGGGCCCTAGCCACATGCTAGGGACTTTGCCATGGCATAAACCTGCTTGGTCCTCGACCAAGAACCCCAGGAGACAACTAGGATGGCCTTAGGGTACTTTCTAGACTCTTACTCTTTACTCTGCCTGGTTAACTTGACCAGGAACCCTAGTTAACTGACTAGGGTACCATCCTCTCTGAGAAGGGTTTCACAGCTGCACTAACTTTAACACTGATTAGTTGGACGAATGGTTGTTGAGTTATGGAAGTTTTTTCGTAAGGCTGGATTGCAGGTTTTGCAAGGATTGCAGAAGTTTTTGTTGTCGTGAAGGATAGAGGATCGGTTAGATGGGACATCCACTAGTGGTAGGGCTATCTCACAGGACCAAAGAAGCATGTGGTTGATATGGATTTTTCACTCATTGCATGTCTCTCTAGCTCAATGTCCATCGGTGTGTGGTACATTGACAGTGGTGCTTCATGTCACATGACTGGAGTAGGAGACTATTTCGCCAGCCTAAAGGAGCACAAATCTGACTTCTATATTGAACTTGGTGACAACACTAAGTACAATCCAGTAGGTACAGGGACTGTGAAGTTTAAGAGGGAATTCAGGAAGGCATTATTGGTGAAGGACATACTATATGTACTAGGGCTACATAAGAACCTGATTTCGGTTTCGACCTTGGAGGACAAAGGGTTTGAGGTAACTGTCCTTGATGGGAAAGTCTACATCCATCCCAAGGGATCTAGTTTCAACTCGGCGAAAGTAATTGGGGTCAGGAAAAACAAGTTGTACAAACTTCAATTCGAACCTGCCAGTGCGTTGGTGAGGAACAATTGTAGTCATGATGGTGAGTTATGGCATAGATGTATGGCACATTTGCATCTTGGAGCACTCAAAGTGCTTAGGGAGATAATGATTGGTTTTCCTTCTTTCAGTTTAGACCATCATAGTGTATGCAAAGGGTGTGCCATGGGAAAGTACGTCAAGACTTCCTTCGCATGAGTGATAATAGGTCCAAGGGGATCTTGGATTTGATCCATTTAGATATTTGGGGGCCCATGTCAGGCGTGTCTATTGGAGGGTTCAGATATTATGTAAGCCTCATAGATGACCATTCCGAGAAGCCTTGGATCTATTTCTTGAAGAGCAAGGAATCTGGAGAAGTCTTCAGACGGTTCCAAGAGTTCAAAGCTCTTGTGGAGAACTAGACTGGGAAGAGGATCAAGGCGCTCATAATAGATAATGGAGGTGAGTACACCTTGAGTGCCTTCGAGTTCTATGCAGATGACGGGATCAAGAGGGAGCTGATAGTCCCTTATAACCCACAACTGAATGGAGTCTCTGAGACGAAGAATAGAGTGATCGTTGGGGTAGAAAAGGCTATGTTGCATGATCAGGATTTGCCTATGTTTTTATGGGCAAAAGCTTGCAACATTGCAGTTTATGTGTAGAATACGAGCCCGCACAAAGTATTGGGGAAGATGACTCTTGAAGAGGCATTCACAGGAGAGAAACCAGAGATTGGACATCTTCGCATCTTTGGGTGCTTAGTATACTGTCATGTCCCAGTTGAGAAGAGGACGTAATTTGAGCGAACGGTTGAGAAGGGCATTTTTGTTGGGTACAACGAAACCTCAAAAGTCTACAAAGGTGTACATTCTAGCATTGAAGAGGATAGTGGTGTAGAGGGTTGTGAGATTTGAGGAGGACAAGGCTTTCAAGAAGTCTTGTGGATCCATGCTAGTTGAAGCATAAACTTAGGAGCATGAAACACCAAAGGCAGAGGTTAGACCACCATCACATGTTATAGGTACATCGATGAGCGTGGAGGGTGATTAGCATGATCATGAGGAGGAGCAGGATGCTCAATTTATCCTGGTTGAATCTTCTAGGAAGAAGAAGCCAAAATAGGCAGAGCGAACCTTGAAGGAGGCACATGAGCTAGTGGATGCTCCAAGGAATTTAGTCAAGACGAGCAGACCACCGCAGATATTTTCCAGTTATGTGGAAGTAGTAAGCAACATTATTGATTCTGATCCTTTCAGCTTTGAGGAGGTTGTAGACCAATAGGTTTGGGAGGATGTCATGGTGGAGGAGTATTCTTCCATCATGAAGAATGATGTGTTGGATATAGTACCTAGATTAGAGGGAAAGTTAGTGGTGAACTCCAAGTGGATCTCTAAGATCAAGCATATTGCAGATCGTGGGGTGGAGAAGTTCAAGGCAAGGTTTGTGGCAAGAGGGTTCTCTCAGAAAGAGGGAGTTGATTATGGGGAGACCTTTGCTCTTGTTGCCAGATATGTTTCCATTAGAATTGTCATGTCTATTGCGTCAGAGATGGGGTGGAGCTATGTTGCATGGGAGCATCCCCATCTCCGCCCCCACTCCCGAAGCTTGCTTCCGAAGGAAGCGTCCAAGAAGCGCTGGGAAAGCATGCTTCCTAAATGCTCTCGTATGGGAGTCTTTTTAGGAAGCTCGTTTCCCTGCAAAAAAAATGTTCCCCCTTTTTTTTTCAATTTTTCTTAAAAAAACCAAAAAGTTAAGTGATGGGTGTGGGGGAACTAACCCTAGGCCCATACTAATGTTATATAAATGAGGAAAAGCTTACTCTAATAGCAAAAAACCTAACCTTAGTAATCATCAGTAGCATTAAATGATAATATTAAATTCTTAAAGTAAAAGTTGACATTCTCCTTATCTTTCATTTTCTATCCTCTTTCTTAAATTTTTAACATTACCATTAATTGTTTCAGGATGCTTCAGTGGTTCCAACCTCATCGGACTTCAAATGCAAAAAGTAGAATTTTTTATCCCATTCAAAATTCAACAAGCTTAACAGTTTTTAGGATTTCAGGATTGCAATGTTTCCATTGGATTCTATCATGTATGAGGGTATGGGATTGGGATGTAATCAAACACATCAACCCCTTTATTTACCTTGATGTTGGTCGTGCTAATTGTTCAGATTGATGTTGGTGGCCTTAAAACTAGTTTTTGAAGAATCCCTAGTTTATAGCCTATTTATTGATGTACTTTGGTTCAGATATGGATTGCAATGTTTCCATTGGATTCTATCATGTATGAAGGTATGGGATTGGGATGTAATCAAGCACATCAACCCCTTTATTTACCTTGATGTTGGTCGTGCTAATTGTTCAGATTGATGTTGGTGGCCTTAAAACTAGTTTTTGAAGAATCCCTAGTTTATAGCCTATTTATTGATGTATTTTGGTTCAGATATGGATTGCACTTGGTGTTGTTTTGGTTGTATGCACTCTTGCTATATACATGAGAAACTTTGTATATTTGTGTATAACGGTTTGAATTATGATGGATGCACATGGTTTTGTTGACATATGCATCAAAATATATAAAAATATATATTATACAAAAAACTCTCTCGAAACGGTCCCAAACCGAAATCTTTTGAAAATTTTGCTTTTCGCTCCTGCTTCCCGCTCCCACTCCCCCTCCCCCTCTCGAGTAACCTTGGTGATTGACGAGGAAGTGTATATAGAGCAACCTCATGGTTTTGATGTTCATGGGAGGGATTCTCATGTGTGCAAGTTGGAGAAGGCTCTGTATGGACTCAAGCATGCACCTAGAGCTTGGTATTCCAGGATCAACAGTTATTTGTTGAGTATGGGTTTTGTCAAGAGTGAGGTGGATTCCAACATGTACTTCCTATTGGTTGGTGATGATCCACTCATTCTTGTACTATACGTGGATGACCTGTTTCTGACAGGATATGTGAAGCTCATAGCAAGATGCAAGAGGGACCTTGTGAAGGAGTTCTAGATGAAGGACTTGGGACTGATGCACTATTTTCTGGGATTGGAGATATGGCGACGTGAAGGTGAGATTTTCCTTGTTCAAGGAGAATATGCAGTTGAGATTCTAAGGAGATTTAGGATGGAGGAATGCAAGCCTATGACTATGCCCATGATCACCAACTTGAAGAAGCTGAATGCTTCTGAGTCAGAGTTGGTGGATTCCGTGGTGTATAGATAGTTGATTGGTTCTTCGATTGATTTGGTCAACACCCGGCTAGATATTTGTTTTGCTGTGAACACCCTCAGCTAGTACATGGTGGATCCGAGGAGGGTGCATTGGATAGCAGCGAAGCATGTCCTCAGGTATCTGACATGAGGACATGTAGTAAGGACTTAGGTATGTTCAAGGTGATGGAGTCAGTTGGTGGGATACACAAATTTCGATTGGGCAGGCAGTGCAGTGGACAGAAAAGGCACCTTAGGGTGTTGCTTTAGCTTGGGATCAATAGGTGTTTCATGGCTCAACAGGAAGCAAAACTCTGTGGCACTTAGTTCTGTGGAGGCTGATTCTATGGTAGCGAGTTTGGTGAGTTGTGAGGCCATATAGCTTCGCAAGATGCTCATGGGGTTATTTGGTCGAGAGTTGGACCCGGCGGTAGATGACAATCAAATTTGCCTCAAGCTCTCTGAGAATCCAGTGTTTTATGACTAGTCAAAGCACATCGAGATCAAGTATCATTTCATCAGGGACAAAGTTCAGAGAGGAGCTGTGAAGTTCCAGTACATTCCATAGATGAGTAGGTTGCGGACATCTTCACCAAAGGATTGCCTAAAGGCAAGTTTGAGTCCTTCAGGGACAAGTTGGGGGTAGTGTAGAACTCCTTCCTCAGTAAGAGGGAGTGTTGAAGTTTGTAGTGAGGATAGGTGCTTCTACGTTGGCTTGTGTCTAGCACGTGGAAGTATCCTCAAATTGTAACTCTCTTTGTAAAAAGGTAACCTTTATAATACTTTATGTAAAAGGTCAATTAGCTCATGGTATTGGGTGTCCCCTGGTATTGAGCCCATGGTATTTGCATAAAGTGAATGTTATAAAAGAGTCCGAGGGAGAGTTAGTGAGACACATTGAGGGGGGTTGATCAATAAGTGATCAAATCTAAGAGAGGGGTTCTTTGAGAGGCCTCAGAGAGAGGGATTCTCTCAAGCTGGAGTTGTCTTCAGTGATTGAGGGTCTGAGCCATAGTCAGAGAGTGAGGGTTTGGGTCTATCTCTGGTTGACTGTAAGTGCTGAAGCATTCCTGTGAATCACAAAATAATAAAGACAATCTGTTGCTGGTTTTCCCCATGGGTTGGGGTTTCGAGGGTATATCTTGAGCAACTGTGTATGGTACTGTTTATTTTTATTCTGCTGTACATTAGTAATTAGTTTGTTGTAATTTCTAATTCAGTTTGTTTATATGCATTATAAATCTGGGTATAAAAATCAGTGAAAAAATTGCAATCAGATCTGGTTGTTAAAATTAACATTTTGTGCAATGTGTACAAACAGATGTGTAGTACTGAAGATAAACATGGAGAAAGAATTGACAATAGCTAATTCAAGTAATTAACTCTATTCATTAATTTTATAAAATCATTATATCATGCACATAAATGTTCCTTAATTGTATACAAGATCGAGCCTCTAAACCAGACCCAAAAGTCCCAATTTGCAGACCTTGCCATTATATATAAAAACGTTTGTTAGACCTCTAACAACAAATTGGGTGGTCTAACTTGGCAACTTTTAGGATTGCTTACAGTTGATGTGTCATAGGTTGATCTGTTCCTCTATAAGTTTGTTGTGCTGAGAGAAGTGAGGTGCATTCTACAACCCAGTATTGAAGAGATTGTAGTGTGTTTCCCATCCCATTAATTCTATTTCTTGGAGCACATTATGCATAAACCATTTAATATCGTGTTTTAAACTAAATAATGCCACATTCAACATTAAGACAAGCAAATTACATAAATTTAAACAAGCATAAATAAATTGTCTCAACTTCTCAATTTCATCATAAATCATAAAGTTCCATCAAATCCTTAGTCTTTAGGACACAAAACATGTCAAATCTAAGATGAGTTGGCGTTCTAATTAAACAATTAGTGGCCCATTGTCACTCCCCAACATGGTGGTTCCTTGTGCAAACAAAATATTCCCTCAAAAACTGACTCTCTGCCCTTCTTAATTTGTTTTCCCTGAATTTTGATCCTTGCATGCCTGTCTGAAATCATAAGCCATAATCTGGGTGATGGAGTCCTTGCCATGATATCTTGCTGTTTTTCTTCCTCCTTCCATCTTTTTATCTCTCTGATTCCACTGCTGCTGTTTCTTGGCTTGAACTAGCTTGTAAATCCAAAATTCTTCTTTGATGATGGTAAAAAATTTGTCCCAAGAGTTTTTTGAACTACTCCTGTAGCACTCTGTAATTGAACTAGCTTGTAAAGCAAAATTATTTGACCCATTTAAACTCAGTATTCTTTGATGAATTTTTTATGGGAGATAGAGGAAAATGTTTTCTACGCCTTGCAAAAATTTCAGACTCAGTTTGCAAGGCATGTGTAAGAACTGATCAAAATACTGGACCTACTCAGTTGTTCTGAGTTGTCTTGACTGCTCCTGTAGTGGTCTGTAATTAAATTTTTTTACCCAATTAAACTCTATTATCTAATGAAATTTTGAGGGAAGATAGAGGAAGATGTCCTTTACACCGTGTAAAAATTTCAAACTTTGATTCGAAGGAAATAGTGAGATTCAAAGGAAATAGTGAACATTGATCAAAACACTGGACTTACTCAGTTTTTAGGGTGACTTTGTCTCTGATTTTGATTTATTCTTGCTCATGAAAAAAATAGAAACGCTGCTTCATACTTTGTTGAGGGTAATGGGCTTGTTCAATCATCCTTTTCTATTTGAAAAAGACAAAGTTGGGCTAAGTTCCTACCTCTTTTCTCAGCCTGAGATTTTGGATTTCCCTTGACCCTTGTTTCCTTCTCTAATTCCTTGCAAGTTCACCTTGTTCTGCCTTATATACTGCCTCTTTTTGCAACTGCCCCTTTCTTCCACTTATGACTTTAACAATTTAGTGTTTCTCCTCAGATTGCCCTGCTCAACATCTATTCCTTAGTCTCTTCCTGGAGAATTTTAACTTCTCTGTCAGCCTCTCATCTTTGATCAATTCAGGGTTTAGATGATCTTTGATCTTGTTGATTATGATAAGTTCATTGAGTTGAATCTCCAAACCTCTCACCATAGTAGAATACTCTTGCCCCCTTATGTTTTGGAAATGTTGAGCAAATTCAATGGCCAAACTGTCATCAAGACCTTTCAGTCTGTTGAAATACTCAAGCCAGAATGATTCCTGAAATATCTGGACAACCTTTGGGTTATTATAGAGTCTATAGGTTTTGATGGGCTCCCTCTTGTTGAATCTTGCCTCCATTGTAGGTATATTCTTTATGAAGATGACAGGCTTTCTCTGCTAGGGTTACCCACAATTCCCTTATTCAAAGATTGAAGTTCCCTTGTCTTCCTTTTCCTGCTCTTTGGTTCTCTTTGTGTTGAAAACTGCAGCCTGGAGGATATCCAGTGAGTTCTGTGGGTTCATGCACCACCTCTTGTATGCATAGATCCTTACACAACTTCTTCTTTCTCAAGTTCTGTTTCTCATAACACAGTCTCTCCACTCAAGCATGTGGCTTTCCCAGCTTAATACACCGAGAGAAAACTTGCTTTGAATGTGCAACAATCTTCAGAACATTTTGTTAACTATTTTCCCATGTTTCCTTTCAGCTCGACCTCCTTTAGCTCTTTCCTTCTATTCATTCATACTCATTACTTTGCATGTCACCAACTTAAATGATAATTCGAACTTCATCTGGATGATGCTTGATGAGCATTGCATGGCATGATTAGTGTGCTTGGTTGATGTTTCTACTTAATTCTTCACTCATCCGTGACTTTTCATCAGCTACAATCTCATTGGTCATAACATTGTGTATTCATGCCACATGCGGCTTTTGTCGTAATAAGAATCTCCCCCCTAACATAAGGTTCAATGCCCACATTGATTGACAGGAATTGAATTGGGAATTGGAACTTGATGTTATGTGACGGTTTTGACATGAGATGTGCTATGCTAAAATAAATATGATTGCTTAGATTAAGGGTGCCGGTACATGATCATGGTGTACTATGTGCATGTTGGTATTGTAAGAGCAACTTCTTGTTTCAAATTCTTAGTATTGTTTGTAGATTGTAGTGCCCAAGTGATGTAGTGGTATTCCTATAGCATCTTGTAGCTCCTGAGTGCGAACACTTATGTAGCGGGTCCTTCCTATAGCTTCCTGTAGGAATTGGCTGTAGGTGGAATCTCTTGTAGTTTCCTGTAAGTGCAAGTTCCTGTAGAAACTCATAGTGGAGTCTCCTGTAGATTCTTATAGAAACCTGTAGTTGGACACTTTTGTAGTGTCCTGTAGAATTGTTTCTATGGGCCAAGAATATGGTATGGATGAAGGGTAGAAGTATGAGATGAGGTAAATAATGGAAGAATAGAATATGGTAAAGTGTATGTAGGAATGTGAATGGATGTATATGGTGTATGTGAAGGAATTGATGGGATATGAAGTAATTGCTGTAATGTTCAACTATGAAATGAGTGGGTTTACGGAAAAAATGATATCGAGGAATGAAATGAAAGAATGAGTAAATGGAATGAATAATGTTGCTTTGTTTGCTTGCTGAACTTTGTTTTCGTTGTAATGATTTTTGAGTAGAGAAATCCTTTGGAGACTTGTACCTTGTCCGATGCGGCTGATTCACTAACTGTACCTCGCCCTCCTTGGGTTGGGGAGTGTCTCTTTGATAGCTGCCTTGGAGATTTGTAGAGCAACTTGGAACTGTGAGATACTCTATTTTACTTTGTATCTCCAAGATGCCTGGCAAATTTGGAAGCTTCGTTTCTTTTCTATGTTGCAAGATATATATGTGAAGAATTTCTTTGATACAGAGCTCTAGATGGCATGTTCTTGTATTGGAATCGTTGGTGAAGATTTCCTGAGTTTTTCAGCTTGCTGGTTTTAATGTCAATGTTTTTCAGTTAAATGTTCAGTTCAGTTTGGTTGGCTGGAAATTATAACAATATTTTTCAGACAATTTAAAACACTGCTGTAACTCAATCTTATGACAGAAAAAAATAAATGCACACACAGGAAATTTTCAGACACAAAGATTTTTGGCCAATAGCCCTGGAAAAACCCCCACGGGGAAAACCAGTCAGAGAGAGATGATTTTATTTCTTCAACAATTTTCAGTACAGAAATTTTACAGTAAAAATTTACTTATCTCCACAATAGAATTTATCACCCAGAAGCTGCCTCGAAAACTGTGCCAAACTGCTGCCTCGAAAACAGTGCCAAATCACACACCTCGATTTCTGTGCCCAGCCTCGATTTCTGTGCAGAAAAATACAGTCTCGATTTCTGTGCCAAAGGTACAGACCGTACAGGCTGTACAGACCTCGAAAACTGTTCCCAAACATCTAGAAAACCGTGCACAGAAAAATTCTCGAAATCTGTGCTGCTGTATGGTACAGCAATAAATGCTGTGTACAGTGCCTTGATTTCTGTGCCACTTAACTGCTGTACAGTGCCTCGAAATTTGTGCCACTTCACTGCTGTACAGTGCCTCGGGATCTGTGCTGAAAGTTAGCTGCTGTTGCCTCGAAATTCGTGCTTTTCATAAATGCCCTGAACCTGCTCCTCGAAAATTGTGCCCCCCTTTTTCTTCTTCAGCTCTCTCCTTCACTCTCTTCACAAGAATGATATGTTTTGCCTTTTCCCTTGCTTTTGATGAAACCCTAGGGTGAGTGAATGGACACTCAATCCAATGGCTGAGATTGGATGAGATCTATGGATGATAATAATTGCTCATTAAATTCTCATAAAAATAATTTCACTCACTTAAATTTATCAAAAGTGACTTTAGTCTCTAAAGTCACATTAAATGCTCATCTCAAGTCATTTAATGCAAGGGTCACTTTATTTCCCCCTTTAAGTGACTGAGGCAAAAAGTCACTAGGGGAACACTTTCCTAGGTACAAAAAATCAACTCTCCCTCTTACCGAGGAAGGTGTTCTGCACCACTCCCAACTTGTCTCTGAAGAAGACAAACTTGCCCCTCCCCAAAGATTTCGTCAGAATATTTGCAACCTGCTCATCAATGGAAATGTACTGCAACTCCACAGCTCCTCTCTGTACGTAGTCACAGATGAAATGGTACCTGATCTCTATGTGCTTGGCCCTGTCATGGAAAACTGGATTCTCAGAGAGTTGAATGCAACTCTGATTGTCACAGTAAATCACCGCAAGTCTAAGCTCCTGATCAAACAAATCTACCAACAACTTACGAAGCCACAGTGCCTCTCAAGTAGCCTGACTGGCTGCCATATACTCAGCCTCAGCAGAACTCAAAGCAACGGACTTTTGTTTCTGGCTGAACCACGAAACTGCTGTCGAGCCCAAACTGAAACAACAACCGGAAGTGCTCTTCCGGTCCATGTCACTGCCTGCCCAGTTTGAATCTGTGAAACCAACCAAACTGACTCCACTCGAACCCCTGTAGTCCAATCCATAGTCCACTGTACTTGCAAGATATCTCAACACATGTTTTGTGGCTGTCCAGTGTACACTCCTAGGCTCCACCATGAACTGGCTAAGAGTGTTCACTGCAAAACACAAGTCTGGCCAGGTGTTGACCAGATACATCAACGGCCCAATGAGATGACGGTATAGTGTAGGATCCATCAACTTACCCTCAGAAGCATGTAGCTGCTTCCAGTTGGTGATCACAGGTGTGGACATCGGCCTGCAATCCTCCATCCAGAATCTCCTCAGAATATCAACTGCATACTTCAGATATCCTAGAATGTTTGAGAAATCCAGCAGAACAAAGAACCCCACATCATCTTCCTATTAATAACTGAGCTTGTTTGCGTTGAATTGCACTTCTTTAACTTGTTCTCTTCAGTGGAGTCACTAGATAAGACTTACAAGGTTAGCCTTTAACAAAAATCTTATCAAAGGACAAAGCAAAGCTTACCTCTTCGCCTTGTTCTTGTAGAGTACCTCTTTTAATTTCTAATGTGGGAGTCACTAGGAGAGATCTGTCAAGTTAGATCAAAACAAATCTCATCGAAGTACTAAACAAGAACATACCTGAACCACAAGAAATATGTTGGATGTGTATGAAAGAATAATGGATTCAGCTCGAGGATCCTTCTTCAATTCGAATGCTTTTTGATTGGAATTGCCAGATAAGACCTGTAGGGTTAGTCCTTAGTAATAACATGTCTTAAAATATCAAGCAAGGAGTTACCTCAATTTCTTACCGAATGTGGTTATTGGCAAGGATATGAAAAAATGGCCTGAGCCAACCACCTCAAGTGTCTTGAAGGTCCTCGGCAACATTGCCAAAAATGTTACTCTTTAATCTAGCAGTATGAAGTAAGTAGTGCACTGTAGATCAAATGCTAGTGATTGATAAGCATGTGGGAGAAATCTATGCCCAAATGTCCCCACAGCCTAGCCCCTCAACTTTTTCGGGTAACTCCTAAACCCAGGGGAGAGCCCTTAAAGATACCTGCAAACACTTAAACATGCAAATACTTTTTACAACCTTGTAACTAGATCAATGCCTTATATGGAGTTCAAACAATGTATAAAGAAGACAACTAGATCTAATTGAGGAGTTAATTCAATAGCTATTCATTAACATCATCATTCACTTTCCTCTTTGATAAATTCCACAAATCCCAATGCAACTTCACACTTATCAAGGTACCCTCACATATCCCAAGGCAACCTCACAAAAGGTGTGCTTTGAGGAATAGATGAAAGGGAAGGGTAGGGATAAGCCCTAGGTCCAATCAAAAGCCCAACACAATCCAAAGGTGAGTTAAAATTTAGGGTTCTCATGTTCCCCAATGCACTTGCTTAAAACAAGATGCCCTTGCAAACTTGTGGATAAATCCACTAGGTTGAAATTAGTGGGTGGACCAAAATTTCCAAATTTCAAATATTTTTGTATTTTTGGAATTTTTCAGATTTTAAGTGTTTTAGAAAATTTCAGATTTTTAGAGTTTTTATAATTTTCAGATTTTAAGGGATTTTTATGCATAAAATTGCTGCAAAAATAAAGACACATAATTGATAAAAAGAAGTGAGTGGATTTGTTAGTGTTGATACTAACTTGTTGTGGTGCCTTTGCTAGGCCCTTGTATTGTTGGCTAGAGTTTACTATTGATGGGGGATGCCCTAACTAGGGTTTGGAGCAATGCTATTAGAACCAAATTGGTGACTTGATTGATCAACCCCAAAAATTGGAACTAGATGAGAATTGGCAAAAAATCAAATACAAAAATTGGTCAACCAAAAAATACATAAAATATTTAACTTTTGATAAAATAAAAATCTCTTCATGTACATTCCATTCGAACCAAACCATTGGACACATATGACCATTGACAAGTTATCTCATTGACAAGTTATCTCATGTCTATGGCATTGTAAGGGTGAATATAGCCAAATGGCATTGAGTGCAATACATATTTGAACCAAAATACAACTACATTGAGGCTCTAAATACGCTGCAAAGTCTAAAAATATTCTTAATATAGTCTATAATCAAATCAAACTACATTGCCATTTGAATTTTTGGTCATTTTGGGTGAAGGGAGTGCATCAGTACAAAGCTTGTCAACTTGGTTGGTTCTGACCAGTTTTGGCTTGAACTTGCTGGTTCTGACCAGTTTTGGATCGATTCAGATGAAAACTGGTCATTTTTGGTCTGAGTAGCTAATTTTGCTCTAAAATTCCCTAGAATTGGTCATATTGGCTAGTTTCACCTGTTCTGATCCGGTTCTTATAACATTGGTTTGGAGGCATTGGAGAGTCATAGCTTGTGATAATCTTGAAGGGCTATCTTCTTCCAGCCTGTGATAAGTTGTCGGTATGCACTTGTAACTTCATTATTGTGTATATATGAAATGTACTTTGCTATGTCAATTGGGTCTAGCCCGAGTGGTTGTGGGATGGAGTGTTATTGTCACCACCCAGGTTCTATTCACGTAAGTGACATGTTGAGCTCATAATGAGTATATTGTTGTAATGGCTTTGAGACCTGTTGTTGATTGGCCTTGTGCCCTGAAGAATATAGGGTTTACCCTGGGTACCATCCTCGAAATGACAAGAAGTGCCCCATGGTTTGCCTGTGATATTTACTTGGAAAAAATGAAATGTACTTTGGCATCCACACTTTGTGTACTTGGAGATCTAATTTTTAGCTTATATTCTCATGGGGAAAGAGTAGTTTCTTGGGCTGTTTGGTACACTGATTTATCATGAACAATAACAGATTTTGTTGAGTGATTTGACAAGTATATAGAAGCTAAGTGGTTAGATTTGTGGCTGTAACAAATCTGTTGTTGTTGGTAATTGTGCCCCAAGTGCTGGAAACATATTCCCCTTGAAGTACAAATGTTTATTGGTTATTTTCTTGGGTTTCCTTATGTATTTGGTTGGACAAAATGAAATATATACTACTGTAATTTATATTTGAGATTCAACCCTAAAGCTGAAAGTTAACTGGAAATATATCCAGGAAACTTCATGTTTGAGGTGAAAATTTTCTGAATTTACATTAAGCAAAGATTTCTTGAAATTTCCAGATGTTCAGTGATTACTACAAATTCTGAAAATTTAATTTTCAATGTCTTGGCTGAACATCTAATCTCTTTTGGGAGATTGCAATAAAACAATACTCTTATGAGTCTAGAAACCTTTACATACTGCTATAGCATGAAGAAGACTACATGAATAGTTTTCTACCGGGAAAGGTTATGCTGACACCATCCTCCATCTAAATGATGTCAAGTATACCGGATTATCCATCCACTGCATGTTTTGAACAGTCCATCTGCTATGCAATTCAGTTCTCTGAAATTGTGGGTGCAGGGGTAAGAGACAAACCTTCAGATTTTGGGCTTCACCTGCTCTGTAAGGTGATCCTATCCAATTTTGAGATTCCTAATCTAGCCTATAACCCATCCCACAACCAATCTAGAGTCTCCAAAGATAAGGAGATCTATTATGCCTTTGTCTACATCTAAACCAACCAAGATAAGTGTTGTTCCTTGAGATGTTTCCTTTGAGAGGAACAATGTTGAGGATCCTTCGGGGGTTAGAAATCTCCCCGTTTTAGGTTACAAAGAAACATTCCAATAACCGGAGGGGACATCCCTTGATAAAAAAGATTTTCTTTAGAAGCTTCCTGTCACCAAAATGCTTTTAAAGATTTTATAATGTTGCAAATATCTCTGATTTCTCCCGATATTTCCGATTTCTCTTGAGTTTTTCAAGTTGCCGATTTTTCTGATATTTTCATAATTCTTCAAGACTAAGTTTTTTCTTGATGACATTTTCCGATAATTTCGGTATGTTCCCCAATATTCCCGATTAATTTCCTTGCAGAGCCTTGGCGATATATTCCCCGAAATGATGTTTGCAACATTGTTTTATATATGCTGAGATAGAGCGGCAATCTGAATCAAAGCAAGAGCATAAAACACAACATTATCATAACTAGAAGGGCAGCTTTATCCGGACAGTAAGACAATAAAATTGGATGTTCAATGGTAGATGTGGAAGATAAGAGGTCAATAGATACTTTATATATCATAAAGCAGGCTCTAATAGTCAAATATGGAATAAGAAAAAATAAAAAGAATGTATCATTGTATGGAGAATAGCATTAGATCATTGTATCTTGTTGGTGAATGTGTCTTGAGTCTTTGTACTTTTTGATGCAAAGGGAGGAAGGCGCTAGTGTTTGTGAGAGGCAAAACCTGGACAAGACTTGAAGTGGTGCTAGGGATGATGTCCTTGTGTGAGAAGGACGTAGGGTTTGTAGCAAAGAAACCCTAGAGGAGACTTGGAGCACTTTTTTTGGAGAGCTTGTGTAAGGCAACCTTGGAGAAAGATCAAGTGTGGACTTGGTGTTAATGCTAGCTTGTTGTTGAGACTTTGGAGTGTCTAGTAGTAACTTGGTGTGATGTCTTGCTAGGTTATGTTTGCTGGTTAGGGTTGTTGATGGTGAATGCCTAAATAGGGTTTGGATGTGCATTGGAGAGTCCTAGCTTGTGATAAGTTTGAAGGGCAATCTTGTTTCAGCTTGTGATAAGGTGTTGGTATGTACTTGTAACTTCATTTATTGTATATATGAAGTGTACTTTTCTGTCCAAACTTTGTGCACTTTCAGATCTGGTTTTCAGCATATGCTCTCGTGATGATTGAGTAGTTTCTAGTGTTGGTTATGTATGTTGATTTAACATAACAATGAACAGCTTTTGTTGAGTGATTTGATATGTAAATATTAGCTAAGAGGTTAGAGTTTTGGCTGTAACAAATATGCTGTTTATAAGTTATTTTCATATCTGTTATATGTTTCGGGATTGTGCCCATAGAGCCTGAAATCTAGTTCCCTTGAAGTAAATTGTTTCGGTGATTATTTTCTTGGGCTTATTTATGTATTTGGTTGGACAGAAGTGAAATATATTCTGCTGTTATTTATATTTCAGATTTAGTCAGAAGGCTGATAGTTCACAGAGAACAGATCCGGGGAACCTCAAGTATTGAGGTGAACTTTCTGAATTTGTCTTAACCATGGATTCTCAAAACTTCCATGGCAAGCAACACATGATATAAGGACTATCATGCAACTCTATATAGATATTTGAGTGAAGCACATTAAGAAAATACCCCTTTTCTTCAAATGGCAGGCATCATTATGAATACGAAATGTCAAAATTCTTTTAAGAAATTGGAGACTTCTTTGCAACATTATGGATTGTGCACGTCTTTGATGCTCTCTTTCATTGAAATCTAGATTTTCATTGTGATTTGTTTGCGGTGATCTTCACAAGCTGTCACTATGCACATCTTCTTTGGGCTTTTACTTCGCTTGTTGTTAAGTTGACATATGTTATAGTGATTGTTTCTAAAATCTATATGGTCTTATGCCAAGGATGAAGGATCTCTTCGTTGAAAATGAGGTGCATCTAACCTCAGTTAATTCTTTTGCATTCATAATTAGTTTGTCATCCTGCATAAAGGCAACCGTACTAGTCATACAACTTAGTAAATATTTGGGAGGATATCAAGGATTAGGGAGAGTCAACATGAGTGCTTCCTCAACTTTGCCTTTGCTAACCAAATCCCCAAACATATAGTGGCTTCAATATTGGACTTTCATCTGGGCCCCTATTGATATATTTTAACAGAAATGTTCAAGGTTACTAAGAGATTTTTGGGGTTTTGTTTATTGACTTCTATGATATGGTGACCTTTTCTTGTATAAATGCAGATAATGAAGTTGTATGCACACATCAAGTTTTAGGTTAATCACAAGTGCACATGAAGAAAAGACTAAGTATTTTCAATTTTTCGCAATCTTATCGGTTTTCCTTGTTTTGTCAGCATCGTGGTGAAAGGCGTGGACTTGGAGGAATATTCTTTGATGACCTTAATGAGAATGATCAAGAGACGTTGCTTGCCTTTTCAACAGGTGTGTGTAATGTCTTGTCATTTAGGATGCGTCATGAAAGAATAGAATATAATTGAATTGAATTTTACTAGAATGTTCACAAGGCCAACTAAGCTAAGGGACAAAACAACTTGCATCTCATTGCAACATTTTCTTCTGCAAATGACAAGGAGATAAAAGTGAATCCGTGGAAGAGACAATATCCCATATGTACATATTGGGAAGTGTTGCGTTACTCATCTTGATTTGACCCCCAAAGGTTGGGCGTCTACTCTGGTTGAGTTGGCTCTCAGCAACATGTCTCTGATGTGTGTCATCCCTGCCGCTCTCTTTGCTGTGTCCTTTTCATGGTTCCTCTTGGAATGTTGCTTTCCAATCACTGTTTACTAATGTTGATCCATTCTTGATGTGGCTATATGTTTTATAGTAAAGTAAGAAGTGTTGCTCGATCTCTACCCCTTCATTACCATATCCCTCGCATGCCATACTCTCCCATTCATCTTTGGATTCCTTAGCTGTTCCTCTCATACATTCTAGCCTATGGGAGCTAGTTCTTATTTGACCCATCTCCTGTGTTTTTCTCCAAGGTATGTTTAATTTCAGGTATTCTTGTACTTTGATTTGTCCTTTTGGGTTGATATATTGTATTTAGTATTGCATCTTTTCCATTTGACTTTCCTGTAGCATTCTTGTATGTAGATTTTTAGCAGCTTCTTTCTTAGAAACTCTTGAGTTGAGTGCTTCCTGGGAATTTTCAGCACTTTAGTCTCAACTCATATTTCGACCCTACTTACATAGGGTTTTTTGTGTATGTTTTCTAATGAACTTTAAATCTTAGGGCTTGTTACCTCACAAACCCTCACATCTAGAGATAAAGTCCTAAAAGCTCACGTGAGGCCTTGGAAGAACCAAGAGGGATTCCCATTTTCATCACACAAGTCCTCTTCTCACTTTAGGCCGACTTTCCTCCAGCACAAGGGGGCCTTCCCTATGAAATGCAAAGTGAAATGAAGGGTTCATTCCAGCAAAACAGTTTTATATGTTTAGGAAACGAAAGCGGATGAGTGGACTGGAGATAGTGTCTTATCATTGAACAACTGGGTTCAAATCAAGGCTTCTATGGGAGACTATTTGAACGAGGAAGATTTGCCACTGAGGCTGAAATGTACAAGCTTCAATAGTCCATTTCCTTGCCGTCTCAACTGGAATGTAGAGAAAGAATGCATCAATAAAATACATTCCATGGATAAGATAAAGGAAAGAGGAATAGGGTTACTAAATTCTCAATCCATTTATCCTGGAAACTCAAATGGGAAAACCAGATTTAATGGAGATTTAACTGAGATTATGATGCATTCTTACTCACTGGCACATTTTGCAGATGGCCTTGGCTCAGAGACAGCCATCGATCTTCCGAACAGGCTTCTTCATTCGAGTCCCTCCTGCTCTGCTACAGCCCTGATCCTTCATTTCCTCTCAAGCTCTTTTCTTCCTTCAATCCCTTCTTCTCCACAGCCTCAAGATTTTAATGGACTGCCTTGGCAGGTCAACCATCACAATGGTTTTTGTTTCATCTTCCAAGTAAAAAGGATTTTTGGACTATTCACTCAACTTTGCAAATTTTAATTTTATTGTTACTAAGTTAAGAAGAGATGTTATTCAGATGATCCATTTCAGATCAAACTAAGTGCCTTGTATCCTAGTAAAATTCTTCCTGTACTAAGGAGACTCTACGTAAATGGAATACATTGTGTATATCGAGAAAATATGGACAGGATAGAGATTCATAACAGCTGGCAGAATGTTCCAGCAGGGTGTTAGTGGAGGTAAGCGGGTAACCAAATTCTCCTATTTCATTGGAGAAGTGGGGCATCAAATACCCAAGGTGGCGAGTCTCCTTAGACTACCTTAACTTTGTTGACATTTGTATATCTCGGGATGTCCTTCATGCAGTCATGCCTTGCATGGAGGGACACTAGCTGAGTAGACATGGATGTAGGGTATGAGAGATACTCTACGAGTCAGCATAGCTCAGTGGTAGAAGCATGCAGAGGTTCCAGAGACTTTTTCCTTTTGCATGCATCTCAAATTAGGGTTTTGGAAACCCTAATCAGTCATTGAGTTATTAAAAGGAGGCAGGAGGCAAAGGAAAAGTGTTACTCAAGATTTTCTTTCAGAGATTGAAGAGAGAGAGAGTGTGGGCACATTCCTGAGAGAGGAGGGCACAAGTCTTGAGGAAGGGCGCACTTCTGAGATAGAGAGGGCGATTTCCATACAAAGTGAGGGCACACTTCCTTTTGAGACTAAGGGGGCACATCATTCCAGTTGTGTAAGAGATCATCACACAATATCTCTTCAGAGATTGAGGAGCAGCAGCAGAGGGCCACACTTCTGAGAGAGAGAGGCACACTTCTTGGGTAGAGATCGCACTTCTGAGATAGAGGGCCCACATCTTGAGGCTGGGAGAGTTGAGAAGCAGAGGGATCTTCCTTAAAAGACTGAGGATGACCTATTCAGATCTCAATTAGATATTGATTGAGATAAATAGAGAGGGGGCACATTACTGAACAAAGAGGGCACACTTATAGAGCAAGGGCGCACTTCAAAGATTGAGGGCGCAGTTCTTCATCAATGAGAGCAAATCAGAGCAGAGAGACATAGGGAGTACTTCTTCAAGAGATTGGCAGAAGCAGTCATTAGAGATTCAAACAGTGTAGAGCAGAGGCACATTCCTCAAAGCAGCAGTTGCAACTACATGCAGATCTAGGGCTTGTCCCACCAGGTTTCTCTGCTTGTATAATTTCTGATTGTATTACTCTTTATATTTTGCTCTGGCTCGAGATTGAAGAAAGCCCATAGTTGCTGGTTTTTCCCCTTTGGGGTTTTCCAGGGTACATCAGTGTGTTTATGTGTTATTGATTTCCAGTTCCGGTGTGCATTTAGAGATGAGTAGATTGGGTTTATTGTATTGCTGCTTATAGATCAGATCTGCTTTATTTATGTATGTATATGGGATTCGATTGAAAGTAGTATATTAGAGTTAAGCCCAACTCTTGTGATAAGGGTGTTGGAAATTCTACTTGGTATCAGAGCGTCGTCTCTAAGAAGAAACCAGGGGTTTAAACACAATGGTATTGCTTAAAGTGCACGGTTTATTAGATCTGTGGCAGATATATCAGATCTGAAGTGTAGTGTTCAGATCTATGAGAGCAAAGTCCAGATTTGAAAAGCAGAGTGCAGATCTGTGAGTGCAGACTTTAGATCTGTGAGTATAGACACCAAATCTATCAGATCTGTGAGAGCAGAGTCCAGATTTGTGTCAGATCAATTTGATTTAGGGTTGAATCATAGTCCTTTATATCTACAATGTCATGGCGACCAAAATAAGGTTTGAAGATAGGTTGGATGGGTTAACCAACTTTAGTGCATGGAAGGAGCGAATCATGCTGCTGTTGGAAGAGTAGGAGTTATGGGATATGTTGCCAACCAAGTTGTACTTGGTTGGATCATCAAGTGAGCGGGCAGAGTGGAACATGATACATGTTCATTTTTGGTGATTTGATATCCAGCTGGCCTTTTAAAGGCCCCCGTTTTTAAAATTTTCCACATGTCCATGGCCCTGCAGGGTTTGTAACAAAACGTACTAGCATGGTGTTTTGTAAAAGACTTGGTTCCCTAGGACTTTTTGGCTAAGTCAGGTATTCCAAGGAGTTTTTTCACCGATCTATTATGTCTTGCATTAGTGCATAACATAATTAATGGGTTTTTCTCTTGCTCCTCCAAAGCTGGAATGCCTGGGGAGGCTGACGGGCCTTAGGGGATTATTAGAGTCTATGGGTCAATGTATATGAACATGCTAGGCGTTAATTTTGAGTCATATGGACATGTGCTAAGTCCCCCTAGGTTGTTTTTAATTTTCGGCGAGTTTTGGTTTTTCCGTAAATTGGGCCATTTTTTAATGGTTCAATTAAAAAATTTGTAATTGGCCTATAAGAGGCGTTTGGAGGTATTTTTTTGCCTTAGGGGTGCTCGTTTTCTAACTCAGAGCACCCCCTTAACCCCTAAACCCACTTTTCCTGATGTTTGGGTGCTTAAATTTTTACCTATGGCCAAAAAACTCAAAAAACCCAAAAAAGTCATGAAAAAATAAAAAAAGTGAAAAAATGACTTAATAAAAATATTAAATTTTGGGAGTGATTTATGGACTGATTTTTTCAGCTATGTTTTAGGAGTTGTAAGAGCTGATTTTGGAAATATTCCGGGCAGCTATATTAGTGGGATTACTTCCCCATTTGAGGGGGGCATATTTCCCAAAATTGGGCCCCTTCAATCATGGAATTTGCAGCTATGTTTATGGGCTGTCACATGGCTGATTTTTAGCTGATTTGGGGCTGATTTTGGCAGCCCATTACGTGGGAGTGGGCAGCCCTATTTTCTCCACGAGTTATGCCACTCATTCCACCCATTTCTCTCCATCTTTGGCTATTTAAGCATGGCTGCCCACTTCATTTTCTTTAGAGTGAGAATTGGAGCAAGAGACTTATGATTGTAATATTTTTTCTCATTTGAATAAAAGAAGACTTTGGAGGTCAGCTTGTGGTGTTTTGTCATATGTGGATGTAATATCTTGATTCCTTTTCCAAGATGACTTGTGCATAAGTTTCATTCTTCAAGGGTGTGGTGTGCTCATCGGAAAGATTGTTACCAATCTATGAGATAAGTTGTTTTCAATTTGTTTATTGTAGCAGCTTAGTGATGTGTGCTTGGTAAGAGATTATTTTTGTATCTTTCATTTGTTTATGGATATGCAATCATAGTTTCTTGTGAGTATATATCTACACTTAATATTTTTTTTGGTGAGATCTGTGATGTGCAGGTGTTTTCTTGAGTTGGCAAGAAGGAGGATCTTGTTTGTTTCCCCTTTTTACTAATCATTGTTTGCAGATATAGTCCCTTCAAACATCACTAAACCATCTTCAAAGCTTCGATTTTCAACAAAGATTTGTTCCATCTCTCTCTCTCTCATTCAAGAAAAAAAAATCAAATTTTATGGTTACTAGTTACTAATTAAAAGTGGATCTGATTTACATACTGCTGTTAAAAACTTAAATAAATCAGATTCTGTCATCAAGAAGTTTTATTTTTTCATTTCATAAAGAGTTTATTGTTCATAGATCAAAGCTTCTTGGTTATCTAGTACTTTCTTTTCAAAAACTGGTTTAAGTTGTCAAAATCTTTTAAGTTTTTCTGAAGTAGTATTAGATCTGATTTCAAAGTATTACCTGGCTGCCCTAGAGCTTGAAATTTGCAGCCATTAAAGGCTAGCAAAGATCCCAAGTAGACAAGCCCCATAGCTTGTTTTACTTGGTTATTTTTCGTCATTTTTACTTAGTTTTTAACTTAGAATTTTTGGGGTTTTTTAGGAGGTGTTCCAAAGACACTCTTAAAGTGTTTTTGGGCATCTTATACTAATTATTGCTTGCTGGTTTGCAGCAAAAGACGAACAGGTAGGAGGAAGTGCTGCCGAAATTTCGAGCATCCAGGCAATCCGGAGGACAAACTTTCATATTTTTAAAAACCGGTCAATTTTTTCCTCGAATTTTGTAAGCCACCAAGTCACTTAAAGTGGACTGGGGCACTTCTCTAGTCATTGTAAACAAATATTAAACGAGAGCAAGTGGGCTAGCCAGCGCCCATACCCCATCCCCCCAGGGGTGGCCTGTGTCGTCTCATTTTCATGGCGTGATTTTTTTAGTAGTTTATTTCTATGTTTTCCGGCATTTAATAAAATTAATTAGGATTAAAATAAACCTTGTTGGTCCGTTCCACTGGCGGGCCACAAGTTCACTCATAACATAGTTTTTCATATTTTTTTTACAAACTCATAACGCCCCCCTTGCTTTCCCGAAGTAGGGTTTCTGTATGAGGGCTTGCCCGAAATACGTGCCTGAAAAGAGACTCCTGGGGTTTTAAAAAAAAGATAAAATTTGGGTTCATAATTTTTTTATAAAAATACCAAGGTTTTCTCCCGTATGCTCTGTGGCCAACTTGCAGCTCTGTCTGATCCAGTTGGTACACACCAGAAAGGAGGGGATGACTAGTAATAGGATCTAACACCGCCCCAATAAAAAATCTTTTTTGTGAAAATCCGGCACAACACGCATTTTGTTGTCGTGGGCAAATTTCCCAGAAGGCTTGGGATAACACTGAATAGTGACCTCTTGGAAACCGTTAGGCTTGCCCTCGTTGGTATAGCATCTGAACACCTCCTCGAGACTCCGATTCAGCCCAAAGCCTGAGAGGGAAGCCACGCTTCAAAATTCCGGACATGTTCCCCCGTACCTTGCGTATATCGGGAACCCACCTGCCTTAATAAAAAGATCACCATCACATTAATTTTTAAAATAAACCAAGAACACTCCACAACATTTACCTTTTCTGTTTATGCATTTGTTATTTGACTCCATAATAAGGCACTGGTCTTGTTGCAAATTTCATTTTATATTGTTGACTAGTATGCAGTTAAATGATGGCTATTTTAAAATGAGAGCAAATGATAAATGATTGTTTTATTTGATCAAAGTGTATGTTGTCTGTTCTTGGTTATCAAAAGTATTTTTCTAACTCCTAGATTAGAGGCCTTAGTTTCTTTTTATTTTTTAGGGTCCACCCCCCTTGGCTTCGCTAGGAAAGCCTAGACGGAGGAGTCGAGTCCCAAGTGACAGCACTTGACTCTGACTTGCCCCCAAGGCCACACCAGCAGCTTGAAGACTTCTGCTGCGTTTTCCCAGGTGTGGAACCAGGCGGCAACAGGATATAATGAACAACACTACAACAAAGCTTGCGACTGTTCCAACAGATGCAGCAGACTTGGCCACGTATAAGAAGAAGAAGGTGAAGGCCAAGCGCATCCTTCTTGATTTCGTGAAGGATCATATTATTCCGCATGTGAGCAGAAAGGATCATTTCTATGAGATGTGGGCAGCATTGACGAAGCTAATGAAAATCGGAAGATGGTATTGCGAGAAAAATTTCATAGTATTAAGATGCTCAAGGATGAGCCAGTTGCAACATATTTGACCAGGGTAACATAAGTTCGTGATGAGCTTGTGGCAGCAGAGGTTAAGATTGCAGATGTGAAGTTGGTGAGGGAAGCCTTAAAAGGCTTCTCCAATCCATGGGAGACCTTTGTGCATTGTATAGTTGTCAGGGAGTACCTTCCCACTTGGGACAGTTTGTGAGACGACTTCACCCAAGAGGAGTTGAGATTGGGTTCGAGTCAATCAGACCACATGTTGGGTGATGAGGAGGACATGGCACTTGTGAGTAGGAGCAAGGGCAAAGGTAAGAAGAACTTCAGAGGGGGATCAACTTCGAAGGGTGTGAAGGATCTGAGTAATATCGGTTGCTATGCATGGAAAGAGTTTGGCCACTATGCAGGCCAATGTTCTCACAAGAAGAGTAAGAAGGAGAAGGAAGGTTAGGTTGCATCCTCTGCTAAGATTGGAGAGTTCACTGCAAAGTTTGATAAAGAGTTCTCCCTTTGTCCTTTAGTATCAGGCTGTGACAGTTATCAACCTGAGGATGAGGTTGAGAAGAAGTGGATAGTTGAGAGTGGATATTGTAGTCATACGATAGTGAGGCAAGATGCATTCCTCACTTTAGAGACAAGTCCAGATTGGCTTATACAGAGTGTTGAGGGCACAATGTATGCAGTTAAGGGAGTGGGGAGAGTAAGTTTCCTACTTGAGTTTGGAGAGCTTCTGGAGGTATTAGGAGTACTTTATGTTCCGGGCTGAGGGAAAACCAACTCTCAGTTTCAGCCTTGGAGGATGCAGGATATGTGGTGTTGTTCAAGAGCAGACACATCTTTATCTATGGGAGTGGATCCAGTTGATCCAATGTTGGTGGGTTATAGGGTGGGTTAGGAGCATGTAGTGCGTGGCTAGCCTACATTAGGATATTTTGGGTGGATATTAGAATCTACATCAGCGTCTGAGATAGATAGACAGCAGGAGGATCCAAGGATTGAAGTGACGTCGAGAAATCAATCCGTAGTTCAGAAAACTGAGGTAGCATCCTCAATTCAAGGGAGTCAGCGAGAGGCTACCTCTTCCAGTTTTGGCAAGAGGGTCAGTTGGTATGATTTGACTCAAAGAGAGGCTTAGGAGTGGGATGTGACATCTCGGAGCAAGAGAGTCAGGGACAAGATGGTGGGTCAGATTGTGGACAACTTTAGAGGGAGTTTGGAGCAGAGATCCAGAGGGAGTCTGGACGATGACTCAGTGTTAGTGACAGTGGGAGAGCACGAGGTTTTCCTGGGGGGACATTGATGGAGCAGATTATTAATTCAGAGTGCAGCAGATGCAACCAGTTCAAAGGGGGCAATTGCAGTAGCAGAGGGAGTGATAGATCCGGGTGGTAGAAGGACTTCCCTCACTAAGAGGGAGTGTTGAGATTTGTATATCTCGAGATGTCCTTCAGTCATGCCTTGCATGGAGGGACATTAGCCGAGTAGGCATGGATCTAGGGTATGAGAGATACTCTACCAATCAACATGGCTTCAGTGGTAGAAGCATGCATAGGTTCTGGAGACTTTTTCCTTTTGCATGCGATATTTTTTAACACGGAATGTTATTTTTGCATGCATCTCAAATTAGTGTTTTGGAAACCCTAATCAGTTTGAGTTATTAAAAGGAGGTGTAGGGGGCAAAGGAAAAGTTTTACTCAAGATTTTCTTCAGAGATTGAAGAGAGAGAAAGAGTGAGGGCACAAGTCTTGAGGAAGGGTGTACTTCTGAGATAGAGAGGGCGACTTCCAGGCAGAGTGAGGGCGCAGTTCCTTCTGAGATCGAGGGGGCGCATCATTCCAGTTGTGTGAGAGATCATCACACGAGATCTCTTCAGAGATTGAGGAGCAGTAGTAGAGGGGCGCACTTCTGAGAGAGAGAGAGGGCGCACTTCCTGAGTAGAGGGCCCATTTCTAAGACAAAGGGCCCACATCTGGAGGCTGAGAGAGTTGAGAAACAGAGGGATATTCCTTCACAGACTAAGGAGGACCTATTCAGATCTCAATTAGAGATTGTCTGAGATAGACAGAGAGGGGGCGCACTACTAAGCAGAGAGGGCGCACTTTTAGAGAAAGGGTGCACTTCAGAGATTGAGGGCGCAGTTCTACATCTGTGAGAGTAGAGAGACAGAGGAAGTACTTCTTCCAGAGATTGGCAGAAGCAGTGATCAAAGATTTAGACAATGTAGAGTAGAGGGCACATTCATTAGAGCAGCAGTTGCAACTACATGCAGATCTAGGGATTGTCCCACCAAGTTTCTCTACTTGTATAATTTCTGATTGTATTACTCTTTATATTTCACTATGGCCCGAGATTGAAGAAAGCCCATAGTTGTTGGTTTTTCCCCATTGGGGTTTTCCAGGGTACATGAATGTGTTTGTGTTATTGATTTCTAGTTTTGCTGTGCATTTAGAGATGAGTAGATTGGGTTTATTATATTGCTTCTTATAGATTAGATCTGCTTTATTTATGTATGTATCCGGGATTCTATTGAAAGTAGTATATTAGAGTTAAGCCCAACTCTTGTGATAAGAGTGTTGGAAAATCTACAAACATCATAAGAAGTCAGAATGGAGGACTCACCACTCCATTGTAGACTCCATTCTCCTCTATTTTTGTTTCTTTCTTTTGTTCCCCATGTCTCATTTCTTCTTGTTCATTTCTATAACCTTTTGGCATACTCTCTTATATTCAGTCATAACAAGCAAGTTGTGATACAACTTCCCTATTGTGATTGATTGATGTTGTATGAAGTTCTTGAACAATCGTACGCAGTTCATGATATCTATTGTCATTCCACATTTATATGATGAATCTTGTACAATAGTATGCCTATAGAATTTTGAACATAGATTTAGGTAGTTCTAGATATTTGCTATGACTCTGTTTTATGTGATTAATTTTTTTGAATGTCCTGAATATATCTGAGATTCTGAAGCTCACCTTGAGGTTCCATGAATGAACTTGAACTGCTCTATTGATTTGTTGATGCCCAACACCATTGTTTATAATGTCAATAAATTCCAAAGGCCTCGATCCCCCATTAGCATTTTTGATATTTCTGTAAACCCATTAAGTGCAAAGCACTACCATTCTCACTAGTGCTTCAATGTACTTGTCCGCTTTTTAATATCTTTTGCACTTCCATACAAACTTAGCCTTATGTTTCTGCATTGTGGGGAAGAAGGTGTTTAATGGAAAGGGCTTGATCTAGGAATTTGAACATAGATGCGTATATTTAGTTTGCATTATTCTTTCCTTCAAATCTTTTTTTCGTAGTAATTATCCTGGAGCAAACCCTTGGGCACTTCCCCTCATTTTGAGGATGGTACCCAAGGTAAAACCTAAATTCTTCAGGGCACAAGGCCAAGTCAACAACATGACTCAGAAGTAATTACAACAATATACTCATTATGAGCTCAGCATGTTAATTACGGAAATAGAACTTGGGTAGGGAGGATAACACTCCATCCCACAACCACTAGGGCTAGACCCAATTGTATCTATTTGACAAGCACTAAAATTTGGCTTTTAAAGCTTACAAGATAGAGTTGGTGCTAAAGTCATAATGGGCAACCAACTCTAAAGTATTATGAGGGTTTACTCCTCTACTCTAAGAGCCAACTTGCGACCTAAAGAGGACTTAGATACCTTAGCATGGTTATTTCTCCCAAGGGAACTTCTAGGGAAAGAACATTAAATTGTCCCTATTCTCGCGGATCAAAGATTTCTTCCTAGGAAATGGCAAAAGGCTATTTTGCTTCTTGAAGGTGAACAAGAACAAAACAACAAAGTTGTTTGTATCTTTGCAAGAATATGTCTAGAAGAATATTTTCACTGGGGACTTTAAGTTCGGATGACTCTACATCATTTTATGGTGAACTCATGGGTATCAACAAGGTTTGCCCCATTGAATTTCTTTGCTATACCAGGTTTTCCTAATTCTATGCCTAATAGTGAAGAATGTGAAGGATGCCTCCATATGTTTTAAAAGTTAACGATGATTACCCTAGGTAGCACTTGAGAAATTTCCTTACTTTTATTAATTAGCTTGAAATTTCCCATGAAGACATCTTAATGTCGTTGTTTATGATGTTCCTCGAGAAAGATGCAAGGTGGTATAGGAATTTGCCCACTCTTGGGATTCCATGATTACATGTTTTTCATTCAGTGCTTAAAGCATATTGGAGGAAGCGTTTTTCAATTGAGGCTTTCCCTAAAGGTTGTTGCAAAGAGGAATTTGTTCTTCATTATTATTCAATTAGATAACCAAGAGGCAACATCATTTTCTTCCATAGCAGAGATGGTATGCCCTATCCCAACTTGTATTGATCAAATTAGTTGTAAAGGGGAAAGCCATTATAGTAGTGAACATGATGAAGAATTTGTTGTCGAGGTTCAAGAAGATCCTTACTGGGATAGTCTTTACAAAGATGTGCAAGAAGAGCGTCAAGAAGATTTTATGTTGCCCTGTGCTCTAGAGAACTTGAATCAACAATCTGATGAGGAAGTTGTTGTCCCAAATTATCATGAAGAAATTGGTGTTTGAGAAGAATATCAAGAAACTTAAATACCCTTCGAGGCTACATAAACAATTATATGTGCTAATGCATTTAGTAATGCTGGTTTGCCATTTTCTTTTTCTCATGACCTCAATTCCATAGAAGAATCAAGTGAAGAGTATGAAGAAGATGATACATATTAGTATTTAGATAATGCTATATGTAGAGAGGGTTTTGATAAAGATAATCTTCAAAATTAATAGAGTACCAAGTCTTTGCCTAGAGCACAGATAGAGAAAGGCAGTAGAAGATCTGGAAAATACCGAGGAAGTAGTACATGGTTAAGGATTTTAGCAACTAAGCATCTTAGATTCTTGCATTGATAATGAGTATGATGATAGTGAGTAGAATCTTGTTCTTGAAAAAGAAGCAACAAACTATCATGGACTTCCAACAACATATTGAAGAAGTTGTTCATATTATGAATGATGAAGAGGCAGATGTAGCTAGGAAGTCCCCAAATCCTCAGTGTTCATGTTCCCATGTATGAAAAAAAAAGCAAAGGAATGGTTATTGAAACATCGAGTGTTTAACATTTTGACCCCAAAATGAATAAATTGTCTTCTCGTGAGCTTGTGCTTGCAAAGAAAAAAGAAAGATTTAATGGGTATAAACATTCGTTTACTAAATTACATTGCCTTGCTGAAAATGAGGTAGTATCAGTCCTCAGAAATGAGGTGATAATACCTTTTCTTCCTCACACTTTCTTTCTAGATAAGCTTAGGTGATAATACCTTTTCTTCCTCACACTTTCTTTCTAGATAAGCTTACACATTGTATCTTTATGGATTGTAGCTCTGGATTGTATCTTTGACCATCTTTTATGACAAAGGGGTATGATCATGTTTAACTTTGGATGGAGCATGTAGTTAGAAATGCAAAACTTTGCCACAAGTAATGGTAGCTTCATTTTTCAAAAGCTAATTGGATGAGTTACGAACTTGTTATAGGCAACTGTTCAACATCCATGTGGTTTCGTTGACAATCAAACATAGGGGTAAATATTTGCTTGGCTTCATTGGCTATATGACTACTTCTAGTCTATGATATTTTGCTAATTAGAAGTCCGTTCAACATCCATGTGGTTTCATTGACAATCAAACATAGGGGTAAATATTTGCTTGGCTTCATTGGCTATATGACTACTTCTAGTCTATGATATTTTGCTAATTAGAAGTAGGTTAGATAGGCTTGCATATAAATAAACTTGGTGTTGAGAATTAGTTGGGTTATTTCAAAAACATTGAAGGTTTTGTAGTAGATGTTTACATTCAAAGATGAGTGGCAAAGAAAAATAGTTGCTGGAAAGGAATGACTCCATGCCCAAGATACACCAGTCACTTGGTTCATTGTTCTTGATGCCTCACAGGGAAGCATATTCCACGTGTTGGAACCATATGTTGTAGCTTTGAATATTCATCCACAAAACTTGGTCTTGGGCCTTTGAAAGGTTCTTTGCATCAATGTGGTCTGTTATTTGATGATTTTCAAACCAGAGGTCCGATGTACAAAGATTTGGTGAAAGCTCTCGAAACTTACCTTTTTGTAGCATTGTTAATCACTTTGATAGGTAATATAAATTTCATTAAAAGTGATGGGATAAAGATTCCATTGTAATATATAAAAGCTTGGTTAGACAAAGTTTAATAAAGTGATTTGGCTACTAAAGCTTGCCTTGTGGCCCATTACCATCAACATATTATAAATGACTTTGGAGCTTTGAAGAGAATTTTGGATCATGGGAGCCTTGTCTGTGCTCCCATGATCCATCCAATGTAATACACGTGTGCAGGCGGTAAATTGCTTTAGGGTCTATGAAGTTATTGAAGGTATATACATATATATATATAGCCTTTGAAAGGTTCTTTGCATCAATGTGGTCCGGTATTTGATGATTTTCAAACCAGAGGTCCGATGTACAAAGATGTGGTGAAAGATCTCGAAACTTACCTTTTTGCAGCATTATTAGTCACTTTGATAAGTAATATAAATTTCATTAAAAGTGTTGGGATAAATACTCCATTGTAATATATAAAATCTTGGTTAGACAAAGTTTAATAAAGTGATTTGCCTACTAAAGCTTTCCTTGTGGCCCATTTCCACCAACATATTAGAAATGACTTTGGAGCTTTGAAGAGAATTTTGGATCATGGGAGCCTTGTTTGTGCTCCTTTGATCCATCCAATGTAATACACATGTGCAGGTGGTAAATTGCTTTAGGGCCTATGAATCTATTGAAGGTATATATATATATATATATTGGGGCTCAACAACAAACATTAATTGTTGATGGTATAGACACATGGATGGTGGTAGCAAAGTGCTTAACATGAGAGCTCTTGTTGTTTCTCACACTAGTGGCTATTTATCATGCTTTGGACCATGCGACAAAAAATGCTTTAGATGCAATCTCTTCATACACACTTCAAAGCACTGGCCTTTCTTAAAGGCTTCTACTTTTCAATTTGTTCTTGGATTCGTTTAGATGTTTCATTGGCTGGAGTTGAAAAGGCCTTTGGTGTATGCTTGGTTCCTATTGTCACAAGATTTGATGATCTAGGGTTTGCAAGTAATAAATGATCATTAGATTGGTGGAACCTCGAGACACTGCCCCAAAGTGTCACATAGGTAGGGTCCCCTCTCTTTAGGTCTCCTCGGTTCACCGAAGTAAGCCAAGGCTAACCACGGAAGGTGTCCCCAGTCAAGTTTTCCTGGGTACTTGTCGGAACAACCAACTTTCTCATAGTACCGACAAGACTGATTTGTGAGGGAAAAGGTGCCTTGAAGACTTAACAAATTGGGAAAAGGGCATCCTTGGGGAAAATGCTGAAAGGGAGCCTAAGGCTAATGAGTGAACAGATGGCCCCTAAAGCTAAAGACAAGCAACCAAATAGATGGATGATGAAATGCACAACTCGCTCTTGAAAATAAAAGGCACCTAAAGATAACTTGACTCAAATTAATGATGGATGCCCAAATGATTAATTAATATGAAGAAAGAGAACAACTGAATATGGAGTCTAGATAAGATGAGATAAGATAATTTTATTAATGTCTAACTAATGACCACAAAAGTAGGTCAAAGGGACTATTGAATACAATGATGTCATTACAAAGTGGGAGTACCAAAAGGTCTCATATAAAAAACAAGATGCAGAAAGAAAAGTAATCTAAGATAAAGTAGAGGGTGAGAACAGGGCTACGACACGGTTAACTATCGACTCCAAGTCTAGAATCTAACACTGGAGCGGCTATGTTCAGAGGGGGAAGATCTAGGACCAAAAATAACCAAAAGTAATGAGGCAGGCCTGTCATGGAACAAACCCATATCTCCTAACATTTGAGGCCGAATGCAGGAAACTTAGTATAGTATGATGCCCAAAAGAATTGGTGGGATGTCTGGATTGTTCACTGTGCTGCTGTCTGGATGAGGTGGTGCGTCGCTGAGGGCTGGGGGATCTTGTCATCTCCTGGGGAAGGATCTATATGGTCATGTTGTTGAAATCTCATGGGACAGGGGAAGGACCCTGGGATCCGCACTGGTATGGAGTTCGAATCTATACTAATATTAGTGTGTCGCTTGGTGCTCCTTCCTAAAGGTAGTACTGCAAAGAAAGAAGTGATCCCTTGTATAGTATTTGGCTTGGAAGGAGGCTGAAGAATATGGGCTTGGAGCTTGAGGGCCTCTTGCATGTATATAATATGTATGTACCTCCTGCATGTACAAATTACAAAGTTATGGTTCCTTTGGGATTTAGGTGTTAGGAGTGAATAGATACCAATACTAATAACAAGTTATACTTGGAGTGATTTATGATTGAATGTCTTAAAAATGAAGTGAAAGGGTGATCTAGTTGCTGGTTAAAATTTAAATGCATTCCTAACACAAACAACTTGTTGATTTTCTTAGCTAAGAGATTTAAGTGCATAGAACAAGCCTAAAAGATATATACTAAGCTAAAATAATCCCAAACAACCAAGTATGACCAATATAAAATATTAGTGCTTAATCCTAGGGTTCAATAGAGTCCTTTACTTGAGATATTTAAGTTTTACCAAACTAGGAAAGCATACTAAGTTTTAGCTAAGACGAAAGGTTAAGAAAACCAAGCATATGGCTAACAAGATGTACTGAAAGCGAGAGAAAAACGATTGACTAATGGAAGAACAATGAACTAGAATCGAAAGATAGGTACTTATCTGTGTCTCGGTAGCTTGGTGAAGTCGCTCCACCCTTCTTAGTAGTGACGTGAGTGAAATGATGGCCCAGAAATGTCCAAGAGCTTGCTGGGCGCACTTGTAGCTCCTTGCTCCTCCAACCCACAAACAAGAAACTGAGTTAGTAAGTGTGAATCATATGATAACACAAACACTAAATCAAAACCAACTTACAAACTAGAGAAATCATGCAGACCAGTAAAGATAGTGGTTAAGAACATGAAGATAAGAAGCAAAACAAATTCTTGTGACAAAACCCTCTTCACTAGAAGTCACCAAGGCACATTGGGCGAATTGGTAGCTTAATCCTGCATGCAAAATTCTTAATAATAGATCCTCAAACAAGTAAATCCATCATACACTCAATCAAAGAGGATGGCAAAGAGTAAAATTCATCCAAGAAAACATAAGAACACAAGAGATTTGATGCTTGAAGCTTTGGTTTCTATTGCTGTAGCAAATTGTCCAAAGGTCCTTGAAAAAATGTAGCTCGCTCTCTTTCATAGAATGAGAGAGGAGCACAATCCCTAGCCCATAAGGATGGAGGGATGAGATTAAAACATTCTCAAGCCTCATCAATGGTTCAAATTAATCTCACTTTTCTTTTACAAAATTGATGGAAAATATAATGAAGGAGAGCGGGGTGTATTGCACCAAAAATCCCGATTACATTACGAAAATTACAAATAATTTGCTCATAAGTTGAGTTGGATCCATATGTGGGACCATTTGCTGATTTGGAGAGAGAAAGAGAATCATGGCTGAGTTTTCAGCTTGGTGTGCCCCATTGGGAGAGAGTGTGCCCCTTTGAAGCGAATTGCTAGCTGGGCCCACATACTATGCCATAAGAGAAATCTGAGATTTGGGTATTGCTTAGAACATGATTTTACTAGGACCTAAGTTGCCAATTTGTCTCAAAGGTTGCCCATTTCTTAGTTAATTAATTCACCGTTAGACTTGGGGAATTTTTAAATCAAACCTTCGAAAAGTTTGTTAATAATTCCCATTAATTCATTTCAGGTGAATTATTGCTCAAATCACTTCAATTGTGCCTTAGATGGATTCCTTAATGTTTGACCATGTTGTACCAATCAAATCCATGCCCAAAACCAATCTAAATTATCCAAAATTATGTCGCTCCAAATAATTAATTTTCATCCTTAAGAAAATTCCATTATTAAAGCCAATTAGTTCAAATTAGTTGAAAATGATACTTAGAGGGGTCCAATTGGCCTCCAAAGGTTGAAGTATGATGAAATATGATCATAGTTACTGGATTCAGCCATAGGCCTTGTTTGCCGCCTGGTTCCACACCTGGGGAAAACGCAGCAAAAGTCTTCAAGCTGCTGGTGTGGCCTTGGGGGCAAGTCAGAGTCAAGTGCTGTCACTTGGGACTCGACTCCTCCGTCTAGGCTTTCCTAGTGAAGCCAAGGGGGGTGGACCCTAAGAATGAAAACAAAACTAAGGCGTCTAATGTAGGAGTTAGAAAAATATTTTTTATAACCAAGACAAAGCAGCATATACTTTTGTAAAGCAAAGCAATCATTTATCAATACATCATTTGCTCTCATTCATTATCATTATCATTCATTTGCATCATAATAGCATGAAATAACATTAATATAGACCAGTGCCTTGTAATGGAGTCAAATAAATGCATGAGCAGAAGAGTAAATGTAGTGCGAATGTTCTTGGTGTATTTTAAGATTAATGTGAAAGTGATCTTTTTATTATGGCAGGTGGGTTCCCAATATACGCAAGGTATAGGGGAACATGTCCGGAATTTTGATGCGTGGCTTCCCTTGGCTTCCCTCTCAGGCTTGGGCTGAATCGGAGTCTCAAGGAGGTGTTCAGATGCTGTACCAACGAGGGCAAGCCTAACGGTTTCCAAGAGGTCACTACTCAGTTTTGTCCCAAGCCTTCTGAGAAATTTCCCCACGATAACAAAATGTTCGTGATGTGCCGGATTTTCACATAAAGGGTTTTTTATTTGGGACGGTGTTAGCTCCTATTACTAGTCATCTCCCCCTTTCTGATGTGTACCAACTGGATCAGACTGAGCTACAAGTCGGCCACAGAGCATACGGGAGAAGACCTTGGTATTTTTTAGAAAATTTTTATGAACCAAAATTTTATCTTTTTTAAACCCTAGGAGTCTCTTTCCAGGCACGTACTCGGGCAAGCCCTCGTACAGAAACCCTACTTCGGGAAAGCAAGGGGGGCATTTTGAGTTTGTAAAAAAAATGATAAAACTACGTTTTGAGTGAACTTGTGGCCCACCAGTGGAACGGACCAACAAGGTTGATTTTAATCCTAGTTTGATTTTATTTGTTGTAGAAAAAGAAATCTAAACTAAAAAAATGCAAACCACGAAATTTGAGTCGACATAGTTTTCCCCCCTGGGGGATGGGGTGTGGGCGCTTGGTTTAGCCCACTTGCTCTCATTTGATGCTTTAGTTACAATATGATAGAAATGCCCCAATCTTAAATCGACTTAGTGGCTTACAAAATAGAAGAGAAAAAGTGACCGGTTCAGGAAATTTTCGAATTAGATGCTCCGGATTGCCTGGATCTTTGAAATTTTGGCAGCACCTCCTCCTACCTGTTCGTCTTTTGCTGCAAACCAGCAAGTAAACGTTAGTATAAGATGCCCAAAAACACTTTAAGAGTGTCTTTGGAACACCTCCTAAAAAACCCAGAAAAAACTAAGTGTTAAAACTAGTTAAAATGACAAAATTTAACCAAGTAAAACAAGCGATGGGGCTTGTTTTACTTGGGATCTTTGCAAGCTTTTAAGGGCTGCAAATTATCAGCTCTTCAAATCAGCCAAATACACATGAAGTTCAGCCAAATATACTACTTGCTTAAGCCCTTAAAATATTCGGAAAAGTACACTTAAACAAGAAGCATGCATCAACTAGATCTAGATAAAGATTTTACTTGAAGATGAGCTTAAGATCTAAAACAAAAATCAGACCTACTTATGATTTTTTAAACAAGAATGAGGTCTGAAATATGCAAACCAAAGTAACCATGAAAGATTTGAAGATTTTTTATGTTGATGAGAAGAAGAAGAAATGTCTTGAATTTGGGCTATGGAGTCCTCCACCGTGGGGATCAAAGGGACTAGTTCTCCTTGAATCAATTTCGAAGACCAATGGATGCAAGCAAGCTCCACCAACTCTTCGGATCAGCAACCTGTAGACACAAAAGACAACTCACACAAGCAAGATCAAATGCACTAGTGTAGTCTAAAATAGAGAACTAAATTCAAGCATTTAAACAAAAATGACATTGAACTCTAAGCACTCTATGATAACCAACAGTAAAATAATGAAATAGATTACACTATCTTTACCTTACTAAGCTCAACATCTCCTTCAAAAGCTAGTGATTGATCAATAAACAAGCATGAATAAACATGTAAAGACACAGATTACCTCATATGTAAAAATAGAACATGATCATCCACACCATGAGAATCCACACATAGAATTGCCTCCAAAGCCTTTTATTCATAAACAAATGCAAATATATTACAATGATAAGAGCAGAGGTTCCACCTTCTTATGAGAAAACAATGAGAGTGAACTTGCTTATATAGAAAAACTCAAGGAGAGGGGGTGCCCAAGTTGAGGAGGAATGGGTGGAGTGAGTGGCATAATTCGTGGAGCAAATGGGGCTGCCCACTCCCATGTAATGGGCTGCCAAAATCAGTTCCAAATCAACTAAAAATCAGCCATGTGACAGCTCATAAACATAGCTGCAAATTCCATGATTGAAGGTGCCCAATTTTGGGAAATATGCCCCCCTTAAATGGGGAAGTAATCCCACTAATATAGCTGTCCGGAATCTTTCCAAAATCAACTCTTACAACTCCTAAAACATAGCTGAAATATTTCAGACCTCCAACTCCTCCAAAATTGGAAATATTTTTTAAGTCATTTTTCACTTTTTATTTTATTTTTTTATGACGTTTTTGGTTTTTTTTTAGCATAAGTGAAAAATTAAACACCCAAACATTAAAAAAGTGGGTTTAGTGGTTAAGGGGGTGCTCTGAGTTAGAAAACGAGCACCCCTAAGGCAAAAAAGACCCCTAGATGACATTTTTATGCCATTTACAATATTTTTTAATGAAACCATTAAAAAAATGGTTCATTTACAGAAAAAATACTTTTCGCCAAAAATTAAAAAACTACCTAGGGGGACTTAGCACATGTCCATATGACTCAAAAACAATGTCTAGCATGTTCATATACATTGACCCATGGACTTTAACAATCCCCTAAGGCCCGTTAACCTCCCCAGGCATTCCAGCTTTGGAGGAGCAGGAGAAAAACCCAAAAAATTATGTTATGCACTAATGCGAGACATAATTAATAGGTGAAAAAACTCCTTGGAATACCTGACTTAGCCAAAAAGTCCTAGTGAACCAAGTCCTTCACAAAACACCATGCTAGTACATTTTATTACAAACCCCGCAGGGCCATGGACATGTGGAAAAAAATTAAAAAGGACGGCCCTTTTAAAGGCCCGGCGGACATCAAATCATCGAAAATGAACATGTAACATGTTCAACTTTGCCCGCTCACTTGATAGTCCAACTAAGTACAACTTAGCTGGTAATAGGCCTAACGACACCCGAATTAGATTCTTCAGAAATAAATTCTCGGATTATTAATCGGATTCTTCCACCTTGTTTTGACTAATCTAAAGTTGATAACGTAGTATAATTAGGGTTAGGGTTCCGAATCCCCGATTCCTAATTTTGGGATGAGTGCCGCACCCGTATCAGATTTTCAGTCGATTCCGATCGCACCCACGATTTGTGTAACCTTGAATATGATAGATAAAGCTCTCATATTGTTGGTTGGTCTTGTTGACTAAGTCAAAAGGTTAACTTTGATCAAACTTTTCCAATGAAGTCCAATGATGAAAGGACTCAACCAAATCCTAGTAGTGGTTGAAAAAACACTTGTAATGATTAATATTGAAAAAGAACTACAACTATAGATTCATGCTTTATGCAAGTGATACTAGTGAGTCATCACATAACCTCTCATAGGAAAAATGCATAACATAACATATAGCATGAAGTAAATGTTTTATATTCATGCCACCATCTAGATTACCGTCAAGAACATTGCATAGATCAATCTTCTCTTGGGTGAAGTGGATGGTCAAACTCAAAAGGCTAATGAAGTGAAAGATTGATCATGGAAGATTTGAGTAACTTAGGAAAAGGGGAAGAAGGGGAGTCTATCACATTTATTAGTCAAGCAAACACTAGGGAGCCATGTGTCTAAAAAATGGATGATGTGCTAGAGGATGATACCCCTTTGACCTTAACACTAAGATTCAACCTCTTTACATTTTGACTAGCTTTTTAAGGCTCCTTCTTGGACGTGTCTTCATGGAGTTGTCTTCATTTCTTTCTTGGACTTTTATTTTTTTAAGACCTTGGCCTTTTCATTTTTCCTTTTAAGCCCATGCAAGTTTACACTTGCTTCTTTTTCTTTCTTTGCTTGATTCTACATTTTTATTTGTTCTTCATTTATTTCTTCATGTAGGTACAAGAGTCTTGGAATGGGAGTTGTTTCATGTGCCTTTTTTGGGCACTGTAGAGGGAATGAAGCCTTTCATGCTGCAAGACTAGGAAGCACATCTCTAGCAATTGCCCAACCTTAGCACGCAACCCCTCAGGTAGGGCTTTACAAGAAAAAGAGCATATGAGTTCGAATGGCGGTGAGCCTAAGCACATAGCCAATCAAGCATATTTCTAAGAAGAAATGCGTAACGCATCAAAAACCAGTTCTCCTAAGCAATTGGAGCTAATCAAGCATATTTCTAAGAAGAAAAGCATAAGGCTTTGGAGGACTTTGTTGCACACATTAGAACCTAGACACCAAGAAATAACATGGAGGCCATCCTAATAAAGAGGTCACAGAGAGAAGGTTCTAAGTCACCCATGTCAGGTCCAGATCAATGTGTTCTATAACAACTGGGGTGATATGGGATGGAGGATTGTAAGGCCAATGATGGAACCAAGAGAAGAGTATGAATCTAAGTTGCACTGAAATAGATACAGATACAGGGGGGGACACGGATACGGCAAATTTTCAAAAAATCTGGATACGATACGGCAGGGAAACGACGTATATATATCATATAATAATATTTATATATATATATATATATTATATATTTAAAATCTAACTAAAAATAAAATTTAAAATTGTGATGCACCTGCAACAATTAATTAATAAGAATATGCGAAATAGCAGAAATGACAGAACTCATAATCACTTTTATATTGATCATAGGCCACTTCGAGGGGGCAACCTCCTATGAGCAAGCTCAATACAAATAACTTCACGGTGCCTTCATCGGTCTCAACACACACTTATATACTAAGTCTAGGCGCCAATACTATGGGTCAAAACCATGGGCCGCTACAAACTATGGATCACAATACTAAGGGCGACTTACAAAGCATATGGCGCCAACAACAATAACACAAACTATTGATCAACAAATACTACGGGACGACTTACAAAGCATATGCGTCCAACAACAACATACTAACAAAGTAAAGACATGGGTTCATAATTTCATTGGCGATCTGAGGGTCAATGAAATTATGAGTGCTACCAGAATCAATGAGTATTGTAAGAGGAAGCTTCTTGAAGTAACCCCTGACCCGCATTGTTTGGGGGGTGGTGATTCCGGCTAAAGCATGGAGAGATATCTCTGGCTGGTCATCCTGAGACAGAGGGTCAATAGGCGGTTCCTGAATGTCGACTGGAGCATCCAGTGTTTTTGGATCTTCGTTACCAATTTCAGAGGCAGGCGGAGAATCCACATCCAAGAGATAGAGCTTTTGCTGAACACATCTATGTCCCCGAGTGAATTTCTCATCACAATTATAGCGAAGCCCCTTCTCTCTGCGTGCCTGCATCTCTGTTTCAGACAAACGCTTGATAGGAGTCGGTTGAGGAGCCTGCGGTATAGGTGGTCGTTGAGAACCCATATTTCAGAAGGGAACAAAAGTGGGCTTGGAGCGTTTTTGGGCTGCAATCTTGTCTTCTGCCAACTTAGCCAACCCTAGGGATTCCATCATTGTGGTGGGACAGAACATTTTGACCTCAGAGCGGATGGCATCCTTTAGACCACTGATAAAACAACTCCGGTAAAAGTCATCAGACAATCCTTCGGTGTGGTTGGGTAGGTTCTCAAATTCGGTTTGATACTCTCTCACAGTGCCAATTTGGCGAAGTTTAGTGAGGGCTCCTGTGAAGTCATCAAAAGCACTAGGACCAAATCGTTGCAAAAGGAGCTGGCAAAAGTCTGACCATTTGGGCTCTGGATGAGCCTTGATGTACCAACGGTACCATTGAAGAGCTTCCTGTTCCAAATGAAAGGATGCCAGCGGAACTTTGTTGACATGAAAAGTATTATACAGACTGAAATACTGTTATGCACGATAGATCCATCCAGTTGGATCAGTACCATTGAAGCGAGGAAAATCAAGCTTCGGACCATGGAAATTGCTGGAAGAAGAGAACCCATTGTCTGCTGAAGACTCGGACTGCCGTTTGTTGTTCATAGCTGAATGTTCAAGATGGATGCCGAGAAAATTTTCATCCATATAGCTGAACACCCCATTGCATTCACCAGCAAAGCCCTTTCAGGTAAGAATTTAGCTGCCTCTAACTATGAGAAGGAAATGATGGCTATTTTGCATGCAGTACAGAAGTGGCGCCCATACCTATTAGGGAATCATTTCTGCATCAAGACTGATCACCAGAGTCTGAAATATTTCTTGGAACAGCGTGTCTCCTCCCTGTCACAACAGAAATGGGTTACCAAACTCATGGGTTATGACAATGAGATCACTTACAAGAAGGGTAAAGACAATATTGTGGCAGATGCTCTTTCTCGCACATTTGATGCCCAAGGTTCTCTTTTAGCTATTTCTATGCCTGTTCCAAATTGGTTGCAATCTGTTCAACAGGGTTATGTCAATGACTCTTCCTTATCTCAAATCATCCAACGCTTGACCAACAACCCTTCTGCTGTACCACATTACTCTTGGGATGGTGCTTCTCTACAATACAAGGGTCGTCTGGTGCTTCCCCAAAGCCCAGATCTTCAACAGGCTGTCTTCTATGAACTCCTTGCTTCTCCATCGGCAGGGCACTCTGGGTTCCTCAAAACGTATGAACGAGCATGGCGTAACTTCTTTTGGCAGGGAATGAAAAGGACAATTCAACAGATGGTGGCCGAATGTGATACCTGCCAGCGCAATAAGGGTGAAACAACACTCCTTCCAAGATTGCTTGAACCCTTGCCCAAACTCCAAGATCTGGATGAAAAATTTCTTGGCCTCCATCTTGAACATTCAGCTATGAACAACAAACGGCAGTCCGAGTCTTCAGCAGACAATGGGTTCTCTTCTTCCAACAATTTCTGTGGTCCGAAGCTTGATTTTCCTCGCTTCAATGGTACTGATCCAACTGGATGGATCTATCGTGCATAACAATATTTCAGTCTGCATAATACTTTTGATGTTAACAAAGTTCCGTTGGCATCCTTTCATTTGGAACAGGAAGCTCTTCAATGGTACCGTTGGTACATCAAGGCTCATCCAGAGCCCAAATGGTCAGACTTTTGCCAGCTCCTTTTGCAACGATTTGGTCCTAGTGCTTTTGATGACTTCACAGTTGCCCTCACTAAACTTCGCCAAATTGGCACTGTGAGAGAGTATCAAACCGAATTTGAGAACCTAGCCAACCACACCGAAGGATTGTCTGATGACTTTTACCGGAGTTGTTTTATCAGTGGTCTAAAGGATGCCATCCGCTCTGAGGTTAAAATGTTCTGTCCCACCACAATGATGGAATCCCTAGGGTTGGCTAAGTTGGCAGAAGACAAGATTGCAGCCCAAAAACGCTCCAAGCCCACTTTTGTTCCCTTCTGAAATATGGGTTCTCAACGACCACCTATACCGCAGGCTCCTCAACCGACTCCTATCAAGCGTTTGTCTGAAACAGAGATGCAGGCACGCAGAGAGAAGGGGCTTCGCTATAATTGTGATGAGAAATTCACTCGGGGACATAGATGTGTTCAGCAAAAGCTCTATCTCTTGGATGTGGATTCTCCGCCTGCCTCTGAAATTGGTAACGAAGATCCAAAAACACTGGATGCTCCAGTCGACATTCAGGAACCGCCTATTGACCCTCCGTCTCAGGATGACCAGCCAGAGATATCTCTCCATGCTTTAGCCGGAATCACCACCCCCCAAACAATGCGGGTCAGGGGTTACTTCAAGAAGCTTCCTCTTACAATACTCATTGATTCTGGGAGCACTCATAATTTCATTGACCCTCAGATCGCCAAACAAGTTGATTGTTTTATCCATCCTTGCTCCAACTTTGAAGTCATGGTTGCCAATGGGGGCACCTTACCTTGCAAAGCGAAGTGTCGAAATGTGCGTATCTCTATGGGAGATTATACCTTGCGCTCTGACATGTTTGCCTTGACCTTAGGCGGATGTGATGTGGTTTTGGGCGCTCAATGGCTACGCACACTTGACCCTATCTTATGGGATTTTGCTGAACTTTGGATGCAGTTTTTCCTCAATGGACAATAACACACATTGATAGGATTACAACCAGGTTCTCTCAGCATCATCAGTTCACATCGCATGGAAAAACTCCTCAAGAAGAATTTACATGGTGTCATCGCTTAGCTCCATTCCATTCAGATGCAACCATCAGTGGTCTCCACTACTCCTTTGGATCTACAACAAATTTTGGAACGATATACAGGTGTCTTTGTTGAACCAGTGGGATTGCCACCTTCCAGGCCAGAAGACCATCGTATTCAGCTCCTTTCTGGCAGCGTTCCTCCCAACATCAGGCCCCATCGCTACCCATTTCACCAAAAAACGGAGATTGAAATGCTCGTTCGGGACTTATTGAAGCAAGGTATTATTCGCCCAAGCACTAGTTCATTTTCTTCTCCAGTTATTCTTGTCCACAAAAAAGATGGGTCGAGGCGCCTCTGCATTGGCTTCCGAGCACTTAATCACCTCACCATCAAGGATAAGTTTCCAATTCCTGTTGTTGATGAGCTTCTTGATGAGCTTCATGGAGCTCACTTTTTCTCCAAGTTGGATCTTCGTTTTGGGTATCATCAAATTCGGGTTCATAAGGATGATATCCCTAAAACAGCTTTCCGCACACATGATGGCCATTATGAGTTTTTGGTCATGCCCTTTGTCCTCACCAATGCTCCTTCCACATTCCAGGCCTTAATGAATAAAATATTTCGACCCTACTTGCAGAAATTCATTCTGGTATTCTTTGATGATATCCTCATCTACAGTAAAACATGGGATGAACATCTCCAGCATCTGGATCTTGTCATGCAACTTTTCTCTGACTATCATCTCCATGCCAAACAGTCTAAATGTGTTTTTGGACAGAAGGAAGTTGAGTATCTCGGGCACATTATCTCAGCACAAGGGGTTCGCGTGGATCCTACCAAAATCGATGCCATGAACAATTGGCTGCATCCTCGGACACTCAAGAGCCTTCGTGGTTTTTTGGGGTGGACTGGCTACTACCGCAAGTTTGTCAAGGATTATGGGAAGATTGCAGCTCCATTAACTGCTCTATTGAAAAAGTATGCTTTTACATGGACACCTGTTGCTCAGTGTGCATTTGACAACCTAAAACAAGTTATGTGTACTACACCTGTTCTAGCTATGCCCGATTTTTCCAAGCCCTTCACTATTGAGAGTGATGCTTGCGGCAATGGACTTGGTGTTGTTCTCCTTCAAGATGAACACCCCATTGCGTTCACCAGCAAAGCCCTTTCAGGAAAGAATTTAACTGCCTCTACCTATGAGAAGGAAATGATGGCTATTTTGCACGCAGTGCAGAAGTGGCGCCCATACCTATTAGGGAATCATTTCTGCATCAAGACTGATCACCAGAGTTTGAAATATTTCTTGGAACAGCGTGTCTCCCCCCCGGCACAACAAAAATGGGTTAGCAAACTGATGGGTTATGACTATGAGATCACTTACAAGAAGGGTAAAGACAATATTGTGGTAGATGCTCTTTCTCGCACATTTGATGCCCAAGGTTCTCTTTCAGCTATTTCTAAGCCTGTTCCAAATTGGTTGCAATCTGTTCAACAGGGTTATGTCAATGACTCTTCCTTATCTCAAATCATCCAACGCTTGACCAACAACCCTTCTGCTGTACCACATTACTCTTGGGATGGTGCTTCTCTGCGATACATGGGTCGTCTGGTGCTTCCCCAGAGCCCAGATCTTCATCAGGCTGTCTTCTATGAACTTCATGCTTCTCCATCTGCAGGGCACTCTGGGTTCCTCAAAACGTATGAACGAGCATGGCGTAACTTCTTTTGGCAGAGCGTGAAAAGGACAATTCAACAGATGGTGGCTGAATGTGATACCTGCTAGCGCAATAAGGGTGAAACAACACTCCTTCCAGGATTGCTTGAACCCTTGCCCATACCTACACGGATTTGGATAGATATTTCTATGGATTTCATTCAAGGGCTCCCTAAATCTGGCAGGAAGACAGTGATTCTCGTTGTGGTTGATCGCCTCTCCAAATATAGTCATTTTTGTGCTCTTAGCCATCCCTATACAGCCTCCTCCGTCGCTCAAATTTTCCTGGACCAGATCTTTCGTCTTCATGGCATCCCTTCTTCCATTGTCTCGGATCGTGATGCGACTTTCACCAGTCATTTTTGGACAGAACTATTTCGCCACAGTGGCACCAAACTGAAGATGAGTTCAGGGTATCACCCACAAACAGATGGTCAGACTGAAATTATCAATAAATGCTTGGAAACTTATCTTCGTTGCTTCACCTCGGAACAACAACATCAGTGGGCAAAGTGGCTCCCTCTCGCTGAATGGTGGTACAATACCTCTTACCACATTGCCTCTAAAATGACCCCATATGAAGCAGTCTATGGTCAGACACCTCCAGTTCTTCTTCCATACACCCCCACCAGTTCACCAGTTCAGGAAGTTGACACGGTCCTTCGAAACCGCGATCAGATTCTTCGCATTTTGCGGGACAATCTTTACATGGCAAGAAATCGCATGAAGCAACAAGCTGATCAGCACCGTTCTGAGCGCACTTTTCAAGTCGGCGATATGGTTTTTCTTCGTCTCGAGCCGTACAAGCAATCTTCCTTGAACCTCAAAGGGCATCATAAACCTCAAAGGGCATCATAAGCTCGCTCCAAAGTTCTATGGGCCATATCGGATTCTTCAGAAGATTGGGTCCATTGCTTATAAATTGGAACTTCCTCCTTCTTCCCGCATTCATCCAGTCTTTCATGTCTCTTGTCTGAAGAAAGTTCTTGGCATCAACATCAGTGGACAAACGATTTTACCCGAACTGGATAATGAAGGATCCATCCTTTTGGAGCCGGAGGCCATCCTCAATCGGTGCAAGCGTCAGCTTCGCTCTCGCTCTATCACAGAGGTCTTAATTCAGTGGCACAACATGCAACCAAAGGATACTACATAGGAACCACTCCTTCAGATTCAACAACAATTTCCACATCTAAAGCTTTGAGGTCAAAGCTTTTTTTAAGGGGGAGGGGATGTTAGGAACCCATGTCTTTACTTTGTTAGTATGTTGTTGTTGGACGCATATGCTTTGTAAGTCGTCCCGTAGTATTTGTTGATCAATAGTTTGTGTTATTGTTGTTGGTCCATATGCTTTGTAAGTCGCCCGTAGTATTGTTGATCCATAGTTTGTAGTGGCCCATGGTTTTGACCCATAGTATTGGCGCCTAGAATTAGTATATAAGTGTGTGTTGAGACCTATGAAGGCACCGTGAAGTTATTTGTATTGAGCTTGCTCATAGGAGGTTGCCCCCTCGAAGTGGCCTGTGATCAGTATAAAAGTGATTCTGAGTTCTGTCATTTCTGCTATTTCGCATATTCTTATTAATTAATTGTTGCAGGTGCATCACAGCCACCAATCCATCGGTAAGTAGGGTCCTTCATCTTAACGACATCATGCATCAAAAGGTTCAATGTGTGAACCAAACACCCTTACCAAAATATGTTGGGATACTTATCCTCAAGGACTGCTCCTGCTGCCTTACAATTAGCAACATTATCAGTGATGACTTGAATGACATTGTATGGCCCAATCTCCTGAATGGTTTTAAGTAAAGGTTGTGCAATATTAATATCGGTCTTGTAGTGATCTGAGTAGTCATGGGCTGAAAGGAAGACCGCACCGCTAGCAGAAACGCCAAGAATATTTATCAATGGCTTGCCTTCAACATTTGTCCACCCATCAGATACAATGGATACCCCATAGTTGGACCAATCATTTGTGAACTTTCCAAGAGCACCATTGATTTTGGCTCTTTCCCTGTCAAGTCCCACGGTTCTAGCTTTGTCATACCCAGGGCGTCTGTATCCTTAAGGGTCACCATTGATGGCTTGTACCATTTCATGCCAATAGGTTGAGCGAAGAACATTGAATGACAGACCACATGCATAGAGAAACCTATAAACTTTTGAATCCACATCATCTCTACAACCTTGGTCAAGGAAATCAAATAATGTTCTTCACATAGGTGAGACTCCATGGGGAGATGAGGGTCTCGATCGAGCCGATGATGATCCAGCTCCACTACCAAACATTTTCTGTGAGGCTTCGGATTCAACCCTTGATCTCTTATAGTTGTTTTGAGCGGCCTCTTCTTCCATCTTGTATTTGCTTCTCTCTTTAGCTCCCACTTTGTCACAAGTTTTGACTCCATGAGACTTACCTTGATCGCATGGCATTACCCCACACAAATGCTTTCTCACCCGGGTATATGAACCTGTGTATGTTTTATTACAATGGGGGCATGCAAACTTTGTGGTTCCACCCGCTCTCCCTCCCCCTTGCCTTGTCACATACTTCCACAAAGGTGTTGTGTCTTTTTGTTTTTGCCCTACATCACTCTCATGCTCATCATCATCACCCTCTTCCCCTTCCTCCTCTTCTCCATGGTATGTGTTACTCTCTACCTCTTCCCCCTATGTCACTCTCTACCTCTTCCCCCTCATCACTACCACCACCATATCTACTTCCCAACACCATCATAATGAGAAGAAGTGGAATGAAAAGCCAAAATCACATACCCATCATGTTTCTTGATTCAAGATGAGAGTCACTTGCTCCCTGCAATAGAATGATGGAGAAGAAGAAATTCGAAAGAGTAGGAGAAGAGAAGTAGAACATTGCAAGGTTGACATTCTTTAACATAGTGAAAAAAATTGCAAAAACAAACAAAGATGAGTTTTTAGAGCCTACCTTTTAGCTCTTCAATGGTGGTTGAATGTCTCTATGGAAGCTTCAATCTCCCTTGCAAGCTCTCCCCTTCAATCTCCCCTTCAACCTCCCACTCCAAGCTCAAAGCTCTCAAACAACTAGTAAACTGACTCCAAGCTCAAAGCTCTTCCCAATCAAGCAAATGAATAATGGAATGAGTCCAAATGGACTCATTCACCCTTTATTGGCCCAAAGTAACCTAGCCCACCAAAAAAAACCTCCCCCAAAATTACAAAAATCGAATTTTTTTTTGGGTTGAATCCGCCAATCCTGTGGAATCGATTTCTGGAGTGAATTCGGGTTCATTTTTTAAGGCAGGGTTCGATTAGGGTTCGATGAGGAATCGACCCGGAATCATCGATTCTGGGTCGATTCCTCATCGAACCCTAAAAAACTAGGGATCGCTTTTTTCCAGGCGGAATTGCGAATTACGGAATCGATTCCTTCTGGAGTGCGAATTGGGATCGATTCATGAGGGGGGAGAGCAATTCCCAGCAGGCTTGCCCTCACAATTGACTGCCTTCAAAAGCATTGCTGTTAGATTTTGAGCATTAATTCAATATGCTATAGGATCTTTACTGAGGGAATAACATGTATAGTATATCAATGCATATCAATCATATCAAGCATGTCAATCATCACAAGAAGCAAAAGCATAAGAGACAATAGACACACAGAGTTTTCGTGGGGAAAACCCTAAGGTGAAAAACCCCACAACTTCCTCAGAGATAGATAGAGCAATAGTACAACCAAAGTACAACCAAAATAGAAGAGATAGACTTCTTTTATGTGCTGATCCTCCTCCTCACATGTGCGCCACTTTCCGAGTGAAGGATGAGTGAGTTTCTGAGTGATCCAAATAGAGATCTCCCGATCTTTATTTATACTTGTTCTGTTTGCCCAATAACCTTATGGGGCCGACTTGTCTAGCTAGGTACAATAACCACATATTACATAAATCCAGGCCGACCCCTTACAAGGTGGTCTAATAACCCATCGGCAAGTTAACACACTTGCGACACTTGTCAATACAAATGACGACACTTCCTTATAGAGGAATAACATATCTCTATAAGGGTACAATAAATATATATAAGAAATACATTCCGAAGTTACATATACATCAACACTCCCTCTTAACTAGGAAGGTATTTATCGACACTGATCTGCTAGCACAAGTCTTCTTCTCTGGATCATCGTCATTGAATCATCATCATCGTCACATCTGCTACTATCTCGTCCAATCTCTGAATCTACTCATCATAGGAAGTTCTACAGAGCAAGTCCTTTTCATACTGGATGTAGGCCCACCACCTGTAGGTCTTCATCATCACTGGTCATAATGTGGAATCCTCAAGACTCATCACGTGCGTCTGCAAAACCTGGTAAGAGCATCCCAGGCCTTTTATGAGTACACAGCTCAACCTATCGAATCTCCCAGGATCTTTTACATGCCACTGCACAACTTGTCCACGACCACAAAGTATCAACCTGATACTCACCATACATCTACTTGATGTATATCATTACATGATCATCCTGATCATCATCATTTCTGCGAGCTAGCCAACAAGTAGGTACACCTCAGGACTGATTACATTGCCTCTGCAAAACCTACAAGATCTCTCAGGATTGATTACACTGCCACTGCAAAACCAGCAAGAGCATCTCAGGACTGATTATATGCCTCTGCAAAACCTGTGTACCAAACTGTCACATCAATGTCTTCAGATCACCACATAGTCCACGGAGCACAACTCAGATGCAGACACACAACACTTACACTCACCATGGGAGGACTAACCTACCACCATGTGAAAGGCTCACAACACTTACATCAACGACCATGGGAGGACCAACCTACCACCATGTCGGAACGGCCCCAACACTTACATCAATGACCATGGGAGGAGTAACCTGCCACCATGTCGGAACGGCCCCAACACTTACATCAACAACCATGGGAGGACTAACCTGCCACCATGTCGGAAATGCTCGTGTGCATCTGTGTCTCCGAACTCATCACTTCCCCTTGGAAGGCATCTCGATCTGAAGTACACTAAGTCTCCCTCCGAAGTATTCAAACTTCACTTTGGCAAGCGGCTTGGTCAACACATCGGCTATCTGCTTGTTTGTTGCAACATACAGGAGCTTCACTGCTCCTCTCTGCACCATATCCCTGATATAGTGGAACTTGATCTCAATGTGTTTCGACTTGTCATGGAACACTGGGTTCTCTGACAACTTTACGCAACTCTGGTTGTCGCAATATATACAAGTAGCACTCAACTAGAGATCAAACAAATCAGACAGTAGCTTCCTAAGCCATACTGCCTCACAACTAGCTAAACAAGCTGCGACATACTCTACTTCAGCTGTACTCAGTGCCACACAGGACTGCTTCCTGCTAAACCAAGAGATCACACCTAATCCCATACTGAAGCAGCACCCCGAAGTGCTCTTCCGATCAATGGCACTGCCTGCCCAATCCGAATCAACATAACCCTCCAGGTTAAACTTTTGATTCGCCTCATACTTGAGCCCATAATCCACTGCACCCTTCAGGTACCTTAGAACATGCTTTGCAGCTATCAGGTGAACATGTCTCGGATCTGTCAGATACTGGCTCAAGTTGTTCACCGTAAAGCAAATGTTTGGCCTCGTATTCGTCAGGTACATCAAGGACCCAATCATCTGATGATACATCATAGCATCGACCGGCTCAGATGAAGCATCACACAGAAGCTTCAGGTTTGATGCCATAGGTGTGGCCACGGCCTTGCAGTCCATCATCCCGAACCTCTTCAGGATATCTACTGCATACTTCCCTTGTCCAAGGAAGATTCCATCTGCACTCTGCCACACCTCCATACCAAGAAAGTAGTGCATCATACCCAGGTCCTTCATCTCGAACTCGGCAGCAAGCTTCCTTTTCGTATCGGCAATCAACCTATCCTCACCTGTTACAAACAGGTCATCCACATATAATAGTAGAATCACAGGATTGCCTTCCTCAACCTTGTAGTAAAGGTTGGAATCCGCTTTACTCTTGGTAAAGCCCAAACTGGATAGGAAGCCATCTATCCTGCCATACCAGGTCCTGGGTGCCTGTTTCAAACCGTAAAGGGCTTTCTTCAGTTTGCACACATGAGTTCCTCTATCATGTGTCTCGAACCTGAGTGGCTGCTCCACATACACTTCCTCTTCAACTACACCATTCAAGAAAGCAGTTTTGACATCCATCTGGTGTATCTTCCATTTCATCACTGCAGCCAGAGCAAGTACTGATTTAATGGAAGTGTATCTAGCCATAGGAGCAAAGGTTTCTTCATAGTCAATCCCTTCTTTCTGGGAGAAGCCACGAGCTACAAACCTAGCTTTGTATTTCTCGATGCTACCATCTGCAGTATGCTTGATCTTATAGATCCATTTGGATGTCACCACAGACTTCCCATCTGGTCTTGGGACCACATCCCAAACATCATTCTTCATAATTGACTGGTATTCTTCGATCATAGCATCCTTCCATTCTTTATTTTCTGCAGCTTCTTCATAGCTGGAAGGTTCTTTATCCATAATGTCACAGAACAAAGCAACGTAACTAGTATGTGACCTTGTCCTTTTTCTTTCTCTGTGTTCTTTTTCTGTAATGCCAAATCTTTCTGCATCTTGGATGAGCTCTCTAGCCCATGTTGGTTTCTTCTTGTGAGGATTCTTCTCACGAGGTGGATCCACAGGTTCTTGTGGATCTTCCATTTCTCGATCTTCTTCAGGAACTGTTTCATTCATTGTGGTGTCTTGTGTTCTGGATATTCTGGGTTCTTCATTGTCTTCAACAGGTGTCTTTCTCGATTTGTGGTACGCTGAACTTTCATCAAATGTTACATCTCTGCTGATGTCGATCTTCTTGAATACAGGGAAGTAGATTCTGTAAGCTTTCGAGCTTTCACTGTAACCCACGAATATACCCTTCTTTCCTAAAGGATCCAACTTTGACCTTTTCTCTTTTGGGATGCGAGTGTATACTGGACAACCAAATATTCTGAGATGGCTCACTTCTGGTTTCTTACCAGTAAACACTTCTTCTGGTGTCTTGTTGTCAAGTATCTTATGGGATGTTCTGTTCTGCACATATACAGCTGTCCTTGCTACTTCAGCCCATAAGTGCATAGGTAAGTCTTGGTCATGAAGCATTGCCCTTGCTGCTTCCATGATTGTTCTATTCTTCCTCTCGGCAACCCCATTCTGCTGTGGATTGTAAGGAGTAGTTAACTCCCTCTTAATCCCTGAATCACTGCATAACTTCTTGAAGTCTCTTGAAGTAAATTCTCCGCCATTGTCAGATCTGAAGATCTTGATCTTCAAGTCAGTTTGGTTTTCTATCAAGGCTTTGAATTCCTTGAAATTGTTGAACACTTCACCTTTGTTCTTCAAGAAGTAGATCCAAGTCTTCCCAGAGAAATCATCAATAAAGGAGACATAGTATACATACCCACTCAGAGAACTGGATGACATAGGACCGCATACATTAGAGTGGATAATCTCCAAGATTCTTTTTGCCTTGCTTTCACTGCTTGGAAATGTCTTCTTTGTATTCTTTCCCTTTGCACAACCTTTGCAAATGCCTTCATGCTTTATCTGGATTTCAGGAAGACCTTCTACCGCTTTGCTTGCAATTGGTAATGCCCTGTAATGCATGTGTGCAAGCCTTCTGTGCCAAAGTTCACTTGGCTCTACTGATTCATGGATCATGGCTTGTTCTGGATGGCCCTTCAATTTGTATAATCCTCCCTCTTGCTCTCCAATCACAACTACATCATCTATAGTCTTACCCTTTTGCCACATTAGGACTTGGCCATCTATAAATGCAACCCTCATGCCTTTTGCATCCAATGCAGATATTGAGTGTAGATTCTTCTTGAGACCTAGAACATAGAGTACATCTTTCATCTTCATAGACTCTCCAAAGTCTAGTTTATAGGAGGCTTCACCACTCCCTTTTATGGGATACTGGTAGTCATCCCCAAGTTTCACCTTGTGGGGTGAATCATGTTCAAATAGATCTACAAAGGATTCTTTGAATCCTGTCATATGTTTGGAAGCCCCACTATCTATTAGCCAATCATTACTTCCATGAGTAATGGTTCCAGTGAGAGCAGAAATCAAAACATATTCTTCATCACTTGAAGAATCTTCACTATCTTCTTTAGCCCTCTTCTTGGGAGGTTCATCATCCTCTGCGGCATGAGCATGATGTTTTCTTTTGAAGTTCTTCTTCTTGTGAGAACCATCTTTCTTATTTCTGGGACAGTCTCTGGAATAGTGTCCCTTTTCATCAGATGTATAGCAATGAGCATAGGACATTTGTCTTCGAGATTTGGTGTCACCTCTTTGATTTTGATGGTAGTGCTTTTCTTTTTTACTGTGGTGATGTCCCTTCTTATCATTATACTTCTCGGAGTGTACTGTGAGAGCTTGATCTTCATTCCCCATCTTCTCTTCTCGAGCTACAATACGAGCTTCTTCTTGTGAGCATTCTTTCCACAGCCTACTGAATATGATGAGTTTCTTTCTAGCACAAATTCCTTGGATGAAGGAATCCCATGACCTAGGAAGGCCATTAAGAGTGGTCATCACCACTTCTCCATTTTCTATATCTTCACCTACAGCTTCAAGTTGTTCTTTTATCTGGGAGACCCTTGAGAAATATGACTGCATAGTCTTTGCATTCTGGATCTTGATATTCTTCAATTGATTCCTCAGGGTCATCTTCCGATTTATGTTCTTGCCTTCAAATAGTTTGGTCAAGGAATCAAACATCTCTTTTGGTGTCTTTAGGGATGACACATGAGGGATGAGATGATCTTTAATAGAATCAACAATGATCCTCTTTGCCTTAACCAAGTTCCTCTTGTGAAGAGCCTTAGCCTCTTCTCCCTTTGGGATAGGCTTCTCCCTCTGGGACAGGGACCTCTTCACTTATATAAGTATCCAACTCATTCTCTTCAAGGATTAACCCAATCCTATACTTCCATGCTCAGAAGTTATCAGCCCCTTCAAGCTTATCCTCAAGCTTGGTGTGGTGAGACATCTTAAAGAGTACTTCAAATGGAAATAGAAAAGATTTAGGTCTTACCACTTGATTTGCTGAAAACTGGATCTGGTGCCGGATTAGGGTTTGTCAGAGAAACCCTAAAATTTCAACTTTCTGAAAGGATAGAAAGATGTGCCTTGATAAACTGATCAGCTTGGTATATTCAGAAATTCAGATCTGCAAAGTTCCACCCTTCAGAAATGTCTTTTAGTCTTCTTGCATTCACTCAGGAGAACCCTGAATTAGGGTTTGAGTTTCCCGGAGATCTACCCAGCCAAAAATTTCAATCCAAAGCTCTAAACTTTGATTTTTCCAAGGAGCTTCCAGCTATGCCTTCAGATTTCAGAAATTCCTATTTTTTTGGAAACCCTAATTTTTAGGGCCAAATCTAAAAATGCTCAGAATTGAATTCTGATTGGACAGATAGATTCTCCTTGATGAGTAGAGTCAATCTACTATACTGCTTTTCCAAAATCTGTGGAGAGAAACCCAATAAACAAGAAACTTTGGTTTCCATAACTGCACAATGTTTTCTTCTCAGGTTAGCTCTGATACCATGTTAGATTTTGAGCATTAATTCAATATGCTATAGGATCTTTACTGAGGGAATAACATGTACAGTATATCAATGCATATCAATTATATCAAGCATGTCAATCATCACAAGAACCAAAAGCATAAGAGACAATAGACACACAGTGTTTTTGTGGGGAAAACCCTAAGGTGAAAAACCCCACAACTTCCTCAGAGATAGATAGAGCAATAGTACAACCAAAGTACAACCAAAGTACAACCAAAATACAAGAGATAGACTTCTTCTATGTGTTGATCCTCCTCTTCACATGTGCGCTACTTTCTGAGTGAAGGATGAGTGAGTTTCTGAGTGATCCAAATAGAGATCTCCCGATATCTATTTATACTTGTTCCGTTTGCCCAATAACCTTATGGGGCCGACTTGTCTAGCTAGGTACAATAACCACATATTACATAAATCCGGGCCGACTCCTTACAAGATGGTCTAATAACCCATCGGCAAGTTAACACACTTGCGACACTTGTCAATACAAATGACGACACTTCCTTATAGAGGAATAACACATCTCTATAAAGGTACAATAAATATATATAAGAAATACATTCCGAAGTTACATATACATCAAACAATTGCCCCTTTAGGGCTTTGAGCAATCACATTGATCAAAGGCCTATTCCTTTGATCTTTCCATCCATCAAAAATGATGGACACCCCTGATATGCGCCATGAATTACGAATGGGGTTCAATGCACCCTCCAAACGTAACTTCTCACCTGTCAACAGTGTAGTGCGGATCTTCTCATATCCAGGGCCAACATATCCTGTTGGGGCTTTATTAACATCTCTAATCATTTCTGCCCAGTAAGGAGATCACACAAGGTTAAAAGAAAGGCCATTTGCATAAATGCATTGGCCTATAGATTCATCGGCCGTTCCTCGAGCATCATCATTAAAACTCTTTTCAAGCGGTCCCAAATTAGACCGCTTTGAGTTTGAACTTGAAGGACTACCAAATTCATGAGAGGGAAATGGAGTCCTTGATGAATGTGCCCCCATTCTTGTTGGTTGTTTGAACTGAAAGGCAGCATTTGATTCGTTTGCTTCTCATCCTGTTCTTTTTTATGCTTTGCTATTTTTTCTTTGCTCAAACCCTTTCCATCTTTTCCATCCGATCTAGGTGGATCGGTGCATATTCGAATACCAGTGTTCTTTATCCCAATCAAATGTGCTTTCACCCGGGTGTAGGATGCCTTGAATTCCTTTTGACATTGACTGCAAACCCATATTAATGACCCCCGTCCATGGACCTTCCCTACAACAGTGACATATTTCCAAAGATGAGACTTTGGATCAATTTTCTGATTCTCTATAGGGGCAGATTCAATTTCCTGCTCCCCAACATTTACGGATGACGATTCCATGATGCAATCTACAGATGAATAGTAAGTTGTAGTAATGCTGCTATACCCTGCAGAACAAAAAAAATACAAATTGATCATTAAAACTTCACAAACAAGACATTAATAAGAGATTTCAGATTACGCTGTTTTGGAAAAAACATAATTAAAATTTCTGATTTCTGAATAATTAAAATATCGTCTATTTGACTCATCTAGTGTTTAACAGAGTATTCTGTCTCCCATTAATCTAGTGCTCAATAGAGTATTCTGTCTCCCATTATTCTGTTTGACTCATCTAGTGTTTAATAGTTCAAATTTGTACTTGTGGCAGCCTAAGGTGTCTCACTGTCTGCATCACGACAGAGAAGTAGAACAACTAAGGTTTTTTCTTTTTAAAAAGAAATTTATAAAGCAATTTCGGATTTCCAAATTGAGAACATAGTCGCCATTAGATTTAGGATGCAATGCCACAATTCATCACAGGTCTAGGGAACAAGTTCATGGGAGTCACGGGTCACCAAAATTATTCAGGAAAACGAAGACTGCAATTTGAAACCTAGCGTCTGGTGGAGATTTCTGCACAAAATTTTAGGAGTTCTCAAGTAGTTAATAGTTTGATGGAGTTTTTCCACATATGAAAAAGAGTAAGACAGTCATCACATTGTGTCTAACAGAAAATTTTATTGCAGGATCTAAAGGTATATTTCAGTTTTGAGGTATAAATTCTGAAAATTGCAATTTCATGAACATGTATGGAATTGGATTATTTGTTTAACTCTGCATATGCAGGAGAAGATACTGTATCTTGCTGTCACAGTGTCATACTTAAAGATAAGATTCTCATAAGGCCAAACTCCAAATGAGTCCAAAGTTAACTATTTAAGATTTTATAAAAGTTCATATTCTTATCTAAACAAAAAATGTAAAGTTTAAAACTTTAAACTCTAATAATTAATTTCAGATTTTCATTTCGAGCATATACAATATTTAATAATTTATAAATCTTGTATAGTGTTACAGTGTACACTTTAAAAAATTAAAAGTTTATAAAGTTTATAGTAAAATAAAATAAAAAAATTACTGTATTTTAATTTTTCACTATTGTAAAGTAAGTCTGTCAATTGGATTTGGTGTACATGCCTGGACGTAGGCTGGAACCGGTCGAACAGTGAAAATCAGTCGAACCTCGACTTGGACGTAGGCTGGAACCAGTCGAACAGTGAAAAATTGAAAATCAGTCGAACCTCAGTCGAGACTCGAATGGTGAACCTTAGTCAAACCTGGGTCCTAGACGTAGGCTGGAACCGGTCGAACAGTGAACCTCGGGCAGTGCACGAACCTCAGTCGAACGGTGAAGTTGAACCAGTCCGCGAGCTGTGTGAAATCGGAAATGAGAAATCAACCACGACAGAGACACGTCAGTGCTTCACAGGCTGGAAATGGAAACGGGAATGAATTTCTTGTTTCGTTTTAGGCTTTAGCGGCTTCGCCTTTCGGTATCAGGCCCACTAGGGTTCAATAAAAAATCGAAAAACCCATTTACGTTTCGCAATTTTGGTTAATCCAGCAGATCCATACCCCTTTCCGGATGATCCGTTTCCGTTTTTGACTGATCCGCATCTGACTTCGTCTGAACCGTATCCCACGACGCCTGATCCGTTTCGAAAATTGCCGGATCTGTTTCCAACTCAACTGATCCGTATCAGCTTCACCTGAAACGGATCGATGCTGTTTCAACTCCGCTTCGAACCCGTTTCCGTTTTTGAAAGGGGGAATGGCGTTTCTGGGTTTAACCTAGACGTTTCCGGTAACTTAGGTATGAATGCTCTTTTGCATGTAAAGGCAATGTATGTTTCAAAATAGTTGAGGATAAAAGTCTCTGAAGTAGCAATTGCAAAGCCACTCTCAAGAATACATATTTTTTACATCTTTCTATTGAGTGCCATTGCTAATCATAGATAGCATTTCATGCCAATATGCCAAACAAACGGAATTAACCAATTGTGGTTGTAAAAATTCTTGGCATGAATTCCTTGAGATCAAAAGCAGTTTAGTAGTCTTGGTTGAAGATGGTTGCTACATACAAATGACATGCTTCTCTCAGATGGATGCAAGAAGGAACTCACCATAGTTTGAGTGATCTTGAGGCTCATATCAGTAGACCCATCTGACGGGAGATGGCGCAGATAGATATGCAGGAGATCACTCAATGCAGAGTGTGCATGATGTTCAATCACAGAGGGAGGACAATACTCAGATGTAGAAGACTCCACTTTAGAGGGAGTAGATCTCAGAGTTAAAGAATCTTGGCATGATTCTTGTGATTAGATATGTGGCTGAGATCAGATGAGATTTTTCTTTAGCCAAGGAAAATGTGAAGTAGAGATCTGGGATGATGGACAGTGGTTTCTACAGTTTACAGATAGATGATTGGATCGTTGATGTATTTGAGGAATACCAGGCCAGATATATGCTTTGCTGTGAACACCTTGAGTTAGTATCTAGTTAAGCCTAGACGTGTTCACCTGGTAGCTGCAAAGCATGTGATGAGGTACCTGAAAGGTATGATAGACTTTCGTCTATACCATGTTGGAGATCATGACTACAGATTGTATGGTTATATAGATGCAGATTGGGCTAGAAGTGTCTCAGACAGGCAGAGCGCCTCAGGTGGATGTTATTGTCTGGATCCGCCATGATCTCATGGTTTAGCAGAAAGCGGTCCAATGTTGCTCTCAGCACAGCTGAAGTAGAGTATATAGCAGCTTGTTCTGCTAGTTGTGAGGCCATATGGCTTCGGAAGTTGATGTCAGGACTATTTGACCTAGAGTTGGATACCACAGTGATTCTATGTGACAACCAGAGTTGTATAAAGATGACAGAGAACCCAGTGTTCCATGACAAGTCAAAGCACATAGAAATCTGGTATTTTTATATACGAGATATGGTACAGAAGGGAGCTATAAAGCTCCAGTATGTGAACACTAATGAGCAAGTTGCTGATGTGTTGACTAAGCCTCTGTCTCGAGTGAAGTTTGAATACTTCTGAGACAAGCTTGGTGTGGTTCGAAAGGGGGAGTAGTGATGATGTTGATACTGATGATGATGATGTTGCAGTGGGATTGCATCCTCCCAGGACATTAGTCCTAAAGTGATTTGTAGACTTTTGTCTCCGAGAATGTGGTGATGATGATGTTGCAGTGGGATTGTATCATCCCTGGACTTCAGTCCAGAACTGATCCGAAGACTTTTTGTCCTCGAGAATGTGGTTGAGATTGTATTATCCCTGGACTTCAGTCCAGAACTGACTCGGAGACTTTTGTCCTCGAGAATGTGGTTGGGATTGTATCATCCCTGGACTTCAGTCCAGAACTGATCCAGAGACTTTTGTCCTTGAGAATGTGGTTGGGATTGTATCATCCCTGGATTTCAGTCCAAAACTGATCCGGAGACTTTTGTCCTCGAGAATGTGGTTGGGATTGTATCATCCTTAGACTTCAGTCCAGAATTGATCCGTAGACTTCTGTCCTCGAGAGTGTGGTTGGGATTGTATCATCCCTAGACTTTAGTCCTAAATTGATCCGAAGATTTTTGTCTTCGAGAATGTGGATAGGATTGCATCATCCTTGGACTTATGTCCTAAAGTGAGAGGGATTGATCATCCTGTAATTGGATCATGTGTGTTGCAGGTTATATTGCTACAAATGATGTTGTTCTTGATCGAAAGATGAAGATGATGTTGCTGGTCGAAAGATGAAGATGATGTTGCTGTTCATCAAAAGATCAAGATGATATTGTTGATCGAAAGATCAAGATGATGTTGCTGCTGATCAAAAGATCAAGATGATGTTGCTGATCAAAAGATCAAATGATGTTGTTGCTGATCGAGAGATCAAGTGTTGCTATAGATGATTGAGTGATCGAGTGCTGCAGAAGATGGAGATCAAAGATGAAGACTCAGTGCTGTAGAAGATGATACTCCAATACTGAAGATGTTGAAGATATTGAAGATGTTCCAGTTGCTGATGCTGTTGAAGAAAACTTCCAATGATTTATAGATGTATCAGCTTGATGCTGTTGATGATGCTCTCTCTCCTTGCTCCTATAGTTGATGTTGTTGTTGTCAGTAGAATACCCTTCTCGTTAAGGGGGAGTGTTGAAATATTGTAACTTCGAAGAATATTCTATTGTATTTTATTATTGTAATTTATTCGGAGATGTTTTATTCCTCCGTTAGGATGTTATTATTGTATTTGATTATGTTAAGTCATTGAGGTAAATCCTCCCTTGTAAGTCGGGGCAATAGATCCCCTAGAGTGAAATTCAATGGGGTTTTTAAGTCCCCTAGAGGAGTCGGCCCAATCAACATTAGTTGAGTGGTAAAGTTAGTTGAGGCCGACATGTCAAGTTGTAAACTTAAAGTAGAAGTGACTGTATAAATAGAGAGCTAGGCTCTCTCATTTATTCATTCATTCACACACACTCACTCACTTGTGTAATTCGCATGAGAGAGAGAGATAGATATCTGCAAGGAGAAGGAGCACTTGTTTGGGGTTTTGTCTTTGTACTTTTGATCATCTATATTGAGGAAATTTTGTTGGGTTTTCTTCCCCTAGAGGGTTTCCCGGGATAAATTTGTGTCTCTTGTGTTTATGCTGTGCTTGTTATTCCTTCAGTGATCCTGTATATGCTATTGTTGTGAAATTGAATTGAATACTGATGTTATCTATCTTAGCATATTGAATCTTAACAAGTGAGGACCCAATTTATTGATTTGGCTTAGTTCTTTCTTCTTTATCGGCGCTAACTTGAAACCAATTGATGGCGGCTTGAAATCTTCATCATTGGGTTGCTTACTTTCCATCTTACAACTGTATGGACACAACTTTTCAAATTTTCTCACAATAGACTTTCTTCTAATTCCAAATATTTCTGGTCTAAGACAATGTGAGAAAAAATAGCAATGAACAACAATGGCATATTCTCTCAACAATGAACAATCAAAACCCTAAGGTAATGCGACGAAGAAAATATAACAATGAGTCATGCACAAAACCTTGCATAAGGTGAAACCCTAACAGAGATGGACTCAATAATGATATTCTTTATTATCTTCAAGTCAATGAATACATAAACAATAAGTCACTTTTATAGAGCTCATGATAACTAAACCCTAAAACCAAAAGCCTAATTATGATCTGATTATAACCTAATAATTAATTGACATATAAAGTGTGACTTTATAAGTTTATTATATGTGTAGTCTTATATCTTAACATTTTGTACGATGGGTTTTATTTTGGGTTTCTGGTAAATCAACTCTTGTCTTTTCGGCAACCACATTACAGCTAGCAAAGCCTCCATGTCAACAAACTAAGAAATGCAACTTCTCAAAGGTCTGATTCTTGTGGTTATTGCTCTTGTTCTTCTCATTTTTGGGGTCATCTTAGCTTTTACATGTTGTACATGGGTGTCCAGAAGTTAGTACAATTCTTCCAACATCTCAACCTCAAGCATTGTGAAAACAATCAAATAGTAGTGACTTGGATTGGGTTCTAAATGCTTGAATAAATTCCTATTCAGTCACCTTAATCTGAAACATGAATCTAATCTCTTTACAAAATGATTGCACATATATCCCAAAGTGTTTTGTAGTGGTTTTTAACATAGTTGTAAAAATCTGCAAAACCTATTGAGAAGGGAATGCCTTTTAACATAACCATCATAACCAAGAAATATGAAGAAGAAAGGTTGTTATAGAGATGTGCATTCATCTTGTAGACCCTTCATGGACCTTATTGCAAATTGAAAATAGTTATACACCCAAGTTTCCTAAAGTTAAACTGCATTTTGCTCATGTCCAAGTGCCAATAATGGAAATCCACGTGGCCCTCATCTGAATTTCCCGAGCCCTTTCAAAACTGATAAGTGTAAGGGCTGCACATGGTACTCTATAGTATAGAATAAGCAACTACAATTGCTTATGCTATATATATATATATAATTTCCGTCCCCTAAAAATTTGTAGGTGTGCTCTAGCCATCACAACAATGCATCCCCCTATTCTGGTAGCATAAAATTAGTTTTATGGTTAAACTTGAAAATACAAAAATAAAGATATATATAGGTATATATAGCCTGCTTTTAAAAAATATGACGACTTTTCAATAGTCTCTCTCTCTCTCTCTCTCTCTCTCTCTCTCTCTCTCTCTATATATATATATATATAAATTCTATTTGGCAAACTTAATGGTGAATTTAATCATATTCTTTTGCACCATTGATTTTTTTTAATCTCATTGTGGTTGAACAAGCACACAAAACACAAGCTGGGTGACAGGGGCTATGTGAACTTTTAAATTTGATCCGCAATGTACTCATGCCAGGAAGTCCCATATCTTGTTTTTACTTGTGCAGAGTGTACAAACTCGGTAATCCCAGCATACTTACCACTAGTAGAAAAACGTAAGGATATGCCATTCACAGAACGTCACAAGTCCTGGCAACAGTTGAGAAGGGGTCGTTATGTTGAGTTCAACCTGGTAAGTTGTTCTCTGAAAGATAAGATAATTTTATTAATGTGCAACAAATGATCACAAAAGTAGGTAAATGGGGTTGCTACGTCCAATGATGTCAATACAAAGTGGGAGCACCAAATCAGCTCCTATGAAAAGCAAGATACAGAAACTAAAGTAAAGCTCTATGGGTGACGGGGTTTCTACTCGTTACTGATCATCAGAAGATTGTAGAAACATATTTGATTGTTGTTGGTGGTTAATCATAGAGCACCAGTTTCCTTTAGAATGAGAAGTTAATGAATTTCTTTGACCAGGTTTATGATCGGGGTACTACATTTGGACTCAAGACAGGAGGACGAATAGAGAGTATTTTGATGTCTTTGCCTTTGACTGCACGGTGGGAGTATGATCATGTATGCCTAACTTGCCGATCTTTATACACCATCTAGATTCAATTATTATACAAAACCACAATTATTTTTCTTTGATTCTTTCAAATATTCTTATTCTAGAATTAATATCTTGCAGCAACCAGTAGAAGGTAGCGAGGAATGGAAATTACTGGATGCCTGCATCAATCCAAAGGAGTGGCTGCAACCTTAAACTTTATTTCATTCTTTGTTTTTATTTTATTCCCAACACAGGTAGGTGAGGGTTAGTTTTGTAGCTGGATTCAAAGGTATTATAGATAAATCTTTAGGCTTGTGATTGGGAGATCATTCGTCCTTTTTCCTCTTTGTAAAATATCCATTGAATCAGCCGATAGCGTAATCTAAAAATAAATATTCACTGCAAGCAACCATGTTGGGGTCCCTTGGGCCAAATTTATTCCTATTATTGATATTCATCAATTCCAAATAAAAGGTTTAGTTTCTATTGGGGAGCAAATCAGTGTTTCTCATTTTACTGTGGGTTTGAGCCTGTTCATTCTAAGTTTTATTTGGCCAAAAGAATGGTTGATATCTATGTTGCATGGGGGTGCATTCCCAACTTCCCGCCTTAAAACCTCACGTACCAGCCCATCCAGCATTTTGTTATTTCTAGGGGATTGTTCTCACATTATGACTGAAGTTTAGGGGACTTTTAAGGGGGGTGCATTCCCAACTTCCTGCCTTAAAACCTCACGTACCAGCCCATCCAGCATTTTGTTATTTCTAGGGGATTGTTCTCACATTATGACTGAAGTTTAGGGGACTTTCAAGGGACCATCCTCACGTCCCTCGGTTTTCCAGGGACTTCTAGAGATGCTTCACGTTCTAGCTTTCCTGTTGGGTTAAAAATTTGGCAAAATAAAATTTTAAAAATGCCACATGCAACATGGGCCCCATTCATCTATGATACCATTCTATAGTGAAACTTTTGACGGTGAAGCCAACTGCAACAGGCCTCATTGTTCTCCCCCTTGTGATTTAGTCCCTTCTAAAGGCTAACCTGAAAAGATAAATGTAATAAATTTCAAATTCCGTGGCAGCAGATAACAGAGGAGGACCATTAGTATTAAAGGAAGGCCGCCAAGTTGAATCCTTTGACAGAGTTCTTGGTTTTGGTGCCTACTGTTGACGTTGTACTTTGTTTTTTGGGTATGCATTATAATGTGCAACATGTGATGGTATATTTCTGGAAGATGTTACTTATGTTTCTGGAACTGTTTGAAATTGCTTCATTCTCTATTATTATTGGGTAGCATTATAATGTCCAAAATGTGATGTGACTTCTATTTCTTTAACTGTTTGGAATTGCTTAATTTTTCAGAGAAATGGATTATTTTCTTTCACCAGAACTTGGGCTTCATCTTATTTGTGTGTTTGAACCATTTCACATATGGGAACTAGTACAAGAAACTTTCTATGTGATATTGGTATATTATGATGTTTTGATTTGGTAATTGGACTATGTACCTGGCACTTGCTTATTTCTAAAAGTTGATATTTATGCAGCAAACTAGTTCTATTTCATCATTCACGTGTGTGTGTGTATAATTGTTTCCCCTTTGTGCCACTGACTGAAAAATTTGTGTTATGTGCTCTGGCGATTCCAGACACTTGTTCCCTGCCCACCCATTCCATGTTTCAGAAATTCATGTGGGAAATGTGTTAGAAAGTGACAACAAGGAAGGTCTTCCTGCATGCATGTGTCCTTGCATGCAAAAGACTCAAATCAGGAAGCCAATAAAATGTATTTAATTTACTTTTCCTAAGTTTACTTTGGAAAATAAATTAAAGTGGTCTAATTAATTATTGGCTTAATGAAACACTTTTTTTATAAAGTGTAAGTGAAATATTTAAGTGATGGCAAGATCTAATCTTGGCCATCTAATCTCACCGGAGAATCTCAACCTTAGATGTATAGTGAGATTAGGGTTTTCACTTAGTGTTGAGTTATAAAAGAAAAAGATCAATTGGTGGAGAGGACACAATTGCATTCCGATAGAGACGAAGGAAGAGAAGTGTGAGAGAGTTTTTGCAAAGAAGACGGAGGATCAGTCATTCGAAGAAGAAGGCAGCGCAGAGGAGAGAGAGACAGATTGAGCAGGCAGAGGTGACCGTACAACAGTACAGTCCGTACATCTGTATGGATTCCATACAGTAGGTTGTACAGTTGCAACAGAATTGTTGCATTGGGATTCGTGCCCATCTCATAGGTTTTTCTCAGTATTTCTCCGTGGTACGATTTTTCCAATTGGGCAGAATCAAATTCTGATTTGTAGTGTTACATATTTTCTCAATAAAATAAATATCTCATACTGCTGTACCGGTTTTCTCATCTTCGGTTTTGTTCGGGGGTTTATACCCAAAAAGACTGAGTTGTCTCTATTGATGTGATTGTTGCTATATTTCTTTAAGTATTTATTTTCCGTTGCATAGTGAAAAAATCCATGTGTGGGTATTTGTTAGAAATTAATTTGGCATGCATTTAGCCCTAGTTGGATTTTAAGGAAATTTATATGGTAGCGGAGCTCTTCTGAGCAGGCTGAAAGAAAGTAGCAGGTTGGTTGGATAGATCACTGCATATCTATTCAAGGGTTTACAAGTACTATTCACTATGGCCGTACAATTGAGAGTTGAGGATAGACTCCAGGGGGCACATAACTTTCCTACTTGGAAAGAGAGGATCACCAGGATTCTTGATGTCAGTGATGCTGAAGAGCACATTGATGATCAGAAGTCTGCTCCCACAAATCCGACAGATTTGGCTAGATGGAAGAAGATAGATTCCAGAGCTATGTTGATCATCTTAGATGGGGTGAAGGACCATATAGTCCCTCATCTGTTTGGAAAGAAAACCGCATTAGAGATGTGGAAGGCTTTGGAGAGTCTCTACCAGAGCAAGAATGAAAACCGAAAGATGGTGCTACAGGAGAGATTGCGCAGTACCAGGATGGTCAAGAGTGAAGGAGTGGTGCCTTATCTTACAAGGCTCACACAGATTAGGGATGAGCTTGGAGCAATGGGCTCTAAGACTAAGGATGAGGAGCTAGTTCGTATAGCTCTCAATGGCTTCTCTAAGCCATGGGACGTCTTTGTTAAAGGCATGGTGGCTAGAGAGAAGCTCCCTGACTGACAGAGATTGTGGGATGACTTCGCACATGAAGAGACCTAGATGGGTCAAGGTTCAACTTCATCCAGCGGTGCTACACATATCGTGGATGAAGAGGCTCTAGCCCTAACAAGCAAAGGTAAGGGGAAGGCAAAGAAGAAGAAGGGTGGCAAGAAGAACTTGGACATGGAAAAAGTCAAGTGCTTCATTTGTCACAAACATGGACACTTTGCTTCACAATGCCCAGAGAGGAAGAAAAAGAATAACAACACTCAGATGGCAGGTTCTGTAGAGGTGGATGATTTCAACAAGAGTTTTGATGAGGACTTTTGCTTGATAGCTTGCATGGCAAGTTCCGCAGACGACAGTATCTGGTATGTGGACAGTGGTGCATCTTGTCACATGACATGACATAGGTCTTTCTTCAAGAGCTTGAAGGAGGGTGAGTAAATATCCATATTGAGTTAGGAGATGTTGCGCGGTATCAGGTGCAGGGTGTTGGCACTGTTTCATTTCAGAGGGAGTTTGGAAAACCTATCAGCTTTGCTAATGTGTTATATGTCCCAGGGATGACCAAGAATCTCATATCAGTTTCCACACTAGAAGACAAGGGTTTTCTAGTGACTTTTCGGGCAGGAAAGTATATATTAGGCCACATGGGTCAGATCAGAGATTGGACAGGATGATTAGGGTTCAGAGCGGGAAGGTTTACAGACTACAGTTTGACGAGGACAGAGCCTTGAGAAGATCTATGGACTTACCAGCAGAGGACTCAGGAGGAGTCATAGGTACAAGTTCAGACATAGGGCATAGGCTCTGGTGGTCAGAGGGAGTCAGGTGGACAAGATCCTCCTATCTTTGATGGGGAGGATGAGCAACAACAGGAGGAGGATATCTAGCAGCCGTAGCAGGCAGACACTAGGCCACGACCTAAGTGGTATAGGTCCATAGTTTAGGATTCCAGACAGGTGAGTCTTCCACAAAGATCCTCTAGACGAAGTGTACCACAAGATAGACTGAGTTATATGGCACTGATGACAGAGTTGATTGACTCTGAACCTTCTAGTTTTGAGGAGGCTGCACAACATGATGTGTGGCAAGAGGCCATGGTTGAGGAGTATGACTCAATCATGAAGAATCAAGTATGGGAGGTTGTTCGATGGCCACAGGATAAAAAGGTGGTGGGATCTAGATGGATGTACAAGCTAAAGCATGCAGCAGATAGAAGTGTGGAGAAGTACAAGGCACGCTTCGTGGCGAAGGGGTATTTGCAGAAGGAAGGTATTGACTATGAGGAAACCTTCGCCCCTGTCGCTAGGTATTCTTTTATTCAGACTATCCTATCATTGGCAGCAAATATGGGTTGGTGTGTTCATCAGATGGATGTGAAGACCTCCTTCCTCAATGGAGTTATTGAGGAAGAGGTTTATATTGAGCAGCCGGAGGGGTTTGAGGTGGAGAGTAGAGAGTCTCATGTATGCAGACTGCAAAGAGCTCTTTATGGGCTCAAGCAGGCACCTCGGGCATGGTACTCGAGGATTGACAACTATCTACGAGAGATGGGGTTCCAGCGGAGTGAGGCAGACCATAACCTATACTTCTTGGCAGGTGAGGTACCTCTCATACTGGTTCTATAGATGGATGATCTCTTTCTTACAGGAGATGAGGAGCTGATCAGGGACTGCAAGTCTAATCTTGCAGTAGAGTTTGAGATGAAAGTCCTTGGGTTGATGCATTACTTCCTAGGTCTAGAGGTTTGGCAGAGAGATGGGTGCTTCTTCATTGGACAGGGGAAGTATGGAGTAGAGATATTGAAGAGATTCATGATGGAGGACTGTAGACCTATGGCCATATCTCTAGTTTCCAACTAGAGGAAGATTGATGTATCGGGATCAGAGGTGTTTGATCTTACATTGTATAGGCAACTTATCGGGTCGCTTATGTATCTGGTCAACACTTGACCAAACATTAGTTTTGCAGTCAACTCTTTGAGCTAGTTCATGGTGAGCCCTTGAAGAGTACATTGGACAGTTGCGAAACACATACTTCGCTACATCAGAGGTACAATGGAGTATGGTTTGGTTTATGAGTGCAGTGGGAGTATACAGTTGGCAGGGTTTACAGATGCTGACTGGGCAGGATGTGTAGAGGATCGAAAGAGTACTTAAGGTTGTTGCTTCATCATTGGATCAGGGGTTGTCTCTTGGTTCAACAGGAAACAGAAGTCAATTGCATTGAGTTCAGCAGAGGCTGAATAATGGCAGCCAACATGGCTGCATGTGTCGGGATGTGGCTGAGGAAGTTACTCTCAGGATTGTTCGAGAGTGAGATAGAGACTACTGTAGTTCACTGTGATAATCAGAGTGGTATCAACATTTATGAGAATCCAGTGTTTCATGACAGGAGTAAACGCATTGACATCTACTATCACTTCCTTAGAGATTGTGTTTAGAGAGGAACCATTCGATTGGAGTACATACAGACAGATGAGTAGGTAGCAGACATATTCACCAAGGCACTTTGCAAAGTCAAGTTTGTGAAGTTCAGAGACAAGGTTGGGTTGTTACTAAATCCCTTCCTCGTTGAGAAGGAGTGTTAGAAAGTGACAAGGAAGGTCTTCCTGCATGCATGTGTCCTTGCATGCAAAAGACTCAAATCAGGTAGCCAATAAAATGTATTTAATTTAATTTTCCTAAGTTTACTTTGGAAAATAAATTAAAGTGGTCTAATTAATTATTGACTTAATGAAACACTTTTTTTTTTATAAAGTGTAAGTGAAATATTTAAGTGATGGCAAGATCTAATCTTGGCCATCCAATCTCACCGAAGGATCTCAACCTTATATCTATAGTGAGATTAGGGTTTTCGCCTAGCGTTGAGTTATAAAAGAAAAAGATCAATTGGTGGAGAGGACACAATTGCATGCTGACAGAGACGAAGGAAGAGAAGTGTGAGAGTTTTTGCGAAGAAGACGGAGGAGCAATCATTCGAAGAAGGCAGTGCAGAGGAGAGAGAGACAGATTGAGCAAGCAGAGGTGACCATACAACAGTACAGTCCATACATCCGTATGGATTTTGTACAGCAGGTCATACAACTACAACATAATCGTTGCATTGGGATCCGTGCCCATCTCATAGGTTTTTCTCAGTATTTCTTTGTGGTACGATTTTGTCAATTGGGCAGAATCAAATTTTGATTTGTAGTGTTCCATATTTTCTCAATAAAATAAATATCTCATACTGCTGCACCGGTTTTCCCATCTTGGGTTTTGTCCGAGGGTTTATACCCAAAAAGACTTAGTTGTCTCTATTGATGTGATTGCTGCTATATTTGTTTCAATATTTATTTTCCCCTGCATAGTGAAGAAATCCATATGTGGTTATTTGTTAGAACTTAATTTGGCATGCATTTAGCCCTAGTTGGATTTTAAGGAAATTTACAAAATGATATGTTTTTCATTCGTGTTAGGGCTAAAATGCTGACAGGTTTCTCCCAAATAATTTGTTTTGTTTGGATTATTCTATTTAGTATTAATGGAATTTATATGCTTTGGATATACTAGTAAGCTCCACAAGCTTTCCACTATTACAAGATAAGCACCTCGCAAGAAAGTGGGCCAGTTGAAGTTTTGCCAAATAGCTAATATGTCAAATAGTACTCATCAAATGGGCCCTAATTGATATATGCTCCTCCGGTAAACGACCATTCAATGAAAGCTATTGGAAAAGGTTAAGGTTTTGGTCATATGACATTTGATTTACATGACATTGTATGTGAAACCGTTTTTTAGTATATATATATGATAGAGGTAGAGAGAGTAAGATGAGCTAATGATGTAATATTTTTATGTTTTGGGGCTTCTATCGCGCAGTGTGCAAGAGATGTATGGTTATGAATGAATGATAATATGATGAAGATGTTTTATCCTTTTTGTGTACTGATGAATGCTTTTTCTTGTGCACATATTGGATGTAATGTTATTATGAATATTGTGTGCAAATATGTTTAGTTGTTGTTCTGTTTTAGATCTGATGTTTGTGCACAAAAGTGTGCCTCCTAACCCTTCATGTCTGTAGAAACTTGGTTCCTACGACCCCCCTTAGATGCCCTCCGGTGAGACTTCATCTGGTTAACAGGTGATGTCGTAAGGGCCATTATATAGGGTTTTTGTTCATATTTTAACCAGTGAAGCACCACTTGTGAGAGACTCGCGGGTATTCGCGAGTCTCCACAAGTCAGCTTTGACAATGCGTAATCGCTCCAAACTTGGCCCAATACTGGGCATAATAGGGAAACTCTCCTAAACTCGTGGACTCGGGTCAAAATCGGGCAAACAACTCAGTCAGACTTGTGGTTGTGTTCACTGCGTTGTGTTCACTACTAGTCGTGGTCGTGTTCACTGTTGGTCGAAGTCGAGGTCATGTTAAGGTCGTAGTTTGCTCAGTTGCGGCCACCGTTCTACAACTTAGTCCTGAGTCACGATCATCGTTCTGCTGCTCTACGGTCACCATTCTGCAGCTCAGTGTCGTCTATTGAGCTGCTCGTCTCCATGTAGAGGCCCCATAATATAACTTAGTATACAATTAAAAACTTAAAACTGTATAGTGTATAGTTTGTACTTTGTATAAAAATTTTAAAATGCAATTTTTTTGTTTATAAATTATTATTTAAAATGCAATTTTTAAATATATATTTTTTGTTTATAAATCATTAAATCATAACATTGTTTTAGGTTTTTATTTTTTGGTTATAATTTAGAACTAATAATTACAAATTATATAATTTTAATTTTTTAACTATTTTTAAAATGCAATTCTTTTTCGGTAATAAATTTTTACATTATAGCATTTTTAAAATTGGTTGGTTATAAATTATAACTTTTAATTATAAATTTTCAAATTTTACTTTTTAACTGTTTTTAAAATGCAATTTTTTAAAATATTTTTTTGGTTATAAATTATTAAATTATTGCAATGGCCTCTTATAAATTATAAGGTTTTTTTTTTTTGGTTTTAAATTATTAAATTACAAGTTTTTAAGTTTAATTTAATTGTTAATTAATTTCAATTTTATATGATTACTATTTAAATTTTTGCATACAAAAAGAAGATTGTGTTATGTTGTATAATCATAGTTTATGAGATAATGTTATGAATTATTGCATAAATTGTAGTTTTATAGCTTATATTGGATTGTAGATGCTTTTAACCTCTTTTTGTGCCCAAAATGTACAATATTTTATTTTATTTTTCTATTTGTTGAGTCTTGATGAGTCTGTCCAGAGTCTTTCTCAAGTTTTTCTCGAGTCTACGAGTCATATGCCAACCGAGTCTTTGCCGAGTCCGAGTCGTACATCATTGATTTTAATGTTAGAACTCGGGTCTGCTCTTTGCGTGCCAACAAATGGTTATGTTGCTGGGATCTAGATCAGATATTGAAGGGAATGTGGAGGCCAACTAGACAAGAGATAGATCAATGGCTAGATGAGAGACAACGTGAGTTTGCATAAGAAGAGAACCTTGATCCAGGAATATGAAGAGGATTGGTTGGGAAGGCATGTATTTTTCAAAATTCTATGAAATATTTTTCCATGAGTTCCCTACTGTACTAGCGGATTGGTTGCTCAAATTAGTTGATACAAATCCAAGATATAACTCTGCAATTCTAAGAAATTGGACCTCGGAAGATGATCCAGAGGTTGAAAATTGCGAGTAACCCTATCTCATGTGTAGTTGATTTCTGGATAGATAGCGTATTGGAAGGGTACATTGTTGAGTTTGGTAAGTGGAATGAGATCCTATTGTGATGCGAAGAGAAAGTTCTTGAAAGCACAGCGTGGACGATATATTGGTCGAATAGCTATGTGGATTAAGATGCTATTGTACGACAAGGGTTGTATGACGATGGAATCTCAACACTAAATTTTTCGCACACGGATTGTGGGATGACTAGAGAAAAGTCTAAGAGTACGGAAGGAAATATGAAAGTGGAAAGAATGAGTCGAGAATATTGAAAGGAGAGAGTACGACATACATAGAGGTTGGATGCTTGCACAATCGAAAAAGAGTTAGGAGAGATAAGAAGAGGATTGCAATTGAGAGAGATGAGCAGTACAGTGAGTTCAAAGAAAGAGATTACTGCGCATGATAACAGACCGAAGGGAGATCTTACGTGGAAGGAAGGGATTATTAGGTTAATTATAAGGAGGAAGGGAGCCTTATTCAGAGCTGGATCTATGTTGAACCTGCGACCCCGGGTGCGTCTCCATCATCAAAGGTAAGACCTAGCCCAATAACTAAAGTAGTGTTAGTTAGTATAAATAGTAGTGGTAGTAGCAATCAAAAGGGACAAGGTAGTGGAAGTGGTCAGACAGAAGGGAAGTCTTATGTGGAAGGAAGGGATTATTAGGTTAATTGAGAAGAGGAAGGGAGTTTTATTCAGAGCTGGATCTATGTTGAACCTACGACCCCGGGTGCATCTTCATCATCAAAGGTAAGACCTAGCCCAATAGCTAAAGTAGTGTTAGTTAGTACAACTAGCAGTGGTAGTAGCAATCAAAAGGGACAAGGTAGTGGAAGTGGTCAGACAAATCCTACGTAGTCGAGTACAACATCAAGAAAGATGGTAGATCCAACAGTTAAGATGCCTATATTCTATGGAAATGGAAATGAAGATCCAAAGCAACATTTGTTTCTTTGTAATAATATCTAGGAAATGAAGCAGGTCCAAGACAAAGCTGAGAAGATAGCACAGTTGGGTACTACATTTCGAGACTGTGCATTGCATTGGTATATGAAGTATCGAAATTCTATACCACAGGGACAGACTAGAACCCTAGCACAGATATGTGATGCATTCAAAACATAATTTCGGAAGCCTATGTCTGAATCGCAATGCATTACGGAATTGAAGGAAATTAAACAGATGCCAAATGAAACTGTATGGAGCTTCGATCGAAGATTGAAGAGGTTGCTAAATCAAATGCCTTTTGAGGTACACCCGAAACAACATAAAGACTGGTTTTTTGCTGCATTTTTCACACATTTGTTAGCTGCTTGTGCAACATGCACTCTCAACGCAGAGGGATGCACTGGAACTGGCGATGAAATTGGAAGCCTCTCTTGCAGTGGACACTAGTTCAGGTATGGCCCAAGTTCAATCACAATTACAAGCATTGGCATCGCAATTGCAAGAGATTACAAAAGGAAAAGAGAAGCATGGAGTATGGTGTACTACTTGTCATACAAAAGGTCATCATAGAGGAGAATGCCCCATGGTCGCGAACTGTTTGGCAACATGACACTTGAATCCGTTGGTTCCAGGACCATGAGGAGGATGTTGGTGTGATATTTGTAAGGTTTGGGGCCATCCAAGAAATAATTGTATGAAGATGCAAACATATCATACTACACCTCCGAATTTGTTCTGGAACTTTTGTAAATCGGTAGGGCATGATGAGAAGGATTGCCGCGCACTGGATATGATGAGGGAGCGAACTTCAGATTTGTACCGAGTTCAAGCTGATCTTGGAACAACAGAAGGAGCAACGCAGTATAATGCACCAGTTGGAAGAGTAGGGTATATTCTAGGTGGAAGAGGAGGATTTTGAGGACGCAAAAGATGAAGATTTTGGAGGCTTCGACTGGGGAATGGGCCTTGTAATATGTTATAATTATGGTTAGGAGGGTCATTATGCGCGGATATGTACGAATCCTTGTTCTACCTGTTCACATTGACAAGTGCTAGATTATGTGATAGAGGATTGTCGACACTTGATAGCTAAATGGCAGGAGAAGAGGAATCATAATCAAAATTAGACTCAAAATTAGAACCATAACCACAATGTACAGCTGATAGCTGCAGAACCTCGGGAGGAGCAAAAGAAGATAGCAATGGTTATGCGTGGATGAGTCAAAATTGGAGTTGATGCGACAAACACAGAAAATCAGAACATACCTTGGGTTATAAAAGTAGAAACATCTAGACCAAAATTTGATTCTAGGAGGGAAAAGGAAACTTATGTTTATGCACGAGATGAACTACGACAAATGGAGTAGGGGGAGTCCTTTATGCTAAAGATTTAGGATGGTCATCTAGTCTATGATATGATATGCCCCTTATATACGATCATAGCATTATAGGAGAATCAACTCAAAAGGCAAGTACTGTGGAAAGTTTCTTGAAGAGTTGTTTGGATCTAGTTAAAGATGGATCATCTATGAAAAATTTGCACAATTTAATAGATCAATGTGTAAAAGAAAGTTTATAAATCAACAAATAATATTTGGCGCAGAAGAAATACCAGTAAGGAATTTAGATTAAGTGCACAAATAGGATACTATGACATGGATTATGCCATTTTAGACTTGGGAACAGATGTGAATGTCCCGCGAAAGCAAACCTGGGAAGGTATGGGTAAACCTAAGATGGTTTGGTCTCCAGTATAGTTACACCTGGCCAATCAACTCAAAATATATCCTATTGGAAGACTTGAGGGAATAATAGTCAATATCGATGGTGTGTGTAGTAGCAAACTTTGAGATCACTGAAATAAAAGATAATAGCAGACCATGCCCAACATTACTAGGGTTGGATTGGGATTTGGATAACCAAGCAATTACCAATTTATAAAGAAGACATATGGTATTTGAGTTGGGAGACTTGAGGGTAATTGCCCAGCTATATCCAAATGAATCCAAGCGTAATTTGGAGCCTGTGACAAGTAGTCTCGATGCAAGAGAATTTGATCAGTTATACAACATGATGGTGCGGATGGATGATTATGTGGATTCTATAACAGATGGTGTATTAAGTTGGCGCAATATCGTTTCCTGTATATTTGATTTAGAAGAAGCTTTAGAGGATTGACAACAAAGAAGACATGAGGTATCTACCCGAAGATGTGTTGGCCTAACACGTTCATTGCGCTGGAACATTACTTAGGTATGTGAACCACCTAGTTTTGATGGATTAACAAGGGTAAGTTCCTTTATAGTGAAGTTTGAATTGCTAATTCCAGAGAAACAAAGAATACTGGCACTAGATGTTGGACTCAAAGCGACCCCTGCAAGATGGTGGAACACGCACAGAGGTAAAATTGAAGACTACCAACAATGTAAAAGGTTAATGTAGGTTAGATTTTACTCGGATGTATTTTCAACTATACCAAAGTATAGGTGGTTGAGTAATCCTAAAGACCATATCACCAGATGTATGGAGGAATGGAGAGCTGTACCTCACAAGGAATGGGTACATATATTTATTCACACATTGGACACTGTCCCCAAGAACTGGTACATAGAATTGGAAGTGTGCAAAGGCACAACATATTTGGCAGAGTTGTTGCAAAAATTTGAGGTCACATTCAACTTTGAAGATGACAATCCGAATGTCGATGCAACCTTGCAAGTAATTAAGCATAATATTTTTTCTGCAAATGAGCGAAAATTTTCATGGAACATGCAACCTTCAATTACGACTGCGCCATAATTGTTAGAATGTTACAACATGGAAAAAGAGAGACACATGATGGTAAAGATCCAAGAAATATACAGATCCCAGAAACAGAAGGGGAACGCACAGTGGAAGGTCTTGCATTGGAAGTTCTTGATTATGCCCAGCCATTGAAAACACAAAGTCAACATTGGAACAGAAGAAAAACCCAAGTATGCAAATATAGGAGATTATTGGATGAAGAGACAGTCTAGAAAATCATTGATCTTCTATTAGAATATCAAGATTTGTTTCTTGCCACGTTTTCTGAAATGAAGGGAATTGCTGGGGAATTAGGAGAAATGAAGATTCCATTGAAACCATATGTAAATCCAGTTAATAGGGACCTTATAGACTGAATCCAAAATACAAGGAAAAAGTAAAAGCGGAGCTTGAGCGGATGTTGGAAGCTGGAATTATAGAACCTATTGCAGAATCTGAATGGATCAACCCTATGGTTGTACAAGATGAGAAGACTGGAGGAATAAGGATTTGTGTTGATCTGTGCAAACTAAATGACGCTTGTCTACATGATCCGTGTCTGACACCCTTTACAGATGAAGTACTAGAAAATGTGGGAGGACAAGAAGCATATTTATTCACATATGGATTCTCTGGATACCACCAAATTGACATAGCCAAAGAAGATAAACACGAGACTACTTTTGCGACAGAGTGGGGTTGCTATCAATCATTTGGATTGAAGATGCGTCGGTTGTGTTTTTAAGAATTGTTGTCACAACCTTCAAGGAATTTATACATAAATTTTTAGAAGTTTACCTAGATGACTGGACAATCTTTAGCTTGTTGAAGGATCACATTGAGCTTCTGCGCCTGATGTTGGATAAGTGTCAATAGTATCAAATTTCTCTAAACTTAAAGAAATGTATTTTTTGTATGCCATTTGGAATCTTATTGGGACATGTGGTATGTAAGCAAGGGCTATTGGTAGACCTTGCAAAGATAACTGTAATAGTGAATTTGCCACCACCTACATCTGTGTGATAGTTAAGAGCAACATTAGGACATATTCGATATTATAGAAAGTTCACCAGGGGATATGCACAGATAATTGCACCTATGGAAAAGATGTTGAAGAAAGAAATCAAGTTCAATTGGAATGAAGAATGCCAACGAAGCTTGGATACATTAAACATAAGCTAGTAAGTGCACCAATATTAGTGTTCCTGGATTGGAATAAGGAATTTCATGTTCATGTAGATGCATCATCTATTGCTTTAGGCGCAATATTGGCTCAACTAGGTGAAGGAGAGTCAGACCATCCAATTGAATTTGCAAGTAGGAAGTTGTCAAATGCAGAACATAATTACACTACTATAGAGCGCTAAGAGTTGGATATGGTTTATGTCCTACAAAAGTATAGGGACTATCTACTGGGATCACACTTTAGAATGCATACTGATCAATTTGCACTCAAATACTTTGTGAATAAGCCAGTGTTGGGAGGGAATATCTTCAGATGGTTTCTATTGTTCTAGGAGTATGATTTTGAAATAATAGTAAAGGCATGTAAGATGAATGATGGTCCAGACCACTTTTTGCGGTTGAACTCAAGAGAAGATACCGGGAATTCGGATGACAACCTGCGTGATGCACACCTATTTGCAGTGCACATGTTATATTTCGTAGAAATTGTGTAGTTTTTGAGCATTGTGACTGCTCCATCAGAATATACAGTTGCGCAGAAGAAACAACTAGCAATAAAAGCAGTTGATTATCAACTAATTGTAGGAAACTTGTATAAGTTGGGTGCATTATATGGGATCTTAAGAAGACGTGTGTTAGAACACAAAATACCTATGATATTGGTAGAAGCTCATGAAGGAGTTGCAGGAGGTCACTATGTAGGAAAAACAACAACACAAAAGATATTGTGCGCAGGACTATGTTGGCCCACAGTGCACAGGGATGCAAAAGAATACTGTCAAGCCTGTGATGTTTGTCAAAGAGTTGGAAAACCATCAAGAAGAGATGAGATTCCATTAGTCCCATAGATTACTTTACAACCCTTTGAGAAATGGGCAGTAGACTTTATTAGACCCATTAATCCCTCAGCAAAGAAATCAAGAGCTAGGTACATCATTACTAGGACAAACTATATGACTAGATGGGTCGAGGCAGAACCAATTAAGGATTACAGCACAGAGACCATTGCATGGTTCTTGTTTGAGAATGTGGTAACAAGGTTTGGTTGTCCAAGGATCCTCATGACTAACCAGGGGGCTCACTTTTTGAATAAGACAATTGATGCACTAGTCACAGAATTTAAGATATATCATCAGAAGAGTACACCATATCATCCTCAAGCAAATGGGGCAGTGGAAGCTTTAAATAAGATACTTGAGTTTGCACTAACAAAGATTTGCAATGTTAACTTGGATGATTGGGACCTTAAAATTCCCGCAGTATTATAGGCTTACATAACTACAAGCAAGAAGCTGATTGGATGGACACCTTTCAGATTAGTATATGGACTAGAAGCCATAATTCCTATGGACTTCATTGTACCTAGTTTGCACATTGCATCAATGACATGACCGATGGATAGAAATACAATAGAAAAAATATTAGAAGACTTGATGCAACTAGAAGAAGACCGCTTTGTCTTAGGATATCATCAATATGTGTAGAAAGCACGCGAGAAATGTAACAACCCTCATATAAAATAATGAAATGAAAGGTGTAAAATAATAAAAAAGGAATATATAATGAAATGCAAAATAATAAATAAAAGGGGGTAAATAATATAATGGGGAATATGAAAGAAAAATAAGGGAAAACAAATTGCATTAAAAGAAATGAAGAAAAATGGGAAGAGGGGGATATAAAAGGAGGAGAAGAAGAAGAGGAGGGTCTTTTTTTGTCTTTTGGCATCTTGGAAGAGGAGCTCTGGAGGAGAGGAGAGAAAGATAGCACTGGCATAGGGTTAATTGTTGGGGGCACGGGGGCCTCAGCCATTGGCTGGGGGTTGGTTGGGTGGAGAGTCGTCCCCCCACCTTCAGTTGCACACATGGGAGCTGTCAAGGTAATGGTAGCTATTAGTCATCTAAATAGGTATGGCTCATTTTGATTTTCACAGCATATTTTCTGTTATTGATGATTAGATCCTAATTGTTTTTGTCAGATCTCTATGCCTTTTGTTCTTTCTTTGATTACTTGGATTTATATGAGTATATAGATCACTGTTGGTATATAATTCCAGTTGCATGTTGGTTCCTTGTCTTATATGATTTCTATTGAGTTTGTGAGTCTTACATTTGGTATCAGAGCTGGCTTCAAACTCTTGGACCTAGTGTCTCATCATATTGTGTTAAAAAAAAAAGAGGTTATAGGCTTTATGATGAATTTGTTATTTAATTTTGAATACTGAATTGATATGATAGCAAATCTATCTAATGCGCAAACAAATCAAAGCTTATTATAAATCTGTGGTATGACAGAATGGAGTATAGATCTTCATGATTGAAGGGTGTTGCATGTATGTTGACAGACCCTGGGATAGAATTAAAATCTCTTTGCTGCAATATATGAATTTTTTGGGTCGAGACCCATATTTGTTGCTACAGGACGATTAGATCGGTTGGCTCAGAAACACTTTAGGTGGCTCCCAGCTTCAACCTTCCTGTAGGCAAGATGTGAATACCGATCCGAGTGAAAACTAAACCTCAAAAGCTTTATTTTCCCTTTCTCTTATTCTTCTTGTTGATTTACTAACTGCTTCAGATCTTTATAGTAATGCACATGTACCACAGATGGCACTCTAGACTAAATTACTTGCATTTAATAGTTTACAAGCACCACACAAATGCCATTAAGCAACAATAATCACTTGTCAATGTACAGGATGGTATGCTTGTTGCAGGAGACTAAAATCTCAGCTATTGAATTAGTTATATAGTTCAGACATGTAATGTTCAACTTACATTTATTATGACAGTCTTACAAGGGAGTAATTAATCTCAGATTTGACTTAAAAATCAAACTTGTCAATATGTGTACAGTGTTGTCCTCCTGCTTGCAATGTAATGTCCCCAGGCTGCCACGATTTGCTTGAATTATGTTCCAATGTTGAAGGGAAATTAACGCAAGTGAAGACTGCACCCTTCCCACTTGGTTTTAAATGTCATTGTTGGACTGATAATAATCCTTCTGCTGACTGTAGAATGTAGCATTGGGTAATGGTGAAGAGGTGACAAGATCCTAAGCTTTTTAACCGTACCCACGCCCTCCTAAAGTGATCCACGACTTGACAAAAATGTTGAGAATGTTGCCTCTAGGCTCTGTAAGCCACGTCCTCCCAATTATGAATGCGTCCTCCCTATCTCGGATTTGGTTCCCACAGTGAATGCAACCTCCAGTACCCACGTTTTTATAATCTGAAGCTATCTTCTTCCAAGGGTGATTGTGATTGACAAGAGAAGAAACTCATCATTGAGACCAATGGTCTTGGGTGAAGAAATGCCCCACGAATTCCCAAGTGTGAGACACCATAGTAAATGCAAGGAAATTCATTTACTCCATGGAATTCGCAACCCCTCAAAAGGATTCCTCCTTACAATCAATTCAGCCCACAATCAATTTACTGGCTTCCACGATGCTTTCTGTTACCGAATCTTACATTCTCCTTTCTAATATCCAACCCGGTCCTATTTTGGTCATCTGCTATACCAACCATGCATTGGTTCAGTTCCTGGAATCCATTTACTCCGTAGAAAGTAATATTGTTTGAATTCAATTAATGATTAGACAATAGAGGAGGTATGATTGAAAGGGACGGGAGATGAACCAGTGGCTGATAAAAACGGTGGGAAAAGAAAGGGGAAGCATAAAGTGTAAAATTGTAACGCCCCCGCATGTTGCTCTCCAGTAAATTATTAGTAATGATTGTAACGCCTCCCATCTGTTGCTCTCCAGGATGAAGCATAAAATTGTAACGCCCCATCCTGTTGCTCTCATATATCCTATATTATTATTCATTTAGTATTAATGTAAATGCTGTATTAAAAACAACTGAAGGTGGGGGGACGACTCTCCACCCAATCAACCCCCAGCCAATTGCTGAGGCCCTTGAGCCCCCAACAATTAACCCTATGGCAGTGCTATCTTGTCCAGAGAGGAGATTTAGTGTTATTGTATGACAGTAAGTACCAGAAACACCCTGGTAAGTTCAGAATTCATTGGTTAGGGCCCTATGTCATAAATTTTGTCACCAAGGGGGGTGATGTTCAATTGCAGAATTTGGATGGTGAGCTTAAAAACGGACTTGCCAATGAAACTCGGTTGAAATTGTATAGGGACAACAATGCTTTTGTGCATTAAGTACAAGAACCTGAGAAAAAAAAGAGATGGAAAAAAAAAGAGAAGGAAAAATAAAGGATAGAGAGAAGAAAGAGAAGGGGAAAAGATAAAATAAGTAAGATAAAGGAAAAGAAGAAGGTACAAGTTGTAGTAAACAAGACATGTCACGGAAAAGGGACTGCAATAGGCTAAAGGAAAGTACACAAGAAGCATTAAAGACTCAAAAAGTAGCAAAAGAATCGAGGCGCGATGCCATTAATGAGGAAATCAGCGGTGGTTGAATGACAGTTGGATGGATTTGGATTGAATCAAAGTGAATCTAAGGTTGATCCGAATAAATCGAAGGGCAATAATAGCAAAGCTAAGGTAATTAAGACAGCAAGTGGCACCAAACTTCTCATGCAAGCGAGGGAAAAATTATAAAGGAGACCATGAGCAGTTGAAGATTTTAGTCACATAGTGCACAATAGAGAGTGAGGTTTAGAGCAGAAGGAAGGTTGATAGTTGAGATTTGCGTCCATAGAAACCATGGCACCTAGGAGACCGTCCAGATCGAAGAACCCGATAGTATGATCTCATATAGGGACCGTTGAGACACCAAGAATGATAACATCAAAACTCGTGAATTTCCCCCGCAACTATATTTCACCAAGAAAGCTAGCAACCAACCTTCCAACAAATAAGGTGAGAACCCCTATAATCATTACTTCCTTTCCATAAATAATTAAAACAAATCAAGACATTCAAGTTTAAATAAGGTGAGAACCCCTATAATCATTACTTCCTTTCCATAAATAATTAAAACAAATCAAGACATTCAAGTTTAATTAATATAGTAAAGAACAACAAATCCTAAACTTAATTAATTCTAAAGAACAACAAATCCTAAAGAGTGACAAAGTTGGCTAAAAACCATTAAAAAGCAAAAATAACCAAAAAAGAGAAACAGGAAAAAGAAAATAAATCCAGAAGCAAAGCCAAAAAAAATTATAAAATAGGGAGGTCAAAGCCAAAAAAAAATTATAAAATAGGGAGGTTAAAAAAAGAGAAGAAAATGAAAAAGAATTAAGAAAAATAATAATTAAGATTAAAAATAAAGTAATAAAATACAATACAATGAAAATGGAAAAAATTAGCTTAAACAAATACTCAAAATAATGAAAAAGAGGAGGATAGGAAAGAATGAAACATTAAAAAAGATAAACTAGAAATAAAAAATAAAGAGTAAAAAAATTAAAATACACTATTTAGGTTTAAAAATAAATTATTAAAATAAAAAGAAAATTAAAATAAAACCAAATATGTTTTCCATTAAGGGTGATTTGGTTTTTCCCCATCTAGGGTTTGAGAGTTAGCTGCTGAGCTGAACCCGATGGCCATGGCTCCTTCCATGGTCACCACCCCCTTTTCCCTCAAGATATCACCTGTTACTGACGCTCGAAGGCGGTTGACGATTTCTCCATGTGCCTGGTATGTGGGCGGTGCCTTTGCGCGGCAACCCATTGGGTCTGTGGGCACTTCCTGCGATCCAGTGGCGGTGATGATGGCTTCACTGAGTTTCCATGGCGACGGTGACGGATGGCTGCCCGCACAGGGCAAGGCATTGGCTGAGCGACGGCGGAGGCGGATGGCTCTAGGAAACGGCGTCGCACGTCTGCTGTGGAAATGGCGGGTCGTTTTTCTTGTGGGTGCGGTGGTTGTTGAGCCTTTGGGCACCAGCCCTCTTATGGTGGCGGCGACAGCAACCCTGCCGACGGAACACTGGTCGGTTAGAGGCCCCGTTTTTTGAATCCGGTAGCCCTTCAAACAACAGGCGTTTTTGGTCTATCAGATCTTGTCTTCATCATGCGCCTTTCATTTGGTTTCTCGTCTTTCTGTTTCAACTTTTTATGAGTTGTTTTCTCTATTGTATATGAGCCATTTTTTGTTGACCCGATAAGGGGTGTTTTAGATTTAGGTTTTTACTTTTTGGTGGTGCTTAGACACCTTCATTTTCACTCTTAGAAGCCGAAAAGCTGTTTCTGGAAATGACTCCTAGAAACCTTTATGCAATATATAATTTGATTATTCATAATAAAATTACTCTTTTTTCCTTGAAAAAAGAAAAGAAAATTAACTTAATAAAAATAAAATAAACAAAGTTATGAAATATTAAAAAAAATAAAATAAAAATAAACTATAAATTAAAAATTAAAAATTAAAAAAAATAGAAAATTAACTTAAACAAAGACCAATAAAAATAAAACCAAAACTATGAAATATTAAAAATAAATAAATAAACTAGAAAAAAAAACAAAGAGAAAAACAAAAAAAAATAAAAATAAAATATACTATTTAAGATTAAAATAAAAGAAAAATAAAAAAAACTAATAAAAAATTAACTTAAACAAAACCAAAATAAAATGAAGGAAATAATGAATCATTAAAATAAAAATAAAATAAACCATAATTAAAATAACAAAAACCTAAAACAATACAAGAAAATGAAACATAAAAAGACAAAACATGAATCAAAATAAAAATTAAAGAAAAATGATATATCACAAAACCAAAAGAATATTAAAATTAAATTAAGTTAATGAAGATAAAATAAAATTAATAAAAAACTAATGTCTAACCAATAAGAATTGAGGAGAATTAAGAGGAAATAAAATTAAATTAAGTTAATGAAGATAAAATAAAATTAATAAAAAACTAATGTCTAACCAATAAGAATTGAGGAGAACTAAGAGGAAATATAAAAGAGAAAGAATAATAAAAAATATAAAAAAACAACTTAAACTAAGAACAAAAAAATCATGAAAACAAGGAGAATAGGGAAATAATAAAACATTAAAAGAAAATAAAAACTAGAAATAAAAAAACAAAGTTAAAAAACAAAAGAAAGGAAAGAAAAAATTAAAATATAATAATTAAGATTAAAAATAAACTATTAAAACAAAAATTATAGAAAAAATTTACTTAAACAAAGATAAAATATATAAAAACAAGGAAAATAAGGAAAAATGAAATATTAAAAAAGATAAAATAAAATAATATTGGATAGAAAATTGAATGAGCTATTAATGACTCCTGTTCCAGATTATATGAATCAACAAATAATTGTGATCTCTTGAGGTGTAGGAGGAGTAAAGATCCAAAAATAAAGAAAATAATAAATATAGAGAAAAAAATGAAACATTAAATATTAAAAAAGATAAAATAAAACCAAATAAATTATAAGTAAAACAACAACAACCTAAAACAATACATCGAAATGAAACTTAAAGATGAAAAACATGAATTAAAATAAAAATTAAAGAAAAATGATATATCACAAAATTTAAACATATTAGAATTAAATTAAGTGAATGAAGAGAAAATAAAATTAATGAAAAATTTATGTCTAATCAATGAAAATTGAGGATAACTAAAGAGGAAATATAAAATAATAATCATAAAAAATATAAAAACAATGAAAAATGAGGAGAAGGAAATATAAAATGAAAATACTAATAACAAAATATAAAAATATTAGGAAATGAGGAGAGACATAAAAAAGAAAAGAATAATAAAAAAATATAAAAGCAATGAGAAATGAGAAGGAAATATAAAAAGAAAATCATAATATAAAATTATAAAAACATGGAGAAACGAGGAGAACTAGAAAATATAAAAAAAAAACAATAATAGAAAAGTAAAAAATAGAGTAATAAAGAAAACATAAAAATAATAAGAAAGACGAATGAAACAAAAGAGGGAGATACAAAATTGAATTTGAAAGAATATTAAAAATAAAATAAATAAATAAAAGTTGAAATAAAAAGATTTACAAAATTAAAATCTAAAAATTATTAAAACTGGAAAATAAAAAGAGAAAGGAGAAAAAAAATAAGAGAAAGCAGAAGGGAAGAAAAGAAAGAAAACTAAAAAATACAAAATAAATAGAAAAATAAAACTAACACTTAAAATGGAGTCAAGAGTAACTTCAAGTATAGGAAAAAACTACATTAAGAGACTAAGGGCTCAGAGAAGACTTACCTGGAAATGTTATTATTGATTAGGGGAAGCCAATTCTCACTAAGCTCCAAGCCTCCATCTTTGTTTAAGTTATTGGGTTTTTTAATTATTTCTATCACTTATCTCGTTAAACGATCTTCTTTTGTGAGGATAATAAGGTCTTCTAAGCACACATGGTGTTTAGTTCTAAGGGGGTGCTCTGCTAATTCTGTGAGCCTTGGCATTCTTGATGTCAGTGATATGCTCCCTAAATCTTATGTGAAATGAATGTCAAGTCTCTTTGAAATAACATTTTGCACATGAGTAATTGATCATATTAATGTCTTTGTGTTGTCAAAGGTCGGTGGCATTTTTGACGGATTTCATTTTGATCTTAATGGTTTCAAGGGGCATGAATGTAGTTACAATCTCCTTAGTATTTTTGCAATTTTGTTGGTGACACCTTGACTGTAAGGTAGTTAAGTTTTTATGCCAAAGTCTTGATGGGTATGAGAGTGGGTCCATTTCCTTCATTTTCGCTAGCTCTTCGAAAGCTTTTTTTATTGTCCTTGTACTTATAACCTATGCCCTTGGATACATTAATAACATGATCTTTCTCTTCTTTTGGGTGATCTTCATCCAAGATTCTAATAGCCCTAATGGCTAAGATGTTAAGGACACCAAAATTTTGAGTGGGATGGTGGTAAGAATCAACATGAAGATAATTCTCGGTTTGGGTTTTCTTTCTAAAGACTTTGTGGCTAAGCTAAGAACCATCATGCCTCCTCATAATCAGAATATCAAGAAAGGGAATGCTTTTCCATTATTTTCCATATCCTTGGTGAATTGAATGTCCTCAAAGAAACAATTAATGTGCTTAACTTGTTGAGAGCTTCATTCTCATGGGGCTATTTTAGATTAGTGTCATCAACATACCTTATCCATCTCAATGGTTTCATTCCCATGGGGCTATTTTAGATTAGGGTCATCAACATACTTTATCCATCTCGACGGTTTCAAGGAAAAGGATGTCTAAAGCTCTTTTCTCGAATATTTCCATAAAGAGGTTAGCCACTATGGGGGAGAGAGGGGATCAATTACACCCCACCAATTTGCTCGTAGAGAATCCCTTGGAAAGTAAAGAAGATAGATTGGAGACAAACTTTCAATAGCTTGGCTGTTTCAGGGTCTGTAACTTCGTTAACCACCTCCACCGCATCATCATCGAAGGGAGTTTTTGTGAAAAGAGAAACCACATCAGTTTATTTTCTTGTTATTAATGATTTCGCTAGCTCATAGTCGGAGATCCGATTGTGTTAACAATAAGCCTTTGTCTTCTTTTTGTTGCATCATCAAGGCTAAAGTTTTTAATAACTTTCTTCACCTCCTTCATAATTCTCGTCATAGGATTGCTTATTAGCTCCGTCTTTGTCTGCTATAAGTATGCCAATGTTGTTGTTATTCCTAAGATTTCTAATTGCAAGGCACTCTTGATCGCTTATATTTCTCTTGGGTGGCTTCGCCCTGCTGAGGATAAGTGCGTAGTCCCGCCTAATTGCGTTTTTGTCTTCATGTTCCAATGATTTTATGCAGCCTTCTTCAAAATGCTGAGATCTGCGTTAGATAATTCATACGATGATGAATTAACTACCTTTTTCGGCTCCCACGTTATTTAGGGTATTTACCCTTATTCTTTTTCTTCAACAACTTGTCGAATTTGGTGATTTGTGTGTTGGTGGTCTTATGCTCTTCCTTCTCGACGTTGCGGTCCAATTTGTAACGAAAACCAGATTTGCTGCTCTCTTCTTTAATTACCTCCAACATTAGCAGGGGGATTTGATGGATTGCCCACAGCCTCCAAAACCAACATTAGCAGGGGGATTTGATGGATTGCCCCCAGCCTTCGGGTTTTGGTTATCCATTTGTTCTTCCATTTATTCTTGTTTTCGTTGTTGGTCTATGTGTTTTGATAATTGGAAGAACATAAGGGATGTTTTATATACCATTTCTTTGTGACTCCTAGAGGGTAGGTTGAAATCATGTATAATGTTAATTGAGGAGCATCATTAATGGAAAGACATAATGTGGTTTAGTGGATCTTCTCTAGCTTTGTTAAGATTCAATGTGTTAAGACAAAAAAATCAGTATTACATTCCATTTCACACCAATAGCATATATAAGATCACTGAAAGAACAACAAGCACAGCGTAAACACAAGAGACACATATTTATCCTGGGAAACCCTCATGAGGAAGAAAACCCAGCAAAGCTTCCTCAATATAGATGACCAGCAAATACAAAGATGTAAACCATAGACATGAGCTCCTTCTCCTCAATAGTAGATCTCTCCCTCACCTATGCGCTATTCACAGGTGAGTGTGTTGTTTGTTAAATGAGGAACACACCTCTTCTATTTATACACATCTCCGACTTGTCTTTTACATTAACTAGGTCAGCCCCAACTTAACCACTGGGTTAAACACCCCATTACAATTGACTGGGCCGACCCCTCTAGGGTGGTCTGATAACCCTTTGACCCACATAACACATACAGGGCCGACCCCCACTAGGGAAGTCTAATAACCCAAGTTACCACATTCCGACGGAGGAATAAACATCTCCGGATATACAATAAGGTCTTCACGGAGGAATGAAACATCTCCGAAATAATAAAGTACAAATATAATATTCTTAGAAGTTACAATATTTCAACAAGCTTTGCTTTCAAACTTTGGGTTTTCAAAAGGTAGTTTTGGTGAGCATGGGAGGCCAAGCAGAATCATGTTAGATTGGGTCATTTGTTAGCAAGTCAAATCAAGGAGATTTAAAATATACAAAAACAAAAGGCTTCAGATGTGGAAATTGTTCACGTTGGTGTTTTTGTTCATGTTAGTATTTCCATTGGTATTGATATTAGCATTGGGATTGGGGGGGGTTTATTTTAGTTAGTTCTATAAATATTGGTTGTTGGAATGATTGGTGGGGTATGGGATCCAAGTGATGAATGTGATTCTAGTCTAGAAGAATCTAAATCTAATGATACCAAGGGGGAACTAGGTGGTGAGGGAGGTTGATGTTGTTCGATTCTCACACATTGAGGAGGGTTAATAACACCATCATGAATCCCAAGAATGGGACTTGGACCCCAAAGTATTTGAGAGAATCTAAGAGGTACAATGGGCACAATCTTGACTAAGTGTTATACAATCTTGACCTTAATCAATAGCTCTGAGGTAGGCTAATGATGGCTGTGCAAATAAATAACAATTACTTCTATGATATACTTAACTAAAATCAACTGCAAAGTGGGTGCAAAAGGTGTTCAATCATGTCAAAAACTAATGTGAAAGAGACACCATAGAAAAGAAAAATGACTCATTAATACTGAAAGAAGAGCTACAAAAAATGATGTGAAAATAAATAAAATACTCTCCCAAAATTTCCTCAACCAATGGTGAAAGGTCCATTAACCGTGAAAAAGTAGAGAGCCGAACAAGGGCATTCCAAACACTCCAATTGATAGGATGTCAAGTCCACCAATGAAGTAAGTGATGGTGCGAATGATAAATTTATATTGAAGGACACTGGAAGCAACTCTAAATGGTTGACAACTATATGTTTTAGGTTCCCTCCTTCTTATAAAAGCCACTTAGGAAGGAACCTCAAGATTGGCCACTAAGATACCTGATACCTCTTCATGCGTGCATGCAATGGGTTACCTTGCATTGACACTGGAATCAAATGATCAAGGGATATTCTGTATGGAAGAGCTAGGGTCTTAATCACACTTTTGGTCCTAAACTTGGCATCAACCACTTTGAAGAGTGCACCTGTTTCCAAACATGTTTTCAACCACACCAAATAGAAAGCATTTTAAATTTTCCTAAAAGTCAACCCCTATATTGCAAATGTGAAAGGTTGTGGCAAGTTATTTGGATACTTATCCCAACAAACCTAACCTAACTAAAAGATTGTTTTAGGCCCTCAAATAAGGATTTTTGATTGGTTAGTTTAATGGTTGATATGAAAGTTGAACTTGACATCATGAACCAACAAGTTCTAAAAGTAAATTAGTAATAAACTAGTGTAATCGTTTCAAAAAAATGCAAGATGGATTAATGATTAATACTTAGAAACAAGAGGATTTATTTTCTCAATCTACCTTCTCTAAACATATCATGAATCAAAAAACAAATTGAAGAATTTGAGAGATAAAAATGTATAATACGCAAGCTAGGTTCTAAAGATTTGCAAAGAAAAGAGATAGAGACTCCCAACTAACACATAGTATGTTAAAGAAATCAATGGACATATTTGAACTTGAAACTCAATTCTAGATTCCACTATAGCTCAAATAGAAAAAATGAATAAATGGTAAGAGTCATTCATGCATATCTAGGAAATTTTAGAATCGTGCCGCAAGTGAAAATTTTAAAATATAATAGTGCATGGAAAATTAGTATTTTTCCACGTTGTCACTTTTTCTAGGAAAAACTTTGACTCCACTATGCACTTTTTTGGAAAAATTTCATAACATTCAAAAATAGAAAACCTAAAAATAGCTCACAATAGAGGTAAAAGTAGAGGGTTTTTAGCCTAGGTCGCCTATACATAGGAGGCTCCAACAAGCAGAAAATAGGAAAAAAAACTAAGAGATTGGGGCATCATTAAATAAAACTCCTAATAGGGAAGATACACAGCCAAGGATGAACTATGGGGTTTATCTTAAGTATGGTTTCCAATCCAATGTTGGTATCTGATCACTAACATGTGCTAAAATACACTTGCTTCAGGGTTGTCTTGCTGAAGAGCAGATAGATAGATGCAAACTAAAGGAGTCATGAAACTATAATGCATTATAATATATTATCTATAATGTAAATAAAGAAACTTAAACCAAATCTCTACAAGCATAACATATGGTAAAGAATGTATGGATTTATATCAATAAATAGATAAAAATATAATATATCACCTTGGTAGTAGATTGAAGTAGTTGGACTCCAAGGCTATCCGTGGAGGATTCTTCTCTTCTAGTGCTCCACTCCAAGTTGTAGATGGTGTGGTATGTATTCCTATGATAGAAAGAAGAGGGCAAAGATGGAAGCTCTCTCTCTCTCTCTCTCCTTATGTGTGTGTGTGTGTGTGTGGAAGAAAACCAACAACATAGCCTTGTTTATTGTGAGTAATATGATAGGTGACCTTGGTGGCTTTATTTATAGGAAAATATGTGGACATGTCTTAGAACTATATCCAATGGGATTAATCTTCTCTCATTAATGAAGTATTGGGATAGTGATAGGTATTGCAGACTAGAACAAAGGCCATTTTTAGTAATAATGGAATGATGATGTCCACTTTTATCCACTACACCTTTTTGGAAGGAGAAAAACATTAATAAGCCATTGATTTCTCTTTTTGGGGCCACCTTCCAATTTTCAATGGATTTAGTGTGAGGGCCACATGGATTATTAGGGAAATATTGTGCGGTTATTTTTTATGGCTCAATTTTTGGTCATAATGATGATGATAGTGAAAGAAATGGGGCTAAAGTTTTTGAAGGTGATGTGTAAAGGTGATGACGCTCATGATAAAGTGAGGGAGCAAAATTTGGCTATAAACATTGAGTTAAAAGAAATTGTGTGCAAATCAATATCAATGATTAACATATGCAGATTCAAATGATTTCATAAGTTTTAATAAGAGTGCCCTTAAGGTGATGTGTGCAACCATTGTTTACCTTTGTGTGTTTTGAGAGTGAGAAAACATCTACGCACCTAAAGTAATAGTATGTAGAGGAACTATCTTCTATGGTTCAATCAACCTTAACATGTAAATAATCGATGACCAAAGACAAGGAGTGAACCAATCTTTGATCATTCAACGAGTTGAGTCCATTTTCATGAAATAAGCAAAATGGAATAAAGGAGAAACCTAATAAGATTAGCACAATTAAAACATCACACAACTTGCTCATAACAAGAGGGCACTTAATAAGGATACATTTCAATCACTATTGAAACAACACAAGAACATAGGATCATGTAGAATGTAATGAATGGTTCTTGTGTATTATGAAATTCCTAATCAGGTTAGCACAATTAAAACATCACACAACTTCCTCATAACAAGAGGACACTTAATAAGGATACATTTCAATCACTATTGAAACAACACAAGAACGTAGGATCATGTAGAATGTAATGAATGGTTCTTGTGTATTATGAGATTCGCAAAGTAATTTTGCAACTATAATTAATAAGGTATTGACTAATGAATTATTAATGGTTACAATGACCTCGTGATGGTGTATAAATATACATTGATTGATAAGAAGGTGAAGGGGTGTGTGACTCTTGATGTTTCATTAACCTAATTAATATTATCATTATTATTAGTATGTTTGTTACATTGCTAACTCCTTAGAGGACACTTTGTCCTCAAAACCATAGTATATAAGATTCTCTATAGCTGAGCATGTTCCTTGGTGTTAACATCTTTATCTAGTTGTATTGACCGTAGTACCCAATTTAAGCGTTGGTGAGATTCCTTTATAGTGTGTACATCATATTCTGAAATATTTTAAGTTGCTTGTTGAATGTGAAACCTTGATGCTCCTTAGTAAAAAAAATCCTTCCATTCATTGTTGTATGTTTTGTTAACCCGATATATGGTTCAATGAAATTAAATCACAAATTTTACCGTTTCAACATTTAATTTGGTAATATCCCTTGCTGCTTTAAAACTTGACCCTCACAAAAAAATATGACATATGACGAGGGGGGTCTCATTGTGAGCAGGAAGGAGATATAAGGAGAGTTGTTGGAGTTAGTAAAGTTAAAGTTTAAGCATAGGGTGAATGCCATCTTTCATTTTGGAACAATGGGACATGTCTTGATATGCCCAATCATTTTATGGCGGCTCGCAATGCATAATTTCCTTCTCTGCATTGGATAAAAGTACCGTTATGTACATACTTATGGTTTCTTCTTTGTTTGGTTACAAGTGGTTGGAAGAAAATGAAATAAAATAAAAACAATTGAGATCGTACGCCATATGCGGTGGGTGTTAATACGATGCTACAAATGCATTTCATATTATAAAATCAAAATGTTAGCATAGTGGTGTTGGCGACTCGGCTAGCATATTATTTGACATGCTCGTCAAAGTAATAGAAGTAACCTAGTTCAAGGTTCTTAGAACATAACTCAAGTTGTTTGGTGTGGTTAGTTCTGATGGGTTCTATGGCTTCGTTAGCCATTAAAATGATTTGCTCAGTAAGAGGAGACTTCGTTTAAGTTTTCTAAATACTAAAAGTGATTCTAAAACTAAGACATCTAAAACTATGACTGTTAAAAAAAAACTAAAACTAATTTAAGGCAGTTACAAAAATGCAGCTGAAATGTTAGAAAAGAACTATCCAAACTAGTTAATAAAGCTTATCTTGATAAAGAGCATAGTTTAATCAACAACTAATTTACTTTTGCATTAATGATAGAAATTTATCATTATCTGAAAATAAGAATCATCTTAAATCAAAATACAAATCAAAGAGAGCTACAAGATTTCCCAATTATGCAAAAGATAAACTAGTTTTAATATTGATTCCATTTGTATTTCAAAAAATAAAATATATGATTTATTTCAGATTTATGAAAAACATTTCACAACCTTAAAAATAGCATATTATAATTTGTTATCATTACAGATAACAATCATGACAATTACAACAAATTTCTTTGCTTATGCAAACTCAGAATTAACTGTTAGTCTCAAAGAACATTTCAAATTATAACAATCAAAATACAGTTCAAATCTTATTGAAAAAACAATGACTGCTAAGAAATTTATACAGATCATAAAACAAGCTTACATAAGAGTCTAAGTCATATGAACATGTATATCATTGTTGGTTTTCATACACCAAAAGGGTTCACCATTCAACCACCATTGACCAACTTGCAGCGGTAGTGCCTCTCTGTCTCTCTATCCCTTTGAAAAACACAGTTTCCAAAAGAAAGAGTGTGCAGAAGAAGAAGACAATCCTCTATGGTCTGTGGAGACCTCGCCTCGCAATGCAGTCAAACTAGATATTCTTATATAGGTTATTGATCCATTTTCTGCTTGATTTGGTTATCTCCTCCTTCATCTTCGTCTAATTTGTTTGAATTAGTACGTTGTTTTCCAAAATACTTCTGCTGGCTCTGCTCCCACGGATTTGTTGTATGTTCTTTTCCTTAATTTGGTAATCAGTGTCTTGAAATCTTCCATCAATATCGACCTTTCCTCCTCTTGAACCTGCACATAAAATATATTTTTATATATTAAGTAATATTTCTTAAAGATTGTACTAATAAATATCTCTTAAGAAATATCTCTTAAGAAAGGAAAATGAAAATGAAAGTTAGTAAATAAGGAAATGAGTAGTCTATTTATTCTATTTTTTTATTCTAGGGTGGATTTTGATCACCCTGAAATATCCCATAGCACTCAAATTATGCAATTTCCGTACCTAATATATGCGATTCTAAATTTTTTTAAAGATTTCCAACAAAATTAGATAGAAAATATGCTTAGAACAAGTTGAAAACTTAGAATATTTAAACTACACCAATAAAAAAATGAACAAAAAAATTTATTATGAAAAAGAGAAAAGACAAGAAAAATAAAAATGCTTTTCCTTTCGTATGGCGTTGTGCATGGCAATGATCCTGTGGCTAAGTATTTGGGTGGCAATATTTGCCTGAAATGAGCTCTTTTAACAACACGAGGCAGTAAGTCAGTTTCCTCATATCACGCAATCATATCTTATTTCATAAACCTGGAACCCGAACCAACAAAACAATAAACCTAAAAAATCCACGGTGCATATTCCCTGTAGACAAAATCTCTGCGATTTGTAAAACATATCATTATCATTCCTCAACAATCTCTCCATATGGTGCGACCTCGTGTGCTTCTATACGGATATTCAGTGACTTCTTCTGCGATCTCGGGATTATTAATTGTAATGACTCAACAAATGATGGATTGTGAATTAACTGCTTCAATTTAATCTGTGATGATTATTTGAAACATAAAATGTAAATTGGTAACAGAAGCTGCGCCCAATATCTCTGTGAATGGGTCGAAAAATAACTGTACACATTAACTTTCTGAGAAGATTTCGATCATCACTCTTTAACGCCAGTTGTTGAAAATGTTCAACTTCTGCGATTTTGGTGGTTAATTGTAGTGTACCCACTCCCTCATCCAACATTGGCTCAGACACCACCATCTTCACCTACACAAAGTAGTAAATCCTCCCCAAACAGAAAGGTACCTAAGCCAACAACACACCCTAACAAACTAGTACTTCTCGGGCTTAGACAACTCGAAAGGAACCTCTTGCCTCTAATAGTAGATATAACACTGCTACTAGTGCTGCTGGTAGAGATGTTCACATAAACCAGCTACTCGTCAAGCTATCATCAATCTCATCAGAAAAAGTTATTCAATTTTATGTGGGTTGGTTTTGGAAAGGAGCACAAGTTTTATTTGGTGGAGGTTGGTGTTAACATTATGACAATTAATTAACGAAGATGGTTTCTCAATCGTCTAACCATTGGTTAGAAGGTACTCTAACCGGTAGCAGTTTTCTTGTTATGTAATTTTTTGAACAAATGTATTTATATGTAATTTGAGAGGAATAAGTAGGAGAGAAAAATGTATGGATGAGAAAATGCCTGATTGTAATCTCTATCATTGATTGTAGATGTTTCCCAAATTAAGGTGGTGGATGTTTCCCAAATTAAAGTTTTACCACGTTAAATTTTATGTGTTCTATTTTCCCATTCTTTATGTCTAGTTCTTAATTCAGACTCTGAATACCAACAAGTGGTATCAGAGCCACGGTAATAGGAGGAGGAGCCCCTTTCTTGAGAGATCGTGGAGTTCGAAAGACCCTACGTGCGCCAGAGATCGCCAAATAACCAGAGTTGCAGCTGTAGCAGCCCATAGACTGTGAAGGTAGAGCCGTTCCGTTTTTTGGAGTTGATCCTGCAGCAAGAGAGCAGAAGATCCAAATGCACGCCCATCCGTTGAGAAGAGCTGCGAATTCGTAGGAGGTTCCGTGGAGGAGCCCGTGGAGCTGGTGGAGAGCCGCTGTAGAGCACTATGTATTCCGTGGAGAGCCCAGAGTTTTTTTTGAATGAGAGCAGAGAAAGGAACGCACAAAGCACCCTGAGTGTTGGACGCTGCAAGGAGAGTAGAGTAAAAGTTGGACGCTGCGTTTTTTTTGGACGTTGCAGGTGAAAAGCTGCATCATTCAGAGCCGCCAATAGCATGATATGTGAGCTAGCGCGTCCATCATCTCCTGTTGCTGCATAGAGAGACGCTGTGTGAAGGTGCGTTGTGGAGAGACGTGCCCATAACTCATCTGGGTAGGACTTATATATTTTGCCAGAAGTGATAGGTTTGTAAAGATCATATTTAAAAAAAAAATTGAAGATTCAGAAGAATTTAAAGAGTCTGTGTTTAAAAAAAAAATTGACGGCACTAATTCTAAATTCGAAATAGAGAAGTTTAATGGAAAAAATAACTTTGAATTATGGAAACTTACGATGCAAGATTTCTTAGCTCAGCAAGTGTTGCAAAGGCCTTAGATGGAAAGAAAAAACAATGCATAACTATGACAGATGATGAATGGAAGGATCTAGATGCCAAAGCACTTAGCACAATTCGGTTATGTCTTGCGGATGATGTCTTGTTTAATATCGTTGGAGAAAAGTCAATATCAAGTTTATGGAGCAAGTTGGAAAGCTTGTATATGACGAAGTCTTTGAAAAACGGAATTTACTTAAAGAGGCAGCTATACGGTATGAAAATGAAAGAAGGTATGAAGATTGTAGATCATTTGAATGTATTTAATACTCTTATTTTCCAGTTGACTAGTATGAATGTTAAGATTGATGATGAAGATAAGGCAGTAAAATTTTTTATGTACTTTACCTGAATCTTGGGGTCACATAGTATCTTCCATTAGTCTTAGTACAAGTGATACTTTGGAATTTGACAATGTGGTTGGAGCTTTGTTGTCTAAGGAGTTAAGAAATAAAGCTAGTATTGAATCCTCTACACCAGAAGATTTGTTTGTTAGAGGCCGATCCAAAGAAAGAAGAGAAAAATTAAGAGGTTCTTCCAGATCGAAATCAAAGGGAAAAAAGATAAAACTCAAATGTTGGTACTGTGCAACAAGAATGGTCATCTCAAGAAGGACTATTGGAAAATGCAAGAATCCAAAAAGGAAGACTCCAAATCTGAGGCAAATTCAATTGAAGTTGATTCAAGTATGATTGACGAGGTTTTGTCCATTTGTAGTGTTTTAGAATACAAAAGAATGGTTGTTAGATTCTGGTGCTTCGCACCATGTCTATCCTCATAAAAATTGGTTTACTTAGTTAATGATGGTGTAGTTCTTTTAGGAAACACTTATTCATGTAAGACTGTTTGGGTTGGACATATTAAAATTAAAATGTTTGATGGAGTTATAAGAACACTAACAGATGTTAGACATCATGTGCTTGAATTAAAGAAAAACTTAATCTCTTTGGGAGTGTTGGATTCTTGTGGTCATAAGTTTACAGGTTTAAGTGGGGTACTAAAAGTATCTAAGGGTGATTTAGTGGTCATGAAGGTAATGGAAATAGGAAACCTTTACAAAGTGGTTGGAAGAACTCAAGTTAATGTTCAACATCATTGGTATCTGAAGAGGCATCAGAATCCACTCGATTATGGCATTGGCGTCTTGGTCATATGAGTGAGAGAGGACAACGTGTATTAATGAATCATAAATTACTTCCAAATATGAAATCTTTGGATTTGATGTTTTGTAGACATTGTATATTTGGGAAACAGTGTAGAGAAAAATTCAAAGTAGGGATTCATGCTAGTAAAGGTGTTCTTGACTACATTCATTCTGATGTATGGGGTCCATCTCCTACTATTTCCTATGGAGGAGCAGCATATTTTGTGTTGTTTGTGGATGATTTTTCAAGGAAAGTTTGGGTCTATGTTTTAAAAAGAAAGGCTAATATGTTTGACACTTTCAAACGTTTTAAAATTATGGTTGAAAAAAGAACTGGTAGAACAATCAAATGCTTAATAACAAATAACGAAGGTGAGTTTACTTCTTTAGAGTTTGAAAAGTATTGCAAAGAAGAAGGGATCGTAAGACATAAAAAAAAATGTATATGCTCCTTAGCAAAATGGCGTTGCAAAACGCATGAATAGGACTGTTCTAGAGAGAGCAAGGAGCATGCTCAACGATGCTAATTTGGGTCAAGAGTTGTGGGCAGAAGCAGTTTCTATTGCTTGTTATTTAATAAATCGTTCACCATCAATTGCAATAAATTGTAAAGTTCCGGAAGAGGTATGGACTGGTCAACCTTGTAGTTATTCAAATTTAAAAAAAATTGGTTGTGAAGCTTATGCACTTATTCTTAAAAAACAATGTTCTAAGTTAGACCCCAGATCAAAGAAATGTGTCTTTGTTGGTTATGATGATGTAATGAAAGGATATAGGTTGTGGGATCCTACTGCTCGAAAAATCGTCTTCAGCAAAGATGCAATTTTTTATTAAAAGTTGATGTGGAACAGGAACAGGTACCGTCAAAACAACTAGTTCAGTTGAAGTCCCCATCTTCTCATGACTCAAAGAAACAAGAAGAAGTTTATGGTGATAAATAAATCATAAAAGATGAAGAAATTGTGGAAATTGTGGAAACTCCACAACCTACACCAAGAAGATATACAAGGGAGAGAAATCCTCCTAAAAGGTATATCGATTTTCTTTCGTCTGTTGCTTTATTTACTGATGATGGAGAATCTTCTTGCTTTCAGGAAGCCATTGATTGTGTTGACAATGTTAAATGGAAGATGGCAATGAAAGAAGAAATGGATTCTCTAGATAAGAACGAGACATGGAACTTGGTTGAACTCCCCAAAGATAGAAAATTTGTTGGATGTAAGTGGGTCTTCAAGTTGAAGAAAGGTGTTGATGGTAAGATTGAAAGATACAAAGCCATATTCGTTGCGAAAGGGTACTCTCAAATGGAAGGTATTGATTATCATTAGATCTTTTCACCATTTGTCAAGCTTGTATCTATTCGTATTGTGTTAGCACTAGTTGTAGTGCTTGATTTGGAGTTAGAGCAACTAGATGTTAAAACAACATTTTTACACGGAGATTTAGATGAGGAGATTTTTATGGCACAACCATAGGATTTTGTGCAACATCGTAGATAAAAATTAGTTTGCAAGCTCAAAAAATCATTTTATGGCTTGAAAAACTCACCCAGGAAATGGTACAAGAAGTTTGATTCTTTCATGGTGAGACAAGGTTATACTAGAAGTGTGTATGATCATTGTTTGTACTTCAAAAGGTTGAATGACATATTCATTATCTTAGTATTGTATGTTGATAATATGCTTATTGTGAGTAAAAGAATGGATGCGGTTGACAGGTTGAAGGCTCAGATGGCTAGGGCATTCGGTATGAAGGATCTTGAGCTGCAAAACAAATTTTGGGTATTGAAATACACAGAGACAGAAGGAATGGTAAGCTTAGTTTTTCACAGGAGAAGTATGTTGAGAAAATACTTGTAAGATTCAGAATGAATAAGGTAAAACCTGTGAATGTTCCTTTGGCTTCCCATTTTAAGCTTTCTTCGGGTTTATGTCCTAGTAGTGATGAAGAAAAGGATTATATGTCTCGTGTTCCATATGCCAATGTAGTAGGATGTTTAATGTATGCGATGGTGTGTACTAGACCTGATATTTCACATGCAATAGGGGTTGTATGTAAATACATGGAAAATACAAGAAAAGAACACTGGAGCACAGTGAAATGGGTGCTTCGGTATCTAAGAGGCACAAGTGACTATTGTATCACCTTTAATAGTAACAGTGATTATGTATGCGATTTTGTTGATTCAGATTTTGCAGGTGATTTGGACAAGAGAAGGTCTACTTCAGGTTATGTCTTTACTCTTGCAGGTGGAGCTATAAGTTGGATGTCAAAGCTTCAGGAAACAGTTGCTTTATCCACTACAGAGGTTGAATACATTGCTGCCTCACATGCTTGCAAAGAGGCAATTTGGCTGAAAGGTCTACTTGGAGAAATTGGAAGGTTGTTGAACAGTGTGTCTGTTTTCTGTGATGGACAAAGTGCTATACATTTGGCTACAAATATTGTCTACCATAGTAATACCAAACATATTGATGTAAGGTATCATTTTGTAAGACAAGCCATTGGTGAAGGTGGAGTTGATCTGAAAAAGGTTCATACTCAAGAAAATTGTGTAGATATGTTTACAAAACCGGTGTTATTAGAGAAGCTACGGTGGTGTGTGGCTTCTCTTGGCTTGACAAAGAGGTGATAAATAGTCTTGGGAAAAGTATTAAAGATAATTTGTTCTCAAGGTGGAGATTGTTAAAATTATGAAAACTAATTAACGAAGATGGTTTCTCAACCGTCTAACCATTGGTTAGAAGTTACTCTAACCGGTAGCAGTTCTCATGTTATGTAACTTCTTGAACAAATGTATTTATATGTAATTTGAGAAGAGTACGTATGAGAGAAAAATGCATGGATGAGAAAATTCCTGATTATAATCTCCATTATTGAAAGGAATAAGAAATCAATACTTTTCCTGGTGGATGTTTCCCCAAATTAGGGTTTTACCATGTTAAATTTTATGTGTTCTATTTGACCATTTTTTCTATCTTGTTCTTAATTCAGACTTTGAATACCAACAATTGGGATATAAAACATTTGAAGTGGTTCAATATGGATCTCTGTATGAAAAGCATGTGGCGTGGTCTTTTTGATGGCGGTTATGGAGTATGGTTCTCAAGGAAAAATATCTCAAGGGTATTTCTAGACTTCGTTGGTTTAGATTTGCTGAAAAAGCTATTAATGGGGTATCAAAAATTTGGAATGGTTTCATCAATATTTTCATTGGATCAGCAAATGGATTTCTTGGTTCATTGGAAATGGTAAATTTTTTATGATTGGTATTGACCCTTACATTGGTGATAGTGGAAATTATCTCCCATCTCTAGAAATTTTGGACTACCTATCAAAATTTGGTTGTCACACTTTATCAGATTAGAAGGCCACAATGGTTTTTTCAGAATGGATGTTATTGGCTTCAATCTAGTGATTTAGGCATGCAAGGTAATTGGGCAGTGGAATGGGATGATTATATTCAGTTCCTAAATAGTGGTGGTATCATATTAGGAGATGTAGATGATAAATTGGTGTGGTGTTGGAACAAGTCTTCAAGTCAAATCAACACAAGGGATGCTTATGATTCAATTGTTGCCTCTCAGGGCATGTTGAAAGCAAATGGTGGTTTGGTAAATTATGGAAGTGGAATATCCTCATGAAACTCAAGTGTTTCTTCTGGCTATGATTAGAAACTTGTCTATTGTCTTGGGACATTTGATACGCAAAGGTTAGTACGGTCCCAGTTGTTGTGCTTTATGCAAGCAAGATTGTCATTATGTAGATCATCTCTTTGTATTTTTTGTTTACAATAAGAGAGTTTGGAAAATTGTGTGTGAAGATTTGAATATTTCAAAGTCTTAGGGTTCTGATAATATGGAGGATAGTTTCAGACTGTGGAGACTAAAGGCTTTCCATAACAAATTATTGCCTATATTTGTTTGTTGGGAAGTCTAGAATATGAGGAACAAGGTGATATTTGATAATAATTCCCCTAATTATAAATTATGCATTATGAAAAATGTTGGTTTTTATAAAGAATACTATAAAGGAGTGATACCCAAATTTCCTAAATCTATGGATGCTCCTACTCTCATATTTTCTTTTGCAATTGGGTTCTTCGATGGAGCTTCTTCTTCTAGTGATTGTGGTTGTGGTATGATCCTAAAGATCAACAATGATCATTATTTTAAACTTTGGATGGGTTGCTAGGTGGGGATCAACACTAAAGCGGAGTTTGTGGCATTATGGGGTATGTTATAGTTTACATACTTGAATGGTATTGTCACTATCTAGATCTTTGGTGATGCTAAGGTTATCATTCAATGGTCCAATGGTAGATATAATCTACAGATATTGCATCTTGATCAATAGTGACAAATAATTCAAAATTTGATGGCATCATTTTCTAAGATTTCTCTTTCTCTCGTATATAGGATCTACAAAGTTCACGCTGACCTTCTATTGAAGAAAACTCTGGATTGTCCTGATGGTTCCCTATTTTTTGTGGAATATATGGATGGTTTAGTTGTCTTTGAAGGCATTGTTATGTTGTTTAGTTAATTTCAATATGGATTGTTATTGGGACTGCATGGTTTTGGTAAATAAAGTTTTGAAGATTAAACAAATCTGTTCCTTTTTTATATAGCTTTGATGAAGGCTACTGTGGATGTAATCTGTTATGGCAGCTTCTTATGATCTTGTTTTGAATGACTCTCTCGCTGGATCAGTTATTGGGACTGAACTTGTATGAGATGGAAACTTTTTTTGACAATAGTACTGTCGATGTATCTTTTACATTTTCTTTGATTTAATAAAATAACAAGAAAATGGTTTTTCTCTTTTGAAAAAAGGAAAAGAAACATAACTTAAAATCATAGTGATTTCCAAGATCAATAAATATTCCCTTAATACATCAAATTTATAATATTATAATAATGTTATTATGTGTATAAATTTAATTCTAAATTTTATAACATTCTTCTTATTATGTCTCCGACATATAGTTTTTGGCCGGGGACATTAGTTCAGTTGTCATTGTCAATTTTTCAAGCTCAACTATAGTCTGAACATAGGAATATGAATTTTATTATTAACACAATTTTTTAAAATAGAAATTATTTGAATTGTGGTTTGTTGATTGAGGATGATGACTACCTCGTTATGTGTTTCCCACCACACGACGATGGGTGGACATCATCCTATTTTAATGCTTTCTCGGTTTATGCTCTACCCACCCTTTCATATGACTCCCGATAAGAAGGTAGGTCTAAGTATAAAGAATGATGCAAAATAAGAGAACCTGGAGAAGTTGCGGCTTGTACTCTCGAAGGGCCATATGTCTTAAGCTAGGTAACCAATTTTAATGGTTCATCATGGTGGCTGGTGCAGGGAATGTTTTTCCCTTCATTAAATTTCATCCATTGAGGGGGTCAGAGCTTCATGCACTACATGCAACTAGCATGGCAATCAGAACCTCATGCACTGCATGCAGTTAGTGCGGCAAGCTGCATGCTTACTGTGATGGGTGACTACATCATTAAGGCAATGAATTTCCCATGAAATTCAGTAACTGTGAAGCTTGGATGCATAACCAAACATATACCTTTAATGCATGGAGTGATTGAGAATTTGGCTTCGAGCTTAAGATCTACACGGAAACCTATCTGCTACACCAAATTTGGTGAATTCAATTGAATTTTGCAGGAATGGCACCACTCTTAGCCGATATTTCATTATTTAAGCATGTTTTTATCCTATGTTTGATTGTTCGATGAATCTAAGGCATTTTTTACAACTTACAGGGAACAAAACAGGGGACTTACATGTTAAACATGTTAAATTTAGCACCGAGTGCTTAGACATTCTAAATGTTTGGCCAAATAAATAGATATAAGATTTTTGCTCTTTTGACATATCTAAATTCGATTTAATGCATCCATGGTATTCCTTACAACTCACATGGAACAATACAATGGTTTGGATTTCTCTTGCACGTTAAATTTAGGGCTTGTTCGAATATTTAAACCCACTTGTGGTTTGATCCCTTAAATAGATCGAAGAATTGTGTTTTATTAGTATATAATGTCGGCAGTTGGAGAGGAGAGGGCTTAAATCCTTCCTTCCGATGAAGAAATATCTCGAGGCTAGAGTAGGAGGATGATTCTCCACTAGAGGATAACTTGAAAGAAAGAAGTCAATTTACAAATGGCGTAATGCAGGTTTCATAGGGTTCGTTGCATTTGAGGCAAGGAATAGAGAGGGGAAATAATTTTGCAGTTGAACCCGAAAACAAATCTTGGCGTGCTTCTTTTAACATAGAGTACAAAGATAGGAACAAGGAAATTAATATGTATGCCCTATAGATAAACGATGGAAATACCGAATATTTGGTCAATAAAGCGACACCAAAATATTCAAATATGGCTCCAGTCACGTACTTGTTGATTCAACCCCTATTCTATATTATAATGTGGTATACCTTCAATATCTGCTTGACACTGTAAGTATTTATGTGGTATACCTTCATTTGGTTTTCAATACTCTTTGTACACTTGAGTTCTATTGACTTATGTTTGGTCATTGGCAGTGATTACTATGAATTATTGTTTTTATAACTTTTCTTGAATCTAAATATGGAGGGGTTGCATGTATTCCTCAAATTGCTATTTTTTTTTGCATTCTTGAGGGACGTTTTTAAGATTGTGTTTCATTGTTTGCAATGAAATGACTTGAACCTTTGTCCTGCCAGATATAACAAGCTTTTGGTTGGAAAGAATATGGGGAAATTTCTTGCACCCTTGCTTATTGTTGGAATATATTAATTATATTCCTTGGAAGGTAATAATGTCTTTGTATTATGTCGGAAGTTATCCACAATCTTATGTAAAAGAGTAATACATTATATCCCATATTCATTATGGTAAAGTATACTCTTGATATCCATCATTATATAAAGAGATGTTATTATGGAGAATTATATTATCCCACATGCAATATGTGAGAGTAATTCCTCCACATCTCTTGGTATATAATAGGGTCAAGGGAGTCACATCATAACAACATGATGGTATAGTGGTATACGCTCATAGATAGTATCAACACATGGTATTGTGAACACAAGCTTTGCTATATTGTATTGGAGTTATTTGTAGTTGCTCTCTTGTAATATTGAAGGAGATTTCTGGAGATAATAAGAACATATCACTTCTCATTGCAAGGTTTGGTGTCAACACTAGTTTTGCGATTATTTCACTAGGGGTGAATTCATTGAAATTGGCTGCATATAATGTAAAATCAAACCAGGCTTTATATATTAATATATTTGACTCATACAGTATGTTATTTGCTTGGATGCATTTTTTTCCTCAAAGTTGAAGATTTCTCATGCTAGTGGATTGGCGTCTAGAATTGGTACCTCTGAAGTGAAGTTGTTTATAAGAGAAAGTCAGATACTAATGCAATGCATACTCATGACACTGTCATGTTCTCTTCAATTGTCACTACTACAAGTTGGGGATGCTTGAGACAAATTTTTAAGACAAAATTAACATATTGTCTCAAATATTTAATTTGAATAGCTTTTAAAATATTTATGATATTTAAGACGATTTTTAAGACAAAGTCAAAATCTAATTTTAAATATCCATTTTAGATTGTTTTGTTTGTTTGTTTTGGAAGTTTGCTTTTATTTTTTAGTTTTTGAAATTGCTATTTTTTATAGCTAAAATTGATTTTATGCTTTGAGATTTTACATGAAGCTTAATTTTCAACCTTGATTGAGAAGGCTCTATACACCTACTAGAAGGAAGGCCAAGCTCTCTTCTAAACGAATGCCATGGGCATTAAAATATTTGTTTTTCTTAATGTATGGTTGCTTGAGAATTATGGCAGTTTCATCTTTTAGGGAAATTTTGATGTAAGAATTATTCAAGTGTTTTGAACTTTGGCATAGGAACAGGGCGAGATATTTTTCTTCTACAGGCCCAAGGTAAATAAGGAAGAAGCGCACAACCCAGATGATGTGCAGAGAATGTACATTGTTCTTAGGCCAGAATCTGGAGAAAAGAATGAGGAGGGAAGCAGTCTTCAGACTCTGGAAAGGAGGGTAAGTTAAGAAATCTGCAGAGAGTGATGCACAAGAAGAAGCCAGTGAAGCTCCACAAGAATCCAGTGAAACCCAACAAAAAGGCAGTGAAGCCCAAGTGGAAGGAAATGCGGCCCAAAAAACAAAGAGTGGCGATGAGGGAAGTGAACAGGAATCCAAGGATCGTCAGGGAGGGCATGGAATTGAGGTATGTCAAATATTAGGTCATTGTTATCATTTTCTTTGTATAAAATTCAACTTTTCCTAGGACTTATTGACCGCATATCCATTGGGTTCGTTAGGGTTGGTTTCAATCCTGCAATTTCTCTGCTCAGGGGGTGAAGTTTCTAATGATTGATGGGGAGAGTAGCTTTGGGTTGGGAATTAAGGTTGTAGTTGCCTTTGTATTTATTCATGACTTTGACTTATTGCATTTATGATATTTCTGTCCTCATACAAGGTTGATTGGGGATGCATGTTTTTTATTCTTTACCCCAAGAACCAACCAATTACAATGTTGAATCATGCCATCAATTTTGAACGCCTGCATGACTACCATATTGATCAAGCTCGACGTTATAAGACTTTCAGAGTTGTGTATCCCACTTGCAGCTATGTCTTCATCATAGATCCTGTTAATTTAGAGCATATTCTCAAGGCTAACTTCACTAATTATATCAAGGTTGGCTTCAAATCAGTTTTTTTGCTGAGTAATTCATATAGATTCATATTAAAGGCAATTTGTTTACTAGATTCATCTTAACTTTAAATTTATTAAGTTTTTGTTTGCCAATAATTCATATTGATTCATCTTAACTCTAGATTTATTAAGTTTTTGTTTGTGAATAATTCATATAAATTTATTAAGTTTTTGTTTGTGAATAATTCATATAAATTTATTAATTTTTTGTTTTCCAGTAATTCATATTGATTCATCTTAACTCTAGATTTTTTAAGTTTTTGTTTGTGAATAATTCATATAGATTCATTTTAAAAGCAGTTTGTTTACCAGTAATTCATATAACAGTTTGTTTACCCAGTAATTCATATAGATTCATGTTAACTTTAGATTTATTAAGTTTAGCGATATTTTATTTGAGCAACTAGTTTAGCAATAGCTTAAGCTCATGGCTTTGAGTTTGCACTGAGATGATTTGTAGGGAACCTTCAACTATGACATCATGAAAGATCTTCTTGGCGATGGTATCTTCAATGCTGATGGAAATAAATGGAGGAAGCAAAGCAAACTAGCGAGTTTGGAGTTTTCCTCTAATGTGTTAGGGGACTTCAGCAGTGGTGTGTTATGTAACAATGCAGTGAAGCTTGCCAACATTCTGGCACCTGCTACTAGGATAAATCAAAGCGTGGAGATGCAAGTGACATTTCCAATCCTAGTAGGTTTCCATTACATTAGCTTAGATCCATTTTAATTCTTGATTTAGTAAAGGCAAAGAGAGGTTATAAAAAACTAGAAATGCTAATCTCTAGTGTTTTATAGATCCAAGGTGAAGGAAAATCAATTTGTTATAGTTGTAAATCAATTTGTTATAGTTGTTCTTTTCTTATATGGGTACCATAGTTACATAAAGCCACAAAGTAATTGACATCTCCCCACCACATGGAGATTATAGTGAAAATCTCGACTATAACATGGCTACAATTTGTTTTTAATGGTATAATAACAATTAAAGGTATATTAATTTCTTAATTAGTACATGCTTGGGAAAATAAAAAACAAGATTTGTTCATGAGGTCATCGTTTGATTCGATCTGTAAAGTGGTGTTTGGGATTGATATAAACAACTTATCAATTACTAAATCCGAGTCAGGGCCAGAGGCTTCATGCTCACTGTGGGAGGTTCCTAATGTGATGGTATGAAGGGCACCAAGTGGGTCAGAGATGTCAATGTGGATGACGGAAGAAATATCGGCCATGGGATCCGTTAACCAGTCGATTTTAGTAGGAAGGAAATCCTTGGACTCAACCACGGATTGGGTAGCGGTGGTGGATGAAGTCTCTTCCGGGAGGAAGTATGGACGATGGTGCATGTCTTCCCCGGGATAATCAAAGGTAGTAGGAGTCTCGAGAACCTCTTCATCATTGCGGGAGATTTGAGTGGTCAAATCGAGTGATGAGGTAGTGGTAGTCGAAGAGATCATGTAGTGGTGTTAATCTCTCCAGATGAGGATGATGCGGGAGGGTAGATCTCCTCGATAGTAGGGGGTGCCGTCTCTAGGTCCAAATTGTTCATCTCGTAGAGAGCTGCTCTGTAGTCTGGGATGTCAGGACAGTTGTGGGAGTAGTGGCCGTAAATACCGCATATCGTACATGGGTGGTTGGTACGCAGTGATTTATCACGAGGCATGGTGTTTGGATCGAGCTTGACCACCGGGATGTTGGGGTCGTCGTCCAGCATTTGCATGTGTTCCTGCAATGCAGGTAACTTTGGGCACTGATGGGTTGGATGGCCTAACTCATCACACAACGAGCATTTTGGAGGAGCACGAAATACGGGGGGAGGTTTAACTGCCTTGGGTGGGGGAACCGCAGTGTATGGTTGTGGGCCTCTGTCCCCAGTGGGCCTGACGAATGGAGGGGGATTCGTCGACGACGAAGGAGTCATGATACCGGGAGGTGGTTGGGTAGAAGTAACAATGGGTTGCACTGGTTGTAGGATGACATTTGGTGTCGGTGGAGGAACGGGAGGCATAATATACCACACTGGTAATCCCAATGTTAACCCGGGGAGACGAAGGGTAGCCATAATCGGGGCGCTTACTACACCCGAAGGAGGAAATAGAAAGGGGATTGTGTGGATAGGTGTAACACCGATGTGACTAGGGACCAATGGTGGTTGACTATCGGGTGTTTGTGTATTCTGTGAAAGAGTACAGAGGTTTGCGACATGGGTCTCTGGTGACGGTGGTGGAATGGCCTGGAATGTAGAGGTCATTGGTGTATCTGAGTAAAGTCCAGGTCCTACCGAGGAAATGAATGAGGTAGTTGCACCACAAACACGTTGTTCAACCATGGGGAGAACATTTTCAGGTGTGGCGGGGGCCTTGGGATCGTAATAGGTGAGCTGGTCGACCTTGACCACGCGTCCCTCATGGGGGAACTGCATGGTGCGAAATACGGATGAGGCAACAGCCCGCATGGCATACATGTAGCTGCGACCAAGTAAAAGGTTATAGTCTAGTTGGGCATTGATGACCTCAATGTCAATGAGCACGGTTTTACTCGCCAGCTGGACAGGGACATTGGCTAAAAGACCTTGGGGTTGAGCCGAACGGCCGTCGTAAGCTCATAATGCAATCGTGGACTGCTGGAGAGTAGGGGATCCCAACTTCTGCCAAACAAATGTGGACATGACGCATGTGGAGGCACCCTCGTTGATGATACATCGATGGATGACCAGATTCCGAATAGAAACAGAAACTTGGACTGCTATGGTGGAAGGCAGACGTGGTTCAGACTGGTCTAAATCAAAGGTCATCAATTTGGAGTCATTTGGGTCAATCGCCCCAATGGCGGAAAGTAAAGTCTTGCGCTGCGTAGGACAGTTTTTCAAGACTTCTAACGCAGACATGGCTGCGGGAGATTGAGCTAGGTCATCTACGATGTTGTAATTTGACGTAGCCCGTGCATTGGGGTTGTTGTTTATACGGCGGAGTGGGAAACGAGGTGCTTTAGAAGCGCCATCGAGTGGAAGGGGTGGTATATGTAACGTCTGATCGGTGGGATGAGCGTTAGTATCCTTTTCGGCGGGGGGAGCCTCGGAGGTAGGACCATACTGGTTCCGTCGGGTTTGGATATTGACGTCGGCAGTGGACATCATCAATAAGTGGTGAGTGCCTGAATCAAACATGGGTTGATCAGGAGCGGCATAAGTGATTTGTTGTGGTTGCACGTTGCCCTGTGGGGGGGCTAACGGCTGAGTGTTCACCACCCCTTGTGTGGGAAAAGGGTTTTGTAGCACCAAAGGTTGTTGTTGAGGTGGTGGAGGGTTGGGTGGCGGCTGAGGAGCCGCCTGCCCTTGACGATGGGCGTCATCTGTCCATAGTTGTCGAGCTCGCTCCAGATGTGGGCAAGCGTGGGTATAGTGGCCATAGACACCGCAGATGGAACAAGGATGGTTTGTTCGTAAATTAGCATTTTTGGCTTGCTTAGGTGGCCGATCAGGATTCTGATGAGCAGGCGCCGCGTTATTGTTTTGCGGAGGATGGGTGGGTTGTGGAGCTTGGTTATGGTTTTGGTTGTTTCCACGGTTACGTCCTCTTCCGCGGTTTGGTTTCCCACCCTGGTTGCGTTGGTTATTTTGGTATTGGGGCTGATGTTGTTGTGCGTACACATGCCCTTGAGCATTGGGGGGATTCTGGGGAGCCGCAGGTGCGGGAGCAGGTTGCGGTGGGTAGTATGTAGGTGGAGTTGGAGGTGGTCCAGTTACCTGTTGGGGTTGTTGGTACCCCTGAGCTATTGGATGTGGTGTATTAGCTAGTGCAGTTTGCTGTGGGTACTGCAACGGTTGTGGTGAGAACTGAATGGGGTTCTGTGTAGCGGGTTGAGCATAGTATGTAGGAGGTACATATGCTGATGGCGCTTGCCCATAACAATGTTGTGGACAAGAGGGTCCATGAATGTGATGGGTCTGGTTTGTTGGAGCATAAGAAGTTGTTGCTCCGGAACTGGATGTAGCCCTAGAGAGGTCTGGGGCGGGCATGGTGCTCACCATGCTGAAAGGTTTAGGTTGTGGGGTGATTTGGCCAATGATGCCATCAGCGGCATGTGATGCCCCCGGTGCGTCATTACGTGAGGAGTCACCTCGTGGAGCGTCAGGTATGATTGTGTATAGATAACCCGACTGGGCGTAGATGAGATCAAACTGTTGGGATTTGAGGATGGCCTCTTCTTCAGACTGGGGTCTTTCAGATGCCACATCCTTCGCAATAAGAGGGAGGAGGTATTTTAGAAACCAATCTAAAAAGATTCGGTCGTCTAATTTGATTTTGCATAGGCTTCGGCGCCGACGCCAATCATGAATATGGTCAGTGATATGCGTGGCCGTGTTTTGTCTGCAAGACAGTAGGATCTCGACGCCCGCATCATAGCGGACAGGTAACTGAAAGAACTGTAGGAAGGTCGAGGCAAGGGAGGTAAATGTGGAATGCGTCCCATGGGGTTGCTCGATATACCATTTGGCTGCAGAGCCAGTGAAGGTGCGTTGTAAAAGCCGGAGGCGGATTGAGTCGTCCACTATGGAGTTGGAGGAACACCATAAATGGAAGGACATGATGTGGTTCTGGGGGTCCTCTCCTGCCTTACCCTCAAACTTAGGGATGTCAGAGGGGAGTTTGGTGGGCATTTGAGGCCACGCCGGATCATGTCTGATGGGGTCATTTGTGAGCCTAGCTAAATCTGGCAGGTTCAGACTTGCCATGTATGGTAGACTAGCAGATGTGGTGACTGGAACAAGGACATGCCTGGCCATAGTGGTATGGTGTAGGGGTCCAGTAGCGCCTAAAGGTATGCTAGGTATGGAGGGTATATGCCCTCCAATAGGTGTAGTCTGGTATGGGCCAGCGCCTCCAAGTGCAACTTGGGTTACACTTGGGTTAGGAATCGCACTAGGGATTCCTGGGATAGCACTTCCAAGTGCAACATGGGTTGCACTTGGGTTGGGAATCGTACTAGGGATTCCTGGGATGGGGTTTGTGGAAACCAAAGGGGGTATGACCCCCATGTTGGGTATACCCATGACAGGTGGTGGCCCTGTGTTAGGCATTCCTAAATGTGGAGTGTTACCCGTATTGGGCATACCCAGAGGGGTGGTTGTTGTCGTGGATGGTACTACAGCAGAAGGGTCTGCGGATGTCTGACCTATGGTAGTTGTAAATAGTGGATCAAATGGTGTTCCAGACATAATGGTGGTTGGTGGTAACTCTGTGGGGTTTTCAAATTCTACCTCCAAATCAAAGGTGAAGTGAGGTGTGTCAGAATCGGATGACTGCCTAATTGATTGACGATGTGTCGAATCAAGGGATAAGGCTCTGCATCCGTGACGTGGAGAGCCAAGTGGACTAAACTCTGGGAGTTCGCCCTGTAGACAACGAGAGCGTCTAAAATTCTCAATGGTGAGAATATGTGTTTGGGTAAAAAAAAATTATTTAAGTATCAGGTGGTGATATATATAAAAGACTCAAAACCCTAATGCAACCAAGGGTGCAAGAAGGGGAGTGAAAAAAGAAGGCTCTCAGGCCAAAAATCAATCCTCAAAAAGGGCACTTATTCTAGCAGCTGTGCTACAATAAGTGGAGGAATGCAACAACTGGTCAGAATACCAACATGCAAGCGGCTCCTAGAAAAAATAGGTGTAACTAGACCACAGGTAGGTTGAAATCATGCAAACACCTAATCTAAAAGTATTGTGACTCAAACAGACGATATCCTCTGCAAGGTGATGAAATCCAAGTCAGACAATATGAATGTTGAGACAACGGCTAGATATCCCCCTACCGGGAGGGACACCGGGTAATCAATCCTAAAGACAGGCTACTAGGATACTCCGTTCATGACGCGTCGAGAAAAGGTAAATCTTCCGTTTGGTCCTTTGATCGCAATATCCCAATACAGGGATATCCCGAGAACTGCGAATGGTAGCCCTTCGGTTACTGAATGGATTTCGGTATTCCACTCAGGCTTCCGGAACCATCCTCGCGACTTCAACCCTCCTAAGGGAGAGGCCTTCCCACAAACCGGTTGTGACCGCGCCAAAAAGTACTAAGAGATTTTAGCTCCCTAATTGGACAACTTCTATGTCTCAGATGTAAGAACTGAGGGGTGTTATTGGAACACCTATCCCCCCAATACTACCTAGCTACAAGAATTCTTTTAGTGTTCCCCAAATGGGGTTAAAAGTGTGTTCAAATTAGGGTACGTTTTAAGGCTTAGTTCAATTAAGTGATCGTGTGAGTGCACGTGAGGTGTTGTAAACTGAACTTGAAAAAATTAAATGCTTTACAGGAAATTTTCAAAAAATAAAGGATTTTTCGAAAATAAAAAGCAAATATTTATGACTTTTTTCACTAAAAGGAATTTAAATGCCTTTCAAAAAATAGCTCAAAAAACAAAGGATTTCTTGGATTTATGAAAGCAAATAATAGACTTCTTTTTAAAAGAAATAAATGGATTTCTTCGTTTCAAGAAAAAATTGCTAAGGGCAAGATTTTTAAAGAAGTAAACAGGAAAAAATTTGAATCTAGATGAAAATGCAAAATGAGTCTTTCTTTCACTTTCTTGAAAATTTTTAAAAAGATTTCTAGATATGCACTTTAAATAGTAAAAAAAATTTCAAAGCTGTCAAATATGCAGAATTTAATACTGTAAAAAATGTGCTATGGGCAGAAAGTACAGTAAAAATAAAAAATAAAATAAAATAATAATAAAATAAAATAAAATTTTTCAAAATCGGGATGGCCGAATGAAAAATTCAGCCGCGCGGGTTTTGACAGAAAAGCCGCGATGGACCGCGCGGGTTTTAGTCGCACAGTCGCGCTGGACCGCGCGGGTTTTGGCCGCACAGTCGCGATGGACTGCGCGGGTTTTAACCGCACAGTCGCGATGAGCAACGCGGAAATCGGCCGCGACGCCGCGGTGTGCAGCGCGGAAAAATGCAGAAAGGTCGCGATGGACCGCGCGACTGTCTGGCAAAAAGCCGCGATGGACCGCGCGGAAAAACGCAGAAAAGTCGCGATGGACCGCGCGACTGTCTGGCAAAAAACCGCGATGCGAGAAACTCAGAACAGCAATGGATCTGCTGTCTAAGATGGTAGATCTATGGATCTAAAGGTTAAAAACTCATAAAAAACTAAGATTAAAGGCAAAACTAGAGATCTATAGTTCAAACCCAAGCGGAGTCGCCAAAAACTGTTGGCCCGGTTTTGCAACCAGGCTTAGTGCTATGGGCACCTGCTAACTAGTAGCAGCAGTTTCAATGGAAATAAATAACAATAAACTAATTAAACAAGACTAATCATGGATCTAAGCAAAGATATTAAGCAAATAACAAAGATAATTTAAAATCAAGAACAAGAACATATAAGAATAATAAATTTGTATTGAAAGAATGAGGCAAGCAAGTGCTTGCGGAATCAATACCTCTAATGGTGAGGTTGAATGGCTCCAAGGATGAGCAACTCCAATCTCCAATGGTCTCTTCTCCAATGTGGTTTGCAATGGCTAAAATGCTCAGGGGAGATTTCAGCAGCATAAGGATGAGACAATGGATGGATCTGAAATGAGGAGCCCCTACCACCTTTTTATAGGTTTTGGTGGTGGGAAATACCATTTGTGGTTTTGTGGAAACCAAATGGTATTGACCAACATGGTTTAAGTACTTTTCCCTCCTTTTTCCTTTTTGAATAAAAATAATATTTTAATTCCCTTTTTAATATTTTTGGGAATTTGGGCCCTTTTTGAGGGTTTTTTATGATTTTCTTGGAAAAATAATCTTTTTTAATGGAAAAAGGGGTGTACTGAGGTCTTTTGGTGACCTTTTGTTGGTTTCAGAGGCTCAGATGGTGAAAAAAGTGGATAAATGGGTCATGTGAATAGGGAAATGAGCTAGTGAGCACTTTTTGGGTGTTAACACCATTGCCATGGTATTCCATCGTCATATGGTTGGTAGCTTTTGGAAAATTCAGATATTTTTCAATGCTAGTTCAAAAGCCACCATAAGGGAAAACATCAAAAAGGTGGATGACTTCCTGTACAGGGTCATTCGTATCAGAAGGCAAGAGATGTTCTCTGCAGAAAAGGAAAATGTAAGAAATCTGTTCATCCATAGAATAGAATAATTTTGTTTATATAATTTCAGATCTGAACATATAGGCTTGGCTGCAAGTTTATCTTCCTGCCTATAATGTTTGTGTATAGTTACAATTTCGTATATAGTGTTTTGGGGATTGAATTGCAAGTTTATCTTCTTGCTTGTGATGTTTATGTATAGTTACAATTCCATATATAGTGTTTTGGGGATTGAATTTCTATTACTTTGGGTAATGTTATATTTAAAATTTTGGTTACAAACCCATATTCACATAACTGGTCTTGGTCTTTATCTTGATCTTTGTTTTGTTGTTGGTCTTTATCTTGATCTTTGTTTTGTTGTTGGTCTTTAACTTGGATCTTGATCTTGAAGTTTGGAGTATAAATTCAGACAGTTTACTCTTTATTTTTCAATACAGGTAAGGCTAGATATTATGTCTCGCTATATCATCATAAGTGACAAGGACAAATATGGAAAAGTTTCTGATAAATATCTACGTGATGTAATCTCAATTTCATGGTTGCTTCTGGTGACACAAAAACTTTGCATTGTCTTGGTTTCTTTACATGCTCTGCAAGCATCAACATGTACAAGAAAAGCTCCTTGGAGAAATAATTACCACTACCAGCGTACATGAGGATCAATATAGTACCGAATGCATTGATATAGCCACCTTTGCCCAAATTCTAACAGATGAAGCACTGGGTAAGATGCATTATATTCATGCATCTTTGTCCGAAACTCTCTGATTATATCCAACTATTCCTGTGGTAAGCAGCTTGTACATCAACAATATTTTTCTGATTTTTTTTCATTAGTGAGCCATGGGCATTCAAGAATTGTAATTGATTTTGGCTTATTTGGGTTTCCTTGATTCTTCTGAATGATACATGATGGTAAGTACGTAGTAAATGAGGATACTCTTCCAGATGGATTCAAGGTGAAGAAGGGTGATTCTGTGAATTATTTGCCTTATGCTATGTGGAGACAATGCTAAGGAGTTTAATCTCGAAAGATGGATTCAGGATGGGATTTTCCAGCCCCAATCACCCTTCAATTTCACTACATTTCAGCTCAGTCAAGTCCTTCCATATATTACTACTAAAATTTTGAGGTGCATTTTAGAGGTAGAGGTTGTGTGGAGTTAAAAGTTGGGTTCATCAATTCTTAGGGGTGAGGTAATGCAGTAGTATAGGTCCATCTTAATATTCACAAAGATAAACAAAAAAAAGAGGTGCCAACTTTAGGTAGATATATCCCTCCTAGCTCATATTTTTTGAAGTACAGATAGGTTCATCCCTGTTTTTTATGCTTTATAAATCAGAAGTTGGATCTATTTTTATGATCTCTTCTTATAGGATACTTTATGTTTAATGGATTCAAAATTGCATCAATTTTTATTATCTCTCCCATTATGATTGTTCCATTCTGATTATAAGAGCACTTTGCTTATTATCTCTTATGATAGCTTTGTGTTTAATGGATTCAGAATTGGATCTATTTTTATCATAGATCTCTCCCACTATGATTGTAAAACACTTCATTTTGATTATAGGAACTTCACTTTTATAACTACAAATAACTCTTATAGCCAGATTGGAAATGGGAGCATGGATCCATCAACTCCTTGCATATGTTTATGTGAATTAGATCTACATTGTAAAGCAAACTCACCTAAATATTCACCTTCGGGTTTGATATGCACTTCAATGTTGTGAAGCTTCAAAGTACATCTTTGAAATATGCATTGGGCATAATAGATCCATCTAAACTATTGTCTCATGTTTATCTTAAGTCAGATGAGTAAACAATTGAATTTTGAGATAGAGCTTTGCCATTTTTGGGCCTCTCCTCCGTGGGATGCCATATGGAATTTACACAAATGAAAAATAAATATTGGTAATTGACATAGATATCTCTAGTTATACGACTATTGTATCAAAAATTAGATGGTTTCCCTTACTTATTTAGTGTAGATTTATCTAAAATTCTGTTTTATTAAGGATTTGGAAGGATTAGCAATTTACAGATGTAAATTTAACTTTAAATTCTATTCTCTTTTTCTATATTGTATTGAGTAAACGAAATACACTTTAAGCAATCATAAATTTAATTTTTGTAATCTAAAATTTAAAATAAATATAATTTAATGTTTAATTACACCAATATGTGTTTAGATATTATCTGAGATTTTGGGCTTGCATAACAAATCCTGCAAATCAATCCATCGAATGAGTGAAATACAGTGAGCATTTCATGCTTCTTGTCCTCATTGCTTTAACAAAACTCTAAAAAAATACAAATATTCTTCTTGTATACGAAGTTGCAGGGTACTAGCTCAATGGTAGAGCATCTGCGTTATAATGCAGAATATTGGTGGTTTGATTCCACCATGCCTTATCATAAATATTTGCATTCTATCACTACTATATAAAGGAGGTATTAAGACAATGTTTTTGTAAATTGTCTCTACTTAAGGCCCAAAAAAATTGTATTGTCTTAAATATTGTCTTTAAGCGAGTGTCTTAAACTATTGTCTTAAATTATTGTCTTAAACTATTGTCTTAAATTTAAGACAATAGTTTAAGACACTCGCTTAAAGACAATATTTAAGACACTACACATTATTTTTGTTGTCTTAAGTTGAGACAATTTACACGAATATTGTCTTAATACCCCCCTCTGTGTAGTAGTGTGTGTTTCTTTCCTATGTCACCATATCACATTAGTTGACTAAGTCTCTTTTAAGATATTAATTTGGTCATATCATACTATATGGTAACAAGTACTAAACAACAAGTTGAACTATATTTCTTGTAATCCAAGTACACAAAAGCAAAGGGCCTATCCTTGATTTGAACTCAAGCTAAGAAATAGTGGCTTCATCTGTTATCAAGTGCTTGGAAAGGACAATGGATCTTCAATTCACAAAAGGAACTCATAAATTGTAGCCTTTAAGAATAGTTAACGCACTAGTTTAGGGAATGGTTAATTCTAGAATGCAATGCAAAATTACTTCAGAAGTTTATGCACACTTCAGTTTAGGGAACGATTAATTCTAGAATGACAAATTACTTAAGGATTTTATGCGCACTTCAAGCAACAAGAGTTGATAACTACCATGTAAAATAATTTGTTTCCCACTTGGTATCGTAATTACACCAAGAGCAACCAGGTGCATCTACAGATCAGGTAGATATGTTATGTCTGTAGTGTAGATGTGTTATGTGTTTTTTGGGAGGAAACAAAAATCTTGACCATAATATTTTTATGTTAAAAATAAAGGATTGAATTTTGTTCACTTATTAAGTCATTTCATTATTAAATATGACATTTAAATGGATTTATAATAACTTGGTAAAGAAATAAGAATTGTCTATCAAATTTCAATGGAAAACAAAATTATATAAAAAACAATTGTCTTCTATAAAATAAATAAATAAACAAAAAGTTATTTTGAAAATGGAAAACAAAACTATATAGAAAACAATTATCTTCTATAAAATAAATAAACAAATAAATAATTTTTTTTAAGAATGATGAATACTCTCAATTATATGATTTAAGTTTAACATTTTATGAGCTGATATGATATTAAAAAACTATATACAAACACCAACATTTCATATGACAAATTTAAAAGGAGGATTGGGAGCTACCAATGGATGCTCCTACATTATCTTTCTATGTTACAACTAGTATAATGGCTGGAAGAATCATTTCATCAAAGTAAATGTACTAAAAAACAATGTAATTTATCAATGTAAGTGTGGTGGATTTTCACAAAAGAAGTGAGTTAACTATGAAATTATGACAAATTTAAAAGGAGGATTGGGAGCTACCAATGGATGCTCCTACATTATCTTTCTAGGTTATAACTAGTATAATTGATGGAAGCATCATTTCATCAAAGTAAATGTACTAAAAAACAATGTAATTTATCAATGTAAGTGTGGTGGATTTTCACAAAAGAAGTGAGTTAATTATGAAATTAAAAAATGGTTGTAACTTATAAATGTATAAATTTAGATGATATGAGATGGATCACTACATAATTTTTTATTTATCAATCTTTATTCTATGACATCGATACTTTCTTCCTTGAATTATCAAGTGACTCTCTTGTGATCGATTACTGATGCTTGCTCCAAGCATGGAAACATTAGTATCTCTGTTGTTGTTAACGTTGTTCCACAGTGAAGGTACAACATCCTTGTTAACCCAAGGCCTAGTTCGATTACGCTCCATGTTTCTCATGCAAGGTTTGTGGGTTGATGACAGCATCCGCTTGTAAATGTGGCATGTGAGTGTGACCAGAGGGCCTATGCCAAGTTTTCCCGTATGAACAAGAGAGACTTCTTATTCATAGATTGATAGACTCCCAATATTCATTGAATTTGAAATTTCATGAAAATCTGCATCAGAAATTGCTAGGTTGGTTTTTTTTATATTTATTTTTTTTAAATTATATTACCAATAATAGGGTTTGTCATCAAAACAATAAGATCAAGGAATAAGGTATCTGATCTTTTAGTCCATTCATACCATTCATACCAAGTTACCAAGAAAATAAATGCATCAATGCATTGATGGAGGAATCTTTTGCAACATAGCGAACTTTGCATCATTACTGCTAGAGGAGCATCATAATGGGTACGCACATTGTGGAATCCAGGAAAGCTAACATGCATTATATGTGAACTAAGAATTTATATTTCTCTTAAACTCTTTCTAGTCCTTTAATTGTACTCATGATAGAAACAAAGTGGAGGTCATGGATACATAGCTAGCGGCCTGTGGGCTTGGGAAACCATGGTTGGCGCGATCTTGGTTACATTATTTCTACATCTCCTTTATTGCTTACCCTTTACATATATTTTTAAACAAAATATAAATGGAATTTTTCGTACGCTAGCTAATGTGAATTGCCAATCGACGAGGTTTCTTGAAAGGATGTGAAGATTAACAAGCCAGGGGTGAGCCCTAACATTGTTGCTCACATGCTATTTTACATACAAATTTGTTCTCGATATGGGTTTGGTTGTCTTCTTTCCATTTTTCAAAGAAAACTTAACGTGTTAAAAAAAGTTTGGCATTTTTGCATTAGAACTTATCCTAAAAAATATAATGAATTTTCATACCAAATAATATTTAGCCAATATATTTATAAAGAAGGAAAACATTCATGCAATAGTTTGTCCTTAATTGTCTAGGCATTCACTTAAAAAATTTCGCCATTTATCCTTATAAAATCTTCCCACCATTCTAGATATCTTACAGCTGCAACATGTAACGAGTCCAAGGATGGATGCATTTTATTTTCTTAGGTGGTACAAATTACTTACTAATATTGGGTACCTACTCCTTAGAGCATATGTTATTGTTGTGTTTGGCTATTTGATGGGAGCTAAAGGATTCCGAATAATCTGAAGTGATATTCTTTGCAATGTAATGTCGTTGTCTTGATGGAGATGGATTCAAATACCTATAACTTTACCCTTTAAATTTAACTTAAAATTGAATAAAAACTCAAGCTGTGGCATTTTAATGTGGACATGATACCTAGCAAACACGATTTTCAAATCATTAAAAAACTATAGATTGACAAAATGAAATGTAGGAGATGGGCCAATTTGAAGAAATTTTAAATCTATAAATCAATTAAATATTATGAAGTTAATAAGTTTATGTTATGAAGTTAACACGTTATAGCGATAACATAGTTTTTGTTCAAGCTACTGAATATTAACTTATATAAACTTATCAATGAATTTAAACTCCAAATAAAATTTTCATTGTGCATCATTGCTACTAATTTCCATACATTTAATCTTTTTTCGCACTTTTAATTCTTTAAGGAAATTAACCGCAACTACATGAATCTTTGGCACTGAGAAGTCAAGTTCATAGGTTCTTCATATATTTTGCAATTCTTGCTAAGAACGCATGTTCAAAGTGAATTTCACATAGCTGAATCTCCTAACCAGTTCGTAGTAATGCTCATTATTGTCTGTTTCAATTTAGAACTTCCATCTTCCCAAGTTAACGTAGCTAAATTTCCAAAGACTAAGAAGCCATCTACTTTGTTTTTCATCTAAATGTGCAATTTGAAGAGCCAACATGGTGCAATAGTTAGTCTTTACAAAGTAAATCAAATAAGCTGAAAAATATCAAGTGTGGTATGTTAAGGTGGTAACACTGATTCCATAATAATCTAAACTTGAAATTTTCACACCTTTACAAACTCAATCACAGGGGCATGCATTATGGACATGACTTATGTCTTGGATATGATATATAAAATAGACCACATGGTTACTGATAGGTTTGTATATAAATATTATAGATGAATTCTCAAGAACATTCACTACCTAGCCCAAAGGTCGAGGTTACAATCATAGTAGGGATGGTGAGTAATAAGAGACATAGAATTGAGACCACCGTTGCAAAGACAATGACAACATAGTTATATATTTGATCATGACTATTATAGATCCTTCTTATGACTATTATATTGAATGCGACTTTGTAGATGCTCTATACTGAACTAAGGCACAATCACTTATTCAAATAAAAAAATATATAAACAACAAAAATCCAAGGATTTGTTGTTAAACTTAGGTTTTTGTTCTCCTACAACATTCAAAATATTATATGATTTTAAAGGTCAGAAAATTGAAATGAACCAAAACATTAAAACTAATATAGACTATGAAGTTTCTCTTTAAATATGAGCTTTAGCAAAACCATAAGAATGCAAATCATTTATTCTTCACATCCACTTGAATACATTGTTTCTATATAAAATGCAATGAACCTTACAAAAAAATCCCATCAATACAGAAATTCTATGCCAACTACAACTTCTATTTTTGTTTGTCATATGTGTGCATATGCCAAAATATTTGTATGAAGAAGTTGCTTCAATTAAGGTTGCCAACATCGTGTTGCATAATATATACAGCAGAGTTCTCACTCTATGGACACAATTTGCAAATCTGCATTATTGGAATCCATCACTAACATTTCATACACATGTCATTTAACGTAATCACCTGAATCATTCTTGGTAGAACTAACTCTACGGCTTTGCTCGTACAAGAGCACATTAAATTGATTAATATGAAATTGAAAAGCACAAGCTTTTTTTATGAATCTGTGTCTATTACAAGGGTCTTAGTATGATAGACGCAAAGACTAATCAAAGGACCTAAAAAAACTATGTGGTTATTGGCTAATTGAGGAGTTAGTATATAATTGATAGTTTTGGATTAGATTTTTTATTCAATATTACAAATTAACAGTGTTTGCAAAGGGTCTTCCTTGGCAGTTTTTGATGCTTGACTTTTGATTAGGGGCTCAAATCGAGTTGCTTGAGTCGAATCAAGTTCCTGAAGGAGTCTGGCAACATTTTCAATGTATCACACCGCTGCAGGTTAAGATGTTGGAGATGTGTTAAATTTCCAAAGGAAAGCGGCAGCGTTTTCAAATCCCTGCACAGAGACAAGTCAATATGTTGAAGGTTTGTTAACTTTCCAAAGGATGGCGGTAGCGCTTGTAAATTCTGGCACGTAGACAAATCAATGTGTTGGAGCTTTGCTAAATTCCCCAAGGATGGCGGCAGCGTTTGCAAACCATTGCACCAAGAAAAGTCAATGTGTTGGAGCTTTGTTAAATTCCCCAAAGAGTCTGGCAACGACTTCATTCCTGCCCTGAGTCTCAAGTGTTTCAATGATCGGAGAAGAAAGAACTCTTCTGGCAATGTTCCTTTAAAGTTGTACAGTTCAATCTTTTCCAGGAACTTCAACTGCCCTATGGACTTTGTTAACCATAAGAGCTCATGAGCAATATTCAACTCCCTCAACTGAAGAGGTACCTACATTGCACAACGAAAAATTTAATAAAGATTATTTAGAAACTATACCACTACCTGCTAGGACAAGATACTTTTTTTTTAATTGAAATGAAAAAAAGAAACTTTACATTACCTCACTTTCAGTGTTCCACAGAGTTTCCAAGGTCAGTCTTGACCACTGCAGCTCTAACACTCTTAAATTTTTTATTGGAATCCACGAAGGTATGGAGGAGTATGAATATGTATCACACCGAAGCCATAAAAGATCTGGGTGTCTCATCCCCTTGAATATGCTTTCCAAATAATCACCTGGAGCTCTCACCAGTTGCAACCCGCTCATTTCAACGATATGAGGGCTAAAATCCACAGGAGTTTGGAACGATTTGTCGGATACTTCTTGAACCATGCTAATTCCCCGCACCTAAATTGTTATATCAGAGTGGTTAGAGACAAGATTGACATCTTTGCAAAGTTAAAGAAATCACAACCTGAAAGACAATTCTTTGAGCATAAATTTGGGAATACAGCTTCAAACACTTACTGTGGATTGGATCGGCACATTCCGAAAATGGTCGTCAGTTGGGCGCCAAAGACGACGTGGACAACCGGGAGCTTCTTTATCCGCCAAATCTCTGCCCAGGTCTCGGAGGTGATCGTGCATTCTTATACAGTTTTTTTGGTCGACTGTTATGAGACACTTGCTCTCTAAAGTCCTTAAACCCAACGATCCTTCCCAGCCAGATCCGTCCCATAGCCTTATGGCTGTATCCGTCTTTATTCCTATAAAGAAACAGGCAATGTCTAAGAATATTTCTTTCTCCTCTTCGTCAAGACTGTCGTAGCTAATCCTCAGTCTGCTTTTTATATCGGTCGGAAGTACGTTGCGTAGTTTGCGCAACTTGGCTTCCCAAGACTCGAGGTCAGGCCTTTCCATGTAAAGTAGCGCCCCAATCACTTTAAGAGACAAGGGCAATCCCTGGCACGCATTTAAAAACTTGCTAACCAATTTTTCATACCCAACAGCAGGATAAGGCTGGTGGAAAGCATGCGAGCAGAAAAGCTCTTGAGAATGTTCTTCATCTAGGCCTGTCATCTTGTAAACGGATGACGCTCGTATTCCTGAGATTGCAAGAACCTCCTGATTGCGGGATGTCACTATAATTAAGCTATCCCCAGGAAGTACGTCCTTTACAGGTGAAAATAACGCAGCCAACTGTTCAACATGGTCCACATCATCCAAGACTACGAGAGCTGGACCACAGGAGAGACGATCTTTTAGCATCGCTATACCTTCATCAACATTATCCATTAATTGATCCCGCCCAGTCAAGTCTTTATAAAGTTTACTCTGCAAGGATGGTAGAAGGCGCCTAGCTGTGGCATCTCTAACGTCAGGCAAAAAACAAGACTGCTGGTAATCTGATCTCTTTGTGTTGAAGAATAATTTTGCCAGGGTGGTTTTCCCCACCCCACCAAGACCCACAATCCCCACAGCTTTGGGTTCTCCTCTTCTCTGCTGCTGTTCCAATATCACCGTTCTTTCAAAGTCTTGTAGCTTTTCATCCAATCCAGTTGGGTAGGTGGCCACCTCCAGGGGTGCCTTCCTAACCCTTTTGTGCACTTGTTGCGCTACCCTATCCACGAGCTCGCCTTCATCACTGGTTATTGGCAAAAGAACAAGCAAAACATTAATATTTAAAGCAAAACAGTTAAGTAATTAATACAGAGAATGCGAGATAGTACTAACCCATCACAGGCCTCCAGCTCGAAACCAGAAATATATGAAACATCCGATAGTGCTTTTCTCCAAGTCCTAAGTCTTTCCTGATCATATCTCCCTTTCTTTTCATGATTAAGAAGGGCTTCAGTATACCTTCCATTGTTGTCGCTGGCCTGGTCCGTCCATCGTAAATCAGAAGGTTTAACATTGTAAAATAGCGGGATAATGGTGGCCTTACCTGACTCCGTGGACTTCAACATTAGGACAAGCTCGTCGAGACACCATCTTGATTCCGCGTATCCAGAAGAAAAAATAGCCACGTGGACAGTGGCTGTTTTGATAGCTTGTTCTATTTGAGTTTCTGAGTTTTCTCCCCGCTGCAATTCCGGCTGGTCGAGAAAGACTCTGAATCCAGATGAAAGAAGACGGCGATAAAGATGGCTGGCGAAGGTCTTTTTTACGTCAGGTCCTCGATGACTTATGAATACATCGTAGACGTGGCGAGTTGCAGAGGCAGAAGCCGAGGCGTGAGCCATGATTATGATGGGAATACACAGAGAAATTAAAGATAAGGAAAGGAATTAGGAAACGCTGGATCAGGACTAACAAGTGAAATGTATTTTGTATGTCTACTTGATGAAGCAACTAAGAGGCTCTCCTCTGTCCTGCTTTTTTAATGCGCGCCGAAAGTTTAAACCAAGTCAATAACTGGGTGCTTATCATTTTACGCGGATTCTTTATTGAATGGTTAGCAGGACATGCCCCCACCTTGGTCGGCCACTTGCAAATGATTCGTTCCTTTTTCCACGCGGGCCAAGAGAGTGAGTTGAGATGCGTGTAGTTTATGGGACCATATACCTGTTAAGGGGTCTGTAGTTAAATGCATGTGTCGTCCCCACCTTGATGAATCGGCCACTTGTACAAACCTTTCTTTCTTTTTTCCACGGTCTCACGAAGTCGGTGACTCGGTGCCTTCATGCTAGTTGCATGTTCCTTTTGTGGCCCAGTCGGAACGGTATAGGCGTCTAATGCATGTGTTGCCCTGCTATTGGTTGGTTAATTTTTTTTATTTTTTATTTTTTAAAGATGTACACCTTGTTCAATCAAGTGAGTGAAACATTTTGCCGTAGTTTAAATAATACGACAATTTGATTTTTTTTCGGCTTTTTACTAACAAAAATTTTCCAAAACCTAGTTGGAATTTTTTGAAATGTATATTTCAAATGACACAAAGGTTCTTGAGGATACTAAATTCATTTATGCACTTAAAAATGAATTATAAATCATAAAAGTTTATAATCTAATCAAATATTAATCAAAACAAATGTCAGTTATCCTACTCTTGCAAGCTAATATCCTTACAATCGTTTCAGAAGATTGAGTACAACCCATGTATCACTCCACACCATGTGCTATCAATGAAATACATTACATACAATTATCATGTCCCTGAAGGGGACATATATGGATCGTTTTGGTGCATTAGTTTGATTGTACACCATCCGAATTTTTCTAAATGTCAATGTTTGTCATTAGATTGGTGTTTTCTTATTAAAGTGAATTTTGAGGTAATGGTTTATATAATCTCTTATTCACTCTTAGGTTCCGTACATGGAGCGGAAAAGGGCGAGCTTGGGCCAACCTTTGATGACGTAACAGAGGGAAAAATCACAGTTTTACATGTATCCGAAGGGCGGAGACAAGCTTCTGTGTACAATTGATATACAATTAAATAAAATTTAGAATTTGAATGGTGATCTGTGAAAGCAACATTCAATCAACGGCCAACGATTAACATATTTACAATATAGCAATCAAGTCACAGTACAATTGTCAAAAGGCATCAACTGGGCTGAGGCTGCGCTATGCTTTGTGGTGGAGTCCTCATCATTACACTTAAGCTAACCTCTAGTCTGCTCGAAGTGCGCTTTTTATGTTCATGTGTGAAGGCCTTCTGTCTCGATGACCTCCACCCTAAGGCTCTATAGCCTAGGAGGTGGCGTTGTGAAAGAAAGAAAGAAAAAAATTATTTTAACTACCACGAGGCTAACAATAGCCTATGGGACAGACCGCTTCACCCCCTGATTTCTGCAACTCGGCCCTTTTCTTGTTCAACTTGATGATGAGTGCCCCCGATTTCTCCACGGTCCCCTCATTGAATAGGTTATCCCAAGAGCTAGCTGTCAGGATATTTGCATAGTTGGCCCTACTGTCTTTGAATGCTTCACATTCGAAAATAAAATGTTTTTTTGTTTCCACTTTCCCGGAAGTGCAAAATACACACACCCTTTCTTCTCAAGCTTCCTTTGGTCTTTTCCAGCGTCCAGTTTCACAACAGAGTTGATGGGAATTGGTTCTTAATTGAGCAATAAGTATTTTGGCCCTCCAAGGTATATTGGCCCCTATGTATGCTTGTTTATGGTGGTTGTAGGTGGGTTAAACCCTTCAATATAATACTCCTTCTTTCTCCCCAACTCTTTATCCCAAGCTCGCTTGTGGAACCTATATCTCTTTACTGTTCACAGGGCACATGTTCAAGTTAATATCATATTTACTAAGCCATTTAATATTTTGTTGCATCCACGTCTTCTTTCTTTCGCACAATGTGTCATTGAAAACAACCTTAGGCCATCGGCTCTCCTCCATTTTCTCAATTCTTTTTAGATATCTTACGAGTCGCACAATAGCAATTGCTTCGATAGGAGCAACCCCCATTTCACTCAGCATGATATCATAACGGACTGAACTTTTAATTTTAAACTTGTTTGTAATCAAGCGCTTTTGAATCTTTTCCATTTGCTTTCATTGAGAGTTAGATGTGCTGCTGGCCCATACTTCACAACCATAGAGAATCACCGGGATCACTAAAAGCCCAAAAAGAGTTTGCGTAGTCTTCCAATCCCATAACTATGCCTCTCTACACCTATTTTGGAAAACATAGAATGCTTTCAAGCCTCCCAAAGTTCTTTTCTTTCTGTAGTTTGCCCAACTTAAATTTTTGTTGAAGTCAATTCTGTGATACTTGTAATCTGCCACTTCTTCGAGAGTGCTTCCTTCAAAGTAGAACTAGTGTTGGTTATGTTTTCTTTTGCTAGAGAAAACTACCACTTTCGTCTTGCTAGTATTGACTTGCATCCCCACTGTTCTACAAACGAGCTCAAGGGAAAGTAAATGTTCTTGTAACCCAAGAGCGGATTTAGCAATCAAAATAAGGTCGAATTTAGCAATCAAAATAAGGTCGTCTGCATACAAAAGAAGCCTTATCACAAACTCGCCCAAAAGAGCACCCTCACCATCCTGTAGGTTTAACCACTCTTCAAGTTTGTTGATATATAAACCAAAAAGGGTAGGGGACAAAGGGCACCCTTATTTGACCCAGATATCACTCCTAAAACTTTCAGAGATGCCAGCTGACGTTCTGATTTTGACTTTAACCTCCTCATATAGTCTATGGACGACTGCTCTAAGATGCATAGGGACCCCAAGTTCCTTCATTATATGCCAAAGCTTATCCCTAGGAACCATGTCAAAATCTTTTTTGAAATCGACAAAGCAACAAAAGGCTTCCTCTTTTTTTTCCCGCACTTTTTCAATGATGTGTCTTAAAGTTATACCGTGATCAATTGTGGAGTGTTTAGGTCCGAAGCCTGCTTTCCCTTTAGCACGCTTATCACCCTCTTCCGCCCACTTGTTAATTATGTTTTCCAGCATACTTCCGAACAACTTTGCAAACAAGGGGTTTATCAATATGGTCCTATAGTTGGAGGGATTGTTGACATCGCCACTCTTGAAAAGAGGTATTGCTAGACTGGTTGTCCAATCTGTAGGGAACCCCTGCTGAATTATGTTGTTGAAAATTTTCATAATGTGAGGTGCAAGAGTTTTCGAACCCCACTTTAGATATTCTGCTTGAAGTTCAACTAGATCTTTTGCTTTTCCAACAACCAACTTCTTAATACCCACCTCGATCTCTTGCACGGTGAAGAGCTTAGTAGTAGTGTTGATCAAGGGGGGAGGGTCAACCTTAGAATCTTGCTCATAAAGTTTCCTTGCATATTCGAAACATTGATAAGCCGTAATGTTGTTGTCAGTTTGTTTCTTTCTCGTTTGAAGTTCCTTCCAAAATAACTTGGGGTTATTTTTCCCCAGAAAGACTAGCTCCTCCCTCCTTGAGATTATGAACTCAACTTTTTTCCTTCTTACAATCTGCTTGTACACTTTTAAATTTATTTCTTTTTTATTTGGCTCTTTCAAAATTTTCCTTGTTTTTTTTCATTCTTCATCAAACCAAGCATTAACAGGAAAATAATTTGTTTCATATTTCATATTTTTTGCTCTTTTGCATTCTGTAAGTGCGCTTTGAATTAAATTTGTTAGCTCGTGACTATGGAGGCCCCATGACGAAATTTTCTCCGTGTTAAAAATCCTCTCTAGCGCTATCTTGAAGGTATTACAGTTATTTTGAGTCAAAAGAATTATGCCCTTTGAAGGAGGCTGCTTAATGTCATGATTATTCGACCCTTGTTGTTGTTGTTCCATCCAAGGGAAACTCAAATAGATCAGTGCGTGATCATATTTCAACTCCCTAAGTTGTTCACCAATCAAAACTTCCTCCATTTTCACATAAGCCATGCGAACAAATTGCATAGTCCACTACACTTGCGCCATTGTAGGTATTACAAGTGAAAATTCCAGATTTCTCCCATCTAGACAACCCATTACAAATGACTAAGTCAAATGTCCCACATAGACTAAGCAGTTGCTCCCCGAAAAGGTTGCAGCTTTTGTTGTCCTCTGAGACCCTTGTCCACTGATGATTGCTTTGTTTTGTAAGCTAAATATGATTACAGTCTTCTTTACCACAAAGAATACTAGCTTGTTCGCTTGCAATCCTAGCATTGAAATCACCCACTATAAGGACTTCACTTAATTGAGAGTACGCTGCAATATCGTTTTTTAAGGCTGCAAAGGGGTCTTTGTGGTCAAGCCCCCTTCTTTTGTAGGTTTTTGAAACTTGTGGGGCAAAATAGCATGCTGCAATTCTAATGATGTTTCCATTTTCAAAGATTTTAAACCAAATGAATTGCTTGTTTGAGTCTTCTTTTTCTAACTAAATCAGACGACCTTTTTTTCCCTCACTAAGACCATGATACCTCCGTGCCCTCTTCAATTCTCAGCTTCCTTATTCCACACTGTCAACTTCAAATATCCTTCAAGCATAGGTGTATTGCATCCTTCATGCTCATGTGTTTCCAAGAGACAGATTATGTCTGTATTTTCTGCGATAGGTCCTAACCCAAGTCCCCACCTCCAAGGATAACCTATGCAGTGTTGAAATATTGTAACTTCTAAGAATATTATATTGTGTACTTTATTATACCGGAGATGTTTCATTCCTTCGATGGGACTTTGTTGTATATCTGGAGATGTTTATTCCTCCATGGAGATTGTGGTAACTTGGGTTATTAGACTTCCATAGTGGGGTCGGACCTGTATGTGTTATGTGGGTAAAAGGGTTATTAGACCACCCTAGAGGGGTCGGCCCAATCAGAATTATGTAAAGTGATTAAGTTGGGGCCGACCTAGTTAATGTAAAAGACAAGTTGGGGTTGTGTATAAATAGAGGAGGTGTGTTCCTCATTTAACACGCATTCACTCACTTGTGATTAGCGCATAGGTGAGAGAGAGATCTGCTATGGAGAAGAAGGAGTTCATGTTTGGGGATTACATCTTTGTATTTGCTGGTCATCTATATTGAGGAAGCTTTGCTGGGTTTTCTACCCCATGAGGGTTTCCCAGGATAAATTTGTGTCTCTTGTGTTTATGCTGTGCTTGTTGTTCTTTCAGTGATCCTGTATATGCTGTTGTTGTGAAATGGAATGTAATACTGATATTCTATGTCTTAGCATATTAAATCTTAACATGGTATCAGAGTTAACCTGAAGGAAGGAAATGTATAGCACTTACGACACTTGCTTCACTTGTGACAATTTGAAGATTAGGGTTTTATATAGCAAAAAACAGTCATTGTGGAACTTTCGCTATAAATCCATTTTGGCAAAGGTTCAGGATCTGAAAACTTTACAGGTCGTATATAACATCCCCCTGTACCTTATGTCCGAAGGACAACCTCAGATTTGTTGTACTTTGTGAAGTGCTATGGCTTCGGAAGTTGTTATCAGGATTGTTTGACTTAGAGATGGACCCCACTGTGATCCTGTGTGGCAATCAAAGTTGTATCAAGATGACAGAGAATCCAGTGTTCCATGATAAGTCAAAGCACATAGAGATCCGATATTTCTATATGCGGGATATGGTATAGAAAGGAGCTATCAAGCTCGAGTATGTGAGCACTGATAAACAAGTTGCTTGACCTAACCTCTGTCTCGAGTAAAGTTTGAGTATCTCCGAGACAAGCTTGGTGTAGTTTAGAAGAACCCTCCTCGAAAGGGGGAGTGATATGGTCGTTGATGATGAGATTGTCCATATCTACGGTGAGGTCGATGATGTGGATACTTGTATCGATGATGAGGTTGCCTGTATCAACGGTAAGGTTGATGGCAAGGATACCTGTATTGATAGTGTGGACACTTATATCAATGATGAGGATACTTGTACCAGTATCGACGATGAGGTCAATGATACCGACAAGGAGGTCGATGAGAGATCCTTAGTGGACGAGAGGGGATTGTATCATCCCTGTACTTCGGTCCCTGAATTGATCCATAGACATATGTCTCCAAGAAGTGGTCCCTAGTGGACGAGAGGGGATTGTATCATCCCCGGACTTTCGGTCCCTGAATTGATCCGTAGACAGATATCTCCGAGAAGTGGTCCCTAGTGGACGAGAGGGATTGCATCATCCATGGACTTAGGTCCCTAAATTGATCCGTAGACATCTGTCTCCGAGAATTGATGATAGGACTGCATCGTCCCTGAACATTTAGTTCAAAATGTATGTGACTGGATTGCATCGTCCATAGACATGAGACTTGTCTTAAATTGATAAGGATTAATCATCCTGGGAACTTGATCTAGATTGCATCATCCATAGACATGAGACTTGTCTTAAATTGATAAGGATTGATCATCCTGGGAACTTGATCTAGATTGCATCGTCCATAGACATGAGACTTGTCTTAAATTGATAAGGATTGATCATCCTGAGAACTTGATATGGATTGCATCGTCCATAGACATGAGACTTGTCTTAAATTGATAAGGATTGATCATCCTGGGAACTTGATCTGGATTGCATCGTCCATAGACATGAGACTTGTCTTAAATTGATAAGGATCGATCATCCTGGGAACTTGATCTGGATTGCATCATCCATAGACATGGGACTTGTCTTAAATTGATAAGGATTGATCATCCTGGGAATTGGATCCGGATTGCATCGTCCATAGACATGAGAATTATCTTAAATTGATAAGGATTGACCATCTTGGGAATTGGATCTGGATTTCATCTTCCATAGACATGAGACTTGTCTTAAAAGGAGAGGGATTGATCATCCCGTAATTAGATCATGTGTATTGCAGGGTATGCTGCTATGACGTTGTTGATCGAGAGGATCCAATTGATGATGTGATGATGTTGATCGAGAGGATCCAGTTGATGCTATTATGATGATGATCAGTACATCCAGATGATGAGGTTGTTGATCGGGTGATCCAGATGATGACGATGTTGTAGCTGATCGAGTGCTGCAGAAGGTGAAGACTCAATACTGACGATGCTGATACTCCAGTATTGAAGACCTGAAGATATTCCAGTAACTGGTTGAGTTACTGATGATGTTGAGAAAGCTTCCAATGATCTATAGATGTATCATGTATGATGTAGTTGGTGACTCCTTACTCCTGTAGATGTTGTTATAATATCCTTCTTGTTAAGGGGGAGTGTTGAAATATTGTAACTTCTAAAAATATTATATTGTGTACTTTATTATTCCGGAGATGCTTCATTCCTCCGACGGGACTTTGTTGTATATCCGGAAAATGTTTATTGCTCCGTGGAGATTGTGGTGACTTGGGTTATTATATTTCCATAGTGGGGTCGACCATGTATGTGTTATGTGGGTAAAAGGGTTATTAGACCACCCTAGAGGGGTCGGCCCAGTCAGCATTATGTAAAGTAATTAAGTTGGGGCCGACCTATTTAATGTAAAAGACAAGTCGAAGTTGTGTATAAATAGAGGAGGTGTGTTCCTCATTTAACACACATTCACTCACTTGTGATTAGCGCATAGGTGAGAGAGAGATCTACTATGGAGGAGAAGGAGCTCATGTTTGGGGATTACATCTTTGTATTTGATGGTCATCTATATTGAGGAAGCTTTGCTGGTTTTTCTACCCCATGAGGGTTTCCCAGGATAAATATGTGTCTCTTGTGTTTATGTTGTGCTTGTTGTTCTTTCAGTGATCCTGTATATGCTATTGTTATGAAATGGAATGTAATATCGATATTCTATGTCTTAGCATATTAAATATTAACATGCAATTCCAACAAGCTAGTCTTAAGGAAACCTGGGTAAGGTCTGATTGCTATTTGTTTTGGCCTACAAGACTCAGAGGTGAGTCTTCATTCCTATTTTCCCTTACCGGCCTTGTTACGTAGTTTCCTGTTAAAGAAACTGTCATTGTCGCTTCTTTCCTACCACCTTGTTGTCCTGTTTTAGAATGGTGACCGAAAGAGGCAATAACAACTTTTCCTTTGAACAACCATGCCCATTTTCCCTCATCTCTTGCTACTCTGACCTTTTCCATCTCTTCCCTTCTCTCTTCTTGTTGTCTAATAGTTAAATCTTCGTCTAGAAAAAAACGAGTGCCCCTCAAGAGTTGCTTCTTGCTTAGGAGAATCTGTTTGTCACCTGTTCTTGACATGATGACTTTTATGGGCCTATCTCTCTCGTCGCTGGGCTTACCCACCCTCCATGCTTGGCAAATTTGATCTTTCCAAAGCAGCTTATCCTTTAAAAATTTCCTTGCAAGATCGAGAGTACATTCATTTTTTCTGTAATCTCTCACACCTTTGATGATTATATTTGCTGCTCTGACTTGTCTTTCTTTGGTTTCTCTATTTTGCATGCTGCCCCCCTGGTTGTATGCTTCTTTTTCCATGTTAGCAGAATTGCTAATAATTTGTGCCCAGGTTTGGGAGTTTTTTATAAAACCTCCTTTCTCTTCCTCCGTTGTTTTCATTTCTTGTCTGCTTGCTTGTTCAACTGCTTTCCCTTCAACCTTGACTGTTTTAGAGCTCAACATCTCTCTAATTTCCACTGCAGACTCTTTCATGATTTGCCAGGCCTCCTTCATGCCTTACCATTCAGTCTTTCCTACCAGAAGAGCTTCCTGTGATAGTGTCACTCGATCCTTTAAAACCTTATTGCTTTCTACCAACCCTTGATTTTCCACTGTCACTAGATGGATTTTAAGGTCTCTCTCCTGCTCTTTGATTTCCAAAGCCTCCAATCTCCTCTTGGAATTTAGTAACTCTTGCACATATAGGTTAGGTGACCAGGTGAGAGGTGTGGATGTGGGACTGTACAAGGTATGGTCGCTGCTACCTTTATTCCTGCTGTTGCCACCTCCTTTCAAACGCGACTTGTTTGAAAGTTTATTGCGGTAAGCCAATTTTTTCCTTTTCTACTCCCATTTTAGACGGGTAGCCCTGCATTTTAAGATACCCCAGAACTGTTTGGAATTCACCCAAACCCACTTCCCTGATTTGTTTGCAAAGACAATTTTTACTTGACCTAAATGGTTTGTTTCACCAGAGACTGTTATTTCTTGCCCATTTATCATGCATGATGTTATGTGCGTTGTCATTGCCATAACGGACAAAAAAACACAAAGTAGGGAGCAGGACGATACCTGGTCTTTGTCACTGCTCGATGTTTGGCCGTAGCTGTCCCCTAGCATTGTTCCAGCACTGTTCCTGTGCTGTTCCCGCACTCGGTCTGTCTGGCTCTCTGGATTTTTGGCTCGGTCTGGCACTGTTCCCACGTTGTTCCGACACTGTTCTCGTGATGTTCCAGGAATAAATAAATTGAAGAGGAATCCTGTAGTTGTCTCCTAGCACTGTTCCGCCAAATGCAATACTGGCATACTTCTGGCATATGGATACTGGCGTGCTGAGCTTGATTTGGCGTGAGGTTACAGTAGGTAGTACCTAGCAGCTATAACTCAAAGCCGCTGCAAATATTTGGCACTTAGATGTCAACACAGTGCGTTGATCTTTGTTCCATAGCAAAACCCTGAAGCAGAAGGTGGGTATGTTAATAGTGTCGACTTTATGTATATTCCCTGAAAGAATGTCTTACCAAGAACTCGGTTGCATGCCGTCAAGGCAGTCTCCACGAATGGGATAGGTAAAATTTATTGTATACTCTTTGAAAGTGTTCCCTTTCTTTTTGCAAAGTTAGAGTTGATAATCGTCGTTTACTCGGTGGTTAATTCTTATCTTAGAGCTAACTTGTGTCTGACTATTAATGGTATGTGTGCAGGTCTTCTTTACTGTGAGGGGCGTACAAGGACTGGGCGTAAGTTTGCTTGTTGGCTATCTCATTTAGGTCTCGGGTAAGGATATACCCATACTTTCAATCTTGGCTTAAATATTTCGACTACCTTATTGTTATTATGATATATGATGTTCCCTTATTCATCTCGCAGGTTGCAGGGGAACCAAACAGGGAACTATGAATCACTATGAATTTTAGGAGAACTTATTTACTTGTTCAAATTTGTCTTTTGATCTTGGAAGAATTTTCGTAGATTTCTGTGGAACTTTTATTGGTAATGGGAAAGGGACAATCGGTCATGAATGGAAATTCTATTAGTCATTTTAGCCATGCAGTTTTGTCCCAAATGTTGAACATCCAAATGTACTTTGTTTTTATCCATTTAAGTTAAATTCTATATTTTAGAGTGTTTAGAAGGACGATAAGCTTGTTTGTTTGAGTACGAAAACTTATTTACTTACATTGGAAGCTCTATTTGAAATGTATTATATTTTCATGAATTAAAGCATGCAGCAGGAGTTCGATACCATTTCTTTATATAGTGTTTAGGGCCATGGATTTGATTAATGTTTAGCTAAAATGTGTTGTCCTTCATAATCATAATATTCTTCTTATGATTATATATATATATATATATATATGAAAGCATGGAGGATTTTTGAACCTTTCAGTGAGTATTCTAATTGGTTTGCTTCAGATTTCCTATGCTTGGAAATTTAGGGCTGATCGTTTATTCTCACTATATAATTGTTTTACAGTGAGTTTCAACTCTTTGCTTGATGCATAGTTATTGGAATCAAGTTTGGTTATTTGTCCCTTAAATATTATTCCTACTTTCCTCAACTTACAACTAATATAAACTCTGCATATTGAATTGTTTAAATATTTTAAATTATGGGTCATTGAACCCTTTGTATTATTTCTATTTAGTCACAAAGGGATTAACAATTATGATTCTTGTTTATTGTGTCGAAGAGTCACATTCTACAGCCCACTAGGGTGAGATGTGTAACTCCTTCCGTGCTCATCCTTGAGCTAACATGTGTCCTTTTAAAAAAATAGTAAAATATTATAAAAAATAACATGTCCAATGGCATATATATAAAAACTACACAAATTAGATAAATTAAAACGCTTCCTCAACATTTGCACTCTAAAAAGGGGTTTGCACTTCGAAAGGTTTGATCCCTCTCGGTGCTTGGCAAATCTCCTTTAATATGGATCTATGTCGGTAATTAGTCACAAAGGGATTAACAACTCTGATGCTTGGACATGGTTGAGAGGTTTTATTACTCTCCACCATTACATTGTATTAAGGGGCATGTAACAGATAACAATTGGCACAACCAATGAATGGGTGCATGTATTCGGCACTTATTGTACACTTATTTTATTTAATGAATGGGTGCATGCATCCAACACTTATTATACACTTATTTTAATTATTATTTTATTTAATTAGTTGAAGGTTTATTCAAAATATTGGAAAATCTTATCCAAAAGCAAAAGAGCTTTGTGGACTTTAGAAAATCTTTCGATGCAATGCCTAAAAAAAATATGTGGAATAGATTAGAAGAACATAATGTTCCTTTCGAGTTAAGAGTTGTCGCGATAAGGTTGCATGAGACTGTCATTGCCAAAATTTTTGAGGAAAGATATTAATTGTAATATTGTAGTTAAGCAAGGTTTCCATCTATCCACCCTTTCAAACATATACATCGATAATCTAGAAGGTTGTTTAGAAGAAGTAGGTTGCAATCACACGATGAGTCGTCATCCTTCTTCTTTATGTTGATGATATTGTTTTTACAACAAGGTGTCCCTTTGATGTTGATAAGTAATTAAGAACTCTTAAGGATTTTTGCTCTAATATGGCTATGACTGTTAACACTAACAAAGCAAAATTTATGATTATCAAGTCCAAGAAGGTCACCTACACTAATTTTGTATATGATAATAACAACTTGGAGGAAGTGGCTTCTTACAAATATCTCATAATCGATATCCATCGCAAGCTCTATTGGAACTATAGCATAGAGAAAAGGATTATCAGACGGTGGAAAGCTTATTTTGGTCTGAAAACAATTGTAAAACAGAAAACCTTGTGATGTGGGATAAAAAGAAGTTCATTTTTTAAACTCGTCACTCTCATTATTTTGTACAGTTGTGAAGTTTGAGATTGCAGCATCTCTAGAGAATCTTGGAGACAGATTGAACAAATCTAGAAGCATTTTATAACTTATAACCTCAAAATTAAAATAAATGCATCATATCATATTCTTCTAATAGAAATGGGCCTTCCCCCATCACTATGACTAGGTACCTAATGTACAAGTATATGATAAATAACATGGGAGACCAGAGACTTCCTAAAATTGCTTTGAAATCGAGTGAAGACCATATGTGGCTCAAGAGAGGTTGGTATAAAGACACCATCGCTTGGTTAAACCATTGGGGGATTAACGAAAATGTCACTCTACAAAATATCAATAACATTAAAAATATTATTATATCTATGTTTACAGAAAAATTGTGGGATGAGAGAATTAGATTTTAAAACAAAATTAAGGTAATATAAGGAGGTCATTAACTGTAATCTAGGAGATAAAACTTATATCTATGTCTTAACTAGTTTGAAGAAGAATATTAATATAGCCAAGATAAGAACAAACTCTCATGAGCTTCATAGTGAAACAAGGATTTGGACAAATCCTAAAACACCATGGGCGGAAGGGATTTGCCATCTCTGTTAGACTATGAACATAGAGGATAAAAGACACTTTCTATTAGAGTGCCTTGTGTATGCCCACATAAGATTGTAGTTTTATTATTTTTACTACAATACATACATTCCTAACCTTCTAACATGTCTAAATTATGGTGACATAAGAACCCTTGTTTCTAAGTTTTTTTAGCAAAGGAATAAAATTTTACAGCAAATCAAATAATTCATTTCTATCCTCTTAAGGTTCGATAGATAGAAGTTGGTCTAAGTGGACGTTAACCACCAACGCCATCATCATCATCAAGAAAATAATTTTATAATACATTTTTTATTTAAAATTATTTAAATTGATATATTTATTTTAAATAAATTTATCTTTTTAATATATAAAATACTTTAAATTATTAAAAATATTATTTTATTATATAATATTTGTAAAATAAATCATTTGAATTACTCTAAATTGTATTTTAAATTCTATTATACAATATTTTTTGGGTAGTAAATTCATTATATATTATAGCTAAATGAAATTTATGATTATAAAATTTATGTTTATAAATTAAAAAAAAAAATTAATGAATTACAAATTTTAAAACTTATTAATTATTGTAAGTTTATTGTTTTTTTTCTTAATAAATTTCCATTATTAAATTTGATATTATTCTTTCTTTGTGTTTTTCATGTCAATACTCTTAAAGTTTGTTTTTTGGAAAGTCTATTTACACTTAATTACACTGATGGTTAATCTACTTTAATTAGTCTTTTTAATATGTATAATTTTTTATATTTTTTAATTGTCTCGTTCAATTTAATATGTGCATGTGACATAAAAACTTGTAGTTAATAAATCCATGTATAGTAAATAATTTTAACACTGTAACAACGACCAGCTTTAATTCAATTCTACACTAGTTCGTCCGGATCCTTGGCAAAGAGAAAATGTAATTTTTACATTCCTGGCCAGAGCATGAGACAAATCCAAAATATGAACCGAGGTCAAACCGTGCTGCCAGATATTATTAACTGTGTCATCAGTTATTTGTCCCTGGGAATATATATCTTGACCCCTTACGACATGGACAAGTTCAGAGGCAGGGGAACTTCCCTGAGCATCCGATAACCATTTCATACATATTAACTGATCAAAAGATAAAAATTATTTAAAAACATCAAAATCCGGATCTTTGGAGAAATACGTCTGTATGATTATTAATGAAAAGTCTATACGACCATAATTATAAAAACAGAAATTTGTATTATGGTGTGGAAGATGGGTATTCTACAACTTAATAAGGGGAGATGTGTAATTCCTTCCATGCTCATCCTAAAGTTAACGCGTGTTCTTTTTAAAAAATAAGAAAATATTATAAAAAATAACATGTCACCTATTTAAAATATTTACAATGACATATATATAACTACAAATTAAATAAATTAAAACTTTTCTTCAACATTTAGACTCTAAAAATGGTTTACACTTCGATAAATTTGATTCTTCTCGTTTCTTAGTAGATCTTCTTTAATATGGATCTATACTGGTTATTTACCTAACCTCATATACTCCACATATCTCTGTTAGCATATGCACATTAGCATGAAAAACACACAGTATTTCTTGAAATACTCACAAATATTTAAAAATTTGAATTTAAATTAATATCATCTTTATGCACTGTACTTCATCATTGCAGTGACTTAAATTTCACCATTGAAATGACATGGGTATGAGAGGGGGTTTTGGCCTCTATAACGTCATTAAAGGCTGGCTACCGCCCCTCCTCTCTTCATGTGCAAAGTCTATGTGTTTCCATATGATGAATAACCTTTTTTAAAATATGGTTTTCAGGATTTGTTTCCTAGGCCAATTCCCATATTCTAAATATATTATAAGTTTTATGTTGGAAACGGGTGATAACCAGTTTTTCTGGTGATTGTGTCAGTGTTTAATCAAGTTTATGAATAATCGTGTAAGAAATATCTATATATATTTTATGTGTTTGCCGTTATTTACTTTTTTGTTTAATTTCTTCCACTACATATTATATTATGTGGTTGCTTGATCCAACAAGTAATATCAAAACTTGGTAGAAGGCCAGAAAGCAATCTTATTGCTCTATTCACCACACCATGTAGAGGGAAGACAAAATCATAAAAAATCTTTCTTGTTCAAAGTTGCGAAACTAACGAAAATTTTACTATGGAAAGGGGGCGAAAATTCGAAATTTTCGCGGGTCCAATGCTTGGAGGTGCGCGATAATTTTATGGCACACTTATGCGACCTTCCTTCAACGAGAAGCGCGAAAATCTATTTTATGTTGGAGGCCCGATTTCATATCATATTGTTTTTAGTTAATGCGTGAACAGGTTTTTTTGGGTTTTATTATATCTCTTTAATGGTTTAAGTGGATATAGTATAAGGTGGATGTGGCACGTATATATTCATTATATATGTTGTTTCATTATATAAAAGGTGGATTCTTTTTATGGCATGGATTAAAGTGGGAGGTATAAGGTGGTTTTTTAAATATTTGTTTAATATTTAAGCTGGGAGTATTTCCATTTAACCTATCTCATTTAATTTAAATTTCTTTTTAAATATTATATTCACTATATATATTTTAAAAGGTTTGGAGTTTTAAGTTTGTTGATTTGATTTTTTGAGAAAATGTTAAAAATATAGAGTGTAAAGTTTGAAATTGAGAATTTTAATGGGAGCAATAATTTCGAGTTATGGAAGGTTAAGATGTGGGATATGTTCGTGCAACAAGGAGTGGTAAAGGCACTCGTAGGGAAGACAAATAAACTCGTGGATATATCAGATGAAGATTGGGAGGAGATGGATGAAAGAGCTCTCAGTGCTATTGGTATGTGCTTGGCCGATGATGTTTTATTTAACATTGTGTTTGAAATTACAGCAGCAGTTCTGGAAAAAATTGGAAAGCATGTACATGACTAAATCCCTGACGAATAAAATCCTCTTGAAGCGGCAGTTATTTACCTTGCGTATGAAAGAAGGTACAAAAATTTCAGATCATTTGAATGCATTCAATACTCTTATTTGTCAGTTGGCTAACATGGATGGTAAAATTAAATCTAAAGACAAGGCGATTTTACTGTTGTGTTCTCTGCCTAAGTCTTGAGCACATTTTGTAACCTCTATTAGTTTAAGTTTTACTGAGTCTATTACCTTTTATGATGTTGTGGGAGCCTTGATTTCTGAGGAATCTCCAAAGAAGTCTAGTATTGAAACCTCGACATTAGAAGTAATGGTGGCCAGAGGAAGAACCAATGAAAGAGGACAACATTCGAGACGCACATCGAGTTCAAAGTCAAAGGAAAAAAAGAGTAAATTTTGAAGTGTTGGTATTGCAATAAAATGGGACATCTTAAGAAAGTTTGTTGGAAACGGAAGCAAGCTTCTAAGGAGGATGACTCTACAAAGGAGGCAAACATAGCCGATAACGATTCAGGTATGATCGATGAGGTATTGTCTACATCCATTGTCTCACAGTACCATTATGACTGTTTAATTGATTCTGGAGCATCCCATCACATGTGTCTTCATAGAAATTGGTATTCCACATACCAATCTATAGATGACGGGGTAGTTTATATGGGAAATAATGTTTCATGTAAAACTATTGGGATAGGGAGTATCGGAATAAAAATGTATGATGGGACTGTTAGGACTCTAACAGATGTGAGGCATGTACCCGAACTAAGGAAAAACCTGATATCAATGGGAGTTCTAGATGACATTGGTTACAAATTTATAGTTCTAGGTGGAGTTATGAAGCTATCAAAAGGTATCTTGGTTGTCATGAAGGAAAAAAGGGTCGGAAACCTGTATAAACTTGAAGGGAGGACAAAAATCGATCACGCAACAGTAGCATCAGTTGGTGCAACAGACTTCACTCGTTTATGGAATCAACTGTTAGGTCGGATGAGAGAAAAAGGAATGAAGGTACTTGCTGATCGAAAGTTGCTTCCTATTTTAAAATCTGTAGATTTGAAGTTTTGTAAGCGTTGTATTTATGGTAAACAAGCTAGACAAAAATTTTAATTTGGAAAACGCACCAATAAAGGTATCCTATACTATATTCATTCTGATCTATGGAGTCCATCTCCTAAAATCTCTTATCGGGGATCATCATATTTCGTCAGTTTTATATATGATTACTCGAGGAAAGTATGGATCTACTTGTTAAAGAGAAAAGATGATGTTTTTGATACGTTTAAGCAATTTAGAGATTTTGTTGAAAAGAGCACTTGCAGGTTCATTAAATGTCTTAGAACAGATAATGGAACCGAATTTACTTCTAAAAAGTTTGATAATTATTGCAAGAAGGATGGGATCGAGAGACATAAAACCACTGTTTACACTTCGCAACAGAATGGTGTTGCTGAACGCATGAACATGACTCTTCTTGAAAGAGCAAGGAGTATGCTCAGTAATGCAAAGTTGTAGCAAGAATTGCGGGGAGAGGCATTGCTTACATCTTGTTACATGGTCAACCAATCACCATCAACAACAATTGACTACAAAATTCCAGAAGAGGTATGGACAGGTCAACCATGTGATTATTCTAACCTTAGCATATTTGGTTGTGAAGCCTATGCACTTATTACGAAAAATCAGCGTAAAACTAGATACTAAATCAAGAAAATTGATCATTGTTGGATATGGTAATGGTATTAAGAGATATAGATTGTGAAATCCTACTGCCCACAAAATCATCATAAACAGAGATGTAATATTTGATGAACTTTCTCTATCAAATTTAGATGTAAGTAATGATTTGAAACAGGCTAATGTACCACAGTTACAAAAAATTCAGTTTGATACTCAATTATCTACGAGGAGGAATCATGAGGATGTCCATGAGGAGGATATTCATGAGGACACTCCTCGGGAGGATGAGCAGACAAAAATAAAGGAAATACTACAACAAACTCTACGAAGATCTACACGGGACATAACTTTTCCAAATAGGTATGATTATTTTGTCACATCTGTTGCTTTAATTTCTAATGAAGGAGAACCTGACAGTTATCAGGAATCATTAGAAGTGCCTAACAGTGACAAATGGAAACTTGCAATGAAAGGAGAAATGGATTCTTTGGCAAAGAACAAAACATGGTATCTTGTGGAACTTCCTTAGCGTAGGAAAGTGGTTGGCTGCAAATGGATGTACAAATTGAAGAAAGGATTTGATGACATTGTTCTAAAGTACAAGGCCAGACTGGTTGCAAAAGGGTTTTCTCAGAAAGCAGGTATTGACTTTCATGAGATTTTTTCATCAATTGTGAAACTTGTTTCTATCAGAATTCTATTAGTACTAGTTGCCTTATATGATTTGGATTTAGAGCAGCTAGATGTTAATACAACTTTCTTACATAGAGATTTAGATGAGGAAATTTTCATGGAACAACCTGTAAGAATCTGCAAGGGATCTGGCAGCTGTAACAAACTCACAATCAAACTCTCAAGTATGTTGCAAAGAAGAAGAGAAGAGGACACTCAATAATCACTCATAAACACAGAATAATAGAATATCAGTATCATACAATGAATAATGAATGTAAAGTGTGTGATACAATGAACTGCAAGGGAGCATGATATGGGATTCGAATTAGCCAAGTAGGGCATTCGAATCTCTAAGCTCAGAGTCTAACTTGGATAACTATGGAGACATCATCCAGTCAGTAGTATCAGTCATGAATGGTAAGAGTCAGTCAAGTGTTTCCAACTGAGTCTAATAGAACCATCTAGGCATAAATCAGGGAATGGAGACTCCAAGGGGGGAGCATGAGACTGTCTAGCTCAAAGTCTAGCTTGGATAACAATGAAGACATAATCCAGTTAGTAGTATCAGTCATAAATGGTAATAGTCAGTCAAGTGTGTCTAACTGAGTCTAACATAACCATCTAGGCATAAATCAGGGAATGTAGACTCCAAGGAGGGTGCATGAGGCGGTCAAATAGTCAAGTGGAACTCCAAAACTAGCTAACCAGATGCTACAAGCAGTCAGCATGAGCAATCAGTGGAAGAACTACTCAATCAATGCACTAACTGAATGATAACTCCTGGTAGGTGAGATAAGGCGCCCTAATTGAGTGATAACTGAAGGTAGGTGAGTAAAGGTGCACTAACTGAGTGTGGTAGGTGAGAAAAGAGCACTTGTCATGCAGAACAATTAAGAAGGGCGCATCAGGTAGGTAGGAGTCCAAATGGGGGCTAAAGACAGGCTCTGGAGAGCTAGAAGCAAGCTCTAGGTGCTGGGGAGACCACCATGATGATGCTGGATGCATGCAGTGGCATGCAAATGCATGCAAAATGCAAAATATAAAAATGATGGTGTGAATATACCAACACCCCCTCGCAAGCTATACTATGAGATAAAAACTAAAATCTGAAAAATAGGGCCCTGTTGACTAAGACCAAAGGTCACCCCGTACAATCAATCTAAATAAACTAAGTGAGGAAAAAGGGAAAACCCAGTGGGAAGAAATCCCTCCCTCAAAATAGACTGAAACATGCTAATGTAGCATATCATCACTCACCCCTGAAGGAGGTAAGTGTCATTCTTTTCTGAAGAAGGATCGATCGATCTGGAATGGATCAGCAATGCGAGAAGGATGAACCCTTCCATGCTGAAAATCTGATCTGGAAGATCTATGATCATGTGGATCACCAACCAAATCACCGACAAATTGGAGTGTAGTGGCTTCCCATCGAGGAAGAGGAGGAATATCAGGTGAGATATCTTTAGGTTCTTGTGGATCTGGATCTCCCATTCGCTCATCTTCATCACTAGTTACTAGACCTTCAGGTTCTTGTGGATCTGGGTCTAGCATTCCATCAACATCATCATCATCAGATTTTGAATCTGAAATCTCATGTGATGATGCATCGCTCTCTTGATCATCAATCAAAGAAGGAGGTATCTTCCTTTTGGGAAGAAGTGGATCATGCTGCAAAAACATAATATGAAGATCATCATGAAGCATGTGATTCGAACCAACTGAGGTAGAATCAAAACCATGAATGTGTAGATAGTTCCTTGATATCTCCTTTAAACCAACATAGGTGAGATCATAACCAAAGAAACTATGACATGATGATGGTGAATCTTCAACAAGATCACTAGTGGATGCACCAGTGGTGGTGGCCCATGAACCAATAGGTGCTAGATCTTCAGGTTCTTGTGGATCTGGACCTAGCATTCTCTCAAAAGGAGTTATCTTCCTCTTGGGAAGAAATGAATCATGCTCCAAAAACATGTGCTTGATTTATCCAATAATGGATGCAAGCAAATCAGATCCAAGACTTGGAAGATGGTTTCTCATGATCTCCTTTGAACAAACATGGGTGAAATCAAAACCAAAATCACAAAAAGGTGCATGAGTCATGAACCCAAGCGAATGATAGAGTCTTCCATCGTCAGTGAAACTCTAAAAACATGTGACAATGACCAAATAGAAATCCAAAGAAAGCATATGATGAGGGAGAGTGAATGCATTACCTTCCAAATCTGCTTTTTCCTTCAAAATACTTAGTAGGTCATCATCTTGCACATCAACAGGTGCATCAACTCCATGAAAGTGTATGTTGTTCTTTGATATCTTCTTTGAACCAGCAAGGGTGAGATCAAATGAACCATATAATGGTGATGGCTTGAACTTCAAATTAGATCCAAGATTTTGAGGATGGTTTCTTATGATCTTCTTTGAACCAACAGTGGTGATATCAAAACCAAAATCACAAGGATATGCATGAGACTTGAATCCAAGCGAATGGTAGAGTCTTCTATCTTCGATGAAGTTCTGAAAGCATGTGCCAATGACCAAATAGGAGTCCATAGGAATATTTTGATCAAGGAGGGTGAATGCATTGCCTCCCAAATATTCCAAGATTCTCAATAGGTCATCATCTTTCACATCAATATGCTCAAGGGAAGTAGAGATTTCAAAGATCTCTTCAACTTCTAGAGTAGTAACTGACATATTTTGCTCAGAAATCAAATAGGAAGATGGAACAACTGAAACCATGTGTTGTACTTCGACTTCATCTTGAACAAATTCATTATGGGAGATGATGGAGGCCGAATCTTGAATAGAGAGAGCACTGTAGGAAGTATAACTAGGCTTGTTTTCCACATGGAAAGCATCAACCTTTTCCTCCTGACTTCCAAATAATCTGTCCAATCTAGTCGATAGATCACTTGGATGTTCATCAAGATCAATGAGGTATTCCATATTGGAAAACATAGTAATACATATATTTCTTGAGGTTGCTTCACAAGAATCAAGCCTATCTTCTTTCTCTCCATCGAAAGAAAAATCTCTCTTGATACCAGTACACACATCAAAAAGACCATGTCTCTTCAGATATGATGCCATCTTTGGTTTCCACTCATCATAGTTGAATGGAGAGAGAGAAGGAGCGTGTTCCGGATACCTAGAAGATGTTGTTCAATTCGAATCTACTGCTGCAACTGTAAAAACTGCAGAAAACTTCCAAACCTGCAAAACAAGAAGAGTTGTGCCGATGGAGAATGCTACACTTCGTCTGAAAACTACCTTAAGAACACTTGGCACATAGACTAAGTCCTTCACACCTAGCTAGACCTCACTAGATTTCTCCAATGAATTCAAGTACTAGCACCAAGATTTGCTATGGAAACTCAGAGGCTTCTGGTGCACAAGTGAAAGATAGATGCTCAAAGAAATGCTGCAATGGATGCAATTCGAATAGCTGCTACTTGCTCTGATACCATGTAAGAATTTGCAAGGGATCTGACAGCTGTAACAAACTCACAATCAAACTCTCAAGTATGTTGCAAAGAAGAAGAGAAGAGGACACTCAATAATCACTCATAAACACAGAATAATAGAACAATATCAGTATCATATAATGAATAGTGAATGTAAAGTGTGTGATACAATGAACTACAAGGGAGCATGATATAGGATTTGAATTAGCCAATTAGGGCATTCGAATCTCTAAGCTCAGAGTCTAACTTGGATAACTATGGAGACATCATCCAGTCAGTAGTATCAGTCATAAATGGTAAGAGTCAGTCAAGTGTGTCCAACTGAGACTAACAGAACTATCTAGGCATAAATCAGGGAATGGAGACTCCAAGGGGGAAGCATGAGGCTGTCTAGCTCAAAGTCTAGCTTGGATAGCAATGGAGACATCATCCAATCAGTAGTATAAGTCATAAATGGTAATAGTTAGTCAAGTGTGTCTAACTGATTCTAACATAACCATCTAGGCATAAATCAGGGAATGGAGACTCCAAGGGGGGCGCATGAGGCTATCAAATAGTCAAGTGGAACTACAGAACTAGCTAACCAGAAGCTACAAGCAGTCAGCATGAGCAATCAGTGGAAGAACTACTCAATCAATGCACTAGCTAAATGATAACTCCCGATAGGTGAGATAAGGTGCCCTAACTGAGTGATAAGTGAAGGTAGGTGAGTAAAGGCGCACTAACTGAGTGTGGTAGGTGAGAAAGGATCACTTCTCATGCAGAACAGTTAAGAAGGGCGCATCAGGTAGGTAGGAGGCCAAATGGGGGCTAAAGATAGGCTCTGGAGAGATAGAAACAAGCTCTAGGTGCTGGGGATACCACCATGATGATGACTGGATGCGTGCAGTGGCATGCAAATGCATGTAGCATGCAGATTTGCATGCAGGCATGCAAAATATAAAAATGATGGTGTGAATATTCCAACACCCCCCGCAAGCTATACTATGAGATAAAACTAAATCTGAAAAATAGGGCCCTGGTGACTAAGACCAAAGGTCACCCCGTACAATCAATCTAAATAAACTAAGTGAGGAAAGAGGGAAAACCCAGTGGGAAGAAATCCCTCCCTCAAAATAGACTGAAGGATGCTAATGTAGCATATCATCACTCACCCCTAAAGGAGGTAAGTCCTTCTTTGCTTAAGAAGGATCGATCGATCTGGAATGGATCAGCAATGTGAGAAGGATGAACCCTTCCATGCTAAAAATCTAATCTGGTAGATCTATGATCATGTGGATCACCAACCAAATCACTGGCAGATCGAAGTGTAGTGGATTCCCATCGAGGAAGAGGAGGAATATTAGGTGAGAGATCTTCAGGTTCTTGTGAATCTGGATCTCCCATTCGCTCATCTTCATCACTAGTTGCTAGACCTTCAGGTTCTTGTGGATCTGGGTCTAGCATTCCATCATCATCATCATCATCAGATTTTGAATCTGAAATCTCATGTGATGATGCACCACTCTCTTGATCATCAATCAAAGAAGGAGGTATCTTCCTTTTGGGAAGAAGTGGATCATGCTGCAAAAACATAATATGAAGATCATCATGAAGCATGTGATTCGAACCAACTGAGGTAGAATCAAAACCATGAATGTGTAGATAGTTCCTTGATATCTCCTTTGAACCAACATAGGTGAGATCATAACCAAAGAAACTATGACATGATGATGGTGAATATTCAACAAGATCACTGGTGGATGCAACAGTGGTGGTGGCCCATGAACCAATAGGTGCTAGATCCAACATTTTACTTGTTCTAAACATCTCCTCTATTTCTCCACACCATCCCATGTCTAATGTTTGCACTTTTTCAAGGCCATGAATCCCTGTTATTTTCTTTAATGTCGAACAACCTCCCATGCTCAGTGATGTTAGTGTTGTCGACAATGCTCCAACCTCCACTAGATCACGACAAGCTATGAGATTAAGATATTGAAGGACTAGGAAAATACCTTCACCAAACGATATTTTAGTTATTCTCGTCTCAGACAGGTCTAAGCTTCTGAGTCGAAAAGCATGCACTTATGAATAGAAGTGTTGAACAATATGCGGCCTCCTAGAACCTTTTCCACACTAAAAAATGGCACTTCACGAACCCGAGGACTAGTTATTGACAAGGAAGTCAAATGTTTCAACTCTTTAACTCGGTCGGGCCAATATTCGCCTAGTAGATTTTCAATTCCTTTAAGTTCGTTAGTTTACCCAGTGAAGGTGGCAGGGTTTACAACGAAGGGATTTGTAATAACATAAATTCCAAATTGTCGAGGTCTCCAATAGAATTAGGAAATTCTTTCAAATTTTTCCAACGCAAACGTTTCAACTCTCTAACCAAGTCGGGCCAATATTCACCCAGTATATTTTCAATTCCTTTAAGTTCGTTAGGTTACCCAGTGAATGTGGCAGGGTTTCCAACGAATGACTTTGTAATAACATAAATTCCAAATTGTCGAGGTATCCAATAGAATTAGGCAATTCTTTCAAATTTTTCCGATGCAAACTTAATTATTCCATGGACCGCTGATATGTCACTTGGGAGGCAATACTTCTAATTACACCGATAGAGGCAATACTTCTATTTACATCGATATGTGTTTATATCTTAGAATGTGGGGTGGATTACTATCTATGTTTTTCCTAGACTAAAGGAGGATGGGAGAAATGTAGTATCTAGATTGATTTTATGGGCATTGTTCACTGGCCACAAGTTAAGTGGATGTGCTAGTTTGGTACACCTCTCTCAAGTTTAATCTTTCCAGCGTGCTGATATTCCCAAGTGTGTCGCTAGAGAGATTCAACTCGCTGCAGTGGCTCAAATCGAGCTGCTTGAGTTGAATCAAGTTCCTGAAGGAGTCTGGAAACATTTTCAATGTCCCACATCACTGCAGGTTCACATGTTGGAGTTGTGTTAAATTTCCAAAGGTAGGTGACAACATTTGCAAATCATTGCACTGAGACAAGTCAACATGTTTAAGGTTTGTTAACTTTCCAAAGGATGGCGGCACCGTTTGCAAATTCTGGCACCCACACAAATCAATGTGTTGGAGCTTTGTTAAATTCCAAAAAGAGTCTGGCAATGAATTCAATTCTGCCCTAAATCTCAAGTGTTTCAATGAGAAGAGAAGAAAGAACTCTCCTGGCAATGTTCCTTTAAAGACGTTGTACAGTTCAATGTTTTCCAAATACTTCAACTTCCCTATGGACTTTGGTTACCGTAAGAGGTCATGAGCAATACACAACTCCATCAACTGAAGAGGTCCTTGCATTGCGCGCTAATTTTTTTAATAAAGATTATTTAAAAACTATACCACTACCTACTAGGACTAGATACTTTTTTCTTAATTGAAAAGAAAAAAAGAAACATTGCATTACCTCACTTTCAGTGTTCCAAATAGTTTCCAATATCGGGTCTGTCAAATCTATCAGCTCTAAGACTCTTAAATTCTTTATTAGAATCCACAAATGTAGGGAGGAGTATGAATATCCATCGCAGCGAAGCTATACAAGATTCAGGTGTGTCATCCCCTCAAATATGCTTTCCAAAAAATCACCTGGTGGAGCTCTCAGCAGCTATAGCCAGCTCATTTCAACGATATGAGTGATAAAATATTTTGGAACAATTTTCCGGATATTTGTTGAACCATGCTAATTCCCCGCACTTAAATTGTTACATGAAAGTGGTTAGAGACAAGATTGACATCTTTGCAAAGTTAAATAAATAATAACCTGAATACATTTGGGAATATAGCATAATGTCTATAGCTTCAAACACTTAATGTGGATTGGATCGGCATATTCCGAAAATGGTGCTCAGTTGGGCACCAAAGATGACGTGAACATACGGGAGGTTCTTTATCTGCCAAATCTCTGCCCAGGTCTCGAAGGTGAACGTGCATTCTTATACAGTTTGTGTTATGAGACACTTGCTCTCTAGAGTCCTTAAACCCAACAATCCTTCCCAACCAAATCCGTCCCCATAGTCTTATGGTTGTATCCCTTTTTATTCCTATAAAGAAACAAGCAATGTCTAAGAATATTTCTTTCTCCTCTTCATCAATATTGTCGTAGCTAATCCTAAGTTTGCTTTTTATATCAGTAGGAAGTACATTGGATAGTTTGCGCAACTTAGCTTCCCAAGACTCCAGGTCAGGACTTTCCATGTAAAGTAGCACCCCCAATCAGTTTAAGAGACAATGGAAATCTGTGGCATGCTAGAAAAATGTAATTACGAGCTTGTTGCGTATCTAGTCTGCGCCGGCTCTGTCAGTCATCAGTTAGTATTTTTCAGTGCACAGAGCCGCAAAGATGTCAAATAGTCAGTCTGTCTATCAAAGGCTTCGTGCACACTTCCTTGTATTTATTTAGCCGCGTTTGTATTCCGCAAGTCAAACTTCTTAGGTAGAAATTAATTACAGTATTCAATGTAACTCAGTAGCTTCCAGGTGAAGCGATCTCAAGTCTGTGTATATGTAGAAGAAGAAGAAATGAAAAACACATAGAGGAACAGAGAGAGAGCAAAAGAGAGGATAAGAGAAGAAGCGAGAGAGAAAGAGAGAAAGGAGAAGAAGAAAAGGTTCGCGATGTGTTTGTGAGCCCAAGCTCATAGTTGCGAAATGTATTAAGAGCCCAAGCTCTGTAAAAGGTGAAAGATCGAAGTAAGTTCCACCTCTGTGTAATGTGTCCAAGTTGCCCTGTTTTACTGCAGTAATATATAAGTCTATAGTTTTATGTATTCATTCTCAAGAATGTTGAATATTGCATGTTGCACATCTTCTCCAAATTTACTTGTGTGAATATTGTTTACATTTACGGTTTGTAAAAGAAATCAAGATTTCCAAATATTTCACGGTGGTAAAAGTTCTATTTTAATGCAAAGTAAAAATGTGTTGAGAAAGTCAAGAAGTACGTGAAGTCAAGTATTTCACGAAGTTAAGAGCTTTGCATAAATGCAAAGTAAATTTATGCGGAGTCAATTTCCGTGAAGTTAATTTCCGTGAAGTTAATTTCTGCAAAGTTAATTTACGCGAAGTTAATTTACGTGAAGTTAATTTTTGCGAATTTAATTTCTGCGAAGTTAGTGTTCTACGAAGCTAGTGTTCCGCGAAGTTAAAAGTTTACTCCGTAAAGTATATACCTAGCGAAGTGAAGTTCTTGGCGAAGTAAAATTTGGGTTTCCTATTGTATGTTCATCGAAGTCCAAAGCGAAGAAAAGTATATATATATACTTACTGCGCAGTTCATTTGTTTTGATTGCGCGGTTTTCTTTTCCCTTGATGGCACACATTTAAAATCCTGCTAACCAATTTTTCATACCCCACAGCAAGATAAGTCTGGTGGAAAGAATGCGAGCAGAAACGCTCTTGAGAATGTTCTTCATCTAAGCCTGTCATCTTGTAAACGGATGACGCTCGTATTCCTAAGATTGCAAGAACCTTGAAGTCACTATAATTAAGGTAGCCCAAGGAAGTACGTCCTTCACAGGTGAAAATAATGTAGCCAGTTCCTCAACATCATCCACATCATCTAAGACTATGGGAGTTAGACTATAGGAGAGACGCTCTTTTAACATCATTATACCTTCATCAACATTATCCATTAATTGATCCTGTCCAGTCAAGTCTTTATAAAGTTTAATTTGCAAGGATGGTAGAAGTTGCCTAGCTGTAGCCTCTCTAACGTCAGGAAAAAAACAAGACTGTTGGTAATCTAATCTCTTTGTGTTGAAGAATATTTTTTCCAGGGTGGTTTCCCCGTCCCACTAAGACCCACAATCCTCATAGTTGTGGGTTCTCTTCTTCTTTGTTTCTCCTCCAATATCACTGTTCTTTGAAAGTGTTGTAGCTTTTCATCCAATCCGTTTGGGTAGGTGGCCACCTCTAGGGGTTCCTTTCTAACCCTTTTCTACACTTGTGCTACCCTATCCATGAGCTCACCTTCGTCACTGGTTATTGGAAAAAGAACAAGCAAAACATTAATATTTAAAGATTTATTTATCAGTACAGTTAAGTTAATACGGAGAATGAGAGAGAGAGTACTAACCCATCGCAGGCCTCTAGATCGAAACCACAAATATATGAAACCTATGATAGTGCTTTTCTCCAAGTCCTAAGTCTTTCCTGATCATATCTCCCTTTCTTTTCATGATTAAGAAGGGCTTCAACATACCTTTCATTGTTGTCGTTGTCTTAGTCCGTCCATCATAAATCAGAAGGTTTAACTTTGTAAAATATGGGGATAATGGTTCCGTTTCCCGACTCCATGGACTTCAACATTAGGACGAGCTCGTCGAGACACCATCTTGATTATGCTTATCCATAAGAGAAAATAGCCACGTGGACACTGGTTGTTTTGATAGCTTGTTCTATTTGAGTTTCTGAGTTTTCTCCCCGCTGCAATTCCAGCTAGTCGAGAAAGACATTGAATCCAGATGAAAGAAGACGTCGGTAAATATGGTTGGCCAAGGTATTTGTTAAGTTAGGTCCACGATGACTTATGAATACATCATAGACATGGCGAGTTGCGAAGGCAGAATCCAAGGTGTGAGCCATGATTATGATGGGAATACAAAGAGAAATAAGATGATAAGAAAGGGAATTGGGAAACACATGAGCATATTCACAATTGAAATGTATTTTGTATGTCTCTAGTTGACAGAGCAATTTATTTCCTCTTATTTTAGCAGTAATGTGTATGTGCCTGCTCGTCGCATCTCTTTTATTTATCTCTCCTCTCTCTTTTTTTTTTTAATGTGCACCGAAAGTTTAAACTAAGTCAATAAGTCAATGCTTATCATTTACATGGATTCTTTATTCAATGATTAATAGGACATGCACCCATCTTGGTCATCCACTTGCAAATATTTGTTCCCTTTTTCCCGTAGGATAAAAGACAACCAAAACGCTCCGCTTTTTTGGCGATTTTGGGATAAAAACCAGTGAAAATTCTTGCTGGAAATTGCTATTTTTGTAATTTTGTAATTTTTGCAATTGGGATTGCTTATTCTAGACGAATTGCCCAATTTTAAAACTACCCAGATCACCGAAATTGCGATCTGAACACTCTAAATTGCAAATTTTGCAAGAATTGCTTTGCTGGATTCTAGCAAGTCAGGAGCATTTTAATTAGCTCTTTCCACTCATGCCAAGAGAGTGACTTGACGTGCATGTCATCTATAGGACCATAAACCCGTTGAAGGGTCTGCAATTAAATGCATGCGATGTCCCCCACCTTGGTGAATAGGCCACTTGTACAAAGATTTATTTGTTTTTCCACTGTCTAACCATGGGTTGTTGCCACCGACTTGTTGAGACCTTCAAAAAAACAAAGAAATCTGTGTACAAGTGTGGCAACGACCCACCGACTTGGTTAGGCTGTGGAAAAAACAAAGAAAGCTTTGTACACATGGTCGATTCACCAAGGTGGGAGTTTCAAGTGATCAAAGTTGAACCCTTCCTAGTTCTTTCTAGGGTTCAAACCCTTTTTGAAAGGGTAATTTAAAAGTCACTCTTCAAAAAAATGTAAATTTTTGAAATCACTTGTTATTTTTGAAAGACAACAAATTTGTAAAATTTCAAAAGGGTCACATTTTCAACAACTCATCAATATCTAACACTGGAAATTCTTTGTTGCTCAATAAGAATTATACCTTCTATATTATATGAAGATGGATGTGAAATATGAACATGATTTAGAGTTCATCCTACAATACTTGCATTTTGCATAGAAAGACTGAAATGATTTGGATTCCTTTGGGCTCTCATATATTTCTTGATGGAGTGTTCCATTCCACAACATTAAATCCATCATTCATGCAACATTGTTAGTTTCACTTAATGAAAGCTTCCGAAAGAAGTTTGGACACCTTGTCTTTCTAAATATTCACTTGAATTCATGGGTTATGAGCATTGTTGATCCTTGTCGATATGGGAATTGGCATCACATTTTGTTTCCATACTTGATCTTTTGAGATCATACAATCACCATAATTTCATTATTTTTGTTATGTTTTCCTCCCTTTTTGGCTTTGTAAAATATTAACACAATTAGTCACACATTATGGGTGTAAATTATAATGGCATTGGGCACTTACTAGTAAGATTAATTGTAAATCTAGTCAAATCTCGCTAGTTCATTCGGTTAAGGTGTGGGTCTCGTCAGCAGGGTGACCCGTGTTCAATTCCCCTTAGGCGTGAGCTAGCCAGGAAGAGACACCCAAAATCCAACCAGTTGAGGGTTGGTGTGGCCTAGGCTGGGTGCAATCCCCGGGTAATTTTAACGGCTTAGATGCCGCTGATCATGGTTTCTGAGACCAAAGGCTACCCCCACAAGTCAAGGAGATTCTAGCAAACAAAAAAAAGATTAATTATAAAGCTTAATGAAAATTTTAAAAAACAAACAAGAAGCATTGAATGAACCTAAGAAAATGTGGGCATATTTTTTTTTTTCATGTTTACATATTCCGTCTCTTTAAAAGCATCTAACATGTTGATTTATAGTCATTTTATTGCATTGGTAACACTATGTGTTTTTGTGTTAAAATTTATGATATGGTTACAATGTTGATATCTAATATTTTCTTATTATTTGATCACATTATTGGGCCTTTAAATCACTCGGTTTGTAATTAATTGAATTATCATTATTACACTAGATACTTAAAGGAAAACATATAATTAATAATTAAATATATATTTCTCAACAATCCACAAACCTTGTGCAAGTTTGACCAGCTTCTTCATAAAGATAATGCATAGATTTTTCAAAAAACTATTCAATGATTTTGTTTGGCACAAAATCTTTATTAAGCTCGGTGAAATTTTCTTACTTACATATATTCTTAATTAAGTTTAGATATGAACTTGTACAAAACAAGCCTTGTCAATTACACAAACCTAAAATATGGATTATAGCATTCAAAATATGATTTTGTTCACTGAATTTTCTACATCATAAAATCCTTGCTTCTCTGTTTTTCAAAATAGTCATTTTCCTTTTCCTGGCTCTATGCATCTTTTTCTATCACACTCTTTCACTTCCTTCATGTTTTTTTATAGCTCAACTTTAACATCAGTGTGAATACTTTACATCTAAAATATTTTGAGAATCCCCCATAACTTTCTTTCCCTCTACCCCATCCCAAGCCCAATGCCAAAAAGACATATCCTTTTTAGCATTAATGATTGGAACAACATTTTTTATGCATGTCTAGGATTTCTGGGAGTGTTATCCAAAAGGTAGTGTAATTCTTATTATAACCAAACTTATGCGTTATGGATTATGCTCTAACCGTCTCCACTCCCTCGCACATTGTTTAATGGTTTGATTATAAAGTATACATGTTATCACTTTGTATTGAAATTAAAATGCATGTATCTAGTGGTTAATCCATTATAAACATTGTAAACATTTTGAAGAGAAATAAGAGTAACCCTTCAGATTTGATCACTGGTCGCTACCTTCATGCTAGTGGTATGTTCGTTTAGTGGCCTGGTTGGGATAGTATAGGCATCTAAGTGGTCCATAATCTAATACATGTGTTGCCCTACTATTGGTTGGCTAATATTTTTGGGTTTTTTAAAGATGTATGCCTTGTTTTATCAAGTGAGTGAAACTTTTCACCATAGTTTAAATATTCAACGATTTGGTCGTTTTCTGACTCTTTTCCGACAATTTTTTTCCAAAATGTAGTCGGAATTTTTTTAAATGCATATATAAACGGTTGATATTGCATGTTTTAGGTGCCACAAGGGTTTTCTATGACATTGAATCCATTTGTGCAATTAAAAATGGATTCCGAATCATAAAAATTGATAATCTAACCAAATATTAATCACCTGTAATACCCCCAATTTTGACTTGGAATGTATTTAACCAAAATTATGTAAATGATGTAAACATGCTAGTGCAGATTCCTAATGTGGAGCTCAATGCCAAGGCCCGACTAGTGAATGGCTAGGCATGTATGATGTATATATTTTATTCGGATTGTGTGGTTGGCTTGTTATGTTGATTTAGAATATATGTAAATATTATGTGCATAAATAATAAAATGGTAGAAGAATGGTTGTGTAAAGAGCACCAATGGGGCTATGATTCCACCAGAGGGGAATAGGAAAGGGGGTCTATGGGAAACTAAATCCTTGCTTCCAAGTGTCAACCCTAGAACTCACCCAAATTCTCTCATGTGCTTTGAATAAACCAATTATCTCTTTTTTTTACTGTTTTCCAATCATTGAATGCATGTGTGAGGTTGGTGGGAAAAGTCACCTCATGCAGTTATTGAAGCATGGGGATGACTACACTTTTGTGACAGTTCTGTCATGATAGAAGTCAGTCTACAGCTACTAGGATTCATTTCTTCTACTGTTAGAAGCTATGTCAGTTGTCTTTTCACCATTTTCTCATATCCCTTGGAGTCAACCCTCATTCTCTCATTCTTTCATGCAAGTCTACACTAGGTAGAGCTCTCCATTGTTATCCATGAACTTACCAGACTGTTTTTAATCCAGAAATTTGATTTTGGAGAGAGGGATGCAGATTTGGAAGTGAAAATTGATGGTTGTAGGTAGGAAGAGAGGTTGGGTAAGCTAGGAACCTTTACCCATTGAGTTTTGTTGCTTATAGGTGCTTGAGAAGCCATGAATTGAAGCTATAGGTGGTTCTATAGCAACACATAACATATTGGACTTCTTCTATGCACACACTAGAAGCACCAGGCAACACTAGTAGAAAAATGGGTAACAAATGACAAGGTGACCAAAAATGTTGGTCACCATGTGAAATAAATGATTAAACCACCGAAAAAGTTGGTCACCATATTGTTTTTAAGTGAAATATGACCAAATTTGAGCAATTTTAAGTGATCAAAACTAAAAATGACTAATTTAGCCATGGAATATAGAATATGACTACTTTAGTCATGGGATAAAAAATATGACTAGACAGTCTAAGTTAGTAATTATATAAGATGTCCTAATCAATTAATATTTCATTATACATCACACACAAATTAAGAATGTCTATATATAATATAATACATGTTTCTATATGTCTCTAGATATGTCAATATTGTAATTGTAATTGACCTAATTAGTTTGTTGCAATGACTAATTGATTTAGATTGCAATGACTAATTGATTTAGATTGCAATGACTAATTGATTTAGATTGCAATGACTAAAGGGGTCTCTAAATCCATCTGCAGCGTTAAAATTTACGAAATTGTAATATTTTATCATCAAGATTACAATTATCCAATTTTTTTGTAATGATTGCAATTTTGACAATAAATTATTACAATTTCGTAAACTCTACTTAAATTTTATTTTAGTTCAGAAAAGTCTCTTAGAATGTTTTTATAGAAAATTTTACACTTAGAATTTTTTTTGCGTTTTCTTGTTTTAGAGTAAAATCAACTTTCTCGTCGAAACAGTCGGAGAAAAGTCTATTTTTTCCCCAAAACAATCGCTACCAAAAGCAACTTTCCCGCCGAAACAGTCATTGTAAAATCAAATTTTGCTCTGAAATGGTCGCTGGAAAATCACATTTTACTCTGAAATGGTCGGAGGAGAAATCATCTCTTCACTGATGCGATCGGAGGAAAACTCGAAGTTGCGCCGAAGTAGTCGGCCTAGAATTCATTTGTGCACCGATCGGAGGACTTTCTAACTTCTTGCCGAAACAATTGATGACAAATCGATTTGTGGCCTGATACACATTGAAGCCCGTTATATTTTTGCACCGACGGTTTGTGTTCAAATAGCATATCACCATGATTGATACCTACCGGCATAAAATAAACTTTTAACCCATAACACACTGGCATAAAATACTATTTTGCTCTGAAACGGGTCGGATTGGGATCCTATTTGCCACAGATGGAAAGTGTCACTTTACAATAACAACGTTTTGAGGACATGTGAAGAGGTCCTTTTCCCACCACTAAGCATTTAATGAATTTTTGGGGTTAAGAATCATGTTTAAAAAGAAAGAAAAACCCGTTTTAATTAACACTGCATTTTTCAACACCGTTCGTTTCACCCAATTGTAGCAAGATTCTGCCAGATCACCAACGCCACCTAGAGGGGATATTTTTCCAACTCGAATAATAGCTTGGGAGCACGCTCATTTTCCAGGTAGGTTTATCTAATGTTTTGTACAAATGTGTTTGTTTTCGATTAGGGATTAGAATTTAGGTTAAAACCATTTCTTGCCCTAGTTCTGCTTAGCATTTGAGCCCGTCGTTTTGTTTTACTTATGTTTCCTTCGTGCTAGGAAATCGGTAGAGAGTGTTCCCCAGTGCTTTGGCGTGTATTCTTTTGTTTTCATTGATGAGTATCCAAGCAGAGCAACACTCTCAGCGAGTTTCGAAAAGGGAATATGTTCACTGAATCCCTAGACTGTACGTCTTTTACGACTCACCTGTTTAAGGAAGCATGAGTAAAACCCTAGATTATTGGAGTTTAGTTGGTTGAAGAAGCAATTGAAAACTGAGAAACATTGATCGATATTTGGTTTCCTAGTTAGCATGGTCAATAGTTTTCTTGTTTCAGAATATCTGTTTTCATTTGCATATAGAATATTTACTCATGCTTTTGGTTTCAGAAATAGGTTTTATTTAGATAGTTTCAGATATAATTATAGTATGAACAATGGAACTTAGAGATTGAATCCACGAGACTTGAGAAGAAATAAAAGTTATCCTGAGTATTCGATCTCAAATTTTCTTAGTTTCGTTGTTTCCAACTGGTGTGAAACCCTAAAATCTGATGAAAAGTGTGGGAGTATAGACCATCATTAGAGAGAGTGGTTAATTCCATAAGTTTAATCTTAGCCTTAAAATGATTATTTTGTTTGATATGATGGACATATATTCATTTTTTTTCATAAAGTTTATTTTAAATCTCCATTCTCTTCAAGGAGTGATTTGCATTGAACATGAATCTACAACTGGATTGACAACTTGAATAAGTTAGAATGCATATAAATGCATATAAAATTGTTTAGTAATGTTGAGTATGAACAAACTGAGTTATTTCATGTTTTATTAGAGACCTCATTGTTATTATTTTGATTTTACTGCGAACATAGACAATGTCGAGTCTTGATGTTTTTCTTATGTTACAGGACCCAGATATGTATAGAATATCTTCTAAGCACAAATTCAAAGTGGTAGAATCTGATTCAAAAATTGAGATAGTTCCAGAAACCACCATGGAAGCTCTATTTGAAGACATGAGAGCTATCATTGGAGTAGTCCCTGAATACAAGTGGGGATAAATATACCATCTCATCATAGATCAAAACATGCAAGATCCCTCAATTGAGGAAACAGTGATTTATCAAAATATAAAGAAATCCGAACTCCACAAGGCTGCAACTCACTTGGAACAATTCCCATGTTCCGAAGTAATAGGTTGGATCTTGCCTCATGTAGATGATAAATTTAGGATCATTTCAGGAGCCAATGGAAATGGGTTCGCCTCGTTTCAACCGGCACACATAAGCAAAGCTTACAAAATTCCTGCTCCCAAAGTCCTTATAACAAATGACTGGATTAATAGTGTAAAGATAGATAATTCTGAGTATGCGAAGAAAATGCTTCTCCCAAGTAAACAGTTAAGGCAAAGAGCTAGTGGGGAGCATGATACACAAAATATGAAAACCCCATTCAGAATTGCTGCAATATTGTTATGCAGGATCTACAGGAGGGAAAATGCAAACGTGTATAATCTCAGTTGGATCCCATTAATGTACCATGACACCACTCATGGTACTATGTTTAAATAGGCATATACCATTTTAGAAAACATGGTTGAATCCATATCAACAGTTTAGGAGGGATTGAAGCAACAAAAAGGAGGAATTTTACATGCCCTCTTACCTTATTGATTGTATCCTTATCAGAAATCCATTCCATAAGCTGGGGTGCTATTGGGTTCCATACAAGACCTCCATCTATGTAGCATATCAGATCATGTGGGCGCATAGACATGCAAGCTTCTACAAGACAATTTGCGAAGAATTCATAATACCTCTGTATAGATTAATTTTCGACAAAGAGACAAACTGTATGTCAGATGCGGATTTGGAGGTAATCATCAAATATGGAGATTGCTACTTTACACTATAAGGCACTTATATCCGAATGTATGGAGGCACCAAAAGCCCTTCTTTGATGCCAAAGTATGTTACAGATTATGTTGTTCTAAAGGAAGCAGTGAGACAAGTTTTTGTAAATGGAATCAAACATTTTTTTGCATGATAATAAAAAGGCGTCTTATCCTCCACTCCCATTTACAATCGGAGCAAACAAGTTCACCAAAGTAAAAGGGGTTGAAAATTTTGTAAAGTAATTGGAAGCATATCACTTTGGAGAGAAAATATTCGTAAAAAATGATATTTACAGAAGATATCCAAACATTGCACGTCATGTAGAATCAATTTCGAGTATTCTGATCACTTCTTGAAAGAAGAAGAAGTGTACAGGCGAGCCAAGAACACGATAGCCTTAAATAAGAGGTTCGGTAGGAGAATAGAAACAATCTCAAGCCAAGCGAAAGAATCCATAAAAAGAACAAAGCAAAAGAAATCCATTGAGGAGGCCTTAGCAGTTGAGAAAGAAAAAAGGTTGTATGGGGAAAGAATTAAAGAAGAAAAAGAAAGAGAAAATAAGGAAGCTGCAGAGCAGGAATGGAAAATGTTACAAGATGAAGCCAATAAAAAAGTAGAAGAGGAGGAAAGTATCAAGAAAGTTGTGGAAGAGAAGAAAAATCAAGAAGAAAGTCAGAGTCAACAAGATGTGGATGTAGATAATCCTGATGATCTTGATCCAGAAATACCTCTTACTGGAGGTCATCTTCCATTGGCTGAGCTCAGCCGCACCCCATTCACACCTTCCAAACATCACTTGGTAGAAAAACTTGAGACTATTGTTTTTTATCCAAAGAGGAAAACTATTATGAGAAGAATTGACAAGAGATTGAAGGTTGGTACTCAGCCGGATCTTGTGACTATTCAAGAAAGTACTTTAGTGGAAGGTACTAACAAAGATCCAAAGTTCATAGCTTATGGAAATTTTTCCGCAGCGCAATCAAATGCAGACACCGTAGATAAATTACTTGATGATTTAGAATGCAACAAAGTAAAGATGCTCAAGTTAAAAGATAACTCTGTATAAGCTTGAAGTGACGGAATCGAGATGAAAAGAAAGCAAGATGCCATAGAAGCAGAGAAATAAATGATTTTTCTAGATCTTCAAGATCTTGAGGATGAAAAATATTCCTTAAATGTGCAACTGGTAATAATGGAAGGAGAAAAGGTAGATTTCCAAGCTTGAATCAATGAGCTAGAAGGAAAAGAAACTCAATTGGATAAACAGGTAGAGTCTCTTATAATCGAAAAGGCATATTTGCAAGCTCAGATGAATGAATTGATTAAAGAAAAGGAATCATTGATGGAGCAACTAAAATTGGCTCAAGCATAGAAACAAGACCTTGAACCATTTTATGATCACGCTTGTGAATTGAAAAAGCAACTTCTTCACTCCCAAGAGTTATTGACAGAGGATATTTATGAATTAAGATAAATGATGGATAGACTGAAGAATATCTCTGCAGAAGCTTTAACTATAAAACAAAAGTTAGTAAACACATTTAATCAAGTGAAGAAGCTAATTGTGTGGAAAGGAAAAATCAAGGAAATTCCTGTTCATTACCTAAAAGAACAATTGCTGAATTAAAGTTAGATGTAGCTCTCTTGTAAAATTTTCGAAAGTCAGCAAAGAGAGTACAAAATGAAGTTCATAGATCAATTACAAAGTGTGAAGAAATTTATCAAGTCATATGCCAAGCTTATGAGAAATGCCATCTTCCAATCCCAAGGCTATTGATGAATTGATATCCAAGAAACAACGCCTAACAGATTTAAGAGACAGTTTGGATGAGGATATGAATTACATCATGAAGCTAGGTGTGCTCACTACGAAGGATCTTCAACAGCATATTGGACAAGCAACTCTAAATGCTTACTTTTTGGGAGAAGGTCACCAGGTTGTAGCCAAGGGACTAATAGATATGGTCAAGGCACTATCCACTCATGAAGTAGCCTTAAAATTATTAGAGCCCCAACAATTAAATGTAATATCCTATGAGAGTGATCTCTAGGATAATTACATTTTGAGCCAAGAGAATCTTCCATCAAATTAATGTAAATTGTAATTGATTATCTATTTTTGGTTATTTTTGCGTGCAACCACAAAAGAAAAAATTGTGGAAACCAAGGGTTAGGGTGGAATGTGAAGTGATCAGTCACATAAAGACAAATTTTGTAAAGTTAAATAGGAGGAAATTGAATAAAAAGGGACTTTTGGCTGGTGTAATAGGAAGCAAGTACCATTTTGTGTGATAATTACTTTTCTGCTAATGAGAAAAGAACTATTTTCCTTGGTGAAAGCTTACATGGAATTTTATGAATGAATGAGCAGAATTACTTCTTCCTTTATTCATCTTTATGCTATAAGATCTTTCCTACTTTATTGGACTATTCTAATGGTATGTGAATGATTTTACTTATTTATATTATAAAATGCAAGTTTTTGTGTAGAATTGAGTAATGAATGAAATTAATCTGTATCAATGCTATATTTGTGTAACCATTTCACTGTGATTGTAAGTGCTTTATTTCAATAAGTTAAGTGTTGAATTTGCACTAATTGTCTCAACCATTACTCATACTTTAAATCTCTCTCCTTTCAAGGGTAGGTTAGGCTAATTAGTTAAATATATGCATTTTGTTAGAATAGTTTTAGCTGATTGATAAGGTAGGAGTGGTAAGATGAGAGGCAAGAACCTACACATCACTTGTGAGGCGTCTACCTATCAGACAAATCTAGTTTAGTTAGAATCATGCATTGTTAGAATTAGAGCATTTGCATCCCCAAATATAAAATATAAATGGTGGACTGGGATGCAATCGGTAAGCTAAATTCAAAATACACTCCACGAGAGTTGGATCATAAACCAAACGGATTCCCCATTCCAAACAGTGAATAGTCTAGTTGGGACTTTTCATTGGGGAGAATCCCTACTGTCAGTGCAAGGATTTTTACAAGCGTCAACAGATTTGGCTCTATAAGGAGGGCCATCAGTGTATGGCTGGTAGAGGAAGTCTGTTTTCACGAGGAAATTTCTCTGGGTCTCCATTTGAAACCTATCAACCAGAATAATTAATTCTTGAGGCTAATTATCAAGAAGATCTTCATTTGGAAACTGAGCACATTGAGCATTTATATGTTGTTCCTCATCAAGGAGTAGATAATTTCAGAAGATATACTTGGTCTTATGTGAGGAAACTTAGAGGATTATCGGTAGTACCATTATTACCTAGAAGGAAAGCTCCTAGAAGAAGAGTTGTACAAAATAAGGACTTTGTGCTTGTTGAATCCTTTAAATAATTGGTTGATTTATGGCGCAAGTGTAAGGAAAATTGGTAAGGAAAATGTCTGCCCCATCCTGTCAGACTATAACTTGTTGAAGTGTCTATCTAACCATGGTCTCAGTTTTCCTTAAGCGTGTCTGAGGAGAAAGTTATAAGTGTGCCAAAATAGGGTTTCAGGAGAAACTTTGGAAATTCACTAAGTGTTGGAAAATTGGTCCAACTGGCCTCAAGAAAATGCCCTCCAAACCTCATAAGAGAATGATAAAAAGTATCTTAAAATATCAGGCTATACCTTGTTGAATAGGCTATATGACCATGGTATCATTTCTCTAAAAGGGTGTTTCATGACAAAGTTATAGGTCTTCCAAAACAAGGGTGCAAGCAGTTTTAGAAATTCTGGAAATTGACTGTGTTGGAAAATTGGTCCAAGTAGCCTCAGGAAAATGCCCGCCACACCTCATAAGAGAATGATAAAAGGTATATGAAAATATCAGGCTATACCTTGTTGAATAGGCTATCTTACCATGGTCTCATTTCTCCAAAAGAGTATTTTATGAGAAATTTATAGATCTACCAAAACAGGGTTTTAGGCAGTTTTGCACTAGTCCAGTAAAATGCCCGCCTAGGTCAGAGGAAGATGAGTTTGAAGGTGAAATCAGTTTGGTTGTGCTCAGTAATATGTATTACATCATCTGGTATCATTGGTTTAGGGTTTTGTTGAAAGTAAGAATCCACCTTAGTTGACCTAGGGTTTGGAAAATTTGTCTAAGGGTCAACACAGAAGTTCAGAAGGCCATTTGGAAATGCCCACCAAATTTTGTCTTGGTGTCAATAAATTTATCCAATGCCATGAGTCTGTTATTTGGTGATGTGGCTATCCACTCATGCTTTTAGGTTCCTCCCTGATGGTCACATGTGCAAGAAATTAACCTGCCAAATTGAGAAAAATCTTGTTTTGCATATTAAGAAGAAATGAAATTTATCCAAGTGTTAAAAACAGAAGGTTAAGGGGGTATTTGGAAATGCCCGCCAGAAATTTTCCTTGTGCTAATAAATTCATCAGTTGGCATGGGTATGTTCCTTGATGTTCTGGCCATCTAGTCATGGTCTCAGATTTCACTCTAGAGGGTACACGTGCGAAATACGAGCCTGCCAAATTGAGAAAAAGTTTATCTTTCTGTCTAAATGAAGTTTGAGAGGCCATTGGAAATGCATGTCAAAAGTTGTGGTTGTGCGGATAAATTCATCCAAAGGTTTGGATTTGTTCTTTGGAAAATTTTCCATCTAGCCATGGTGTCAGTTTCTTATTTGGTAGTCACACGTGTGAAAAATTGATTTTCCAAGTTGAAGAAAAACTATTTTTACACAGTATGTGAGTATGCCAACAATAAGCCTGATAAAATATGTTAACAAGTTTATGTTTAAATTGCCCGGCTAAGTCAATTTAATAAGGAATAATTAATATGTTATGAAATAAAGGAAATTAACTACCAACTATTTATCAAAGCAAATTAATTAAACCAAAAAGTATTTTTTAGTGAAGAGATGTGTTGGATGAAAAGGCACGAATCTCATATTGGAAGGACGCGACTATGGAAAGGGTGTGATGCTGAAAAGGCATGATGATAAGATGCGTTGTTGCTTAATAGTATATTTAAACATGTGCTCGAATTAGAAGGAAGACGCCTCAAAAGTCCAGATTAAAGGAGCAACAAGAATAAACAGAGTCTGATTCTATAAGCTAGCATGTCTCGGGGTGTTGAAGATGAGCATATAAAGCAACATAGATACCAGAAAACAGGAACAAAGTCTCTGTGTATTCGATATGAAGACCTGAAGTAGTGTAGAATCCAGAGAAGGTAAAAAGAATATGAGAGTGTCTACTGTGTGCTTAAATAAAGATTTGAAGCAGTACAGATATTAGAGAAAGAATAAAAGGAACAAAGGCAGTCTCTGGAGCTTGGATTGAATATCATAAACAGAGGACAATGAAAGTATAAACATATGTTTATCCCATTGAAGTTATAAGATCAAATTAGGGAGATAGGGTGGTGCTAGGGCAGGCTACATGCCTGTAAGGGGGTTGTAGCCTCTTTCCAGTGGCAGCTAGTAAATAGGGTGTCGAAGCATCCTTTCAGTGGTAGTTGATAAACCAAGGGGTCGTAGCCTCCTTCCAACACTACTCACACATAGAAATATTTCTCTAGACAGTCATCACATTGACTTGAAGTCTATGATAGGGCAAGTCTATGAACTCATCATCCAGGTTCTCATTCAAAGACTAGCTACAATATGTTAACTAGATTATCTTAACATAGTGGTCAGTACCAAGACAACAGGAGTAAAAGAAGCAAAAGAAGAGTAGTTGTCAAAAAGGAGAAATATTTGAAATTCAATGTCAAGATGGTTACAGCAAGAGCATAACAGGTTATCCTTTGTCATTGTTTTCAAAGGGGAAGAATGTTTAGATGTTTCCATCAATGCCAAAGGGGGGGGATGTTGAATATGGTTGTCATTGATGTCAAAGGAGTTCAGTAATGACAAAGGAATAACCAAAGACATGATGGCAGGGAAAACTCAGTGAAAGACAAAGGAATAACAAAGGAAGTGATGACATGGCATGTATGATGATGTGGCATGTGTGATGAGGCTGGAAAGACACATGATGGTGTTCCGGTGCTATCATGAAGTCAGTGTTGCAATCTGACATCATTCTGGAAAAGTATGGCAACTTTGTGAAACTTTGGAAATTGACCAAGTATGAAAAATTAGTCAAAACTGCTCTAAGAAAATGCCCGCCATAATTCATAGGGTAAGGAAAATGTCCGCCCCATCCTGTCAAACTATAGCTTGTTGAAGTGGCTATCTAACCATGGTCTCATTTTTCTTTAAGCGTGTCTGAGGAGAAAGTTATAAGTCTGCCAAAATAAGGTTTCGGGAGAAACTTTGGAAATTGACTAAGTGTTGGAAAATTGGTCCAACTGGCCTCAGGAACATGCCCTCCAAACCTCATAAGAGAATGATAAAAGTATCTTAAAATATCACACTATACCTTTTTAAATAGGCTATCTGACCATGGTCTCATTTCTCTAAAAGGGTGTTTCATGACAAAGTTATAGGTCTGCCAAAACAAGGGTTCAGGTAGTGTTAGAAATTCTGGAAATTGACTAAGTGTTGGAAAATTTGTCCAAGTAGCCTCAGTAAAATGACTTAGATACCTCATAAGAGAATGACAAAAAGTATCAGAAAATATCAGGCTATACCTTGTTGAATAGGCTATTTGACCATGGTCTCATTTCTCCAAAAGAGTATTTTACGATAAAGTTATAGATCTGCCAAAATAGGGTTTTAGGTAGTTTTGCACTAGTCCAGTAAAATGCCTGCCTAGGTCAGAGGAAGATGAGTTTGAAGGTGAAATCAATTTGGTTCTGCTCAGTAAGATGTATTACATCATCTGGTATCATTGGTTCATGGTTTTGGTGAAATTAAGAATCCACCTTAGTTGACCTAGGGTTTGGAAAATTTGTCTAAGGGTCATCACAGAAGTTCAGAAGGCCATTTACAAATGCCCACCAAATGTTGTCTTGGTGTCAATAAATTTGTCCAATGCCATGAGTCTGTTCTTTGGTGATGTGGCTGTCCAATCATGCTTTTAGGTTCCTCCTTGATGGTCACATGTGCAAGAAATTAACCTGCCAAATTGAGAAAAATATTGTTTTGCATATTAAGAACAAATGGAATTTGTATGTGTTAAAAACAGAAGGTTAAGGGGGTATTTGGAAATGCCCGCCATAAATTGTCCTTGTGCTGATAAATTCATCAGTTGGAATGAGTTTGTTCCTTGATGTTCTTTCCATCTAGTGATGGTCTCAGATTTCACTCTAGAGGTTACATGTGTGAAATACGAGCCTGCCAAATTGAGAAAAAGTTTATCTTTCTGTCTAAATGAAGTTTGAGAGGCCATTGGAAATGCATGCCAAAAGTTGTGGTTGTGCAGATAAATTCATCTAAAGGTGTGGATATGTTCTTTGGTAGCTTGTCCATCTAGCCATGGTGTCAGTTTCTTATTTGGTAGTCACACGTGTGAAAATTTGATTTGTCAAGTTGAAGAAAAACTATTTTTACACAGTATGTGAGTATGCCAACAATAAGTATGATAAAATATGTTAACAAGTTTCTGTTTAAATTTCCCAGCTAAGTAAATTTAATAAGGAATAATTAAGATGTTATTAAATAAAATAAATTAACCACCAAGTATTTATCAAAGCAAATTAATTAAACCAAGAATTATGTTTTAGTGAAGAGATGTGTTCGATGAAAAGGCACAATTCTCATATTGGAAGGACGCGACTATGGAAAGGGTGTGATGCTGAAAAGGCATGATGATAAGATGCGTTGTTGTTGAATAGGATATTTAAACAGGTACTCGAATTATAAGGAAGACGCCTCAAAATTCTAGATTAAAGGAGCAACAAGAATAGACAGAGTCTGATTCTGTAAGCTAGCGTGTCTCGGGGTGTTGAAGACGAGCATCTAAAGCAGCATAGATACCAAAAAAGAAGAACAGAGTGTCTGTATATTCGACATGAATACCTGAAGCAGTGTAGAATCCAAAGAAGGTAAAAAGAAAATGAGAGTGTCTACTGTGTGCTTAAATAAATATTTGAAGCAGTACAAATATCAGAGAAAGAATAAAAGGAACAGAGGCAATCTCTGGAGCTTGGATTGAAGATCAGAAACAGAGGACGGTGAAAGTATAAACATATGTATATCCCATTGAATTTATAAGATCAAATTAGGGAGGTAGGGTGGTGCTAGGGCATGCTACATGCATGTAAGGGGGTTGTAGCCTCCTTCCAGTGGTAGCTAGTAAATAGGGTGTCGAAGCATCCTTTCAGTAGCAGCTGATAAACTAGGGGGTCGTAGCCTCCTTCCAGTAGTGTCTGGTAAATAGGATGTCGAAGCATCCTTTCAATAGTAGCTGATAAACCAGGGGGTCATAGCCTCCTTCCAGTGGTAGCTGGTAAACAGGGTGTTGTAGCATCTTTTCAGTAGTAGCTGATAAACTTGGGGATTGTAGTCTCTAGCAAGTTGTAGCTTGCAAAAAATATTGTAAATATAATTTTTCAGTATAGAAAGAGTTTGTGGTTTTCCCAATTGGGATTCCACGATAAAATATGGTTTATGTGTATCTTGTTGATCATGTGTGTTAATGAGTAAGTTAAAAGTGGTTTTAATTGTTAAAAGTTATCAATACTAATTCACCCCTCCCTCTCAGTATTTTCCAATATTCCAACAATTGGTATCAGAGAAGGATCCTTCATTACAGTCTAAACCACTGGAAGGAAGATCCTATTAAAAACCACTATGGATCAACAAGAAGGGATTGCCTCCAACAGAGCTCCAATACTTAATAAAGAAGGATATGCATTATGGAGGATAAGAATGAGAGTGTACTTACAGTCATTAGGATATGGAGTATGGAATTCAGTAATCTCTTATTACATCCCACCAAAAAGAGTAAGGAATACATCTCAGAAAGATTCCAAGAAAAATAAATCAAGGGAAATGGAGGCCATACTTGATGGATTACCTCAACCCATCAAAGAAAAGATAGGACAATGTATCTCAACTAAGGAACTCTAGGTCAAATTGGAGAAACTTTACTCAGTTAAAAAAAGAGCAGAAGCAAGCCTTTCTATTCTCGAGGATGATAGTGATGATGAAGAACCTTGTAGTCATAAGGAAGATCAAAAGAGTAAACCAATATACAAGAAAAAATTCAATAAAAAGAAGAAAAACTTCTATTCCATGGAAGATAGTGAAGATGAAGAGATAGGTGAAGATGAAAAAAATCTATTCTTTGGGACAGTACCTCCAAAAGATGATTCAAATGTGGAAGGATAGGTTGACCTAAAGGCAGAACTCATAAGTGCCCTTCAAGAATTGAGAAAGAGTAGAATGAAGAACAAGTCTTTGAAATCAAATTTGTCAAAGTACCAAGAAGAGCATAAATCAAAAGAAGAGGAAGTCAAGGCCCTCCAAGAAGAGCTACACAATTCAAGACAACAAACAATGGCTAGCATGAAAGAGGCTGACAGCTTAAAATAGGAAGTTTCTAAATTCAAGGAAGAAGTAAAGAGGCTAAAAGAACAGCAGATCATTAATGAGAAGTTCAAGGAGAAAATACAAGACTCTAAAATACTTGAAGTAGAAGTTATTATGCTTAGAAAGAAGCTTGATAAAGAATCTATTAAATCAAAATTTGAGAACAACTCAAGGAATTTAGATGAAATCCTAAGTAGCCAAAGACCATCAAGTGATAAAACTAGATTAGGTTATGACCAAGAAAAGAAGCCAAAATGTTTGTCTTTTACATTCCAAGATAAAAATAAAAGAAGCTATGTTGCTACACTCAAAAGCTCGATTAATAAGGATAGTCAGAAACCTACTCCCTCCTCCCATAATAAAGATAGAACTGATATGATACCTAAAAGACCAATGACAAGCAGGTAGCAGCAGATGTTTTTCTGTCATTGCTACTATTGTAATAATTTTGGACATATGGCTAGAGAATGTATGCTGAGAAAGAATGCTTTAGTAAAAGTTCAGAAACAAAGGAAGGAATGGAAGAAGATGGAAGTTGTAAAGAAGAAAGATCAAAGATTCCTCAAATATAAAGGAAAGTTCTATGGATATTGTCATTGCTGTCACAATTTTGGTCACAAGGATGTTGATTGTAAAATAAAAAATGAAGATCAAACTCTGAAAAGGAAAGAAGACACTAACATCTCAAATAGAGAAAGACTTATTACATGTTTCATATGTCACAATGTTGGACACTTTGCAAAATACTGCAAGAATGGTACATGCAGACTGCCTAAGGAAACCCAAGAAAAGGTATGGAAGATGAAAACCAAGAGACAAATAAATGAAAAACCAGTAAGAAGAGTACCTCATGGAAAGATGTGGAGAAGAAAGGAAGACTACAAAGATTTAGAGGAAACAAATATTCCAAGCATCAATGAAGTTTCCAAAGATGATGTTCAACATAATAGTGTTGTTTATAAGAATGACATCCATTATGATGGAAAGCAATATGAAGATGTAAAATATATAGATGGAGATAAAGATGATGAATGTCTCTTCTAAAACCTCTCATGACCTAGAAGAGAACCCTGAAATTAGCATTAGAAGGGATCATATACTCAGGGGGAGTTAATATCTTAAAATTGCAATTGGTGTTTGAAATTAATTAATATCATTTGGTAAGGATAAAATACATTGAAAATATCTAAAAGTTATCTTTCTCAAATACAATAAGTAGAGTGACAGATTGAAGAATCATAAGAGCACTTGCCTCGATACCATCCATGTGACAAGTGAAGATTCCTTAAGAAGAACAAGTACATGGTACATTTTTAAAAGCAAAACTATCAGTGAAACAAGGACATAACTAATAAATGTAACTTGCAATTCGAATAAAAGAATATTGTTGTAAAAAGGCAGTGTAAAGCCTGAAATTATACATAGAAAAAAAGTATTTTAGAAGATACAGGAAATGATTAACTGGTGTAAAGAACTAAAATAAGAATGTTGAAAGGTAAATATCTTGGACATAAGAAGTGAGTTGCTCCTACAAGAATGGTCTATATACTCCAAACATAGTAAGGAAAGGTATGTAATATTTGCTCTGTAATGTATGAGTAAAATGAGTCTAGGCATGGTAAAAATATCTATGTCCTATGTGAACCTCTATTGAGAAAGAACAATGAATCCTTAAGAAGTTTTGTGAGCATACATATATATGCAAGAATTGGATCAAATGTGCAAAATACATTGAATATGGTCACCTAGTAATAAAACAGAGATATTATCCATCCATGATATATGGAAAGCATGATCAGATAAGAAAGTCCATAGTACAGATGGGAAGACTCACTATGAGAAGTCTGAAAACGCATATTTTTGCAGATTGTTAAAAGGAACAATTGGGATTCAGATACATATCGGTTGATGAAATTCTTTCTGAACTTGCCTCTTGGAAGTGTGTATATGAAATTGTAGCAAAGCCCGTTGTTGAAAATGTATTATAAATTTTTTAACATCAAAAGAAAAATGTTTGATGAGTGACAAGATGACATTGTGAGATTCTTGGTGAGATGCTGTGCAAACCAGTGCATAGAAGTCCAACACTACTCACACATAGAAATATTTATCTAGATAGTCATCACATTGACTTGAAGTAACTGTGAAAGACTCATTAATGGATCAGAAGTCAACACTGTGATAGGTGGAGTCCTCAGTCTATGGACTCAGCATCCAGGTTCTCATTCAAATACTAGCTACAAGATGTTAACTAGAGTATCTTAACATAGTGGTCAGTACCAAGTCCAATATAACAGGAGTAAGAGAAGCAAAAGAAGGGCAGTTGTCAAAAAGGAGAAAGATTGGAAATTCTCTGTCAAGATGGTTACAACAAGAGCATAACTGGTTATAATTTGTCATTGTTGTCAAAGGGGGGGAATGTTTAGATGTTTCCATCAATGCCAAAGGGGGAGAATGTTGAATATGGTTGTCATTGATGTCAAAGGAGTTCAATAATGCAAAGGAATAACCAAGAACATGATGGAAGGGAAAACTCAGTGAAAGACAAAGTTATAACAAAGGAAGTGATGACATGGCATGTATGATGATGTGGCATGCATGATGAGGCTAGAAGGACACATGATGGTGTTCTGGTGCTATCATGAATTCAGTGTTGCAATCTGACATCATTATGGAAAAGTATGGCAACTTTGTGAAACTTTAGAAATTGACTAAGTATGAAAAATTAGTCAAAACTGCTCTAAGAAAATGCCCGCCATAATTCATAGGGTAAGGAAAATTTTCGGCCCATAATTCCAGACTATAGCTTGTTGAAGTGGATATATAACCATGGTCTCAGTTTTCCTTAAGCGTGTCTGAGGAGAAATTTATAAGTCTTCCAAAATAGGGTTTCAAGAGAAACTTTGGAAATTCACTAAGTGTTGGCAAATTGGTCCAACTGGCCTCAGGAAAATGCCCTCCAAACCTCATAAGAGAATGATAAAAAGTATATGAAAATATCAGGCTATACCTTGTTGAATAGGCTATCTGACCATGGTCTCATTTCTCTAAAATGGTGTTTCATGACAAAGTTATAGGTCTACCAAAACAAGGGTTCAAGCACTTTTAGAAATTATGGAAATTGACTAAGTGTTGGAAAATTGGTCCAAGTAACCTCAGGAAAATGCCCTCCATAACTCATAAGAGAATGATAAGAAGTATTTGAAAATATCAGGCTATACCTTGTTGAATAGGCTATCTGACCATGGTCTCATTTCTCCAAAAGAGTATTTTACGAGAAAGTTATAGATCTGCCAAAAAGGGTTTTAGGCAGTTTTGCACTAGTCCAGTAAAATGCCCGCCTAGATTAGAGGAAGATGAGTTTGAAGGTGAAATCAGTTTGGTTTTGCTCAGTAAGATGTATTACATCATCTGGTCTCATTGGTTCAGGGTTTTGGTGAAAGTAAGAATCCACTTAGTTGACCTAGGGTTTTGAAAATTTGTCTAAGGGTCAACACAGAAGTTCAGAAGGCCATTTGCAAATGCCCACCAAATGTTGTCTTGGTGTTAATAAATTTGTCCAATGCCATGAGTCTGTTCTTTGGTGATGTGGCTATCTAATCATGCTTTTAGGTTCCTCCCTGATGGTCACATGTGCAAGAAATTAACTTGCCAAAGTGAGAAAAATATGTTTTTGCATATTAAGAACAAATGAAATTTGTCCAAGTGTTAAAAACATAAAGTTAAGGGGGTATTTGGAAATGCCTGCCATAAATTTTCCTTGTGTTGATAAATTCATCAGTTGGCATGGGTCTGTTCCTTGATGTTCTGGCCATCTATTCATGGTCTCAGATTTCACTCTGGAGGTTACACGTGCGAAATACGAGCCTGCCAAATTGAGAAAAAGTTTATCTTTATGTCTAAATGAAGTCTGAGAGGCCATTGGAAATGCACGCTTGAAGTTATAGTTGTGTAGATAAATTCATCCAAAGGTGTGGATTTGTTATTTGGTAGCTTGTCCATCTAGACATGGTGTCAATTTCTTATTTGGTAGTCACACGTGTGAAAAATTGATTTTCCAAGTTGAAGAAAAACTATTTTTACACAGTATGTGAGTATGCCAGCAATAAGCTTGATAAAATATGTTAACAAGTTTATGTTTAAATTTCCCATCCAAGTCAAATTAATAAGGAATAATTAAGATGTTATGAAATAAAGGAAATTAACTACCAACTATTTATCAAAGCAAATTAATTAAACCAAGAAGTATTTTTTAGTGAATAGATGTGTTGGATGAAAAGACACAATTATCATATTGGAAGGACACGACTATGGAAAGGGTGTGATGCTGAAAAGGCGTGATTAGAAGCTGTGTTGTTGTTGAATAGGATATTTAAGTAGGTACTCGAATTAGAAGGAAAATGCCTCAAAATTCCAGATTAAAGGATCAACAAGAATAGACAGAGTCTGATTCTGTAAGCTAGCGTGTCTCGGGGTGTTGAAGATGAGCATCTAAAGTAGCATAGATACCAGAAAAGAAGAACAAAGTCTCGGTATATTCGATATGAAGACCTGAAGCAGTGTAGTATCCAAAGAAGGTTAAAAGAAGATGAGAGTGTCTACTGTGTGCTTAAATAAATATTTGAAGCAGTACAGATATCAGAGAAAGAATAAAAGGAACAGAGGTAGTCTCTGGAGCTTGGATTGAAGATCAGAAACAGAGGATAGTGAAAGTATAAACATATGTATATCCCATTTAAGTTATAATATCAAATTAGGGAGGTAGGGTGGTGCTAGGGCAGGCTACATGCTTGCAAGGGGGTTGTAGCCTCCTTTCCAATGGCAGTTGGTAAATAGGGTGTCGAAGCATCCTTTCGGTAGTAGCTGATAAACCAAGGGGTCGTAGCCTCCTTCCAGTAGTAGATGGTAAATAGGATGTTGAAGCATCCTTTCAGTAGTAGTTGATAAACCAGGGGTTCATAGCCTCCTTCCAATGGTATTTGGTAAACAAGGTGTTGTAGCATCTTTTTAGTAGTAGCTGATAAACTTGGGGATTGCGGACTCCAGCAAGTTGTAGCTTGCAAAAACTATTGTAAATATAATTTTGCAGTATAGAAAGAGTTTGTGGTTTTCCCAATTGGGCTTCCACGATAAAATATGTGTTATGTGTATCTTGTTGATCCTGTGTGTTAATGAATAAGTTAAAAGTGGTTTTAATTGTTAAAAGTTATCAATACTGATTTAGCCCCCCCTCTCAGTATTTTCCAATATTCCAACAGCAAGATATCCTTGATCTTATAAATCAATTAATACCTACTTCTCTAGAGTCAATAACTTCTCCACATATACAAACACCTCCACATTCACCTCCGTGTTTACCACCACAATCTCCTCCATGTATAGCTAACATGGATCATAATATTAATCAACCACCTGCTTGGAGGGCTAGAGGACCATTTAATTTACCCACTCCTTTTCATGGTTTACCCAAACATCCTGAGCGGGTGTTGCCGAAGTTTGATCCCGGGAAAGGAATTTATGTTGATGACCATCTGAAAAGTTTTTATTTGGCTTTGAATTTGTTAAATGTGGAACATGAAGACGTGGTATGTAGATTGCTCCCATACACTTTTGAACCTAAAGCATCATCTTGGTTTTTTAGCTTGCAAATTGGTTCTATAACTGATTGGAACAATTTTGAAAAAGTCTTCTTAAGTAAATTTGGTGAACAAAGAACTTTAGCTTCACTCATGAAAGAATTACTGTCTTTGAGGATGGATAAAAAGGAGAAAGTACAAGATTTTAATCAAAGGTTTACCATTGTTTTGAATAAATTCAGTTTTGCTACTAAACCTTTGTTATTGACTAGGCCTAATGAATAACTTTCAAATGATTTAGAGAGTGTGGTCAAATTGGTTCAGAAGTTGTCCAATAAAACAGTGGATTTGGATAAAGAAAAGGGGGCTAGTTCTTCAACAAGAAAACCGTGTAAGAAAAATGAAGAGAGTCCAAAACCGTTTATAAGAAAAATGAAGAGAGTCCAAAACCTCGCACTAATTATTCAGTTGTTCTAAATCTAAATGAAATTGGCATGGATCATTTTTGTACTTTCCATCAAGAACAACATTCTTAGAAGAATTGTTCGCAATGGATAAATTCAATGACCCTGATAATGAATCAGTTGCTAGATAAGAAACTCTTAGATCAAGAAGATAATGATAAAACTCAATCAAATGAGACTGAAGATGATAATGAGGAGACCACACTTGTTTTATGGGATTGGGCCCCTAATCTTGATTTAGATGATGAAGAAGAAATAAACAAAATCCAAATCTCATCTATCGATTATGCTACTAGAAGCAAAGGTCCATTTGATGAACAAAGCCTATCACTGCCAAAAGGAAAATCAAGTAATGATGTGATTAAAAGTCAGAATAAAATTAATTCTGTAAATCAGCCACCACCAAAAGTAACAGAGAAAATACCTAACAATTCTTTTGAAAGTACTAAAAAAACAACTTCTCCGATAACCCCTTCATCAAACAGAAATGACATAGGTGGAAACATTGGAGGAAATCATAACATGGGGTATGATATTGTTGAAGACATTAAGAAAACAAAAGCTAACATATCTTTATTTGAAATGTTTAATTTACCACAGCAAAGAAAGAAGTTATTGGAAGCTTTTGATTTAAATGCAACAACGAGCAATGTTGTTAATAAGGATAATCAACTGGTGATTAGTGATTCGGATACTGAGATCAACGAAGCTAGTATTGGTGGTAAGTCAAGATCTCAGACCCCACCTTTCCTTTTGACTTTTGAAATTTTTAATTATAATGTGCATAATTGTTTGGTATATTTAGGAGCTTCGCCCAATAATATGCCACTTTCTATTTGTAAAAAGATTAATGGAAAGCCAACAACATCCCCTTCTCGAATTATTCAACTTGATAGGTCAGACGTCAAAGTCATAGGGGATATGAAGAATGTTTTGATTAGATTCGTTGCAGATTCAAGAGTATGTCAATTCATTGATGTTGTGGTGGTTGATATTCCAAAATCTTATGGATTAATATTAAGTAGGGATTGGTAAAGTAAGTTGAATGGCTATTTTGCAACTGATTGGTCTCATTTGTAATTACCTTATTAGAACAACTAGAACCAGATTAAAGTATTAAGAGAACCACACATGAAAATAATGTGACTAAGTTAGAAGGGAAGAATGAGCCAGTTAATTTTTCAAGCTCTGTGTTGGGAAATTGATTTCTAGAAATACAACCTGGAAATTACCAAGTTGAATCTACTGGTAATAATTTAAACATACAATCTTATCTCCTTAAATTTTCATGGATTGACGAGATTGATTGTAATATAGTAGATTTAGTTGTTGTCTTAGATGTTAATACTAATTTAGATAAAGTAGAGGTTAAATTTTGGTATTTATTTTTCAATGGTTCCAAGACACGGGAGGGAACATGATCCGGTTGTGTTCTTATAGATCCTTAAGGGAAAATATTATTTCTCTCCTTTAGATTAGAATTCAAATGCACCGATAACACTGTTGAAATGAAGCCTTGATTTAGTGACTCAAAAAGGAAATTGATTTAAATGTTAATAATTTAAGATTTTTTGGTGATTCTGAGATAATTGTCAGACAAGTAAGGAATAATATTCATTGTTTATCTCCACACTTGAAAGGTTATCAAGCTGAGGTATGGAATTTGATCCCTAATTTTGATGCTTTTAATATAAATTCTATTCCTAGGTTACAAAATGTCATTGTTGATTTATTTGCTACTTCCGCTTCATGTTTAGTACCAAGTAATAACAAATGTTGTATCAAATTACTTTCCAGACCATATGTTCCAGATAATGTTACAAATTGGAGAGTGTTCGATGATGATGAACAAATTATTGATTTTTTGACCAATGAAGACACATTCAAAGGTTCAATTATTGATGAAGCTCAACATCAATCAAATTTGGTGAATCAGAATACAAGCAATGGAATTTTTTGTGAAATTCTAAATCACAGCAGATCATGGAGCTGAGTATACCTCATAGAGAAAGAATGAATAGAGAAATTGAGTTACAATGAAAATTGCAGTAAAAAAGAGCAGACAATTAATCATGCATGGAAACTCAGATGGGAACAGAATAATGTCACATGATGCAATAATCAGTATAGTCAACAATGATGTTATAATGGAGAGAATCCGAATCACCTAGGAGAATTCGAGTCTCAGTTTGTCTAGCATAGGAATTGTCACCTCTATCAGTGCTCAGGAGCTCCCAAACTTAGTTAAATTCAACCAAATCTCAGTTAACTAAAGCTACTGTCAGTTAATTGACCAAGGAGGGTGCATCAATGATTTTTTCATGCAAATCACTCCAAAAAGGGTGCATGAGGCCACAATCAATGGAATTCAGAGCATAAAACCCCCACAAGAGTCAACTAAATGAGGTGGATTGGACTAGAACACTGCGTTGAATCCTAAAATGTAGGGAACTGCCTCTAGTGGTCCTAAAATCATGCATGCAGGGCGCATTAAGTGGCTACTGAGTCCTAGATGACATCTTCACACCAATAGGGGGGAATAACATAACTAAGTGCTAGAAAATGGTAAATAATGCAAGTAGGACAAGGATGAAGTGTTAAAATATCCTAACACCCCCCCTTAATCCATACTTGTGCATCCTGGGCCCTAGTTACTAAGACCAAAAGTCACCCATACAATCAAATAAATGATGAAAATAAAAGAACTGTCCATGAACCAAGGAAATTGGGAAAAACATCATGGGAAAAATACCCCCCCTAAAAAAGGAACAACAGTAGGGAACTCAAAGAACCTTTCATACTAAGAAGAGAAGGAAAAAACTTTCCTGAGTGAAAAATCCTTTGCAAAAATATAGGCAATATGCTCATATGTAGGATAGAAATGCAGGTGCTAGATCTAGATTTGGATCTCGATCTGCTCCTCTGATGTACCTCCCACTGTGTCGAAGTTGTGTTTTCCAAATCAAGTCTTTCAAGAACCCTTCCTGCTACTGGAGTGAATGGATCATTGTAGTCCAAATCATAAACCTTTGAGTACCCTTTTTCAACCAATCGAGATTTGTACTTGGTTATAGATCCCCCATGGTAAGTCTCTTCAAGGGATTGTGGATCAAACCCCACCATCATGTAGCACCTCTCTAAGAGAAGTGGATCTGGATGATATAGTGAAAGGTTTAAATGATACTGATATCTGGTGGTTCTATGGTCAGATGGATCGCCAACAATGTTCCTAGCAACTACAAGGACTTTGTGAGCCCATATTGTCCTTGGCCATGGATTGGGAGCAGGTGTTGGATATGGATCTAGATCTACTTGAACTCTATTCTCAATATCAAGATCTTGATCCTCATCTTCATTAGAAGAGATATCACTTTGTTCTTCATCAGATGCCAATGGAGTAGGTAGACAGTATGGCAAAGAGTGAGAGAATTCATATGCCTTCAAGGCATGGTTTGCAAACCCTTTCGCTATAATGGTTTCAAGGCATGGTTTGTGTCAAGACCAAAGAACACTTTCTTCGGTGAACCTGTGTGAGTCATATGATAAACATACAACAAATTTTTTGACAAAGAATGCACAACTAGAACATTTTTTAATTTTCCATGCTCCAGATGTATTGTTCCCTTCCCTTCAGCAAAGATCTGAGAATTATATACCATGTGAATAATCGGGCCATCATTGAGATCTAGAGAAGAGAATGATTCTTTGGAGGAAACCATGTGGTTGGAGGCTCCTGAATCTATGAGGAAGGCTTGTGATTGTGAAAATCCATCCTTCAGTGCATGGTATCTCTCATGACCATCGGACTCACTTCCAAAATCAGTCTCTCTTGCGCCTTTTGGGAGGGCAATGTTCTGATGTTCAAGAAGTTTTTTCATCTGATCTATCTTCTTCTTCATGCAGCATCTCTCTGGGTGGTTTCCTTTCTTGCAATAGGAACACTTGGATTTCTCAAATCCCTTTTGCTTATCCTTCTTAGAGCTAGAGGCTCCTTTTGATGTATTAGAATTTGGATTCTGCTTGGTCTCAAATTGCTTCTTCTCTTTTCCCTTTTTCTTCCCTTTGGAATTCACACTTTTTGACTCCCCAACCATAAGAGCTTGATTTTTTTAGGCTTGCAAAGCGCCCATCTGAATCAGTTTGTCTTGTTCTTGGATGAGAGATTCAATGAATGCATCTAGAGATGGAATTTTCCAACCAGGGATTGAAAATATCCCTGAATGGTAGGTAGAAACAAAGATGGATAACTCAGGACCTAGCTTTCTCAGAATAGATAGAACCAACTTCTCATCCTTCTTCTCAATGCCACACTGCTTGCATTGCATGACCAGATATTTGAATTTGGAAAAAAATTGTTGGATGGTCTCGAAACTACTAGGTTGAAGAGAAATCAACTCATTCCCCAAAATATGGCCCCTTAGCTCATCTTGTTTGTCAAAGAGGGTCTCTAACTTCAACCAAAGCTCTCTTGGAGTCTGCAATCCTTCGAGGTGGAAGAGTTGATACACATGAAACCAAATGCTTCATCCAATCTATTCAGATACTTGGCCTTCTCAACAGCTTCTTGAGGTTCGACCTCCTTTCCCATTGTTACCATGTACAGTGACTTATTGCACAAGACCATCTGCATATCATTCCTCCAATCAAGGTAATGGAAGGCTGTCAGAATCCTAGGAGAGAGAGGGGCATTCGAATTCTCCATTAGAATTGCTAGAGCGAATACAAGGCGGTATTGCTGCAACTGCTGCACTTTCAATAACCTGCAAAAAATTCTCAATTTTGGAGATAGACTACTACTAAGCAATACTTTAGGAAAATAGGCACATTTTTTCAGATCCTTCACACGTGGCTAGACCTCAAAGGATTTCTCCAATGAATTCAATGCAATGGCACCAGTATTTACTGTGGAAATCGAGAGGCTTTTGGTGCACCACTGAAAGAAGTTGCTCAAACTATGCTCACTTGGCTCTTATACCATGTGAAATTCTAAATCACAGAAGATCATGGAGCTGAGTATACCTCACAGAGAAAGAATGAGCAGATAAATTGAGTTACAGTGAAAATTGCAATAAAAAAGAGCAGACAATTAATCATGCATGAGAACTCAGATAGGAACAGAATAATGTCACATAATGCAATAATCATTATAGTCAACAATGATGTTACAATGGAGAGAATTCGAATCACCTAGGAGAATTCGAGTCTCAGTGTGTCTAGCATAGGAATTGTCACCTCTATCAGTGCTCTGAAGCTCCCAAACTCAGTTAAACTCAACCAAATCTCATTTAACTGGAGCTATTGTTAGTTAACTGACCAAGGAGGGTGCATCAATGATTTTTTCATGCAAATCACTCAGAAAAGGGTGCATGAGGCCATAATCAGTGGCATTTGGAGCATAAACCCACCACAAGAGTCAGCTAACTCAGGTGGACTGGACTAGAACACTAAGTTGGCTCCTAAAATGTAGCGAACTGGCTCTAGTGGTCCTAAAATCATGCATGCAGGGCGCATTAGGTGGTTACTGAGTCCTGGATGACATCTGCACACCACTAGGGGAGAAATAACATCACTAAGTGCTAGCAAATGGTAAATAATGCAAGTAGGACAATGATGGAGTATTAAAATATCCTAACAATTTTATGCCGAAAGGGGTACGCACTCTAGAAAGTTTATTTGATCTGCAATATAAATTTTGGAAGCCAACTAATGTCAAAACAAATAGCTCTTCCATGCAATATGAATTGGTGAATCTAGGAACAGAGCAAGAACCAAAGTATGTCAATTTGGGAAGATGTTATTCACCTAGCGAAAGACATAAATTTATTAAAATGTTTCAAAAATACAAAGATGTTTTTTCATGGACATATGAAGATTTGAAGACTTGTGATACAAGTATTATATAACATGTGATCCCAATCAAACAAGGTGCTAATCCTTTTCAGCAGCAACTTTGGAAAATGCACCCTACCTTAGAGCCACTGATTCAGAAGGAATTAAAGAAACTATTGGATTCCAAAATTATTTTCAAAGTTCGACATTCTGAATGGGTGGCAAACTTGGTGCCTGTACAAAAGAAATCGAGAGAGATAATATTGTGTGTGGATTTTCGAAATCTAAATAGAGCATCAGACAAAGACAATTATCCGGTTCCGCCCATGGAGCAAATTTTACAACTTGTATCGGGCTCAGAAATGTTCTCCTTACTAGATGGATTTTCAAGATATAATCAGGTGTTAGTGGTTGAAAAGGATCATCTCAATACTACCTTTTGCACAAAATGGGGAACCTTCGCTTATAGGAGAATGTCGTTTGGCCTTATGAATGTTGGATCCACATTCCAAAGGGCCATGGATATTGCATTCCAAGGATTAATCAGCCATAGCGTTTTTGTTTATTTAGATGATGTTACAGTCTTCTCCAAGGAAAGAGAAGACCATGCTTTTCATTTAAAACTGATTTTTGAACGTTGCAAAAAATATGGCATATCTTTGAATCCCAAGAAAAGCATATTTGTTGTTTTAGAAGGGAAATTGTTAGGACACATCATCTCAAAAAAGGGAATCTCGATTGACCCAAAAAGAATACAAGTTATACTCTAGTTCCCATGCCCCATAATAAAAAGGCAATGCAATCATTCATGGGAAAAATTAATTTTGTTCGAAAGTTTGTACCATATTTTACACAAATTGTAAAACCTTTGCAACAAATGGTGAAGCAGAGTGTACAATTTAAATGGACTGGGGTAGAGAAGAATGCGTTTAAGGATATTAAAACCGCTATCACTTGTGCACCATCATTAAGTAGTCCAGAATTCAATAAGGATTTCATTGTTTATACTTTTGCTTCCAATCATTTCCTTGCATTAGTGCTCACTCAAAAGGGGGAGAAAGGGGATGAATATCTGATATCTTTTATGAGCATTGGGTTACAAGGGGATGAACTCAATTACTAGGGTGTAGAAAAACAAGCGTATGCGGTGTTCAAAGTTGTAAAGCAGTTCAGACCCTACATTCTCAAGAATAGAACCAAAGTTGTAGTACCTCATCCGGATGTTAGATATTTATTCGAGCAAAAAGAACCAGGAGAAAGACGCGGGAATTGGGTGACTGCATTACAAGAGTATGATCTAGAATTTAAACCCGTGAATATTGTCAAAGGTTAAGGACTATGCAAGTTACTTACTGAAAATACAAATGAAGAAATGAATGGATGGAACAATGAATATGAAATGAACTTGTTAGAAGTATGTTCCATTCACACTACACATGATTCATGGTACATAGATCTAGTGCATTATCTTCAACATGGGTATAGTACGGAACATTGGAATTCCAAGAAAAGAAGAGCTCTCCATTTGAAATGAGATGCATATCAGATAATCAATGGAATACTCTTCTGAAGAAACTATGATGGAGTATTTCTCAGATGTTTAGAGAAGGACGACGTGGAAAAGGTAGTTAAAGAATTGCATGATGGCCCTGTTGGAGGTCATTATTCTGGAGATACAACTGCTCACAAAATATTAAGAGCATGACATTACTAGCCTACTGTTTTCAAATATGCACATGCCTATGCTCAAAAATGTGAGGTGTGCCAAAAGAGTGTTGGTATATTAGCAAAGTCTACAACACCATTGCAATCGGTCATCATTTCTGAACCTTTTGAACAATGGGGCTTAGACATCATTGGAGAAATAAACCCCAACTCTTCTATGCGGCATCATTACATTCTGACGATAATGGATTATTTTACTCGATGGACTGAAGTTGTTCCCTTCTGCAAAGTCAATGAATATGCAGTTATCAAATTTCTGCAAGAGAACATCATAACCATATTTGGGGTTCCAATTTATTTAGTATTTGGCAATGCTTCCTATTTCTCTTCTTTGAAAATAAGTGAATTTGTTGTTGAAAAGGGAATTAAATTGCATTACTCTTCAAATTATTATCCATAAGGAAGTGGCTTAGCAGAGTCTGCTAATAAAAACTTAATATTGAAGAAAACAATTATTGAAAACCAAAGAAGTTGGCACGTATCTCTTCCTAATGCTATATGGGATGATAGGGTCACTCCAAAGAATGCTTTAGGGGTTTCTCCTTACACATTAGTTTACATAAAAGAGGCTATACTCCCTCCAAATGTTTTGTTACCCTCCTTGCAATTATCTCAAGCATCTCGGGGATCTAATAGTAGGATTATACATCACGAATTAATACTTTGTTAAGACTTAAAGAAGAAAGACAAAAGGCCAGAGACAATTTTAACCTCCATCAATGTAACATCGAAAGATGGTTTGATTGTCGGAAATCTAGAAAGAAATATTTTGAGGTAGGAGACCTAGTTCTGAAGTGAGACCATCCCCACGGAGAAAAGGGAAAACACACCAAGTTTCAACAATTATGGCTTGGCCCTTACCAAATTGCTTAGAAGCTTCGCCCAAGAACATATACATTACAATATCTACAAGGGGAAGTGGAAACTCTCCCTGTAAACAACCAAGCCCTCAAACATTATTTTTCTTAGATTTAGGGAAACTTTTGTACATAAATAAATTGTTTTTCTGTTGTTTTATTTATTTTCAAATGCTTTTAGCTTTACCTTTAGTTTTCAATTTTTTTTCTTTTATTGTTTTTGAATAAAGTCGGCTCAATAATCCAAGTGATGAATGGGAATTTGAGATCTGATTATTCTTAGAATTTTTCTTCCGAAAGGATTATGAATTTATAAGGTGTGAGAATTGCTTCGAAAACTAAAGGTGTCTTCTTTTTGTGAAGAGTCATTAATATCAAACAATGAAACCTATTTGCCTTATTTGTCATTATGTTTCATGGGAAATCGGTAACTTGGTTCATTCTACATTAAAATACACTAAAAACTGTGTAAATAGCTAGTTTGAAGATTTCTAAGTCATTATCTTGGGGATCCACTCACTAAACACATAAATAACCTTGTCTTAAGAAGTACATTGTGACCGGCCCTTGGAAAGAAAACAAATCTTGCATATATACAACAGTCAAAATGATCCTATACCCCAATACTAAAGCTAAAAATCACAAATAGAGTCAAAAGGTTCTTTAAAGTTTAATATCCATCAAAGTCAAAATTGAATATTTGAAGAATCAAATGAAATACTGAATGTTTGAAGTACCACTACATGCACTCATGGAAGGTTCTTCTCTGTCCGTGGGTATGTCAAACCAAAAAAATATTCACTACCCACACAAAAGGACATTATGGATGGAAGAACCTATGATAAATCCCTGAAGACACAAAGAATTGTATGTTAAAATGACTCAAGCATCAAAGTATGCCAAAGCATCAAAGAAATGCAACTAGTATAGGAATGAGGAACAAATGAGTACGTATGCATGATATCATTACGATCCTGTGTTGTCTTACCTAGTGGCTACCAAGGGACAAGGTAGGTAAATGAATCTCATACTTTGGCCCCAGGAGAATGGTTGTGAATTCTAAACCAAGCTAACCTATCCCTAAAGCTAATAATAATTCATTATTCAACTGACACTTATTCCAAACTGAAATGGATTTTTTTCGATCACAAGGAAAATAAATGAAGTCTCACTCTTGCAATTAGAATTCATTAATGATTAGAAGTGATTCTTACCCTAATTAAATTATCTAGTCCAAAAGAGTTTTATGTGCCCTTTTTCAGAGATCTAAATTCCCCAACTAGTCGCCAATTGTTGCAGTTGCAACCTCTTCCCCAAAATTTACTTAGACTTTAGGGCCCCTCAGATTTTATTTTAGTTCAGAAAAGTCTCTTAGAATGTTTTTATAAAAAAATTTACACTTAGAATTTTTTGAGTTTTCTTGTTTCGGAGTAAAATCAACTTTCTCGCCGAAACAGTTGGAGAAAAGTCCTTTTTTTCCCCGAAACAATCACTGCCAAAAGAAAATTTCTCGCCGAAACAGTCGCTGTAAAATCAAATTTTGCTTTGAAATGGTCGTCGGCAAATCACATTTTACTCCAAAATGGTCGGAGGAGAAATGATCTCTTCATCGATGCGATTGGACGAAAACTCGAAGTTGCTTTGAAGCAGTCCGGCTAGAATTCGTTTGTGCTCCAATCAGAGGTCTTTCTAACTTCTTGCTGAAACATCCGATGCCAAATCAATTTGTGGCCTGATACACATTAAAGCCAGTTATGTTTTTGCACTAGCGGTTTGTGTTCAAATCGCATATCGCCTGGACTGATACATACCAGTGTAAAATAACCTTTTAGCCCGAAACACACCAGCATAAAATAATCTTTTTCTCCGAAACAAATCGGATCGGGATCCTATTTGCCATCGATGTAAAGTTTCACTTTACGATAACAACGTTTGAGAACGTGTAAAGAGGTCCTTTTCCCACCACTAAGCATTTAATGAATTTTTGGGGTTAAGAATCATGTTTAAAAGGAAAACACCCATTCTAATTAACACTGCATTTTTCAACACCATTCACTTCACCCAATTGTAGCAAGCTTCTACCAGATCACCAACGCCACCTGGAGGGGATATTTTTCCCACTCGAATAATAGCTTGGGAGCACGCTCATTTTCCAGGTAGGTTTATCTAATGTTTTGGACAGATGTGTTTGTTTTCGATTGGGCATTAGAATTTAAGTTAAAACCATTTCTTGCCCTAGTTCTGCTTAGCATTTGAGCCCATCATTTTGTTTTACTTATTTTTCCTTTGTGCTAAGGAATCAGTAGAGAGTGTTCCCCAATGCTTCGGAGTGTATTATTTTGTTTTCATTGATGAGTGTCCAAGCAGAGCAACACTCTCAGCGAGTTTCAAAAAGGGACCATGTTCACTGAATCCCTAGACGACACGTCTTTTACGACTCACATGTTTAAGGAAGCACGAGTAAAACCCTAGATTATTGGAGTTTAGTTGGTTGAAGAAGCAATTGAAAACTGAGCAACATTGATCGATATTTTGTTTCCCAGTTAGCATGGTCAATAGTTTTGTTGTTTTAGAATATTTGCTTTCATTTGCATATAAAATATTTCCTCATGCTTTTGGTTTCAGAAATAGGTTTCATTTAGATAGTTTCAGATATAATGATAGTATGAACAATGGAACTTAGAGATTGAATCCATGAGACCTGAGAAGAAATAAAAGTTATCCTGAGTATTCGATCTCAAATTTTTGTAGTATCATTGTTTCCAACTAGTGTGAAACCCTAAAATATGATGAAAACTGTGAGAGTATAGACCATCATTAGAGAGAGTGGTTAATTCCATAAGTTTAATCTTAGCCTTAAAATAACTATTTTGTTTGATAGGATGGACATATCTTCATTTTTTTCATAAAGTTTATTTTAAATCCCCATTCTCTTCAAGGAGTGATTTGCATTGAACATGAATCTACAACTGAATTGACAGCTTGAATAAGTTAGAATGCATATAAACTTGTTTAGTAATGCTGAGTATGAACAAACTGAGTTATTTCATGTTTTATTAGAGACCTCATTGTTATTATTTTGATTTTACTGCGAACATAGACAATGTCGAGCCTTGATGTTGTTCTTGTGTTACAGGACCCGAATATGTATAGAATATCTTCTGAGCACAAATTCAAAGTGGTAGAATTTGATTCGGACATTGAGATAGTTCCAGAAACCACCATGGAAGCTTTGTTTGAAGACACAAGAGTTATCACTGCAGTAGTCCCCAAATACAAGTGGGGAGAAATATACCATCTCATCAGAGATTAAAACAAGCAAGATGCCTCAATCGAGGAAACAATGATTTATCAAAATATAAAGAAATCTAGACTCCATAAGGCTGCAAGTCGCCCAGAACTATTCCCATGTTCCAAAGTAATAGGTTGGATCTTGCCTCATGTAGATGTTAAATTCAAGATCATTTCAGGAGCCAATGGAAATGGGTTCGCCTCATTTCAACTGGCACACATAAGCAAAGATTAGTATTTTCCTGCTCCCAAATTCCTTTTAACAGATGATTGGATTAATAGTGTAAAGATAAATCATTCTGAGTATGCAAAGAAAATGATTCTCCCGGGTAAACAGGTAAGTCAAAGAGCTAGTGGGGAGCATGATACACAAAATATGAAAACCCCATTCAGAATTGTTGCAATGTTGTTATGCAGAATCTACGGTAGGGAAACTGCAAACATGTATAAGCTCAGTTGTATCCCATTAATGTACCATGTCACCACTCATGTTACTGTGTTTAACTGGGCATTTATCATTTCAAAAAACATGGTTGAAGCCATATCAACAGTTCAGGAGGGATTGAAGCAACAAAAGGCGAGTTTTACATGTCCTCTTACCTTATTGATTGTATCCTTATCAGAAATCCATTCCATAAGCTGGGGTGCTATTGGGTTCCATGCAAGATCTCCATCTATGTAGCATATCAAATCATGTGGGCGCATAGACATGCAAGCTTCTACAAGACAATTTGCGCAGAATTCATAATACCTCTGTATAGATTAATTTTCGACAAAGAGCCAAACTGTATGTCAGATGCGGATTTGGAGGTAATCATCGAATATGGAGATTGCTACTTTACACTATAAGGCACTTATATCCGAATGTATGGAGGCACCAAAATCCCTTATTTGATGCCAAAGTATGTTACAGATTATGTTGTTCTAAAGGAAGCAATGAGACAAGTTTTTGTAAATGGAGTTGGACATTTTTTGCATGATAATAAAAAGGCCTCTTATCCTCCACTCCCATTTACAATAGGAGCATACAAGTTCACCAAAGTAAAAGGGGTTGAAAATTTTGTAAAGGAATTGGAAGCATATCACTTTGGAGAGAAAAGTTTCATCAGAAATGATAGTTTATAGAAGGTAGCCAAACATTGTGCGTTGTGTAGAATCAATTTCGAGTATTTTTATCACTTCTTGAAATATGAAGAAGTGTACAAGCGAGCAAATAACATGGCAGCATTAAATAAGAGGTTTGGTAGGAGAACATAAACAAGTTCAAGCCAAGCAAAAGAAGCCATAAAAGGAATAGAGCAAAAGAAATCCAATGAGGAGACCCTAGCAGCTGAGAAAGAAAAATAGTTGCAGGAGGAAAGAATAAAAGAAGAACAAGAAAGATAAAATAAGGAAGTTGCAGAGCATGAACAAAAAAGGTTACAAGATGAAGCCAATAAAAAAACAGAAGAGGAGGAAAGTATCAAGAAAGTTGTGGAAGAGAAGAAAAATAAAGAAGAAATTTAGATTCAATAACATGTGGATGTAGATAATCCTGGTGATCCTGATCCGGAAATACCTCTTACTGGAGGTCATATTCCATTGGCTGAGCTCGGGCTCACCCCATTCACACCTTCCAAATATCACTCAGTAGCGAAACTTGAGACTATTTTTTTTTATCCAAAGAGGAAAACTATTATGAGAAGAACTGAGAAGAGATTGAAGGTTGGTACTCAACCAGATATTGTGACTGTTCAAGAAAGTACTTTAGTGGAAGGTACTAACAAAGATCCAAAGTTCACAACTTCTGTGAATGTTGTTGTAGTGCTAGCAAATGCAAACAACGTAGATAAATTACGTGATGATTTAGAATGCAACGAAGCAAAGATGCTCAAGTTAAAAGATAACTTGGTACAAGCTTGAAGTGGTGGGATCGAGATTAAAAGAAAGAGGGATGCCATAGAAGCAGAGAAAGAAAAGATTTTGCTAGATCTTCGGGATCTTGAGGATGAAAAAGATTCCTTAAATGTTCACTGGTAATATGGAAGGGGAAAAAACAGATTTCCAAGCTCAAATCAATGAGCTAGAAGGAAAAGAAACTCAACTGGATCAACAGGTAGAGTCTCTTACAATTGAAAAGGGATATTTGCAAGCTCAGATGAATGAACTGATTAAAGAAAATGAATCATTGATGGAGCAACTCAAATTGGCTCAAGAATGGAAACAAGACCTTGCACCATTTTATGAGCACGCTTGTGAATTGAAAAAGCAACTTCTTCACTCCCAAGAGTTATTGACAAAGTCGATTTATGAATTAAGAGAAATGATGGATAGACTGAAGCATATCTCTACGGAAGATGCAACTATAAAACATAAGTTAGTAGACACATTTAATAAAGTGAAGAAGCTAATTGTGTGGAAAGGAAAAAATCAAGGAAATTCCTGCTCACTTACCTAAAATAACAACTACTGAATTAAAGTTAGATATAGCTCTCTTGGAAAATTGTCGGAAGTTAGCAAATATAGTACAAAACGAAGTTCAGAGATCAATTACAAAGTGTGAAGAAATTTATCAATTCACATGCAAAGCATATGAGAAATGCCATCTTCCAATCCCTAAGGCTATTGATGAATTGATATCCAAGGAACAACACGTAACAGATTTAAGAGATAGTTTGGATGAGGATAAGAATTACATCAGGAAGCTAGTTGTGCTCACTACGGAGGATCTTCAACAACATATTGGACAAGCAACTCTAAATGCTTATTTTTGGGAGAAGGTCACCAAGTTGCAGCCAAGGGACTAATAGATATGGTCAAGGCGTTGTCCACTCATGAAGTAGCCTTAAAATTATTAGAGCCCTAACAATTAAATGTAATATCCTATGAGAGCAATCTTTGGGATAATTACATTTTGAGTCAAGAGAATACTCCATCACATTAATGTAAACTGTAATTGAATATCTATTTTTGGTTATTTTTTGGTGCAACCACAAAAGACAAAATTGTGGAAACCAAGATTTAGGGTGGAATGTGAAGTGATCAGTCACATAAAGACAAATTTTGTAAAGTTAAATAGGAGGAAATTGAATAGAAAAGGGATTTTGGCTAGTGTAATAGGAAGCAAGTACCATTTTGTATGAGAATTATTTTTCTACTAATGAGAAAGAACTATTTTGCTAGGTGAAAGCTTACATGGAATTTTGCATGGAATGTTATGAATGAATGCACAGAATTACTTCTTCCTTTATTCATGTTTATGTTGTAATATCTTTCCTACTTTATTGGACTATTCTAATGATATGTGAATGATTTTATTGATTTATATTATAAAATGCAAGTTTTTGTGTAGAATTGAGTAATGAATGAAATTAATGTGTATCAAAGCTATCTTTATATAACAATTTCATTGTGATTGTAAGTGCTTAATTTCAATAATTTAACTGTTGAATTTGCACGAATAGTCTCAGCCATTGCTCATACTTTAAATATTGCTTCTTGCAAGGATAGGTTAGGCTAATTAGTTAAAGATATGCATTTTGTTAGAATAGTTTTAGCTGATTGATAAGGTACGAGTGGTAAGACGAGAGGTAAGACTTGCGCATCACTTGTGAGGCTTCTACCTAGCAGTCAAATTTAGTTTTGTTAGAATCATGTATTGTTAGAATTAGAGCGTTTTCATTTGCATCTGCAAATATAAAATATAAATGGTGGACCGGGCCGCAACCAATAAAGCTAAATTCAAAATACACTCCACGGTAGGTGGATCGTAAACCTGACGGATTCCCATTCCAAACAGTGAATAGTCTAGTTGGGACTTTTCATTGGGGAGAATCCCTACTGTTGGCGCAAGGATTTTTCCAGGCGTCAACACACAACTGAAGGGGATTTGAACTTGGGTCGCCCTTGGTGAATACTTGTCCCTTGACCAAGTGAGCTAGTGAGAATTGACTCCCTATCTAGTATTTATTTTGATCACTCACAAAGCTTTAATGCCTCTTAGCATATATGGATTAATTCAATCCAGGGCTGCTATATCATGAAAAGAGTTGGACTCTAAGTCATCATTACTTAAGTTTTTTGTCATGCTTAATTCACTATCATGAAAGAATGGCTAAGCCCCGATGATTTATCCATCACATGTGACTATCATTATCCATGGTCAAAAGCATTACTTCACCTAATCCAAATACTCAACCAAACATTGGGAACAAACTTCTTTCTCTGTAAGCTAGGGGTTCCTCATTAGTCTCTAAGATAGAACCTAGAAATTACAATCTAGTAGTGATGAATGTCTAAGTTCCTGATTTCCTATTTAGACCCCTTAAAATTATATTATTCATGACTCTTAATCATCAAATCATTAAGAGATCTTATCACTTGAGAGAGAGACACTCCTTCATTGTTATTTCATAAAGTCACATGAGAGCCTATAGATTTGAGAATTCATAGATCTCGGTGCAAAATCTAGCAAGATATGATGATTAAATCAAGCATGAACAAGTGTGCAATAATATATAGGAATCATTACACATTAATCTTGAAGAGAAGAAATACAGTGATTTTATTATCAAAGTACCTAAATGAATGAATGAGGTTACAATATATTGTTGAATTTTCTGAATTTACTTCAATATGATCTAGGATCTTAACTGAGAGAACAACATGTACAGCATATCTATAGCATATCAATCATGGAGACAATAATGCAAGCACACAAGAGACACAAAGATTTACTTGGGGAAAACCATAAAGGTGAAAAACCCCAATAACTTCCTCAGAGATAGATAGAGCAATGATACAACCAACCAAGAGAGATAGCCATAACCTAGCAGCAATCCTCCTCCTCCATAAGTGCGCCTCTCCTCCTTGAGAGCATGTGTGAGAAGTGAGTGAGTAAATAGAGTGCCTCCCGCACTCTATTTATACTTGACTTGACTTGCCTTTTTACCTAACTCATGTCGGCTCGAACTTAACCACATAACATAATGCTGAGTGGGCCGACCCCCAATAGGGTGGTCTAATAACCCTTTGACCCACATGGCCGACCCCCAATAGGGTGGTCTAATAACCCTTTGACCCACATGACTTATACAGGGCCGACCCCAAACAAGGTGGTCTAATAACCCATCAAGTATAAGTTACAACACTTACAATATAAATGACGACACTTCCTTATAGAGGAATAATACCATCTCTATAGGAATACAATATACATATATGTGAAATACATTCCGAAGTTACATATACATCAACATATATAGGTGAACAATTTTGAATTAGGTCAGAGAGAAACTCGAATTTTCCATGCCATGTAGAGAGATTATATGACATGCAGAGAGGGCCAGTTAGGATTAACTGAGAGCAAATAAATCGAATAAGTCATGCATGCACTCCTAGATTGAGTTACCGGTAAAAGGACTCGTTGATCACTTAGTTAATTGAATGACAACATGTATGTCCCTAAAATCTCTCAAGAATGGAACTATTGAATTAATTGGTGCGCCGATGAGTGTTAAGGGTTAGTTAGAGTTAAGTTTAGGAAAAATCAGTGGAGCATATTTATCTCTAACTCATGTTCTTCCTTAAATCATGTAAAAACTCTCCCAAATCAGGGAATGCGCCCTCAAACCAAGGAAGGCACACCCAAATATAGGGATTGGTCTCATGGGTGACTCATGAAGTGGATTTGAATGTGGTTTGTCCCATTAGACTCATCAGCATTAGCTCTAAGAGGGTTATTTACTCTAACACCCCCCATAAGCCTAAGTAGAAAAACTAAGTAATAAAAAATGGGTCCTAACAATTTTCAGCCATATTAGGTACCCATGTACACACAAAGAATAATTATTTGTAACTTGGGAAAGAAGGAAAAAACCTAGTGGGAACCGCCCCCATAAAATAGAATGTAAAGGCAGAGAATTAATCTACTCAGAAAAATTGGTGCAAAAATTGGTGAGTAGTAGGAGAAGAAGATAAGGCTCGAGAGACTGAAGAGACATGTGGGAGGTCTTCTTCAACAAAAACCTGATTTGGGACAAGTTCTCCAATGGCCTCTTTCATCTTCTAAATGTAAGTGAATATGTCCTCGTAGGACATGAGTTGTGAATCTTCTGGGGATTCCTTCAACAAGACTAGATATAGCATACCAATTGTGTAGCAACTGAGTTGGGGATATAGGAGATGCATGGCTTCTAAATCTCTCTTTGGTGGCTGCAAATTATCTCTTCGGTGGATGAAAGTACACTTCTTTGATGGTTGTAAATGAGCACTCCTTTGATGGAGGTAATTGTACTTCATGATGGTTGTAAATGAGTACCATAAATAGGCTCTTTTGTGGCTGCAAAAACCTTCTTTTGTGTCTTCAAAATCCTTCTTTGGTGGCTGAAAAAAACCTTCTTTGGTGGCTGCAAAAAGCGTTCTTTGATGGCTTCATAAAACCTTGTTTGGTGGCATGCAAAAAACCTTCTTCAATCTGCAACAGTAGTGGCTGCAAAAGCCTTCTTTGGTGGATATGAAAGCCTTCATCAGTGGCTACAAAAGCCTTCATTTGTGGTTGTAAAGAATTCTTGGGTGGCTGCGAAATCCTAGCTTCTAAATCCCTTCTCAACCTACAAAAACTTGATAAACAATATTAGCATACTAGCTAGTTTAGCACCCCCTAGCTCTGATACCATATAGGATTTGAGTATTCATATATCTAGGTGAAAAATCTAGCAAGATATGATGATTAAATCAAGCATGAATTGTTGTTCAATAATATATAGGAATCCTTACACATTAACCTTGAAGAGAAGGCAAACAATGATTTTATTGTCAGAGTACCTAAATGAATGGATGAAGTTACAATATATAGGTGAAAATTTTCGGATTAGGTCAGAGAGCTACTCGAATTGTCCATGCCATGTAGAGAGAGTCTATGCCATGAGTGTTAAGGGTCACTTAGAGTTAATTTTAGGCTAAATCAGTGGATCAAATTTAGCTCTAACTCATGTTCTTCCTTAAATCATGTAAAACTCCCCCAGATCAGGGAATGTGCCCTCAAACCAAGGAAGGCACCCCCAAATCTAGGGATTGGTCTCATGGGTGACTCAAGAAGTGGATTTGAATGTGGTTTGGCCCATTAGACTCATCAACATTATCTCTAGGAGGTTTATTTACTCTAATAGAGCCTTATTGCAATCTCTTACTTCATTTTAATGTTGTCTAATGTCCATAGGTATACACCACAAAAGAGATTAATTCCTTGATCGTGAAAATTCACTATTATTGTTATTCATCCTAAACCCTTTGCTTAACTAATATATATATATATTATATATATACATATATATTAATAATTAATTGCTAATAACTACCTAATAAAAACCCTAATAACTACCTATCTATGAACATTTGCTAAGTAAATAGATCATTTTGATAACCAAAGCTTATTGTAATTAATTAATAAAAAATAAAATTATTAAAGATATTGTTTCATATAATTAACTCAACCTCCTAATAAAGAAACCAATAAGGCAAGTAGGTAGAATAATATAAAGTAGAAAAAGGTGTCCACAACATCATATCATTATTTAAATGGCTTTATTAATTTAAATATTATTTATGGCATTGCTGGCAATTTGTAATTCAATATGCCTATATTGTTATAGATATCCATATATTTTCCTTTTTGATAGCAAGTGAACTGTAATTCGTCCTCACTTCTTATTAGTCCTTTCCCAACCTACCAAGCAGCAGGGACTATAGAAATCGCTTTGGAGGAAAATGTATTAATCTGCACCGTTTCCTAAACCGTTTAACCTAAGTTTTTTCAAGGCAATTATGTTCTGGCCAATTAACTCTTTGAGAGCCTTATTTGGCTTCTTTTCGAGGCAGCCCAAAATTAAGAAAGTGGATGGCTATGAGATGGGGGACAACACTCAAAACATTATTGTTTATCCTACATTGTCATCCTACATCACCTGACAAATCTTCGATAAGTATTCGATGAGCATCTGCGAGACTCGACATGTACTACACGCATTATGCATTTCATACATATGTCTAGTACATGAATAGTCTTTAATCCTCGGCCTCAGGCACCTGAGCATCTGCCACCTTTGAATGCACCTCCACATGCATTGTGCATTCTCTATATGTCTAGAACAACCATTTCTAGTTATTTTTTAGTGGAGGCCTGAACTCGAGCCATTTTTTGAGTTGTCTGTGACTCTGCTTCGGCGTGCTCTTTCACTCGTTCCTGCAATCATCTCCAAGATAGATAGAGTGTCACCAGGTGTTTGATGTTACTGGTGCCGAATCATGGGGGATTCACTAGAAGGAAATACAATATCACGTTCATTCAGATTGCGGTATTAAATATTCATGAAAACCTAAAAATTATATTGCTTATATATTAAGGGGAAAAGGGTTTTTTTATTTAATGTAACAATACAAAAATACTTTGGGGTCTTTTTTATATGGGCGGGCTGACAAATATCCACCAAATGGAGATGGCAGGATCACGACCGGATGAGAAATCGGGTTGAGGCAAGGCTCAGGCTTACCAGTACGTAGGGAAATCACATCTTGAGGCATGCTTGAGTCCAGGGGTTTCATGGTGAAGTGGGTTTCTAGTTGATCATAGTCGAGAGACAGTGGTCATTGACAGCCAATTGTTACCAATAACACTTAGCGAGTTGTTACCAATATCCTTGGGAGGCTCTAAGCCTCTAGGGCCTGTTATAGGCCCTCGATAGGCCTTGGGGGCTTGAATACCCAACCACTCGTGCCTATTACAGGCCTTGGTAGGTTTAGTCAGCCTCCTAGAGCTTTTTACAGGCCCTGGGGGCTTGGATACCTAGCCCACAACAGGCTTAGTCAACTATGGGGAACTGCAACATGCAATCTAAATGTTGTACTATGTGCATTGGCTCCACTGCCGAATATGCTGCTATATGTGCTTATGGGTATCTATCTTGATCTGTTGCAACCTATGTCCCTGCAAAACATCCTATGTAATATTAGGATCTTGATACAAAACATGTTGTAATAGAATAATGAATAGCAGAGACAATTCCATTGGTTCACCGATGCATGATATCATTACATGTACTAATTATATAATAATGACCTTTTGTATGGATAGTGTAGGGGCACATGAATCAATGTTGGAGAGATTGCACTTTAGGGGAGAAGTGATGCAAGGTGCTTTGGGGGAGAACTCCGGATCTTGGGCTATTTGGGGGAGTTCGTGCGGGTCTTGGGATCTTTGCGGGAGAACGATCTTTTGGTCTTTGGGGGAGAAGCACACTTTTGCTAATTTCCTTTTCTTTCCAATAATACCTAAATTTGAAGGTTTTTTCTAGATGTGGAATGGTTTTGTCCAATGTCAAAACTGTCTAGCATTGGATGTGGATAGTTGTTTTGTTTCCTTATGTAATTACCATGTTTTCCACTTAGTATTTTGAAATATACAACACAGTTTGTTATGTCCTTTTTTTCTTTTTTTTTGTTCACAACATGTCGTAGGTTGTAGCAAGATTTTATTGTCAAAGAAAGGATGCATTTATAGTGTTACATTGACAGACCATGCTCATAAATTTTTCATTTATACCCAATTGAAGAAGTAAGAGCGACCCAACACCCACATTTATGTTAAAATCCAGGAATATTATGGTTAAGGAAAACTGTACAGTTAGGCAATGATTTTACTTTCTGGAATATGTTTAAGTTCATAAAAAAAAATCAAATCACAAGATAGAATGATTTTACCAATGAATTTTTATCTTGGCTTGTGTCATATATAGCTAAACTAATAATTTCATACCTTGTAGGTAAACTAATAATGCAAGCAACATGGCAGAATGATTTGTGAAGAAGGTGATGAGATTGCATCAATTGCTTAAGACTTATTCGTGACCAATTATTAAGAATGCTATGTTGAATACAAGGCACAAACTAATTAACAAACAAAAGCTGTAAATTGAAATTTTGAAATGTTGATCTTATGATACAAAGAACTTTGAAATATTCATCGAATTGAATGGCTTTAACACATATGGTCCTAAATTAGTATTAACTTGAAGTGTTCAGCGAACGAGCACTCAAAGCTTTCAATTTCCCAAAAGCATATAAGAACAGTTCTATTCTATTACTTGGGTTTGGTCACTTGCATATTTTCTTTTCACGATTTTCACTTACATATTCTGGGTTACTTTTTAGGTTGTTGCAATGGGAGGCAATTAGTCAAAGAGTCCGCTCAGAACACGATCCCTTGTGTCAAGAAATTTTTGGACGGTGGGAAACTCACCCACATTGCCATCGTTTGTCATGAGCACAGGTTTTCTCTAACAGAGGTTTGCAAAGTTTACGATGGAACTTTGTTGGAGATTTGTTGCATTGCATACTTTGAAATATGTGAGTTTGTTGTTGTATACTATGTTATTGCTCTAACCGAGGTTCACAAAGTTTACGAAGGAACTTTGTTGGAGGTTTGTTGCATTGTGCAATTCTTTGAAATAACATAGTATACTAACCAGCATGTGGCTTGTTGTTGGCGATGGTGCATGCATTCGACACTTGTACACTTCGATGGCCTACCGTTACTGAAACTATGCTACTTTCCTACACAATTTTTAATGAATATCTTTAAGAATAAGAAATACGATCATCTCAAATTTCTCAAAAAGAGAATTGGGAATGGCATAGTAAGAAAAATAGAAATAAGACCAAATTAGAATTGTAAGAACAAATTATCAAATAAAAAATTAATAAATGATAATAATACTCTCTAGCAGTTTCACATATAATTACGGTAACTTGGTTGAATTCGTTAAATTAAGGTCTAGGAGTGGTAATTATGATTATATGGCTGAATTCGTTAGCTTGAAACCTGTGAATGTAAGGGAATTTTATGTTTGGAAATTTGATAATTAATATGCCTTTTTTTTAATTTTTATAGGAGAGACTCCACTAGAAATTAAAAGGTTGTTTCATGATACTAATAACATGTTGTTTGACTCATGAATTGATGCCACAAAAAATGATTACTGCTCATGGAGGGTGTAACATGCGATGATGACACCTTCAATGTGGTTCCACTATAAGTTGGCTTTTTAATTTTCCATTAGAATTCACGTTATATAAGGTGAATCCAATACACGGTGATCAAGAAATTAACATGTGTGATCTTTTTTGGATTTGTTTTCGAAACTCTACATTATAAAATGGTTTTGTTTCTAGTAGGATTAATAAATGATAATGGTATGGAGGTGTTTGGTAGCTTTGACATGTGCATTGACTTTGGATATCGTGTGATTGGGTTTGAATACTTGAATTATGCATTAGCACATTTGGTTTATTCTCAATTTCTTCTCTCAAATTCTTTTATAAATTGTCTAGCATTATGCCAACAATTGAAGTCAATTCTTTTATGTAAACCTCTTTCGACGTAAAACATAATATATACAATCAATCTCAACATTCAAGTCAACCATTATCAGTGGTGAGATCATTTTGGAGGAAGAATGAGGTAACTTGGCAAGTTTAAGCCATTAAAACAACTCTGTCAAGCCTTTTGGTTTTTATATATTACTAATTACAACGATATTTGCTTCTTTTAGTTTGCTAAGCTATATTATTCTTATGGCTTTTATGACTTGAAGCTTTGCTTCTATTTCTCTTGTTAACATTATTAACATATTATGGTATTGTTGCACTATGAAGAATATGTTTCGAAAACAAGAATAATTTAGCATCACATGTAGAACTTTACATCAATCTATGCATCTTTGGAAATATGGTGATTCCATTAATGTAGTTTCTCCATGGATAACAATTGGACTTATGCAAGAGAAGTTCTATAGCTAAAGTAAAATCCTAACATTCTAGGCCAATCATGCTAACTTCAAAATTCTATGGCAACTAGTTTAGTTGTTGGTACTATATGAAATCATCAAAGACCATGCTCATTCTACCATGGTCAGAGGACTTGTAATATAAACATAGTCAAATGAGTTGTAATATCAACACATCTTTATTTATTTTGGGAGTTGAATTGGCCCTTTTTGGGGCTATCTTGCAATTAAATCAAACGTGCTTGACTTGGTGAAACTTACCACCACTTGGCAAGTTTGAGTAATAGTCATTATGCCGATCATTCCTTTAAACTCTTCTTACCACTTGGTGGCGTTGTAAACCCTTAACTATATATATCTCCTTTATGACTTAGGTGTATCATGAAGCATCTGAGGGCCTCGTCACAGATAAAAGCCCCATTGTGTATATCAATCTCCTTTTTTTCATCTCTTTCTTTGGAAATAACCATGAGAAGTACCATCAACCAGTATGCATTAAATCCATTCACATAAAATGGTGATCTATTCAAGGAAAAATGCATATTATCTCACTATTTATTCCTATGTGGGAATCTTCTACGTGTTGCGGTGTCCTTTTTCATGCTTGTTTGGAGTTTAGTCCGTTAGAAGCTGGCATTTGTATGCAGTTCCTCACTACTCCAATATACAACAGTGGAAACATAGGGGAGGGACTCCTAATTTTGTGCGAGGACAAGTAGTGGTCATGGTTCCCATCACATCGACCACCCAATTATTGAACATTCCCAACTTAAAAGAAAATCATAAAAATTCATATTTATGCATAAATATATATTATATTAAGTCCAAAAATCATTTACTAGTTGATTAGAACCCTAGCTGACACTGAACAATCCATTTAATGCCAACTTTACAAACCATCAGGTCCAATTGAGAACAAACTCGGTCTTACCATTAATACCAAATCTGACATCAAAACAACCTATCATGCTTACTCTACTAAGTACACCCTGGGCATCACATCATCCCTCATGAACCACAATTGGAGAAGCAACAATCAAACAACAGGATGCAGTGTTCCATCACCCATTACCACCTGCACACTGCAAGTGAAATTTGGGTCAGCATCTGGTCCAGAATTAATCAACAACTCACACATGCAACCTCAATAAATGACACCCACCCACTGAAAAATGATCAAATCATTCATTAAAATCTATGAAATCAAAAGGAGTAGCAAAAATCTACGAATGCCCAAAATCAAATCATCCATTAAACTCTTAAATCAACAAAACATAATTCGCTGCCCAAAATCAAATCAGGCATTAAACTCAACCAAAACACATGGATCAACAAAACAGGCATTAATCGAATTCCCAGCTGCCCAAAATCAAATCATCGATTAAACACACTAAGAGCACATGGATCATGCAAATAGAAATCTCCAGGCATTGGATCGGTGCCAAATCAATCCCAGCCTCCCATTCCCAAAATTAACCTTTCAATCCATGTCAATTCCACTAAGCAATCATTTTCAACATAAAAAAACTATAAACCAACCTCTTTGCACACAATTGAATCCATTTGCATTCCTTGGGTTCATCTATCATTCAAGCAGTGTGTTTATCATATATCAACCAGGACTCAACCATTCAAGTAGTGCGTTTATCATCTATCAAACTGTTATTCCTGCAAACTATTCATCTATCAACCAGGACTCAACCATTCATCAACAACCCATCAGTGTGTGCACAGTGTTCAGGTATTGATAGTCACTTATTTCATGTATCCATTCAATTAACCATCTAAGTTTTCACGTATCCATTAACTATCCATTTCATAGACCCATTCTATTAACAAGTTGAGAGCATTAACATGTATCCATTAACAATCCATTTCACATATCCATTCTATTAACTAGTTTAGCGTATAATACTCACAAGTTAACCATTGCAGAAGGATACCCTATTAAATGTTACATGTATGGATTGTGCAGATTCTCGTAGTCACATATCCATTCTATTAACTAGTTTAGCGTATAATACTCATAGGTTGACCATTGCAGAAGGATATATAATACTCACAGGTTAATTGAATGGATATAATACCCTATTAAATGTGACATGTATGGATTGTGCAGATTCTTGTAGCCATATCGAGAGTCAATATTGCACCTCGTACAAGGAAGACAAGGAAGTGGGGTACCCGGGGTGCCCAGCTACAATGCACATCATCGGATGAGGAAAGGGCCCATGTTTCAAATGACAACATTACTACAACAAATTTTGAGAATGGTCCTGTGGAAGAGGTAGATGGTGTGGTTCCACCATCAACGACAGTGCCATCACCACCCACAATGCCAGCATCGCCCATATTGCCACCATATTCCACAGTGCAAGGTGACATTTCAACAAAGAAAATCAGTGCAATTAGAGGATGGACAAAAGAAGACATGATGGCTGCAATTGACGATGTCGAATTCAAGGGGTTTTCAGTTAGAGCAGCGGCCAAAAAATATGGGATTGCACCCACGTCAATCCATTACTGGATAAATGGCCTGACCCATACCAAGAGGATAGGTCCTCTTACAGTGATGATTGAACAGGAGGAGGAGGAGGATGTGGTGTTGTGGTGTAAGGAGATGGCCGAATTGCGACATGGGCTAGAGTTGATACAACTGAAATCAACTGTTGCTCAAATCTTTTAGGGGAGGCCAACCCCATTCAAAGATGGGTTTCCAGGTAAGTCACGGTGGGCTGGTTTCAAAAAAAGGCATCCAGAGCTAGTGCTACGAACTGCAGAGGGCCTGGATAGAGACAGGGCATTGAATCTATGCCCCACAGTTGTGTCCAAGTTCTACGACACTCTTTCTTCTGCATATGAGAAACACTCTTACACTCCAGACCATATTTGGAACTGCGACGAGACAGGGTTACAGGCAGGAAGGAATTGGGGCATGCGAGTCATTGCAAAGAGAGGGAGCCGGAATGTGCCAAAGATTCTTCCCAAGATTAGGGAGAAGATAACCATTCTATGCTGTGTGAATGCAATTGGTATGGAAATCCTGGGATTTTATTTGTTCAAGGGAAAAACTCAGCTGCAAAACTATATCCAAAACTGTGAACCTGGGGCGTGCATGGCCGCACATCCCCATGCATGGATGACTAAAGAACTTTTCCTAAATTGGCTTTGCCACTTTACAGCATCCATACCAGGCGGTGTCTCCCCTGAAAACAGACACCTGTTGGTTTTAGATGGCCATGGAAGCCACATTGCTATGCAAACCATCGAGGAGGCAAACACGATGGGCATTGACTTGTTAACACTTCCTGCTCACACCATTCACAGGTTGCAACCCCTGGATGTGAGTGTGTTTGGGCCTTTCAAGGCTTTTTTTCAGGTCGAAACGTGTTGCATGGATGGCGAAGAACCCAAGGGTAGAGGTAAAGAGGTTTGAGTTAGCTGAGCTTGCAAGCAAGGCTTTCAAAAGGGCTCTCACATCCTCGAATATCAAGGCTGGATTTAGGTGAACATGTATCTGGCCATTAAATTATGATGCTCTTATGCATGACACCGGGTGTAGAGCATTTGATGTGGATGGCCAAGAAGATGTGGCTGGCGAATATCTTGAGGATGTCGAAGAGCAATTGGATGGGAAGCAAGAGGCAGATGCTGTGGACAACATCATGTCCCTTTCTCAAGGAAATTGCCAAGGAGTTGGTGCTGCTGATGATGATGAACAGGTCAATGCTGCACAATTCGATGACGAAGCAGTGGAAGAGAACATGGGGCTAGGTGGTCCAGCCGGAACACAAGTGGATTCTGTGGCACATATAAATGTGGTCGATGGTTGTTGTAGTCCAGGAAACAACAATGACATATTGACAATGCCAAGCCAAGTATCCCAACCATCATGGATGGCAGAGGCCATGATGAACTTGAACAGACACATTAGCGGTTCCACCAACGATGAAAGCATGAACATGCCTTCGCATCTAGATGAGACTGTTCATTTTTATGTTGATGGTGGGTTGATAGAAGAACCTAACATAGACAACTAGGATGCAGTCAAAGAATATACTGCAACAGAAGAACCTCTCATAGCAGAAGAACTACTACCAGGGAACACACCAAGGCTTGGACAATTCTGAAAGTTGCCAGTGGAGAGAGTGTCAACGCAAGGAAGGCAAGGAAAGACAGACATTATACGATTGGGCCAGAGTTCACAACTACTCACTTCAGAAGAGTACATAAGCCTCTTGGTAGAATATGAACAAAAGAAACATGCTTTGCAAGAATTAAAACAAAGGAAGAAAGATCTTGCAAAGGAAAAGAAGGAAGCAAGGATGAATGCAGCTGGACATCGGGCACAGGAAAGGATTGCAAGAGAGGCTAATCGACAAGAAAAAGAGCACCAGAAGAAGTTGGAAAGGAAAGCAAAGGATGCAAGGAAGGTGCAACAGATGAACCAAAATTATGCAAGAGAAATGGAGTAAAGGAATGTGATGGCTGATACTACAAGAACAACCGATGAAAGGAACATGATGGAAGGATCATTAGAAGCATTTGCAAACAGTGCACGATTCTACCATGATCTTATTAACATTCAGATACCCCACTATAATTAGGCAGGTTTACACCCCCCCTCTATTCCTACTAATGCAGGGGCTCATTCTATGTTATCTTATCCAACACTAGCAATTATTCCATGGGTCCCAAGCACAAGTCAAGCCTATGGCTAATCAATTCCTCCTTGGTTGCAAGGAGTAAATTGGCCTCAATCTGTTTCCACCAACCCCACCCATCCTAATCAAACATGCTCAGTAAGGTCACCCTACTTGTCTCAAACTGGAAACCCGGCAAGAAATGATGGGGAAGGTGACGAACCTCTTGAAGAATAGGATATCTGGTGTATAGGCTAACCAAATGCTATTTTGTTTTCAAGGCATTTTCTTTTTTTGCAGCCTCAATCAAGCATGATGAGGGCTTGATATAACCTAAAACCTAGGTGATAGTTTTCATACAGACTACAAATCCTAGGCATTGACATCTACTACAAATAGAGGCATTGTATTGACATCTACTACAAATAGAGGCATTGTATTTGTATTTCAGTACTATTAATATAAAGTGCAGTTGTTTTATTATAAATGAGCAGGTTTTATTTATTTATGTTTGTTTCCATTCTATGAATGTTGACCATTCATTCCTGCCTACAAAACACAACAGCTACAAAATCACAAGAACATATTAAGGAAGCTAACAACACAACCACCTAAGAAAGGTAACCATAACACTCACTCTAAAAAAAAACATAAATTGGTATGTATGGTATCTCTCTCACTTGCATTTTTAGTTTGTTTCATAGTGTTAGTTTTGAAGGCTTATGTTTACTGTTTTAAGTCACAATTTGCTTGCTTCCCTCTTTTATTTTAATTCTATGGATAGCAATAGGTATCTGGCCATTTGCAACTTTGATCTTACATGCACAAACCAACCAAACAACACTTTTAAGTACCATATATAATTTCCACTTAAACTCAAATCCATAAACAAAATGAACATGCACAAACTAGCCAAACAATAGTCTTAAGTACCATCTCTAATTTCCACTTAAACTCAAATCCATAAACAAATGAACATGCACAAACTAGCCAAACAATAGTTTTAAGTACCATCTCTAATTTACACTTAAACTCAAATCCATAAACAAATGAACATGCACAAACTAGCCAAACAACACTAATAAGTACCATCTCAAGTTTCCACTTAAACTCAAATCCATAATTAATATTGAGAAAAATTCACTCCATTAATTGTATCAAATGCTTATACTGTGTCAAATGCTTAAACTGTATACCAACAAATGCTTAAAATGTGTCAAAGTTTATGCATCAGTTCACTACATAAGATTGCAAAGCCATCAGGAAAACAAAGACAAACATTCACACTAAACGAGGGGCCATGCCAAATTTCATATCCACAACATTTTCTTCTTTTGCAGCTTCAAACACTAATATAAAGTTCAAACACTTACTGCTGCAAAATTACCAAAATCATAACCAAAATCTTATTACAATATTGCTCCCAATATTCCATGCTGCAATAATCTAGGCTAGGACATACCAATAGTCTACAATAATCTACAATAAGCATATCCAGAATGCATTACAATATTTCTGCCAACACTGAAAGCAACCAACATTCATCCACACAATAAGGCATAACAATATTTCCGCCAACACTGAAAGTAACCAGCATTCATCCACACAGTAAGGCATAACAATATTTATGCCAACACTGAAAGCAACCATCATTCATCCACACAATATCGCACACCATGCCAAAATCCAAAAACCCTCAACCACCACATTTACAAACTAATGACCGCATATGCCTAAAAAATATTCACGAACAGAAGCCAAAAGCCAAATATAAGCTGCAGAAAAACAGAGAATCTCATACGAAACCCTCCACCGCCAACCCCAAACAAAAAATATGTTAACAATTGTATAATTAGCAAAAACCAAACAGGTGGAAGCCAATTCAGGAAAAGTTCTTTATTCATGTTTTTCGGACCTTGTCCCAAATTACAATCACACAGAGCCAGAACCATAATAGTGTCAAGCATACACACTGCCCTTAGAACCAGAGACACCCAACATACTTCAACAAGCTGAAAATGGTCAAAAGTAACCAGAACCACAATATACAATTGTAGACTATGTTCAACACGCCATTTTGCTGGGGCTACTCCACCATAAAAAACCAGTAACTAGACAGGGTCCGAAAAACATAACAAAACTCACCCATAATTGCAGTTGCAAACATACCCTGCAAACCTCCTCGCAACCAAAGAAATCCACCATATTTTTTTTCAAACATACCCTGTAAACCTCCTCACAACCAGAGAAACCCTAAAAACGAAACAGCCAGACAAACCTGTGCCCGAAACAGCCAGACAAACCCACTTACGAGATACAATTACAATACAGCTAGACAAACACAAGTAACCACAGAGAAACCGAGCCAAAGGCTTAACGAAATCATCCATGACGAGGTGTGGAGTGTTAAAAAACATTGTCGAGATGCTGGTAGGAAACCCTACCCGTTCCAGGATGCAAAGCCAAGGCCCATCGATGATGCAGAGCCGAGGCTCGTCGAACACACAAACCGACGTCGCCAACCTCCTCGGCCCCATATCCGACACAGGAGCATGCAAGGACTGAGCTACTAATGACCGCCAACAGGGAGAACAACGCACAGAAGAAATACAATTACAATACAGCCAGACAAACACAAGCAACCACAGAGAAACCGAGCCAAAGGCTTATCGAAATCATCCATGTGGAGGTGTGGAGTGTTAAAAAACACCGTTGAGATGCTGGTAGGAAACCCTACCCATTCCAGGATGCAAAGCCGAGGCTCGTCGAGGATGCAAATTCGAGGCTCGTCGAACGCACAAACCGTCGTCGTCAACCTCCTCGGCCCCGTAACCGGCACAAGAGCATGCAGGGATTGAGCCACTAACAACCGCCAACAGGGAGAGCAACGCACAGAAGAAATCCACTGCCGAGCAAAGCCACCAAAAGAACAACGCCAGAAGTCGAACCAAACCGAACCGAAATGCGAGGCATGCTGCCCAAAACTCCAAGTAGGGCACGCAGTGTGAGGTTCAAAGGGGCTCCGTCAATGGGGATGTGATGTACGACTGTTCACAGAGGCCTGCACGGGCAATGGAGCCCCGATGGACCAGTACCGAGGTGGAGGAACGACCACACACCGGCCCCAAGCAAGAATGCACAGGGTGGTGGAGCTGCCCCGGCAAAATGGCGAAAACCCTAACCTAAACCCATCAAAAACCCTAAAAAGTTATGCGACCACCTGCTTGACACGCGGCGCTAGCTGTTGGGCGTGTGTCGTACCAAAAAGCATGGTCGCCATGTGTCCTCCGACATGGCGGAGTGGACCCCGCACCACAATTGGTGTCCCTCTCCTATCACACTTATGGGGATTAGGTGACTTATTGACTATTCCTTGGACATGGTCGAACATCGAAACAAGAATAGGATTGAACACTTATCATCCAATCATGCGAAAGAGGGACTTTGTGCATGAAAGACAAAATATAGATCATTTGTTCTGGAGATGCAAATTGACTCATTGACCTCTCAGTTTAACTGTTAAAAGAAGCAATCAATTGATGGAGTCAGCAAAGGAAGAGCAATGGGTTTACATTCTAAGAGTTATATTCCATATTCTCGGTAGAAGCTTTTTTTACTGATTAGGAATCCTCACACTTTTAGGATGGGTATATAATTTCGGTCGAGGCCAGCCTTAGTGTTGACTCGAAGAACAATCTGCCTATGCTCACCAAGAGAGGTACTCAAACTAGGTTTGTGCAAAGAGGAGGACCGACGCCCCACAACTCAGCCCTGTTCAGTATGACTATGAGCCTCAACCTTTGACCCACGGGATTTGAACAACCACCACTTTTCACCAACCCACCTACAACAGTGCACTAAATTGTAAAAGAAACTACAATATGTTGTATTGGTGAATGCTAAGGTTTTAGGTTTGTACAACATTAATTATTGGTGGCTCCCCACGGACCAACCAAAAGCGAAATGTACTAAATGAAAATGCCGTAATGTGAATCTCAAATGCTATGCTGCAAAGCCATACTAAGGTTTATATAAATTGGAATTTAAAGAAGTAAAGAATGAATCATATACCTAAGCGATTAGCATCACGGCGTTTGGCCTCGGCATCGGTGACAACACGAGGGAGAGGGTGACCTTTTTTTTTACTCTATTCCACTTTGCCTGGAATTTATATGCAGCAAATTACATGTTAAAGGGTTCATTCTCAAAAATAATCTCTGGAATGAGACTCCTGGGCTTCATTATACAATGACTGCTTGACTCCTGCGTCTTCTGCCAAGTGCCTCGGAATGGATAGCATTTGTTTACAACCGATCGACTGAAGGCAGCTGTGATCCATAACTTCCTGATTGAATAACATGACATGAAATGTCCATTATGTACATGTACATGTCATTTTGGCCTGAGAACTATTGTGCATTGGATCCTTTCCTTTGCACGATAGCGATCATCACTGGCACACTTATTTTCCAACTCCTGGTAGATCGTAGATCTGTCAAGTCAGGTATTTGGAAATCACAAAAATAAACAAATATAACTAACCAAATACTTGATGCAAATATTGGATGATCGACGAAGATTAGATTAAAAATAAAAATGAATATAAGATTGAACGATTGACTAGAGCAGACTAGTATAGACGTATATATATCGAAAAGTTGGCTTGTGAGCATGGGCGGATGACCAATTTCAGAGATTTATGTTATAATAACATGTTCTTCCTTTCAACAATTCATTATATCTCTAGTGACTCTAAATCCAAGGCTAAGTAGCTCCCAAATAACTCTGATCTATCCAATCTTTTCAATGAGATTGGTGCCATCGCTTTAGATCGAATTGCTGCCAGAGATGGCTGCTATAGATCAAATTATTGCACCAACAATATAGTACAGGTCTATCCAATTCCTTAAATACCGGTCCTTCTCTTTCCAACGGTAGCACATGGATGGTTGATGAGAGGGTAAATCAGGTTGACGTAGTCAAGCTGTAATTCTTCATGCAGGTCGAACAATTCACAGAGGTATTCCGGGACTTCTTTGAATGGCACGCAGTAATGGGAATTTGTAATGGCGCACAAACATGGGAATACTTAGGCAATTTATAGAGATCTACAAAAAAAACTCAAAGATATCCTACAGAGCTCTTATGCATCCCAACATAAAAATCCATGATTCCTTATTTGGCATTTCAAAAAAAACCATAAAAGCCTTTCAACAACAATTTATATATGTATATGTATGTCGTAACATTATTATAGATATAATTTTAGATCCGTAAACCATATATATTCTTTATGACACAAAATATTATGTTCATTCAAATCATGCTTTGAGCTACAGAATCAAAACATTGAAATAATGTTTGGATTACAAATTTCTATATATCGAGAAAGATTTATTCAACATCTACGTGTACTTGAATTTCAGATCTAACATGTTTATATATTTTAGTAAAATATGTATTAGTTTCAAACATAAGTATTTTTTACATATAAACTACATCTATATATTAATAATAAATTGATACATGTATATTTTCTCTTTTGCCTAATATAGATCTATCATGGATATAATGCAAATCTGTTAGATCTATGATATTTTTATAGGTCTCTTGAATTAGAGAAGGGTTTATAGATCCCAGGGTTAAAAACCTAAGCTCTGATACCAAATGTAAGACCAAAATGGACCTTAAGCACGCACTCATTTAGAAAACAATTACTTCATATAATTAATAAAGGTCAGCTTATTACTATGAGAATTTGTAGATCTAAAACAATAACCCAAATATAATAATAACAATAAAATGAAATAAGGAGAAGACATACACGAATATGAGGAGTGATGGAAAGAATGTACCTCTAGAATTTCATAAACGATAAGAGAAAACAACATGTGGTGGACGACTCTCCACCCAACCAACCCCTCATGAGACATAAACCATAGCCAGATTTTTGCTCCTACCTTCCATAACCATAACCATAATCATACATATCTTCCTTTGCCCTTTCCTCTCCAATCCTCCCCCTTTTTAAAGGGTTTCATTATTTTCTTTGATACTTTCAATCCATTTGTTTTTAATTAACAATTCTCCAATTTTTATAAATTTTTATTATTTTAATATGTAATACACCTATTACTTGTTTTTCCCATGTTTTATTAGAATTAGTTTTAAATACTAATTTTGGGTGGTTTTGTTGAATATTTTATTTATTTATTTATTTTAATATTTAATTTAGTTTTCCTATAGTTTTATTTAAAATTAATTTAATAGTATTTTTGGGTTGTTACATGAAAAATATTTTGCATGTAGGACAATCTTTATGCTGAATTTTGGGCTCTGTTTCATGAATACCTAAAAATGATGGTTGAGTAAAACTTGCAGAACATGGTTCCAACAGAATAGGTTGCCAAGAGGCAAAAGAAGATGAAGGATTCGTAGAAGCACATCAGAGTAAAGGATATTTGAAATTTTGGAGTAAAAAACTATTAGGAAATCTAAAAGAAGGAGAAGAATGATGAAATATGATTGGGGTGATTACAATGGATGGATTGTTTAATAAATTATCTTTCTAACATAGCTCCCTGTATTTTTCTTCCCAATGTTCTAGGTATTTAATTCCAGTACAATCAAAAGAAATAGGGGTGGATTGTTTTGAGCAATGTGTTTCCATGTCCACACTGAGCAGGCACGAACTTTCATGGACTTTTTTAGTTCAGAGGGGGGAAGGGTATCATTACCAAAATGGACCACAATTAAGGATTTCAACTGAATAATCCAGGATCCAATATCAACTTTAAAACCTTGTGGGAGAATGTAAGCCTTAAGGAGATTATAGATATGAGGATCTTCAAGGCTAACGGAGTATTTGGGAAATATGGTGCCAAAACACGAACCATTATGCAAGGGCCCAAAAAACCCATCGATAACTGCATCGACTAAATCAACGAGCCTAGTATCTACGACGACACACAAAGAAGACACAGGAAAGAAGGGCCTAATGAGGGGTCCAAGGCCAAGTTTGACAACAACTAGGTGCGCGTACTTATAGCCTTTAGATTTAGCCCAATCAATTTGTTCTTTATTAATCATATTTATATGGACTGGTTCTTTTGTGTCTATAAAATAAATATCAGTTGAGCTTATTTTAATCTGAGTATGGGATTGGTAGTGCCAACATTTCACTTTATAAACTTTCTAAGCTAAAATACCTGGAAGTTCCCAATCTGCAGAGGAGTTCAGATCGTCAATAGTAATGACAGAGGAAGATGGTTCATCGCACCAATTCCAAGCTTGATACATATAGACTTATTGATTTACAGACTCTTGGAAGATCGTCTCTTGACACACCAATTCCACACTTGATACAGACAGACTCAATAATTTACAGACTCTTAAGATTGTTATTTCATATGGAGGTGCCTTTCGCTACCCATTGAACGATGGTTTTACCCAACTTAAGGGCTCAGGCCAGGTGTCACTTCTGACTGAGTGATATTTAACTCACAACACAAAGACTCTAACATGCTAGTCTTCAGAGGATGAAGACCATCACAGGTATTACAGACAAGTGAATCTTATCAAAATGATAATGCTCTTACCATAAGATCAGCTCTTACCATAAAAATGAAAATGCTCTTACCATTCTTGTAGAACAAAATTTACCTGCATGTTTTGATATGTTCATCCAAACTAGGAATAGGGCCATTGAAATGTCTATAGGTACTTTAGAACCCTCATTTGAATATTTTTGTAAAGGTTTTATAAATAAGCAAGATAGATTAATTGCTTGTGGTAAATTATCTAATAGTAAAACTCTAATTGCACATAGTAAAAAAGAATCCTAATAGAAGTTTTAATAAACATTTTAAACCCAATAATCAATTATCAACTTTCACTCTTCTAATGATAATGATGCTTCTAATATGGAGTCTAATAAAAAGAAAGAGTATAATCCTTGTACGTATTGTGGAAAAACCAACCAACCTGAAAATATTTGTTTTAAATGGAAACGTGAACTTGCAAACGAAAAGAAGAAATCTTCTAAAGAATAGTTGGTATCCCTATGCGCCTATTCTGTTCAACCTAGTAAATTATCTTCTAATATGGAATGGATAATGGATTCTAGTGCATCTAATCACATGACTAGTTTAGCTTCATTGTTTAATTCTTACGACACTAAAAAACACACAACACAGAAAGTATCTATAAGTGATAGTAATCATCTTTCAACTTTAGGATTTGGTAATGTTAATGTTTAGTGAAGGAAGGAAGACTGCGGAAGAAGTTTTTAAACTCGACAGTTTCGAACCTTTCAAGCAGGTTCATCGAGATTTGCTTCTCCTCATGATGAACCTGCTTGAAAGGTTCGAAACTGTCGAGTTTAAAAACTTCTTCCGCAGTCTTCCTTCCTTCACTAACCATACAACTGTGGGTAATTATGAACAATGTTAATGTTCCTAATGGTACTTTGGAAGATGTGTTTCATGTTTAAGAAATGCCCATCGATTTGCTTTATATTTATCTTGCTTGTCATAAAGGTTATACATTTGAAGCTTGGCATGATAAGAATGTCTTAAAAGATATCAAACATAACTCCAAAATTGTTTCTTCTAGTCTCGTTGATCATAATGCTAGATTATATAAATTTATTGGTTTTAATTCAAGCTAAAATCAACCTTTTTATTCCTTTGTTTCTCACGCTAATGAATTGAGCAAATTATGGCATGAAATATTAGGTCACTTGAATTATAAAAAAATGCAAATGTTAACTAAAATGGTACATGGCTTACCTTCAATTTCTTCCACTAAAAGTGTTTGTGAGGGATGTGTTCTTAGTAAACATGATAAGGAAATGTCTGATAAAGGTAAACCTCGGTGTGCTAATGAACAATTGCAACTAATTCATAGTGATATTTGTGGTCCTCTTGAAACTCCTTCTTTGTCTCATGCAATCTATTTTCTTACTTTTATTGATGATAGTTGTAAATTTTGGGTTTATTTCTTGAAACATAAAAGTGAAACCTGTGGTATATTTAAATAATTTAAATTCATGGTTGAAAAATAATTTGGTAAAAGTATTAAGCTTTGAAAACTGATAATGGGGGGAATTCATTAAAAATGAATTTAATACATATTTATCTAAGCAAGGAATTCAACATCAAAATATTGTTCCCTATACGCCTCAACAAAATGGGGTAGCTCAAAGGAAGAATAGGACTTTGGTTGAAATGGCTAGATGTATGTTGTATTCTAAAGGATTACATAAACGTTTTTTGGGGATAAAGTTATTTGTTGTGTTAACTATATCTTGAATAGAGTCCCTACCAAATAAATTTTGCAGGTTACTCTCAAGGAAAAGTGGAATGGAAGAAAACCTTAGATTATTAACTTTAAGGTATTTGGTAGTGAATGTTGGGCTCATATTCTAGAGGAAAAATGGAAAAAGTTAGAACTCAAGTATCAAAACCGTATTTTAATTGGTTATTATGAAGAATCCAAAGCATACAAGTTGTTTGATCCATCTACCTAAAGTTTCATCATTAGGAGAGATGTTCAATTCAATGAAGTATCTCCCCCTCCTAAGTTTGTTGAGCGTCATGTTACCTTGAATTTTCCTTCACCTCTTGTTACTCCTATATATGTTACATCTTCCTCTACTTATGTGCCTACCCTTGATCCTAGTTCACCTTCTTCTTCAAGTGATTCGCCTGAATGTTTTAAAGATACTAGTGTGGTTCCTACCCCTACTTTTCTTCTTGTTTGGTCCCAAGAAACTCTTGAATATATAGGTTCTAAGGTGGTTCTAAGATTGGTATTCCTTTCGATATTGGATGAATTAGATTTGACTATGCTATTATGATTAAATATTTGGTCACAAATGAACCCTCTACCTATGCTCAACCTAAAGATAAACCTGAATGGGAGAAAGCCGTGACAATTGAGTATGACTCGCTAATGAAAAACAAGACATGGACTCTTGTGCCTCTTCCTCCTGGAAAGAATTTAGTTGGAGATAAGTGGATATATAAAACAAAGTTTACTGCAGATGGACAGAGTGAAAAACATAAATACCGGTTAGTAGCAGAAGGATTTCCTCAACAAGAAGGTATAGATTATACATAAACTTTTGCTCTTGTTGCTAAAATGAATACAATAAGAACTATTATTTCTCTTGTTGCATATTATCAATGGGAAATACACCAAAAGGATGTCAAGAGTATGTTTTTGAAAGGTGATATTTATGAATACATTTATATGCAACAACCACCCGGTTTTATTACTACCGAAACTTCAAGTGTAGTATGCAAATTGAACAAGTCTTGATATGGTCTTAAATAGGCACCTAAAGCTTGGTGTAAAAAATTTGATGCTTATTTCTTGAAGAATGGTTTTAGGTGGTGTGTATCTGATCCAAATCTATATGTTAAGAAATTTGATGATGATGTCCTAATAGTGGTACTCTATGTGGATGATATTATTCTTACTGGAAACCAACTTACATTTATACAAGAAATGAAGACTAATCTAAAGAATGAATTTGAAATGACCAATTTAGGCTTGCTGCATTATTTTTTGGGTCTACAAATTTGACATATGGTTGATGGTATATTACTCTCACAACCTAATTATGCTACATATTTACTTGCTTGATTCCATATGAGTGATTTTAAGCCTTCACCTACACCATTTAAGTCTGGTGTAAAGCTAATTGTTGATTGTGGCACTCTTCTTGTTGATGCAACATTGTATTTTCATCTTGTGGGAAGTTTGATATATTTGACACATAGTAGGCCACATCTCTCTTTTGCAGTCGACATGGTTTCAAGGTTTATGCAAAAGCCTCATGAAAGTCACTGGAAAGCACCAAAGAGGATTCTCAGATATTTACAGGGGACAATGAATTATGGTGTTTTCTATTCTAGCAGGGCTACAATTTGACTTCTTGGTTATACAAATTCTAATTGGGCAGGGGATACTTCAGATAAAATATCTACTCCATGATATATCTTTTATCTTGGTTCAGGTCCAATTTCATGGTCCAATAATAATTTGATAACTCTTTTTGTTTCTTCTTGTGAAGTAGAGTACATGGCAGCTAAAGAGGGAATTAAAGAATTAGTTTGGATTTGCCATGATCTGACAAAGCTTGGAATAGTTCAGAGATTTCCTATTGAGTTAAGATGCGACAATCATAGTGCAATTAAGCTTGTGTACAATTCAGCGTATCACTCCAAGACTAAACACATTGACCTTGATACTCATTACATTCAAGATCTTGTTGTGGATGGTGTTATTTTTTTAGAGTACTGCCCCACAGAACAACAAACAAATGATATCTTCACCAAATCCATGACAAAATTAAAGTTTTTGTATCTTCACAATTTTTGGGGAATGCGAGAAGTTATCATCAAGGTGGAAATTTGATGTAATGAAATCTTCCTCCATTTATGTGTTGTTCTCCCAGTCATCATTAAGAGGGAGTGTTGGAATGTGTAATTTTAATATTACATGTGTAATGATGTCCAATATGATGTCATAAGATGTCTTATCTAGCATTGGAAGGAAAAATAACTCTAATCTTATGTAAAAGGAGTTATCCCACATGCATTATGGGGAAATATTATCCTATTACCATTCATTTTTATTTTTTTTGTAAGCTAGTACCCATGGAGTTTCGAACCGATGACCTAACACAAGGAGTGCCTTAACAGTACACCCATTCATCATCTATTCTAAACCCCGTGGGATTCCTATTACCATTCATTATATAAAGAGGTGGAAAATCATTTATCCCACATGTAGTATGGGATGTAGTTCTTCCATACATATTGGTATATAATAGAGGTGAGGGAGAGCCTTTGGGCATGTCTTCTGTATTGCATTGTAATTCTATTGTAAAGTTAAGAAGCATATGTAGAGAGGAGCTCACTTGTAATATTGGAGATTTCTGAAGTATAAAGAGGATTTTCCTTCTCATGGATGTTTCCCCTTTGGGGTTTTACCATGTATATCCAGTGCATCGTTCTTGTCTCTTGTCTCTTGTTTCTTACATGATTATTTGTTGCTTATATGGATAGAAGGATAGACTAGTATATTCTTGCTATTGATTTGCATGTTAGTTTACATATTGTCGCATGTTCATGCATATTCTCAATATTCTAATATATCACCAATGAAGAGTCCCTAAAAACTTGCAAAGTGATAACATATCTATCTAGAACAAAATTCAATAAGTAATATAAAGCTTTGATTTCTCCCAAATCATTCTTTCCAAACCCAAAATTTTCTTTGAAATAATAAAATTGTGAATAAAACGGTGAAGATAGAATCCAATTCCAACTGTTCTATTTTCCTCCTGGAAAGATCCATAAAAAAATCCCCAAGGGGATATTTATCAATTTTTTATCAATGCATATTCTTTGTGGCTTTTGTGTTGGAACCATTTTGAAATGAGGAAATAAATTCATTACCCGCATTGTAATTTTGAAAATTGTAGTTTATTTGTCTTCAAAAAGAGAGGCAGTACGGGCCAACCAGATTCCCCAAACTAACAAGTATGGTAATGCTTGAATTGTTTCCATCTCCTTTCTAATGAACTAGGTTCTGAATCAATATTATATATTTAAACAAGACCATAATGAATTCAACTTAAGAGAATCCTCCACTTCCTTCAAAATTGTCGTGGTTACAGAAACGTTCAAAAATAAGTGAGAATTTGTTTCCTCCTATGAAATGCCTAGAGGACATCGACTAGGTCTTGTCTTACCTCTCTTTGGTAATTTATCCCATGTTAACAAATTATCTAATATTGCAAGCCACATCAAGATCTTGGTTTTCATGGGATCCTTCACATCCTAGAGTTTCTTCCTCCCACCAACTACTTTCCAGTCCCCTCTATAGCTGAGCGCTTTGGATCCCAATTTATTAGAATAAAACCCCTTGAAATATTAAAGTTCCAAATAAGTTCATCCAAATTTTCGTTGATTCTAATACGAGCTCGTATAAGTTCCTTTACAAGTCTATCTCATTGAAAACTAGTTTCCTCAAACATTCCTAAGTCCATAAAATGTAGCAAACCATGTTTCCAGACTTTCGTTTCTCTCGGCTTATCCATTGATCGAAGGGAATGTTTTCCCTTGTATCTTAGAAGGGTAGTTAATTCTTTAGACATAAATATTTCGCTTCTACTTCCCATTATGGCATGCATGCCTAGTCTCACTTTAGTTCCTTCTCCTATTCGCTAGACAAGGTAGGGAGAAGGACCAGAAAATCTAATGTTAGAGATTTCCATTGGTTGGAGACAATGAGGATCGACTTGTGCTCTTTCTTGATCCAATAAAGTATAGTGAGTGGGGCAGTATATTTTTGAACCAGTATGCATCTCCAAAGAATGTTCTTTGTAATGACAGCCATAATGATTTTGTTGCTAATGACAAATTGAAAATATGAATTTTGTTAATGCCCTAGCTTCCTTGATATTTTGGGATATCCAAAGTATACCATATTACCCAGTGAGAACCCTTATATTCAAATTCACCATTCCAAAGGAAATTAAAGCATAGTTTTTGAGCTTTCTCAAAAATTCATTTCAGAATATGAGCAAGTGCGTGTCAATAAGTAGGGATATCCTCTAAAACTAATTTAACTAAAACCAAATGACCACCTTGTGACAACCATTTGTTACACTACATTTTAATCTTATTTTTTAAAATTTGGAGATCATCCACCACTAATCAAGTTTTCCATAACCGGAAGGTTCAAGATTGAAACCTAAATATTTGAAACCTTCACTAAAATCATTTTGTTGAAAGTAAAAGAGGATACCCAAATCTCTCCTTATAGTCTCACCCAAACCTGAAGTGGGAATAACCTATTTTTCCTCGTTTATTTCCATCCTTGTCGCCCATTGAAAAAATAGAAGAATTTCCTTAAACTTCATCCCCTCCCTCCTAATCCCCTAAAGGAACAAAATGACATCATATACAAATAATAAATGAGTAAGAGAATCTTGACCAATTATGATTCCTATAACCCTGTTATGTTTCCTAGCAACAAGAATTGTTCTGCTTAAACCCTCAACAACTGGTAAGAATAGATATGTAGACAGGTGGCAACCCTACCTTAAACCTCGAGATGGATTGAAAAAAATTGAAGTTGCTCCATTAACCAACACCACAAAGGTATACGAGGTGACACAACACATAATCCAATTTACTATAGCAACAGAGAAACCAAGGTGAATCAAAAGCAATTTCATATAAGTTCATGACACCATATCATAGGCCTTTGACAAATCAAGTTTTGTAATAGTTGTTGATTCTTGGGATTGTTTTATCAAGTGGATCCCTTCTTGGGCTATCCCTATCACTTCATGGATTTGTCTTCCTTCTAATAAAACAAACTATTCATTTGAGTTATATTATGGCAGAATCCACTTGAGTCTATAGGTTATCAATTTAGCAATTATCTTATATAAACAATTACATAATGCAATAGAATAAAAGCCCTCATATGTATATGGACAATCTCTTTTCGAAATTAAGGCAAGAAATGTGGCATTCATTCTGAAGGGAATCCTTCCAAATATCCTTACCTCTTCCACAACTTGAGTTAAGTCATCACCAAACATATAAAAAACGTCAATAAAAACATCTATTGTCCATCCATAAGGTGACAAACTCTTATTCTTCCCCAAGGAATGCAGTATCATCTCTATCTCTGCCTTAACAACTGGCTTGAATAATTCAAAATTTAAATTATCACCCACCATCCTGGGAAATAAACAAATTAACATCAATGTTTCTACCAAGGTAACCCTCTTGGGATCCTTAAACACAGAGCCGAAGTAATTGACTCCTAATTCAACCAATCCATTGAAATCTCTAATGCTCAAGCTCCAATGTTCGAGCTCCCTGATCCTTCAACTCCCAAATCTTGTTTACCATGCATTGATGGTTTGCAATAGTATGATTTTTTTTATTGGTATCACCTAGCTCCAACCAAATCACCTTTCTCTTAATCCTTCAATCCGCTTCCTTCTCCAATAGTAACTTCATTATATTTAACTCCAACCATTTTAATGTGTTAATGAACCCTTCTTCCCTAATCGGAACGCCCATCCTTCAACCAATATTTCCATCTACCTTTCAATCTCTTCTCGCTCATTGTCACGAGCCTTATATATTTCCCTTGCCCATTTGGATACCACTTTCTTCACATTCTTTAATGCATATATAAATTCCTTACCCGTCGTGAAATGAAATTCAAGATCGTTATATGTTATCCAAATATCCCTAACCATCTTGATAAAGGAGTCATATTTAATCCATTCTGTATTAAATTTAAAAGGAGGGACTGACCTATTTTCCCCGCAGCCCATTTCAAAGAAAATTGGGAAATGATCTAAGATCCTATGAGCATTGATCCATGATTTATATTAGGAATTCCTATCCAAAACCACATGGTGAATTAGGAACCGATCAATCCTCTATGGATATCCACTCCCCACTTCCCATTGTTGGACTAAGTAGGTCCAAGTTTAATAGGAGCCACATCCACGAGTCCAAATGACTCCATTTTGCTAAGAAAATACTCACACATGAAATCAGGATGTGCAACGCCTTCCCAAATTTCCCGTCGGTTAAGTGTGAAATTAACGCCACCTCCAAGAATTAGATTGTATTTTTTTAACCAAGGCATCCTAAAATCCTTATCCCAATACTACTTATGACTTGAATAAGGGCCATATATATTAATTACTATAAAAATTTGATCCAGGATTTTGATGTACACAATTGTGCAGTGATTTGGAACAAAACCAAAATAATATAGGAGAGTGATATTATTATTCCACCCTGTAACTATTCTCTGACCCTCTGAGTCTATTACAATAAAATCCAATTCTCCAACAACTTCTTCAAATATGCTACAATTGAAATACCCTTTCCCAATTTTTCTTGAATCAAAACAATTTCTAGACTATTGGATTCTACTAGACATTTTAGGGAAAGGATTTTGGCTTGGCACCCTATCCCATGGGAATTCAAAGAAATAATTTTCATGTTAAACTAGAACCTGGGGGCTCTCCCTACTCTAAGGGCCCCAATTATAGAGACCATTGTCTTCCTTGATTTATTTCCGATATTTCCTTCTCCTGAGTTTTCTTAAGAGCAAATTTCCTGCCTACAAGGTTATGTCACAGGTTCATGAGTGATTCCACCCCCAACCCTCTATAAAGGTATGTGAAAGATGTATCATTCCCCTTGCGCAATTGAATATGATAATGTCCCACCACCCTCTAGGAAAGGTGGAAGAGGAATATGAGATAGTAACTGATCCGACCTTAGAAATTATAAATGAGGGCTCGGTGTCGCGAGAGAGGTCAACAGAGGCATTTAGAATAACGGGAGACATATTATCCTCTACATCTAATTGTTAGACAAGGATCACCTTCAAAGAATCATCTATCCTTCTACTCTTATCTTCCTGGTCAAAAGATAAAATCTCCTCTGTCGCAATAGGGCAACCAATTAAATGACTATAATTAAAAGCAAGCAATGAAAATGTCTTACCAGGGGAGCCAAGTATTCATGCCCTGATACATCCAAATCAAGAGTGTGTTGAGAAACCTCCTCTGGATGACATGCTATTGTATACTATCGGCATTCAACTAAAAATGGTACCATCATCTTAGGTCGCATTTCTTCTATGAGAGGTATCGACCAATTTCCAATAATTAGCTCTTTAGCATTTAATTCTAAGGCATTTTGTTCCACTTTCCCATACTAATTGAAATCTGGACCAATTCCCTTATCTAGTACCTTGAACTAAACTGGGTCCGTCATCACACTGCGATCCTTCCATGTCATGTCCCGACCCGTCAATCCGACCAATAGAGGGAACATGAACAACTTATGGGGTTCTAAATTTTTCCCTTGTGGCCATATTACGAAATTCATAAACATTTAAATGTGTGTAGATGCATATTAAAAATACACAGCGGAAATAAATCATCCCCCCCACACACACAGAGCATGCATATACCAGCATACTTATTGCAGGCATAATAGTAATAACAATAATTCATGCACATTCAACACAACAGTAAATTAGCAATAAACACTTATCTTTTAATTGAAGTTGTCCAAGCAACTAGCTATGGAAGAGCAATGTTCCACCCATCCATAGGAACTCTGTCCAACACTTTATATCTTTGCTGAGAGGCCAACCCTGAGCTGGGCTATGTATCCACTAAGGAGGAACTACATAGGCTCACTCACAGTCATAGGAACACACTCTAATGCTAATCCAACTCACAGCTGGATTTATCAAGCATACATAGGGGCAAGGAAGGTGAATGCTAAGACAGTGAGCTCAACCACAGAGCTACAAGCATCTCAATTGATCCCATCCATCCTTGGCACCCACAATACCTAACACACCCAACAAAAGGAAGGTCCCCTTATCTGCTACAGAGCCCCTCAGGTACCCCTTCCCTCCAGTGCTATTTAGAGTGGTCATAGAAAGGTCCAAGCTGCTAGACATTCCTATATTCTTTCCTTCACTAGGTTTATCAAGCAATTCCAACCCCTGATCCCTCTCAAGATTCAATTGTCTCTTGGATTATCTGCTTTCTGGTCACACTAACTTCAACCATGAAATTCACTAATGATGTAACCAAGGCCAAGGCCAAGGGCCTTGGCCTTGAGCTCCACGCTAGGAATCATACACTGCATATTTACAATATTTACATATCGATCCAATAGTTTAAAGGGTCAAAATGGGGGTATTACATTCCCCTTCCCACTCCCACCAAATTGTGCATTCTTCCGCCAGACCTTTTTGACCATACTCCTCGAACAATCATGAAAATGAGATCAATGAAAAGGAACATTCACGTAATCAAGTGTTAATGTATGAGCCTTCCCATCTCAAACCAACTCCATTGACTCACCCAATCCATTTCTCAAATCTACATCCACTAGAACTTGAGCTAGGGATCTGTCATCCTTCGACAAAAAACTATCATCAACCACCACCATTTTCCCTAATGTATTGCCAATAGCCCAAATGGAAAGTTCTATCCATAACTCCATTGCGAGGTTTGGGAGCTTGACCCATATAGGACTGTTATAGCATGATTTTCCAACATGCCTTTTATTAGTTGATTTACTTCATTTCAAACTCCCTTACCCGGTTATGGTTCAAACCCCATTATCCATTCTCAAACAAATCTTCAAAATTATTAATTTTATACACGAACATGACCTATGTGTGGCTAGATTGCATCCACACAAATCTATAGTGTCTAGCCTGCGTCCCTACTAGTTTGAAAGTAAAAAATAAAATAAGTTTCAGGAAATGTGAAAAAACAGTTTCACGGTTATTCAACTGTCCTTTTCCCATAAATAACTAATGGAACTACCCAAACTATCTTCCAAAATTATAACAGAGGTGGGAGGAAGCATGAGAAGGATGAGAGAGAAGAAGAAAAACACCGTTGTGTTTCTCTTTTGCATATTGAAACCATAAACCCTAATCCTAAGTCTGCAGTTGAAACCCCCATATCTGGAAATCTGCATTTCCAGCATTCTCCATTTCTTTCTTGCTAAGAAACTATCAGATTGTTTTCTTTAGGCATGCCTTTGGAGTATTGAAGAGGTGTGTATGTGTGTAGCTTGGGACAGAGGAACATCTAGTTTCAGAACAGTTCCGCAGCCGAGAACAAGTGAAATCTATCTTGTATCTTGTTGTTATTTTGTATAAAGAATTATCTTTCATGTTGGTATCTTGTTATTTATAATCTTGCAAATTCAACATATTTATTTGTGATTAAATCATTATATTTGCATAAGTCTACTTGTATCTTTGTTCTTGTTTATGATTGCAGATTATTAAAGATACATTTGGAGTAAAGTTGAAGAGAAGGATCTTCTACAAACGTTAGACCCAAGGTAGGAAATATTTATGTTTTTTGTTTTCAATCATGAACTGTAAATTGATTTAAATTGCATTTACTGGCAGGATTGTTGTGATTTTTTTAACATATCATGTGTTAAACTAGTAACTACTCATTTTAGAACCCTTATAGAAAGGAATTTTGTCCCTCTAGGTTGTTATTTTTCAATTTTCTCGTGCATGTACGTGGGCTATTGTTAAAACAGGCGGGTTTTGGGCTTGGAGTGTTCTCTATTTTTGAAAAAAAAAAAAAATTCCCAGGAACGCGACCTGAACACTAGACATTCTCATCCACCATGATCTGTTAGTGCATAGACTGCGTCCGTTAATTTTTCTGTTTTTCTTTAGTTTTATGTTCTCAAAGCTGGGAATGTGGGTTGTTGTTTTATCTAAATTGATTGCGAAAGGTTAAGTGTCAATTGGCTAGTCTAGAAATTGCTTTCTTCCCAAGAACAATAACTTTCTTTTTGAGGCCAAATTGAGTTTTTTTGGTGGATATTTTTTTATTATTTTCCATCCACTCTTTATAGTTCTTTTTCAGTTTTTGTACATTGTTTAGCTCCAAGGTTATAAAAAACTCGGAATTTGTTCTTTATACTTCTTATAAAAGAAAAGAAAACAAACTTTTCTTTAAGAGTTTGTAAAAAGGATTTTTGCTTTATTTTGTTCTTGTGTGTGCATTGAAAAAGTAAAAGAAAAACTTTGCTTTTAAGTCTTTTTCTTTCTTCTGTTTTTGTTTACAAAACGAAAAGAAAAGTTTGCATAAGTTGTAGTTTCATTTCTTTGCATATAGTTAAAAAGAAGAAGAAGAAGAAGAAAAGAACTTATTAGTAGGATTCAATTTTCTCTTTCTTTTTTCATTTAGTTTCTAGAAAAAGAAAAGTTGTGCATTTCATTTAAATATTACAAGCACTCATTTGCTTTCTATGAGCGCTATTTCATCTTAAAAGCTTATTTCATGTAAAAGAGTCAAAACATCATAAGTCGCATCTCCACACCAGTTGACTAATAAATCCATCTAAAATGAATGCTTTAGTTAAAATCAACTAGAACTTTTTCTTTTTAGGGACGTTCACCAATAACTTAAGTTAGCACTATGGAATAGGACAGTTGTAAACTTTCCAAAGCACATAAAATTTGAAACAGTAGTGATCTTTCTTCAGGATAGGACAAATCCAATTGTGTAAGCAATGTGACCAGGAAGCTCTACTTACACTAGAGTTAAGCACGAGGTTGTGTGAAGTTAGGTTGCAGAGAGATACCTCCAATTCCTAATCAAGCATCTGCCAGGGGTTTTACGTATACTGGGACTCTCTTCAATACCTAAGTACTATTGAAGTTTCAGGTTTAGTTACCGTTCCCTACGTATGATTCTGACCTGCAACTGTTCCCATGGACGCTGTGAACTAATTGGTAGCCATAGTATATTGTCCTAGGATCATGCATAGCTAACAAAGGATTTTTGCGAACACCTTGGGTGGGATTTGAGTGCAGACCATTAGTACCCTTGGAGGGTGTTTTTCTAGATTTATCTACAAAAACAATTGTACCAAGAAGGGAAACATGCCCGACATCAGAAACTACTTTCAACCTTTTCTATTTTAGTGGTGGGACATAATCAACCCACACTAAAAATTCGGAAGGATGATCTGTTTTCCTGCCTTGATATCCTTAGGACACCTTTTAGTGGTATGTTGTTTGCTCTGTGTGTGTTTTAGTTGGCCTTAGGAATTCTGAGTCTAATTTTTTTTTTAAGGGTGGAAGATCAACCACTTTGTTGATCAGGGAGGATTCAAAATCTTCCTCTAGTTACAGTGGATCCTCCACCACCTCCTCAGAGGTGCCACATAAACACAAGTGAAACATTTGAACCAATTGGAATAACTAATATTCTTGGGGAACTTGAACTTATCAAGAACAACACTCCTACACTACACACTACTTCAGTTGAAGATCTACAAGTTGAAGGATTTGTTAGACCTTTTAACCCACCTTTAACTAGACCTCACGATCTAGTTGTAGTACAGATTCATCCTTCTAGTGAACCCAAGTTAAGCGCTTATAGGATTATGAGCAGATTTATTATGGATAATGAAGGTGAAGGATTAGGGGACTTAGGTACCCCTACATATACCATAATATTAGGGGGGATTTATACTCCTCAAGTTAGCACCCATATCCCTTCCACAACCTAGGTTACTACTACCCCAGTTGTGACTTCTATTACTAGCTCTATGCAAGTAGGGTCTTTGGTTACTCAATATTTGAGTGTTCCTTTTTCAATACCCTCGGGGACTAATGCTTTTACATATGGCATGCCTATAATAAGTATACCAAATTTTTCCTTCACATTTACCCCTACATCCCAAAACTCTGTTGTTGCTCCTAGTGGTTTTGCTTTCTCTTTTCAAGGTTTTCCCTAGGGAGGGGGGCACATTCTGTTGGAATATTCTCACCATCTTATTTTGTTCTTGCATGCTTTGTATGCATCCATGCATTCCATGTATTTGAAGTTGAGTCTCCTAGCACCTTTGGGCCCCCCAAAGCTTGTTTTTGGCCATCATTAGCCCTCCTATCCACTCAGAGCGCCTTGGTTACATCATTGAATTCCAAATTCACCCTCATACATGATTTTAGGGCACCTTATCCCCTTGATTTCCTAGTTAAATGACTGTTACACCTAGTGTCGCTGCTACTGAGTGTAGGAGCACCTATTTTGACCACTACAAGTCAGTATTTTTCCCCCTTGGAGTCTCCTCGCCTATTTTGGTGCACACATGATTCAGTTATGCTCATTTCTAAATCAATTAACTAATTATTCATCATCGGTGGCCACTGAACCTTATCGTGAGATGGTTCCAATGCAAACTAAGCCTATACTTGAGGTGAATTCGAATCCTCCCAAGAGTATCGAATTCATTCTATTGTAACATTCTTTTATTTCTAGCTTACAGTTTATTAATGTATCGACATCAGTTTATCATGTGTGTTTCAATTTTATGAGTGAATTGATCCATGTCTTTGTCTAATTCTTCTCAGTAATAACAATGTGAAATTGTGAGGTTTGTTCTAGCTTGGTGATCTATCCCTATGGAATTTCACATGGTATCAGAGCTCGTGAGAGCTTTTGAGTGCAGCAGTAGCAACAATTGTAGTAGTAGCAACAGTTGTAGTACTTGCAACAATAGATTGAGCAACTGCTTTTAGTAGAGCACCAGAAGCCTCTGGATTTCCACAGCAGATCCTGGTGCCATTACATTGAATTCATTAGACAAATCCTTTAAGGTCTATCCAGGTGTGAAGGATACAAATAAAAGTGCCTACTTGTAACGTCCCCCTCACCCAATTCGACCATCGGGAGGGGACGCTGGCCAAATATGGGCTCTCAAATTTCACCCCAAAACCATAATACGATTTCCAACAATAAAATGTGTACAAAAACTTAATTAAACATGCACAACGGAATTTAAAATTGTTGATGTCCATTTTTGTCATTTAACGTGCTCTGGTGACACTACTTTTGTCATTTTTGGCATATTAATCCATACTTCTTGCCATTCAAACCGTCAATCAGACCCATGTTTATTGACAATTATCTCACATTTCTAGGCGTGCTTGGCATATAGTTTTTGTTCTACAGGTTGTGGTTGTCATTCAGACCTTCATTCATACGCTCGTTCACGTTGAAGGTGTCCAACTGCATTCGAACCATTGTTCAGCCCTCCGTTCACACCCGCAGAATCGTTGGTTGGAATATTCTGGCGCATTAAAGACAAAAACGGTGACATGGGTTCTGTTGGCAACGTGTCCCTCATAGTTCGTGAGCCTCCATTCTAGAAGATCCGTCCTCCTGTCCGCCTAGCCTGACAACACAACCTCTTCCCACGTCGAAAGGAACCAATGCACAGCTACTCGCGTCAGGGACAACCAACGCCCGTGGAATCAGGCAGACGGCCTATGTGTTGTGTTGGGTCGTTTCTGTAGCCATTAAGACCTCTATTTTTAGATAGGTTGACCACTGAAAGGGTCGACCTTCTCTCTTATTGTAAAAAATTATATAAAGACGTCTCTTGTGGAGAAACGCAACATCATAACAGTAGTTGGAGAAATACGCAAAACTAGAAAACGATTTTATAACTTTTGACTTAGTTAATAGAAATTTATGATTCAGCTGTTGATGTTCTGTTGGTGATTAGTTTGAGTTAGTTTCAAATCCCTGATTACTGAGCAGGGCCCCTCAACAACCAGAGATTTTTATCATGTATATTTTGTATTTCTTTTCTGCAAGTAAATAGTTTCAATTTTCAGTACATGTATTTAATTCGGTTTTTCCTGTAGATGTCATTCCTCTGTTTCCTGTAATATATGTCTTGCTGCTAATTTAATTCATATCTTCATAATTTAAAGTGACCGGTCATGCATAGTTTCTCTTAGTTTGCTTTTAGTCTTTTCAATTGCAATTAGATAAAGTTAACTAGTTAGTGTTTCAAGTTCCATTCATAATTAGATTTAGTTCTGTTAATTTTCTAGTAGCTATAGATTAATTTCACTTACATTTCAACCTTGTTTTATTATGCAATAGAAATAGTTTATTTCTTCAGATAATGATTAGTATAAATTGCTTCTTGTTAGTTCAGCTTTAAACAGTCTATTTACTGCTTTTCTTGCACTGTAGGTTCATATGCATCAACCAGCTGGCGTTAAGATCATTCAGCCTGCTTGTTTTCTTAGTTTATATTGTTTTTTGTCATCCGGACTGCCATTCGAACTGTCTTTCAGACTATCATCCGGACTGTCATACGGACTTTAATATTTTCTGCATTGTTTTTATGCTTGTTTAGAGTTCAATTTCTTAGATTTTTGGATTGTCATATTTATTGTAATTGATCAGCATTCATATATGTAATTAGGACCTTGTTTTGAACCACATAAAGTTTCAATTAAATTTTATATCTGTTTTCAGTTCTTATTCATTCCTTAACTTTGCTTTAGTTTGCCTTCCAAATTATGTTTCTTTTATCTCTGATTTCTTAGTACTTTATTGTTCCAGAACTTATTAATTTCATTCTTAGATTGGTCTATTTAATTCTTATCAAGTTTAATGTTGGATTAAACTTAGTAATTTCATTCTCCAAAGCACATTAGTTTTTCATAGTTTAATCATAATTTTAGTTCAAGCATAGGATATGTTCTCCTCATTTGCATAGTTAATGAATATGTTCATAGGATAAGATTTGATTCAGAAATAGAATATATTTATCAAGTTTTCTACTTGCTTCTAGATCAAAATTCATGTTCAAGTAAATATCTTTATCAAGTTTTCTACTTGCTTCTAGATCAAACTTATCTCCAAGTCATTTACTTATGGATAAAGAATAACTTGCAATGTTTAAGATTAGTTGTAATTGGTAACTTTGTAGCTTACATCTCTTTGTAGAAGTTAAATTAGATTTACTTCCATTTTGTTTCCCTGTTACATTTGAAAGTCATTTCGATACATTTTCCCCAGTTCCTATCACATTTAACACAATTCCTCATAATCCTCAAGGAGAATGGAATAAGGTAGCTTAGCTTAGTTTTGAGTATTTGTTGAATGCATGAATAAGTTAACTGTTGAATTTCCTAGGTTCATTAAGTAGTTTGTAATTTTGCTTAAGATAACATAGTTTCTTGTTTCCATAAGTTAGTTGTCAACTGAGTTATTTCATAATTAGATTTCTGAACTTTATTCATAGTTGTTCCTTTCTAATTCTTAGATTAGAGTTTGAATAGTTGATCAGTAGTTTCCATTTTCATAGAAGTAGTTTGCTTTTAATCAAGTCTTGTTTCCTAGAATAATATTGTTGTTTTTATCTTTTCAGTCAGTGTTCATGGAGTAGAGTAGTATAGATTGATACTATTTTGATCTATTGGTTTAGTTAGGTTTAATCAGTTTAGTAGTTGTATTTATGAAGTTTGACTCGGTTTTTCATTTTGAAAGATCTTTTGATCTTTTCATTATTAAACAATTCCAAGGTCTGTCGAGCCGAAGTTTTAGGTACCATTCTACCTCAGCATATACTGTGCCACAACTCTAAGATTACCAACCCTAGTCGATAATTAAATATTTCGTGATTCATTAAGACAGTAAATACACCCAACATTTTGGTGTCGTTGCCGGGGAGTTGTAGATAGGTAGAATTCAGTTGTAGATAGGTAGAATTTTTTCTTAAAACTTAGTGATAGGTAGAATTCTCCTTTTTGAAACTTAGAAATAGGCTGGTGGCGGGTGAGCGATAAGACAAGAGGTAAGAACCTGTGCATCTGTTATAACAGGCATCCCCAAAACCCAGTAATAGTAGTAATGCAATTGAAACTTGTTTTAAGTTTTAGCTTGTTTTCATGAATAGGTCTAGAGACTCGAAAGGTAGATACATTAAAACTAGGTTTCCTACTAAAATTCCTACTAACCTATACGGGGGGCATGCCACCCCAACTACTAACTCAACAGAAAGGTATCAGAATACACCTAAAGGGGATAGTCCTACTTGGAAATCCAAGGAAATCATTTCTGGAAACCATTTAGGGGGAACCATAGAGACATCAGAGGAGTTTGTTCATAAAGAAACACCACTAGAAGAACCTCAAGCTCATATTGAGACTGAACTTAGACAAGAGGAAATTCAAAAGGATAAAACATCGGAACCTCTCAACCCTCCATTAGATCAAAAGCCCAAAGACACTACCTTTTCAATAGTATGTGGTCCAAACCTAGTAGACTTTGTTGATCCTGCACAAGTAGACGCTCTTTTTGAAAATTTTGTGAACATAGTTGTCTCACAGATTGAAACAACAACTATAGGACCTTCAAAACTGGGCTCCCACATAGTTGGTAATTCCTCTCCTAAAAAGAAGAATACTATCCCTAAAACAGAGCGTTGGGACATCCCATATTCACCAATAAAGGAACCACCTAGGTACACTCTCTTTGGAAATCAAATCTTCATGGAGGATGAAAATGAAGATCATGTCCAACAAGATGAAGAAGAGGGAGAGGTTAGAACTGAAGGTACTTTTGGGTTCCCTGTCTTAGACATTGCACAAGATGTAACCATGAAAAACATCCCTCCCTCCTCACTACCGACCTTTTATGGGAAGAGTAGTGAGGATCCAGATACATTCTTATTCGAATTTGACATTTTGTGTAGGAGCTATAACTACCTACAAGATGGCCAAAAGCTAAAACTTTTTCCTGCCACATTAAAAAAATTCTGCTCTTCGATGGTTTATGGGGTTAGGAGAATCCAGTATTAGAACTTGGGATGACATGAAGACTGCATTTATACAGAAATATCAGGATTACTGTAAACCTAAGGACTCTCGCAATGACATTTTTAAAATACAACAACTTGAAGATGAGAGCCTAGAAAACTATCTCGAAAGATTTAACTATGTGTTACATAAATCAAAGTATAGTGATCTTCGAGAAGATGCAGTTAGAACACTCTTCCTTAAGGGAATCTTAGAAGAATTCTTAGAAAATCTTAATCTCATGGCAGCAGGCGACATTTCTCATAAGCCTTTTTCACAAATCTGTGAACTGTGTAGGAATTACTCTAGGAGTAGAGGGAAAAGTGGAATACATTTTCGAGAATCTTATCCTATGAACCTAAAAGGAAATACATCCAGTCCTGGTGGAGTTACAAGGGTAGAATTGGGAAACCTATTAGAAAATTTCAAAACAGATATTTTAGGAGTCATGGGTTCTCAATTAGATGCATTACAAGCTAGAAGGAGATAGGATGAAGAGCGTGCAGCAATGAGTATTTTCTGTCATAGGTGTAGAACTAAACATCCCCAACAGGAACGTCCACTGAATAATGTTTCAATATGCCACATTTGTACAGAAGAACATCCAACTAACAACTATCCATCGTTGCCTGGATTACAAGTTGTATACAAGAGTGGGAATTTTGGTGAAACATCTAGGAGGCCTTGGAAACCTAGAGACCAACCTTCATATCATGACCCATCATCGTAATTTCCACCCTATTACCATCCTTATCAACCTCCTCAACAATGGAACACTTCAGGTTGGAAAAATTGGCCACCTCAATATCCTCCTCAAAATGCTCAACATCAACAATGGTCACAAGGATGGAGAGGACAAACATATGCTCAACCACCTCCTCCTATGCCTAACTATCCTTACCCACCTAATACCCAACAGCTCTTGCCTGGATTTGTACCTCCTTCACTACCCCCTATCACAAATCAACCTCACCATTTCCAGAATATGAATCCACCAAGACCCACAATATTACCTGCACAACTGATACCAAATCCTAACAACAAGCCAACTCAAGCTCTTAACAGCATTGGGTTGCTACCTCTTCCATCATATGCCATTTCGACCGCACCAGTGCATGAGATTCAACTACGGTCTGGAAGAGTTATGCAAGATCATCTCAAATCATCAGTTGTTATCCGACAAGAGAATGAAGAAGAAGACATACCTAGTGAAATTTTGAATGATGCAATTCTCAAAGATGTGGTTATTCCAAAATCTTCAACACACAACCATCCTCATAAAGAAGTAATTACAAGAGAAAAATCACCCCCTTATTTGAAGCATCTAGTAATAGAAAAACCTGTAACCTATCCAGAGTATGATATCATTAACGAATTAAAAAATATTTGTATTAAGATCCCTTTGTTATAAGCCATTAAAGATATACCAATTTATAGTAAAGTGATAAAGTAACTCTATATTAAAAGACCAGGTAAAAAGAAAAAAGACCCTTCGACAATTCATGTCATAGGTGAAATGTCAGATTACATAGCAAACCAACCTAGAATCCCAAAGTATACAAATCCAGGAAATCTTGTGGTAACTATTATCATTAATAACACTGCCATAGGAAAAACACTTATTGATCTAGGGGCTGCTATTAACCTGATGAATACCATAGTTTTGGAAACTCTCCATTTAGGATAGTTCCTCCGCCCTACCCCAACAATGTTAGAATTAGCAGATCGCACTATGGTGCAGCCTGTTGGGATCTTAGATGATATCACTGTATCAGTAGCTTCATGGGAATATCCCATGGACTTTATGGTCATGTAGAATCAAAGGACACCCCATTATTTTGGGAAGACCTTGGTTAGCCACTGCTAACGCATTTATAGGATGTAGGGATGGAGAGATGATTATCTCTGATGGGTTATCTACAAGAAAACTAGCTTTATACCCACCAGCACAACCAGTAACTGAAAACCTGTTTTGGTTAGATTGTCCTTTTGGGGATGAGAATTTGGAAGAACTTTCCCTTGTTAGTGATTTCTCCTGGGCACTTCAAGAACATAATACCGAGAATGTGTTGAACCAATTTATCTCTTCCACAACATGTATAGACTTCCCTCGGTCTTTTTCCCAACTTGACCGAATCTTTGGAGATGAATTCCAAGAAAACATGAGCCTCTCAACATTTACGAATACTCCTTGTGTCTTTACAATCGAAGAACATATAGGATCCTATACCATACCCTGTGAGGTTAGTCCTGAAAAATTTCTACATATAAATGCAGGTTTAGATGAGAGTCAACAAAAACAATTACTAAAGGTTCTCAAGAGTCAAACTGGAGCATTTGCATGGGAATACACCGATATGAAGGGTATACACCTAGACACTTGTATTCACCACATTTACACAAACTCAAACATACCGCTTGTCAGGAAGCCCCAGAGAAGAATGAATCCAACCCTAAAAGATATAGTTAAAGATGAATTACAAAAACTCCTTAATGCTGGTTTCATTTACCCAATTTCTAACAGTAAGTGGGTGTCTCCTCTGGTAGTAGTTCCAAATAAAGTTACAGGGAAGTGGCATATATGTGTTGACTTTCGAGAATTGAACAAGGCCACTCTTAAGGATTATTTCCCTTTACCTTTCATTGATCAAGTGTTAGATACCTTGTCAGGGAAACAATACTTCTCCTTCCTTGATGGGTATAGTGGATACAACCAAATATTAATAGCACTTGAGGATCAAGACAAGACAACCTTTACTTACTCTTGGGGGACATATGCCTATAGAGTTTTATCATTTGGTCTATGTAATGCACCTGCTACTTTCGAGCGTGCAGTCTTAGGAATTTTGCTGACCTCATACATGATTGTGTAGAAGTTTATGTGGATGATTTTACAGTTTATGGTAATACCTTCCAAGAAGCCCTTGATAACCTTGAAACAGTTCTTATTCGATGCCAATAAACGAACTTAGCCCTTAGCCATGAAAAATGTAAGATGTTGCTAACCGAGGGCATAGTTTTGGGACATCATGTCTCTCTTCAAGGTATCAAGGTAGATCTTGCCAAGATAGAAATAATTGTTAATCTTCCTATTCCAAAAACTCCGAAGGAGGTAAGGAGATTTCTTGGCCATGCAGGCTACTACAGACGTTTTATTGAAAACTTCACCAAGATAGCCGCACCTATGTTCAAATTACTCATGAAAGATATAGATTTTCAATGGATTGAACCTTGTCAACATGCCTTTGAAACTTTGAAGGAAAAGCTATATGTGGCACCAATACTTAGGGGCCCCAATTGGTCCCTTCCATTCCATATATCCATTGATGCTTCCGACATAGCCATAGGAGTAGTCTTAGGTCAAAAAGAAGGACAAACATCACATGCCATCTATTTTGCTAGCAAAAATTTGACTCCTGCAGAATCAAAATACATTGTTACTGAAAAAGAGTTTCTGGCAGTAGCCTATGCCATCAATAAGTTTCGTCATTATATTACAGGATATGAAGTTTTTGTACACACAGACCACTCCGCCATCAGATTTTTAATGAACAAAACAATCACCAATGGCAGGGTGACTCGGTGGCTTATTTTGTTACAAGAATTTAACATCACTGTTGTTGATCGTTCCGGTCGAGAGAATGTGGTAGCATATTTTCTCTCTCTTATCCAAATTGACGATAGTGCCAGTCCCGTTGATGATAGATTTCCTGATGAACATTTGTTCGTTGTGTCTATTCAAACCCCTTGGTTTGTAGACATAGCCAATTATTTAGCAAGTGGAAAGCTACCAAACCATCTCTCCCCACCCGAGAAACATAGGATCATAGTTCAAAGTTCTAGTTACTCTTGGGTGGACAATGATCTTTTTCGTACTGGTCCTGATCTTATTATTAGACGATGTGTACGAGAGGATGAGATGGTAGAGATCCTTCATGCATGTCATGATGGACCTTACGGTGGGCATTTTTCTGATAAGAGAACAACATACAAAGTGTTGCACTTTGGATATTACTGGCCAAGCATTTTCAAAGATGTTGCCAAGTATGTCAAGGGATGTGACAGTTGCCAAAGAATGGGTATACCTACGCCATCTGATGAGATGCCCTTACAACCCCATGTTATGATTGAGCCTTTTGAAAAATGGGGTCTAGATTTTGTAGGGCCAATTTCCCCTATGTCTCGCAAAAAGAAGTACATCCTAGTCTATACAGATTATGTCACCAAGTGGGTAGAATCTAAAACCTTATTCCGAGCCACAGAAAAATCTGTGATGGAGTTTATATATGAAGAAATATTCACCTGATTCGGTGTACCTAGGGAAATTGTAACCAATCAAGGATCTCAGTTTACCTCCAAATTAATGAAAGAACTTACTGACAAATATGGTATTAGACATTGTAAATCTTCACCATATCACCCGCAAGCCAATGGTCAGGTAGAGTCTACAAACAAGGTATTAGAATCCATCCTGACCAAGACTATCCAGTTACACCACAAAGACTAGGAAGATATGCTTCCAGAAGCCTTGTGGGCTTATAGAATAACTTGGAGGAACACCACTGGCCACACACCTTATGAGCTTGTTTATGGTAAACAAGTTCTCCTACCCATTGAGTTTCAAGTCAAAACATTTCGTATGGTTGCTCAGTTAGGAATGAATCTAGAAGAAGCACAGAGACAACGAATCCTGCAGATAAATGAATTAGACGAGATTAGGCAAGATGCCATTCAACGCACAATTCTAGTACAAAACCAACGCAAAAAGTGGCATGATAAATATATCAAACAGAAGCAATTCAAAACTGGAGACTGGGCATTACTTTTTTATTCAAGGTACAAAAACTTTAAAGGTAAACTAACTACTCATTGGATGGGTCCATATGAAATTGTTACAGCTTTCAATAATGGATCTGTTGAAATTAAAACAATTGATGGTTCACAAATTTCTTTTGTTGTAAATGGCCATAGATTAAGACTTTATCATCAACCAATATCTAAACAAGACTTTGTGCATAATGTTTTACAATAGAAGGAGATGGAGCTGGTTGAAGAGGAAGTCATTCCTCCTTCTTCTGGTTCTTGAATTATTTTGGGTTATCTTCATTTGTATATATATGTAAATATGTTTTTTGTTTCTTTTAATAAATAAGAGTCATTTCTAACAGTTGGTTGCATTAATACAGGAAATTCTTATGATTAGCCTATGGAATTTTGTCAATTAAAACAGGAAGACTCTTCTCCTTTCCCTAATTTTGATCAATTTTCATATGACTTCTCTTTGTACATATGTTTTTGTTTTAAATAAATTTGAATCATCTAACAAATGGTTTTGCAGTTTGATTACAAAAACCTTATCTCTATAATCAGTTCATAAAATATTATCTGAAAAAGGGAAGTGTTCTAAAAAAAATCATAATGCACCCTAACTCCTTCTCTTTTGATTATTGTTGAAAATTGAAAATTGATAGTGAAAAGATAAAGTGTTCTTTATATATATCATTCCTAACCACTTTCTTCTATAATTCTTTTTGTTAGTTTCATTTTTGTGCTTCTGTATATGGTATTTGATTCAAACATGCACATTCCTAATTTATCATTAGAACAGTTGCTTAAGACCTACTTTACTCATCATGTTTTCAAAGTTCTATCTTACACCTATGGACTACTAGTTCATCCTAGACTCATTATCAAAACTTGTCTCTTAAGCACTTTTAAAAAAGGTAGCCCAAGAGTAAGTGATATTTTCTACTTGTGGGGAACATTACTAATCTTTTATGAAGAAGATAGACTGAGAGGTCAAGGAACAAATTTAGGTTATTCTCTTTTGACATGATCTATAATCCAGGCTATTATCAATAAAGTTACTCATAAGGTTCACTCTAAACATTTGAATTATGTGTTTAGCAGGCTTAGCACACTCTAGTGCCAACTGGCTTCCTCATACTAAAATCATTATACAAAGCAAACCCGTCAGGGTACTGAACAGGCTCGCTGGCAGCGGGTCCATGCTAAGTAAAATCTTAAACAAGGAAGCTCGGTAAATGCAAGTAAACCCGTCAGGGTATTGAACAGGCTCACTGGCAGCAGGGCTATGCTTGCATGGTACCAAGATAAACCCACCGGGGTACTGAACAGGCCTACTGGCAGCGAGGCAATATCAGGTAAAAGAGGTTTGGTTAATGCATTGCTCTACACATGGCTCATCTAAAAACTTGAGTATACGAATACATGTTTAGGCCAATTATTTATACTATCATTAGAAAATGGCTGTAAGTTGGACTTGGACCCTGTCATCTGATTTAAACAATACCTACGATATGATTATCCTAGAAGTGGGACCCATAACTATAGAAATCTCACGAACTTCAGGGTGAACTTTATCTATATTCTTTGGATGACAAGAGATCTTTAAAACGGTCATGGATGACTGGTTTTCCTATGGAATTTTTAGCATCAACTGTACCATCATTATTCATATGGTCTTCCTAAGCACTGTTTTTTTTTTTATGAATGTGCATACATGAATCATCTCCATTATTAATTAGTATTTCTTTTTCTTACAAAAACAACAGCATTTTAGAGTTATTGGTTAAACTATTAATTGAAAATATTCGAATACCAATCAGTTTTCATTGATGGCTTGAGGACACGCCATATTTTTGGATTGGGGGAGGTTCATAACTGTTTTTACTTTCTGAATATTTATAAAAAGTTCTGACAAAATGATAGGTGTTTTCAAGAATAATGAAAATAGCAGAAGATTGTTCTGATCCATGATAAATAAAGAAGAACGCAACTAAAGTTTCAGAAAAGCAGGTTCACATCATCCTTTTGTATGTTGACAGCTCCAGAAAAATTCTCTGCATAATTAGCAGCAGCCAGATCCAGCAAAGCACATTTTGTAAAGAAGGTCTGTATGAAGGATCGAATGAAGGGTCGAATGACGATCCGAATGAGGTGACGAATGAGGCGACTGAACGACGATCTGAATGAAGTGTCGAATGATGATCCAAATGAAACCATAGTTATAACAGCATGATTGAGTGTGCTAAGGTATCTAATTTTTGAATTCTGCTGGTAAAATCTAACTGACTAACCATACCAAGGATTAATCAAATGTCATCTCTGCACACGATCTCATTCCTTTACTCATTTTGATTTCATCAAATGAATCAATTAATCATGCATTATTGATTTTCATAATCATTATATGGCTATCATATGATTTTAACCTTTCATTAAGTTATATGCATGCGATCTATCATTACATTAGTTAAAAGTCATCATGATCTTTTATGTCACCTATGCTTATAATCTCATGATGAAAATTACATTCAACCTATCCAAAGTTTACTTTGGACATGGTTGAATATATCATAACCATACGAATTCACTAACGCACGCATCTTTATGATGGCACACGATTCAATATTTTTGCATGATAGCATGATCGTTCAAACGTGCTAAATCTCTGGCTCACGATCATTCAACCGTTCGAACGGATCACATTTTAAACCAACGCCTGCGTGAATTTTGCCTCATTCTGCCTGCCCTCGTCCTCTCCGCGTCTATCAAGCCACGTCTCTTACAATTTCTTGCGTTCCCTGTACCTCTTACATCCATCCACCTCTGTCTAACAATGTCGATCCGCCACGAGCCTGGAAGCTACCAGGATTTGCTCTGCATCCTTGAATTCAAAGCATGTTGTGAAGTGTTTCTTCGAGCGGGCTGGGGTCCGTTCCTCCAGCTTCTCGAGGGCCATGATGATGAGATCTCACTGTTATTTTCCAAAGGATTCGATGGCAAAATGACTAAGGATGGACATCTTACTTTTCCTGTAACGGAGGAGTTTATTGCGTTGGCCACGAAGCTTCCACGAGAGGGTGCATGTTGGCACAAACACCTTTTTCTCCTGTGGACAGCTCATGAATTTGCTCTCAGAGCTGAATACCAACACGTTGCAGGCACAAAAGGGTTCCACTGGGAGTGGATTAAGCCTGAATATCTCGAGCCCTTGACTGTTATCATCTGGTTGATCACCTGTGAAGGCAAGTTCACCATTTTCAAAGCGTACCACTTCCGTTTATTAGCTCATTTTGTTAATGACCAGGCCCTAAATTTTCCATTCTATTTCCTAAAGAGCCTTGAGAAAATGTCGAGTCAGGTGAGGAAAAATGTAGTTAACCCCACTGGCATTTTATACCATCACTGTCTCATAAAAATCTTGATCACCCACTAGTTAAAGGAAAAGGGGCAAAAATGGGATATCTTTGTGTTTGAAGTACTAAACCCCCATTTGGTAAAAAATCCCCTTGTCAAAGCCTCTGCCTCTCACAAGCGTCACCGATTTCAAACTCATGCTGATGAGCATGCTCAAACCTCTGCCCAAGCAAAAAGGGATATTAAGTCTGTGAAGTTTAGTGAGGGTGCCTCAGGAGAAATGCACATTGTCCATTCATCCTCTTCTCCTGAGCATGACCACGAGGACACGACCATGACACCCCCACTTTTTTCACCAATACCCACTAAATCTAGGAGGGAAAACCGTGATCAGTCCGTTGACTAGACCGTCGTCCAGTCTGTCATTCATCCCGTCATTCAACCGGTGCATTCAGACAACCCTGATGACTAAGAAAATGACCCTGTCTTTGAATCACCCCTTCTTGCGTTAGCCAATATCTCTGCCAGTTTGATTGAAGCCCCTACCTTTGAACCTGCTCCTACACACCTCGAAGATAAGGCTCTTGAAGAACACACTACATCTGCTGATCTCGAAACTTGTTTAAAGGAATCGAGCCCTCACAAAGATCAGGAGTCTTTTGTAGAGCCATCTACTCCACTCCATCAAACTATGGATAGATTGACCCAAGACATAGCACAGTTAAAAAGCCAGAATGAGAAGTATGTAGAAATTATTTTTGATCTGCGTCAAGAGAACAAGGAATTACATTTACAGGTGAAGAGTGTAGAAGACTTGAACAGAGCCATAACATCCTCTTGTGACTCTCTCCAGACGAGGCACAACACCCTGAGAGCTCAAGCCAGGAAGTTCAAGCCTAAATCCACTTCCTCTTCTAAGTCGAAGGCAGTTGCTACCGCACCTAGGCCTTCTTCCTGACTTCCTCTCTGTTTTGCTCAGTGGGACCTGGCATATCTCCAGTTTCGGGGAATGTTGATGTCCATTTTTGTCATCAGTTTTTTTCATTTAACGTGCTCTGGTGGCACTACTTTTGTCATTTTTGGCATATTAATCCATACTTCTTGCCATTCAGACCGTCAATCAGACCCAGGTATGAACTTATTTACATATCACATGAATCTTGATTAAATCTCATCATTTTATGGTTTATTGACAATTATCTCACATTTCTAGACGTGCTTGGCATATAGTTTTTGTTCTACAGGTTGTGGTCATCATTCAGACCTTCATTCAGATGCGCGTTCATGCTGAAGATGTCCAGCCACATTCGAACCGTCGTTCAGCCCTTCGTTCACACTTGCGGAATCGTTGGTTGGAATGTTCTGGGGCATTAAAGACAAAAACGGTGACATGGGTTCTATTGGCAACGTGTCCCTCATAGTTTGTGAGCCGCCATTCTAGAAGATCCGTCCTCTTGTCCGCCTAGCTTGACAGCGCAACCTCTACCCACGTCGAAAGGAACCAACGTACAGCTGCTTGTGTCAGGGAGAACCAACGCCCGTGGAATTAGGTAGACGGCCTGTGTGCTGTGCTGGGCCGTTTTTGTAGTGTAACGCCCCCTTCCATCATTGGATGCAAGGAAGGAAAACGTTAACAACACACTGGCTTATCGGAGACTTAGCCCCAATAATTTTTGCACATAAAATCCTAACATTTTAAAAACGTCCTTATGCAGATTCATCTCAATTTAAACACAGCGGAAATTAATCATTACGTATGCACACTATTTCTTCATACATTCAGCATACCCATATCATTCATACATGTAACAGTTACTAAATTTCATTAAGCATGGACAATTTATTACACTGCATAAAACATGATGCATTTCATTCCATTAATCATGAATGCATTGCAAAACACATACTGTATATAAATTAAATCACAGATTACTCATCTTGAACTGTAATGGTCCAAACGACTGGCTATGGAAGGGCAACGTTCCTCCCAACCGTAGACCTCTGTCCCGCTTGTGTTCTTTCAGCTGAGAGGTCACCCCCGAGCTGGGCTGTGTATCCACTAAGGAGGACTAGCTGGGTTCACTCACAGCCATGGGTCTGGTCAAGCGTCCAAGAAGATAGAGGAGGGTAATGCTAAGCCAGTGAGCTCAACCACAGAGCTACAGGCATCTCAAGTGAGCTCAACAGTTAGGCACCCACATTACCTACCACATCCAACACAAGGAAGATCCCCTTCTCTGTTATACAGTCCCTCAGGCAACTCTTCCCTCCAGTGCTCTTCAGGATGGGCATAGAAAGGTTCAGCTGCTGATCCTTGAGATCCTAGCCTTCACTGGGTTTATCAAGCATACCCAACCTCTGCATAGTCAATCCTCACTTGATTTCTCACCATTCTGCTCACCAAATGCTCAAATCCGTCACTCGTTTTCTGAGCTGCAAAAACTGGGTTTTCCCATTGATTTCGGGGTAGCTAATGCTCCCAAATTCGCCCCAAGGTTCATGCTATTGGATCCCCCATTGGATTTCCCTGTCCCATGCCAAATCTGGACGTTTTTGGTCTTTCAAAAACTGGGTTCTCTCAAGGTCGCGATTTCTGGTTTTTTCCTCACTGCTGGCACTCGTTTTTGGATGGGAATGATGCTAGGTAGTTTCACAATGGACTGGGGTGAGAATCAAGCAACCTCCCATGAGGTTGAGTGACTTCTTGCCCAAGCAATCAGAGCCCATGCCCACCCATACGAATTTCAGGGCTGCCCATGCTCCATTGAAGCCATGGGCTGAAATCTCAACCACCTTCTTACAGCAGGCATTAATGTCACCTAGGGAAGTCAATGGGTTCTCATAATGACAAATGGCAGCCTAGGGTTTAATCCCATAGCCCCCTCACCACTCCCTAGTGGATACACGTGGCCCCTTCTCATTCGTTGCCTCCATAGCCAGTTTTTGGTATTTTATTTCAACATTAAATATTTACATCAATTTACAATATCCCATGGCTTAATAGCACGTGGGTAACAAAATATCAAGCGTGTCTAATTTAAATAAAATCCGAGCATAAACTAGCGGGGCCTTGGCCTTGAGCTCCACGCTAGGGAAACATACATCGTGTGTTTACAATATTTACATTAGAGCCAATATTTCCTAAGGGTCAAAATTGGGGTATTACATGTAGCCATTAAGAACTCTATTTTTAGAGAGGTCGACCACTGAAAGGGTCTACCTTCTCTCTTATTGTAAAAAATTATATAAAGACGTCCCTTGTGGAGAAACGCAGCATCATAGCAGTAGTTGGAGAAATACGCAGAGCTAGAAAACGATTTTGTAACTTTTGACTCAGTTAATGGAAGTTTATGATTCAGCTGTTGATGTTCTGTTGGTGATTAGTTTGAGTTAGCTTCAAATCCCTGATTGCTGAGAAGGGCCCCTCAATAACCAGAGGTTTTTATTGTGTATGTTTTGTATTTCTTTTCTGCAAGTAAATAGTTTCAATTTTCAGTACATGTATTTAATTCGGTTTTCCTGTAGATGTCATTCCTCTGTTTCCTGTAATATATGTCTTGCTGCTAATTTAATTCATATCTTCAAAATTTAAAGTGACCGGTCATGCATAGTTTCTCTTAGTTTTATTTCAGTCTTTTCAATTGCAATTAGATAAAGTTAACTAGTTAGTGTTTCAAGTTCCATTCATAATTAGATTTAGTTCTGTTAATTTTCCTGTAGCTATAGATTAATCTCACTTACATTTCAGCCTTGTTTTATTATGCAATAGAAATAGTTTATTTCTTTAGATAGTGATTAGTATAAGTTGCTTCTTGTTAGTTCAGCTTTAAACAGTCTATTTACTGCTTTTCTTGCACTGTAGGTTCATATGCATCAACCAACTGGCGTTAAGATCATTCAGTCTGCTTGTTTTCTTTGTTTATATTGTGTTTTGTCATCCGGACTGTCATTCAGACTGTCATACGGACTTTAATATTTTTTGCATTGTTTTTATGCTTGTTTAGAGTTCAATTTCTTAGATTTTTGAATTGTCATATTTCTTGTAATTGATCAGCATTCATATATGTTATTAGGACCTTGTTTTGAACCACATAAAGTTTCAATTAAGTTTTATATCCGTTTTCAGTTCTTATTGATTCCTTAACTTTGCTTTAGTTTGCCTTCCGAATTATGTTTCTTTTATCTCTTATTTCTTAATACTTTATTGTTCCAGAACTGATTAATATCATTCTTAGATTAGTCTATTTAATTCTTATCAAGATTAATGTTGGATTAAACTTAGTAATTTCATTCTCCAAAGCACATTAGTTTTTCATAGTTTAATCATAATTTTAGTTCAAGCATAGGATCTGTTCTCCTCATTTGCATAGTTAATGAAGATGTTCCTAGGATAAGATTTGAATCATAAATAGAATATCTTTATCAAGTTTTCTACTTGCTTCTAGATCAAAATTCATTTTCAAGTAAATATCTTTATCAAGTTTTCTACTTGCTTCTAGATCAAACTTATCTCCAAGTCATTTACTTATGGATAAAGAATGGCTTACAATGTTTAAGATTAGTTGTAATTGGTCACTTTGTAGCTTACATCACTTTGTAGAAGTTAAATTAGATTTACTTCCATTTTGTTTCTCTGTTACATTTGAAAGTCATTTCCATACATTCCCCAATTCCTATCACATTTAACACATTTCCTCAGAATCCTCAAGGAGAATGGAATTAGGTAGCTTAGCTTAGTTTTGAGTATTTGTTGAATGCATGAATAAGTTAACTATTGAATTTCCTAGGTTCATTAAGTAGTTTGTAATTTTGCTTTAAGATAACATAGTTTCTTGTTTCCATAAGTTAGTTGTCAACTAAGTTATTTCATAATTAGATTTCTGAACTTTATTCATAGTTGTTCCTTTCTAATTCTTAGATTAGAGTCTGAATAGTTGATCAGTAGTTTCCATTTTCATAGAAGTAGTTTGCTTTTGATCAAGTCTTGTTTCCTAGAATAACATTGTTGTTTTTATCTTTTCAGTCAGTGTTCATGGAGTAGAGTAGTATAGATTGATACTATTCTGATATATTTGTTTAGTTAGGTTTAATTAGTTTAGTAGTTGTATTTCTGAAGTTTGAATCGGTTTTTCATTTTGAAAGATCTTTTGATCTTTTCATTATTAAACATTTCCAAGGTCTGCTGAGCCGAAGTTTTAGGTACCATTCTACCTCAGCATATACTGTGCCACAACTCTAAGATTACCAGCCCTGGTCGATAATTAAATATTTGGTGATTCATTAAGACAGTAAATACACCCAACATTTTGGCGTCGTTGCCGGGGATTTGTAGATAGGTAGAATTCAGTTGTAGATAGGTATAATTTTTTCTTGAAACTTAGTGATAGGTAGAATTCTCCTTTTTGAAACTTAGAAATAGGTTGGTGGCAGGTGAGCGGTAAGATGAGAGGTAAGAACCTGCGCATCTGTTATAATAGGCATCCCCAAAACCCAACAATAGTAGTAATGCAATTGAAACTTGTTTTAAGTTTTAGCTTGTTTTCATGAATAGGTCTAGAGACTCAAAAGGTAGATACATTAAAACTAGCCTTCCTACTAACCTATACGGGGGGCATGCCACCCCAAATACTAACTCAACAGAAAGGTATCGGAAGACACCTAAAGGGGATAGTCCTACTTGGAAAGCCAAGGAAATCCTTTCTGGAAACCATTTAGGGGGAACCATAAAGACATCAGAGAAGTCTGTTCATAAAGAAACACCACTAGAAGAACCTCAAGCTCATATTGAGACTGAACTTAGACAAGAGGAAATTCAAAAGGATAAAACATCGGAACCTCTCAACCCTCCATTAGATCAAAATCCCAAAGACACTACCTTTTCAATAGTAGGTGGTCCAAACCTAGTAGACTTTTTTGATCCTGCACAAGTAGATGCTCTTTTTGAAAATTTTGTGAACATAGTTGTCTCACAGATTGAAACAACAACTGTAGGACCTTCAAAACTGAGCTCCAACTATAGACCTCACATCCTTGGCTTCCACAATACCTTCCCCACACAACACCCTTCTAGATCAGGCATCCCCTTCACCGATCCACGGTTCTCTTGGGTGATCCATCTTGTTGGGTGCTGCCAGTGTGTGCATAGAAGAAGTCCAACCTGACATTGGCTTCTATAGAACCACCCGCGGCCTCAATTTGTGGCTTCTCAAGCACCTACGAGCAACAAAACTCAAGGGTAAGGGTTCCTAGCTTTCCCAACCTCTCTACTCACCTACATCCAACAATATTCACTTCCAAATCTGCAGCATGGTCTCCAAATTCGAATTTTTTGGGTTCAAAACAACATGGTAAGTTTATGGACAACAAGGGAGAGCTCTGCATCCTCTAAATATGCATGAAAGAATGAGATATAATGAGGATTGACTCCAAAGGATATGAGAAAATGGTGAAAACGCAACTAACATAACTTCTGGCAGTAGAAGAAAGGACTCCTGGCAGCTGCATACTGACTTATGTCATGACATAACTGTCACAAAAGTGCAGTCAATCCCATGCTTCAATAACTACACGAGCTGACTTTTCCCACCAACCACACACATGCATTAATGATTGGAAAATGGTCAAAAAAGGAGATAATTGGCTTATTCTCTCACATCACAGAATTTTGGGTGAGTTCTAAGGTGGACACTTGGAAACAAGGATTTAATCACCCATGGACCCCTTTCCTCTTCCCCTGTGGTGGAATCATAGCCCCTTCGGTGCTCTTTACAAAGCCATTGTTGGACCATTTTATTATTTATGCACATAATATTATTTACATATATTCTAAATCAACATAAAAGCCAACCAAATAGTCCAAATAAAATATAAACATCATACATGCCTAGAAATTCACTAGTCGGGCCTTGGCCTTGAGCTCCGCACTAGGAATTCACACTAGCATATTTACATTATTTACATAACATTGGATAAATACATTCCAAGTCAAAACTAGGGGTATTACACTACTGTCCTAAAGCAATGTTCAATAGATTCAATAACAATCCTCCATATATTTTTCCATTTTTTTGTAGATATTATACAACAACTTCCATGAATATGAAAGCAATTCCTCCTCTCTCTCCATTCAACTATGATGAGTGGAAACCAAAGATGATAGCATATCTGAAGAGACAAGGCCTTTTTGATATGTGTATTGGTGTTATGAGAGATTTTGCTTCCTATGAAGAAGAGAATGATTGGCTAAATGAATGTGACAAATCCTTTGGAGCAATGTGTATTTCTATGTCTCCTATTATGCGCTACCTCATGGAAACTGCTGAATATCCAAGTGATCTATGGGCCCAACTAGACAAAGCATTTGGCAAGCAAAATGAAGAGATTGGTGCAAATTATTTGGAGAACAAGCCCAGTGATACCTCCTTAAGTGTTCTCTCTAATTATGTCTCAGCCTCAATCATCTCTCTAATTTTCCCCTTCCCATGTAGCTGATGCAGATGAAAGTGATATAGCTAATGAAGACGATCCTTTTGTAGAGATTATCCATTCCTCACTCATGTTCTCAATGTCTTCTATTTCGATTTCTGAGCAAGATATGTCAGTTACTACTCTAGAAGTTGAAGAGAGTTTCGAATTCTCTACTTCCCATGAGCCTGCTGATATGTAGAATGATGATCTACTGAATGCTTTAGAAGGTTAAATCAGAGTTTGGAGGGGATGTATTTGCCCTCCTTAATCACATGCTTCCTCTGAAATTCTATTTGATCATTGGAACATGCTCTCAGATTTTTACTGAAGATGGAGGACACTACCATTTGCTTGGGTTCAAGTCTCAAACACATTAAAGTGATTTTGGTTTTGATCTCACCCATGATGGTTCAAAGGAGATCACAAGAAACCATCTATCAATTCTTGGAGTTGATTTAATTTCCACTAATTATAAGTTCAAGTTTCAAGAGCAATTAGATCTGATTGGAGCTGATCCTCCCTCAGTTGGTTCGAATTATAGGTTCTAGGATGATCTTCATATTTTTGGATTTGTTCTCACCATGTTTGGTCTGAAGAGCAAGTTCAAAAAGCCTCCAGATTCGCTTGCATCCACTGAAGGAGAATTCAAGCACATGTTTTTGGAGCATGATCCACTTCTTCCCAAGAGGAAGATACCTCTAGACATTGAATCAAGCATCACACCTACTTGAGTCTTGAGCAGCAATTTTTGGTGTGTTTCAGTCTATCTTGAGGGGGGGGGGGGTTCCCATTGGGTTTTCCTTCTTTCCTCACTTTTTAGATTGTTGTACGGGGTGACCTTTGGTCTCAGTAACCAGGGCCTTATTTTTCATCATAGTCCAGATTAAGAGGGGGTGTTGGAATATTCTCACCATCTTATTTTGGTCTTGCATGCATTTTGCATGCGTCCATGCATTCCATGCATTGGCAGTTGAGTCTCCTAGCATCTAGTCCCTACTTTAGGCCCCTCGGAGCTTGTTTTTGGCCATCAATATCCCTCCTATCCACTCATAGCACCTTGGTTACATCACTGAAGTCCAAATTCACCCTCATGCATGATTTTAGGAGTTAGCACAGTAAGTTACATGATTTAGGGCACCTTGTACCCTTGATTGCTCAGTTAACTGACTGTTACACCTAATTTCAATACTACTGAGTGTAGAAGCACCTATTTTGACCACTACAAGTCAATATTTCGCCCCCTTGGAGTCTCATCCCCTATTTTGGTTCCCACATGATTAAATTATGCTCAGTTCTACCTCAGTTAACTGATTATTCATCATCGGTGGCCACTGAACCTTATCGGGAGATGGTTCCAATGCAAACTAAGCCTATACTTGAGGTGAATTCGAATCCTCCCAGGAGTATCGAATTCATTCTATTGTAAAATTCTTTGATTGCCAGCTTACAACTGATTAATGTATCAACAATAGTTTATCATGTGTGTTTCAATTTTATGACTGAATTGATCCATGTCTTTGTCTAATTCTTCTCAGTAATAATAGTGTGAAATTGTGAGGTTTGTTCTAGCTCAGTGATCTATCAATGTGGAATTTCACACATTCCCCCTTCTTCCCCTTATGTAGGATCCATTCCTTTTTAGTCCACTGGGCATGTTTCAGATTCGAACTAGTCTACAGGATTTAATTTTCAAATGGGTGGATTTTGGCCATTGGCTATGAGCAACCCTTTCTCACTTTTCAGTGGAAGAGGTAGTACTTCCATGCCTTCAAGTAATATTCTTGTTGGGGGGAATATGTCTCAACCTCAGTGGAACTAGACATAGGCTATGGGGGGAGGAAATCCTACCCAACCTGGGTGGAATCCCTTTGTAAACACTTTCACTTGGCATGTTATGGCTAGGGGCAACCCTAACCAACCTTTTGGAAATTTTGGCTAGGAAAATTTTCCCCATCAAGATCTGCAACCCATCCCCTTTTCAACACAACCAAGATTAACTTTTCTGACAACATTAAACTTGCCAGATCTGTCGAAGCTAATGAACGATCCGGTGTGACACAATTCAGCTTGGCCTCCTGTTCCCACTAAGCTACCTTCAGACATTCCAAAATTCAAAGCTAAAACTAATGAAGATCCAGGAGATCATGTTACTACTTTTCATTTATGGTGTTCCTCTAATTTTCTAAACGACGATTCGATTAGACTAAGGTTATTCCAAAGAACCCTCACGGGGGGTAGCAGCAAAATGGTATATTGAGTTGCCATCAGCTACTTATTATCGTTTCGAAGATTTGGCAACAGTTTTTCTTAACCCTTTCCAACTTCCTGTTTGGTATGATGCCAATACACACTTGTTGTCTACTTGTAGACAAAACAAAGCAACCCATATTTTTTATCATATTCAAGAATGGAAAAGAAGGAATAGGATGATTAAAGCTGCTATACCTACCGAGTTTTTGTTAGAGTGGTTCTTAAAATCACGTTTACCTTACATATCTAAAGATGTTTCTACTTCAAGGGTTACTATAGAAGAGGAAGCTATTTTCTAAGCCCAACAATTTGATTTGATATACTCACAATCTAGGATTTTGTATGAAATTATACTAGACACACCACGACCAAACACTGATCCTGCTAGGCCAAAACTTGGACCACATGCTAATGGCATTATTGGTTCAATAAAAAATTCTACTGTAGAAGTGCTTGCTAAACAAATGAAAACTGTATTTTTCAAATGCTCTACAGCAGAAGCAACTAAGGTTGCTACCTCTCCTTCTCAAACAACTACTGTACACAATGTGTAGTCTAACCCAAAAGGTCCTCAGCAACCTAGTGGGAAGAAAAGTAATAACAAGGGCAAAAAAGGGGAGGGAAATTAAAACAATCCCAAGTCAAATGATAATGCTTGGGGGGGGGAGAAAGAACGTAGAAAAGTAAAGTATCCTTGCAAAATCTGTAAAGGAGACTATCTTACACATCAATGCCCCCTAATTGATCTAGCCCAGAAGCTTTTACAGCAACAACAATCTGTTGTGTTAATAGATCCTTTACCAAAAAACATGACTTTTGGCACCTCCAATTCTGTTGGGGGTAATCAACATGCTTAGTCTTCCGATCAATTGTATATCAACATGATAAGTTCAAACACTTTGTTACAAAATAGAGCAAAAAATTATAAACAAGAACCGCCATTAAAGGAGAAATAAATTCCTTATTTGCAGAATTCTCTCCGTATTGAGAAACCTGTTGATCTTATGCCAAAGATACTGAAAGCTGTCTACAAAAGAGCATCACACAATCCTAATGCTAGGGCTGCTTCCAACTATTCGATTGTTGAAGATTTGTCCCAAACACTATGTGCGATATCCACTCTAGAACTGTTACAAAATTGCCCATTGCAACGAAATGCACTCTTGGCTACTATAGGAAATACTGACTCCAGTAATGCTTTGATGACAAAATTTGATATGTCTGACATTAAACCCTGTTTAGTGTATCATGTCGCCTTTCAAATCGACATAGTCCATGGTTCCAAAACTATTTTTGATGAAGGCACATCTACGTGTGTCATGGCCATTTCTTTTTGGAGAGCTCTAGGATCCCCAGAGTTAGTTCCGTCGACGACGTTGCTTACAAATTTTGATGGAAGGTCATCTCGACCTCATGAAATCCTCCCTTCTTTTGATATTGAGATAGGAGGAAAATAAGTTTCTATAGAAGTTGAAGTTGTAGATACTCCTCTTGACTACAATCTGTTGTTGGGAAGGAGTTGAATGTACAATATGCAAGATATTCCATCATCTGTATTTTAGGTTTTTCTATTTCCTCATGAAGGAAAGATAGTCAAAATTGACTAGTTATCTTATACCAGAAACAATCCCACAACTCCCACAGACTTTAATATTCCATGGATTGATCGAACACACACTCCAACCGAGAGTATAGGGGCGAGAATATATCCGTCACTCATGGGAAAAGTCAATATTCTTGCTCTTGTTATTTACATTGATTCGGCTAGTGTTAGGGATGACGATATTATATCTGAGGATTCCTCACAAGGAACATCCAATAAAATTGATCTTTGGATGCTGCCAGCTCCATTTGAGTTAGCAGAAGAATCCCCACACCGTCAGCTAGTAGTACCTTTATCTGCAGTACAAATAGCTTACCAAGCCATTCAAAGTACTACTACATATTCGATTTCAACTCCTTAAGTCTCAGAGGAGTTGGATCTTGATTATGAGCCTCCATGGGCTATGGATTCCTCTCATTCTATCAATTGTCTAGATACATTTTTGCCTACAGACGAGGCCATTATGGAAGCCTTGGTAGGACCCAAGAAACCTTGGGAAGATATGCATCATCGTTCCTACTTCCTTCCAACTTTAAATAGAATCGAAGATGAAGAATTCCATGTGAGACTACCTGGAAATACTGATCAACCAATAAATCCTTTAGCTAAGCAGGGAATCTATGCTGAAGGAAATATGGAAAATATTTGTAAAACTAAGCCAATCAATATTTCCAAGGATCCAAATGTCGTAGAAAACATCCTTATCGGTGAAAATTGTTCTGAAGAAAAAGTTCATATTTACATCGATTTGTTTAAAGAGTTTCGCGACGTTTTCGATTGGTCATATGAGGAGATGCTAGGCATCAACCCATCCATTGTGGAACATGAAATTCAAACATATCCAAATGCCAAACCTATTCAACAAAAACTTCATCCAGTTAATCCCTTAAAGTTGAAGTTGAGAAACTTTTAAAAGTTGGCTTCATCTATCCTATCGCTATGACGGAATGGGTATCTAAACTTGTTCGAGTAGACAAAAAACAAGGTACTATTAGATTTTGTACTAACTTTCACGATCTGAAGAATTCTTATCCTAAGGACAACTGACCCACACCATTCATTGATCAGATTATTGATGAGTGTGCGGGAAGTGAAATATTTTCTTTTATGGATGAATTTTCGGGCTATAATCAAATCCAAATTAAACCTGAGGAGCAACATAAAACCGCTTTCATTTGTCCTTGGGGTACTTTTGCTTATAGGAAGATGTTGTTCAGTTTAAAAAATGTCAGAACTACATTCCAACGTGCTATGAGTTTTACCTTCCACGACATCAAACACATTGTAGACCCTTATCTTGATGATCTGCCTACTCAATCTCGCAAGAGACGAGACCATCCTGATCACTTGTGCCTTGTGTTTGAATGATGCATACATTATAAGATTCTTTTGAATCCTAATAAACGTATTTTCGTCATTGAGTCTGGACGTTTGTTAGGATTTATTGTATCCAACAAAGGGATCATAGTTGATCCTTTGAAAGTTGAGGCTATTGTAAATATGCCTCCTCCTTGTACCATTTGTCAACTTCTGAGTTAAAGGGGAAAGCAAATTTTCTCAAACATTTATTGTAAACTATGCTAAAATAACTAAAGGATTCATGCGTTTACTCAAAAAAGATATTCTGTTTATATGGGACGAGGTTGCTCAAAGTTCATTTGAATCCCTTAAAAAGGCATTATTGATAGCCCCTTTACTTAGCCCACTAGATTACACACGATATTTCTTGTTGTTAATAACTGCATTGGATTCTACGGTTGGTATAGTTTTAGTTCAGGAAAATGACAAGCTCTAAGAGCATGTTATCTATTATCTTAGTCATGTGTTTCTAGGTCCTGAACTTCGCTACCCTCATGTCGAGAAATTAGTTGTGGCAACTGTTCATGTTGTCCAAAGACTCAGTCACTATATTTTGTTGTGAACAATCATAGTAGTGGCATATGTCAACCCTTTCTAGTTTGTTTTGACCCGACAAATAATCGAGGGAAAATACAATAGGTGGATTGTCATTTTGCAAGAGTTCGATTTTTAGTTTCAATCTACAAAATCGAAAAAGTCTTGGTATTCGCTGAACTCAGTTTGGAGTTTCCGAATGAAGAAAATCCCAATATTGAAGAAGATTCATTCTCTGATGTGCACATCTTCCGAATTTCTTCATCCGAACCTTGGTATGGAGACATTTCAATATATCTCCAGACTTTGAAGTGTCCCTCTACTTTCTCAAGGGATGATCGATGACATTTACATCATAATGTGAAGACTTACCTCATCATCGGTGATAATCTATACTGAAGAGGAGTTGATTCCATTTTGCGTTGTTGTTTAACCCTTGAAGAAGCATAGATGGTTTTAAATGATGCCCATGTTGGAGCATGTGGGGGTCATTTATTTGGGATGGAAACAACCCAAAAGATTTTATGCACTAGTTATTTTTGGCCTACAATATTTAAAGATTGCATAGATGCAATTAAATGATGTCATCCATGCCAATTATTTACCAAGAAGATGTGGGTGCATCCAGCTCCACTTTTTCCCGTGATTACTGTAGGTCCCTTCGCTAAGTGGGAGATGGATTTTATGACATGCAACCCAGTTTCGGCTGGGGGCATAAACACATCATAGTCGCTGTCGATTATTTCACTAAATGGGTAGAGGTTATGCCTACAATTAAAGCTGACAGGGAAACAACAACTTTTTTTTGTTTTGAATCAGATTATATTTAGGTTCGGCATTCCAAAACATATTGTCATTGATCATGGCATTCATTTTCGGAATCACATGTTGTCTAAACAGGAGCATTCTTGTCCATTTTATCCACAAGTGAATGGTCAGGTTGAAGCAATGAACAAAACACTCAAGACCATTCTCCAACAAACTGTTAATGATAGTAAGACTAATTGGTACATCATGTTAGATCCTGCTTTACAGGATTACCGAACCATGGTTAAAATTGCTACAGGATTTTCTCCTTTCCAATTCATACATTTACGCCATCTAAAAGAGATATGTTCATAGTCCAGAGGTTGATCCCATTCTATATCTCTATAACTTAAGCATATGGATCCTGGAAATTCCCTTGCTATGTTCATGTAGACACAAATTTTGGCATACACAGTATATTTGGTAGTCTTGGTGGGTTCGAAAGCTTTGACATATTTTCTAAGAGTGTTTCCTATTCCTTCTAGGATTTTTTCCTCCCAGTATTCCACGTGCAAGGAATAGAGGCGGATCCAAACAAGTGCGCAGGTTAAGGTCTCTAATTCTGGACAAAAAATAGGTTTCTAGAAATAGAGATATAACCCTACTGAATTAAAGAAATACGATCCATCATCAAACAATCTGTTAATATCTTCTAAGTGCTTAAAGATTACCGCGAAAAATCCTTTTGAGCTTAGTTGCAGATCTTAGTGGCCTTTGAGCTTCCATCTTGTGTTGATCCACCATATCAGAGCTTTTTATGATGGCCAGATCCCCATGGATTTTCCTATTACAACATGATCACTTAAAGTATTGAATATTTTCATCTATTTTACTGGATGTCAATTAATACCTGGGAATTTGAAGCAATTTCAGAATGCATTTCCCCTGAGATTTGAGTTCCACTCCTTCGCCTACTTCCTGGTTGTCTTTCTGTTTTGTCTCTATTCCTGCTCCTCCCTTTCCATTTTTACCTGGAGGGGTGTCGATTTGCATTGATGAACTATGAGGTTTCATTGAGCTACTGTTTATGGTACCAATATTGGACACTACTTTGCAGAAGGAGGGGGAGGACCCCCCTCCTTTTTCTTCCATTACTCTAATCTTGCTCTTGCGCGGGCCTAGTAGTTCTAGCAAAATCCACGTGAAATTGATTCTAGGTCTAAAAAAATGTTAACTCTTCTGAGTTGCAGAGCATTTTTCTTCCTCTATGGGCAGCATTTGGGTTCGAATCAACCCATAATGATATTATAATGCATCTTAGAGTCTAAATCCATCTTATCATAATTCAACTTCAGTTATTGTAATTTGGTTTCCATAATTTCCTACTTGTTTTCATACTTTTCCATGTGGATTCTCAAATATTCTATAGATTGCTTCATACCTTCTAATTGGCAGGTCATTTTCCCTAAGATTCTTTTGATCTCATGACTATTTTTATTTGCCATTTCATAAATTTGAACTTTATCTCTTGAGCATGGCAAACAAACTTCTACAGTTTGACAACTGGATATAGGAGAGGACTATTGGATTTTATTTTATTGCAGTACTCGAGGAACACTAATCCACATTTTCTTTTCACTAATTGATTTCAACAAAATACCAAAGCAAACACTAGCCAACATACTTCCTCTTGGTATAGTAAACTAATTCTATGAAACCATTCTAATGCACAATCTATTAACAATAATTTGAAATAGCGAAGACCCAAGAGGAGGAAGCTTACCGAAACTGACAAACATCGTGATTCCATTGGGGGTGTTTCACACCAACAGATTGATTTGATTCCCTATCAACACATTGAGAACTTCATCAACCCCATACTCCATAGGTGCTCCCTACACGAAGGGTAATGCCTTTAGTCTTGAATTCCATGCCAAAAGTAGGATAGATATACATCTTAAATATCCCACTTGTGAGCCATAGGTAATTGAATGTAGGGTTTAATTATGAATCTGCCATCACAACAAAGAAGAGTAGGAGGTGAGGTTCTAGAGGGGCCTTTAAGCCATTGCCACCAATCTTGTCCATTAACACCTGTCCAATCCTAGAGTATGATTCCCATGCATACTTAGAGAGTGGTTTGAACTTTGGTTATGTGGAAATTGGTTCATATTGTTCATTATGGAATTAACAATACCTTGGGGACTCCCATATTTTCAACAAATACTATTTTGCTAGAGTTGAGCCTTGGTTTGTCAATGCATCCACTCGAATATTGTTGCTTCGATGAATATGGAGCAATTGTAAGAGATCAAGGGTGTCAAGCATGCTTTGAATTCACTACTTCACACTATTGAGAACTATATCATCCTCTTATTGACATTTTCTCACTACTTCTATTACCAAAGAGGAACCTCCAAAGATGAGAGTTGATTTAATGTTTCAAGAGGTTAAAAGAGATATGCCAAGGTAAAGAGAATGAATCTTTGCCTAATTAATTTGTCAATAATCCCAATGAAAAGCTTGATTCTTCATTTCCTTCAAGGTCTAGGATGATCCATCTCACACCTGCCACCCCTTAAATTTAATGTTCTTAAAAAGCCATTTGGCAACATATATGTAATCGTCCTAGGAAAGTTGGCCAATAAACATTAAGAAGATTCAAATACACTAGTGCCCTCCTTTCTTGAGAGGAAGATTATCCTTATTCATATAGAGCCTCTACCCATCCAATTATTCATCAAAAAAAAAATGATTAAGATTCCATCTTGAAAACATCTTTCTTTTTTTTTCTATGACTCCCCCTTACATTTAATTATAAAAACTTAATTATGCATCAATTAGAATTATTTGCCACTATCAAAAACCTCCCACATTTAGACGTAGTGTTCTTAAAAAACCATTTGAAAACATATATGCTAAGTGTTCATTGACTCCATATCAAATATAATAACAATGTAATAATGAACATGATTATTATTCTCACCCGGGCTTCCATTTAATACATTTATCATTAATGTGACTCCATATCAAGTATAACAAGGTGTCAATGAACATTGAAAAGTTGCCTATTTCTCGTTTTACATCTCATAACTGAAAAAAATAAAAATAAAACTTCAACTTCATGACTGTTATATTCGTTCTTACTAATGGGAGACTTCCCAACTTTTATATTCGTTCTTACTAATTAGTAAAAAGGACGCAAATGCAAAGGTTAATCTCCGAGCTTTTGTACTCTCCCATGATTTCGAGGATAACCTTGAGATTTATTTTCATAGAAAATAGAAAAACTCGGTTTTTTTGAGGTTCAGAGTTGGTTATTGATCCGTTCTTTTACCTTTCACGAGAGACATGAATTTGAAATTATTGGAGAAATGGCTGCTCTCACTTTCTTGGCTGCTGCACCAAACCTGGGCGTTAATCAAGTTCTTAGAAGTGGACAGCTGCCTCGGCAGGTTGATTCTAAATTTCTGATAAAATGCAGACGAAGCCATGAAATTAAAATGAAATGCAAGCAAACCCACGAAGCAGAAACGGAACAATATGATTCATATATCACTGTAGAACTGAGAAGAAGAGACGTTTTGGGATTGGGTTTTTGTGTGGGCAGTGGTCTTGCAATGCTCACAACAGAATCACAGGTGGCCAGAGCTCAAGATGGTTCCTGCGAACTCGCGTTTGCTTCATCTGGACTGGGATACTGTGACACTCTCATAGGCACTGGCATTGAAGCATCTCAAGGACAGCTTATTAAGGTATTTGCTCACAACTCTGCCTCTGAAATGCAATTCCCCTGCGCAGGAGAGAACACCCACATTTCACTTATTTTAATTTACTTCAGAGAATGGACGAAAATTTATTGAGATCATATTTATTTATTTGTTTTAAGAAAAAAATGGACTATATCATTATTGAGATTCCGTAATTGTTCTGAAAAGAGCTGAGCTATATATTATATTATAGGAGGGAGCAGTTTTGGTAAATAAAAACTTCAAAATTATATTAATTATAAAAGAGGATGTACAACAGTCACTGATCAACATCTGCATTAATTCATCCCTTAGATCATTACAAAATGATGTTTCAGCATGTTGAACATCCGATTTGGACTTGAGGAATGTTACTGTTTATTCTCTCCCCCTAAGAGTCATAATTTAACTCTTGTGTACTTCAAGGGGCTGCTATATAGAGTGGAAGTAAGGTGTGTATGCCATTTACCACTGATCCTTCACATGTTTTTAGGCTGCTGCTGACCCAAACAGTAAAAACAAAACTGCCACAATACTTAAGCTGTTAAGACTGTCCTGACTGTCACAAGATTTGCTCTCAGCTTCTATTCTCAGGATATTCTAGTGTATGGTCAAATCAGCTCTTGGTATGGGTGAGAACAGTCACCAATCTTCAAAACAGCAGCCCTTAAATAGTCAGACATGTGTCCTTCAATTCTGTCATCAAGGTGTCCACAAAGGTATTTTCAAATCTATTATTCAAATCTGCTCCAAAACACTGCTCTTCAGATCTTATCTTCAATTCTGTCCAACCAGGTTTAAGTCTTCTTGGCTTCATTATTTCATTGCATTTTTGCTTCCAAGCATCATCAAGGCTCTGTTTTACAAGTCTGCAATCAAAGGCCTTCTGTCTGTCCAAAAATCTGCCTTAAAATAATTCTTCAAATCAGCTCTTTAGATCTGTTCACATTCCTCAAAATAGTCCTTTTGTCATGCCCAATAGACTAGACAACACAAAAACTGAAGTGGCTGCTCCAATATTGCTGTTGTAGATGCACACTTTCTGTTTATTTGTTGACTTGTTTAGAGCATCTTTTTTTTGCTTCCAAGATCATATGCTTACTGCTACATAGGATCTTCCCTTCAAATACTGCTGCAGATGTCAGCTCCAGCTTTGGTATCATGTAAGATCCTTGGATTATGTTCATCCCCATGCCATAGTAGAGCTATGTTTGGGCTGCAAGTGTTTTCTTTGTCTTGGCATCTTTGACAGTTTGTTGCTTATCCATATTTCCTGAAAAATGAAAACCTTTTGAAATGCTGGCATTTCCTCAATTACAAATGTATACTAAAGATGTCCTGCGGGCATTTCTCCATATATGTGGGCATCTTTCATGGCCTTGTTGGGCATATTCAATGACTGGCGAGCATATTTCAATGACTGGCCAACATATTGAATGACTGGTGGGCATTTTCTCATCTTGGCGGGCATATTTCTTAATGTTTTGCTGTGCAGGCATATTTGTCTCTGCTTTGGCGGGCATTTTAGTAAGACTGGGCATTTTCAGCGAGCCTACAGGCATTTTCCATGGCTTGTGGGCATTTTCAGTGATGATGTGGGCAGTTTAATGAGCCTACGGGCATTTTCTCTTTTCTGGCGGGCATTTCTTATGCCTGGCGGGCATTTCACTTGACCTGCAGGCATCTCTCAATAGCTTGCAGACATTTTACTTGACTGGCGGGCATTTCCTTTGCCAGCTGCGGGCATTTTCTTCTACCATCTGCGGGCATTTTCTTAGGCATCTGCGGGCATTTTCTCACAACCTGTAGGCATTTTTCAAGCTTGTGCGGGCATTTATTTTAACAGTGTGAGCATTTCATAGACTTGTGTGGGCATTTCTCATAGTTCTTCAATAACTGATGGGCAGCGGGCATTTCTTATGCCTAGCGGGCATTTCACTTGCTTCGGCGGGCATTTCACTTGACCTGCAAACATTTCTCAATAGCTTGCAGGCATTTTACTTGATTGGTGGGCATTTCCTTGCTAGCTGCGGGCATTTTCTTCTGCGAGTTTCGGGCATTTTCCTTTGCCAGCTGCGGGCATTTTCTTAGGCATCTGCGGGCATATTTCTCACAACCTATAGGCATTTTTCAAGCTTGTGAGGGCATTTAATTTAATAGTGTGAGCATTTCATAGCCTTGTGTGGACATTTAGTGCAGACATTTCTCATAGTTCTTCAATAACTGGTGGACATAATTCTGCGTGCATATTTCTTAGGCTTGCGAGCATTTTCCTCATGGCTAGTGCGAGCATTTGCATTTCTCCATGGCAGACATTTTATCAGTGCTGGTGCGGGCATTTTGATAAGCCAAGTGCGGGCATTTTCAATACAGCTGCGTGCATTTTGCACACTAATGAAATTCAGAGTGCTCAGCAATCAAAAGTAATTCTTCAATACCCAGGGAGCAGAATTGTACATACAACAGTAGTGACAAAGACCTTCAATTGGAGCAAATTTTATTCAAAGCAAATCTCCACACTCACATAGGAATGGTCTGATTGAACCAATATTGGTGAGTCAACCTTAGAATCTCAGCAGAATTCCAAGCTGGCAGTCTCAATACTGATAAGCCATTGATCTATTACTCAACATAGGAAAATTCATTTGACCTTAATTAGAGACACCAGTTAGTGTTGACAACCTCATCACAAGCCCCTATCCTTGACAACTCTTAGATAGGGCTGAAAGTTTCCACTACAAAGTCTCTCCTAACTAGTATAGCATTTGGAGTCCTTGAGGTCTTCATTCCTCCTACAGTGGTCTTTTCATTTTCAAGACTGATTGTACTTATTTCTGCTGTTTTGACAAAACAATCAACTTCATCATTATCTTTCCTCTGACTCTAGTAGACACTCAAGGTCTATTGCCCATTATCCAAGACAAAATTTCTTTTCCCCTTGTATCTTGCTCTTGTTCTCTTCAACTTAAGCTTGTTAGGGCAACTTCATCTGATTTTTAAACAATAAACAAGGATCTTCTGCTTCTACCCTAGCCTACCCTCTGTAATTTCTAGAAATGAGGGTCAAAAGAGAGTACTGAGAGGATCATCTCTCAGTTCTTTAGAGTGCAACACAATCTCTGTTTTATTATCAGAATTAATGGTGTGCTTTCCTTCAATCATCATACTGCCCAGCTTCAGGATAAGAGGCTTGTCCTGGTTTTTTGTTGTGTGGTCTGTAGTCTGTACATCCATCATCAACATAAAGAGCTAATCCACATACTTCCTCCTTTTGTTCTTCTGACTTCTTCCAAACTTTTGAGCACTTTTTATTCTTTTGCTTATCAATAGCATTCTCCTCTTTACTTTGAGCAATTAGAGCTAGCTGACTTGTTTCTTCATTTTCTTTTACTTGTTTTCTCTTCCATACATGTTTGGATTTCTTTGAGCTCTTACAGTCCTAAGCTTTATGGCCAAAGGTGTTGCACTTGTAACAAACTGCATTGTTACAGAAATTTGCAATATGCCTAGAATTGTTGCACTTTCAGCATTCAACAATTTTATCTGCATTTTTATAAACTGTTCTGATTTTGTTGTCCACAGAGTCATTCTTGACATGTACTTCACAATCCACTGTTTTATGCCCAAAATTATTGCAAGAGAAACAACAACCAAGAAAATGAATTTTGTACTTGAGTGTATGCTGTCTCCTTGGTAGTGCAACCTTCCTGTACTTGTTTCTGTCAGACCTTGACTGATTATGCTCTCCTTCCATGCTGGTGTTTTCAAAGCAATCAGAATTTTTAAAGACATTTGTGTTAACTTTAGCCTTCTCGTCAATTGACTTGGAGTTTTCTTCAAGAGTGTTCTGATTGCTGTCAAATCCAAGACTAGTCTTGTCATGTGGATATCTTTGACAACTAAGGATGTCATTTAAGATCTGTGAAATTCCACAGGGATAAATCACTGAGTTAGAACAAACCTCACAATTTCACACTGTTATTACGGCGAAGAATTAGACAAAGACATGGATCAATTCACTCATAAGACTGAAACACACATGAAAAATTGCCGTTGATACATTAATCAACTATAAGCTGGCAATCAAAAAGTGTTACAATAGAATGAATTCGATACTCCTGGGAGGATTCGAATTCACCTCAAGTATAGGATTAGTTTGTATTGGAACCATCTCCCGATAAGGTTCAGTGGCCACCAATGATGAATAATCAGTTAACTGAGGTAGAACTGAGCATAACTGAATCATGCGGGCACCGAAATAGGGGAGGAGACTCCAAGGGGGCGAAATACTGACTTGTAGTGGTCAAAATAGGTGCTCCTACACTCAGTAGCAGTGAAACTAGGTGTAACAATCAGTTATGTAAACTTTTGATTCAGAGATCACTACTCCCTCTGAATCGCCCTGAGATCTCAAGTAGTATGAGTCTCGATATCAATACATGCTCATATAATATAGACTCAAACAACTAGATCTGCATTTACCAAACTGAAAATAAATGCAATCACACATAAACAACAGATATACCTTGGAAACCCCAAACGGGGAAAACCAACAAACTGTGGGGCTATCTTCTCTCTCGAGCCCAGAGAATATGTATAAATGACAAGTACAATACAGGATTACCTCAACAGATAACTCAATCTTCTGAAACCAGGCAGACTCTAGATTTGCATGCATCCAGCTGATGCATGCACTGGAAGAGTAAGCCCTAACTGGAAAACTGGATCTGAGTGTCTCTGTAGGTGCCTCTGACTGATCTGTCTCTCTAGATCACTCTGCTCTGATCTGCTCGCTCTGAAGACTGCCCTCTGATGAACTCAACCTTCTCTGTATGCCAAAGTGCGCCCTCCCCTCTAGATGTCAAATGCTCCTACCGGACTGGATCTCAGCAGATCTAAGCTTTGATCGTCCCTAACCTTCCTCAAATGCCGAGGCAAGGCTATCCAGGAAGACTCAGACTCTGAATCGGTCAATCCAACTCCAAACGAGCTTCTCCCTCCTTGGGAAATGCGCCCTCCTCCAAGAGAACTCGGCCTCCTCTAATCTAATCAGAAAACACACTGTTGAGCTATCTCAGCTCACAGCAGTGGGTGTCTAGTGACTTTGGAACTGAAGGTCACTGATTTAGCTCAGATCTGACCTTCCTAGCTCCTGCAACAGCTCCTCTCTCTCTCAGAAAGTCGCCTGCATGCACAGCTACGCCCTCCTCACTCTAGCAATATCTCTCTCTGACAATGCAACTGAGTAACATCAATTGGGGACCCCCTGCCTCTATATATACTCTCACCGATGAATTAGGTTTTCCAAAACCCTAATTCTCGGTGCCTGCAAAAGTCACTTTTGCATGCATCCAATAATCGCTTGACAGTGCATGCAAAACTCATGCATGCAAGGGTCAAAACACTCTGGAAGGTTCGCATGCAGCCACCACTGGACTCATGCCACTGAGTAGAGTGTATCTCACTCTCTACTCCATCCTGATGCCTATGCAGCTAATGTACCTCCATGTAAGGCATCTGAACCGTGGAGGACTTCCCGAAGTTACCACAATCTAACAAGTTAACTATGCAATCAAGGGGACAAGGTGCCCTAAATCATGGAACTGACTGTGCTAACTCCTAAAATCATGCATGAGGGTGAATTTGGACTTCAAAGATGTAACCAAGGCGCTCTGAGTGGATAGGAGGGCTAATGATGGCCAAAAACAAGCTCTGGGGGCCCCAAAGTAAGGAGTAGGTGCTAGGAGACTCAACTGCTAATGCGGATGCATGGAATGCATGCATGCATGCAAGACCAAAATAAGATGGTGAGAATATTCCAACACCCCCCCTTAAGCCAGACTATGAGGAAAAATAAATGAAAATTAGGGCCTTGGTTACTGAGACCAAAGGTCACCTCGTACAACAATTTAAAAAGTGAGGAAAGAAGGAAAACCCAGTGGGAAACCCCCCCCCTCAAGATAGACTGAAACACACCAAAAATTGCTGCTCAAGACTCAAGTAGGTGTGATGCTTGATTCAATGTTTGGAGGTATCTACCTCTTGGGAAGAAGTGGATCATGCTCCAAAAACATGTGCTGGAATTCTCCTTCAGTGGATGCAAGCGAATTTGGAGGCTTTCTGAACTTGCTCTTCATACCAAACATGGTGGGAACAAATCCAAAAATATGAAGAGCATCTTGGAACCTGTAATTCGAACCAATTGAGGTAGGATCAACTCCAATTAGATCTAATTGCTCTTGAAACTTGAACTTTTGATCAGTGGAAGTTAAATCAGCTCCAAGAATTAATAGATGGTTTCTTGTGATCTCCTTTGAACTAGCAGGGGTGAGATAAAAACCAAAATCACCAAAATGTGTCTGAGACTTGAACCCAAGCGAATGGTAGTGTCCTCCATCTTCAGTGAAACTCTGAGAGCATGTGCCAATGATCAAATAGAAGTTCATAGGAAGCATGTGATTAAGGAGGGCGAATGCATCACCTACAAACTCTGATTTGACCTCCAAAACATTTAATAAATCATCATTTTGCACACCAGCAGACTCATGGGAAGTAGAGAATTCGAAACTCTCTTCAACATCTAGAGTAGTAACTGACATATCTTGCTCAGAATTCGAAGTAGAAGACATTGAGAACATGAGTGAGGAATGGATAATATCTCTAAAGGGATCAACGTCATTAGTTGTATCACTTTCATCTGCATTAGCTACATGGAAAGGGGACAATTCGAAACTGTCTTCAACTTCTAGAGCAACAGAGGAAGGAATGTCTTCAACATGAATTTTCTGTGTTGAATCTGCAGCTTCTTCTTCATCTTGAACAACTTCATCATAAGAGATGATTGAGGCCGAGACATAATTAAAGAGAACACTTAAGGAGGTATCACTGGGCTTGTTCTCCAAATAATTTGCACCAATCTCTTCATTCTGCTTTCCAAATGCTTTGTCCAGTTGGGTCCATAGATCACTTGAATATTTAGTAGTTTCCATGAGGTAGCGCATACTAGGAGACATAACAATACACATTGCTCCAAAGGCTCTGTCACATTCATTTAGCCAATCATTCTCTTCTTCATAGGAAGCAAAATCTCTCATAACACCAATACACATATCAAAAGACCTTGTCTCTTCAAATATGCTATCATCTTTGGTTTCCACTCATCATAGTTGAATGGAGAGAGAGGAGGAATTGCTTTCAAATTCATGGAAGCTGTTGTAGAATACCTGCAAAAATAATGGAAAAATATCTGGAGGATTGTTACTGAATCTATTGAACACTGCTTTAGGACAGTAGGCACTTTTATCTGGATCCTTCACACCTGGCTAGACTTCAAAGAATTTCTCCAATGAATTCAATGCAATGGCACCAGGATTTGCTGTGGAAATCCAGAGGCTTATGGTGCTCTACTGAAAGCAGCTACTCAATAAACTGCTGCAACCGCTGCTACTGCTGCACTCAAAAGCTCTCACGAGCTCTGATACCATGTGAAATTCCCCAAGGATAGATCATTGAGCTAGAACAAACCTCACAATTTCACACTGTTATTACTGAGAAGAATTAGACAAAGACATGGATCAATTCACTCATAAAACTGAAATACACATGAAAAACTGTTGTTGATACATTAATCAGCTGTAAGCTGGCAATCGAAAAGTGTTACAATAGAATGAATTCGATACTCCTGGGAGGATTCGAATTCACCTCAAGTATAGGCTTAGTTTGCATTGGAACCATCTCCTGATAAGGTTTAGTGGCCACCGATGATGAATAATCAATTAACTGAGGTAGAACTGAGCATAACTGAATCATGTGGGTAGCAAAATAGGGAAGGAGACTCCAAGGGGAAAAAATACTGACTTGTAGTGGTCAAAATAGGTTCTCCTACACTAAGTAGCAGTGAAACTAGGTGTAACAGTCAATTAACTATGCAATCTAGGGGATAAGGTGCCCTAAATCATGGAACTGACTATGCTAACTCCTCAAAACATGCATGAGGGCGAATTTGGACTTTAGTAATGTAACCTGTTAAAATTTTAAATTTGACAGCAGTAACAGACTGTAAATATAAATACAGAGATAGCTAGCAGTAATTACACATCCACAAAAATTGAACACAATAATTTTTCATGGGGAAACCTTTTAAGGACAAAAACCCCAAAGCAATTTAATAATTTGTCTCCAAAATGAGATGACTGAGTTTTACAATAATAGGCTAAACAAGCCTTGACAACAAATAGGAATTTGTTTCACTAATCAAGAAGAACCCTGTACAATGCCAGCTGGCCCTAATCTGGAGCAGCTTCAATCTTGCATAGACAGCCTGTACATGCCTGTAGATGTCACTGTTTCACTGATGTATACCTGCTAAGAGTGCTGTGAACTGATGCTGGGCTGTAGTGGTTGCTGTAACCTGAATGTGTTATGTAAGGGCTGCCAAACTCAGGGACAGACCCTGACTAAAACTTGGATGCACTGAAAGTTGCCCTAGCAGGGCTCGGGTGCACTGATAATTTCCCTAGCAGGGCTCGGGTGCACTGATAATTTCCCTAGCAGGGCTCGGGTGCACTCAGCAGAGAGTTTCAATGGAATTAAGATGGCAGCAGCAGACCTTAACCACAAACAGTCTAAGGACCAGCAATGTGAAGAAAGAACCCAGCAGAAATAAAAAAACTCAGCAGAAGATAAACTCAGCAGAAGATACACCCACACACGAGCTGATCAAATAGTTAAAGTCCACGAACTGAGCCTTAGTCAAACCCATGAGCATTTGCAGAAGATTCCACGAATTATATGTTAGAATGATGAGTTTCATTTATAGTGGAATAATTCCACTTTTATTGGGGCCGACCTGTCCTCACTTATATTTTTTTATTTATTATTATTTATTTTTGTCCTCAAAAAAGAAATGAGGTTGACTTGTCCAACTTCTCATCATTTTATTTATTATATATTTTTTTCTTTTCTCCAATAATGAGCCAACCCATAAATAAATAAATAAATATATATTTATTTTTCTTCTTCTAAATGGTGGGCTCATGGACCAAGCCAAGCTATGCTTGGGTTTCATTTTATCTTCAATAAATCATGCAGGTGTTCTTCAAGGTCTTCATGTCCACTCCAAGTACATCATCATAGGGAGATAAATTAATTGTTTTACTTCACCCTCCTGTTGTCACCAAGTCCAAGTGGAGGAGTACACCACTTGCCCAGACCCGGTCTAGGGCTTACAGTGAAATCTTGGTAACTGACCAAGTACCTCCATTCTCCTAGAGAATGGCTCTCAGCCCCAGGCTGAGCTTCTAGTCCCAGACTGGATCAATATCCTGGTAACTGACCAGGTGCCTCCATTCTCCCAGAGAATGGCTCTCAGCCCCGGGCTGAGTTCCCAGTCCCAGACTGGGTCAATATCCTGGTAACTGACCAAGTGCCTCCATTCTCCCAGAGAATGGCTCTCAGCCCCGGGCTGAGTTCCCAGTCCCAGACTGGGTCAATATCCTGGTAACTAACCAGGTGCCTCCATTCTCCCAGAGAATGGCACTCGATGCTGCTCAGGAAAAAATCAACACTCCCTCTCAGCGAGAGGGTCATTCTCTGCAATACCAAGCTTGTCTCGAAAGTGCACAAGCTTTGTCAACGACAGGGGCTTGGTCAATATGTTAGTAATTTGCTCATCTGTACGGATGTACTGGAGCTTCATGTCACCTCGCTGTACCATATCTCTGATGAAGTGATACTTCATCTCAATGTGCTTTGACCTGTCGTGAAATACAGGGTTCTCTGAAAGCTTAATGCAACTCTGATTATCGCAATGGATAATAGTTGGTTCAAGCTTTTCACCAAACAGGTCAGAGAGAAGCTTTCTAAGCCAAACTGCTTCTCTGCAGGCATCACTAGCAGCAATATACTCAGCTTCAGCTGTGCTCTGAGCTATGGAACCATGTTTTCTGCTGGACCATGAGATCATGGCTGATCCCAAACTGAAACAGTACCCTGATGTGCTTTTCCGGTCCACTGCACTGCCGGCCCAATCAGAGTCAGCATATCCAAGCAGCATTACCCCACTGTTGGAGGTATATCTGAGCCCATATGTAATAGTACCTCGCAAATATCTAAGCACATGTTTGGTAGCTATCCAGTGTATGTGCTTCGGCTCGGACATGAACTGACTCAATGCATTCACTGTATAACAAATATCTGGTCTCGTATGCACTAGATACATCAAAGATCCAATAAGTTGGCGATATTGATTAGGACCCACTGCCTGTGAAGAAGTAGCTGAGTCACGTAACTTCTTCATATTTGATGTCATGGGTACACTCATGGGTTTGCAGTTATGCATCCCAAACCTCTGCAAGATATCAATTGTATACTTTCCTTGAGACAGAAAGATCTAATCTGGCTTCTGCCAGACCTCTAAACCAAGAAAATAGTGCATGAGTCCCAGATCCTTCATTTCAAATTTTGAAGTAAGCTCCCTCTTGCACTGAGCTATCAGTTGCTCCTCTCCAGTGAGGAATAGATCATCCACATATAGGACTAGGATCAAGACATGGTTCTGAACAACCTTAAAGTAATGGTTGGGATCAACAGTGCTCTTGGAGAATCCCAAACTATGAAGGTAACCATCAATCCTGGCATACCAGACCCTTGGGGCCTGTTTGAGTCCATACAAAGCTTTCTTTAGTTTGCACACGTGAGATTGCATTTCATGTGTCACAAAACCTTCAGGTTGCTCAATGTAGACCTCTTCTTCAACTTCTCCATTAAGAAAAGCTGTCTTTACATCCATTTGATGGAGTTTCCATCCAAAGATAGCAGCGAGGGAGATAATGGTTCTGATGGTGGTATATCTGGCAACAGGAGCAAATGTTTCATCATAGTCTATGTCTTCCTTTTGGGAGAAACCACGTGCCACAAATCTTGCTTTATATTTCTCAATGCTGCCATCAGCAGCATGCTTGATTTTATAGAGCCATTTGGAAGTTACCACAGACTTCCCTTTTGGTCGAGGAACAATTTCCCACACATCATTTTTCATAATGGAATTATATTCTTCTGTCATGGCATCAATCCAAACCTGATGAGACTTTGCTTCTTTGAATGTAGAAGGCTCTGCATCAATGAGCTTACTCATAAGACCTGAGTATTTCTGGGGCTTCTTGCTTTCTCTGAATGTCCCAGAAGGAGATTTATGCTTCTCTGCTTCTTACAATATTTCTCTTGCCCAAGTAGGTCTTCTCTTGGAAGGAGGAGCTTCAAGTAGTTCTTCAGCTGGTCTTTCTGGTTCTGAGTAAGCATGAGATTCATCTTCTTCCTCCCTCTGATTCTCTGAATGAGGAGAGTCTGGAATGTCAGAAAGAGATCCTTTTGGATCTTTTGGAAGCTCTTTGGAGTGGCGGAAAACAACTTCCTCATGAAATATCACATCTCTGCTGATTTCAATGTATCTTTGACTAGGAACATAGATACGGTAGGCTTTTGAATTTTCACTGTACCCAACAAATGTGCTTTTCTTTTCGGAAGGCTCCAGCTTTAATCTTTTTTCTTTTGGCACATGGATGTAGATAGGAGTGCCAAAGATCCTCATGTGGTCAACTACAGGTTTCTTTCCTGTAAAGACTTCTTCTGGAGTCTTTTCTCCCAAAATGGCATGAGGACTTCTGTTTTGAATATAGACAGCTGTACTAGTAGCCTCAGCCCATAGAGACAAAGGAAGATCTAGATCACACAACATGGCTTTAGCAGCCTCACAGATTGTTCTATTCTTCCTTTCTGCAACCCCGTTCTGTTGGGGGTTGTAAGGTACAGTCAACTCCCTCTTGATCCCTGCTTCTTGGCAAAAATCATCAAAATCATTTGATTCAAACTCACCTCCATTGTCTGACCTCAAGATGCGAATGTGTCTTCCTGTCTGATTTTCAATCAGCGCCTTGAACTCCTTGAATTTATCAAAAGTTTCACTCTTAGCCTTTAGAAAGTAAATCCAAAATTTACAAGAGTAATCATCAATGAACAGTACATAGTATAAACAACCACTTAAGGAAGGTGAAGACATGGGTCCACAAATGTCAGAGTGAATCAAATCCAAAATCCCTTTTGATCTGCTGTGACTTTTGGAAAAAGACTTCTTGGTATTTTTACCAAGGGCACAACCTTTGCAAATACTACTATGTTCATTAGAAAACTCAGGCATACCTGTAACCATCTTTTGAAGACCAGGGAGAGCTGCATAATGAAGGTGCCCAAACCTACGGTGCCATAGCTCACAAGGGTTGATAGTACTGTGAACCAATGCTTGAGTAGAGTGCCCAGATGCCTTGTAAAGGCCTCCCTCTCGAACCCCAATCAATTCTGCTGCACTTAACCTTTCATTCTTTAACCAAAGCAAAACCTTTTTATCCATGAATATAACTCTGTAGCCTTTGTCTTCTAAGCCAGCAACAGAAAGAAGATTTTTCTTCAAACTTGGAACATATAGTATGTCTTTAATGTGCAACATGGTCCCTGAATCAAGTTGAAATGAGACTGAACCCACTCCCTCAATTTTGTAGGTGGAGTCATCTCCAAGTTCTACTTGAGTGGCAAACTAATTCTTTCTGTAGCTTGTAAGGGCTTCACGGGAACCTGTCATATGTTTTGAGGCTCCATTGTCCACCAACCAAGAATTTGTGCTGTTGGTGATGGACCCTGCTAGGGCAGAAATCAAATAGTATTTTTTTCTTGATTCTTCTTTGGTTCTTCTTCTTCAGCTGTAGATGCTTGGAATTTTCTTTTGGGCCTTCTCTGTGGCTGCCTACAGTCCCTAGCATAATGTCCCATCTTGAAACAATTAAAACATTTAACTTGTGACATATCAATTTGCTTACCTTGTGGTTTGTTCTCTTTCTTCTTGGGATGGAAGGGCTTCTTGAATTGTTTCTTGGTTTTAGCTGCTAGTGCAAGGTTTCCTTCTTTAGGACCCTTAGTTTTGCTCTGTACTCTGCCTTCTTCTTCTAAACAGTCATGCCAAAGTCTCTCAAAATCTGGTTGAGTCTCACGCCCACTAACAGAAGCTAAGAAGGTTTCCCAAGAACTTGGAAGACCATCAAAAACAGTTTGTACAAGGTCATCATCATCAACTGTAACCCCAATAGCAGAAAGTTGATCTCTTACCTGAGCAATCTTTGTGAAGAAGGAGGCCACTCCTTCATCTTTTTCCATCTTCAATGTACGAAGTCTATTTTTCAAGACTCTCTTTTGACTGGGTGCTTTCTTCTCGTACAAATTTGTCAAGGTGTCAAAACACTCCTTGGCTGTCTTCAGTGGTGTTATGGCAGGCATTATATTTTCCTTGACTGAGTCATAGATAATCCTCCTAGCCTTGGCTTGCTTCTTTTTGAATGCTGCCCTTCCTGTGTTTGACGTGGGTTCTTCTACAACATTGATGACCAAGTCATCAAGGTCATTTTCTTCTAAGGTGGCCATAAGCCTTGCTTTCCATGAATTAAAGTTTGCTGAACCCTCAAGCCTGTCCTCTGGTCTGAAAGAGGTAGAAGAAGCCATCTCTGATCTGTCTGTACTGTCCCAAGGTCTATGTAAGACACAGTCAATTGCTCAAACACTGTGTGCTTTATAAGCAGAGCTCTGATACCATGTTAAAATTTTAAATTTGACAGCAGTAACAGACTGTAAATATAAATACAGAGATAGCTAGCAGTAATTACACATCCACAAAAATTGAACATAGTAATTTTTCACGGGGAAACCTTTTAAGGACAAAAACCCCAAAGCAATTTAATAATTTGTCTCCAAAATGAGATGACTGAGTTTTACAATAATAGGTTAAACAAGCCTTGACAACAAATAGGAATTTGTTTCACTAATCAAGAAGAACCCTATACAATGCCAGCTGGCCCTAATCTGGAGCAGCTTCAATCTTGCATAGACAGCTTGTACATGCCTGTAGATGTCACTGTTTCACTGATGTATACCTGCTAAGAGTGCCGTGAACTGATGCTGGGCTGTAGTGGCTGCTGTAACCTGAATGTGTTATGTAAGGGCTGCCAAACTCAGGGACAGACCCTGACTAAAACTTGGATGCACTGAAAGTTGCCCTAGCAGGGCTCGGGTGCACTGATAATTTCCCTAGCAGGGCTCGGGTGCACTCAGCAGAGAGTTTCAATGGAATTAAGATGGCAGCAGCAGACCTTAACCACAAACAGTCTAAGGACCAGCAATGTGAAGAAAGAACCTAGCAGAAATAAAAAAACTCAGCAGAAGATAAACTCAGCAGAAGATACACCCACACACGAGTTGATCAAATAGTTAAAGTCCACGAATTGAGCCTTAGTCAAACCCACGAGCTTTTGCAGAAGATTCCACGAATTATATGTTAGAATGATGAGTTTCATTTATAGTGGAATAATTCCACTTTTATTGGGGCCGACCTGTCCTCACTTATATTTTTATTATTATTATTATTTATTTTTGTCCTCAAAAAAGAAATGAGGCCGACCTGTCCCACTTCTCATCATTTTATTTATTATATATTTTTTTCTTTTCTCCAATAATGAGCCAACCCATAAATAAATAAATAAATATATATTTATTTTTCTTCTTCTAAATGGTGGGCTCATGGACCAAGCCAAGCTATGCTTGGGTTTCATTTAAATCATGCAGGTGTTCTTCAAGGTCTTCATGTCCACTCCAAGTACATCATCATAGGGAGATAAATTAATTGCTTTACTTCACCCTCCTGTTGCTACCAAGTCCAAGTGGAGTACACCACTTGCCCAGACTCGGTTTAGGGCTTACAGTGAAATCCTTGTAACTGACCAGGTACCTCCATTCTCCCAGAGAATGGCTCTCAGCTCCAGGCTGAGCTTCTAGTCCCAGACTGGATCAATATCCTGGTAACTGACCAGGTGCCTCCATTCTCCCAGAGAATGGCTCTCAGCCTCGGGCTGAGTTCCCAGTCTCAGAGTGGGTCAATATCCTGGTAACTGACCAGGTGCCTCCATTCTCCCAGAGAATGGCTCTCAGCCCTGGGCTGAGTTCCCAGTTCCAGACTGGGTCAATATCCTTGTAACTGAGCAGGTGCCTCCATTCTCCCAGAGAATGGCACTCGATGCTGCTCAGGAAAAAATCAACATAACCAAGGCGCTCTGAGTGGATAGGAGGGCTAATGATGGCCACAAACAAGCTCTAGGGGGCCCAAAGTAAGGACTAGGTGCTAGGAGACTCAACTGCTAATGCATGGATGCATGCAAGACCAAAATAAGATGGTGAGAATATTCCAACAAAATCATGGTGCTCTTTTCAAACTTTGAATTTGTCTTCAATTGAGTAGCTGTCTTATCGAAATCTTCCTTTAGTGAAAGGATCTCAAGTTCTTGCCTTTGACAAACTCTCTCTTCTCTTGAAGTTGACTTGTTAGGTCTTCTTAAATTTCCTTGACCTCTACTATTTGACTTCTTAGACCAACAATGGTCTTTTAAGCTTCTTCATGGTTCTTATGTATTTCTTCCAATTCCTTTCTTAAGGAGATAATTTCAACTTCTTGCTTCTTGCAGATTTGTTCCTTCTCCTCTAGATGATTTGTCAAGGTTTGTTGTGTCCTTTCAATATGTGCTTTCAGACAAACAATAGTGTTTTTAGTTTGGAATGTGATCTTCCTTTTGATAGCTTTGCAATTGTTCACTTAATGACTGGTTTTCTCTTTCAGCTTTCCTTAGTTCATGTTATCACACCATAGTAGCAGGGCTACTATTCTTGTTTAGCAGATATCTGCACATTCCAGAGCTTCCATTATTCAGAGCATGGCTATGATGATTGTATATTTTGTGATCATTCATGATCAGAGCAGTGTATTATTCAGACTTATGTTAGACCTTGTGTCAAGGCTGAGCCTTGAGAGTTCAAATTTGATGACTGATGTGACCCTTTATCCCATACAGTTTCAGTTCAGTGCTTAGAGATGTATTGCAACAGTGTTTCAGATGGTATATGATGTTTATTACTATGATGATGTTGTATGATCTATGGATATTTTATCATTGACTATGGATTATTATCTTGTTGATTTAGTCATGTTCATAGCATCTGCTTGGTATATTATTCCTGATGCGGCAAACTGTTTAAAATGAACTATAAATCATAAAATGGACAATTGCTTGCACATTTAGGTCATTTAACAAAACCCACTGGTTTTCCACCTTACATAGATATGGTCTTTCCTAACACCAGTTGTCTGCTAGTGTAGGCTCCATATTCACTTGACTCCATCCATACATGACTTTCCTATTTGACTTTGAACCTTGACCTGTCTCATTTGACTTTCAGATACTGAGGATTTCCCCATTTTTCTACCTATGTGTTTGGACCGCATCCCTGTATGTTCAGTGTCTTGGCTCTAAGTTGGTGACAAAACTTGCCTTTGGTGAGTTGGATTGTAGGCCTAAATCATTCTGGTCGGTTGTCCCGATGTTTGGCATTGGCTCGAACTCCCCCTAGTCACTTGAGATGTTGTTGGCTAAAACTGAAAGCTCATGTTCTACTTATGGAAACTTATAAATTCGCCCATGGAAACTAAAAAGGGCAAGAGCGATGAACTGTTAAAAATACTCCTCGAAGAGTATATGAAAGGTCCAAAAAGCAATGGTTCTTAAAAGCTATATCTAAACAATTGCCGACCTTATATGTATATGAAAACATGCCCTGGATGCAAGCTGCAATTAGTTGTGCTTTTCAGCACACTTGAGATCCGAAGGGTTATGTAGGCCAAAAAGGCCATGAAATGAAATTGAATGATCCTAATGAACCTGGATCAACTTGATGTAGACATGATGCCTAAGTTGAATAAGCACTCTCTAAACAACTTATCCATTTGTGAGGCACAACCATTCCCCGTGTTATTTTGTCCAAGCACAGAGTTTGTAGCTTCCCCCTTCTCCCAGTCCAAAGTATTTTTGAGTTAAGTTAGACAAGTCAACCCCTTGGCCCAACCTTGTTCCTAGCCTTCATCCTTCACGAGCAGCTTGACCATGTCCAATGGGTGAGTTTGTCATTTGAACTATTGTGCAAGTAATTTTATATAACAAAGGAATATGCTAACTTGATTAATGCCACTGAATGGATGTTATACTTTGAGCTTGGCTGTGAGAATGATTAGAGAAGCATGTCTTAGTCTACTGATGTGATTTATCCTTGGTTGTATATTATTGGGATCCGTGATGATGTGGGCCATATATATATACCTATTGATGATGATTGATGGTCCCACATACTTGATGATGATATCATATGATGGACATATGGTTCAGATGATGATTGATGCAGTTCAACAGGTTTTATTATTACTTCAGATCATCAGATTATGCACTATCCATATATGGTGGACCCTACAACTGGCCCATTAGGGCAACCCATGGTGTATGAGTACACATTCCTAGTGGATTTGGGTCTTCTGGATCCAATGAGACACTTATCTTTCAGTTCCGGGCACTTCTGACAGTGATTGATGCAGTTTTACACTTGTTGACCAGATTTGGGGCTGATTTCCCAGCCTGAGCAGCAGGGGCCATGAGAGGCCAGTTCACCTAGGGCACTGTATGAGGAGGCGGTGGTCCAGCCACTTGTTTTTACCATTTACCCCCCCTTCTGGAGAGCCTGGTGGGCTCAGATGGACAGTGCAGATGCCCTGGGAGGCAGTTTTGGCACTTTCATAGTTACCGAGGCAGTTAAAAAATGGGATAAAGTGGTCACTGAGGAATTCGATTTGGGCAATTGAGGCAAGGTTTTGGCATTTGGTTTTCACAAAGGTCTTCCAGGGTGATCCCACTATCTTCCAGCCAGTTTTCACCATGTGGGTAGGCCCACAGCGATCACAGGAGGTCTTTTACTGCTTGTCTGTTACAGATTTTGAGGACATATTTGATCATTTATATTATCTTGGACATATTTTATTATTTTATTGTGCCTTGAGGATGAGCTAGTAAGGATTGATGCCTCCTAGCCCTACCATGTGCTTCTTATGTTATGTCCTAGTCATTATGAGGTGCATTTTTGTACTTTTACCCCTCTAGTGGATGATGTCATCCTCACTTTGTACCATTTAGTTAGGGCGTCATCATTATATTGGGTGATCCATGTGATATATTGTTCTGATTCATTATTAGCCATTGATCATGTATTGAGATCTTTTAATTTCAACCACTCATTTGATGTAGTATTGTAGAGTGGTATAGGGTTTTGGTCTTTATTATCTTATATAAGGAGGAGACCCCCTATTGTATAGCTCACCTTTGGAGCTCTGGAATATTGGAATAGAACACTTCTTTGTGGAGCATATCTCTCTTGTCTTGTGGATTCTCTTGCATCTTGAGTATACAGTATCTCTTCTATGTATCATTGTGGATTTTGGTGCTTCTACTAGTTTTCTTGCAGGAAAGTCGAATTGGTGGAGAGGAGGGCGATTTCTTAAGGGTTATTGTTGGAGGGATCCACATATTCTCTCTTGGGTTGATCTTGTGATAGGGAGTATCATTATTGTATCTTCGTGACATAGTTGATGCTTTCTATTACATCTTTCTATCATTTTCATAATCATCTTACTTGACTTGTTTCTTTGATCTTGTCTTGTAGGAGGAGGACGATTTGGCTATCTTGGAGGAGGACGTTTTGGTTGGAGCTCTTGGATCTCACTCTTGAATATACACATAGGAGAATGCTATCAATTTGCAAGGTGGCCACAAGCAATTGAGGTAAGATCTACAAGGTATGTGCCTCTTTCCATCTATTCTATCTTCATTGGTCACAAACCCTAATTAATCAAAACCCCAATTTTCGTTTTTCTTAGATCTACTTAGATCTAGCCTTGCTTTTGAAAAGATCTTAAGAACCCACCTCTATAGCATCCACCCCTAGTTGGATCTATAGTTTGGTGGTGATTGGGTTAAAATTAACACACTTTTCAGGGCAATATAGCCCTCTTGAACCAAATCGCACTTCCTTGGAGAGGCTTGTTGGGTTCGATCTAGCATGTGGGTAGGTGAGATTCCACTTGATTTGCAATCTACACACTTGATAACCTACCCCTAGACTTTTACTTGGGTGATTTCTACCTTGTGGGCATCATTCCACATTTTAAGGGATTAAAACCCCCTTTTGAATTACTTGGCACCTTAAAACTCAGATCTAGTAAGATCTAACCCTTGGATTGGCTTGATTTTCTAGATCCACATAGATCAGTGCCTAAACTACTTGGATCTACATTTTGGTGGCCATTGGACTTGATTTGACACACCTTATCCACCTTTTAGCCCTCCTTGAGCAAGGTCGCACTTCCTTGGGTGACTGAGTTTGTCCACTTCTAGGACCTGGGTAGTTGAGATTTCAGTGGATTTGGAACGGGCATACTTTGAAACCTATATCTAGAGTATCATTTTGTGACGATCTACCTTGGGGATAGCATTCCCTATTTTAAGGGATTGTGGTCCATTTGGGTCATTTCATGAAATCGTAGATCTGAGTAACTCTGTAGGTGCCTCTGATTGATTTGCCTCCTCTGTATCACACTGCTCTGATCTGCTCTCTCTGAAGACTGCCCTCTGAAGAATGCGCCCTCCCCTCTGGATGTCTGATGCTCGTACATGACCGGATCTCAGCAGATCTGAGCTCTGATCGCCCCTAACCTTCCTCAAATGCTGAGGCAAGGCTATCCTGGAAGTTTCACACTCTGAATCGGTCAATCCAACTCCAAACGAGCTCCTCCCTACTTGGGAAATGCGCCCTCCTCCAAGGGAACTCGGTCTCCTCTAAACTGAGCAGAAATCACACTGATGAGCTATCTCAGCTCACAGTACTGGGTCCTAGTGACTCTGGAATTGAAGGTCACTGATCCATCTCAGATCTGAACTTCCTAGCTCCTGCAACAGCTCCTCTCTCTCTCTCAGAAAGTCGCCCTACATGCACAAGTGCGCCCTCCTCACTCCAACACTATCACTCTCTGACAATACAACTGAGCAACCTCATCCGGTGACCCCCTGCCTCTATAAATAATCTCATTGATGAATTAGATTTACCAAAACCCTAATTCTCGGTGCATGCAAAAGTCACTTTTGCATGCATCCAATGATTGCTGACAGGTCATGCAAAACTCATGCATGCAAAGGTCAAATCACTCCGGAAGGTCCGCATGCAACCACTGCTGGAGTAGAGTGTATCTCACCCTCTACTCCATACTGATGCCTATGTAGCTAATGTACCTCCATGTAAGGCATTTGAACCATGGAGGACATCCTGAAGTTACCACAATCTAACACTCCCTCTTAACGAGGGAAGTCCTACCATTGATGCCTGGATCCAACAAGTCCCCTGCTGCTGACACTGGTCTAACTGATCTTCCTGTCATTGCTCTCTGAACTGAAGAACCTTGATTAATCTCCATAAGTGTGGTTTCAGAAGAAGCCCCTTGATCAACTACTGCTGACTCTGTCACTATACTCTGGCTTAGAATCCCTCTGAGTCTCTGCTGCTGTAACCAGTCCTGAAGACCGCTGTCAAGTGGATCCACTGCTCTGTAGGTGGTCTGTTTGTGTCCCTCAGCTGACTCATCTCTGTAAGTCAACTCCCTCTGTCTCTGAGCTGACTCAGCTCTCCCCTGAGCTAAGTCCATCTCAACTATATCATACTAGCTCAATCTCTGACTGGTGCCTCCATGAGCAGCATGCTCATCCATCTGATATGAGCCCAAGGGCTTTATCTCCTGAGACTTATCACTATCAAGAGCATCTCACTCATCCATCTGAACTCCAGAATCACTCCCCTGATCCTCATCATGGTGAGCATCTCGCCCACCCATCTATTGTCCAGACCCACTCCTCCTGGACTCATCTCTGCTATGAGCATCTCGCTCATCATCCCCCTCTGACTCTGAAGAGGATGTACTCAACCATCCTGATGTGCCCGTAGTAGGCTGTCCCTGAACCAAGTATTCACCGTCGATCCTGTGACCCAACAAGACTGGGTCTACTCCTCTAGGATAGGTGAAGATCTGATCCCACTGGAACACCACTGAGTGACCATCAGCTGCCAAAGCTGCCACTGAGAGGATACTCCCTCTCAGTCCTGGAACAAATAGAACTCCAGATACCTCTATGAGCTCCCTAAGTTCAAGCAGAAACCTCACTCTGCCCACTCTAGTGATCAAGTGCTCAACCCTCTGCACATCCCGAGCCAACTGCAAGGGTGGGTGCTCTAGGATTAGAAATGCATCCCGCACTCCTGTCATGTGACTGCTGAGCATGTAGTCAACCCTCCAACTCTGACCAACCTGAGCGTCTGGCAGGCTACTGTCCTGTCCTGATTGAATTGAGGCTAATGAGAACTCCTTCTCAAACCGAGAAGTAAACTCATCAACCTCCTCTGTTGCTTCCACCTGCTCATCCATAATCAACCATCTCTCAGTCTTCATGTGCATGCACATCTCATGCATATGCATCATGCATCATGCAAGACCTCATGCACATGCATATCTCATGCACATCTTTGTACTGACACTCTCTCTCAACAAGGAAGGTACTGCTAGAGAAGCATCCACCAGGATCAAACACATCATATGCTACTGCAGCGACTCTGGCTGTGTTTTCCGCTGAGATGCACACCAACAGTAGAAATCTTTCGAATGCTGTTCCCTCACTACAAGTGGGGAAGGTGTGGCCTTGGGGGCAAGCAATGAGCTAGGTACTGTCACCTGGATCCTAGCTCCTCTGTTTAGGCAAACTCCTAATGAAGCCAAGGGGGGTTGTCCATAACAAAGAGTTGTCTATGGCTCTATGTTTTTTAAGTGTTTTTTGGTGATGTGATGCAGATCGGTGTTGTTTAGGAGTTTTTTGAGATAGACACAATAAAATTTGAGCAATCCACGTTGTAATTACAAAACACAATGGTAAGATAAACAATATATGATGACTGGAAATTAAAGCATCCACAGAATAATAATGACTCAAGCAGATATGAAGGACAAATGGTCCAAATTAAGGTGATACATAAAAGTTTCAAGACCAATGCCAAAATGGAGTCAATAAGTGCTTGGGGATGCTGAAAATACAAGTCTCAATATATGTTCGTGAGATCGTTTTGAAATTGTTCTTGGTAAATTTTATTGTGAATTTTAGGTGTTCTTGATTATTATGGCTAGGGAATTTCCAACCGGTACGCAAGGTACTGGAAATATAACTGGAAATACCTTCAGTGGCTCCGTTCGAAGACATGATGAACCACCCAGTTCTCTAGGCTAGGTGTTTAAGGAACTTAACCAACAAGCTAGAGTCTGACCATGGCTACCTGGCGCCCCCACTTGGAATTTGCCCACTACCTGAGTATTTATCGAATAATGCCGGTTCGTTGGTTATGGGGGTAAATATTTTATTATGGTTTGAATTTGAGTGATTAGGCAACCAATACCGTTTCTGAGTAATCCAACTTTTTTAGGGTTGGGTAGAGCATACGTGGTATGGAGAAACGAATAAATTCAAGTTTAAAAGGGGAATGTGTGTTGAGAGTGTTTTAACTTAGAGCAAACAAAGACAAAACCTCTCCGACAGAGAGCGTTGTTGATCCACCTTAAGGTGAGATTCAAGAGTCTTATTTAATCTATATGAGAATGCAAATGCAACAATGCTCTCCGATAGAGAGTGCTCTTGACTTGTCTTAAGACAAGTTCAAGAGACTTTATGTTCCTTTTAAGAATGACAAATTAAACAAGAAACATGACAATTATAGCTCAATATGAAATGATAAAAGACTAACTAGGCTAAACTAGGCAATTAGTATTCTACTTGCAAAATTGAACTAAGCTAGCAATTAGTTTCTAAATGCGAAATGAGAAAACTAACTAAACAATTATTGTTCTACTTGCACAAATGAAACTAACTAAGCAATGAAATCAATCAAAGGAAAGAGACACTACAAACTTTCCCAAATGGGGAAGTTGGGTGTGGGAGCTTAAAAATCCCACTTGCTTTTTATTAAAAGAGTACAATTGCCTTGGGAATTCAACCCTTGAAAAGGACTTTGAAAGAAATAACTAGAAGAATGCTTATTGAGCTCTTAAGAGCTTTTTACAAAAGGAGAATGAGTTTAAGTCTTCATGGTTAACATCTTCTTCATTGGTTTTGGATCTTCCTTTTGGTTTATTGCTCATCTTTTGTTTGTTCTTTTTCTTCTTCTTGGTTCTTCTTCTCAAGTACCTATCACAATAGATCAACTCAAGGACCCATTAGCATTAGCAAACAACAAAATAAATCTAAGATCCAAACTAGAAATGGAAACTAACTAACTTCGAAAACCAAACTTTAAAATGCAAATGCAAAAGTAGATCTAGATGCAAAACTTGAATGAAACTAGATGCAAAGCTAATCAAACTAATCTATATGCCCAATCACTTTTTGAATGCAAGTTTTGACTTTAAAAATGAGATCTAAGACTTATAAACCTCAAAATGAAATAATTCCTAAGTATGAGATCTTAGATGCAAGACTTAACAATGCACTAAGTTAAGAAATCTAATGCAAACTTCTTTAAACAAATCTAAGATCTAACTTTAAGCTAAGTGATGGAAGAAACAAACATTAGCAAAACGAAAACAAGAGATGAGGGATAGAAGAAAGCAAGGAGATAGAAGATGAAAACGAATGCAAGAAGGGAGAAGGAAGGATCTAGGAGAGACGAAAGGAGGGAGGACAAAAGACGAGAGGAGGAAGGAGTAGGGAGTTGAAGGGAAGGAGGTACGAAAGGAGGAAAAGATCTAGAGGAAAGGAAGAGTAAAACGAAGCTAGGAAGTGGGGCAAAGACGAGAGCAAGGGAGAAGGTAAAACGAGACAATGAAGAAGAGATCGATCAAGAGAAAAACAAGTGAGAGGAAGCTAGAAAGAGGAAAAATGAGGCAAGATCAAGCCTATTGAAAGCAAAAATAGACTTGATGGGGTTTTCCAAGCTTGGAGAAGGATAAAACTTGAGTTTTCCACAACTTGAAGATGGATCTAGTAACCAAAGATAAAATTTAAACTTTTTGATGGATGAGGAAGAGCCCTTGTTGGCTATATTTCTTCACTTGAAAATGGAAGCTCCTTGTAGAACCTGCAAAGTGAAGGTATTAGATGGCAATGGCTCTTGTTTAATGAAGAAGATATTGATTTTCCAAGTCTTCTCCACCTGAAATGATCCCTGAAAAACACAACTCTCAAACAAACAAGATAGATCAAATGCAAGAATGTAAGTCAAACAAACATCTAAAAGACACTAGTATAACCACTACGTCTTGTCCGATCTAGATATTTGAGCAACTTAACATAGATAATCAAATTAAAACCTTAAATGACTACCTTCATGTGCTAGATTGATAGCCTTCTGGAACAAGCATTGAACATAATTGAAAAAATGAGAGAAGGGTGAGAGAGATAACACCTCACAAGATGAAGCCACAACACCAATAACCCTTGCATGGACCTCCAAAGTCACTTTTATTCCAAGTATTCAAACAAATATTACAATACAAAATTGGGCAGAGTTCTCTTGCGCAAATCTCCATCCCAAGAGAGAGCAAAGAGCCACTCTTTATACAAAAAACTAGACACAATACCCTAATTCGAATTGGCAATCAAGAGAACCAATGGCACAAGACACAAAGTTGAATTCCAATCAATTACAAAGCTTGGAGTGTTGAGATCCAATAGAAAACTTGAGTTGTGGTAGATGAGTGGGAGGTGGCCTCCACCTTGGCAAGGCGCCCCCCACTCTCACACAGGAAGCTCCACCAACCCAATGAGCATCCTCCAACAAGGAATGACGCGAGCAATATGAGGAATGCGTGAGCCATCAAGGAGAGAGCTTGGAGCTTGGTAGTTGTGACAACTCGAGTTCTCTTGAGTTAGAACTTGAGAAGTGGCCATAACTTGAGGAATGCGCCTACCTTTCAATCAATGCAAACTTAACAACCCATTTAATGATTGCCATCTCATCAATTCGTGATTCCTATGAAGGAGGGCGAATTTCCTCACTGAAGATCTCTTTTGGTGACTGGATAGTGAACTGAAAGTGACTGGAGTTGATTGAAACCCTCTTAAATGCTCGATGCCATGTCATTTAGCCTGTTTATTTAATCCAAATGGATTATTTTGGAGAGATTTGGATTATTCAATTTATTAATTTTTGGTTATTTAATTAATATTTCTTTTTTATTGATTTTTTTGAGAAAATATTAATTAAGTGGCTAAATGACTATTTGAAACTTAGGATAAGTGGGTTTGGGGTTTAATTGGGATTATTGGCTTAGGAATTAAGCCTCCAATCTCTTATATCCACCCCCAAACGATGACATATTACAAATAGTATTTTTCCAATTAAATATTTGGAAAAATAATAATAAAATAATATAAAATAAAACCTGTCCAACGCGTCCGGTAATTTTTTTTTTCCGACATTGTTTTAAATGGACAAGGGACCTAGGAAATGACCATCTAACACATACATGGTGTCTAGTAGGTTCATATACATCAGTTGGACTCTAATAACCCTCCAAGGCTCAGACTTTCAAAATCGGGCATTCCAGCTTTGGAGGAAGCGAGAGCAAACCTCGTTGATTATTACTTGGCTAAGGCAAAGCATAATTGACAAGGGCAAAAAACTCCCTGGAATGCCTTAGTTGATAGTCAAGTCATGGGGAACCGAGTCACTCAAAAACCCTACTAGTACATTTATTACAAACCCCGTGGGGCCATGGTCATTTCAATAGAAAAATAAAACTGGCTAGCCAAAATTGGCTAATCACCACAAACTGAATCCCTGATACTCTGGAAATGAACACTGATCATGTTCAAACACTGGCGGCATAATGGAGGTTCAACTATTGTACAAAATAGCTGATAACAGGCTGCATCTGTTGCACTCTGATATGCAGATCTGCGCTCCTCCTGTATCAATGTTATCTTGAGAGAAGCATCATGCTCTCCCTTTGTCATTGATACTGAAACTGCATCCAAGGTCTCCCTGGACCCACATACAGGCTTGCCCATCAACCTGTACTCTACTCTCAAGCTAGTGGCCATAACTCTGCAAAACTGAAATACTGTAACCCACAGTGAAACAAGAATCTCTCCTGATCACAGATCTGGTAGATCTATCTCAGATCTAACCTCTGAACTCACAGATATGATAGATCTGGTATCTATCCTAACAAATCAAATGTCTTCACTCACAGATCTGAACTATGCTCTTCAGATCTGGACTCTGCTCTCACAGATCTGAACACTATGCTTCAGATCTGATATATCTTCCACAGATCTAGACTATGCTCATGTCATATCTGAAAGATCTATCTAAGATCTCACCTCCAAACTCATAGATCTGATAGATTTGACCTCTACAACCTCAGATCTGAGCTCTGCTCCTCAGATCTGGTAGATTTGGTCTCTAGCGTCACTAATCTACTAGATCTATCTCAGATCTAGTCTCCAATACCACAGATCTGATAGATCTGACCTCTACAACCTCATATCTGAGTTGTGCTCTTCAGATCTGGTAGATCTGGTCTCTATCGTCACTGATTTCTGTGTGATTGCCATCTCTGACCCTTACCAGGGCTCTGATACCATGTAAATCTTTGATTCAGAGATCACTACTCCCTCTGAATCACCCTAAGACCTCAAGCGGTTTGAGTCTCATATGTCAGTACATACTCATAAAAACATAAATTCAACATCTAGATCTCTTTACCAAACTGAAACATACATGCAATCACACATAAACATCAAATATACCCTGGAAACCCCAAACGGGGAAAACCAACAATCTGTGGGGTTATCTTCTCTCTCGAGCCTAGAGCATATATATAAATGACAAGTACAATACAGGATTATCTCAAAGGTAACTCAATCCCTGAACCGGGTAGACTCTAGATTTGCATGCATCAGCTGATGCATGCACTGGAAGAGTAAACCCTAACTGGTAAACTGGATCTGAGTAACTCTGTAGGTGCCTGTTATCACCTAAGCTGTAGTTACCCCTATGGATGGATCTAGTCATGGATGGCAATAGGGAAGGGCAACTCAAAGGTGCAACCACGATCACCTCGACCTCCAATATATATGGTTGTCACGCCAGTCGAGGCAACCTTCGCTTTATGTTATCTAGCCCAGACAACAAAGGGGGAGACCCGATCTACTCCCGACAGGAGAGATCAAAACCAAGACACCAAATCAGGGTATTTCTAGGTGAAGTTAAGTGTATGGTTTATCCTAGACCTTATAGGTTGAAGTCACAAGCCAAGTGAAGGGTTCAATAGGTATAGCTTTGGTTCATGGTTGATGTAAGAGTGACTTATAATGTTTGAGTGAGATCTAGGGCTAGTGTACTAGTTCAATGTTGGAAAGTCCACTGCCTTGGGAACTGTGTCCAATGCAGGGTAATTAAGGGTTTTATTGGGGCTAACTAGTACAGACGACAAGCTTGACCATGGTACATGATAGCTTCAAGGGTTTAGTTCACAATGCATAAGTCAAACCACAAGTCAATCCAACAATCTAGGAAAGTTGAATTAACTTGGTGAGAAACCAGCACCTTGGGAATTGGGAAGTGGAGTCAAAGTAGGGTTGACTTGTGGTTTAGGACTCTTAGTACTTGGGACAAGTGGGCAGTAGAGGTTTTAATGGATGAATGTATCTAGACCTAGGTTTGACCTAAGTGGACCACAATTCCTTAAAACAAGGAATGCAATCCCCAAGGCAAGATTTGACAAAGTGATAGTCTAGACCTAGGTTTTGAATTATTCCGGTTCTAAATCTCCAAAAATCTCAAGTACCCAGTTCCTGGAAGTGAGTCAACTCACTTCTCCAAGGTGGTGCGACTTTGCCCAAGGAGGCTAAAAAGTGGGGTTAGGTGGGTCAAAACAAGTCGGATGGCATCCAAACTTTAGATCCGGGTAGATCGGTCAGGTAGGAGTATGGATCTGAAATTTCGTGGTAATCCAACGGTTAGATCTTAGTAGATCTGAGTTTAAGTGTTCCAAGTGGTCCAAAATGGGGATTAAATCCCTTAAAATGTGGAATGGGGCCCACAAGGTGAATTTCAAGAAAGTGACAACCTGGGTGTATGTTATTGGATATGTAGATGTCAAATCAAGTGGAATCTCAAACACCCACCACTTAGATCTAGGTCAACTTGCTCAATCAGTGAAGTGCGCCTTGCTTGGGAGAAGCCAAGTTGGTATGGGAGAGGGGTCAAACGGAAGCCAATCCTCACCAAACTATAGATCCGGGATGCTGTGGATGCTATAGAGGTGGGTTTTAAATATTATGCCCAACAACCCACTAGATCTAAGTAGATCTGAGAAAATGTAAAATGGGGTTTTGAAGTATTTAGGGTTTTTAAATATTTTAGACAATTGGATAGATCATGGAGATAGAACTTACCTTGAGATCATACCTGAGTGATGTGGATGAGATGCCTTGATGTTGAGGAAGATTCCCGCAGAGATCAAATGAGAGATTGTTGATTTTGCTTGCCGAAATGATGCCCTAGCCCACAAGTGCGCATTCCTCTACCTGTCAAACCAAGGAATGAAGATTCAATCAGTAAGATCAAGTATGGAAGAAATACAAGAGAAATGCAAATAGTAACATGAAATAGAAGGTCCTGGGACAGTAATACTCCCTGTTACCAACGAAGAGCTGCAAAGAAGAAGTAGGGAGAGTCTTCCCCTACCAATACCTCCTCCTCCAAGCAAATCGGCCTCCACCTGTAGATGCAAAATCGTGGTACAAATATATGGCAAACAATATCTTCAATAACTCAGTGCAAAGGAAGAACCAACGAACGAACACCAAAAGCATTCACCACAACACTGGAGATAGATGCAATAATAATTTTCTATTCCAATAATCCAGAGCCAAAAGTCCCCTTTACAATGAGGAGCTCTCTCCTTTAAATAGGAAGGAGAGGCATCAAAATCCTAACCACTTTTTGGATGAGTGGCTAAGATTAAAAGATACAAATGTCTAATCAATGGTTGAGATGAGCTCAACAATAAAATACATGGATCGCAAATAAAATATTATGTAAGTGGACAAAATTGCCCTATAAGAGGGAAATCCCACCAAATCATGATGACATAATATCATAAGAGGCTTATGGTGGGTCCAAGGGGTAATTTTATCCCTCCTTGGTCAATCCCCATAGCACAATAATCAATAAATAATCATAAATGTACCAAATCGTGCTACTATAGTCAAATCGTGGTCCTCAAAAGACCTCAAAAAATCCACAGAAAGTGCCATAAGTGATGGATGCGGGCCCCGATGAAGCTGAAACTGCTGGAGAAGGTGTGGAAGGTCCCGATCTATCATCACTGATCATCCCATGCCATAACTTTGCCTCAGTAGCCCAAATCGATTTCCTCAATAGCCATTTCTACCAATCCTGAAATGCCTCGGGAAGCATGAAACTGCCCCAAACAGCCTCCTGGAGTGCTGGCGCTGTCAAGGTGAGGGCACCAATGTGTCCGGAAGGGGGGTAATATGGTAAAAACAAGTGGCTGGACCACCCCCTCCATCATCAGCGCCCTAGGTCAACCGGATAAAAGTCATCTCTGCTCCGACAGGGCCTCCAACAGAGCAAAACTGCACTGGGACAGCCTACTGAGGCTCAATCATCACTGTAAGTGCCCGGAATTGAAAACAAACTGTCCCATTGGACTCAGAAGGTCCAAATCTATCCAAGATGTGTACTCATACACCATATGAGTCTCTGCATGATCAAAATAAATATCCAATATACCGGAACAAGGCCAATAATAATGCGCTGTACATATACAAACACTGTTGTAACCCCAGAATCATCATCATAACCCTGTAGCTGCTGCATAGAATCATCATGTATGTGTACATAGACCATATATCATCTATCCATATCATCATAAGGTCTAACATCTCATGTCCCATGGTCCTCCATGGTCAAACTAGGTCTAACCAAGACCAAATATAACTCAGACCATCATCCAAGGCTGCTGCAAAGTGTCAAGGTTAATACATGCTCTACAACTTATTCAAATAGCAATTATAACACAGAGTAATCATAACTGGCGATCTAAATCCAAAAATATAGTGTTGTTAATTATTATTATTACTCAGACTAGACTTTCAGGATCATACTCACTTCATAGCTGTGATCAATTTGCTAGTGAAGGGTGAAGGCTAAATTAACTGGCTAGGCTAAGGGATGACTTGACTGACTTGACTTTGTGACACTTTGGCAAGGGAAAGGGAATACACACCATAGCATATACCGAAGGAGCAATAACACAGGGAATGGCGGTGTCTCACAAATGGATGAGTTGTTTAAAGAGGGTTTATTCACCTTCACAGATGCGCACAATCCATAATACAAATAAGGCCAGCAATTGTTTAGATATAGCATTTAAGTTCCATTGCTTTTTGGGCCTGAAGTTTTCATAGCCTTGATCTATGTGTGTTTACAAACACATTGCATAGATTTACATTTTTTCTTTTAGGCTTTCTGCTGCAGGTGTGTTTTTAAGGCACTTGTTTACCTGAGCACTTCTAGGTGTGTCATGGACAGCTTGTTTACCTAGGTATTTATTTTCCACAAGATATAACATTTTATTTTTATGGCCATTTTCATTTGGCATGCCTTTCATTCATGTGTGTTTAGAAACACATTGCATGAATGGGCTTTTCATACAAGATATAGCATTTCATTTTCCAGATTTTGTATTGATGGCAGCACTAAAAGTTTCAGGTTTAGCCAACACAACTTTAGTGACTAGGGGGAATTCACAAGGAACTCCAACTCACCATAGGTAAGTTTTGTCACCAACTCAGAGCCGAGACACAATAAACAGGGAAGCTCATCCAATACAGAGGCCATAGTGGGGAAAAGTCCTCCATGCCACTAGTCAAGTAATAAGTCAGGGTGATAATCTAAAAGGTAGGCCATGGATGGATGAAGACAATGAAATGATGGAGCCAACACTAGCAAGCCAAAGTATGGTGTAATGATCACCTCTATTCTCCCTAAGGAGGGTATGTACCAATGAGTATGAATAGTGAACTTCTAAGTCTGAGTAGGGACAGTATAATATATATATAATAGATCAACCAGGTCCATATATCTATATGATCGCCAGATCATGACACTAAGTGCTAAGACATGCTATAAGAATAAGTATAAAAGCAATCTAACCATAACACCATGATATACCTGCTGAGTCATATACCTGCAAGCTCATCAACCTGTACCATCATCTGTCCTGTGAGACTGTTGCTGTAACTCTGGGCACTACTGTCTGCTCTGTACCAATGATATAATGGCTACATCGGTCATCTCTCTGAGTGTCCTGAAACTCAGTCATGGCATGGGGAATGCAACTGTTGTCCACAATCTGATAGTGATCCAATATAGATGCTCATCTCGGCATCTCAAATGCAAGGGAACTGGCTGAATAGTGTACTGGAATGAGAAAAATAATGTATGGTAGCCCGGCTACTATATATGTGATAACAGTGCCTTTGACTGATCTGCCTCCTCTGTATCACACTGCTCCGATCTGCTCTTTGAAGACTGCCCTCTGAAGAATGCGACCTCCACTGCATGCAAAAGTGCTCCCTCCCCTCTGGATGTCTGATGCTCGTACCGGACCGAATCTCAGCAGATCTGAGCTCTGATCGTCCCTAACCTTCCTCAAATGCTGAGGCAAGCCTATCCTGGAAGTCTCAGATTCTGAATCGGTCAATCCTGCTCCAAACGAGCTCCTCCCTCCTTGGGAAATGCGCCCTCCTCTAAACTGAGCAAAAATCACATTGATGAGATATCTCAGCTCACAGTACTGGGTGCCTACTGACTTTGGAACTGAAGGTCACTGATCCAGCTCAGATCTGACCTTCCTAGCTCCTGCAGCAGCTCCTCTCTCTCTCTCAGAAAGTCGCCCTGCATGCACAAGTGCGCCCTCCTCAATCCAGCACTATCACTCTCTGACAATACAATCGAGCAACCTCATCCGGTGACCCCCTGCCTCTATAAATAATCTCATTAATGAATTAGGTTTACCAAAACCCTAATTCTCGGTGCATGCAAAAGTCACTTTTGCATGCATCCAATGATCGCTGACAGGTCATGCAAAACTCATGCATGCAAAGGTCAAATCACTCTGGAAGGTCCGCAGGCAGCCACCACTGGACTCATGCCACTGAGTAGAGTGTATCTCACCCTCTACTCCATACTGATGCCTATGCAGCTAATGTACCTCCATGTAAGGCATTTGAACCATGGAGGACATCCCGAAGTTACCACAATCTTACATTCTTCAGCTCGCTTCTCCCTTTTCTCCTCCTTTCTCATCTCTCTCTTCCTCTCTAGGGTTCGCTCCCTCTCCTTGTAAGCCCCATAACCTCTCCCTTGCTTTGAGGGAACTCGGGATTGGTTGGAGAGGCCTCTACAAGGCTGAAACTGTCCTTCAAAGGGGCTCTTCTGCTGCTGCTAGCAGGTCTGTAAATTTTTGCATACTGCCACTTTTTCAACAGTCCTCTTCTTTGACTTTTACCTACACAAGTAGATCAAACAAGGTTAACTACAATTTGTATGTGATTATATGTTATAAGGTGCTGCCATATCACTGTATAAAGACGTCTGAAACGTACTATTATACAATATGAAATTTTGTTTTTTTATACATGAAATAAAGTGCTTATAATTCCAGTACTAATCCATCATTGATTGCCTTAAAGCTGTTGCAATTTTGCTTCAGAAAGTGACTGTTATGATACTGTTAGTACCTATACACAGTCATACATACATTGATTAGATTGTTGAAGAATAGAGGTTTGTGCTATATTATCTACACTGAAGACTTGGAAATATTTATTATACTTTTGACACCAAATCTTACTAAGGATCTGTTATGACACCATAGTAGCAGGGCTACTATTCTTGTACAGCAGATATCTGCACATTCCAGAGCTTCATTTTATTCCAGAGCTTGGCTACATATATTGGATCACTCATGATCAGAGCAGTACATTATTCAGATATTGTATGACCTTGTGTCAAGGCTGATCCTTGAGAGTTCAGATTTGATGACTGATGTGACCACTTATCCCATTACAGTTTCAGTTCAGTGCCTAGAGATGTATTTCAGCAGTGTTTCAGATGATGCATGATGATTGCTATTATGATGATGTTGTATGATCTATGGATGTGTTCTCACTGACAGTGGATTATTAGCTTGTTGATTTAGTCATGATTGTAGCATGTGCTTGGTATATTATTCCTGATGTGGCAAACTATTTAAAATGAACTGTAAATCTTAAATGGACAATTGCTTGCACTTTTAGGTCATCTAACAAAACTTACTGGTATTTCACCTTACATAGGCATGGTCTTTCCCGACACCAGTTGTCTGCTAGTATAGGCTTCATATCCACTTGTCTCCATCCATACATGACCTTCCTGTTTGACTTTAAACCCTGACTTGTCTCATTTGACTTTCTGATACTGAGGACTTCCCCCATTTTTCTACCTCTGTGTTTGGACCGCATCCCTGTTTATTTAGTGTCTCGGCTCTGAGTTGGTGACAGAACTTGCCTTTGGTGAGTTGGATTGTAGGCCTACATCATTCTGGTCGGTTGTCCCGATGTTTGGCATTGGCTCGAACTCCCCCTAGTCACTTGAGATGTTGTTGGCTAAAACTGAAAGCTCATGTTCTACCTATGGAAACTTAATAAATTCGCCCATGGAAACAAAAAAGGGCAAGAGCAATGAAAAGCTAAAAATACTCCTCGAAGAGTATAAGAAAGGTCCAAAAAGCAATAGTTCTTAAAAGCTATATCTAAACAATTGCTGACCTTGTGAAAATGTGAAAAACATGCCCTGGATGCAAGCTGCAACTAGTTGTGCTTCTCAGCACATCTGAAATCCGAAGGGTTATGTAGGCCAAAAAGGCCATGGAAATAAATTGAATGATCCTAATGAACTTGGATCAACTTGATGTAGACATGATGCCTAAGTGGAATAAACACTCTCTAAACAACTTATCCATTTGTGAGGCACAGCCATCCCCCGTGTTCTTTTGTCCAGCACAGAGTTTGTAGCTTCCCCCTTCTCCCAGTCCAAAGTATTTTTGAGTTAAGTTAGACAAGTCAAACCCTTGGCCCAACCTTGCTCCTAGCCTTCATCCTTCACTAGCAGTTTGACCATGTCCAATGGGTAAGTTTGTCATTTGAACTAGGGTGCAAGTAATTTTATATTATCACGGAATATGTTAACTTAATTAATGCCACTGAATGGAATTTATACTTTGAGCTTAGCTATGAAGTGATTAAAGATGCATTGTCTTAGTCTACTGATGTGATTTATCCTTGATTATATATATTCTTGGGATCCGTGATGATGTGGACCATGTATGATGATTATTGGTGATGATTTATGGTCCCACATGTTTGATGATGATGTCATATGATGGACATATGATACAGATGATGATTGATCCAGTTCAGCAGGTTATTATTATTGCAGATCAGCAGATTATACATTGTCCATATATGGTGGACCCTACAGCTGGCCCATTAGGGCAACCCAGGGTGTATGAGTACTCATTCCTAGTGGATTTGGGTCTTCTGGATCCATTGAGACACTTATCTTTCAGTTCCGGGCACTTCTGACAGTGATTGATGCAGTTTTACACTTGTTGACCAGATTTGGGGCTGATTTCCCAGCCTGAGCAGCAGGGGCCCCGAGAGGCCAGTTCACCTAGGGCGCTGATGATGGAGGGGGTGGTCCAGCCACTTGTTATTACCATTTATCCCCCCTCCCGGAGAGCCTGGTGGGCTCAGATGGACAGCGCTAGCACCCTAGGAGGCAGTTTTGGCACTTTCACAGTTCCCGAGGCAGTTAAAAAATGGGATAAAGTGGTCACTGAGGAAATCGATTTGGGCAATTGAGGCAAGGTTTTGGCATTTGGTTTTCACAGAGGTCTTCCAGGTTGATCTCACTATCTTCCAGTCATTTTTCACCATGTGGGTATCTCCAGATTGATCACAGGAGGACATTTACTGCTCGACTGTCATGGATTCTGAGGACAGTTTTGGTCATTATTATTATATTGGACATATTTTTATTATTTCATTGTGCCTTGGGGTGAGCTAGCAAGGATTTATACCTCCTAGCCCCACCATGTGCTTATTTTATCATGTCCTAGTCATCATGAGGTGGATTATTGTACTTTATACCCCTCTTGTGGGATGACGTCACCCTCTATTGTACCATTTAGTGAGGGCGCTATTGTTATGTTGAGTGATCCATGTGATATTATGTTATGGATTCATCTTAGCCATTGATTATGTTGTGAGATCTTTTAATCTCAACCACTCATTTCAAAAAGTGGTTTTGAGATCTAGGGTTTTGGTCTTTATTATCCTATATAAGGAGGAGACCCCCTCATTGTAAAATTCATCTAGAGATTTTTGGCTCTTGGAATAAAATTTCTATCTTTTGGAGTACATGCTTGGATTGGAGTGGATGTTGGTTGTTTCGATTGTAAATGCTATTGTCCATTGCACTGGAGGATCTATTGTAGCTATCTTGCATATTTGCCATACTTTATTTGCAGGTTGAGAGGGCGACTTTGACAAGTGCGAATTGGTGGGGAGGCTTGCCCTTCAAGCTTGGAAGAAGTCGTTTTGGGTTTGACAGGGAGTGGTTTTGCCTTTGTGTCAACTATTCTATGTTTTTCTCTCTCTTGCTTGCATCTACCTTCAATTTGTTAAACTAATTGATGCTTTGCTCCTTGGCTTGACAGGTTAGAAGGAATCACATGTGGCTTGGAAAAATCGATTTGGCAAGAGGGCTTCAACAATTCTCCATTTGATCTTTGGCAAAGTAATCCTCGTCTCAACTAGCATTCATCTCTTCATCCAGGTATGTCCCAAGAGGTATGATCTTCTCTTCCTTGAATCTTCCATAATTTCTAGATCACAAAAAACCCTAATCAAAGTAAAACCCTTGTTTTTGGTATTTCTTAGATCTACTTAGATCTAGCCCTAAATTTGAAAAGATATTGAAAACCCACCTCTATAGCATCCACCCCTAGTTGGATCTATAGTTTGGTGGTGATTGGCTAAGAATTGACCCATTTTCTAAGACAAAAAGCTCTCCTTGACCTAAAGCGCACTTCCTTGAGAGAGGCTTGTTGGGCTAGATCTAGCACATGGGTATGTGAGATCCCGCTTGATTTGACAACTAGACACTTGATAACACATACCCATATCCTTACTTTGGTGAAAACTACCTTGTGGACATCTCTCCATGTTTTGAGGGGTTGAAACCCCCTTTTGACCTTTTTGGCACCTTAAAACTTAGATCTACTAAGATCTACCCATTGGATTCACTTGAAACTTAGAAGGAGCATAGATCGGGGTACTAACACCTCGGATCTACATTTTGGTGGCCATTGGACTTGGTTTGGTCCACCAAACCCACTTTTTGCCTCTCCTTGAGAAAGTCGCACCCCTTGGGAGTTTTGAGTTGGACCACTTCTAGGAAGTGGGTGTTTGAGATTTTCGGGGATTTGGAATGCCCATGCCTTGAAACCTAGGTCTAGACTATCCTTTTGCCCCGATCTACCTTGGGGATTTCATTCCTTGTTTTAAGGAATTGTGGTCCACTTGTGGTCATCACTAAAAAACCTAGATCTAGTAAGACCTAACCATTGGATCACATCCATTTCACTTGACTTGGCTTCTAGGTGTCCCGATCTACACTTTGACATCTTTCTTGACTCCATTAGCCCACTAAACAAGGCACTAGTCCTTCTCCAAGCAAGGCGCACTTCTTGGGATTAGTGTCAAACCCTAGATCTAGCACATGGGTAATCCTAGAACCAACTCTAACTTGTAGATCTAACCTAGATCTAGCTTATAGTACCATCCTCACACTCAACTTCATCTTGTGGGCCCATCTAGAACCATTTCACACTTCCCAAGGCAACAAGACCCACTTGTATAAACACATGGTACCATACTTAATAATCATACCCCATCAAGTGGCCTAAATCATACATAGGTTGAAACACTAGCTATCCATGATACCACCTTCAACCATACCTTAAACATTAGGTCTACTTAGCCTTGCATTGGTTTCCGTAACTCATTACTTATCTATCCTTAGAAACCTTTGTTTGGACCCAATCAACTGTGATTGGGGTATAGGGTCTCCCCCTTGGTCTAGTTATACCTTGACCTAAAGCGAAGAGTGCCTCGGTTGACGTGACTCCCACATTGCATTGGGAACCGTGGCATCTCTTGGGTCACCTCTTTAGTTGCCTACCTCCTCTACCGTCCCGGATGGGATACCTCTAGGGGCAACTACAAGTTGTGTGATAACAGGATCATTGACGGTAACATGATGTATTGATTCCATCATAAACATCACTCTTTGCACGTGTTGGTGATTATACTCTTATGTTGATTGATGCTTATTATTTATGAGTGATATTGCTTATATGCTAGAATACCGTTGAATGTTCTACTACTGATTTTGCACATCACTTGATATTGGCATTTACACTCAATTGATGGTCTTTGTATATGATTGATGAATGGCCTTATTAAATTTCCATTGATCGCGAATACATCGATTTGATATATTTGGTATCTATTAAGTGCCTAACTACTAGTATGTCTTCTTCATTTGCAAAAACACATTGATTAAGGCACTGGTCACTGACTTCTTTACCTAGAAGATATAGCATCTTAGGTGTTTTTGCAGACCACATAAGGGATCTCCCTTTGGAGGTTCTGACTCTCCGAAGAAGTTGGATAAGTGGCTAAGGTGACAGTCATCATTTTCTCCTACATTTGTTCATCAGATACTACCCCTACTAGTTTATCCGATAACACACCCACTCACAGATTTTGAAGACACCAATCTCTTGTGTAAGCACCAACTTGCAATTTGCAGGCACCAACCTTCCAAGGACCAACCCGTCCAAGGGATGAGGACACCAATCTTCTTATGAGCACCATTGCACTTTTAGGCACCAACCTGTCTGATGGATGAGGACACAAATCCTCTTGAACCCAACTCAATTCTGTAGGCACCAACCTGTTTAATGGATGAGGACACCAGTCCTCTGTAAGCACCAACTTCTAATACAAGCACCAACCTGCTCTCCCAAGCACCACCGTGCCACCCTAAAATGAGCATAAAAATTTACTGACACAAATCTGTAGCCTTTCTTTTCTGCTGTTTACACAGTTAGTTCACCTTCTCAAATATGGAGTAACTCTGTAACCCTGCTTCTCTACTGTAGCCCTGCTTCTTTGCTGTAGCCCTACTTCTCTATGTTTACACAATATTTTAGCTTCTGTTCACTTGAATGCAATAGTTTTGCTATTCTTGTAGCCACAAAAATTAGTTTCACTGTAACATTCTTTTCTTTTTGTAAATGCCTTTTAGTTTTTGCAACGTGCTTCAATTTCTATAACTCTGATCAGTTTCTGTAACACCTGATTATTTCTGTGCCACTCGTTTGTTTCAATCTTCTAGAGCTTACATCCTTATCCTTTCTCTGATTTGTGCATTTACCCCAGAATTTTAATCTGTTCCTTCGCTTGGATCAACTTACACACACGACTCCATACATTACATTCTCATCAAATCAATTTTCTATTTATATGATTTGCATGAGGTCTTGGACGCACTTGTGGACCCATCATGATTATAAGCCGACCTGTGTATCAACAAAGAACATCATTTTTAATTTATAAGGGTGACTTATGAATTGTGATAGGAGTTCCTAATATATTGGTTTAATCACCCAAACAACGATTTTGAGGTTGAGCCAGTCCTTGATCATCTTTCAACAGAGTTTTGGCAATTTTGTTTCCATTAATTATGCCCCTGTTTCATCAATACCGAAACTTGTAGGTGTTGTAGGTGCTGTACCGGAATTCCTATAGATGTTGGTACCAAAATTCTTGTAGGTACACTTTTTTCATTTAAATGCCATATCATCTACCACTTTAGTAATAACACTTCATTTGTCTTAATGGTACTTCATCATGACACATAATCATCATCATCACTGCACTTTGACATCAATGACAACACTTTTCAACATCGGCCTCCAACTAGTGATACAATTTTACAAATAAAATTTTGATTTTTTTAAAATTTTATTTGTGTGACAAATGGTTCAGAGGTTTGATCAAATCGAAATGGATTTACATACTTGGATCCAAGCTAAATGGTTGAGTTCACCCCAAAGCTCTACATTGCCATATAGATCGCATTCCCTTCTCCTCAAGTCACACTTGCAAAGCACCGTGGATTTTACTTGCGAAATCAATGAGAAAATCAGTCAGAAAGCTAATCGCAGTGGCTAAGTGATAATCTAATTAATTTGCAAATAAGATAATCTACAGGAAATAAAGAAAAATAGTTGAAACAAATCTTTCTCCCTGTCGTAGAGAGTCCCCAATATGCCCAAGTCATCAATTGGAGAAATCGCCTCTCCTTTCCCTATGAATGAAACACCACAAATAGTTGTCCAAGAAAAGAAGAAAATCGATCTAGTGGCAGAAGAAGATTACAAAAACAAAAATCAATCTCATATTGCTCAAGATACAAGAGATGTGAAGCACAAAACAATTTTGCATTATTCTCCAAGAGCCAAAAGTCCTTTACAAATGAGCTATTCACTCTCTTTTATAGCTAAGAGAGTGGCTAAATCCCTAACTAACTTTTTATGGATGGTTGAAATTAAAAGATAAAAATAAAAGATCAATGGTGGAGATTTAATCTCTCACTAATACATGGATCAAGCTGGAATAAGTCCAATCTAATGAGGGGGGCCAATTATCTCACATTCCCAAGATAAATATCATAAGATATAACAATAACACATCAAGTATCTTCCTAAGGGGCTCAACTCACCCCTAAGGAATGACTTCACAACTTTACATTGACATTTGCTTGGATACATAAGTCACCAAGAGAAGAAGTTGCCCTCCTAGGGAGAAAGATGCCCCCATGGGGGGAATTAAAGCTCATGATGAAGAAACATGAAAATATGCCATTAAAGATGTCCAATAACCTCCAGGGGTTCATACCAACATAACCCAAGGCAATTCTTGCCATTCATTTATCCCATGCCACTCACACCAAACCTTGGTCACTTTTTAATTAATTAATTAATAGTTGGAAATCTCTGTAAATCTTCAAAATGCTCATAACTGAATCTTCCTTTGCCCAAAATAATAATTTGACTACACACATAGATCCAAAAATATCCAAAACACTAGGAACCACTACTCATACATCCCTGGCCAATCTATCATAGTCACTGTGAACAAATCTCTAAATTTTAATTAAAAATGGCTTAATTATTTCCTGCAGACTTTATAAAAATAATGAATCAAACCATTTTTTACAATCTGATGCATGGAGTGGTCTAATTGGCCTCCAAAGGCATTAAGATGCACATTGATAACCCGTATTGGGGTCCCGTTGCGGGTTTGACCCTTTGACCAAGTCAAACATGAACAAAACTGAAACTGAACACATGAATCAAGACTGCTGCATGCAAGAGGTGTCAATTCACTTATCGTGACAAGCATTGAAAGACGACAAAACAATAAGTTATGCCATACCATGGTGATCAACTCAAAAGAAAAACAAAAGTAGGACAATTACTTATTATGATTAAGAAACAAAAGTGACAGTTCCAGATGCATACTTCAATTCACATTAACCACAAATGTAAACTATAGATCAATCCCCTTTCTCTCTCCTGGGTGAGGTGGAAAGCGATACAATATTGACTTTGGTCAAAGTGAGGTTTGGATTTTGGATAGACTTAATTCACCTTTGGAGAACTTGGATTTACGGGGCCATTGTGATATTTGTTGAACTAGTGAACAATAGGGAAGGGAGGTGTCTCATAGATGGATAAAGTGCTTGAAAGGCACCCTTTCGACTCTAACAAGCCCCCCATTTATTTATTTCATAACATTTGAATTTCACATTTCACTTTCACTTTATTGCACTTTGCATTTCTTTGGATATATCATTGAAGCAAATTCTTCACATTTGATTTCCTTTTAGTTAGCTAGCCTCCAAAGGTACTGGCCCTGGATAGCCTTGTGGGCCCCAATAATGACACGGCCTTTTAGCTCCGCTGCCAGCGAGTGTCCATAGCCCTGACGGAGTTGCCACAGTAATGCCCTTTTGCAGGCAAGTAGGCTTTACATCATACAAAGGATGAGTACCTACTCCCTTGGCCACTAGCTAGTTTCAAGGTTTTTAAAGCATTTCACATTTTTGGGAGTACTTGCTTCGAGTCTAGGGGATACACTTTCAGTGACATAAGCCTACCTAATTGCACTCAAGTATCCTGGGTGCAAGATAAAAGAGATCCACAAGACTATAGACATAGCCACACACTTCAGAGCCGAGACACGAGTGAAAACATGGAGGCTATCGAATCAAAGAGGTCATAATGGGGGATGTCCTCAGGTTTATTAGTCAAGTCCAAGTCAAGGGATTTTAATAATCAAACGAAAACAATGGATGGGTGGAGTAAGACTGTGATGTGGAACCAAGAGAGGGGGAACTGATCTATACTTTACATATGGATTAACCTCTGTTGCACGGGAACCGCTCCCAGAGTTTAGGGAACTCGTTCCAAAAGTTCCCGCGTTCCAGGGAGCTTAGGAATGGGAATGAAACGTTCCAAAATTAGCCAAACGTTCCAAAATTAGCCAGAACGGTTCCGGGAGCTTTGGAACTTTTTGGGAACTTCCATCTTAAAAATTCGGGAACGTGGGAACCTGTTTTTTTGCATTCCTCCGGTTGGGAGCTTCCAGCCGCTCCCACACGTTTCTCGTTGACCAAACACATAGCCCGACATTAATTTCTCCCGCTAATTTGTAATATCTCCCGCCAAACTGTTAATCACAATTTGTGGGAGCTAAACCGTGAGTGTTCATCGTGTTAGAGATAACACCCCCAGGCCGAGCTGGTTCACATAGCTTGTTCGACCAAGCTACGCAGCTGCTGGTGGCGTGGCTTCATTCGTAGCATTCGCAGAGTTTGGGTAACGACGACGGTGGTGGCGGCTCGTGTGTGGCTTCCTGTCGGTCCGGTAATCGTGACGATGTTGGCGATTGGCTGCGGCTTCGATGGTGTTCTGCTCGACTGTGTTGGTGGCTCGGCAGGCCTGAAGGTTGCAAGGTACGATTTTTCATTTTAAAAATTATAATAGCATTTTACTATTTTATAAAGTTTTAATTTTTTTTTTGGTTAAATGTTATTATTTAATATTTGTTATTAATATTTATATTTATGATTTTAAATTTTATTGTTTTAAAACTTATATATTTTAAAGTTTTAATATTTATTTTTTAATTTCAATTTATTAAATTTTTAATTTATAAATTTTAAGTTATTAATATTAAATTACTAATTAGTTTTGAATATTGAAATTTCAAATTTGTTTATTTAATTTTTTGAAATTTGAAATTTATTTATTAGTTATAATTTTAATTTTTTCTATCAATTACATATTGTTTTTAAATTAGTTAAAAGTTTTGAAATTAGTTTATTTTTGAAATTATTAGTTTATTTATTATTTATAATTTTCATTTTTAAATTTTTTTATCAATATGTAATTATTACAATTAATTTTTTAAATTTTTTTATATCAATACTAACATTGGTAAATTAAAATTACTAATTTAATTTTACAAATTTTATTTTAAATCATTCCTAATGACTATTCTTAAATAGAAGATTTAGATCACACAATAGAAGTTTAATTTTGTTTTTTTAATTATATTATTTTTTATATTTTTTTAACATATATTATTGCCGCTCCCAACTCGCTGTTTCCTGTAAATTTAGGGGAAACTTCTAGCCGTATCGGACACTCGTACCCGAGTTTCCAACGTTCCTGCGTTCCAGAAACTCGTGCAACATAGGGATTAACCCAAAGAAAAGTATGCAAAATAAACTTAACACTAAAGTCACTATATCATTCCAAGTGCAAGCCCAACTAGAAGAACCATAATAGAATAATGCTCACCAATGCACGACAATAACTTAGCATAGTCAGTCTACCAATACAAGTATGAAATCCATATTATACCTCATGCCATATACCTGCTCTGAACCTGCAACTACAACTGCAATCCACCTATACAGACACTGCTATTTGTGCATGGCATAGAAAGAATACATCCAACTGACTGCTCTGCTCCAGTGAACTAAGGTATGAACATGTGTGACAAGGGAAATAACGAAGAGGGATAGAAATGACAACTGTGGCTCCACAGCTACTGCCGATAAATGATCCAACTGAACATATATATATATATATATATATATACACACTCTATAGAAGTGCCGGGTTTATTCTGTAAGATAACAGCCTTAGGAAATGATGACATTGCAAGTCTGTGCATAGTACAACCCTTGAATCAGCACTTCGGGCAGTTTCTATGCCTCAAACAACAACAGGTAAGAGGTCCTATAGCAGCAATCTTGAAATTTGGACAATTTTGAGTTTTAAAGCAACCCTAAATATGAACAATTCAGGGCAGTTCTATGCCTCCCAACAGTCTTAAATCAGCAGTAAGGGCCTTGGTCTCCAATTTTGGCGAATTATTCTTGATGTTCTTTACCTTTGATTTGCAAACAACAGTCAAACAATGCTTCAGGGCATCTCTGATTTAGGTTTAGGGCATTGCACAGACCTGAGGTATAGCTTATTTTGAGGAAGAAGCCAAATTAGGAAGGATCCATGCCATCCTTGTCTTAGTGTTTCATTTGATGGTGGTCTGTGCTTGCAAAATTGATGGAACAACCTTCAATTTGAAGTCTTTCTATACCATTTTGGAAGGGATCCAGGGTCTCAGGTCAGTTCTGGTCATTTATGCGCCTTGATTGGAAAGAGCATTCAGCTGAAAAGGTTCTCCTTCCTCACTGTAGGCTTGTTATCACATCCATAGTAGTCGGGCTACCATGATTGCAGAGCAGTTCAGTATATATTTTTGAGCTTTGCCTTTACACAGTTTCAGTGAGATCAACTATGATGAGCAGTATTACTTATGATCACTCACACATCAGAGCAGCCCCAGATCAGACATGCAGTAGACCTTATGCCACGACTGAGCCTCTTGACCTTAGATTTGATGACTGAGATGACCTTCTATTCCATACAGAGTAGTGCAATGCCCAGAGTATCAGCAGTAGTGTTTCAGTGGTTACAGGTGATCCAGATAGTAGATACAGGTATATGGCCCAGCAGGTATATGATGTGCATTGGTTTTATTATCTTGCTCTTTTGGTCATTTTGATAGCTTGACTTAGTATATCTGATCTGGCAGTAGATCTATACAAAATGAAAGTGGTTGTTATTGATTATCTAAATGGTTGTATTACTTACATGTAGAAGCTCTTGTTTTATACTCGTTGGTTTTACCCTCTTAGGAGTGTGGACATGATCATTACCACCTTTTATGGTTTGCTAGCTTAGGCATCACCTTCACTTTCCCCATCCATCCGTTGTCCTTCCCACTTTTGGTTCTTACCCTGACTTACACCTCAGGCTGTGATATGGAGGACTTCCCCATTTTTGCCTCTATGTTGGATAGCATCCCTATTAGTTTGTGTCTCGGCTCTGAGTTGACAACAAAACTTACCTTTGGTGAGTTGGATTTGATACCTTGATCACTCTAGTCGGTTGCCCCAATGTTTGGTCTTGATTGTGGAAAATCCCCATAGTTGCTTGATTTGTGTTGACTAAAACCTGAAGCAAATTGTACTACCATCATTACATATGGAAACTATTGTTATATCTATTATGAAAGCCCATGAAAGTGCTTTGAAAACTATGCTTCTCAGCACAATGAAAGAGGGCTATGAAATGAAATGAAAAGCACCCTGGATGTGAGATGTGATTAGTTGTGCTTCTAAGCACATTCAAAATCCAAAAAGGGTCATAAAGGCCTAAAAAGCAGAGGTTAAATGTATGCTAAATCCAAAGACTGCTGGCTAAGGAAATGAAATGTAATGATTAATTCCTCACGGAGCCTATGGGTTGTGATGTGAGATGGAGAAAGGGACAACTAATTCTAAGTGTCCCCTAGAACCTCAAGTTACGGTTAGCCGGGCACCCAGTCTACGATGTTCTAGAAAAGATCCTCACGGAGCTGATACAGCTTGGATGTGAGTTGTAGACATTTGCCAATGTTGAAAAAGCACCTATCTAAACAACTTACCCATTTGTGAGACACTGCCATCCCCTGTGTATTCTTTATCCAACATATGCTTGAATGTATAATACCCTTTCCCTTATCCAAAGTATCACAATGTTGAGTCAGTCAAGTCATTCCCCTTTGCCTAGCCTTGCATCCTTAGCCTTCACCCTCTGCTAGCAATTTGATCATGTTTACACAATGAGTATATCCTTGGGGTTCTTTTGAAAGTAAACTATTATTTAAACTTATGTTTTACTATAATTATCTATTAACTGCCAGTGAAATGATGATTGATGTTTTAAAAGTCTTGCTATGAAAATGATTAAAAGAGCACGCCTTAACCATTTGCACTTGCAGTAGCAGGCTTCTCTAGCCTGGGTCATATTTTGATCAATTTGACTGGTTAAACCTAGTTTGACCAAGGTCAACCTTGGGATCCGTGATGAGTTGGACCAGTTATGTTGTATGATGTTGATCCATGGTCCTTGATATACCTTTTGATGATTCCATATAGGACATAGATTTCAGATGATGGTTGATGCACTTTTTATTGATTATTGTTACTTCCAGACCATCATATTTTTATTTGTCTGGGTATGGTGGATGCTACAGATGATCTTACAGGTTACCATGAGGTGTATGAGTACTCATCCCTAGTATATTTGGGTCTTTTGGACTCATTGAGACACTTCGTTTTCAGTTTCAGGCACTTTCAGTGATGATATGAGCAGTTTTTCACTTGTTGACCAGTTTGGCCATGTTGAGTTGGCCCGCCCAGCAATTGTTTTGATTGAGAGTCGTTTCCTAGGGCGCTACAGAGGAGAGGGGTAGTCCAGCCACTTGTCATTACCATATTACCCCCTCTCCGGACATGATGGTACAATCAGATTTTGTGCCCGGGCACTAGGCAGTGGGCTGTGGGCAGTTTGATGGTTTTTCAAGTGGGATAAAAATGGAATAAAAAGGTCATTAAGGAAATCGATTTGGGCAATTGAGGCAAGGTCTTGGCTTGTGGTTTGTGTAGAGGTCATCTATGGTGTATCCCACTCCTTCTAGGTCAACTTCCAGTATTTAGTGGGGTCCACACAGTCTCCGAGTTGTCTTTTGATGCATTCTTCTCTCAGTTGAGGGGGCCAGGATTTGATCATTTGTTCACTTGGACTATGGACATGTCATTGAGTCATGTATATTATTGTGCCATGGGGTGATGCTAGTGAAAGATAACAAGACCTCTTAGCCCCACCATGTGCTCCTAGTCACTTGTCCTTGTCATCTTATTTGGCACACTTATATCTTTGTCATTTTATGTGGTGCGCACCCCCCTAGGGCATGCTTTAGTGAGTGCGCACCCCCCTCATGTGAGTGATCCATGTTATATTGTACCGACTCATCTTAGCCGTTGATTGTATTATGTTTATATTTTGATCTCAACCACTCATTCATAAAGTGGTTAGGGTTTTGGTCTCTCTCCTTCTATTTAAGGAAGAGCCCCCCCTTATTGTAAAGGCATCTAGAGATTTTTGGCTCTTAGCTACCGGAATAGAAGAAATATCTTTTGAGTATTTGCTTGGATCTTGAAATGCATGTTTGGCTATGATGATTGTAAATGCTTCTACATTGCACTCAAGGATTTTTGTATCTATCTTGTATTTTTCTCCACTATATCGATTTACAGGTGAAGAGGACGATTTGGGAGGAGTGCGCATTGGTGGGGAGGCTTGCCTTGCAATCTTCTGTCAAATTTGGTTCAAACAAAGAGTGATTTTGTCTTTTTACCAATTATTCTCTATCGTTTTCCTCTTACTTGTATATACCCTCGTTTTGTTGGCTAATTGAGCTTTGTCTCCTTGGTTTTGCAAGAAGAGAGGGACACTTGTGGACTAGGGCAAAACGCATAAGCAAGAAAAACTACATCTTCTTTCATTTGATCTGTGTGGAAGTAATCCTCGTCATAATCGGCATCCATCTTCATTATCCAGGTACGCTCAAGAGGTACGTATTTCACTCCTTTAACTTATCCATTTATCTTCTAGATCTCAAAACCCTCAAAGTTAAAACCCTCATTTTAAATTTTTTTTCAGATCTATGGAGATCTAGCAATCATTTGGGCTTAATAATTAAAACCCACCTCTATAATAATTAAAACATTCCCGATCTAAAGTTTGGTGGACATCTGACTCCATTTACCCCCCCGATCTAAGGCACTCGGCCTCTCCAAGGGAGGTCGCACTTGTTGGGTAGGTGGCCTTTTGCTAGATCCCAATTTGGGTTTTGCTTGATCCTCATTATTTCCTTAGATCCATTCAATAGCAAACCCCTCTAGTGCCATTCCACTTTGATTTTCACCTTGTAGGCCCCATTTCAACCATTTTCCATATTTTAAGGGTGGGCCCCACTTGGATCTATTATCTTGGCATTAGATCTATCTAGATATACTAGTCTAAACCCATAAGTGGTCTTTATCTCTCATTGGTTGAACATTTGTCCATTCATAAGCCTCTTGAACCAAACCCTAACTCTTTGGGTCCACTTATCCATCCTAGATCTAGATCCATCCTCTCTTGATCTTCTCCTTTTTCATCTTCACATTTCCCTAAGAGGTCTTGAGTAGGTTAGCTAGTCCTCATTGCCTAGCTAGGGTCTCCCCCCTTAGTCTTACTTAGGTTAGATCTAAAGTGAAGAATGCCTCGATTAGCGTGACACCCAATTGCATTGGGAACCGTGGCATCTCTTGGGTCACCTCTTTAGTTGTCCAACACCTCTACCATCCTGGATATGATACCTTTTGGGACAACTACAAGTTGTGTGATAACAAGGCTGTAACCATGCAATGATCAGTCTTTGAAATGGATCCCAAGCATATTCCAGCCCTCAATCTCGACATTTATGGCATGAATGAAGAGGATTCTTGTGCTAGGGTGGTGGAGATTGATTTCGTGGCAGCGTCCAGCCTTTGAAGGAAGTTGTTATCCCTGTTTGCAAACTCCTAACTGTTTGGAGAAGTCGTAGCCCTAGAAGAGAAGTTGCAGTAGTAGCTTCAACCCTTGGCTCAGCTAAAATCTGCCCTGTTTCAGTATGCTTGGCTCAGTCAAGTGCATTTGTAGAGGAGACCTAGTGAATTTTGTGAAGGCATGTTTATATATGAAATGTTTGAAGTATGACTTGTGGAGCGATCCCTCCTTGAAGGTTGGAATGGCTTGCCTTGTGGATGTGCCTTTAATATGAAGAAGATTTGCCTTGTTTGTCACATGTGGACACATCCTCTTGGAGCGTCTATCTTGGAGAGCCCTAAGGCTGGATTTGGTAGCCATGGGACCATATTCTTGGAGGGCTTGGCTTGAAATCCGCTTGAAGGTTAGGTTTGGTTGATATGTGGGAAACATTGATGGTTCTGGACCTCTTTTGACATTGCTTGAGGAACAAGTAATCCTTGAATCCTTTGTAGGCTAGTAGGTGGACATCTTGGTTGCTTGTGGACTTGGTTGGTTGAAGACCCCACTTGGAGAGGAGGCTCTGAGTTGGTCTTGTGGACATTTCTTGGAGCATATTCTTTGGAGGGGCCTTTGGAGGCCATGTGGCATCAACATCAAGAACTTGTTCCCTTGCTTGATAAAGACATTCCCTCATTTAGAGGCCCCTTGTAATTTTGTAATGTACAACTGACTTTGACCACCCTTTTTGATGTAACTTGTTAGGAGTTAGTTAATCGAGTGGGGCCTTTGTATTATTTTACCCCACGCTATGCTAAATCTAAGGAAACAATGAATATGTTATTGTTAAGGAAGTTTTAGCCTCTCCTATAAATAGACTCTAGAGAGCTACTTCCTCGTTTCATTTCATGGTTGGATCTTTGGAGCTTTCTCTCTTTTGGAGCTTAATTGACATATCTTTCTTTGGAGCAAATTTTGTCTAAGGGTTTCTCTCTTGTAAATGTCTGGCATTTATCTTGCTATTGTGCTTATCTATTAGAGATCATATTTTTCTTGCATTGTCTCTGTTACTTCTCTTGAGCCATTGGAAGGGCACGATTGTCACATTGGAATGGATCTTGGATAAGGTTTTATGTTGGATTCACTTGAAGTTCTTGCATATAGGGAGGTTTTTCTTTGCACTAATCCTAGTCAAGATTTTGCAAATCTAACCCCTTCTAGTGTAGGGTTTCACTCAAGGAAGGAAGTAACGGAGGGACTTGTCCTTCCCCTTGTGATCGCAAATTGAACACCCCAATACATCTATGAAGGGTTGGAGGCCTAGAGCATTTACTCTTTCTAGGTGATCTTTGAAGTAAGGCCCTCTAAGTTAGTGATCTATTGACTCCATTTGCCCCAGGCATTGGTACATTGGATGGGTTTCCTTGTCCTTCCATCACTATATTGTATATATCTATACTACAAACCTTTGCTAGGACAACCTTTGGAATGTCCTTGCTCATCATTGTCTTTTCCCTAGTAAAAGCCTAACCATAGGGGACACTCCCCCTTGAGTTGGATAAGATCCAACCTAAAGCAAGAAGGGGATCAGCGTGGTGATATTGGACTTTCTTCTTTGGTTGCTCCGGGCTAGTGTGCATCTTTGGGATTTTAATCGCACATGCTAGTTTGGGAGGTAACAAGTTGCAACTACATAATAGCCCACGCACACCTAGTATCAAGGGAAAATAAGCTGGTGATTCCTTCAATCCTATTTTGGCGTTACCTTGAGACAATTTCAAGCATCATCCTTTCCTTAACTGATTCTTTGTCTGGCTTTTCTTGATAAGTTCCATCTCAAATCTATCACATGTAGTTTTTTGTGTTCCTAGCCTTGCTATGACGACATTCCAGGCAGCTTGACTCAACCTACCTTGTCCATGTTCAGGCACCAAGGAAAACACATCCTAAAGGAAGATTGCGTTTTAGATCATCACCTCTGTTTCTCCACTCCGCTTTATCTTGTTTTTAGAGGTCTTTCAACTATTTGAGATCCATTATGGAGTTGTTATCACATCCATAGTAGCCGGGCTACTATGATTGCAGAGCAGTTCATTGTATATTTTTGAGCCAGGCCTTTACACAGTTTTGATGAGATCAACCTATGATGAGCAGTACCTTTGATGATCACTCACATATCAGAGCAGCCCCAGATCAGATAGCAGTGAACCTTATGCCAAGACTGAGCCTCATGACCTCAGATTTGGTGACTGAGATGACCATTTTCATTCCATGCAGAGCAGTGCAGTGCCTAGAGTTTCAACAACAGTGTATCTAGTGATTATTGATGATCCAGATGGCAGGTACAGGTATATAGTGTGCATTGGTTATTATTTATTGCTCTTTTGCTCATCTTAGTAGCTTGACTTGGTATCTAGCGGTCATGATCTGGCAGTATATATACATATATACATATATATATATATTTTATGCACTTGATTGCTTAATGATTATCTAAATGGTCTAATTACTCAAGATTAGAAGCTCTTGTTTATACTCATTGGTTTTACCCTCTTAGTAGTATGGATGTGATCATTCTGACCATTTGTGGCTTGCTGGCTTAGGCATCACCTTCACTTTCCCCATCCATCCGTTCTCTCTCCCATCTTTGGTTTTCACCCTGACTTACACCTTAGCCTGTGATATGGAGGACCTCCCCACTTTTGCCTCTTTGTTGGATAACATCCTTGTTAGTTTGTGTCTTGACTCTGAGTTGGCAATAGAACTTACCGAAGGCTTGAACTTACCAAAGGCTTGATCCTTCTGGGCTAGGAGAACCCGCTAGTGTTGGTTCTTGAGCTTAGGTGAGTTGGATTTGATACCTTGATCACTCTAGTCGGTTCCCCCGATGTTTGGTCCTGATTGTGGATAACCCCCCTAATTGCTTGAGTTGTGTTGGCTAAACTTGAAGCAAATTGTACTACCATCATTACGTGCATATGAAAACTACTATCTTATCTTTACTGCAAGCCCATGGAAACAAATTAAAACTGTGCTTCTCAGCACAATGAAAGAGAGCTATGGAAATTGAAATGTTAAAACACCCTGGATGCAAGCTGCGATTAGTTGTGCTTCTAAGCACATGCAAAATCCAAAGGGTCCTGTTATCACACCATAGTAGCAGGGCTACTATTCTTGTACAGCAGATATCTGCACATTCCAGAGCTTACATTATTCCAGAGCATGGCTATATATTATGGATCACTCATGATCAGAGCAGTATATTATTCAGATTTGTATATGACCTTGTGTCAAGGCTGAGCCTTGAGAGTTCAGATTTGATGACTGATGTGACCACTTATCCCATTACAGTTTCAGTTCAGTGCCTAGAGATGTACTTCAGCAGTGTTTCAGATGATGCATGATGATTGCTATTATGATGATGTTGTATGATCTATGGATATTGTTCTCACTGACTGTGGATTATTAGCTTGTTGATTTAGTCATGATTATAGCATGTGCTTGGTATATTATTCCTGATGTGGCCAAATATTTAAAATAAACTGTAAACCTTAAAATGGACAATTGCTTGCACTCTTAGGTCATCTAACAAAACTTACTGGTATTTCACCTTACATAGACATGGTCTTTCCCGACACCTTTTGTCTGCTAGTGTAGGCTCCATATCCACTTGTCTCCATCCATACATGACCTTCCTGTTTGACTTTAAACCCTGACTTGTCTTATTTGACTTTCTGATGCTGAGGACTTCCCCATTTTTCTACCTCTGTGTTTGGACCGCATCCCTGTTTATTCAGTGTCTCGGCTCTGAGTTGGTGACAGAACTTGCCTTTGGTGAGTTGGATTGTAGACCTTGGCTCGAACTCCCCCTAGTCACTTGAGATGTTGTTGGCTAAAACTGAAAGCTCATGTTCTACCTGTGGAAACTAAATAAATTCGCCCATGGAAACAAAAAAGGGCAAGAGCAATGAAAAGCTATAAATACTCCTCGAAGAGTATAAGAAAGGTCCAAGAAGCAATAGTTCTTAAAAGCTATATCTAAACAATTGCTGACTTTGTGAAAATATGAAAAACATGCCCTGGATGCAAGCTGCAACTAGTTGTGCTTCTCAGCACATCTGAAATCCGAAGGGTTATGTAGGCCAAAAAGGCCATGGAAATAAATTGAATGATCCTAATGAACTTGGATCAACTTGATGTAGACATGATGCCTAAGTTGAATAAGCACTCTCTAAACAACTTATCCATCTGTGAGGCACAGCCATTCCCCGTGTTCTTTTGTCCAACACAGAGTTTGTAGCTTCCCCCTCTCCCAGTCCAAAGTATTTTTGAGTTGAGTTAGACAAGTCACACCCTTGGCCCAACCTTGCTGCCTAGCCTTCATCCTTCACTAGCAGTTTGACCATGTCCAATGGGTGAGTTTGTCATTTGAACTATGGTGCAAGTAATTTATTATAACAACGGAATATGTTAATATAATTAATGCCACTGAATGGAATTTGTACTTTGAGCTTAGCTATGGAATGATTAAAAAAGCATTGTCTTAGTCTACTGATGTGATTTATCCTTGATTATATATATTCTTGGGATCCGTGATGATGTGGACCATGTATGGATGATTATTGATGATGATTTATGGTCCCACATGTTTGATGATGATATCATATGATGGACATATGATACAGATGATGTTTGATCCAGTTCAGCAGGTTATTATCATTACAGATCAGCAGATTATACATTGTCCATATATGGTGGACCCTACAGCTGGCCCATTAGGGCAACCCAGGGTGTATGAGTACTCATTCCTAGTGGATTTGGGTCTTCTGGATCCATTGAGACACTTATCTTTCAGATCCGGGCACTTCTGACAGTGATTGATGCAGTTTCACACTTGTTGACCAGATTTGGGGCTGATTTCCCAGCCTGAGCAGCAGGGGCCCCGAGAGGCCGGTTCACCTAGGGCGCTGATGATGGAGGGGGTGGTCCAGCCACTTGTTATTACCATTTATCCCCCCTCCCGGAGAGCCTGGTGGGCTCAGTTTGACAGCGCTAGCACCCTAGGAGGCAGTTTTGGCACTTTCACAGTTCCCGAGGCAGTTTAAAAATGGGATAAAGTGGTCACTGAGGAAATCGATTTGGGAAATTGAGGCAAGGTTTTGGCATTTGGTTTTCACAGAGGTCTTCCAGGGTGATCTCACTATCTTCCAGTCAGTTTTCACCATGTGGGTATCTCCAGATTGATCACAGGAGGACATTTACTGCTTGACTGTCATGGATTCTGAGGACAGTTTTGGTCATTATTATTACATTGGACATATTTTATTATTTTATTGTGCCTTGGGGTGAGCTAGCAAGGATTTATACCTCCTAGCCCCACCATGTGCTTATTTTATCATGTCCTAGTCATCATGAGGTGGATTGTTGTACTTTTTACCCCTCTAGTGGGATGACGTCACCCTCATTGTACCATTTGTGAGGGCGCTATTGTTATGTTGAGTGATCCATGTGATATTATGTTATGGATTCATCCTAGCCATTGATTGTATGATGAGATCTTATAATCTCAACCACTCATTTGATGTAGTATTATGAAGTGGTATAGGGTGTTGGTCTTTATTATCCTATATAAGGAGGAGACCCCCCATTGTAAAGCTCACCTTTGGAGCTCTGGAATATTGGAATAGAAGATTTTTTGTGGAGCACATCTCTCTTGGCTTGTGGATTCTCTTGCATATTGAATATAAAGTATTTCTTCTATGTATCATTGTGGATTTTTGTGTTTTTGCTAACCTTTTGACAGGAAAGTCGAATTGGAGAGAGGAGGGCGACTTTTGGAGGGTTATTGTTGGAGGGATCCACATATTCTCTCTTGGGTTGATCTTGTGACAGGGAGTATCATTATTGTATCTTCGTGACATAGTTGATGCTTTCTATTACATCTTTCTACCATTTTCATAATCATCTTGCTTGACTTGTTTCTTTGATCTTGTCTTGTAGGAGGAGGACGATTTGGCTATCTTGGAGAAGGGAGATTTGGTTGAAGCACTTGGATCTCACTCTTGAATATAAACATAGGAGAATGCTATCAACTTGCAAGGTGGCCATAAGCAAATTGAGGTAAGATCTACAAGGTATGTGCCTCTTTCATCCATTCTATCTCCATTGGTCATAAAACCCTAATTAAATCAAAACCCCAATTTTGGTATTTTTTTAGATCTACTTAGATCTACCCTTGCATTTGAAAAGATTTTAAGAACCCACCTCTATAGGATCCACCCCTAGTTGGATCTATAGTTTGGTGGTGATTGGCTAAAAATTGACACACTTTTCAATGCATAAAGCTTTCTTGAGCCTAAATCGATTTTCCTAAGAGAAGCTTGTTGGGTAAGATCTAGCACATGGGTAGGTGAGATCCCACTTGAATTGACATCTAGACACTTGATAACCTATACCCATATCCTTACTTTGGTGAAAACTACCTTGTGGACATCTCTCCATGATTTGAGGGGTTGAAACCCCCTTTTGATCTTCTTGGTACCTTGAAACTTAGATCTATTAAGATCTACCCATTGGATTCACTTGAAACTTTGAAGGAACATAGATCGGGGTACTAACACCCCGGATCTACATTTTGGTGGCCATTGGACTTGGTTTGGTCCACCAAACCCCCTTTTTGCCTCTCCTTGAGAAAGTCGCACCCCTTGGGAGTTTTGAGTTGGACCACTTCTAGGAAGTGGGTGTTGGAGATTTTTGTGGATTTGGAATGCCCATGCCTTGAAACCTAGGTCTAGACTATCCTTTTGTCCCGATCCACCTTGGGATTGCATTCCTTGTTTTAAGGAATTGTGGTCCACTTTTGGTCATCACCTAAAAACCTAGATCTAGCAAGATCCAACCATTGGATCTCATCCAAACCACTTGACTTGGCTGCTAGGTGTCCCGATCTACACTTTGACATCCTTCTTGACCCCATTAGCCCATCCAACAAGGCACTAGTCCTTCTCCAAGCAAGGCGCACTTCTTGGGATTAGTGTCAAACCCTAGATCTAACACATGGGTAACCCTAGAACCAACTCTAACTTATAGATCTAACCTAGATCTAGCCTATAGTACCATCTTCACATTTAACTCTACCTTGTGGGCCCACCTAGAACCATTTCACACTTCCCAAGGCAACAAGACCCACTTATGTAAGCACATGGTACTATACTTAATAATCATACCTCATCAAGTGGCCTAAACCATACATAGGTTGAAACACTAACTATCCATGATACCACCTTCAACCATACCTTAAACATTAGGTCCACTTAGCCTTGCATTGGTTTCCGTAACTCATCATTTATTCACCCTTTGAAACCTTTGCTTGGGTCCAATCAACTGTGATTGGGGTATAGGGTCTCCCCCTTGGTCTAGTTATACCTTGACCTAAAGCGAAGAGTGCCTCGGTTGACGTGACTCCCATATTGCATTGGGAACCGTGGCATCTCTTAGGTCACCTCTTTAGTTGCCTAACTCCTCTACCGTCCCGGATGGGATACCTCTAGGGGCAACTACAAGTTGTGTGATAACAGGTCCTAAAGGCCTAAAAAGCAGTGGTTAAATGTATGCTAAATCCAAAGATTGCTGGCCATGAATTAAATGTAATGATTAATACCTCACGGAGCCTACAGGTTGGGATGTGAGATGGAGTAAGGGACAGCTAATTCTAAGTGTCCCCTAGAACCTCAAGTTACGGTTAGCTGTGCACCTAGTTACGACGGTTCTAGCAAAGATCCTCATGGCGCTGGATTCAACTTGGATGTGAGCTGTAGACATTTGCCAATGTTGAATAAGCACCTCTCTAAACAACCCATTCCATTTGTGAGACATTGCCATTCCCCGTGTGTTTATTATCCAGCATATGCTTAAGTGTATTCCCTTTCCCTTATCCGAAGTATCACAATGTTGATTTAGTCAAGTCATCCCTTTATCCTAGCCTTGCATTTTTCACCCTCACCCTTTGCTAGCAAAATGTTCACGTCTATGAAATGAGTATATTCTTGAGGTTCTATTTTGAGTAAATGATTATTTAAAATTTATATTTGATGAAATTATTTATTAACCGCTAGTGAAATGATGTTTCCTACTTTAAGTCTTTCTATTAGAATGATTAAAAGAGCATACCTTAACCATTTTCACTTGCAGCATCAGGCATTTTTAGCCTGGGTCATATTATGATCAGTCTTGACCTGGTCAAACCTAGTTTGACCAAGTCAACTATAGGATCTGAGATGAGTTGGACCAGTGATGTTCGAGGTTGATGATTTGTGGTCCTTTGATGCCCATTTGATGGTTCCATTCAGCAGACACAGGCTTCACTTGATGGTTTGATGGATTTTTATAGTTATTATTATTTACAGACCATTTATTTTTATTGGTCCAGGCATGGTTGAGACTACAGATTGATTATCCAGGTATCCATAGGGTGTATGAGTATTCATCTCTAGTGCATTTGGACCTTCTGAGTCCATTGGTACACTCAGATATCAGTTATAGGCACTTCCGGATGAGATTTCACTCAGATTGTCACGTTATTGCAGATTTGCCATTATAAAATGGCCTGGCAACATAGTTGGATTTTTATTTGGTTCTCCTAGGGCGCTACAGAGGGAGTATGGGGTCCCGCCACTTGTTATTATGATATAGCCATACCCCTAAACACTTTGGTACAGTCAGATTTGTGCTTGAGGCACTAGGCATTTTATTGATTTATAGGTGATTTTCTGAGGATAAATAATGGAATAAAATGGTCATTGAGGAAATTGATTTGGGCAAATGAGGCAAGGAATTGGCATGAAGTTTGTTGATATGTCATTCATGATGCATCCCACACCTTCCAACACAACTTTCATCATTTAGTGGGGTCCACAGTGCACACACTCTAGGGCATTATTTTGATGTATTATTCTACTATTGAGGGGGCCACGATTTGGTCACTTGGTCACTTTATGATGTTATTGAGTCATATCTTTTATTATTGTGCCATGGGGTGATGGTAGTGAAGGACATTAATACCTCCTAGCCCCACCATGTGCTCCTTACACTTGTCCTAGTCATCGTTTATGTGGTGCAACCCCCCTCGGGCCACTTTAGTGAGTGCGCACCCCTCAATGAGTTGATCCATGTGTTATAGCTCCGGCTCATCATAGCCATCGATTGTATTATTTTTATCTTTTGATCTCCACCACTCGTTCATAAAGTGGTTAGGGTTTTGGTCTCTCTCATTCCTATTTAAGGAAGAGACCCCTGTTATCACCAAACTTGTAGTTGCCCCTAGAGATGGATCCAAGATGGATGGCAGAGGGGATGGGAAACCAAAGAGGTGCAACCAAGATAGCCTCGACTCCCAATGGATGGTTGTCACGCCAATCGAGGCAATCCTCACTTTATGTTATCTAGCCCAAGACAACATGTTATCTAGCCCAAGACAACAAAGGGGGAGACCCAGATCTACTCCCGACAGGAGAGATCAGACCAAGACACCAGATCAAATCAAATATAGATGAAGTACGTAAGGTGCATGGTAAACCCTAGATCTATGGATGAAGTCACAAGGTGAGTAATAGGTTGGATCAAGAGGTTTAGACAATGTAGATTTGGTCCAACATGTTTATGTGAGTGACTTATAAGGTTTGAAACAAGATCTAGGATCAATGTACTAGTCAAAGATGAGAAAATCCACTGCCTTGGGAACCATGTCCACTGCAGGGTAGTTAAGGACCAAATTGCGGCTAACTAGTACCAAAGATGAGCTTGATGAATGGATATGACAGATTTAGGTGTTCAAGCATGCAAGACAAAGATCAAACCACAAGCTAACCCAACAATCCAAGAAAGTCGAATTGGCTTGGAGAAGATTAGTGCCTTGGGAAATGGGCCAAATGGAGTCGGATGTCCACCAAATTATAGATCAGGAATGTTGAGGTGTCAAGCTAGGTGGATCTTGAAAATTAAGGTCATCCAATGGCTAGATCTCAGTAGATCTGAGATTGAAATGTATCACAAAGTGACCCAAGTGGGGCTCAACCCTCAAATTGAGGAATGGGGCCCACAAGGTAAAAATCACTGAAGTGACACACTAGGGGTAGGTTATCAAGTGTGTAGATTATGAATCAAGTGGGATCTCACCTGCCCAGGTGCTAGATCTTAGCAAACTCACCCTCCTAGGAAGTGTGACCTCCCTTGGAGAAGCTTTGTTATCACACAACTTGTAGTTGCCCCTAGAGGTATCCCATCCGGGACGGTAGAGGAGATAGGCAACTAAAGAGGTGACCCAAGAGATGCCACGGTTCCCAATGCAAGGTGGGAGTCACGTCAACCGAGGCACTCTTCGCTTTAGGTCAAGGTGAGACAAGACCTAGGGGGGAGACCCTATAACCAATCACAGTTGATTGGACCCAAACAAAGGTTTCTAAAGATAAGTAAGTGAAGAGTTACGGAAACCAATGCAAGGCTAAGTGGAACTAGAAGTTAAAGTATGGTTGAAGGTGGTTTGGGAGATTGTTAGTGTTTCAACCGATGTATGATTTAGGCCACATAGTTAGGAGTAATGATAAGGTACACCACCATATACTACACAAGTGGATCCTACTTTCTTGGGATATGTGAAATGGCTTGAAGTGGACCAACAAGGTGAAGCTAAGGGGTGCAATTGGTACTAGATGATATGTAATGAGTAGATCTATGGATCTAAGTTGATTTTAGGTGTACCCATGTACCGGATCTAGGGTTTGACACAATTCCCAAGGAGTGCGACTTGCTTTGAGGAGGACTAGTGCCTTGTTGGATGGGCTAATGGGGTCAAAAGGTATTTCAAAGTGTAGATCGGGACACCTAGGAGCCAAGTCAAGTGGGCTAATTGAGATAGAATGGTTGGATCTTGCTAGATTTAGGTTTTTATCAAATGACCCTAAGTGGACCACAATCCCTTGAAACAAGGAATGCTACCCCCAAGGTAGATCGTCACAAAATGATACTCTAGACCTAGGTTTCAAGGTATGGCCGTTCCAAATCCACAAAAATCTCAACCACCCACTTCCTCAAAGTGGGCAAACTCACTCATCCAAGGGAGTGCGACTTTGCTCAAGGAGGGCTAAAAGGTGGGTTAAGTGGACCAAATCAAGTCCAATGGCCGCCAAACTGTAGATCCAAGTGGCTTGAACCCCGATCTATGTAGATCCCAAAAATCAAGTCAATCCAAGGGTTAGATCTTACTAGATCTGAGTTTTAAGATGCCAAGAAATTCAAAAGGGGGTTTTAATCCCTTAAAACGTGGAATGATGCCCACAAGGTAGAAATCACCAAAGTAACAATCTGGGGGTAGGTTATCAAGTGTCTAGATTGCAAATCAAGTGGGATCTCACCTACCCATGTGCTAGATCTAACCAAACAAGCCTCTCTTAGGGAAGTGCGATTTGGTTCAAGAGAACTTTTTTGCCTTGAAAAGTGTGTCAATTTTAACCCAATCACCACCAAACTATAGATCCCACTAGGGGTGGATACTATAGAGGTGGGTTCTTAAAATCTCTTCAAAAGCAAGGCTAGAACTAAGTAGATCTAAGAAAAACCAAAAAAACAAGGGTTTTAATCAATTAGGGTTTTTATGATCTAGAAATTATGGATGATTCAAGGAAGAAGAATATCATACCTTTGGAGCATACCTGGATGAAGAGATGAATGCTAGTTGAGACGAGGATTACTTTTGCCAAAGATCAAATGGAGAATTGTTGAAGCCCTCTTGCCAAATCGATTTTTCCAAGCCACATATGAGTCCCTCTAACCTGTCAAAACCGAGTAGCAAAGCATCAATCAGTTTAACATGTTGAAGGTAGATACAAGCAAGAGAGAGATAAGCATAGAATAGTTGGCACAAAGACAAAACTACTCCCTGTTTAACCAAAACGTCTTCCTCCAAGCTTGAAGGGCAAGCCTCCCCACCAATTCGCACTTGTCCAAAAACGTCTTCTTAACCTGTAAATAAGATATGGCAAATATGCAAGATAGCTACAATAGATCCTCCAGTGCAATGGACAAAAGCATTTACAATCGAAACAACCAACATCCACTCCAATCCAAGCATGTACTCCAAAAGATAGAAATTTTATTCCAAGAGCCAAGAGCCAAAAATCTCTAGATGATTTTACAATGAGAGGTTCCCTCCTTAAATAGGATGGGGAGAGAGTACAATCCTAACCACTTTTTACATGAGTGGCTAAGATTAAAAGATCAAAAGATCTAATCAACGGCTAATAATAAATCATAACAATACATCACATGGATCACCCAATATAATAATGACGTCCCCACTAAATGGTACAAAGGGAGGATGACGTCATCCACTAGAGGGGTAAAAGTACAAGAATCCACCTCATGATGACTAGGACATGACAAAATAAGCACATGGTGGGGCTAGGAGGCATCAATCCTTACTAGCTCATCCCCAAGGCACAATAAAATAATAAAATATGTCCAATATAATATAAATGATCAAATCTGTCCTCAAAATCTGTGACAGACAAGCAGTAAAAGGCCTCCTGTGATCGATGTGGACATACCCACATGATGAAAACTGGCTGGAAGATAGTGAGATCAACCTGGAAGACCTTTGTGAAAACCAAATGCCAAAACCTTGCCTCAATTGCCCAAATCGAATTCCTCAGTGACCACTTTATCCCATTTTTTAACTGCCTCGGTAACTGTGAAAGTGCCAAAATTGCCTCCCAGGGCATCTGTGCTGTCCATCTAAGCCCACCAGGCTCTCTAGAAGGGGGGGTAAATGGTAAAAACAAGTGGCTGGACCACCCCCTCCTCATACAGCGCCCTAGGTGAACTGGCCTCTCATGGCCCCTGCTGCTCAGGCTGGGAAATCAGCCCCAAATCTGGTCAACAAGTGTAAAACTGCATCAATCACTGTCAGAAGTGCCGGGAACTGAAAGATAAGTGTCTCATTGGATCCAGAAGACCCAAATCCACTAGGAATGTGTACTCATACACCATGGGTTGCCCTAATGGGCCAGCTGTAGGGTCCACCATATATGGACAATGCATAATCTGCTGATCTGAAGTAACAAATAAAACTGCCGGACTGCATCAATCATCATCTGCATCATATGTCCATCATATGATCTCATCATCAAGTATGTGGGACCATGAATCATCATCAATAAGCATATATATATGGCCCACATCATCACGGATCCCAACAATATACAACCAAGGATAAATCACATCAGTAGACTAAGACAATGCTTCTCTAATCATTCTCACAGCCAAGCTCAAAGTATAAAATCCATTCAGCGGCATTAATCAAGTTAGCATATTCCTTTGTTACATAAAATTACTTGCACAATAGTTCAAACAACAAACTCACCCATTGGACATGGTCAAACTGCTAGTGAAGGATGAAGGCTAGGAACAAGGTTGGGCCAAGGGTTTCACTTGTCTAACTTAACTCAAAAATACTTTGGACTGGGAGAAGGGGGAAGCTACAAACTCTGTGCTGGACAAAATAACACGGGGGATGGCTGTGCCTCACAAATGGATAAGTTGTTCAAAGAGTGTTTATTCAACTTAGGCATCATGTCTACATCAAGTTGATCCAGGTTCATTAGGATCATTCAATTTCACTTCATGGCCTTTTTGGCCTACATAACCCTTCGGATCTCAGGTGTGCTGATAAGCACAACTAGTTGCAGCGTGCATCCAGGGAATGTTTTCAAATACATATAAGGTCAACAATTGTTTAGATATAGCTTTTAAGAACCATTGCTTTTTGGACCTTTCTTATACTCTTCAAGGAGTTTTTTTTTTTTAGCTGTTCATTGCTCTTGCCCTTTTTAGTTTCCATGGGCGAATTTATAAGTTTCCATAGGTAGAACATGAGCTTTCAGTTTTAGCCAACAACATCTCAAGTGACTAGGGGGAGTTCGAGCCAATGCCAAACATCGGGACAACCGACCAGAATGATTTAGGCCTACAATCCAACTCACCAAAGGCAAGTTTTGTCACCAACTCATAGCCGAGACACTGAATATACAGGGATGCAGTCCAAACACAGAGGTAGAAAAATGGGGAAGTCCTCAGTATCAGAAAGTCAAATGAGATAGGTCAAGGGATAAAGTCAAATAGGAAAGTCATGTATGGATGGAGTCAAGTGAATATGGAGCCTACACTAGTAGACAACTGGTGTCAGGAAAGACCATATCTATGTAAGGTGAAAAACCAGTGGGTTTTGTTAAATGACCTAAACGTGCAAGCAATTGTCCATTTTATGATTTATAGTTCATTTTAAACAGTTTGCCACATCAGGAATAATATACCAAGCAAATGCTGTGAACATGACTAAATTAGCAAGATAATAATCCACAGTCAGTGATAACATATCCACAGATCATACAACATCATCATAGTAATAATCATCATGTACCATATGAAATACTGCTGCAATACATCTCTAAGCACTGAACTGAAACTGTATGGGATAAAGGGTCACATCGGTCATCAAATCTGAACTCTCAAGGCTCAGCCTTGACACAAGGTCTAATATAAGTCTGAATAATATACTGCTCTGATCATGAGTGATCCAAAATGTACAATCATCATAGCCATGCTCTGAATAATGGAAGCTCTGGAATGTGCAGATATCTGCTAAGCAAGAATAGTAGCCCTGCTACTATGGTGTGATAACAAGCTTCTTTGCCTTGGAAAATGGGTTGGATGAAGGCCAATCCACACCAAACTATAGATCCGAATTGCCGTGGATGCTATAGAGGTGGGTTTTAAATTTTATACCCAAAAGCCAAGTAGATCTTGCTAGATCTGAAAAAATGTAAAATGAGGGTTTTGAATTATTAGGGTTTTCAGTGACTTAGACAAATGGATAGATCATGGAATGAGAAACTACCTTGAGATCATACCTGAGTGATGGATGAAGATGCCTTGTTGTTGAGGAAGACTCCCGTAGAGATCAAATGAGAAATTGTTGATTTTGCTTGCCAAAATGATGCCCTAGCCCACAAGTGCGATCTCCTCTTCCTGTCAACCAAGGAAAGCGATTTCAATCAGTTGAGCAACAATGGAGGAAATACAAATGAAAAGCGAATGATAACATGAAATAGAAGGTCCTAGGACAATAATACTCCTTGTTACTGACGAAGAAACCCAAAGAAGAAGCAGGGAGAATCTTCCCCTACCAATGCGTCCTCCTTGAATCAATTCGGCCTCCACCTGTAGATGACAAAAACGTGGTACAAAAGATAGCAAGACAATATCTCCAAAAACCCAGTGCAAAGGAAGAATCAACAAACGAACTCCAAAAGCATTCACCACAACACAAGAGATAGATGCAATAGTATTTTTCTATTTCAATAATCCAGAGCCAAAAGTCCCTTTACAATGAGAAGCCATCTCCTTTAAATAGGATGGAGAGAGGCCATGACCCTAACCACTTTTTGAACGAGTGGCTAAGATTAAAAGATCAAAAGATCTAATCAATGGTTGAGGTGAACTCAACAATACAATACATGGATCAACTCAAAAATATAATATAATAATGGACAAATCACCCATAATAAGGGGATCCCACCAAATGTCAATGATGAAACGTAATAACTAACTCATGGTGGGTCCAAGGGGTAGCTTCTAACACCCTTGGTCAATCCCCATAGCACAATAATAATAAAATAATCATCTAAGCACCAAATCGTGCCTCTCTGGGAAAGTCGTGAGCCTTAGGAGGCTCCATGAAGTCATATAAAATGCCATAAGTGATGGATGTGGGTCCCGATGACGCTGAAACTGTTGGAGAAGGTGTGGAAGACATCCCACTCATCATCACTAATCGAATTCCTCAGTAGCCATTTTCACCATTTCTGGACTGCCTCAGGAAATGTGAAACTGTCCAAACTGCCTCCTGGAGTGCCTACGTTTTCAAGGTAAGCTCACCCATGTGTCTGGGAGGGGGGTAATATGGTAATAACAAGTGGTTGGACCACCCCCTCCATGTACAACGCCCTAGGTGAACCAATCAAATCTCTGCTCTGCTCTGACAGGGCCTCTGATAGGACAAAACTGCACTAGGATATCCAACTGAGGCTAATAATCATTGTAACTGCCCGGAATTGAAAACAGACTGTCCCATTGGACTCAGAAGGTCCAAATCCATCTAAGATGTGTACTCATACACCATATAGACCTTTGCATGGTAAAAAATAAATACTCATTATATTCGGCAGACCAAATAATAATAATCTGTAAAAGTGCTGAAAAGCACAAATCATCATCATAAGTCTGAAACCACTGCATAAACCCGCCATGGTGACATGTACCAGACCATATATCATCTATCTGTATTATCTAGGGTCTGCCACCTCATGTCCTGTAGTTGACTTTTGGTCAAACTAGGTTTGACCAAGTCAACATGACCAAAATATAACTCAAACTGTCATCAAGCTGCTGCAAGGTGTCAAAGGTTAAAACATGCTTTACAATCCATTCAATAGCAATTATAACAAATAGCAATCATTACTGGTGATCTAAATCAAAATATAATAGGTCATTAATTATTATTTATTACTCAGACAAGACTTTCAAGATCATACTCACTTCATAGTTGTGATCAATTTGCTAGTGAAGGGTGGAGGCTAAGAGTACATGGCTAGGTTAAGGGATGACTTACTGACTTAACACTATGACACTTTGGATATGGAAAAGGGAATACACACCATAGCATATAGTGGACAAGCAATAGCACAGGGAATGGCGGTGCCTCACAAATGGGTAAGTTGTTCAAAGGATGTTTATTCACCTTGACAGATGCGCACAATCCATAATACAAATGAGGCCAGCAATCTTTTTGATATAGGGTTTAAGTTCTATTGCTTTTTGGGCCTATAGTTTCCATAGCCTTTGATCTATGTGTGTTTATAAACACATTGCATAGATTTACATTTCATTAGGCTTCTTGCTACAGGTGTGTTTTTAAGGCACTTGTTTACCTGAGCACTTCTAGGTGTGTCTTTAGACAGCTTGTTTACCTAGGTATTTACATTTCACAATAGATATAACATTTGATATTTCATAGCCATTTTCATTTGGCTTGCCTTTCATTCATGTGTGTTGAGAAACACATTGCATGAATGGGCTTTCATATAAGATACAATATTTTATTTCCATAATTTGTATTCATGGCAGCACCAAAAGTTTCAGGTTTAGCCAACATCTTTAGTGACTAGAGGGACTTCATGAGGAAATCCAACTCACCAAAAGTAAGTTTTGTCACCAACTCAGAGCCAAGACACAATAAACAGGGATGCTTATCCAATACAGAGGCCACAACGGGGGAAGGTCCTCCATGCCACTAGTTAAGTAGTAAGTCAAGGTAAATAACAAATTGGGTAGGTAATGGATGGATGAAGTCAATGAATAATGAGACCAACACTAGCAAGCCAAAGTATGGTAGGAATGATCACCTCTAATCTCCCTAAGGAGGGTAAAACCGATGAGTATAGGTCAAGAACTTCTAAGTCTGAGTAGGGACAATATGATATATATAAAGTACAACCAGGTCCACATATCTATATGATCGCTAGATCATGATACTAAATGCTAAGACATGCTATAGGAATGGATATAAAATCATTATAACCATAACACCAAAATATACCTGCTGAGTCATATACCTGAATGCTCATCATCTGAACCAACATCTGTCCATTGAAACTGTTGCTGTAACTCTGGGCAATACTGTCTGCTCTGTACAAATGGCTAAATAGCTACATCGGTCATCTCTCTGAGTGTCCTGAGACTCAGTCATGGCATGGGGAATCAAAACTGTTGTCCATAATCTGATAGTGATCCATAATAGATGCTCATCTCAGCATCTCAATGCAAGGGCACTGGATGAATAGTTTACTGGAATCAGAAAAATAATGTATGGTAGCCCGGCTACTATATATGTGATAACGACCCCCTCATTGTAAAGGCACCTTTGGGCTCTTGAACTCTTGGAATAAAATATTATTTTGCAGATCTACTTCTCTAGCTTTGATGAATGTTCTTGCAAGTGAATATACAATCTTTTCTTTGTGTTATCATTGTGGATCTTGCTTTCTCCAAACATTTTTCTGCAGGGAGGCCGCGTGGTAGAAGAGGAGGGCGAATTGAAGAGGGCGCTATTGTGGGGAAATCCCATATCTCTCTCTCGGATCGATCATTGTCTTAGGGAGTATCTTTATTGTATTTTTTGGACATCTTGATGCTACTTGTTTCATCTTTTCTCTCGTATAGTTTCCATCATGCTTGATTGATTCTCATTATAGATCGTTTTTGGCAGGGAAGGGCGCATTGGTCATCTTGGAAGGATAACGATTTTACTTGGGGAAGCTGGATCTCACTCTCGATTGCCTCACTTTGGGAAGATTATCATTTGCAAGGCGGACACAAGCTTTTGACGTAAGATCTACAAGGTATGTATTGGTTTTCATGCATTTTACCCATTGGTCACTTCAAACCCTCATTGTTAAACAATAGTTTTATGGATCTGATAGATCTAGCGATAATCCAGGCTTAATAACTAAAACCCACCTCTTAATTAATTAAAGAACCTTAGAGACCAAATTTGGTGGAAATCTGACTCCATTTACTCCTCGATCCAAGGCACTGGTCATCTCTAAGGGAGGACGCACTTGTGGGTTCTTAGTTATTTTCCAGATCTATCATCTGGGTTTTGCTATTTTTCCTTTCACACTTCAGATCTGTCACTTAGCCACCCTCCTAGTGCCATTCACACCTTAATTTCACCTAGTGGGCCCCATTTCAGTTCACTTTGACTAAATCAATGGTGGGCCCTACTTGGGTCTTTTAGATTGGCATTAGATCTATCTAGATCTATTTTTTTAATCTCATTAGTGACATATTTATTCCATGGTTGAGCATTTATCCCTTTCATAAGCTTCCTCAACCAAGCCCTAACTTCATTTGTCACTTGTATTCCTAGATCTAGATCTACTTACTCTTGATCTCTCTCTTTTTGCAACTTCACATTTCCCTAGAAGCTCTAGAGGATGTTCGCTAGCCTCTGTTGGTTAGCTAGGGTCTCCCCCTTGGTCTTGCATTTGCTTGATCTAAAGTGAAGAGTGCCTCGATTAGCGTGATAACCATTTATCCTTGGGAATCGTGGCTCTCTTGGGTCACCTCTTTAGTTGTCCAACACCTCTACCATTTTGGATAGGATCACCTGTTGGGACAACTACAAGTTGTGTGATAACAGGAGTATGAATGCAAAGTTATTTTGCAAGATAGTCGAAGTTCTCAAAAGCGATGAATTCCCCTTTTAGCGAAGAAGTTCTACAACAAGCCCAACTTTTTTGGAAATGATGCATAACAGAAGTAACATCCTAGCAATCTAACAAGCCCTCCCACATACTTCCATCTCATGTCCGCAGGATCAGTTTAATGAACTTGTAAATCCATAATAAAAGGTAGGCAAATTAGTTGTATTTGGACAACCAATCTACATAGCCTATACTAGAGCAAGCCTATCTTTCTTCCATACTCTCTCTAAATCTATGTGTCTTTGCATATGCTTTTATAACGGGCTTGCTTTCATAGAAGCAACTCATGGCTAGCATACGATTTTGACTTGCACGACGAGAATTTGGATCCAATGCAAGTACCTTCATATACTGCTATTGTGAGGGTGGTATTACCTGCATTCCTAGGCCAAAACCTAGATCACTATGAGCTTCTACACATTACATCCCTTTCAATCATGCTGGCAACAACATCATTTTGCCGTGAACAGTGCAAAACAATGCCAGGAGTACGAAGAAATTGTAGGTAGCTAGGCTTGATGAACATAGCTATCTGGTAGTGTTCGAGATCATCCAGGTCATTGTGAATGACTCCTAATTTATTGTAGGCTTCCACGCAAAGGAGATTGGAGTGCAAGGCAAGCTCATACATTACAATCATCCTATCAAATCCTGGTATATAATGTATCATAGCAATGCACAGTACCAAATAAAAAAGGAATGCTATTTTGTTAGGAGCTATGTCTCGAAGCATGCGAGTTCCTTTACAGATGCTTCCTGCTGAATTCAAAATCTGTTGAGGCCACTGTCAATTCTACAGCAAGTTTGGATGTAGGATCCAATACAAGAGCCCTCTGATATGCCTGTAGCACATGGCTTTTATCTTAAAATAAAACCCCACTGTGTGTGAGAACACCCCCCATGCACCACCAAACCACTTCCGAGGATACAATGAGATACCATGAACCATCTGGAAATGAAATGGAATGAATGTGTACTTCGTGGCCTGTAGAAGAAGTTGAAGGCGAAGAAAACATAGAAGGAAAGTGAAACAAGGATGAGGAATGCATGAGGAGAAACAACAACTCGTTTGTAAAGGAGTAGAGGCTCCGCATGCAACTATTAACCATACCTCGGTTGCCACTTCACCGGATGATTGACTAAGGTAGATGGGAAGCAATTTCTGCAATCTTGGGGTTAATTGTTGCTGGGAGTGAAGTGTAGTAATATGCGGGGTATGAGAGTAGACAAGGAGAAAAATGCCAAAAAGCAAACAGTCGCCTATCGCTTGATTGGCTGTAGGACCACTACCTTGAATCAACTTTTAAAGTGCAGCGATACTCATCTTGGAAAGTGCAACGATGGATTTAGTTAAGCATGGAGCGATTTCCTGTTGAAGAGTGCACTGATACTCATACCGGAAAGTGCAGCGATGTGTTTGACTAGAAGCGTAGCGACTTGTTTGACTAGAAAGTGCAACGATATACTGTGGGTAGAGTGCAGCAATTGCTCAAGTGAAATTGCAGCAATACACTACCACGAAAAGTGGAGCTATGCATATGAAAGGAAAGTGCATCTATGGACATGAGTCAAAGTGTAGAGATGGGTGTGTGAAGCGATCTGTTAAATGCTAAGAAAGGAAACACACATTAACTTTGATTGGCTTTGGAACTAGCCACTCATTCACTTCCAGCAAAGTACAATGATCCTTTGCAAGCAAAGTGCAGTGATGCAGATGTGAGGAAGTGCAACGATGCCTTCCTTAAAAAGTGAAGCGATGAAACGAGCTCCGAACGAATCCAACTTCCACGAAATCCGTCAAGAAATTCATTAGCTAAGTCACTTCCCTGCAATTAAAATGGTACTTGTGGTTTTTCAGCTTCGTGAAAGTGTAACTCCCATACATGACCTGAAAACTACATCTCGTCTGATGTAGGGCATACAGGACATTAAGAGCTTTCCAACTCCTCGTCAATCCTTCAGTGCCCTTTTTTAAACATGAAGCGGAAAGAAGCTTATTGATGGGAAAATTTTTAAAGTGGGTTTTCATACTAATGTGGCTCGGAATTGATTTTTGATAGTTCCATTGCGATTAGTGACCGTAAAAACCTGTTATCACCAATCTTGTAGTTGCCCCTACAGATGGATCCAAGGTGGATGGTAGAGGGGACATGCAACTAAAGTGGTGAACAAAGAGAGCCTTGGTTCCCAAATGGATGGTTGTCACGCCAGCCAAGGCACTCTTCGCTTTAGCTATCAAATCCAAGATAGCAAAGGGGAGACCCAGATCTACTCCAGATAGGAGAGATCAACCCAATCACCAAATCAAATCAATCTAATGAAATACGTAGGGTGACAGGTATGGAACCCTAGAATTAAGGAAGTAGAACCACTGTGGAGGCTTAGGAAAGGTGTGATATGATAATGAAAGATAAAACACAGTGATTCTAAGATTAAGTATGATTCCAGGATTCAAAGCTAGTTTCAAAAGGTCAAAATCAACTACCTTGGGAAACGTGACCCTTAAAACAAGGAAAGTGTCCCAAATCAGAGATCTGACAGTTAGGGCTTTCTAGCTGTGCTTGATGAACGGATATGACAGTATCTAAGTGTTCAAGCAACCAGACAGAGATCAAGCACCAAGGAAATCTCACAACCCAGGAAAATCGTAAGCCTTAGGAGAAGGATCAGTGCCTTGGTAAATGGGCCAAATGGAGTCGGATGTCCACCAAACTGTAGATCAGGGATGTCAAGGTGTAAAGCAAGGTGGGTTTTGAAGATCAAGGTCATCCAATGGCTAGATCTCAGTAAATATGAGATTCAAAATGCATCACCAAGTGCCCTGTTATCACCTAAGCTGTAGTTACCCCTATGGATGTATCCACTCATGGATGGCAATAGGGAAGGGCAACTCAAAAGGTGCAACCACGATCACCTTGACCTCCAATATATGGTTGTCACGCCAGTTGAGGCAACCTTCACTTTATGTTATCTAGCTCAGACAATAAAGGGGGAGACCCGATCTACTCCCGACAGGAGAGATCAAAATCAAGACACCAAATCAAGTTAATTCTAAGTGAAGTAAGGTGTATGGTTTATCCTAGACCTTAGGATGAAGTCACAAGACAAGTGAGGGGTTCAATGAGTATAGCTTTGGTTCATTATTGATGTGAGAGTGACTTATGATTTGTGAAATAGGATCCAGGATTAAAGTACTAGCTCAATGTGAGAAAATCCACTGCCTTGGGAACCGTGTCCAATGCAGGGTAGTTTAGGGTTAAATTGGGGCTAACTAGTACAAGTGACAAGCTTGATCATGAAGTATGATGGCATCAAAGGGTTTAGTTCACCAGACAAGGGTCAAACCACAAGTTAATCCAACAATCTAGGAAAGTCGAATTGACTTGGAGAGAGACCAGTGCCTTGGGAATTGGGATAATGGAGTCAAAGTAAGGTTAACTTGTGGTTAAGGACTCCTATTGCATGAGACAAGTGGGCCATTAAAGTCTTGATGGATGACTAGGTCTAGATCTAGGTTTGACCTAAGTGGACCACAATCCCTTAAAACAAGGAGTGCTATCCCCAAGGCAAGATTTGATGAAGTGACACCCTAGACCTAGGTTTTGAATTATGCCCGTTCCAAATCCACAAAAATCTCATGTACCCACATCCTAAAAGTGGACCAACTCACTTCTCCAAGGTGGTGCGACTTTACCCAAGGAGGCCAAAAGAGGGATAAAACAGTCAAGACAAGTCCAATGGCATCCAAACTTTAGATCCAAGTAGGTTGATCAGGTGAGGATATGGATCTATAATTTCAAGGCAATTCGATGGCTAGATCTTACTAAATCTGAGTTTAAAGATACCAAGTGGTCCAAAATGGGGATTAAATCCCTTAAAATGTGGAATAGGGTCCACAAGGTGGAAATAAGAAAAGTGACAATTTGGGGGTAGGTTATTGGATGTGTAGATCACGAATCAAGTGGAATCTCAACTACCCACGTACTAGATCTAGGTCAACCCACCCAAACTAGGAAGTGCGCCCTTGCTTGGATAGGCTAAATGCCTTGGGAAGAGGGTCAAATGGAGGCCAATCCTCACCAAACTATAGATCCGGGATGCCGTGGATACTATAGAGGTGGGTTTTAAATATCTTACCCAAGAAGCCACTAGATCTTAGTGGATCTGAAAAAATGTAAAAATGGGGTTTTGATTAATTAGGGTTTGAAATATTTTAGACAAGTGGATAGATCATGGAGATAGAAATTACCTTGAGATCATACCTGAGTGATGTGAATGAGATGCCTTGATGTTGAGGAAGATTCCCGCAGAGATCAAATGAGAAATTGTTGATTTTGCTTGCCAAATTGATGCCCTAGCCCACAAATGCGCCCTCCTCTACCTGTCAATCCAAGGAAAATCGATTTCAATCAGAGAGGTCAAGTATGGAGGAAATACAAGTAAAATGCAATGATAACATAGAATAGAAGGTCCTGGGACAGTAATACTCCCTGTTACCAACGAAGAGATCCAAAGAAGAAGTAGGGAGAGTCCTCCCCTACCAATACTTCCTCCTCAAAGCAAATCGGCCTCCACCTGTAGATGCAAAAACGTGGTACAAAAGATATGGCAAAACAAGATCTCCAATAACTCAGTGCAAAGGAAGAACCAATGAACGAACACCAAAAACATTCACCACAACACTAGAGATAGATGCAATAATAATTTTCTATTCCAATAATCCAGAGCCACCAGTCCCCTTACAATGAGAAGCTCTCTCCTTTAAATAGGAAGGAGAGGCATCAAAATCCTAACCACTTTTTGGATGAGTGGCTAAGATTAAAAGATACAAATGTCTAATCAATGGTTGAGATGAGCTCAACAATAAAATACATGGATCACTCATAAAATATAACATAAGTGGACAAAATCGCCCTAGAAGAGGGGAATCCCACCAAATCATGATGACAAAATATAATAAGAAGCTTATGGTGGGTCCTGTTATCACCTAAACTGTAGTTACCCCTATGGATGTATCCACTCATGGATGGCAATAGGGAAGGGCAACTCAAAAGGTGCAACCACGATCACCTCGACCTCCAATAGATGGTTGTCACGCCAGTCGAGGCAACCTTCACTTTATGTTATCTAGCCCAGACAACAAAGGGGGAGACCCGATCTACTCCCGACAGGAGAGATCAAAACCAAGACACCAAATCAAGTAAATTCTAAGTGAAGTAAGGTGTATGGTTTATCCTAGACCTTAGGATGAAGTCACAAGACAAGTGAGAGGTTCAATGAGTATAGCTTTGGTTCATTATTGATGTGAGAGTGACTTATGATTTGTGAAATAGGATCCAGGATTAAAGTACTAGTTCAATGTGAGAAAATCCACTGCCTTGGGAACCGTGTCCAATGCAGGGTAGTTTAGGGGTTGAATTGGGGCTAACTAGTACAAGTGACAAGCTTGATCATGAAGCATGATGACATCAAAGGGTTTAGTTTACAACATAAGGGTCAAACCACAAGTTAATCCAACAAATTTAGGAAAGTCGAATTGACTTGGAGAGAGACCAGTGCCTTGGGAATTGGGATAATGGAGTCAAAGTAAGGTTAACTTGTGGTTAAGGACTCCTATTGCATGAGACAAATGGGCAATTAAAGTCTTGATGGATGAATAGGTCTAGATCCAGGTTTGACCTAAGTGGACCACAATCCCTTGAAACAAGGAATGCTATCCCCAAGGCAAGATTTGACAAGGTGACCTACTAGACCTAGGTTTTGAATTATTCCCGTTCCAAATCCACTGAAATCTCAAGTGCCCACGTCCTAGAAGTGGGACAACTCCCTTCTCCAAGGTGGTGCGACTTTACCCAAGGAGGCTAAAATGCGAGATAAGTGGGTCAAGACAAGTCCGATGGCATCCAAACTTTAGATCCAAGTAGGTTGATCAAGTGGGAGTGTGGATCTATAATTTCAAGGCAATCCGATGGCTAGATCTTACTAGATCTGAGTTTAAAGATACCAAGTGGTCCAAAATGGGGAATAAATCCCTTAAAATGTGGAATAGGGCCAACAAGGTAGCAATCAGAAAAGTGACAATCTGGGGGTAGGTTATTGGATGTGTAGATCATGAATCAAGCGGGATCTCACCTACCCACATACTAGATCTAGGTCAACTCACCAAACTAGGAAGTGCGCCCTGGCTTGGAGAGGCTAAATGCCTTGGGAAGAGGGTCAAATGGAGGCCAATCCTCACCAAACTATAGATCCGGGATGCCGTGGATACTATAGAGGTGGGTTTTCAAAATCTTACCCAAGAAGCCACTAGATCTTAGTAGATCTAAAAAAATGTAAAATAAGGGTTTGAAGAAATTAGGGTTTTATCAATTTATGAGCTATGTCAATGGATTGGATCAAGATAAGAGAAACAAACCTGTGGATCTTACCTGGGTAACCTTGTAGGTGCCTTGATGATGATGATCTATGCAAACCCGATCAATTTGAGAAGCTTTGAGGTAGTTTTCTATGCAATCGATTTAGTCCAAGAAGTCAATGCGCCCTCTCTCCTGCACAACAAATGTCAACAATATCAGATTTTATGTAATCAAGAGATAAGACTAATGCCACAACAGAAGTAACAGAAAGATAGCATAGATCACAATGATACTAATGATAACTCCCTGATACAAGCTGCATCACTGACTTGATCTTGTTTGTGGCAGGTACCTAGGGCGAATTTGGCCACTGGAAGCTCAAAACGCAAAGGGAACACGCTGCTGCTCGGCAACTGAGTTTGGAAAGCTAGTCTTCGGCAATCTCATTCGTTCATTCACTCTCAAGTAGGTTGTTCTTGCTGGTCTCTAACATTTTAAATTTGAATATGTGTGTGTTGAGTAGAAAACTCACTTAAAAACCCCTAAAAATTAAAATCTACAAAATCCACCGTTAGAATTAGTTTGTTTTGTAAACCCACAAATGATTTGTGCTTAAACGCTTATATTCCAAATTTCATTTGATTCCGACTCCATCTGCCCACTTAACCAGGCACTAGTCCCTCACTGAATTCGCCCCACTTGGGCAAACTGTCTAATCACATTGTGTGGTTGATTTCTGGGTTATGAGTACTTGATATTTGGTTTTAGAACGCCATTTTACCTTAGGATATCAAGTTTCATTGGCTGGAAGTGAGTATAAGCGCTCATTTTTCTATGCCCTAGGTCCATTTTTCCACTGTTTAACTCATCCCCCTAGGGCAGTTTTACTTCACCTCTTGCTGGTCTGTTTTTTGTTGTTCTAAATCAGCCATTTAATCAATTTATAATTGCTGGAAGATGTGTTTCAATTGCTTATCCATTGCTGCCATGTACGAGTAAATCATAACGAGCTTCATTCCCCATAGGCAGGATCCCCAACCACTCTTCTAGTAAATTTCTATTCGCTGATTTAATTTCCAGCCTTCTACTCTTTCATAGAATTCATCATTTACATGTGTAATCAGATCCGAATTTGCTTCATCTAGTGTACTTTCCCATCCAGAGTCTCGATTCCACTAGGTTGGAAGAAATCTCCCACTTAGTCATCCATCTTGTCTCTCACTTTGCTTATCTTTCGGGTTTGGGTGTCTGATTGTTGAGTCTCAACCATCACTGGTTGAGTGGGGTCTCCCCCTTGACTTGGCTACGCGCCTCGTCTAAAGTGACTGTAGCTTTGTCCGGTGTGACTTCTGTCCCTTGGACGGAGGACCTGGCTACTGTTGGTTACACCTACCTAGTTGTTCACCTCTACCGTCCCTATTGGGATACCTACCACCAACAACTAGAGTTTGTGTGATAACAGCTTGATTTTACATTTTCTAGCCTTTTTGACTTCTTTTACATTTTTCTTTTTCTTTGTACATCAAGGCCCTTTTGGGCTACATACATATCTCAATAGATATAATCAAGGTGCTCATACTGTAAAGTAATGGGGGTAAGTGCACATGCTTCGATGACCAATGGGGAACAATCGGTGAGGCTACACAATCCTATACTGCATTGCAACATCGGGGGCAACCGACAGGAGCAAATCCCAGGTTTGAGAGTGCATCTCACACACTAAAGAGCCGAGGCACAAAAGACAGGGAATCATGGCATACTCAGAGGTGAGTGGGGAAGGGGATCCTCAAGGTCACAAATCAAAATCCAAGTCAGGAAAGACCAACATGAATGAGTCGGATGGGTGGAGAAAGTGAAGGTAGGTCTAAAGTCAGCTGCCTAGGGGGACTAAGTGACCAAGTCTATACCAATAGTGGGGATATGATCCAGTGTGCATAGACAGGAGCCTAATGGAGGGGGTGGACTGACATTACCAAGGGTCAAACACATCATAATGACAACTAGATCACCACATCAACATCATATGTAAAGTTAGTGTACTATCATGTATAAACAAGTCTAATCAACAACATGAGCAATAGAACATCAAATGCTATACTTGCCACACCATATACCTGCCACTGAAGCTGACTCTGAAACTGGATCTCTACTGAATCCGGGCAATAAGTGGCAAACCAGCAATACTCTGTAGTACTCTCAATCAAAATATGGCTAGGCAACTGTCTCAATGGGCTTATGCAAAGCCTGGCAAGGAAGGGTGCCCCTATAGGCAATGATGTATACATGTTTGGACCAATACAAAAACCATCTGTCCCCACTAATATCTCTGCTCGGGGAAATCTAAAGAAAATGTATGCCCCCTCTGAAGGCATTCGATCTCTAATCTGGAAAAAAAAATGTAGTATGGTCCCTGACCACACAATCTGCATCATGGTAGCTCCAGCTAACATGGATGTGATAACATCGATCTTTTTTTTAAAGTTTAGCATACATATCTTGTTGCATATTTTTGTTAGATCAAAAGAAGCACTTAAATTCATATTTTAAGCTTGAATCTAGCATTAAAGCTTAATACTTGTGCTTCATAAAAAATCTAGTCTTCAAGAAGTATTAAGTAGTTGTATTTTTTTATGTATTATTTAACTAATCTACTAACATTTCTACTATTTTAGCTTGTTGATTTTGCAAAATTAAAGAAAAAAGAGAAGGAAACTTTGGCCAAATTTCAAAGATTTTAGCCATCTAGAGCCTAGAGATCCCCTCTTTCTTCTAAGTTTCTCTTCTTAACTATTTGTAAGCCTTCTTGATTCAGATTTATAAGAATCAAAGGCATTCTTAAAGCTAAAAGCTTTTTTTGTAACAAATCGTAATAAGAAGCAAGTGGGCTACACAACGCCTGTATTCCATCCCCCTTGGGGGGATTTGCGTTTTTCCTTTTCGTGGCGTGATTTTTTCTAACACTTTGTGCAGGTTGTATACTTTGATTGAGTAGTTTAATTTTATTTTCTTTTCATTTTTGCAAATAATTAAATAAAGCCAATCTCGTTGCCACGAAGTATGCTCTCACCTCCACATAAAGGCATTGCCGATTAGTGGTGGTTGATCAGAAAGTGACACATAGATTTGGTGAATATATCTGTTTCTTTTCTAAGTTATTTTTGTTTAGCATTCTTTATTTCAAGCACTCAAATTTGAATGAACATTTTGTTGTCTCACAAAGTATGTTCTTTCCCTTTACGGGCATTGGCCTGGTCCTGGGGAAATCAGAAAAGAGTGCAACAACTTATTAATTCTTAAACATCTAACCAAGAAATCACATTAATAAAATCAAGAACCCTCAACATAATAAAAATCCGGCACTCAAACATTAAGTAACGTGTGGGGAAATTTCTCAAAAGAAGCGGGAACCACTGGAGAGTGACCTCAGGGCATAGTTAGACTACATCCTTGTTGGTGTAGTGTTGAACACGCCCTCAACACTCCGCTCCAGCCCACAGGTCTTTGTGAGGAGCCACCTTTGCCTAATTTCCGAACTTTACTCCTTGTACCTCACGGTATATCTGGAGCTTCCATTTTCCCTTTAATTAACTCATCCTTCAATAATTCCTAAAATTGACCAAGAACACAATTGCAAAACCTTTACTTTTACAACAACACTTACTTTGACTCCACGACATTGGTCTTTGATATTTGTTATTTGTTTCATTCAATTAAGTTATATTTTGTCGTGATTATTATATTCATATATGCTGTATAGTTGATTGCATTTTGCAATCATCTTGATCAATGTTTTAATTCCAAAAAATTCCCAAATAACAATTTTCATCCAAAGAACTAAGTACCTAAAGCCTTAGTAACTTTAATAGGGTCTAGCCCCCTTGGCTTCGTTAGGAGTTAGGCCTAAACGGAGGAGTCAAGATCAAGTGACAGTACTTGACTCAAGACTTGCCCCCAAGGACGCACCGAGCAATTTGAATATTTTTGTTGTGTTAACCCTAGGTGCATAAGAGGCGGCAATAGGATGCAATAAGATTTTAGCTAAGTAAAACTAAACTAAATTTTAATGCATAAAATGAGATTCAAAAAATGAAAATAGAAATGGCTGATGGAGGACAACAAACACAAGTATCTGGAAATGGCTAACCTGGTGCCTTAGTTGGGCTATGGAGTCGAACCACCCTTCATAGCAGTGAAACTTGTAGATGGCAGCTTAGCTTGGTGATGGCTTTTTGAGCAATTTCTCCAAGTGATTTAGATGAGGTGCCTGTTATCACATATATAGTAGCCGGGCTACCATACATTATTTTTCAGATTCCAGAGCACATTTCAGCCAGTTCCTTTACTTTGAGATGATGAGATGAGCAACTATCTTTGGATCACTATCAGATTGTGGATAGCAGTTGTATTCCCCATGCCATGACTGAGTCTCAGGACACTCAGAGAGATGACCGATGTAGCCATTATACCATTGGTACAGAGCAGTCAGTAGTGCCCAGAGTTACAGCAGCAGTTTCGGAGGACAGATGATGGTACAGGTTGATGAGCATTCAGGTATATGACTCAGCAGGTATATCATGGTGTTATGGTTAGATTGCTTTTATACTTATTCTTGTAGCATGTCTTAGCACTCAGTGTCATGATCTGGCGATCATATAGATATTTGGACCTGGTTGATCTATTATACCCAGACTTAGAAGTTCACTATTCATACTCATTGGTATGTACCCTCCTTAGGGAGAATAGAGGTGATCATTCCACCATATCTTGGCTTGCTAGTGTTGGCTCCATTATTCATTGTCTTCATCCATCCATGGCCTACCTTCTAGTTTATCACCCTGACTTACTACTTGACTAGTGACATGGAGGACTTTTCCCCACTGTAGCCTCTGTATTGGATGAGCTTCCCTGTTTATTGTGTCTCGGCTCTAAGTTGGTGACAAAACTTACCTATGGTGAGTTGGAGTTCCTTGGAATTCCCCCTAGTCACTTAAGTTGTGTTGGCTAAACCTGAAACTTTTAGTGCTGCCATGAATACAAAATCTGGAAAAATGAAATGCTATATCTTGTATGAAAAGCCCATTCATGCAATGTGTTTTTAAACACACATGAATGAAAGGCGCGCCAAATGAAAATGGCCATAAAAATAAAATGTTATATCTTGTGGAAAATAAATACCTAGGTAAACAAGCTGTCCATGACACACCTAGAAGTGCTCAGGTAAACAAGTGCCTTAAAAACACACCTGCAGCAGAAAGCCTAAAAGAAAAATGTAAATCTATGCAATGTGTTTGTAAACACACATAGATCAAGGCTATGGAAACTTCAGGCCCAAAAAGCAATGGAACTTAAAAGCTACATATAAAATATTGCTGGCCTTATTTGATTTATGGATTGTGCGCATCTGTGAAGGTGAATAAACCCTCTTTAAACAACTCATCCATTTGTGAGACACCGCCATTCCCTGTGTTATTGCTCATTCAGTATATACTATGTTGTATTCCCTTTCCCTTGCCAAAGTGTCACAAAGTCAAGACAGTTAAGTCATCCCTTAGCCTAGCCAGTTAATTTAAGCCTTCACCCTTCACTAGCAAATTGATCACAACTATGAAGTGAGTATGATCCTGAAAGTCTAGTCTGAGTAATAATAATAATTAACGACACTATATATTTGGATTTAGATCGCCAGTCATGATTACTCTGTGTTATAATTGTTATTTGAATAAGTTGTAGAGCATATATTAACTTTGACACTTTGCAGCAGCTATTAATGATGATCTGAGTTATATTTGGTCTTGGTTAGACCTAGTTTGACCATGGAGGACCATGGGACATGAGATGTTGGACCTTATGATGATATGGATAGATGATATATGGTCTATGTATACATACATGATGACTCTATGCAGCAGCTACAGGGTTATGATGATGATTCTGAGGTTGCAGCAGTGTTTGTATATGTACAGCGCATTATTATTGGCCTTGATCCGGTATATTGGATATTTATTTTGATCATGCAGAGATTCATATGGTGTATGAGTACACATCTTGGATGGATTTGGACCTTCTGAGTCCAATGGGACAGTTTGTTTTCAGTTCCGGGCACTTACGGTGATGATTTAGCCTCAGTAGGCTGTCCTAGTGCAGTTTTGGTCTGTCGGAGGCCCTGTCGGAGCAGATGTGATTTTTATCCGGTTGACCTAGGGCGCTGATGATGGAGGGGGTGGTCCAGCCACTTGTTTTTACCATATTACCCCCCTCCCGGACACACTGGTGCCCTCACCTTGACAGCGCAGGCACTCCAGTAGGCTGTTTGGGGCATGTTATCACATATATAGTAGCCGGGCTACCATACATTATTTTTCTCATTCCAGTACACTATTGAGCCAGTTCCCTTGCATTTGAGATGCCGAGATGAGCATCTAGATTGGATCACTATCAGATTGTGGACAACAGTTATATTCCCCATGCCATGACTGAGTTTCAGGACACTCAGAGAGATGCCCGATATAGCCATTATGCCATTGGTACAGAGCAGACAGTAGCGCCCAGAGTTACAGCATGCAGTCTCAGAGGACAGATGATGGTACAGGTTGATGAGCTTTCAGGCATATGACTCAGCAGGTATATCATGGTGTTATGGTTAGATTGCTTTTATACTTATTCTTGTAGCATGTCTTAGCACTTAGTGTCATGATCTGGCGATCATATAGATATTTGGACCTGGTTGACCTATTATATATACTATACTGTCCCTACTCAGACTTAGAAGTTCACTATTCATACTCATTGGTACATACCCTCCTTAGGGAGAATAGAGGTGATCATTACACCATACTATGGCTTGCTAGTGTTGGCTTCATCTTTTCATTGTCTTCATCCATCCGTGGCCTACCTTTTAGATTATTACCCTGATTTGCTACTTGACTAGTGACATGGAGGACCTTTCCCCACTGTAGCCTCTGTATTGGATGAGCTTCCCTGTTTATTGTGTCTCGGCTCTGAGTTGGTGACAAAACTTACCTATGGTGAGTTGGAGTTCCTTGAGAATTCCCCATAGTCACTAAAGTTGTGTTGGCTAAACCTGAAACTTTTAGTGCTGCCATCAATACGAAATCTGGAAAAATCAAATGCTATATCTTGTGTATGAAAGAAATGCCAAATGAAAATGGCCATGAAAAATAAAATGTTATATCTTTTGGAAAAATAAATACCTAGGTAAACAAGCTGTCCATGACACACCTAGAAGTGCTCAGGTAAACAAGTGCCTTAAAAACACACCTGCAGCAGAAAGCCTAAAAATAAATGTAAATCTATGCAATGTGTTTGTAAACACACATAGATCAAGGCTATGGAAAACTCAGGCCCAAAAAACAATGGAACTTAAATGTTATATCTAAACAATTGCTGGCCTTGCTTGTATTATGGATTGTGCGCATCTGTGAAGGTGAATAAACCCTCTTTAAACAACTCATCCATTTGTGAGACACCGCCATTCCCTGTGTTATTGCTCATTCAGTATATACTATGGTGTGTATTCCCTTTCCCTTGCCAAAGTGTCACAAAGTCAAGTTAGTCAAGTCATCCCTTAGCCTAGCCATTTATTTCAGCCTTCACCCTTCACTAGCAAATTGATCACAACTATGAAGTGAGTATGATCCTGAAAGTCTAGTCTGAGTAATAATAATAACTAACGACACTATATATTTGGATTTAGATCGCCAGTCATGATTACTCTGTGTTATAGAAGCTATTTGAATAAATTGTAAAGCATGTATTGACCTTGACACCTTGCAGCAGCTATGGATGATAGTCTGAGTTGTATTTGGTCTTGGTTAGACCTAGTTTGACCATGGAGGACCATGGGACATGAGATGTTGGACCTTATGATGATATGGATAGATGATATATGGTCCATGTACACATACAGGATGATTCTATGCAGCAGCTACAGGGTTATGATGATGATTCTTGGGATACAGCAGTGTTTGGTCATTTACAGATCATTATTATTGGCCTTGTTCCGGTACATTGGATATTTATCTTGATCATGCAGAGATTCATATGGTGTATGAGTACACATCTTGGATGGATTTGGACCTTCTGAGTCCAATGGGACAGTTTGTTTTCAGTTCCGGGCACTTACAGTGATGATTTAGCCTCAGTAGGCTGTCCTAGTGCAGTTTTGGTCTGTTGGAGGCCCTGTCGGAGCAGAGATGACTTTTATCTGGTTGACCTAGGGCGCTGATGATGGAGGGGGTGGTCCAGCCACTTGTTTTTACCATATTACCCCCCTCCCGGACACATTGGTACCCTCACCTTGACAGCGCCATCACTCCAGGAGGCAGTTTGGGCAGTTTCACGTTTCCCGAGGCAGTTCAGGATTGGTAGAAATGGCTATTGAGGAAATCGATTTGGGCTACTGAGGCAAAGTTATGGCATGGGATGATCAGTGATGATAGATCGGGACCTTCCACACCTCCTCCTGCAGTTTCAGCTTCATCGGGGCCCGCATCCATCACTTATGGCACTTTCTGTGGATTTTTTGGGTCTTTTGAGGACCACGACTTCACCTTGGAGGACCACGACTTCACCTTGGAGGCACGATTTGGTACTTTCATGATTATTTATTGGTTATTGTGCCATGGGGATTGACCAAGGAGGGATAAAATTACCCCTTGGACCCACCATGAGCCTCTTATGATATTTTGTCATCATGATTTGGTGGGATTCCCCTCTCCTAGGGCGACTTTGTCCACTTATGTTATATTTTATGTGTGATCCATGTATTATGTTGTTGAGCTCATCTCAACCATTGATTAGACATTTGTATCTTTTAATCTTAGCCACTCATTCAAAAAGTGGTTAGGGTTTTGGTGCCTCTCCTTCCTATTTAAAGGAGAGAGCCTCTCATTGTAAAGGGTCTTTGGCTCTTGGATTATTGGTATAGAAAAATATTCTTGTGGAAATTCTTGTGGTCTTCTTTGCATCTGGTGTTCTTAGATGGTGATTGGAAAGTCTATTGCAACCTAGCATTTGGAAATTGTGGTAAGATCTATCTTTGTTTGGAAATCATTGTTTGTCTACAGGAGGGCGACTTCAACAAGGGCGATTTTGCAAGGCTTCTTCAAATCGACTTTCTTGGCATTCGCTTGTATCAGGGGGTTATCATTAGTATCATTGTGATCTATGCTATCTTTCTGTTACTTCTTTTGTGGCATTAGTCTTATCTCTTGATGCATCAAATCTGATATTGTTGACGTTTGTTGTGCAGGAGAGAGGGCGCATTGGCTTCTTGGACTAAATCGATTTGCATAGAGACTACCTCAAAGCTTCCAAATTGATCGGGATTGCATAGATCATCATCATCAAGGCATCTACAAGGTTATCCAGGTAAGATCCACAGGTTTGTTTCTCTTTCCTTTATCCAATCCATTGACATAATTCATAAATTGTTAAAACCCTAAATACTTCAAAACCCCTATTTTACATTTTGTCAGATCTACCAAGATCTAGTGGGTTGTTGGGCATGATATTGAAAACCCACCTCTATAGCATCCACGGCATCCCGGATCTATAGTTTGGTGTGGATTGGCTCCCGTTTGATCCCTCTCCCAAGCCAACCTAGCTTCTCCCAAGGAAGGCGCACTTCACCATTTGAGCAGGTTGACCTAGATCTAAGCGATGGGTGTTTGAGATTTCACTTGATTTGACATCTACACATCAAATAACATACACCCAGGTTGTCCCTTTCTTGAAAATCACCTTGTGGGCCCCATTCCACATTTTAAGGGATTTAATCCCCATTTTGGACCACTTGGAACACTAAAACTCAGATCTACAAAGATCTAACCGGTGGATTGCCACGAAATTATAGATCCATATCCCTACTTGACTGATCTACCCGGATCTAAAGTTTGGATGCCATCTGACATGATTTGACCCACCTAAACCCAAATTGAAGCCTCCTTAGGGAAAGTCGCACCACCTTGGAGAAGTGAGTTCACTCACTTCGAGGAACTGGGTACTTGAGATTTTTGCAGATCCGGAATCAGAATAATTCAAAACCTAGGTCTAGACTGTCACTTTGTCAAATCTTGCCTTGGGGATTGCATTCCTTGTTTTTAGGGATTGTGGTCCACTTGGGTCAAACCTAGATCTAGACACATTTATCCATCAAGAACTGTATTGTCCACTTGTCCCAAGTACTAGGAGTCCTAAACCTCAAGTCAACCTTACTTTGACTCCACTTCCCAATTCCCAAGGCACTGGCCTCTCTCCAAGTTAACTCAACTTTCCTAGAATGTTGGATTGACTTGTGGTTTGACTTTTGCTTGGTAAACTATACCTTTGAGGACATCATGAACTATTGTCAATCTTGTCTCATGTACTAGTTAGCCCCAATACAACCTTTAACTATCCTGCATTGGACACGGTACCCAAGGCAGTGAATCTTTTGACATTGACCTAGTACACTAACCCTAGATCTCACTTTAAACATTGCAAGTCACTTTCACTTCAACTATGAACCAAAGCTATATCTATTGAACCCCTCACTTGGCTTGTGACTTCAATCTATAAGGTCTAGGATAAACCATACACCTAACGTCACTTAGAAATACCCTGATTTGGTGTCTTGGTTTTGATCTCTCCTGTCGGGAGTAGATCGGGTCTCCCCCTTTGTTGTCTGGGCTAGATAACATAAAGTGAAGGTTGCCTCGACTGGCGTGACAACCATATATTGGAGGTCGAGGTGATCGTGGTTGCACCTTTCAAGTTGCCCTTCCCTATTGCCATCCATGACTGGATCCTTCCATAGGGGTAACTACAGTTTAGGTGATAACAATTTTGGCGCCGTTGCCGGGGAGGCAATAGCTTGCCCTAGTCCTTCCCGCATATACAAACGACACATATCTTGGTAGAAGAATTAAATCTACCTGGCGACTCCCAATCGTGACTCCGCTGAGGAGCGAGCTCATTTACATCCCTATAAACAGATCTTATCGTTATCTAGAACCCATGGGGTGTATCATTTTGTTTTCAAGTTCTTAAATTTAAAAATAAATATAAAAATATAAAAAATAAAAAATAAAATTATTATCCATGGCTGCTTCTGAGCGACCTAGAACTTTCGGTCGTTTAAAAGCCTTTGACTTCTCTAAAATTTATGGGGCACCTCATCCTATGCCAAACAATTTTAATCAAAGATTACCTCGTTTCAATGGAAGCGATGTTGTTTCAATTATAAATCATTTGTATGATCTCTGGTATTATATGGATAGTTTGGGAACAACTGAGGAGGATGTTCTAATGAGGGCCCTGGGTTCATCTCTAGAGGGAAATGCTAGGATATGGTTTGATTATCTAGCACCGGGATCCATCACCGGATATGACATGTTCCAACAATTGCTAGTAAGTCAATGGAAAGAAACAATTGGTGAATCTATGGAAGGGCAATCAGACGATGACTGTGTTGATGAAAATCAACTTGATGAAGATGATGAATATTACGATAATGAGTTAACTAACGATTGTTCTTATCAAAGTAATTCCTCTTCTCCTGAACCAATTGAGTCTCATGATGAGGTAATGTATGACACCGAGCAAATCTCAACCCCTCAAGATTATTGCCTTAATATTGACATAAAAGGGGAACTTATGAAAATTTTATCATCATTACCTAAAGAAGTTTCAGATGAAGAGGATGATTCCAATGATTTCCATCAAGAAGCATCCATGGTTGAGTCTTCCATTAGTGAATCTATTGAAAATATTTTTGAGATCCCTTTTCATAATCCTTGTGTAATTGATGATTTTTCTTACCATGACACTAAAGAAGAAAGTAGGGACAACAACCAAGTTTCTTTAGAAGCCAATGATCATCCAGTTTTTAGAGATCAATTTTATGAAAATGTTCAAATGGTTGTTAATCAATTGATTAATGCTATTCCTGATAAATTATCGTCATATGAATTTAGTGATGAATCAATTGAAGAGAAGTCTCATGATGATGGGTTGGTGAATCAAACTAATCAAGAGTTTTCCTTAATCAAATCCTCAAATCAATATCTTAATGTTTATGGGAAGCTCGGAAATAATTCTTCACTTAACTCATCCAATGGTTATAATTTTTCCAATTCAAATTTTATTCAGGATTGTCTTTTTCAATTGTTAGGGTGGGGTGCTCGCAATAAGTTCTGTCATTTTTCTAAAAAAATTGGGTCAATCAATTTTCAATCCGCCCCCCCATCTAAATTTTCTAAGTCTACTTTGAATTTGTGGTCTGGTAAATCTTTGAATGTAGAAATTTTCAAACCAGAGTCTAGGTATTGTCGCATAAATGGAGATACAGAGTTTTATTTTCCCTTTCAGTTATCTTTAACAAATAACATCCTTAAATCTTCTTGGTGGCTGGAAGGGGTATATGAAGATCAATTTCATCAATTTTCCATCCTTAAACAACAAGTGGGGCTAATCTCAATCTTAATTTTATTCCACAATTTATCCCTACTTGGTTTATGCATCATTCCTGGAGCTCTTAGAATTGAATATCCTGGTCAGGTAGATGAGGAAAGCATTTTGAAACAAGGGGAGTTAAATTTGTTATCACATCTTTTTCCTCCATATATTTTGAATAATAACTTGCACAATTTTTATGACCCTATCAATTCTTGGATGGAGGATGTTTGCAGTAATCAGTCTTTCCCTTTGCATGATTTCATTTTGCACCATTCAACTCCTTTCTCAACTTTTGAACAAGTTAGGAAAGTTGTGCTATCTATTTCATTAATCCTTAATCTGGTCTTGACTCGTTCTTTAAGCAAAAATCAAAGAAGAATTATTAACTTATTTGATGAATGGTTGCACTGGATTTATGATTTTACCTAACATTTGTGATGACTGGTTAGATTAGGGTAGGTAGGAAACCAAATAAGCCTACTTAGGCAGTAGTTAGTCTTTTCAGCCATTAAGTCTGGCACCTTTTTAGTCTCTAAGCTCTTTTGTAAGCTCCTAGTTTAACTGAGTACCTGTCACTTTTTTCTTTTCCTGCACAATAAATTTCAAATTTTGCAAATTATGTTAGTACTTTAATTTACTTTCTGCATTTATACTTTATGCATTTATATTTCTGACATAGAGTAGATTTTATTTCAGTTGATTTTATATTTTTCCCACACATGCGGCATGAGGTATTTTGTTTAGATGTCTGTGAATGCAGAAAATAGGTTGCAAGAATAAAGCTGGAAATAAAATGGTAGAGTGCTGGATCATGGATTCGAGTAGCAGAGTTCGAGGACCAGAGATTCTGAGGTTCTCAAGCGCTCACTTCAGCCGAGCACTTGTCCCAGTCGGAGCCAGATGTTATCACATATATAGTAGCCGGGCTACCATACATTATTTTTCTCATTCCAGTACACTATTGAGCCAGTTCCCTTGCATTTGAGATGCCGAGATGAGCATCTAGATTGGATCACTATCAGATTGTGGACAGCAGTTATATTCCCCATGCCATGACTGAGTTTCAGGACACTCAGAGAGATGCCCGATATAGCCATTATGCCATTGGTACAGAGCAGACAGTAGCGCCCAGAGTTACAGCATGCAGTCTCAGAGGACAGATGATGGTACAGGTTGATGAGCTTTCAGGCATATGACTCAGCAGGTATATCATGGTGTTATGGTTAGATTGCTTTTATACTTATTCTTGTAGCATGTCTTAGCACTTAGTGTCATGATCTGGCGATCATATAGATATTTGGACCTGGTTGACCTATTATATATACTATACTGTCCCTACTCAGACTTAGAAGTTCACTATTCATACTCATTGGTACATACCCTCCTTAGGGAGAATAGAGGTGATCATTACACCATACTATGGCTTGCTAGTGTTGGCTTCATCTTTTCATTGTCTTCATCCATCCGTGGCCTACCTTTTAGATTATTACCCTGATTTGCTACTTGACTAGTGACATGGAGGACCTTTCCCCACTGTAGCCTCTGTATTGGATGAGCTTCCCTGTTTATTGTGTCTCGGCTCTGAGTTGGTGACAAAACTTACCTATGGTGAGTTGGAGTTCCTTGAGAATTCCCCATAGTCACTAAAGTTGTGTTGGCTAAACCTGAAACTTTTAGTGCTGCCATCAATACAAAATCTGGAAAAATCAAATGCTATATCTTGTGTATGAAAGAAATGCCAAATGAAAATGGCCATGAAAAATAAAATGTTATATCTTTTGGAAAAATAAATACCTAGGTAAACAAGCTGTCCATGACACACCTAGAAGTGCTCAGGTAAACAAGTGCCTTAAAAACACACCTGCAGCAGAAAGCCTAAAAATAAATGTAAATCTATGCAATGTGTTTGTAAACACACATAGATCAAGGCTATGGAAAACTCAGGCCCAAAAAACAATGGAACTTAAATGTTATATCTAAACAATTGCTGGCCTTGCTTGTATTATGGATTGTGCGCATCTGTGAAGGTGAATAAACCCTCTTTAAACAACTCATCCATTTGTGAGACACCGCCATTCCCTGTGTTATTGCTCATTCAGTATATACTATGGTGTGTATTCCCTTTCCCTTGCCAAAGTGTCACAAAGTCAAGTTAGTCAAGTCATCCCTTAGCCTAGCCATTTATTTCAGCCTTCACCCTTCACTAGCAAATTGATCACAACTATGAAGTGAGTATGATCCTGAAAGTCTAGTCTGAGTAATAATAATAACTAACGACACTATATATTTGGATTTAGATCGCCAGTCATGATTACTCTGTGTTATAGAAGCTATTTGAATAAATTGTAAAGCATGTATTGACCTTGACACCTTGCAGCAGCTATGGATGATAGTCTGAGTTGTATTTGGTCTTGGTTAGACCTAGTTTGACCATGGAGGACCATGGGACATGAGATGTTGGACCTTATGATGATATGGATAGATGATATATGGTCCATGTACACATACAGGATGATTCTATGCAGCAGCTACAGGGTTATGATGATGATTCTTGGGATACAGCAGTGTTTGGTCATTTACAGATCATTATTATTGGCCTTGTTCCGGTACATTGGATATTTATCTTGATCATGCAGAGATTCATATGGTGTATGAGTACACATCTTGGATGGATTTGGACCTTCTGAGTCCAATGGGACAGTTTGTTTTCAGTTCCGGGCACTTACAGTGATGATTTAGCCTCAGTAGGCTGTCCTAGTGCAGTTTTGGTCTGTTGGAGGCCCTGTCGGAGCAGAGATGACTTTTATCTGGTTGACCTAGGGCGCTGATGATGGAGGGGGTGGTCCAGCCACTTGTTTTTACCATATTACCCCCCTCCCGGACACATTGGTACCCTCACCTTGACAGCGCCATCACTCCAGGAGGCAGTTTGGGCAGTTTCACGTTTCCCGAGGCAGTTCAGGATTGGTAGAAATGGCTATTGAGGAAATCGATTTGGGCTACTGAGGCAAAGTTATGGCATGGGATGATCAGTGATGATAGATCGGGACCTTCCACACCTCCTCCTGCAGTTTCAGCTTCATCGGGGCCCGCATCCATCACTTATGGCACTTTCTGTGGATTTTTTGGGTCTTTTGAGGACCACGACTTCACCTTGGAGGACCACGACTTCACCTTGGAGGCACGATTTGGTACTTTCATGATTATTTATTGGTTATTGTGCCATGGGGATTGACCAAGGAGGGATAAAATTACCCCTTGGACCCACCATGAGCCTCTTATGATATTTTGTCATCATGATTTGGTGGGATTCCCCTCTCCTAGGGCGACTTTGTCCACTTATGTTATATTTTATGTGTGATCCATGTATTATGTTGTTGAGCTCATCTCAACCATTGATTAGACATTTGTATCTTTTAATCTTAGCCACTCATTCAAAAAGTGGTTAGGGTTTTGGTGCCTCTCCTTCCTATTTAAAGGAGAGAGCCTCTCATTGTAAAGGGTCTTTGGCTCTTGGATTATTGGTATAGAAAAATATTCTTGTGGAAATTCTTGTGGTCTTCTTTGCATCTGGTGTTCTTAGATGGTGATTGGAAAGTCTATTGCAACCTAGCATTTGGAAATTGTGGTAAGATCTATCTTTGTTTGGAAATCATTGTTTGTCTACAGGAGGGCGACTTCAACAAGGGCGATTTTGCAAGGCTTCTTCAAATCGACTTTCTTGGCATTCGCTTGTATCAGGGGGTTATCATTAGTATCATTGTGATCTATGCTATCTTTCTGTTACTTCTTTTGTGGCATTAGTCTTATCTCTTGATGCATCAAATCTGATATTGTTGACGTTTGTTGTGCAGGAGAGAGGGCGCATTGGCTTCTTGGACTAAATCGATTTGCATAGAGACTACCTCAAAGCTTCCAAATTGATCGGGATTGCATAGATCATCATCATCAAGGCATCTACAAGGTTATCCAGGTAAGATCCACAGGTTTGTTTCTCTTTCCTTTATCCAATCCATTGACATAATTCATAAATTGTTAAAACCCTAAATACTTCAAAACCCCTATTTTACATTTTGTCAGATCTACCAAGATCTAGTGGGTTGTTGGGCATGATATTGAAAACCCACCTCTATAGCATCCACGGCATCCCGGATCTATAGTTTGGTGTGGATTGGCTCCCGTTTGATCCCTCTCCCAAGCCAACCTAGCTTCTCCCAAGGAAGGCGCACTTCACCATTTGAGCAGGTTGACCTAGATCTAAGCGATGGGTGTTTGAGATTTCACTTGATTTGACATCTACACATCAAATAACATACACCCAGGTTGTCCCTTTCTTGAAAATCACCTTGTGGGCCCCATTCCACATTTTAAGGGATTTAATCCCCATTTTGGACCACTTGGAACACTAAAACTCAGATCTACAAAGATCTAACCGGTGGATTGCCACGAAATTATAGATCCATATCCCTACTTGACTGATCTACCCGGATCTAAAGTTTGGATGCCATCTGACATGATTTGACCCACCTAAACCCAAATTGAAGCCTCCTTAGGGAAAGTCGCACCACCTTGGAGAAGTGAGTTCACTCACTTCGAGGAACTGGGTACTTGAGATTTTTGCAGATCCGGAATCAGAATAATTCAAAACCTAGGTCTAGACTGTCACTTTGTCAAATCTTGCCTTGGGGATTGCATTCCTTGTTTTTAGGGATTGTGGTCCACTTGGGTCAAACCTAGATCTAGACACATTTATCCATCAAGAACTGTATTGTCCACTTGTCCCAAGTACTAGGAGTCCTAAACCTCAAGTCAACCTTACTTTGACTCCACTTCCCAATTCCCAAGGCACTGGCCTCTCTCCAAGTTAACTCAACTTTCCTAGAATGTTGGATTGACTTGTGGTTTGACTTTTGCTTGGTAAACTATACCTTTGAGGACATCATGAACTATTGTCAATCTTGTCTCATGTACTAGTTAGCCCCAATACAACCTTTAACTATCCTGCATTGGACACGGTACCCAAGGCAGTGAATCTTTTGACATTGACCTAGTACACTAACCCTAGATCTCACTTTAAACATTGCAAGTCACTTTCACTTCAACTATGAACCAAAGCTATATCTATTGAACCCCTCACTTGGCTTGTGACTTCAATCTATAAGGTCTAGGATAAACCATACACCTAACGTCACTTAGAAATACCCTGATTTGGTGTCTTGGTTTTGATCTCTCCTGTCGGGAGTAGATCGGGTCTCCCCCTTTGTTGTCTGGGCTAGATAACATAAAGTGAAGGTTGCCTCGACTGGCGTGACAACCATATATTGGAGGTCGAGGTGATCGTGGTTGCACCTTTCAAGTTGCCCTTCCCTATTGCCATCCATGACTGGATCCTTCCATAGGGGTAACTACAGTTTAGGTGATAACAAGGCAGTTTCACGCTTCCCGAGGCATTTCAGGATTGGTAGAAATGGCTATTGAGGAAATCGATTTGGGCTACTGAGGCAAAGTTATGGCATGGGATGATCAGTGATGATAGATCGGGACCTTCTACACCTTCTCCAGCAGTTTCAGCTTCATCGGGGCCCGCATCCATCACTTATGGCACTTTCTGTGGATTTTTGAGGTCTTTTGAGGACCACGACTTCACTATGGAGGCACGATTTGGTACATCCATGATTATTTTTTTGGTTATTGTGCTATGGGGATTGACCAAGGAGGGATAAAATTACCCCTTGGACCCACCATAAGCCTCTTATGATATTTGGTCATCATGATTTGGTGGGATTCCCCTCTTGTAGGGCGACTTTGTCCACTTACATTATATTTTATTAGTGATCCATGTATTTTATTGTTGAGCTCATCTCAACCATTGATTAGATCTTATGATCTTTTAATCTTAGCCACTCATGTAAAAAGTGGTTATGATTGTACTCTCTCCCCATCCTATTTAAGGAGGGAGCCTCTCATTGTAAAATTCATCTAGAGATTTTTGGCTCTTGGCTCTTGGAATAAAATTTCTATCTTTTGGAGTACATGCTTGGATTGGAGTGAATGTTGGTTGTTTCGATTGTAAATGCTATTGTCCATTGCACTGGAGGATCTATTGTAGCTATCTTGCATATTTGCCATATTTTATTTACAGGTTAAGAGGGCGATTTTGGACAAGGGCGAATTGGTGGGGAGGCTTGCCCTTCAATCTTGGAAGAAGTCGTTTTGGGTTTGACAGGGAGTAGTTTTGCCTTTGTGTCAACTATTCTATGTTTCTCTCTCTCTCTTGCTGGTATCTATCTTCGATGTGTTAAACTGATTGATGCTTTGCTCCTTGGCTTGACAGGTTAGAAGGAATCACATGTGGCTTGGAAAAATCGATTTGGCAAGAGGGCTTCAACAATTCTCCATTTGATCTTTGGCAAAGTAATCCTCGTCTCAACTAGCATTCATCTCTTCATCCAGGTATGTTCCAAGAGGTATGATCTTCTCTTCCTTGAATCTTCCATAATTTCTAGATCATAAAAACCCTAATCAAATTAAAACCCTTGTTTTTGGTATTTTTCAGATCTACTTAGATCTAGCATTGTTCTTGAAGAGATATTGAAAACCCACCTCTATAGCATCCACCCCTAGTTGGATCTATAGTTTGGTGGTGATTGGCTAAGAATTGACCCACTTTTCAAGGCAAAAAGCCCTCCTTGACCCAAATCGCACTTCCTAGAAAGAGGCTTGTTGGGCTAGATCTAGCATATGGGTAGGTGAGATCTCACTTGATTTGCATTCTAGACACTTGATAACCTAAACCCATATCCTTACTTTGGTGAAAACTACCTTGTGGACATCTCTCCATGTTTTAAGGGGTTGAAACCCCCTTTTGATCTTCTTGGTACCTTAAAACTTAGATCTACTAAGATCTAGCCACTTGATTCACTTGAAATTTTGAAGATATATAGATCGGGGTACAAGCCACTTGGATCTACAGTTTGGTGGCCATTGGACTTGATTTGGTCCACCAAACCCATCTTTTGCCCTTCCTTGAGCAAGTCGCACCCCCTTGAAGTTTTGAGTTGGTCCACTTCTAGGAAGTGGGTGTTTGAGATTTTCGTGGATTTGGAATGCCCATGCCTTGAAACCTAGGTCTACACTGTCTGTTTGTCAAGATCCGCCTTGGGGATTGCATTCCTCATTTCAAGGGATTGTGGTCCACTTAGGGTAATCACTTAAAAACCTAGATCTAGTAAGATCCAACCATTGGATCTCCTTCAATCCGCTTGACTTGGCTTCTAGGTGTCCCGATCTACACTTTGACATATTTCTTGACTCCATTAGCCCATCCAACAAGGCACTAGTCCTTCTCCAAGCAAGTCGCACTCCTTGGGATTTGTGTCAAACCCTAGATCTAGCATATGGGTACTCCTAGAACCAACTCCAACTTATAGATCTAGCCTATACCTAACCTATAGTACCAACCTCACACCTAACTTCACCTTGTGGGTCCACCTAGAACCATTTCACACTTCCCAAGACAACAAGACCCACTTGTGTAAACACATGGTACTATACCTAGTAATCATACCCCATCATGTGGCCTAAACCATACATAGGTTGAAACACTTATTATCTATTACACCACCTTCAACCATTCCTTAACCCTTAGGTCCACTTAGCCTTGCATTGGTTTCCGTAACTCATCATTTACATACCCTTAGAAACCTTTGTTTGGATCCAATCAACTGTGATTGGGGTATAGGGTCTCCCCCTTGGTCTAGTTACACCTTGACCTAAAGCGAAGAGTGCCTCGGTTGACGTGACTCCCAACTGCATTGGGAACCGTGGCATCTCTTAGGTCACCTCTTTAGTTGCCTAACTCCTCTACCGTCCCGGATGGGATACCTCTAGGGGCAACTACAAGTTGTGTGATAACAGTGCCATTCAATACCCAATTTTTTTCCAGCCTGCAATACGAAAGACAAATCAATGAATGCAAATCGATGATGAAATTAGAAACCCTTCATATAAATCAACAAACAAGTCTAGAAGAGATATGCAAGTGGCAAGTAAACAAAGCCACAAAATATAAGCTAAAATTGTAGAAATATTTCTTGAATAAATTTCTCACCAAGAATCTCCAAGGCGCGCTTGACAGATTAGAGATCAAATGTTATACATCAAAACAAGAAAAATATTACCTCAAATTTACTCATTCAAGGAGGAAAGCAAAAAACGAAATCCACATCCACAACATGAGAATCACCAAGAGAATTTGTAGACACATTTATGTGTATTGCTGTAGCAAATGTCCCTTACAAATGCAACTCACCTGTTTTATAGATGAAAAGAGAGCAAGATCCCTATTCCATAAGGATGGAGGGCTAAGACTAGAAGTTACAATAGGCCAATCAATGGTTGAGATTATTTCTTTAATTTCATTACACTTTTACATTTACAAAATGCCCAAGTCACCTTGGTGGGGTGCACTTGGTCGAGACGGCTCATTAATGGGCCCAAATGATGAAATAACACATGAAAATGTTGAGTTGAATGTTGATGTAGACTCCCTTGCTGATTTGTTGGATTTAGTGGGCCATATGAGAAGATCTATCATGCTGAAAATCACCCTCCTTTGGCAAATTTGCCCTCCTAAAAATCTGTTAAAGTAAAAATACTTTATGTAATTGTCAATTAGAAATTAGACTTAGGCTTTAATAAAGTCACTTTATCACTTTAGTTTATTTTAGGTTTTTATGCTTAAGTTACTTTATTGGTTTTATCAGTGTATCCCCCATTCATAAAGTGGATTGACTCAATCTCATTGTAACCATTATAAGAAAGCTTTCACTTTCTAATTATAATGCAATATATTATAATAGCTCTTTCCTACTATTACTTGGTCTCTTTATGTGTTCGATTTCCATGATATGGTATTAGAGCTTGGATAGAGCCTTAGAGATGTGGAGAGTGTGAAGATCTAGGGATTACCGACAGTTAGCATAGCACATTAGAGAGCCAAAAGGGTTTTGTCGAAAACCAGGTACTGTTTTTTTTCTTTTGACGCAAAGTCAATTTTCTTTTCTTCGAGTAGTCATACCACAACCGTACGGATTATTGAGGGGGCACAAAGAAATTTTCTTTTTCGTGCAAAGGTTGTATGGATTTTTTAAAAAAAGGGGAGGGGGCATCGCCATACAGCAGCCGTATAGCCAGTCGTCGTACATTTGCCAACAACAGTCGCCAACCATCCCACGCTATATGGATCGTGTGATTTTCACAGTAGTCATATGATTTGACTTTTCCTAGCTGTCAATTTGTCGTACAGCCACCAATTAAAGTTGTAGGTGTACAAAACAACCACCAATTGGTACAGAGCATATGGTTTAAACATTTCAGCCACCAATTCGATTACAACGTTGTTCGATTCTTTTTTCCCAATTGATTTTTAGCTATATGGATGCGTTTTACAGTCGTACAACCACCGCCCAGTCATATGAATTAATTGTAGTGTTCCACGGGGACTCGTCCCCCAGGGTCAGGGGCGCACCCCCCTCGCTCCCTGCACCCCGGGGACTTGGGGACTCCTGGCGAAACGTTTCCCAACATCCCTAAAATCAAGAAACTCTCGAAAACGCACAAGGGAGCGCATCGCCCTATTCTGCAGTGCGCTCCGGTGAAGGGGGGCTCCCATATGCTCCCTCTCGAAATTAGGGGGCTCCTAGATGCCCCCCATGATTTTCCCAATTTCAATTTAAAAATACAAAATTTTAATTTTAATTGCTGTTTTAGTCTCTATTTTAGACTTAGTCTTTAGTAATTTACTATTTTACTATTTTAGCATGCAATATCACTAATTCAAATTTTCAATTAGAATGATTGAAATTAGAAATATGAATATCAAGATTCAAATGACAAATTTGAAAACGATCATGATGAATTGTGTAAAGTGTTTGTATTATTGATTTGTTACATTCTGATTTACATTGCACAATGATGAATTTAGTATTTAGTATTTATTATTTACTTTTAGTGATTTACATGGGATGAATCATTGAATTGTTTTTGCTAGGATAATTTATAATATTAATTTTTATTTATGACCTGGACGTCCCCCCGCCCCCCCTGAATTCTGCTAAAATTTGGGGGTGGTCTCCACACGTCCCCAATGTGCGTTTCCCCGCTCCCGCATTCCCGCGTCCTGAAAACTTGTGGGAACATTGATTAATTGAGAAGTTGTGTGAATATTTTTAAGCCACCAAAAGTCGTACAATTGTAGGAAGTTATGAACGTGCAATTCAGCCATAAAAAACAAAAATTTTCTCAGATTCAAGGAGAAATTCACTATTTTGGTGCCTGTTTGAAGCTGATCTGATTGTTAGAGAGCTTCTTGAGAATATATTTGTCGAGATTTGTGGGTTTCATAGTGATTTCAGTCAAGATTGGGGGTTTACGAGGTTGATTGTGAGTGGATTTGCTTAGATCTACGTGTTTTGAGGCTATTTGAGGGAAGATTTATCAGAATCTGTGAGTTGACCAGCGATACGTGGCTTCTACAGTGCCTTACAGCCAGTATGCAACGGTTTTCCAGGTATTTTCCAGCATTTATACTCTGTTTCAATATTTTTTTAGCATATTTTACGTATCACTATGGCCTCTTTCCCCAACATTATGTTGGAAGCCAGCCGGATGTTCATTGGCAAGAACTACAATACATGGAATCAACGTATGTTGGCCATCTTTGAGTACAGGTGCTTGAGTAAAATTGTCCTTGGTAAAGAAACTCACCCCAAGTTACGGGTAAAGATCGGGACAAGTTTGATGAGTGGGAATGCTTACCTGTTTGGTAAGTAGTTAGTGTTTCATGTCATGCTTAAAAATAAACCACCTATGTCTGGAGTTCTAGCCATGTTATCATTAAACATACACATTATTTATCTTGCATAAACTAGGGGTAAAAATTGGGGTATTACTTCTAAAAACCTATATATGCATTATTTCCTTTGTCAAAATAGTGTTAGACTCAAGGGATAGGTGTAAGTAGAGAGTGGGTGCATCTCTTGCGTTGAAATAGTTCTTGGAATTGCTAATGGAGTTGCCAACACATTTTTGGGGAGTTCAATGAACTTGTTAAGGAGTTAATGAACCATGTATGTGAATCACTTCCTACTAGACCGACAAGGTGCCCATGTATTCCGGTGGATGTCCATTCATTTATATGGACTTCAACAAGTTGATAATATCTACATGAACGAGGTAAGTGATGGAGATGCCCAAGATGGACCATTGAAGACTTTGCCGAGAGGAAGTCTTACTTTTTAGTGGAGCATTTGTTGCAATGGATCAGATGAAGTTGAAGAGTTGAACAGATAAAGATTAGGACAAATACTCACTAAGGGGGAGTGTTGGGAAGTGTAACTCCCATTATCTTGTACCTTGTGCTATTGGTTCACCTACATTATGTTGTCATAAATTTTGAAGTCGCCCTCCTGTAGACAAGAAAATGATTTCCAAAATAGATAAATATTACCACAAATTCAAAATGCTAGGTTGCAATAGACTTTCCAATCACCATCTAAGAACACAAGATGCAAAGGAGACCACAAGAATTTCCACAAGAAATTTTTTCTATACCAATAATCCAAGAGCCAAAGACCCCTTACAAATGAGAATCTCTCTCCTTTAAATAGGAAGGAGAGGCATCAAAATCGTAACCACTTTTTGAATGAGTGGCTAAGATTAAAAGATACAAATGTCTAATCAATGGTTGAGATGAGCTCAACAATAAAATACATGGATCACTAATAAAATATAATATAAGTGGACAAAATCGCCCTAAAATAGGGGAATCCCACCAAATCATGATGACAAAATATAATAAGAAGCTTATGGTGGGTCCAAGGGGTAATTTTAGCCACCCTTGGTCAATCCCCATAGGACAATAATAATAAAATAGTCATCAATATACCAAATCGTGTCTCCATGGTCAAATCGTAGGCCTCAAAAGACCTCAGAAATCATCAGAAAGTGCCATAAGTGATGGATGCGGGCCCCGATGAAGCTGAAACTGCTGGAGGAGGTGTGGAAGACATCGATCCATCATCACTGATCATCCCATGCCATAACTTTGCCTCAATAGCCCAAATCGATTTCCTCAATAGCCATTTCTACCAATCCTGAAATGCCTCGGGAAGCGTGAAACTGCTCCAAACTGCCTCCTGGAGTGCCTGCGCTGTCAAGGTGAGGGCACCAGTGTGTCCGGGAGGGGGGTAATATGGTAAAAACAAGTGGCTGGACCACCCCCTCCAAACATAGCGCCCTAGGTCAACCGGATAAAAATCACATCTGCTTTGACAGGGCTTCCGACAGACCAAAACTGCACTGGGACAGCCTACTGAGGCTCAATCATCACTGTAAGTGCCCGGAACTGAAAACAAACTGTCTCAATGGACTCAGAAGGTCCAAATCCATCCAAGATGTGTACTCATACACCATATGAGTCTCTGCATGATCAATATATATATCCAATATACCAGAACAGGTCAAATAACAATAATCTGTAAATGATCAAATACTGCTGTAAACCATGAATCATCATCATAACCCTGTAGCTGCTGCATAGAATCATGATGTATGTGTACATAGACCATATATCATCTATCCATACCATCATAAGGTCCAACCATCTCATGTCCTATGGTTGACCTTGGTCAAACTAGGTCTAACCAGGTCAACATGACCAAATATAACTCAGACCATCATCGGAAGCTGCTGCAAAGTGTCAAAGGTTAATGCATGCTCTACAACTTATTCAAACAACAATTATAACACAAAGTAATCATTACTGGCAATCTAAATCCAAATATATAATGTCATTAATTATTATTATTACTCAGACTAGACTTTCAAGATCATACTCACGTCATAGCTGTGATCAATTTGCTAGTGAAGGGTGAAGGCTAAAATAACTGGCTAGGCTAAGGGATGACTTGACTGACTTAACTTTGTGACACTTTGGCAAAGGGAAAGGGAATACACACCATAGTTTATACTGAATGAGCAACAACACAAGAAATGGCGGTGTCTCACAAATGGATGAGTTGTTCAAAGAGGGTTTATTTACCTTTAACAGATGCGCACAATCCATAATACAAATGAGGCCAACAATAATTTTGATATAGCATTTAAGTTCCATTGCTTTTTGGGCCTGAAGTTTCCATAGCCTTGATCTATGCGTGTTTATAAACACATTGCATAGATTTACATTTACTTAGGCTTTCTGCTGCAGGTGTGTTTTTAAGGCACTTGTTTACCTGAGCACTTCTAGGTGTGTCACAGACAGCTTGTTTACCTAGGTATTTACATTTCCAAAAGATATAACATTTTATTTTCATGGCCATTTTCATTTGGCATGCCTTTCATTCATGTGTGTTTAGAAACACATTGCATGAATGGGCTTTTCATACAAGATATAGCATTTCATTTTCCAGATTTTGTATTCATGGCAGCACTAAAAGTTTCAGGTTTAGCCAACACAACTTTAGTGACTAGGGTAATTCCAAGGAACTCCAACTCACCATAGGTAAGTTTTGTCACCAACTCAGAGTCGAGACAAAATAAACAGGGAAGCTCATCCAATACAGAGGCTACAGTGGGGGAAAATCCTCGATGCCACTAGTCAAGTAGTAAGTCAGGGTGATAAACTAAAAGGTAGGCCATGGATGGATGAAGACAATGAATGATGGAGCCAACACTAGCAAGCCAAGTTATGGTGGAATGATCACCTCTATTCTCCCTAAGGAGGGTAAAACCAATGAGTATGAATAGTGAACTTCTAAGTCTGAGTAGGGACAATATAATATATATGATAAGATCAACCAGGTCCACATATCTATATGATCGCCAGATCATGACACTAAGTGCTAGGACATGCTATAGGAATAAGTATAAAAGCAATATAACCATAACACAATGATATACCTGCTGAGTCATATACCTGAATGCTCATCAACCTATACCATCATATCTGTCCTCTAAAACTGCTACTGGAACTCTGGGCACTACTGACTGCTCTGTACAAATGGTATAATGGCTACATCGGTCATCTCTCTGAGTGTCCTGAGACTCAGTCATGGCATGGGGAAAACAACTGCTGTCCAAAATCTGATAGTGATCCAATATAGATGCTCATCTCAGCATCTCAAATGTAAGGGAACTAGCTGAATAGTGTACTGGCATCAGAAAAATAATGTATGGTAGCCCGGCTACTATATATGTGATAACAGGTCCAAGGGGTAATTTTGGCCACCCTTGGTCAATCCCCATAGCACAATAATAATAAAAAGTCATCAATATACCAAATCATGCCTCTATGGTCAAATCGTAGGCCTCAAAAGACCTCAGAAATCATCAGAAAGTGCCATAAGTGATGGATGCGGGTCCCGATGAAGCTGAAACTGCTGGAGGAGGTGCGGAAGACATCAATCCATCATCACTGATCATCCCATGCCAAGACATTGCCTCAGTAGCCCAAATTGAATTCCTCAATAGCCATTTCTACCAATCCTGAAATGCCTCGGGAAGCGTGAAACTGCCCCAAACTGCCTCCTGGAGTGCCTACGCTGTCAAGGTGAGGGAACTAGTGTGTCTGGGAGGGGGGTAATATGGTAAAAACAAGTGGCTGGACCACCCCCTCCAAGCACAGCGCCCTAGGTCAACCTAATAAAAATCCTTATCTGCTTTGACAGGGTGTCTGACAGACCAAAACTGCCCTGGGATAGCCTGCTGAGGCTAAATCATCACTGTAAGTGCCCAGAATTGAAAACAAACTGTCTCATTGGACTTAGAAGGTCCAAATCCATTGAAGATGTGTACTCATACACCATATGAGTCTCTGAATGATCATAAAATATATCCAATATACCGGAACAGGTGAAATAATAATAATCTGTAAATGATCAAATAATGCTTTAAACCATGAATCATCATCATAACCCTGTAGCTGCTGCATAGAATCATCATGTACATGTACATAGACCGTATATCATCTATCCATATCATCACAAGGTCCAACCATCTCATGTCCTATGGTTGACCTTGTTCAAACTAGGTTTGACCAAGTCAACATGACCAAATATAACTCAGACCATCATTAGAGGCTGCTGCAAAGTGTTAAAGGTTAATGCATGCTCTACAACTTATTCAAATAACAATTATAACACAAAGTAATCATTACTGGCGATCTAAATACAAATATATAATGTCATTAATTATTATTATTACTCAGACTAGACTTTCAAGATCATACTCACTTCATAGCTGTGATCAATTTGCTAGTGAAGGGTGAAGGCTAAAATAACTGGCTAGGCTAAGGGATGACTTGACTGGCTTAACTTTGTGACACTTTGGCAAAGGGAAAGGGAATACACACCATAGTATATACTGAATGAGCAACAACACAGGGAATGGCGGTGTCTCACAAATGGATGAGTTGTTCAAAGAGGGTTTATTCACCTTTAACAGATGCACACAATCCATAATACAAATAAGGCCAGCAATTGTTTTGTTATAGCATTTAAGTTCCATTGCTTTTTGGGCTTGAAGTTTTCATAGCCTTGATCTATGTGTGTTTAAAAACACATTGCATAGATTTACATTTATTTAGGCTTTCTGCTGCAGGTGTGTTTTTAAGGCACTTGTTTACCTGAGCACTTCTAGGTGTGTCACAGACAGCTTGTTTATCTAGGTATTTACATTTCCAAAAGATATAACATTTTATTTTCATGGCCATTTTCATTTGGCATGCCTTTCATTCATGTGTGTTTAGAAACACATTGCATGAATGGGCTTTTCATACAAGATAGAGCATTTCATTTTTTCCAGACTTTGTATTCATGGCAGCACTAAAAGTTTCAGGTTTAGCCAACACAACTTTAGTGATTAGGGGGAATTCACAAGGAATTCCAACTCACCATAGGTAAGTTTTGTCACCAACTCAGAGCCGAGACACAATAAACAGGGAAGCTCATCCAATACAGAGGCTACAGTGGGGAAAAGTCCTCCATGCCACTAGTCAAGTAGTAAGTTAGGGTGATAAACTAAAAGGTAGGTAATGGATGGATGAAGACAATGAATAATGGTGCCAACACTAGCAAGCCAAGTTATGGTGGAATGATCACCTCTATTCTCCTTAAGGAGGGTAAAACCAATGAGTATGAATAGTGAACTTCTAAGTCTGAGTAGGGACAATATAATATATATGATAAGATCAACCAGGTCCACATATCTATATGGTCGCCAGATCATGACACTAAGTGCTAAGACATGCTATAAGAATAAGTATAAAAGCAATATAACCTTAACACACTGATATACTTGCTGAGTCATATACCTGAAAGCTCATCATTTGAACCATCATCTGTCCTCTGAAACTGCTCCTGCAACTCTGGGCACTACTGACTGCTCTGTACAAATGGTATAATGGCTATATCGGTCATCTCTCTGAGTGTCTTGAGACTCAGTCATGCCATGGGGAATACAACTGCTGTCCAAAATCCGATAGTGATCTAATATAGATGCTCATCTCAGCATCTCCAATGTAAGGGAACTGGCTGAATAGTGTACTGGCATCAGAAAAATAATGTATGGTAGCCCGGCTACTATATATGTGATAACATGACCCAAGTGGGGCACAACCCTCAAAATGAGGAATGGGGCCCACAAGGTGAAAATCAACAAGTTGAAGCACTAGGGGTAGGTTATCAAGTGAGGAGAGTTCAAATCAAGTGGGATCTCACCTACCCAGATCTTGGAACCTGGCAAATTCACCCAACCAAGGAGTGTGACCTCACTTGGAGAGGCTAATTTGCCTTGGGAAAGAGGTCAAATGGACGCCAATCCACACCAAACTATAGATCTGAATTGTCGTGGATGCTATAGAGGTGGGTTTTCAATATCTTACCCAAAAGCCAACTAGATCCAAGTAGATCTGAAAAAATGTAAAATGAGGGTTTGAATAATGAGGGTTTTAACAGTTATTTGCTTATGCCAATGTATTGGGATCAAGAAATAGTAGACAAACCTGTGGATCTTACCTGGATAACCTTGTAGATGCCTTGATGATGATGATCTATGCAAACCCGATCAATTTGAGAAGCTTTGAGGTAGTTTTCTATGAAGTCGATTTAGTCCAAGGAAGCCAATGCGCCCTCTCTTCTACACAACAAACGTCAACCATATTAGATTTGTTGTAAACAAGAGATAAGACTAATGCCACAAGAGAAATAACAGAAAGATAACATAGATCACAATGATACTAATGATAACCCCCTGATACAAGTGTTATCACATCTATGTTAGTTGGAGCTACCATACTGCAGACTGTGCTGCCGAGGATCGCACAGTACTTTTTTTTTTCCCAGATCGGAGATCAGCCGCCTTCAGACGAGGCAGTTTTGTTCAGACCTCCCCTAGCAGATATATCAGAGGGGACAAATAGTTGTATAGTGCTACACACATTGTCACTTAGCATCTACCACAGGGTCACCTTTCCTTGCCAGGCTTTGACAAGCCCATTTGAGACAGTTGCCTAGTCTTGTTCTGATCGAGACTATCACAATACATTGCTGGTTTATTATATGACTGGATTCAGCAGAGATCCAGCTCAGAGACATGTTTAGTAGCAGTAGGTATATGGTGTAGCAACTATTGCATTTGATGATTATTGCTCATGTTGTAGATTAGACTTATTTATACTTGTTAGTACACTAACTTTGCATGAGATGATATATTTGGTGATCTAGCTATCATATGATGTGGTTGGGCCCCTGATGATGTTAGTCCACCCCTCCGGCTAGACTTATGTATATGCACGCTGAGTCATGTCCTCTACACTTGGCATAGACTTGATCACTTAGTCCCTCTCGGTAGCTGACTTTAGCTCCATTATCACTTTCCCCATCCATCCGACTCATCCATGATACTTGCCCCCGACTTGGATTTTGATTTGTGATCCCCAGGACCCCTTTCCCCGCTGATCTCTGAGTTTGCCATGACTCCTTGTTTATTGTGCCTCGGCTCTGTAGTGTGTGAGATGTACGGTTAGACCTGGGATTTGCTCCTGTCGATTGCTCCCGATGTTGCAATGCAGTTAGGATTGTGTAGCCTCACCGGGTGTTCCCCATTGGTCATCGAAGCATGTATTGCTCACCCCCATTACTTTTGCAGTATGAGCACCATGTTTATATCTTTTGAGATATGTATGTAGCCCAAGAGGGCCTTGATGTAACTGAAGAAATGAAATGTAAATCAGGCTAAATAGGCCATTATGTTGTAAATGTAAAATCTAGCCAAAAAAAGGGCTAAGTATGAAACTCATTGTAAAATCCATGCAATGTGTTTATGAACACACATGGATTCTGGTCAGCCATACATGTTAGCATTTGTAGTGGTTATTCCTCACCTAGTCCTGCGAAACAAGGAGGTGAGAAGGGCCAAGGGACAAGCTCAAGATTGCCCCCTAGAGTCTCAAGTTACGGTTTGCCGGACACCCAGTTTGGCGGCTCTAGAAAAGAACCTCACGGAGTCTTTGGATACGGATGTGAGTTGTGGGATACTTGTCAGATGACTAGTGGTGGTTTCCCTGCACTATACCCATTTGTGAGGCACCACCCTTCCCCGTGTTTTGTCATGGCATGCTTACCTCAGTGGACCCCGCTTTTCCGAGTTGTCCAAAGGGTCACATGATCTTCATCCTTGTCTTACTGTGTCCTTTGCCTTGTTGTCGACATCACCTAAAGTCAGCAAAGTGGTCAATTCTATAGATGTGCATAACATTTTAGTCTTTTGGAGGTGGTGGGCCCACTTCACCTGGGCCTGGTATTATCTTGCGATTTAATGTATTTTTGATCACCATATTGTCATTATATTGCTTAGTAATGTACTAACTCGTATAATTGAGGCTTGTCACTTCATGCTTGCATACAGTTATTCAACTAGCACTATTGTTGACCAGATTTGACTTGGTCAAACTGAGTTGACTAGGCCAAAAATGGGACTGAAAAAATGTTGCGATCAGAATTTCGATTTCGATCAATTATTATCTACAGGGATCCCATATGAGCATGCAAGTGTCGGAATTTCAAAATACTGAAGCATTTGAGAAATTTTTAATTATTATTGGTCAACTTTGACCTGTTTTAATTAAAAATTATGGATTTTGGGCAAATAATGCCAAAGTGATGGATCAGGGTCGTTTGAGTGGTCATCCCTACTACTTTTGGGGTCCACGATCGCATTGCAGCAGACAGTTCGGCAATCCGGGCAATACAAGTGGGTTAAAAGCCCAATTTTCATCTTCAGCCATATAGACCAACAAAAATTACATGGAAAATCAGAATTTGACTAAGGCAACTATAGGCAAATGGAAAAATCAATGGTTGACAAAGGAAAATGTAATTCATAAGGTAAAATGGTAATGTTTGATGTGATATTTACATGTTGTGGGGCCCTCTATTGCCCAGCTCACACTAGAGGTCGAATTGCCCATGAGGGGCGTTTTGCTCCACCTTGGCACAATTCGATTTCATGTTTTTGATGGTGGGACCTTGTTGTATTAGTTGGGGGGGCTAAAACATACTATAGCCACCCCCGCAACTCAACTCCCGCATTTGTATGGACCCCACATGAGTCCCCCTCTCTCCACATGTGCGCTCTAGAGAGCAATTCGCACCCCCTCAAGGAGATCTCCACCATTCGATTTTGTTGGTGAGGGAGTGATCTCCACCCTCCATTTTGGGGGGAAACTTGGTAGGAGTGGCCTTTCTCTATAAGAGAAGGCACTCACTCCATTTGTACCTCTCTCTTGGCATTTTTTTGGACTTGGAATAGAAGAGAAAACGACTTGGAGCTCTCTACTTGGGTCTTGTAGTGACATTGTTTTGAGTTTTGTTGATTGATAAGCTATCTTGATGCACTAGTATAGATTGTTGTTTGTTTCCAACACTGTTTCTCACCATTGTTTGCAGAAAATACAAGTCTTGGAGGAGGGTGCACCATTTGGCTTCCACTGCTGCTCCACTCTTCAAGATTGGTAACAAAGGGAAGTGTTTTTTGCCCTTTCAGCCAAGCATTTTCCTCATTCTTATTTGTATTACTGCAGATTTACTTCCTTGTCAATATTAATCTGATTTACTTGTCCATTGGTGTTGGTAGGCAAGCAGGGCGAATTGGTGGAGCTGGGCAAATCGAACTCACTTGGGGGCTTCAGCAATCCATGCCATTTGATCTTCGGGACGCTATAACCTCAACAAAGTTAACAACTTCAGCTCATTCCAAGTAGGTGTTCCATTCCTTCCTCTTGCATTTCATTTTTAGAAAATCTTGGAGAGAAAATCACTAAAACCCTAAAAAATTAAAATCTTTAAAATCCACCGTTAGAATTAGTTTGTTTTGTAAACCCACAAATGATTTATGCTTAAAAGCCTATATACCAAATTTCACTTGATTTAGACTCCATTTGCCCACCTAATTAGCATTGGTCTACCTGGCAAAAACGGGGGCGTTTTTCTGTTTCAGCCTGTTTGGGTTAGTTTGGGGTTCTGGGTACTTGATATCTGGTTTCAGAACGTCATTTTACCGCAGGATATCAAGTTTCGTTGGCTGGAAATGAGTATAAACGCTCATTTTTCTATGCCCTAGGTCCATTTTTCCACTGATTTACTCATTCCCCTAGGGCAGTTTCACTCAACTTCTTGCTGGCCTGTTTTTGTGTTTTAAATCAGCTAGCTAATAATCTTATAATCACTAGAAGATGTGTCTCAATTGCTTATCCATCGCTGCCATGTATTGATAAATCATAACAAGCTTCATTTCCCATATGCAGGGTCCCCAACCACTCTTCTAGTAAATTTCTGTTTGCTGATTTAATTTCTAGCCTTCTAATCTCTTATAGAATTCATCATTTACATGTGTAATCAGATCTGAATTTGCTTCATCTAGTATACTTTCCCATCTAGAATCTCGGTTCCACTAGGCTGGAAGAAATCTCACACTTAGTCATCCATCTTGTCTCTCATTTTGCTTATCTTTCAGGTTTGGGTGTCTGATTGTTGAGTCTCAACCATCACTGGTTGAGTGGGGTCTCCCCCCTGACTTGGCTACGTGCCTCGTCTAAAGTGACTGTAGCCTTGTCCGGTGTGGCTTCTGTCCCTTAGACGGAGGACCTGGCTACTGTCGATTACACCTACCTAGCTGTTCACCTCTACCATCCCTATTGGGATACCTACCACCAACAGCTAGAGTTTGTGTGATAACAACAAGCGAATGCCAAGTGAGCGAGTTGAAGAAGCCTTGCAAAAACGCCCAAGTTGAAGTCGCCCTCCTGTAGACGAGACAAATTTTCCACAAAGATAGATCTTACCACAAATTTCCAAATGCTAGGATGCAATAGACTTTCCAATCGCCATCTAAGAACAGTAGATGCAAACGAGACCCAAGAATTTCCACAAGAATGTTTTTCTATTATCGCGATTCCAAGAGCCAAAGACCATTTACAATGAGAAGCTCTCTCCTTTAAATAGGATGGAGAGAGACCAAAACCCTAACCACCTTTTGAATGGATGGCTAAGATTATAAGATCAAAGTGATCTAATCAATGGTTGAGATGAGCTCAACAATAAAGTACATGGATCAATATAACAATACAATACATCGATGGACCAAATCGCCCTAGGAGAGGGGTCCCACCAAATCTCAATGATAAAATATAAGATCTAGCTCATGGTGGGTCCAAGGAGTAATTTCTAACACCCTTGGTCAATCCCCATGGCACAATATCAATAAAATAATGCTTTGAGCACCAAATCGTGCCTCTTTGGGAAAGTCGTGAGCCTTAGGAGGCTCCAAAAAACCATAAAAATGTCGGAGTGAAGAGTGTGGGCCCCACTGAAAGTTGAAACTGCTAGAGAAGGTGTGGAAGACATCACTCTCATCATCAAACATCATCCCATGCCAATCCCTTGCCTCAGTAGCCCAAATCAAATCCCTCAGTAGCCATTTTTACCATTTCTGATCTGCCTTGGGAAGTGTGAAACTGCCCAAACTGCCTCTTGGAGTGCCTGCGCTGTCAAGGTGAGGCCACCAGGCTCTTTGGGAAGGGGGTAATATGGTAATATCAAGTGGCTGGACCACCCCCTCCATGCACAGCACCCTAGGTGAACCCATCAAATATTATCACTGCTCTGATAGGGCCTCTGATAGGCCAAAATTGCACTAGGATAGCCAATTGAGACTAAAAATCACTGTAACTGCCCGGAACTGAAAACAAACTATCTCATTGGACTCAGGGAGCCCAAATCCATCTAAGATGTGTACTCATACACCATATAGATCTCTGCATGATAAAAAATAAATATCCATCATATTCGGCAGACCAAATAATAATAATCTGTAAAAGTGCTGAAAAGCACGAATCATCATCACAAGCCTGAAATCACTGCATAGAACCACCTGGTGACCTGTACCAGACCATATACCATATCTCTGCGTCATCTGAGGTCTGCCACCTCATGTCCTGTGGTTGACTTTTGGTCAAACTAGGTTTGACCAAGTCAACACGACCCAAAATATAACTCAGGCTATCATCAAAGCTGCTGCAAGTGTTAAAAAGCATGCTCTACAATTCATTCAAGTAACAATTATAGCAAGAAGTAATCATTTCACTGGCAATCTTAAACCAAATATATAAAGGTCTTCAATATTCTTTATGACTCATACTAGACTTTCAGGATCATACTCACTTCATAGTTGTGATCAATTTGCTAGTGAAGGGTGAGGGCTAAAAATAAAAAGGCTAGGCTAAGGGATGGCTACCAACTTGACATTGTGACACTTTGGAAATGGAAAGGGGATACACACTCTAACATATGCTGGACAAGCAAATAACACGGGGGATGGTAGTGTCTCACAGATGGGTAAGTTGTTCAAAGAGTGCTTATTCAACTTAGGCACCATGTCTACTTTTATAAAAGATGATCCAGTTTCATTAGGATCCATTGATTTCATTTCATGGCCTTTCTGGCCTACATAACCCTTCGGATCTCAGGTGTGCTGATAAGCACAACTAATCGCAGCTTGCATCTAGGGCATGTTTGTACATATACATATAAGGTCAACAATCGTTTAGATATAGAGTTTAAGAACCATTGCTTTTTTGGACCTTTCATTATACTCTTCAAGGAGTATTTTAGCTTTTCATTGCTCTTGCCCTTTACTCACGTGTGTTGATAAACACATTCTAGAGTTTACAGTTTCCTGGGCGAATTTACGTAAGTTTCCATAAGTAGTACATGAGCTTTCAGTTTTAGCCAACACATCTTAAGTGACTAGAGGGAGTTCATACTAGTGCCAAACATCGGGACAAACGACCAGAATGATTTAGGACTACAATCCAACTCACGAAAGGTAAGTTCCGTCACCAACTCAGAGCCGAGACACAAATAAACAGGGAAGCTTATCCAACACAGAGGCTAAAGTGGGGGAAGGTCCTCCATGCCACTAGTCAAGTAGTAAGTCAGGGTAATAAACAAACTGGTAGGTAATGGATGGATGAAGACAACGAATAATGAGACCTACACTAGCAAGCCAAAGTATGGTAGAATGATCACCTCTATTCTCCCTAGGGAGGGTAAAACCAATGAGTATGGGTAGTGAACTTCTAAGTCTGAGTGGGGACAATATAATATATATAAAAGTACAACCAGGTCCACATATCTATATGATCGCCAGATCATGATACTAAATGTTAAGACATGCTAAAAGAATGAATATAAAGGCAATATAACCAAAATACCAAAATATACTTGTTGAGTCATATACCTGAATGCTCACAATATATGAACCATCATTTGTCCTCTGAAACTGCTGCTGTAACTCTGGGCAATACTGACTGCTCTGTATCAATGGCTAAATGGCTACATCAGTCATCTCTCTGAGTGTCCTGAAACTCAGTCATGGCATGGGGAATAAAACTGCTGTCCATGTAATAATCATAATCCATAATAGATGCTCATCTTAGCATCTCAATGTAAGGGAACTGGCTGAAAAGTGTACTGGAATCTGAAAAATAGTGTATGGTATCCTATCTACTATATATGTGATAACAAAACCCTAGTCTAGCCTCTACAGAGCTCCAAGACTTTATTGGTTGGGCTGTGAAATTATGTGCAACGAGTCCCGCTGGCCAAACCACGGTCCTTATATGGAGTGCAGCTTTAATAGTCTTGCTGGCATGCCATCTTGGTCATATATTCCTCTCTATTGAACTAGTAAGTGCGCTCTAATTCATTCCCAATAATTGGCAAAGTTGTGCTACTGCTCAATATCCACCCAGACACTAACTAATGCATGTGGGGATCCATTTTACAATTGATGGGAATGCTTTGTAATTTGGACGAGTGGTCATTTGTAATAAGCAGAGGTTATAATAGTCATGATCAAGATGCGTCGTCTAAATCTTGATCACCAAAATATCTTCATGTTGCCCTCTTCACGTTGCCCTTTTCACTTATCTTTATCCATTATGTGCTTGTAACCTCACGAATCCCTTTGTACAATTTCCATGTACAATCCAATGAACACCATGTGGTCTATTGTTGATAACAACCATTCATACATTGCTATGGGTCATTGCTAGTATTCAATGTCACATTTGAGAATAGACGAGAACCCAATCACTTGTATTCATGACAATCTCTCCTTGAACACTGAATCATTTTGGTCCTTGCTCATCTCTGTGAACAACAAAACACCATTGACTGCCCTGGTGTCCATCTTCCTTTGTCAATGTGTCTCTACTAGGTGCTTTGATTTGGAAGGCACCACATCCTTAGCTAGAGAAACAATTCAAGATCAAAGAAAATTTATCCTTGTGTACTTTCACTGAGTGGATCACCTTAACTCTAACTTTCTCAGTGCCAATTTTGACTCCTGTTATTATGTTGAGGGAGCTCTAGCTTCAAGGCGACAATCCTAATTGCAATACACGAGTTAATGTATTGATTAGCTTTAAACATTAAACCACGTAATATGCATGTGGTATTCCATGAAATATGATGATAGATGAAGCTATGCATAAATGATATCTTCTCATGATCAGTAATTGTCCAATGCTATGTATGTCAAGCCTAAGTGATGAAGCATTCCAATAGTACTTATGTAACATGCTTGAGGCAAAATTCATGGCTATAATGCATGTCTATCCACTCCATGAATGCCATGCATTAGAATCCTGATCATGAGATCCCTGCACACCTGAAGCATCACTGGTATAAATCATTTTAAAACTTTTCCATAAATAAGCAAAGGAACATTTTCAATCAAGTTGTCATAATTTAACAAGGAGACTTTGCAAGCCCTTCTTGAGGTGGAAAGACTTAGAAGTCACCTCATCGTCATGTTCATAGGATCATTGTGATAAATCAATTAAAGAAGTTCATGAGTTATCATGCATTTGGCTCTTTGAGCAAAACTACTTTCACTACTTCATGCATATGATTAACAAGCCATTGAGTGAAATCATTCGTGGAGCAAACATGACAAAGCAAAGGACAATATTGGCATCAAAGCATTACAATATGGATCGGGAGATTTTGGTAATGTCCTTGCAAGTAAGAGGATTTTGAAAGCATTACATCTATCCAGGTACAAGTGATCCAAAGGATTTCAAATATAATCAAAACCAAACATGTTATCCAACCTAACTCAAAGCACAACTCAAACAATGATCGAGTCATAAGCATTCATGTGCAACACACAACATTACCGATCAATACAGGCATATTCAAATGATTTCATAAACTTCATAAGAACGCCCTTTAAGGTGAGGTGCCCCATCATTGTACTTTTGTGTACTTTGACAGTAAGAATAGATAGTCCACATCCATGCACATAAATCAATAATAAGCGAGGACAATTAAGCACCATTTAGCGAATCAAGGCCATTCCTATGAAAGGAAGCTTGGATAAGGGGCAAGTGCAAGCTCATCTACTATTCCAGTGAGGACCATAACTTCAGACAAGAAGGTCAATACATCACAAAAAACAAAGATTGTCCCTCACAACCCATGTGCATTAGAACTTCCCATGGCTTGCTCACAACCCATGCACACTTATGTCACTCACCAAGGAAACAAGGCAAGAACTCAAGGTCATGTCGAATTGCACAATCAAACAAGAGAAACACTACATCTTTGGAAGTCAAACACTTAATGGACTGCTCAATTATCCTTACCTGCAATAGAATAGAACAATGGAGCAACAGGCAAGGATCATCCCAAGTGCCAATCAATGAGCTCAAAGAAGTAGTCAGAAACACAAGCAACCATGATAGACTAACTATGCAAATCCAGATAGTTCAAGAAACAATTCATTGCCAGCACAAGTGGATAACAAGATTTAGTCAATTTGGGCAAAGACATTAAGGGAAAAGGAAGTACCATTAGTTAACCAATCGATAAATCATCCCTGGCATTAATGCGCATTCCGAGTGATAGGGTCAGATAGTAAAATGGCAAACCAGTCAAAGGACTTGAAATCATCTGTGAACACCGATTGCGTCGAAAGCTTAAGCCACAAGGATAATAAACTATGCTGTTTTTTAATGATAATACTTTCTTAACATGCAAAAGAGTGTATAATGGCATTAAACCTTTTAACAAAATAATGTTATCACATCAATTTTCAATGAATTGATGCAGATTCATTTAACAATTTTTTAACATTGAAAATATTTGGTTGCAACAAGAATCTAGTTGTTAGTCAACAACAACTACCTTTTGATGGCTTGATACGTTAAACTGCAGGCTCATTACACTGGGAAGTTAGAGAATGGTAATATATTTGACAGTAGCTATGGTCGAGGCAAACCCCTGATCTTCCGAGTAGGTGTTGGAGAGGTAAGAAATTGCTACAATTACAAATGAGCTAAACTGTATTCTGGATCAATGCTATTCCGGTTTTATAAATTGAAAAGCTATTTGATTTATACAGTGTTCTTGTCCATACAACCCATTCATACCAGGTTTTATTTATGTTTCATTTTCAATTCATCCAGTCTTGTTGCTTCCTCAAATAGAGTTGGAATCGGTGTGTTGATTTTTATGTTTGCATACCAAAGCATCCATGTAAGTATTTGTTGCTATATCAGTAATATTAGTATTCTGACACAATTGCAAATGTGGGTTGTTAGTTACTGGTCAATCCATTGGAGTCACAAAGGACCCTAATCGAGTGCAAGAATTTATCCATCTTGAAATAGGGTCCTTTAACTCCCTTATTCAAGTTTGAATTTTCTTTTCATATTTGGTGTTAACTTATCCTTATTTATTACTAAGTTACTGACCCTTTTCTGTTAGACCTGATATGAAGAGACAAAATTATCATTGATACATTCAACATAGTTATGCAGATTTTCTTCAAGAGGGAAATATTCACAATCTATGTTTCTTGAACAAGTTGATTGCATACAACTGCAATACTTGTGACACTGTCCATTCTTGCTATATTAGACAATTATGAAACTACAGGACTAAGAATATTTAGAATTATACTCTGGCAGTTCATACTAATAGAAGGTTGGCAGTATTGGTACATGTTGTGGCAAATTCCATGCAGTGGTTATGGAAGACTCTCTGTTCACATAACCTAAGATAATTGTACCTGTTATGCCATATTCTGTGGGCATATTTTTGAACTTATTATTTGCTTCAGCATGAGGATATATTCCAGAGTATTGTGGCCCATGTCTGCCTTTTTGTTGGGTCTTCTATATGATTCCAATGATGTGATGATCATATATATATGCCATTTTCTACTGCTATACCATGTCGGATGACGTATACTGATGATATATTATTTGATGTTGTACTTCATATTACTGGTGCTACATGATGTATTGGATGTTTGATGAGAATAGCTAGTAGTACAGTCATAGGTTGACAAAGGTGAAGGGGTTTTGATTTACTTACATACCATGAACCTAAATAGCTCTTGACTTTGCAACGATTATTCCCCCTTCTTCAGTTCCATCTCTGGCCACTCACATTTCATCCACATCACTTCATATTTTGGTCTGCATCCCATGGGTTTGAAATTGATAGACCGACTCTTGCTCTCCCCTGAAAAAAATGACATAAGTATGAAATTGCTCATTCACACATTCTGTCAAACACTTGAACATCTAGGGTTTTAATTAAAGATTAACTCAGAATACTTTGAAACTAAAACCACCACTTCAAGATCCCTTCAAATACTGAAATTTTAACAAGCACATAGAACACATGTATTTTGGTCAACCTAGACTGGGCAAAACCCCATTCTGGGGAAGACCCCAAGAAGAAGATTTTTCATTAAGAAGAACACAAATTTCAATACAATGAAATTTATCTTTAAACCCTCATTGGAAAAATTTCACAAACAACAAACTAACTCAAAAACAGAGCCAACCTTGAAATCTGTGCCAACCTCGAAATTCATGCCAAAAGACTACTGTACGGTCTGCTGTACATACTGTACGGCCTTCCCTGCTTCTGCCTCGATTTCCAAGCCCACATGTGCCTGCAATTAATGCTTTACGGACTGCATTTAATGCACAGTCAGATTCTTGGGATTTGAGCCAGCTTCCTTGGGATTCGAGCCCACACATGTGACTGTAATTAATGCTGCTGTACGGCCTGCTACAGGCTGCCTAGGGATGTGTGCTGCTCCTCTCTCTTGGAAATCGTGGCCTTCTTTGCTTGGGAACTCTTCTTGGTCTTCAATCTCCCTCTTCCTCTCTCTAATGGTGAGTGAATTCTCAATGCCCCTTCTTCTTTTATACTTTGTCTTTTTGTAACTAACTTCTAACTACCCAATCTTGGGTTGAGATTAAATTACAAAATCTAGGGTCTAAAATACATGCGCTCACTTTTTAATAATTAAATAATTAATTATTAAATATTTCACTTGAGTGAGACCCAAACTCATAAAGTACAAAATATCACACTTTATTTATATAAAAGTCACTTTTTACATAAATGTACAAGGAACAAAAACTTTCAAGTCCCCCTCATCACACCCACACCAAAAATATGATGGAGGACCTCCAGAATTATATTTTCAACATCCCCCTATGTAATTCTTTCACCATGTTTTCCTTGTGTCTTGGGTTTGTTGTGTTGTAGTGAATCCTTAGTACATGATGCTTTCGGGTAGATCCCTGTGGCCGACTATCAATAGTCAGGAAGAAATATAATTGAGCAATGCCTTCTCCTGAGATCCCCAAAAAAGAAAAAGATTCCCTAGTAATAAAATGGTTAATTGTTGGAAGGATAAGTAATCCCGGTCAGGACTATGGACACTTGATTGGCAGTAGGGCGAGGCCTATTTGCATTATGTGCTTTACTGAGGCAACTCCGTCGAGCCTATGATGATTGTTGGCAGCAGAGCTAAGGCCGTGTCATCACTAGTGTTACTGCTTTTTACGTGATACCAGTACCAGTGCACCTTCAGATGTTTGCCTAAGAAGAGGGATCGTTCTTTTTTTAGGACCATGATGGGGTGTTATTGTAAATATTTGATTCAGAGATCACTACTCCCTCTTAATCACGCCGAGATCTCAAGCAGTATGAGTCTCGATATCAATACATGCTCATAGAAATATAGACTCAAACAACTAGATCTGCATTTACCAAACTGAAATAAATGCAATCACACATAAACAACAGATATACCCTGGAAACCCCAACCGGGGAAAACCAACAAACTGTGGGGCTATCTTCTCTCTCGAGCCCAGAGCATATGTATAAATGACAAGTACAATACAGGATTACCTCAACAGGTAACTCAATCTCCTGAAATCGGATAGACTCTAGATCTGCATACATCCAACTGATGCATGCACTGGAAGAGTAAGCCCTAACTGGAAAACTGGATCTGAGTGTCTTTGTAGGTGCCTGTGACTGATCTGCCTCTCTGTATCACCCTGCTCTGATCTGCTCACTTTGAAGACTGCCCTTTGAAGAACTCGGCCTCCTCTGCATGCAAAAGTGCGCCCTCCTCTCTAGATGTCAAATGCTCGTACTAGACCGGATCTCAGCAGATCTGAGCTCTGATCGTCCCTAACCTTCCTCAAATTCCAAGGCAAGGCTATCCAGGAAGACTCAGACTCTGAATCGGTCAATCCAGCTCCAAACGAGCTTCTCCCTCCTTGGGAAATGCGCCCTCCTCCAAGAGAACTCGACCTCCTCTAAACTGATCAGAAAACACAGTAATGAGCTATTTTAGCTCACAGTACTGGGTGCCTAGTGACTTTGGAACTGAAGGTCACTGATCTAGCTCAGATATGACCTTCCTAGCTCCTGCAGCAGCTCCTCTCTCTCTCTTAGAAAGTCGCTCTACATGCACAGCTACGCCCTCCTCACTCTAGCAATATCTCTCTTTGACAATGCAACTGAGTAACCTCACCTGGGGAACCCCTGCCTCTATAAGCCACAAGGAGTCTCAACCTCCACAAAGGATTCAAAAGAAAAGAGGAGCTAATTCAGAAAGAGATCACTCTTCATACCAATGTTACAATTGTTAGAAAATAGGACACATTGCTAGAAATTGTCCTTCAAAGAAGAAGAAGGGTCTCCACCACAAAAGACATCAAGCACATCTAGTAGAAGATGATAGTGAAGATGAAGAGGAGGAAAGACCTCAAAGGAAAAGAGCTAAGGTGGAAGAAGAAGATGCAGAAGAGTATGTTCTATTCTCTGCACTCTCTGGGTCTGTAACACCTGGAGAAGACACATGGCTTATTGATAGTGGTGCTTCAAAGCACATGACGGGACAAAAGAAAACTCTTTCAAGACTTGAAGAAAAGACCTCTCCACAGAAAGTATCATTAGGACATGACTATCAATATCCTATCAAAGGAATTGGTGAAGCAAGCTACAAGCTTGATTCTGGAATCTGGAACCCCCATGAAGATGAAGTTTTATATGTACTAGGTTTGAAGAAGAACCTACTTTCTATCTGAGCATTAGATAAGAAAGGTTATAGGGTTGCATGCATATATGGACAAGTACTCATCTTGCCCAACGGAAAATCAATTGAGGATGCAGTTGTTATTGGTGAAGAGGAAGGAGGGCTATATAAACTCAAGGGACATTCAGAAGCAGCCCTTGTTCATGAAGCCACTAGCCCAAGTGAGCTATGGCATAGAAGGCTTGCTCACATCAACTACAAAGCACTACCCTATGTGAGCAAAGTAGTAACAGGATTACCAGATTTGAAGGTTGATCATGAAGGCACTTGCAAAGGATGTGCAAAAGGGAAGAATATCAAGAATCCATTTCCAAAGAGTGAAACAAAGACTAAAAGCACTTTGGAATTGATCCCTTCAGATGTTTGTGGTCCAATGCCCTCCACATCTTTGAGTGGATATGAATACTACCTTACATTTATTGATGACTATTCAAGAAAGACTTGGATATATTTCCGAAAAGGAAAAGATGAAGTCTTCGGAAAATTCAAGGAATTCAAAGCCTTGATAGAAAATCGTTCAGAAAAGAAAATCAAGACACTCAGGACAAATAATGGTGGAGAATATACTTCAAAGGATTTTGAAGTATTTTGTAAAGAAGCTGGAATCAAGAGGGAATTAACCACTCCCTACAATTCCCAACAAAATGGTGTTGCGGAAAGAAAGAATAGGACCATTGTGGAAGCAGTGAAAACAATGATACATGATCAAGATCTTCCTATGCATCTATGGGCTGAAGCAGCAAGAACGACAGTCTATCTCCAAAATAGATTGTCTCATAGTGTCCTTGGATTCAAGACCCCAGAAGAAATGTTCACAGGGAAGAAGCTTGAGGTAAGTCACCTCAAGATATTTGGGTGCCCTGTATATGTTCACATACCAAAAGAGAAGAGAACTAAGCTGGACCCTTCCAGAAAGAAGGGAATATTTGTTGGGTATTGTGAAGCATCCAAAGCATTCAGAATATACATCCCAGGATTCCATCACATGGAAATTAGTAGAGATGTAACTTTTGATGAAGAAGCTTCTCTCAAAAGATTTAGAAAGAGCCAGTGTGAAGAAGTATATGAAGAAGATATACCTCCTAGAAATATAGAAGCTGTTTCCTTCCCTGAAGAAGAATCACTAGAAGACCATGATATGATAGAACCTCAAGAACCCCCACCTATGAAAATATCACGGAAGAGAAAGCCAGCATGCGCAAGATAAATTATACAAGAAGTAGAAAGATATGGAGCTCCAGAAGGTTCCACTAGAGAAAGCAAGAAACCAAAGCCATTCTCCAGCTATGTGGCTTTGATGTGTGATCTTGTAGATCATGAACCTACCAGTTATGAAGAAGCAGTTCATAAGAAAGAATGGGTAGAAGCAATGGCGGAGGAGTACTAGTCAATAATGAAGAATGATGTTTGGGATGTAGTTCCCAAACCAAAAGACAAGAGTGTGGTATCCTCCAAGTGGATATGCAAGATAAAGCATGTTGCGGATGGTAGTATTGAAAAGTATAAGGCAAGGTTTGTGGCCAGAGGATTATCTCAGAAAGAGGGAATTGACTATGAAGAAACATTTGCACCAGTTGCAAGGTACATGTTATCACATATATAGTAGCCAGGCTACCATACATTATTTTTCTGATTCCAGTACACTATTCAGCCAGTTCCCTTACATTGAGATGCTGAGATGAGCATCTATATTGGATCACTATCAGATTTTGGACAGCAGTATATATTCCCCATTCCATGAATGAGCCTCAGGACACTCAGAGAGAAGACCGATGTAGCCATTATACCATTTGTACAGAGCAGTTAGTAGTGCCCAGAGTTACAGCAGCAGTTTCAGAGGACAGATGATGGTATAGGTTGATGAGCAGTCAGGTATATGACTCAGCAGGTATATCATTATGTTATGGTTATATTGCTTTTATACTTATTCTTATAGCATGTCTTAGCACTTAGTGTCATGATCTGGCGATCATATAGATATGAGGACCTGGTTGATCTTATTATGTATACTATATTGTCCCTACTCACACTTAGAAGTTCACTATTCATACTCATTGGTCTTACCCTCAGGGAGAATAGAGGTGACCATTCCACCATACCTTGGCTTGCTAGTGTTGGCTCCATTATTCATTGTCTTCATCCATCCATTGCCTACCTTTTAGTTTATCACCCTGACTTACTACTTGACTAGTGGCATGGAGGACTTTTCCCCACTGTAGCCTCTGTATTGGATGAGCTTCCCTGTTTACTGTGTCTCGACTCTGAGTTGGTGACAAAACTTACCTTTGGTGAGTTGGATTGTAGGCCTAAATCATTCTGGTCGGTTGTCCCGATGTTTGGCATTGGCTCGAACTCCCCCTAGTCACTTGAGATGTTGTTGGCTAAAACTGAAAGCTCATGTACTATTTATGGAAACTAATAAATTCGCCCATGGAAACTAAAAAGGGCAAGAGCGATGAACTGCTGAAAAATACTCCTTGAAGAGTATAAGAAAGGTCCAAAAAGCAATGATTCTTAAAAGCTATATCTAAACAATTGCTGACCTTATACATGTATAAAAACATGCCCTGGATGCAAGCTGCAACTAGTTGTGCTTATCAGCACACCTGAGATCCGAAGGGTTATGTAGGCCAAAAAGGCCATGAAATGAAATTGAATGATCCTAATAAACCTGGATCAACTTGATATAGACATGATGCCTAAGTTGAATAAGCACTCTCGAAACAACTTATCCATTTGTGAGACACCGCCATTCCCTGTGTTATTGCTCATTCAGTGTATACTATGGTGTGTATTCCCTTTCCCATTGCCAAAGTGTCACAAAGTTAAGTCGGTCAAGTCATCCCTTAGCCTAGCCAGTTATTTTAGCCTTCACCCTTCACTAGCAAATTGATCACAGCTATGAAGTGAGTATGGTCTTGAAAGTCTGGTCTGAGTAATAATAATAATTAATGACATTATATATTTGGATTTCGATCGCCAGTAATGATTACTTTGTGTTATAATTGTTATTTGAATAAGTTGTAGAGCATGCATCAACCTTTGACACTTTGCAGTAGCTTCTGATCATAGATCTGAGTTATATTTGGTCATGTTGACTTGGTCAAACGTAGTTTGACCAAGGTCAACCATAGGACATGAGATGGTTGGACCTTGTCATGATATGGATTGATGATATATGGTCTATGTACATGTACATCATGATTCTATGCAGCAGCTACAGGGTTATGATGATGATTCATGGTTTACAACATTATTTGATCATTTACAGATTATTATTATTTCACCTGTTCCGGTATATTGGATATATATTTTGATCATGCAGAGATTCATATGATGTCTGAGTATACATTTTGGATAGATTTGGACCTTCTGAGTCCAATGAGACAGTCTGTTTTCAGTTTCGGGCACTTACAGTGATGATTGAACCTCAGTAGGCTATCTCATTGCAGTTTTGGTCTGTCGGAGACCCTATCAGAGCAGAGGTGATTTTTATCCGGTTGACCTAGGGCGCTGTGCTTGGAGGGGGTGGTCCAGCCACTTGTTTTTACCATATTACCCCCCTCCCGGACACATTGGTGCCCTCACCTTGACAGCGCAGGCACTCCAGGAGGTAGTTTGGGGCAGTTTCACGCTTCCCGAGGCATTTCAGGATTGGTAGAAATGGCTATTGAGGAATTCAATTTGGGCTACTGAGGCAATGTCTTGGCATGGGATGATCAGTGATGATGGATTGATGTCTTCCACACCTCCTCCAGCAGTTTCAGCTTCATCGGGACCCGCATGCATCACTTATGGCACTTTCTGATGATTTCTGAGGTCTTTTGAGGCCTACGATTTGTCCATAGAGGCACGATTTGGTATATTGATGACTATTTTATTATTATTGTGCTATGGGGATTGACCAAGGGTGGCTAAAATTACCCCTTGGACCCACCATGAGCTTCTTATTATATTTTGTCATCATGATTTGGTGGGATTCCCCTCCTAGGGCGATTTTGTCCACTTATATTATATTTTATTAGTGATCCATGTATTTTATTGTTGAGCTCATCTCAACCATTGATTAGACATTTGTATCTTTTAATCTTAGCCACTCATTCAAAAAGTGGTTAGGATTTTGATGCCTCTCTTTCCTATTTAAAGGAGAGAGCTTCTCATTGTAAAGGGACTTGTGGCTCTGGATTATTGGAATAGAAAATTATTATTGCATCTATCTCCAATGTTGTGGTGAATGTTTTTGGTGTTCGTTCGTTGGTTCTTCCTTTGCACTGAGTTATTGGAGATCTTGTTTTGCCATATCTTTTGTACCACGTTTTTGCATCTACAGGTGGAGGCCGATTTGCTTTGAGGATGAAGCATTGGTAGGGGAAGACTCTCCCTACTTCTTCTTTGGATCTCTTCGTTGGTAACAGGGAGTATTACTGTCCCAGGACCTTCTATTCTATGTTATCATTGCATTTTACTTGTATTTCCTCCATACTTGACCTCTCTGATTGAAATTGATTTTCCTTGGATTGACAGGTAGAGGAGGGCGCACTTGTGGGCTAGGGCATCAATTTGGCAAGCAAAATCAACAATCTCTCATTTGATCTTTGCGGGAATCTTGCTCAACATCAAGGCATCTCATTCACATCACTCAGGTATGATCTCAAGGTAATTTCTTTCCATGATCTATCCACTTGTCTAAAACATTGAAAACCCTAATTAATCAAAACCCCCATTTTTACATTTTTTTCAGATCTACTAAGATCTAGTGGCCTTTTGGGTAAGATATTTAAAACCCACCTCTATAGTATCCACGGCATCCCGGATCTATAGTTTGGTGAGGATTGGCCTCCATTTGACCCTCTTCCCAAGGCATTTAGCCTTCTCCAAGCAAGGGCGCACTTCCTAGTTTGGGTGGGTTGACCTAGATCTAGTACGTGGGTGGTTGAGATTCCACTTGATTCGTGATCTACACATCCAATAACCTACCCCCAAATTGTCACTTTTCTGATTTCTACCTTGTGGGCCCTATTCCACATTTTAAGGGATTCAATCCCCATTTTGGACCACTTGGTATCTTTAAACTCAGATCTAGTAAGATCTAGCCATCGGATTGCCTTGAAATTATACATCCACACTCCCCATTGATCAACCTACTTGGATTTAAAGTTTGGATGCTATCGGACATGTCTTGACCCCACTTATCCCACTTTTAGGCCTCCTTGGGCAAAGCCGCACCACCTTGGAGAAGGGAGTTTGTCCACTTCTAGGACATGGGTACTTGAGATTTTCGTGGATTTGGAACAGGAATAATTCAAAACCTAGGTCTAGTAGGTCACCTTGTCAAATCTTGCCTTGGGGATAGCATTCCTTGTTTTAAGGGATTGTGGTCCACTTAGGTTAAACCTAGATCTAGACCTATTCATCCATCAAGGCTTTAATTGCCCACTTGTCTCATGCAATAGGAGTCCTTAACCACAAGTTAACCTTACTTTGACTCCATTATCCCAATTCCCAAGGCACTGGTTTCTCTCCAAGTCAATTCGACTTTCCTAGATTGTTGGATTAACTTGTGGTTTGACCTTAGTGTGGTGAACTAAACCCTTGATGCCATCATGTATCATGATCAAGCTTGTCACTTGTACTAGTTAGCCCCAATTCAACCCCTAAACTACCCTGCATTGGACATGGTTCCTGTTATCACATATATAGTAGCCGGGCTACCATACATTATTTTTCTCATTCCAGTACACTATTCAGCCAGTTCCCTTGCATTTGAGATGCCGAGATGAGCATTTATATTGGATCACTATCAGATTGTGGACAGCGGTTATATTCCCCATGCCATGACTGAGTTTCAGGACACTCAGAGAGATGCCCGATATAGCCATTATGCCATTGGTACAGAGCAGACAGTAGTGCCCAGAGTTACAGCAGCAGTCTCAGAGGACAGGTGATGGTACAGGTTGATGAGCTTTCAGGTATATGACTCAGCAGGTATACTATTGTGTTATGGTTAGATTGCTTTTATACTTATTCTTATAGCATGTCTTAGCACCTAGTGTCATGATCTGGCGATCATATAGATATTTGGACCTGGTTGACCTATTATATATATATTACTGTCCCTACTCAGACTTAGAAGTTCACTATTCATACTCATTGGTACATACCCTCCTTAGGGAGAATAGAGGTGATCATTACACCATACTATGGCTTGCTAGTGTTGGCTTCATCTTTCATTGTCTTCATCCATCCGTGGCCTACCTGTTAGATTATTACCTTGATTTGCTACTTGACTAGTGACATGGAGGACCTTTCCCCACTGTAGCCTCTGTACTGGATGAGCTTCCCTGTTTATTGTGTCTCGGCTCTGAGTTGGTGACAAAACTTACCTATGGTGAGTTGGAGTTCCTTGAGAATTCCCCCTAGTCACTAAAGCTGTGTTGGCTAAACCTAAAACTTTTAGTGCTGCCATCAATACAAAATCTGGGAAAATCAAATGCTATATCTTGTATATGAAAGAAATGCCAAATGAAAATGGCCATGAGAAATAAAATGTTATATCTTTTGGAAAAATAAATACCTAGGTAAACAAGCTGTCCATGACACACCTAGAAGTGCTCAGGTAAACAAGTGCCTTAAAAACACACCTGCAGCAGAAAGCCTAAAAATAAATGTAAATCTATGCAATGTGTTTGTAAACACACATAGATCAAGGCTATGGAAACCTCAGGCCCAAAAAGCAATGGAACTTAAATGTTATATCTAAACAATTGCTGGCCTTGCTTGTATTATGGATTGTGCGCATCTGTGAAGGTGAATAAACCCTCTTTAAACAACTCATCCATTTGTGAGACACCGCCATTCCCTGTGTTATTGCTCATTTAGTATATACTATAGTGTGTATTCCCTTTCCCTTGCCAAAGTGTCACAAAGACAAGTTAGTCAAGTCATCCCTTAGCCTAGCCATTTATTTCAGCCTTCACCCTTCACTAGCAAATTGATCACAACTATGAAGTGAGTATGGTCCTGAAAGTCTAGTCTGAGTAATAATAATAACTAACGACACTATATATTTGGATTTAGATCGCCAGTCATGATTACTCTGTGTTATAGAAGCTATTTGAATAAATTGTAAAGCATGTATTAACCTTGACACCTTGCAGCAGCTATGGATGATAGTCTGAGTTGTATTTGGTCTTGGTTAGACCTAGTTTGACCATGGAGGACCATGGGACATGAGATGTTGGACCTTATGATGACATGGATAGATGATATATGGTCCATGTACACATACAGAATGATTCTATGCAGCAGCTACAGGGTTATGATGATGATTCTTGGGATACAGCAGTGCTTGGTCATTTACAGATCATTATTATTGGCCTTGTTCCGGTACATTGGATATTTATTTTGATCATGCAGAGATTCATATGGTGTATGAGTACACATCTTGGATGGATTTGGACCTTCTGAGTCCAATGGGACAGTTTGTTTTTGGTTCCGGGCACTTACAGTGATGATTTAGCCTCAGTAGGCTGTCCTAGTACAGTTTTGGTCTATTGGAGGCCCTGTCGGAGCAGAGATGAATTTTATCCGGATGACCTAGGGCGCTGATGATGGAGGGGGTGGTCCAGCCACTTGTTTTTACCATATTACCCCCCTCCCGGACACATTGGCACCCTCACCTTGACAGCGCCATCACTCCAGGAGGCAGTTTGGGCAGTTTCACGTTTCCCGAGGCATTTCAGGATTGGTAGAAATGGCTATTGAGGAAATCGATTTGGGCTACTGAGGCAAAGTTATGGCATGGGATGATCAGTGATGATAGATCGGGACCTTCCACACCTCCTCCTGCAGTTTCAGCTTCATCGGGGCCCGCATCCATCACTTATGGCACTTTCTGTGGATTTTTTGAGGTCTTTTGAGGACCACGACTTCACCTTGGAGGACCACGACTTCACCTTGGAGGCACGATTTGGTACTTTCATGATTATGTATTGGTTATTGTGCCATGGGGATTGACCAAGGAGGGATAAAATTACCCCTTGGACCCACCATGAGCCTCTTATGATATTTTGTCATCATGATTTGGTGGGATTCCCCTCTCCTAGGGCGACTTTGTCCACTTATGTTATATTTTATGTGTGATCCATGTATTATGTTGTTGAGCTCATCTCAACCATTGATTAGACATTTGTATCTTTTAATCTTAGCCACTCATTCAAAAAGTGGTTAGGGTTTTGGTGCCTCTCCTTCCTATTTAAAGGAGAGAGCTTCTCATTGTAAAGGGACTTTTGGCTCTGGATTATTGGAATAGAAAATTATTATTGCATCTATCTCCAATGTTGTGGTGAATGTTTTTGGTGTTCGTTCGTTGGTTCTTCCTTTGCACTGAGTTATTGGAGATCTTGTTTGCCATATCTATTGTACCACGATTTTGCATCTACAGGTGGAGGCCGATTTGCTTGGAGGAGGAGGTATTGGTAGGGGAAGACTCTCCCTACTTCTTCTTTGGAGCTCTTCGTTGGTAATAGGGAGTATTACTGTCCCAGGACCTTCTATTTCATGCTACCATTTGCATTTCTCTTGTATTTCTTCCATACTTGATCTTACTGATTGAATTTCATTCCTTGGTTTGACAGGTAGAGGAAGGCGCACTTGTGGACTAGGGCATCAAATTGGAAAGCAAATCAGCAATCTCTCATTTGATCTCTGCGGGAATCTTCCTCAACATCAAGGCATCTCAACCACATCATTCAGGTATGATCTCAAGGTAAGTTCTATCTCCATAGTCTATCCAATTGTCAAAAACTCTTAAAACCCTAATTAATTAAAACCCCAATTTTGCATTTTCTTAGATCTACTGAGATCTAGTGGGTTGTTGGGTATGATATTGAAAACCCACCTCTATAGCATCCACGGCATCCCGGATCTATAGTTTGGTGAGGATTGGCTTCCATTTGACCCCTCTCCCAAGCCAACCTAGCTTCTCCCAAGGAAGGCGCACTTCACCATTTGAGCTAGTTGACCTAGATCTAAAACATGGGTGTTTGAGATTCCACTTGATTTGACATCTACACATCAAATAACATACACCCAGGTTGTTCCTTTCTTGAAATTCACCTTGTGGGCCCCATTCCACATTTTAAGGGTTTTAATCCCCATTTTGGACCACTTGGAACACTTAAACTCAGATCTACTAAGATCTAACCGGTGGATTGCCACAAAATTACAGATCCATACTCCTACCTGACCGATCTACCCGGATCTAAAGTTTGGATGCCATCCGACTTGATTTGACCCACCTAAACCCTGATTGAAGCCTCCTTAGGGAAAGTCGCACCACCTTGGAGAAGTGAGTTCACTCACTTCGAGGAACTGGGTACTTGAGATTTTTGGAGATCTAAAACCGGAATAATTCAAAACCTAGGTCTAGACTGTCACTTTGCCAAATCTTGCCTTGGGGACTGCATTCCTTGTTTTAAGGGATTATGGTCCACTTGGGTCAAACCTAGATCTAGACACATTTAAACATCAAGACCTATACTGTCCACTTATCTCATGTTGTAGGAGTCCTAAACCATAAGTCAACCCTACTTTGACTCCACTCCCCAATTCCCAAGGCACTGGTTTATCTCCAAGACAACCCAACTCTCCTAGATTGTTGGATTGACTTGTGTTTTGACTTTTGCATGGTGAACTCTACCTTTGAAGACATCATGGACCATGGTCAAAATTGTCTCATGTACTAGTTAGCCCCAATCTGACCCCTAAACAACCCTGCATTGGACACAGTTCCCAAGGCAGTGGATCTTCCAACATTGAACTAGTACACTCATCCTAGATCTCACTTCAAACACTATAAGTCACTCTTACATCAACTATGAATCAAAGCTATACCTATTGAACCCCTCACTTGGCTTGTGACTTTACCCTTAGGTCTAGGATAAACCATACACCTAACTTCACTTAGAAATACCTTGATTTGGTGTCTTGGTTTTGATCTCTCCTGTCGGGAGTAGATCGGGTCTCCCCCTTTGTTGTCTGGGCTAGATAACATAAAGCGAAGGTTGCCTCGACTGGCGTGACAACCATACATATTGGAGGTCGAGGTGATCGTGGTTGCACCTTTTGAGTTGCCCTTCCCTATTGCCATCCATGACTGGATCCATCCATAGGGGTAACTACAGCCTAGGTGATAACATTTTGGCGCCGTTGCCGGGGAAGCAATAGGCTTACCTTGGTCCGACATATTTTTGTTAAAAGCTCTCCTCCCCTTTCTCTTTGCCTAACATTTTGGCGCCGTTGCCGGGGAGGCAATAGCTTGCCCTAGTCCTTCCCGCATATACAAACGACACATATCTTGGTAGAAGAGTTAAATCTACCTGGCGACTCCCAATAGTGACTCCGCTGAGGAGCGAGCTCATTTACATCCTTACAACACAAGAAGCAAAGTAAACTTAGATCAAGTTGAAGGAACCCCAATCACCTATCGTAAAAGAGATCCTAAAGCACAACCATCGAACTTCCTTTGGAAATTGGTTAACGATTCTCCAAACAGAACTTCAGGATCCCCTTTGATCAAGTCGGTTCCTCCCTCATCTCCTAGTTCAAACTTAAACACAAACTTACCAAATCCAATGGCCGGAACAAACCCGGGAAACCAGAATGTTCCTCCACCGCAAGCTCCTAGGATTTTTGGAAGAAAAGCAAAACCATCTCCTTTAGACTTTTCCCAAATCCAGGGTGCACCCCATGACATGCCTGAAAAGTATTTTGAAAAGGTTCCCAGATTTGATGGAGTATCCGCTATATCAATTGAAGACCAAATTGATAAAGTTTGGGAACACATGGAAGCATATGGAGCATCTGAGGAAGATGTTTTCATGAGGGGTCTCCTGGCATCCTTGGAAGGAGATGTTAGGAAGTGGTTTGACAGGTTGCCTGCCTCATCCGTTGATGGGTACGATAACTTTGTCAACAAACTAAACAGTGAGTGGTCCCGAAAGTTAGATGGGAAGTTTCTCTTACACCAACTTTTTGACATCAAGAAAAGAGAAAATGAAACAGTCCATGAGTTTAACATAAGATTTGACAAGACTGTAGCTGTTATCCCTGAAGAAATTAGACCAAAAGATCAAGCAGTTGTCATTCACTACTTGAATGCTTTTGAGGGATGGGTTGGTTATCAGCTAAAGGATAAAAACCCAAATGACTTAAAGACCGCTCAATCAAATGCTAAGATGGCTGAGCAAAATGCAGCATCCATGGGGAAACAAAACTTTTTCGATCAATTTACCCCATCCACTTCCAGATCTGACCCTAGACTCCGAAAACCAAAGGAACCTGTGAGTGTGCCAAAGGAATCCAAGGACACTTTAGAAGTCATGCAAGAAATGATGAAACAATTAACTGTCCTAACTAAGAATGTGGCAAGTTTGAATGACCCTGAGAGGCATAGGAATCCTTATGGCCCTAAACCTTATTGGAATAATAATAGAAGGCCTGATGGGGATAGGGATAGACGACGACCTGAGTACCCAGAAAATTCTGAAAAGAAAGAGGTCAATTGGTGTGATGAAGAAGAAGAGATACCCTCTGACACCATTGACCATGATGACCAACCAGAAAACATCAACTTTATAAATGACTTATCTTATGATGAAGACTTTGGAAGAATCCTTTTAGAAGAAGAGCCATGGGAGCAAGAAGGTGATATTATTGAAGAACCTAGCTCCACATGTTGTGCCTTAGAACTCCCAAAACCTAAAGAGCAACCAAAGTATCAAATATACAAACGAGGAACCACCTCCCAGCCTTCTTTCCTTGATAAACATAAAAAGATTGATGAGGATAAAAAGGAAGAAGAAGATCTTGCCATAGATGATTATGATATTAAGATTGATATGAAGAAAGAACTAAGCAAGATAATGTGTAATATCCCTGTCACCGAGTTAATGAAAGTCCCCTCTGTTAGATGCCAAGTAGAGGATTTTTTCAATGGTATTGGCCAAGAGAAAACTCCTGAACCGGTCCTAGAGTCATGTCATATCCAAAAGCTTAGTGGAACACAACCTAGTGAAACAGAGAAGGATCCACCAATAAACATCCATTCATCCATTTATGAAAGAAAAAACGGTGGTCACTCCCCCTTTTACCTTACCTTGCACATTCAAAACATGCTCCTTCATAATTGTATGTTGGATTCTGGAGCAGCGATGAATGGTATGCCTTTACAAGTTATGAAGGAAATGGGACTTGAAGTGACTAGACCTTATGGAAATGTCTGTGGTATAGATTCCCGACGAGTGCCATCTTATGGTTTGATTAAAAACCTTAGAGCTGATCTTTTCGCATGTTCAGACATTTCTACTATGATGGATGTAGTTGTCATTGACTTACCCCCAGCATATGGAATGCTTTTATCTAGAAAATGGGCAGCTGGCCTAGGTGGATACCTTATGATGGATTTATCATTTATTTGTGTTCCCAACCCTGATGGAGCTTTGATTCGGGTTAACAGAGAGCCTTGTTATAATGAGCATGTTGAATCTTTTGATGAAGGGTTAAAAAACACATACGGGGATGAATTATTAAATAATGCCAAAACTAACCTTGTTGAAGATGAGGATGAATTGTATGAAGTTGATCAAAATATGTGTATGGTCATGGAAGATTCTGATTCTTTTTGGGAAGACAAGCAAATGATTGAAATAATTAGAAATGATGTTGTTGAGGAAATAGATGAAAATCAACCCCAAGATCATGAACAAAACAATGAAACCATTCAAGAACCTGCTATAGAAAATCACACACTTGAAGGGATTGAGGATGACATAAGAAGTCTAGGAAGAGATGAGAGTCTGCTAGATGATCAAAGCATTGAACAAATTCTCCCAATAGAAAACCTCCATGAACAAACACACAATGAGGAGAACATTGAAAACCCAATACATGAAGATGAGTTTGATGATATTAGGAGGGGAGAAAGAATTCCTCTCACTGTTAGGGAGTGGTTTGCCTTGACCGATTACAATAGAGAGAGAGAAAGACAAGGGCTTGCACCTATTTACCCATGGGAAAACAATCTTGCAACATCTACTAGGGTTGAAACAAACGAAGAGCCTGAAGCCACTTATTATTCCGATACAGAAGATTCTTTATCTCATCTATCTCTAGAAGACGGTAATCTTATTCAAGTCCATGATAACTCTCTAAGTTGGGAAGAGGATGCCCTGATTAATGATGCTCCTGAAGGAGACTATAATCTAAATAACTTTGCTATTTTTCAAACTCCTTCAGAGCCTCAAAGCCATGCTTTATCTACATATCCGCATATCCCTAGTTTCCTCCTACCATCTGAGTCATCTAGTCATCATACTCATGATCTTTCTCACATTCCTACTTTCTCTACATTTCATTCTGAGTCAGTTTCTCCCAGACTGGAAAACATGGTTGTACCTGTTCCTTCAGGGGAAGGTTCTAGTCATAACACTGTCATATCTAAAGAGCCACTTCCCGTGGAAGAACATAGAGACTTCTTGACTGTAGGTGAGGTTGTTAAAAGAATTGTGTCTCCCCATGGGGAAGAGCCAAATGAGGAAATCCAAGAAACAAGAAGGGAAGTTAGGGAAATCCTTGTTGGCACAGTTGCTATTTCTTTAGATGGTGGTCCACCCAGAATGGAGGCAGTTCCTTCTAGAAGAAACTCGAGGATTGTCACACCTCAACCGCAAAACCCTGCTGAAATCCATCCCATACCTATTCGTAATATTGGAGTTATTCCTGAGTCAGTCAATAGAAATAATTTTCATACACGAAGTCAAGTCATCATTCCCAACCATTTATTGCATATAAGATCGAGACAAGCTGATGACATATGGGTTGGACCTTTCACAGTAGAGCGATGCATTGATGGCATGTGCTTTCTGACCACTGTTAGTGGACGACGTATCTTATATCCTGTCCATCAGAGGGACTTAAGGGATCACATCCCTGATCCCACATAGTTGGGATTTCTCCGCTTGCATTGCCTGGTAGAGTAGGGTAGGTAGGAAACCAAATAAGCCTACTTAGGCAGTAGTTAGTCTTTTCAGCCATTGAGTCTGGCACCTTTTCAGTCTCTAAGCTCCTTTGTAAGCTCCTAGTTTAACTGAGTACCTGTCACTTTTTCTTTTCCTGCACAATAAAACTCAAATTTTGCAAATTATGTTAATTTACTTTCTGCATTTATATTTTATGCATTTATATTTCTGACATAGAGTAGATTTTATTTCAGTTGATTTTATTATTTTTCCCACACATGCGGCATGAGGTATTCTCTTTAGATGTTTGTGAATGCAGAAAATAGGTTGCAAGAATAAAAGCTGGAAATAAAATGGTAGAGTGCTGGATCGTGGATTCGAGTAGCAGAGTTCGAGGACTAGAGATTCTGAGGTTCTCAAGCGCTCATTTCAGCAGAGCACTTGTCCCAGCCGGAGCCAGATGTTATCACATATATAGTAGCCGGGCTACCATACATTATTTTTCTCATTCCAGTACACTATTCAGCCAGTTCCCTTGCATTTGAGATGCCGAGATGAGCATTTATATTGGATCACTATCAGATTGTGGACAGCAGTTATATTCCCCATGCCATGACTGAGTTTCAGGACACTCAGAGAGATGCCCGATATAGCCATTATGCCATTGGTACAGAGCAGACAGTAGTGCCCAGAGTTACAGCAGCAGTCTCAGAGGACAGGTGATGGTACAGGTTGATGAGCTTTCAGGTATATGACTCAGCAGGTATACTATTGTGTTATGGTTAGATTGCTTTTATACTTATTCTTATAGCATGTCTTAGCACCTAGTGTCATGATCTGGCGATCATATAGATATTTGGACCTGGTTGACCTATTATATATATATTACTGTCCCTACTCAGACTTAGAAGTTCACTATTCATACTCATTGGTACATACCCTCCTTAGGGAGAATAGAGGTGATCATTACACCATACTATGGCTTGCTAGTGTTGGCTTCATCTTTCATTGTCTTCATCCATCCGTGGCCTACCTGTTAGATTATTACCTTGATTTGCTACTTGACTAGTGACATGGAGGACCTTTCCCCACTGTAGCCTCTGTACTGGATGAGCTTCCCTGTTTATTGTGTCTCGGCTCTGAGTTGGTGACAAAACTTACCTATGGTGAGTTGGAGTTCCTTGAGAATTCCCCCTAGTCACTAAAGCTGTGTTGGCTAAACCTAAAACTTTTAGTGCTGCCATCAATACAAAATCTGGAAAAATCAAATGCTATATCTTGTATATGAAAGAAATGCCAAATGAAAATGGCCATGAGAAATAAAATGTTATATCTTTTGGAAAAATAAATACCTAGGTAAACAAGCTGTCCATGACACACCTAGAAGTGCTCAGGTAAACAAGTGCCTTAAAAACACACCTGCAGCAGAAAGCCTAAAAATAAATGTAAATCTATGCAATGTGTTTGTAAACACACATAGATCAAGGCTATGGAAACCTCAGGCCCAAAAAGCAATGGAACTTAAATGTTATATCTAAACAATTGCTGGCCTTGCTTGTATTATGGATTGTGCGCATCTGTGAAGGTGAATAAACCCTCTTTAAACAACTCATCCATTTGTGAGACACCGCCATTCCCTGTGTTATTGCTCATTCAGTATATACTATAGTGTGTATTCCCTTTCCCTTGCCAAAGTGTCACAAAGACAAGTTAGTCAAGTCATCCCTTAGCCTAGCCATTTATTTCAGCCTTCACCCTTCACTAGCAAATTGATCACAACTATGAAGTGAGTATGGTCCTGAAAGTCTAGTCTGAGTAATAATAATAACTAACGACACTATATATTTGGATTTAGATCGCCAGTCATGATTACTCTGTGTTATAGAAGCTATTTGAATAAATTGTAAAGCATGTATTAACCTTGACACCTTGCAGCAGCTATGGATGATAGTCTGAGTTGTATTTGGTCTTGGTTAGACCTAGTTTGACCATGGAGGACCATGGGACATGAGATGTTGGACCTTATGATGACATGGATAGATGATATATGGTCCATGTACACATACAGAATGATTCTATGCAGCAGCTACAGGGTTATGATGATGATTCTTGGGATACAGCAGTGCTTGGTCATTTACAGATCATTATTATTGGCCTTGTTCCGGTACATTGGATATTTATTTTGATCATGCAGAGATTCATATGGTGTATGAGTACACATCTTGGATGGATTTGGACCTTCTGAGTCCAATGGGACAGTTTGTTTTTGGTTCCGGGCACTTACAGTGATGATTTAGCCTCAGTAGGCTGTCCTAGTGCAGTTTTGGTCTATTGGAGGCCCTGTCGGAGCAGAGATGACTTTTATCCGGATGACCTAGGGCGCTGATGATGGAGGGGGTGGTCCAACCACTTGTTTTTACCATATTACCCCCCTCCCGGACACATTGGCACCCTCACCTTGACAGCGCCATCACTCCAGGAGGCAGTTTGGGCAGTTTCACGTTTCCCGAGGCATTTCAGGATTGGTAGAAATGGCTATTGAGGAAATCGATTTGGGCTACTGAGGCAAAGTTATGGCATGGGATGATCAGTGATGATAGATCGGGACCTTCCACACCTCCTCCTGCAGTTTCAGCTTCATCGGGGCCCGCATCCATCACTTATGGCACTTTCTGTGGATTTTTTGAGGTCTTTTGAGGACCACGACTTCACCTTGGAGGACCACGACTTCACCTTGGAGGCACGATTTGGTACTTTCATGATTATGTATTGGTTATTGTGCCATGGGGATTGACCAAGGAGGGATAAAATTACCCCTTGGACCCACCATGAGCCTCTTATGATATTTTGTCATCATGATTTGGTGGGATTCCCCTCTCCTAGGGCGACTTTGTCCACTTATGTTATATTTTATGTGTGATCCATGTATTATGTTGTTGAGCTCATCTCAACCATTGATTAGACATTTGTATCTTTTAATCTTAGCCACTCATTCAAAAAGTGGTTAGGGTTTTGGTGCCTCTCCTTCCTATTTAAAGGAGAGAGCTTCTCATTGTAAAGGGACTTTTGGCTCTGGATTATTGGAATAGAAAATTATTATTGCATCTATCTCCAATGTTGTGGTGAATGTTTTTGGTGTTCGTTCGTTGGTTCTTCCTTTGCACTGAGTTATTGGAGATCTTGTTTGCCATATCTATTGTACCACGATTTTGCATCTACAGGTGGAGGCCGATTTGCTTGGAGGAGGAGGTATTGGTAGGGGAAGACTCTCCCTACTTCTTCTTTGGAGCTCTTCGTTGGTAATAGGGAGTATTAATGTCCCAGGACCTTCTATTTCATGCTACCATTTGCATTTCTCTTGTATTTCTTCCATACTTGATCTTACTGATTGAATTTCATTCCTTGGTTTGACAGGTAGAGGAAGGCGCACTTGTGGACTAGGGCATCAAATTGGCAAGCAAATCAGCAATCTCTCATTTGATCTCTGCGGGAATCTTCCTCAACATCAAGGCATCTCAACCACATCATTCAGGTATGATCTCAAGGTAAGTTCTATCTCCATAGTCTATCCAATTGTCAAAAGCTCTTAAAACCCTAATTAATTAAAACCCCAATTTTGCATTTTCTTAGATCTACTGAGATCTAGTGGGTTGTTGGGTATGATATTGAAAACCCACCTCTATAGCATCCACGGCATCCCGGATCTATAGTTTGGTGAGGATTGGCTTCCATTTGACCCCTCTCCCAAGCCAACCTAGCTTCTCCCAAGGAAGGCGCACTTCACCATTTGAGCTAGTTGACCTAGATCTAAAACATGGGTGTTTGAGATTCCACTTGATTTGACATCTACACATCAAATAACATACACCCAGGTTGTTCCTTTCTTGAAATTCACCTTGTGGGCCCCATTCCACATTTTAAGGGTTTTAATCCCCATTTTGGACCACTTGGAACACTTAAACTCAGATCTACTAAGATCTAACCGGTGGATTGCCACAAAATTACAGATCCATACTCCTACCTGACCGATCTACCCGGATCTAAAGTTTGGATGCCATCCGACATGATTTGACCCACCTAAACCCTGATTGAAGCCTCCTTAGGGAAAGTCGCACCACCTTGGAGAAGTGAGTTCACTCACTTCGAGGAACTGGGTACTTGAGATTTTTGGAGATCTAAAACCGGAATAATTCAAAACCTAGGTCTAGACTGTCACTTTGCCAAATCTTGCCTTGGGGACTGCATTCCTTGTTTTAAGGGATTATGGTCCACTTGGGTCAAACCTAGATCTAGACACATTTAAACATCAAGACCTATACTGTCCACTTATCTCATGTTTTAGGAGTCCTAAACCATAAGTCAACCCTACTTTGACTCCACTCCCCAATTCCCAAGGCACTGGTTTATCTCCAAGACAACCCAACTCTCCTAGATTGTTGGATTGACTTGTGTTTTGACTTTTGCATGGTGAACTCTACCTTTGAAGACATCATGGACCATGGTCAAAATTGTCTCATGTACTAGTTAGCCCCAATCTGACCCCTAAACAACCCTGCATTGGACACAGTTCCCAAGGCAGTGGATCTTCCAACATTGAACTAGTACACTCATCCTAGATCTCACTTCAAACACTATAAGTCACTCTTACATCAACTATGAATCAAAGCTATACCTATTGAACCCCTCACTTGGCTTGTGACTTTACCCTTAGGTCTAGGATAAACCATACACCTAACTTCACTTAGAAATACCTTGATTTGGTGTCTTGGTTTTGATCTCTCCTGTCGGGAGTAGATCGGGTCTCCCCCTTTGTTGTCTGGGCTAGATAACATAAAGCGAAGGTTGCCTCGACTGGCGTGACAACCATACATATTGGAGGTCGAGGTGATCGTGGTTGCACCTTTTGAGTTGCCCTTCCCTATTGCCATCCATGACTGGATCCATCCATAGGGGTAACTACAGCCTAGGTGATAACAGTTCCCAAGGCAGTGGATTTTCTCACATTGACTAGTACTCTAATCTCGGATCTTATCTTTAATTATTATAAGTCACTCTCACATCAACTATGAACCAAAGCAATACTCATTGAACCCCTCACTTGGCTTGTGACTTCATCCTAAGGTCTAGGATAAACCATACACTTTACTTCACCTAGAATCAACTTGATTTGGTGTCTTGGTTCTGATCTCTCCTGTCGGGAGTAGATCGGGTCTCCCCCTTTGTTGTCTGGGCTAGATAACATAAAGTGAAGGTTGCTTCGACTGGCGTGACAACCATCTATTGGAGGTCGAGGTGATCATGGTTGCACCTTTTGAGTTGCCCTTCCCTATTGCCATCCATGAGTGGATACATCCATAGGGGTAACTACAGTTTAGGTGATAATAGTACACTTCCATTAGAACCATCATAGCACTTGCATCCATGATGAAGTGGAGATTGCACCAGATGGCTGTAAAGACAGCTTTCCTGAATGGTGTAATTGAGGAGGAAGTGTACATAGAACAACCACAAGGGTTTGAAGTTCAAGATAGAAGAACTCACGTATGCAAACTAAAGAAGGCCTTGTATGGATTAAAACAAGCTCCTAGAGCTTGGTATGGAAGAATTGATAGCATCTTGACAAGCTTGGGCTTTACCAAGAGTAAAGCTAATCCTAACCTTTACCTTAAGGTTATGAATGATGAACCTGTCATACTATTATTGTATGTGGATGATCTCTTTCTAACAGGGAATGAGAAACAGATCATGGAAAGCAAGAAGAAGCTAGCTACAAAATTTGAGATGAAAGATCTCGGATTGATGCATTACTTCCTAGGTCTGGAAGTATGGCAAGGCCCAGAAGGAATCTTTCATAACCAGGGAAAGTATGCTGTGGAAATCTTGAAAAGATTTGATATGTTGGAATGTAAAGCCATGGCCACTCCCATGGATTCCAACTTGAAGTTATTAGCTGATGAATCGTCAGAATTAGTGGATGTAACTCAGTACGGACAGATTATTGGGTCATTGATGTATCTGACGAATACCAGGCCAGATATATGCTTTGCTGCGAACACCTTGAGTCAGTATCTAGTTGAGCCTAGACGTGTTCACCTGATAGCTGCAAAGCATGTGATGAGGTACCTAAAAGGTACGATAGACTTTGGTCTATATCATCTTGGAGATCATGACTTCAAATTGTATGGTTATACAGATGCAGATTGGGCTGGAAGTGTCTCAGACAGAAAGAGCACCAGGTGGATGTTATTGTCTGGGATCTGCTATGATCTCGTGGTTTAGCAGGAAGCAGTCCAGTGTGGTTTTTAGCACAGCTGAAGTGGAATATATAGCAGCTTGCTCTGCTATTTGTGAAGCCATATGGCTTTGGAAGTTGTTATCAGGACTATTTGACTTAGAGATGGACTCCACTGTGATCCTGTGTGACAACTAGAGTTGTATCAAGATTGACAGAGAATCCAGTGTTCCATGATAAGTCAAAGCACATAGAGATTCGATATTTCTATATACGGGATATGGTGCAGAAAGGAGCTATAAAGCTCGAGTATGTGAGCACTGATGAACAAGTTGCTGATGTATTGACCAAACCTCTGTCTTGCGTAAAGTTTGAGTATTTTCGAGACAAGCTTGGTGTAGTTCAGAAGGACCCTCCTCGAAAGGGGGAGTGATATGGTCGGTGATGATATCTGAATCGACGATGAGGTTGATAATGAGGATACCTATATCGATGATGAGGTTACCTGTTCCGACGATGAGGTCGATGTTGAGGATACCTGTACCGACGATGAGGTCGATGTGTGGTCCTTAGACTTGGTCTAAGTTGACGAGTGGATTGTATCATCCCTGGACACATGTCCTAAAGAGATTCGTAGACTCTTGTCTCCAAGAAAGATGTTGTAAATCCTAGATTTGATCTAGGTCACAACCAGTATGAAAAAGGACTGGCTCTGTGGTTGTAAATCCTAGATTTGATCTAGGTCACAACCAGTATGAAAAAGGACTGGCTCTGTGGTGGTAAATCCTAGATTTGATCTAGGTCACAACCAGTATGAAAAAAGATTGGCTCTGTGGTTGTAAATCCTAGATTTGATCTTGGTCACATCTAGTATGAAAAAGGACTGGCATTGTGGTTGGGATTGCATTGTCCCTAGACATGATATGGTGTCTTAAATTGCTAGGGATTGATCATCCCGTAAGTAGATCAGGATTGTATCATCTTTGGACTTATGTCCTAAAGTGAGAGGGATTGATCGTCCCGTCATTGGATCATGTGTGTTGCAGATTATGATGCTGTTATCAAGAGATCCAGACGATGAGGCTGTTGATCGGAAGATCTAGATGTTGATGCTGTTGATCGGGAGATCCAGATGATGAGGCTGTTGATCGAGAGATCCAGATGATGCTGTTGATTGAGAGATCCAGATGATGCTGTTGATCGAAAGATCCAGATGATGATGTTGCTATAGCTGATCGAGTGCTGTAGAAGATGAAGACTCAGTACTGAAGATGTTGATGTTCTAGTATTGATTATGTTCCAGTAACTGGTTGAGTTACTGATGATGAATGAAGAAAGCTTCCAATGATTTATAGATGTATCATGTATCATGTTGTTGATGACTCCCTGCTCCTGTAGATGTTGTTAGAATATCCTTCTCGTTAAGGGGGAGTGTTGAAATATTGTAACTTCTAAGAATATTCTATTTGTACTTTATCCAGAGATGTTTCATTCTTTCGTCGGGACATTATTATATATCTGGAGATGTTTATTCCTCCATCGGGATGTTGTAACTAGGGTTATTAGACTTCCCTAGTGGGGTCGGCCCTGAGTTAAGTGTTTAGGGGTTATTAGACTCTCCTAGGAGAAGTCATCCCAGTTAGGGTTAAAAGTCAAGTGAAGTAAAGTATAAATAGAGGAGGTGTGTTCCTCATTTAACACACTCACTCACTCATTCACTCACTTATGAATTGCGCATAGGAGAGAGAGAGATCTGCGAAGGAGGAGAAGGAGCTCTTGTTTGGGGATTACATCTTTGTTTTTGTTGGTCATCTATATTGAGGAAGCTTTGCTGGGTTTTTCTACCACATGAGGGTTTCCCAGGATAAATCTGTGTCTATCTTGTGATTGTGTTTCTTTCAATGATCCTTATTATACTCTTGTTGTGAATTTTATGCTAAACTTAACACTCGGCCTCTCCACCTGAGCCCTCGCTGCCCTCCCTACTTCCTTTCTCTTTCTTCATTTCTTTTCCGCCTACCCTAACTCGTGACCTTTGTTTCCTTCACTCCTCTTCTTCTTTTCACCCAACTCTCTTCTTTACCCTAATCTACGACCTACTCCTCACCTTTGCTGCTCCTTTTCTCCTACCCTGCTATCTCTCCAACCCCTCTCCTTCCTATACATGCCTGCCCTTTCAGGGCAGGCCTTGTGTGCCCTTCTCTTACTACCTCTTGCCTGCAACAAGAAAAGAAACAAACAGAAAATTCAGGAAGTTGTTTAATAAATTAACTTTTGAAGTCTGAAATTTGATTAGAAAAGGTGGGTCTCCAACATTTCACACCTACACCCTGGTTAGTGATAAGTTGGTTAATGGTTAATGGTATATGCATGACAGAATTGAAATAGTAATTTTGTTAGTGTTCCTCTCTGCTTGTTTGCAAGTGGCCATCACATATAAGAGTACCTTTAGGGCTGGCCTGCAACTAGTATTTTGGTTAATTCTCTATCTAGCATTTGGTGGAGACATGTTACAATAAAACTGGTTGGTGGATTGAATTAATATTTTTAAATGACTGTCTAAACTGAATTGTTTGTATTGACATCATTTGCATTCTCTACTTCTGTTGTGATCATTCATAGATCTGAAATATAAGTGCTGGTTATAATAGTCATTGCATGCTTCATAATGAATGCTAATTCAATCTTTGCTGCTATAAAGTCTGGGCTGATTATCTTTCATGACCTTTCAACTTACTTTAGTTCGATGTTTGATAGTGATAAGGTCTTTCTATTTTTGCCCACAGTATATGCTTATGATTTGAATAAATCCATACTTGAATTAAATTATCTTTGGTGTACAATTATAATATCTCCGGTGGATAGTGTTATTGGTTGCATGTTGATATTATTTAATGATCCTTACATATCTAAGTGATATGTGGAGTATTGAGTGGTGTCTTCATTAGACATTGAACTCCTAATCATTTTATGAATTGTCATGCTATAAATCTATATTTGATTATTGAATGACATTGACGACTAGTACTTAATGAGTATTTGGTTAATGGTTGAGTTTATTTGGCAATATAGTCTTTTGATCAAATATTGATTATTTGATATACATTTCATTAGTTCATTGACTAAAGTTGAATATATTGACTCCATTAGGCACTGGTCTAACTACGAGTTGCATAGAGAATATATTTTCTGTGGTTGTCTTAGTGTCCTACAGGTTTCCATGAGGGTATTTCTCCTTGGAGGTTTCGACATCTGAAGAAGTTAGGATGGTGACCGAGGTGACATTGGGTCACTATTCTTATTTGTGCTTACTGGGAATTAGCCCTGCTAATTTGCCCGGTAACATTTCTGGTGCTGTTGCTAGGGACGTTTCGAAAATCGAAGTGGTTTATCCAGAGTCATTAACATCCTTGGCAAAGTGACATTTGGTAAGACGATTGAGGTGAGTCTTTGATTTGTGTTTTGAAAATATTGTTCAAGACTAATCTTGCAGATCTTACTTGGCGACTCCACTGGTTGATTCAGAACTCAGTTCTAATCATCTCAGGTACGCCCTTGTTTTTGGTACTTTGGTGAGATTTGCTAAGCTAACTTGGCAGGTCTCTCCTGGCAACTCCGATTGAAGAAAAATAATAGAAGTACTCTACAAAGACAAGGAAACCGGGTGACAGGGCTTCTTCTTGCAAAGAAGATGTTCCATTTGAATTTAAGGATACTGATTACCCTACAGATGCAAAAAACAATCTGGCTTTTGCTCATCTCGATTTGTCAAAATTCTGTGAGCATTCTGATGAGCTTCCAGAGATTTTTTGGTTCCCATTCAATTGCAGTCGTGGTAAGGATGGGGACTGTTACCAACTAAGTTGTACTTAGTTGGACTATCAAGTGAGCGAGCAAAGTTGAACATGTTACATGTTTGTTTTCGATGAATTGATGTCCAACAGGCCTTTTAAAGGGCCACATTTTTAAAATTTTCCACGTGTCCATGGCCCTGCGGGGTTTGTAATAAAATGTACTAGCATGGTGTTTTGTAAAAGACTTGGTTTTCTAGGACTTTTTGGCTAAGTGAGGTATTCCAAGGAGTTTTTTCACCTATCTATTATGTTTTGCATTAGTGCATAACATAATTTTTGGGTTTTTCTCCCGCTCTTCCAAAGCTGGAATGCTTGGGGAGGCTGACAGGCCTTAGGGGATTGTTAAAGTCTATGGGTCAATGTATATGAACATGCTAGACATTGTTTTTGAGTCATATGGACATGTGCTAAGTCCCCCTAGGTAGTTTTTTAATTTTTGGCGAAAAATATTTTTTCCGTAAATTAACCATTTTTTTTAATGGTTTCATTAAAAAATATTGTAAATAGCATAAAAATGTCATCTAGGGGTCTTGTTATCACCTAAGCTGTAGTTACCCCTATGGATGTATCCAGTCATGGATGGCAATAGGGAAGGGCAACTCAAAAGGTGCAACCACGATCACCTCGACCTCCAATATATGGTTGTCACGCCAGTCGAGGCAACCTTCGCTTTATGTTATCTAGCCCAGATGACAAAGGGGGAGACCCGATCTACTCCCGACAGGAGAGATCAAAACCAAGACACCAAATCAGGGTATTTCTAAGTGAAGTTAGGTGTATGGTTTATCCTAGACCTAAGGATGAAGTCACAAGCCAAGTGAGGGGTTTAATAGGTATTGCTTTGGTTCATAGTTGATGTGAGAGTGACTTGCAATGTTTGAAGTGAGATCTAGGATTAGTGTACTAGTTCAATGTTGGAAGACCCACTGCCTTGGGAACCGTGTCCACTGTAGGGTAGTTTAGGGGTGAATTGGGGCTAACTAGTACAAGTGACAAGTTTGACCATGATACATGATGGCATCAAGGGTTTGATTCACCACACTAAGGTCAAACCACAAGTTAATCCAACAATCTAGGAAAGTCGAATTGACTTGGAGAGTAACCAGTGCCTTGGGAATTGGGATAATGGAGTCAAAGTTGGGTTGACTTGTGGTTGAGGACTCCTATAGCATGAGACAAGTGGGCAATAAAGGTCTTGATAGATAAGTAGGTCTAGATCTAGGTTTAACCCAAGTGGACCACAATCCCTTAAAACAAGGAATGCTATCCCCAAGGCAAGATCTGACAAAGTGACACACTAGACCTAGGTTTTGAATTATTCCGGTTCCAAATCTCCAAAAATCTCAAGTACCCAGTTCCTAGAAGTGAGTGAACTCACTTCTCCAAGGTGGTGCGACTTTACCCAAGGAGGCTGAAAAGGTGGGTTAGGTGGGTCAAGACAAGTCCGATGGCATCCAAACTTTAGATCCGGATAGGTTAGTCAAGTAGGAGTATGGATCTATAATTTCACGGCAATCCGACAGTTAGATCTTACTAGATCTGAGTTTAAGTACACCTAATGGTCCAAAATGGGGATTAAATCCCTTAAAATGTGGAATAGGGCCCACAAGGTGAATTTCAGAAAAGTAACAATCTGGGTGTATGTTATTTGATGTGTAGATGATGGATCAAGCGGGATCTCAAACACCCACCACCTAGATCTAGGTCAACTCACAACTACCAGGAAGTGCGCCTTGCTTGGGAGAAGCTAAGTTGGCTTGAGAAGGGGATCAAACGGAAGCCAATCCTCACCAAACTATAGATCCGGGATGCCGTGGATGCTATAGAGTTGGGTTTTCAATATTATGCCCAACAACCCACTAGATCTAAGTAGATCTGAGAAAATGTAAAATGGGGGTTTTGAAATATTTAGGGTTTTAACAATTTATGAGCTATGTCAATATATTGGATAAAGGAAAGAGAAACAAACCTGTGGATCTTACCTGGGTAACCTTGTAGATGCCTTGATGATGATGATCTATGCAAACCCGATCAATTTGAGAAGCTTTGAGGTAGTTTTCTATGCAAGTCGATTTGGTCCAAGAAGCCAATGCGCCCTCTCTCCTGCACAACAAACGTCAACAATATCAGATTTGATGCATCAAGAGATAAGACTAATGCCACAAGAGAAGTAACAGAAAGCTAGCATAGATCACAATGAAGCTAATGATAACCCCCTGATACAAGCGAATGCCAAGAAAGTCGATTTGAAGAAGCCTTGCAAAATCGCCCTTGTTGAAGTCGCCCTCCTGTAGACAAACAATGATTTCCAAAAAAGATAGATCTTACCACAATTTCCAAATGGTAGGTTGCAATAGACTTTCCAATCACCATCTAAGAACACCATATGCAAAGGAGACCACAAGAATTTCCACAAGAATATTTTTCTATACCAATAATCCAAGAGCCAAAGACCCTTTACAATGAGAAGCTCTCTCCTTTAAATAGGAAGGAGAGGCATCAAAACCCTAACCACTTTTTGAATGAGTGGCTAAGATTAAAAGATACAAATGTCTAATCAATGGTTGAGATGAGCTCAACAATAAAATACATGGATCACAAATAAAATATTATGTGAGTGGACAAAATCGCCCTAGAAGAGGGGAATCCCACCGAATCATGATGACAAAATATCATAAGAGGCTTATGGTGGGTCCAAGGGGTAATTTTATCCCTCCTTGGTCAATCCCCATAGCACAATAACCATAAAATAATCATGAATGTACCAAATCGTAGGCCTCAAAAAGACCTAAAAAATCCACAGAAATTGCCATAAGTGATGGATGCGGGCCCCGATGAAGCTAAAACTGCTGGAGAAGGTGTGGAAGGTCCCGATCTATCATCACTGATCATCCCATGCCATAACTTTGCCTCAGTAGCCCAAATCGATTTCCTCAATAGCCATTTCTACCAATCCTGAAATGCCTCGGGAAGCGTGAAACTACCCCAAACTGCCTCCTGGAGTGCCTGCGCTGTCAAGGTGAGGGCACCAGTGTGTCCGGGAGGGGGGTAATATGGTAAAAACAAGTGGCTGGACGACCCCCTCCATCATCAACGCCCTAGGTCAACCGGATAAAAATCACATCTGCTTTGACAGGGCCTCAAACAGACCAAAACTGCACTGGGACAGCCTACTGAGGCTCAATCATCACTGTAAGTGCCCAGAACTGAAAACAAACTGTCTCATTGGACTCAGAAGGTCCAAATCCATCCAAGATGTGTACTCATACACCATATGAGTCTCTGCATAATCAAAATAAATATCCAATATACTGGAACAGGGCCAATAATAATAATCTGTAAATGACCAAACACTGCTGTAAACCAAGAATCATCATCATAACCCTGTAGCTGCTGCATAGAATCATCATGTATGTGTACATAGACCATATATCATCTATCCATATCATCATAAGGTCCAACATCTCATGTCCCATGGTCCTCCATGGTCAAACTGGGTCTAACCAAGACCAAATATAACTCAGACCATCATCCAAGGCTGCTGCAAAGTGTCAAGGTTAATACATGCTCTACAACTTATTCAAATAACAATTATAACACAGAGTAATCATAACTGGCGATCTAAATCCAAATATATAGTGTCGTTAATTATTATTATTACTCAGACTAGACTTTCAGGATCATACTCACTTCATAGTTGTGATCAATTTGCTAGTGAAGGGTGAAGGCTGAAATAATTGGCTAGGCTAAGGGATGACTTGACTGACTTGACTTTGTGACACTTTGGCAAGGGAAAGGGAATACACACCATAGTATATACTGAATGAGCAATAACACAGGGAATGGAGGTGTCTCACAAATGGATGAGTTGTTCAAAGAGGGTTTATTCACCTTCACAGATGCGCACAATCCATAATACAAATAAGGCCAGCAATTGTTTTGATATAGCATTTAAGTTCCATTGCTTTTTGGGCCTGAAGTTTCCACAGCCTTGATCTATGTGTGTTTATAAACACATTGCATAGATTTACATTTATTTTAGGCTTCCTGTTGCAGGTGTGTTTTTAAGGCACTTGTTTACCTAAGCACTTTTAGGTGTGTCATGGACAGCTTGTTTACCTAGGTATTGATTTTTTAAAAAGATATAAAATTTTATTTTCAGAGCCATTTTCATTTGGCATGCCCCTCATTCATGTGTGTTTAGAAACACATTGCATGAATGGGCTTTTCATACAAGATATAGCATTTTATTTTTCAAGATTTTGTATTCATGGCAGCACCAAAAGTTTCAGGTTTAGCCAACACAACTTTAGTGACTAGGGGGAATTCCAGGGAACTCCAACTCACCATAGGTAAGTTTTGTCACCAACTCAGAGCCAAGACACAATAAACAAGGAAGCTCATCCAATACAGAGGCTACAGTGGGGAGAAGTCCTCCATGCCACTAGTCAAGTAGTAAGTCAGGGTGATAATCTAAAAGGTAGGCCATGGATGGATGAAGACAATGAAATGATGGAGCCAACACTAGCAAGCCAAGGTATGGTGGAATGATCACCTCTATTCTCCCTAAGGAGGGTACATACCAATGAGTATGAATAGTGAACTTCTAAGTCTGAGTAGGGACAATATAATAGATCAACTAGGTCCAAATATCTATATGATCGCCAGATCATGACACTAAGTGCTAAGACATGCTATAAGAATAAGTATAAAAGCAATCTAACCATAACACCATGATATACCTGCTGAGTCATATACCTGAAAGGTCGTCAACCTGTACCATCATTAGTCCATCAAAACTGCTGCTGCAACTCTGGGCACTACTGACTGCTCTGTACCAATGGTATAATGGCTATATCGGTCATCTCTCTGAGTGTCCCGAGACTCAGTCATGGCATGGGGAATACAACTGCTGTCCACAATCTGATAGTGATCCAATATAGATGTTCATCTCAACATCTCAAATGTAGGGGAACTGGCTGAATAGTGTACTGGCATCAGAAAAATAATGTATGGTAGCCCGGCTACTATAAATGTGATAACATCTGGCTCCGGCTGGGACAAGTGCTCTGCTGAAATGAGCGCTTGAGAACCTCAGAATCTCTGGTCCTCGGACTCTGCTACTCGAATCCACAATCCAGCACTCTACCATTTGCTTCCAGCTTTTATTTTTATTTTTTGCAACTTATTTCTGCATTCACAAACATCAAAAATACCTCATGCCGCATGTGTGGGAAAAATATAAAACCAGCTGAAATAAAAATCTATTCTATGTCAGAAATATAAATGCATGAAATATAAATGCAGAAAATAAATCAAACTACTAACATAATTTGTAAAATTTGACATTTATTGTGCAGGAAAAGAAAAGTGATAGGTACTCAGTTAAACTAGGAGCTTACAAAGGAGCTTAGAGATAAAGAAGGTGCCAGACTCAATGGCTGAAAAGACTAACTACTGCCCAAGTAGGCTTATTCGGTTTCCTACCTACTCTAATCTACCAGGCAATGCAAGCGGAGAGATCCCAACTATGTGGGATCAGGGATGTGATCCCTTAAGTCTCTTTGGTTGACAGGATATAAAATACGTCGTCCACTACCAGTGGTTAGAAAGCACATGCCATCAATGCATCGCTCTACTGTGAAGGGTCCAACCCATAAGTCATCAGCTTGTCCTGATCTTATGTGCAATAAATGGTTGGGAATGATGACTTGACTTCCTATAGGAAACATGTTTCTATTGACTGACTCAGGAATAACTCCAATGTTACGAATAGGCATGGGATGGATTTCAGCAGTGTTTTGTAGTTGAGGTGTGACAATCCTTGAGCTCCTCCTAGAAGGAACTGCATCAACTCTGGGTGAACCACCATCTAAAGAAATAGCAACTCTGCCAACAAGGACTTCCCTAGCTTCTCTTCTTGTTTCTTGGACTACCTCATTTGACTCTTCCTCATGGGGAGATACAACTTTTTTAACAACTTCACCTACAGTCTAGAAATCTCTATGTTCTTCCAAGGAAGGTGGTTCGTGAGATATGACAGTATTATGACTAGGACCTTCCCCTGAAGGAACAGGAATAACCATGTTTTCCAATCTGGTAGAAACTGACTCAGGATGAAATGTAGAGGAACTAGGAATGTGAGAAAGATCATGAGTATGATGACTAGATGACTCAGATGGTAGGAGAAAACTAGGGATATGAGGATATGCCGATAAAGCATGGCTTTGAGGTTCTGAAGGAGTTTGAAAAATAGCGAGGTTATTTAGATTATAGTCTCCTTCAGGTGCATCATTAATCAAGGCATCTTCTTCCCAACTTAGAGAGTTATCATGGACTTGAATTAGGCTACCATCTTCTAGAGATAAATGAGATAGAGAATCTTCTATATCAGAATAATAAGAGGCTTCAAACTCTTCATTTGTTTCAACCCTAGTAGATGTTGCAAGATTGTTCTCCCATGAGTAAATAGGTGCAAGCCCTTGGTTTTCTCTTTCCCTATTGTGATCAGTCAAGGCAAAACATTCCCTAACAGTGAAAGGAATTCTCTCTCCCCTCCTAATATCATCAAATTCATCTTCATGCATTGGATTCTCAATATTCTCCTCATTATTTGTTTGATCATGAAGGTTTTCTATTGGGGGAGTCTGTTCCAAGCTTTGATCATCAAGCAAACTCTCATCTCTTCCTATATTTCTTATGCCATCATCAACCTCCTCAAGTGTGTGATTTTCTATAGAAGGTTCCTGAATGATTTCATTGCTTTGTTCATGACCTTGAGGTTGATTTTCATATCTTCTCAATTCATCTATTTCCTCAGCAAATTCATTTCTGATTGTTCTTGTTATTTCAACTATTTGCTTGTCTTCCCAAAAGGAATCAGAATCTTCCATGACCATACACATATTTTGATCAACTTCATATAATTCTTCCTCATCTTCAACAAGGTTAGTTTTGGCATTATTTAACAATTCATCCCCATATGTGTTTTTTAACCCTTCATCAAATGATTCAACATGCTCATTATAACAAGGCTCTCTGTTTACCCGAATCAAAGCTCCATCAGGGTTAGGAACACAAATAAATGATAAATCCATCATAAGGTATCCACCTAGACCAGCTGCCCATTTTCTAGATAAAAGCATTCCATATGCTGGGGGTAAATCAATGACAACTACATCCATCATAGTAGAAATGTCTGAACATGCGAAAAGATCAGCTCTAAGGTTTTTAATCAAACCATATGATGGTACTCGTCTGGAATCTATACCGCAAACATTTCCATAAGGTCTAGTCACTTCAAGTCCCATTTCCTTCATAACTTGTAAAGGCATAACATTCATTGCTGCTCCGGAATCCAACATACAATTATGAAGGAGCATGTTTTGAATGTGTAAGGTAAGGTAAAAAGGGGAGTGACCACCGCTCTTCCTTTCATAAATGGCTGAATGGATGTTTATTGGTGGATCCTTCTCTGTCTCACTAGGTTGTGTTCCACTAAGCTTTTGGATATGACATGATTCTAGGACCGGTTCAGGAGTTTTCTCTTGGCCAATACCATCGAAAAATTCCTCTACTTGGCATCTAACAGAAGGCACCTTCATTAACTCAGTGACAGGGATATTACACATTATCTTGCTTAACTCTTTCTTCATATCAATCTTAAGATCATAATCATCCATAGCAAGATCTTCTTCTTCCTTTTTATCTTCATCAATCTTTTTATGTTTATCAAGGAAAGAAGGTTGGGAAGTACTTCCTCGTTTATAAATCTGATACTTGGGTTGCTCTTTAGGTTTTGGGAGTTCTATGGCACAACATGAGGAGCTGGGTTCTTCTATTACGTCCTCTTCTTGCTCCCAAGGTTCTTCTTCTAGAAGGATTCTTCCAAAGTCTTCATCATAAGATAAGTCATTTAGAAGTTGATGTTTTCTGGTTGGTCATCATTGTCAATGGTGTCAGAGGGTATTTCTTCTTCTTCATCACACCAATTGACTTCCTTCTTTTCAGAGTTCTCTGGATACTCAGGTCGTCGCCTATCCCTATCCCCATCAGGCCTCCTATTGTTATTCCAGTAAGGTTTAGGGCCATAAGGATTTCTATGTCTCTCAGGGTCATTTAAACTTGCCACATTCTTTGTTAGGACAGTTAATTGTTTCATCATTTCTTGTATGACTTCTAAGGTGTCCTTGGATTCCTTTGGCACACTCACAGGTTCCTTTGGTTTTCTTAGTCTAGGGTCAGATCTGGAAGTGGATGGGGTAAATTGATCGAAAAAGTTTTGTTTCCCCATGGATGCTACATTTTGCTCAGCCATCTTAGCATTTGATTGAGCGGTCTTTAAGTCATTTGGGTTTTTGTCCTTTAGCTGATAACCAACCCATCCTTCAAAAGCATTCAAGTAGTGAATAACAACTGCTTGGTCTTTTGGTCTAATTTCTTCAGGGATAACAGCTACAGTCTTGTCAAATCTTATGTTAAACTCATGGACTGTTTCATTTTCTCTTTTCTTAATGTCAAACAGTTGATGTAAGAGAAATTTCCCATCTAACTTTCGGGACCACTCACTATTTAGCTTGTTGACAAAGTTATCATACCCATCAATGGATGAGGCAGGCAACCTGTCAAACCACTTCCTAACATCTCCTTCTAAAGAAGCCGGGAGGCCCCTCATGAACACATCTTCCTCAGATGCTCCATATGCTTCCATGTGTTCCCATACTTTATCAATGTGGTCTTCAATTGATATAGCAGATACTCCATCAAATCTGGGAACCTTTTCAAAATACTTTTCAGGCATGTCATGGGGTGCACCCTGGATTTGGGAAAAGTCTAAAGGAGATGGTTTTGCCTTCCTTCCAAAGATCCTAGGAGCTTGTGGTGGAGGAACATTCTGATTTCCCGAGTTTGTTCCAGCCATTGGATTTGGTAAGTTTGTGTTTAAGTTTGAACTAGGAGATGAGGGAGGAACCGAATTAATCAAAGGGGATCCTGAAGCTCTGTTTGGAGAATCGTTAACCAATTTCCAAAGGAAGTTAGATGGTTGTGCTTTAGGATCTCTTTTACGATATGTAATTGGGGTCCCTTCAACTTGATCTAAGTTTACTTTACTTCTTGTGTTGTAAGGATGGAAATGAGCTCGCTCCTCAGCGGAGTCACGATTGGGAGTCGCCAGGTAGATTTAAACTCTTCTACCAAGATATGTGTCGTTGCATATGCAGGAAGGACTACTAGCTTTTCCGAGGTAAACCCTATGCCCAAATGTTAGGTAAAGAGAAGTGGGAGGGCTGTAGGAAATAATATATTGGACCAAGGTAAGCCTATTGCGTCCCCGGCAACGGCGCCAAAATGTTTGGCAAAGAGAAAGGGAGGAGAGCTTTAAAAAAATAATATATCGAACCAGGGTAAGCCTATGCCTTCCCCGACAACGGCGCCAAAATGTTATCACCTAAGCTGTAGTTACCCCTATGGATGTATCCAGTCATGGATGGCAATAGGGAAGGGCAACTCAAAAGGTGCAACCACGATCACCTCGACCTCCAATATATGGTTGTCACGCCAGTCGAGGCAACCTTCGCTTTATGTTATCTAGCCCAGATAACAAAGGGGGAGACCCGATCTACTCCCGACAGGAGAGATCAAAACCAAGACACCAAATCAGGGTATTTCTAAGTGAAGTTAGGTGTATGGTTTATCCTAGACCTAAGGATGAAGTCACAAGCCAAGTGAGGGGTTTAATAGGTATTGCTTTGGTTCATAGTTGATGTGAGAGTGACTTGCAATGTTTGAAGTGAGATCTAGGATTAGTGTACTAGTTCAATGTTGGAAGACCCACTGCCTTGGGAACCGTGTCCACTGTAGGGTAGTTTAGGGGTGAATTGGGGCTAACTAGTACAAGTGACAAGTTTGACCCTGATACATGATGGCATCAAGGGTTTGATTCACCACACTAAGGTCAAACCACAAGTTAATCCAACAATCTAGGAAAGTCGAATTGACTTGGAGAGTAACTAGTGCCTTGGGAATTGGGATAATGGAGTCAAAGTTGGGTTGACTTGTGGTTGAGGACTCCTATAGCGTGAGACAAGTGGGCAATAAAGGTCTTGATAGATAAGTAGGTCTAGATCTAGGTTTAACCCAAGTGGACCACAATCCCTTAAAACAAGGAATGCTATCCCCAAGGCAAGATCTGACAAAGTGACACACTAGACCTAGGTTTTGAATTATTCCGGTTCCAAATCTCCAAAAATCTCAAGTACCCAGTTCCTAGAAGTGAGTGAACTCACTTCTCCAAGGTGGTGCGACTTTACCCAAGGAGGCTGAAAAGGTGGATTAGGTGGGTCAAGACAAGTCCGATGGCATCCAAACTTTAGATCTGGATAGGTTAGTCAAGTAGGAGTATGGATCTATAATTTCACGGCAATCCGACGGTTAGATCTTACTAGATCTGAGTTTAAGTACACCTAATGGTCCAAAATGGGGATTAAATCCCTTAAAATGTGGAATAGGGCCCATAAGGTGAATTTCAGAAAAGTAACAATCTGGGTGTATGTTATTTGATGTGTAGATGATGGATCAAGCGGGATCTCAAACACCCACCACCTAGATCTAGGTCAACTCACAACTACCAGGAAGTGCGCCTTGCTTGGGAGAAGCTAAGTTGGCTTGAGAAGGGGATCAAACGGAAGCCAATCTTCACCAAACTATAGATCCGGGATGCCGTGGATGCTATAGAGGTGGGTTTTCAATATTATGCCCAACAACCCACTAGATCTAAGTAGATCTGAGAAAATGTAAAATGGGGGTTTTGAAATATTTAGGGTTTTAACAATTTATGAGCTATGTCAATGGATTGGATAAAGGAAAGAGAAACAAACTTGTGGGTCTTACCTGGGTAACCTTGTAGATGCCTTGATGATAATGATCTATGCAAACCCGATCAATTTGAGAAGCTTTGAGGTAGTTTTCTATGCAAGTCGATTTGGTCCAAGAAGCCAATGCGCCCTCTCTCCTGCACAACAAACGTCAACAATATCAGATTTGATGCATCAAGAGATAAGACTAATGCCACAAGAGAAGTAACAGAAAGCTAGCATAGATCACAATGAAGCTAATGATAACCCCCTGATACAAGCGAATGCCAAGAAAGTCGATTTGAAGAAGCCTTGCAAAATCGCCCTTGTTGAAGTCGCCCTTCTGTAGACAAACAATGATTTCCAAGAAAGATAGATCTTACCACAATTTCCAAATGCTAGGTTGCAATAGACTTTCCAATCACCATCTAAGAACACCAGATGCAAAGGAGACCACAAGAATTTCCACAAGAATACGTTTCTATACCGATAATCCAAGAGCCAAAGACCCTTTACAATGAGAAGCTCTCTCCTTTAAATAGGAAGGAGAGGCATCAAAACCCTAACCACTTTTTGAATGAGTGGCTACGATTAAAAGATACAAATGTCTAATCAATGGTTGAGATGAGCTCAACAATAAAATACATGGATCACAAATAAAATATTATGTGAGTGGACAAAATCGCCCTAGAAGAGGGGAATCCCACCAAATCATGATGACAAAATATCATAAGAGGCTTATGGTGGGTCCAAGGGGTAATTTTATCCCTCCTTGGTCAATCCCCATAGCACAATAACCATAAAATAATCATGAATGTACCAAATCGTAGGCCTCAAAAAGACCTCAGAAATCCACAGAAATTGCCATAAGTGATGGATGCGGGCCCCGATGAAGCTAAAACTGCTGGAGAAGGTGTGGAAGGTCCCGATCTATCATCACTGATCATCCCATGCCATAACTTTGCCTCAGTAGCCCAAATCGATTTCCTCAATAGCCATTTCTACCAATCCTGAAATGCCTCGGGAAGCGTGAAACTACCCCAAACTGCCTCCTGGAGTGCCTGCGCTGTCAAGGTGAGGGCACCAGTGTGTCTGGGAGGGGGGTAATATGGTAAAAACAAGTGGCTGGACGACCCCCTCCATCATCAACGCCCTAGGTCAACCGGATAAAAATCACATCTGCTCTGACAGGGCCTCAAACAGACCAAAACTGCACTGGGACAGCCTACTAAGGCTCAATCATCACTGTAAGTGCCCAGAACTGAAAACAAACTATCTCATTGGACTCAGAAGGTCCAATTCCATCCAAGATGTGTACTCATACACCATATGAGTCTTTGCATAATCAAAATAAATATCCAATACACCGGAACATGGCCAATAATAATAATCTTTAAATGACCAAACACTGCTGTAAACCAAGAATCATCATCATAACCCTGTAGCTGCTGCATAGAATCATCATGTATGTGTACATAGACCATATATCATCTATCCATATCATCATAAGGTCCAACATCTCATGTCCCATGGTCCTCCATGGTCAAACTGGGTCTAACCAAGACCAAATATAACTCAGACCATTATCCAAGGCTGCTGCAAAGTGTCAAGGTTAATACATGCTCTACAACTTATTCAAATAACAATTATAACACAGAGTAATCATAACTGGCGATCTAAATCCAAATATATAGTGTTGTTAATTATTATTATTACTCAGACTAGACTTTCAGGATCATACTCACTTCATAGTTGTGATCAATTTGCTAGTGAAGGGTGAAGGCTGAAATAATTGGCTAGGCTAAGGGATGACTTGACTGACTTGACTTTGTGACACTTTGGCAAGGGAAAGGAATACACACCATAGTATATACTGAATGAGCAATAACACAGGGAATTGAGGTGTCTCACAAATGGATGAGTTGTTCAAAGAGGGTTTATTCACCTTCACAGATGCGCACAATCCATAATACAAATAAGGCCAGCAATTGTTTTGATATAGCATTTAAGTTCCATTGCTTTTTGGGCCTGAAGTTTCCACAGCCTTGATCTATGTGTGTTTATAAACACATTGCATAGATTTACATTTATTTTAGGCTTCCTGCTGCAGGTGTGTTTTGAAGGCACTTGTTTACCTGAGCACTTTTAAGTGTGTCATGGACAGCTTGTTTACCTAGGTATTTATTTTCCAAAAAGATATAACATTTTATTTTCATAGCCATTTTCATTTGGCATGCCCCTCATTCATGTGTGTTTAGAAACACATTGCATGAATGGGCTTTTCATACAAGATATAGCATTTTATTTTTCCAGATTTTGTATTCATGGCAGCACCAAAAGTTTCAGGTTTATCCAACACAACTTTAGTGACTAGGGGGAATTCCAGGGAACTCCAACTCACCATAGGTAAGTTTTGTCACCAACTCAGAGCCGAGACACAATAAACAAGGAAGCTCATCCAATACAGAGGCTACAGTGGGGAGAAGTCCTCCATGCCACTAGTCAAGTAGTAAGTCAGGGTGATAATCTAAAAGGTAGGCCATGGATGGATGAAGACAATGAAATGATGGAGCCAACACTAGCAAGCCAAGGTATGGTGGAATGATCACCTCTATTCTCCCTAAGGAGGGTACATACCAATGAGTATGAATAGTGAACTTCTAAGTTTGAGTAGGGACAATATAATATATATAATAGATCAACCAGGTCCAAATATCTATATGATCGCCAGATCATGACACTAAGTGCTAAGACATGCTATAAGAATAAGTATAAAAGCAATCTAACCATAACACCATGATATACCTGCTGAGTCATATACCTGAAAGGTCGTCAACCTGTACCATCATCTGTCCATCAAAACTGCTGCTGCAACTCTGGGCACTACTGACTGCTCTGTACCAATGGTATAATGGCTATATCGGTCATCTCTCTGAGTGTCCCGAGACTCAGTCATGCAATGGGGAATACAACTGCTGTCCACAATCTGATAGTGATCCAATATAGATGTTCATCTCAACATCTCAAATGTAGGGGAACTGGCTGAATAGTGTACTGGCATCAGAAAAATAATGTATGGTAGCCCGCCTACTATAAATGTGATAACAAGTCTTTTTTGCCTTAGGGGTGCTCGTTTTCTAACTCAGAGCACCCCCTTAACCCCTAAACCCACTTTTCTAATGTTTGGGTGTTTAATTTTTCACTTATGCTAAAAAAATACCAAAAAAGTCATAAACAAAAAGTGAAAATGACTTAAAAAATAGTTCCAATTTTGGAGGAGTTAGAGGTCTGAAATATTTCAGCTATGTTTTAGGAGTTGTAAGAGTTGATTTTGGAAAGATTTCGGGCAGCTATATTAGTTGGATTACTTCCCCATTTAAGGGGGCATATTTCCCAAAATTGGGCACCTTCAATCATGGAATTTGTAGCTATGTTTATGGGCTGTCACATGGTTGATTTTTAGCTGATTTGGGGCTAATTTTGGTAGCCCATTACATGGGAGTGGGCAGCCCCATTTGCTCCACGAGTTATGCCACTCATTCCACCCATTCCTCCTCAACTTGGGCACCCTCTCTCCTTGAGTTTTTCTATATAAGCAAGTTCACTCTCATTGTTTTCTCATGAAAAGGTGGAACCTCTGCTCCTATCTTTGTAATATTTTTGCATTTGTTTATGAATAAAAGGCTTTGGAGGCAATTCTATGTGTGGACTCTCATGGTGTGGATGATCATGTTCTATTTTAACATATGAGGTAATTTGTGTCTTTACATGTTTATTCATGCTTGTTTATTGATCAATCACTAGCTTTTGAAGGAGATGTTGAGCTTAGTAAGGTAAAGATAGTGTAATCTATTTCATTATTTTTACTGTTGGTTATCATAGAGTGCTTAGAGTTCAATGCCATTTTTGTTTAAATGCTTGAATCTAGTTCTCTATTTTAGTCTACACGAGTGCATTTGATCTTGCTTGTGTGAGTTGTCTTTTGTGTCTACAGGTTGCCAATCCAAAGAGTTGGTGGAGCTTGCTTGCATCCATTGGTCTTCGAAATTGATTCAAGGAGAACTAGTCCCATTGATCCCCACGGTGGAGGATTCCATAGCCCAAATTCAAGACATTTCTTCTTCTTCTCATCAACATAAAAAATCTTCAAATCTTTCATGGTTACTTTGGTTTGCATATTTCAGACCTCATTCTTGTTTAAAAAATCATAAGTAGGTCTGATTTTTGTTTTAGATCTTAAGTTCATCTTCAAGTAAAATCTTTATCTAGATCTAGTTGATGCATGCTTCTTGTTTAAGTGTACTTTTCCGAATATTTTAAGGGCTTAAGCAAGTAGTATATTTGACTGAACTTCATGTGTATTTGGGTGATTTAAAGAGCTGATAATTTGCAGCCCTCAAAAGCTTGCAAAGATCCCAAGTAACAAGCCCCCAATGCTTGTTTTACTTGGTTAAATTTCATCATTTTTAACTTAGTTTTTTCTGGGTTTTTAGCAGGTGTCCCAAATACACTCTTAAAGTGTTTTTGGGCATCTGTTACTGATGTTTGCTTGCTGGTTTGCAGCATTTGACGAACAGGTAGAGAGAAATGCTGGCCAAATTTCGAGGATCCAGGCCATCCGGAGCACCTAGACTTTGATTTTTCTGAAACGAATACTTTTTCTCTCCTTTTTTGTAAGCCACTAAGTCGGGAAAAGACTGGGGCATTTCTTTTGCATTGTAATTGAGCCATTAGACGAGAGCAAATGGGCTAACCAAGCGCCCACAAGCCATCCCCCATGGGGGAAAACTGTGTCGACTCAATTTTCGTGGTTTGCAATTTTTTAGTTTAGATTTCATTTCTGCACTTAATAAAATCAAACTAGGCTTAAAATTAACCTTGTTGGTCCGGTCCACTGGCGGGCCACAAGTTACTCAAAACATAGTTTTATCATTATTTTTCTACAAACTCAAACGCCCCCCTTGCTTTCCCAAAGTAGGGTTTCTGTACAAGGGCTTTCCCGAGTACGTGCCTGAAAAGAGACTCTTGGGGTTTTAAAAGATAAAATTTTGGTTCATAAAATTTTCTAAAAATACCAAGGTCTTCTCTCGTATGCTCTGTGGCCAACTTGCAGCTCAGTGTGATCCAGTTGGTACGCATCAGAAAGGGGGAGATGACTAGTAATAGGATCTAACACCGCCCCGAATAAAAAAACCTTTATGTGAAAATCCGGCACATCGCGAGCATTTTGTTGTTGTGGGGAAATTTCTCAGAAGGCTTGGGACAAAACTGAGTAGTGACCTCTTGGAAACCGTTAGGCTTGCCCTCGTTGGTACAGCATCTGAACACCTCCTTGAGACTCCGATTCAACCCAAGTTTGAGAGGGAAGCCACACATCAAAATTCCGGACATGTTCCCCGTACCTTTGCGTATATTGGGAACCCGCCAACCATAATAAAAAGATCACTTTCACATTAATTCTAAAATAAACCAAGAACACTTGCACAACATTTACTTTCCTGCTCATGCATCTATTTCGACTCCATTATAAGGCACTGGTCTATATTGATATTATTTCATGTTATTGACAAATGTTGCGAATGAATGATGATAATAGTGAATGGGAGCAAATGATGTATTGATGAATGATTGTCTTGCTTTATATAAGTATATGCTGCTTTTATCTTGGTTATCAAAAATATTTTTTCTAACTCCTAGATTAGACACTTTAGTTTTTATTCTTAGGGTCCACCCCCCTTGGCTTCGCTAGGAAAGCCTAGACGAAGGAGTCGAGTCCCAAGTGACAGCACTTGACTCTGACTTTCCCCCAAGGCCACACCAGCAACTTGAAGACTTCTGCTGTGTTTTCCCCAGGTGTGGAACCAGGCGGCAACATTTTGGCGCCGTTGCCGGGGATAAGTCTTTTTATTCCCGGAGTACGACTTTTGAGTTTTCCTTTTAGTTTTTGCTTTGTTTGATGAATCTGTTATCACACAACTTGTAGTTGCCCCTAGAGGTATCCCATCCGGGACGGTAGAGGAGTCAGGCAACTAAAGAGGTGACCCAAGAGATGCCACGGTTCCCAATGCAATGTGGGAGTCACGTCAACCGAAGCACTCTTCACTTTAGGTCAAGGTGTAACTAGACCAAGGGGGAGACCCTATACCCCAATCACAGTTGATTGGACCCTAACAAAGGTTTCTAAGGGTAGGTAAGTAATGAGTTACGGAAACCAATGCAAGGCTAAGTGGACCTAAGGGTTAAGGTATGGTTGAGGGAGGTGTAAGAGAATGTTAATGTTTCAACCTATGTATGGTTTAGGCCACATGATGGGGTATGATAACTAGGTGTAGCACCATGTGTTTACACAAGTGGGTCCAATGTTCTTGGGAAGTGTGGAATGGTTATAGGTAGGCCCACAAGGTGAAGTTAGGTGTGAGGTTGGTACTATAGGTTAGATGTAGGCTAGATTTATGAGTTTGAGTTGGTTATAGGAGTACCCATGTACTAGATCTAGGGTTTGACACAAATCCCAAGGAGTGCGACTTGCTTGGTGATGGACTAGTGCCTTGTTAAGTGGGCTAATGGGGTCAAGAAGTATGTCAAAGTGTAGATCGGGACACCTAGAAGCCAAGTCAAGTGGGTTGGATGAGATCCAATGGTTGGATATTACTAGATCTAGGTTTTTAAGTGATTACCCTAAGTGGACCACAATCCCTTGAAACAAGGAATGCAAACCCCAAGGCGGATCGTGACAAAAAGACAGTATAGACCTAGGTTTCAAGGCATGGGGATTCCAAATCCATAAAAATCTCAAACACCCACCTCCTAGAAGTGGACAAACTCAAATTTTCAAGGGGGTGCGATTTGCTCAAGGAAGGCCAAAAAGTGGGTTTGGTGGACCAAATCAAGTCCAATGGCCACCAAATTGTAGATCCGGGATGCTAGTGCCCCGATCTATGTACGTTCAAAATTTCAAGTGAACCCAATGGCCAGATCTTAATAGATCTGAGTTTTAAGATGCCAAGAGAATCAAAAGGGGGTTTTGACCCCTCAAAACATGGAGAGATGTCCACAAGGTAGTTTTCACCAAAGTAAAGATGTGGGTATAGGTTATCAAGTGTCTAGATTTCAAATCAAGTGAGATCTCACCTACCCATGTGCTAGATCTAACCCAACAAGCTTCTCTTAGGAAAATCGATTTAGGTTCAATAGGGCTTTTTGCATTGAAAAGTGTGTCAATTTTTAGCCAATCACCACCAAACTATAGATCCAACTAGGGGTGGATCCTATAGAGGTGGGTTTTTAATATCTTTTCAATTGCAAGGCTAGATCTAAGTAGATCTAAGAAATACCAAAATTGGGGTTTTGATTAATTAGGGTTTTATGACCAATGAAGATAGAATGGATGAAAGAGGCACATACCTTGTAGATCTTACCTCAATTGCTTGTGGCCACCTTGCAAGTTGATATCATTCTCCTATGTGTATATTCAAGAGTGAGATCTAAGTGCTCCAACCAAAACGTCCTTCTCCAAGATAGCCAAATCGTCCTCCTCCTACAAGACAAGATCAAAGAAACAAGTCAAGCAAGATGATTATGAAAATGGTAGAGAGATGTAATAGAAAGCATCAACTATGTCACGAAGATACAATAATGATACTCCCTGTCACAAGATCAACCCAAGAGAGAATATGTGGATCCCTCCAACAATAACCCTCATGAAGTCGCCCTCCTCTCTCCAATTCGACTTTCCTGTCAAAAGATTAGTAAAAGCACCAAAATCCACAATGATACATAGAAGAGATACTGTATATTCAATATGCAAGAGAATCCACAATGCAAGAGAGATGTGCTCCACAAAAAATCTTCTATTCCAATATTCCAGAGCTCCAAAGGTGAGCTTTACAATGGGGGGTCTCCTCCTTATATAGGATAATAAAGACCAAAACCCTATACCACTCTATAATACTACATCAAATGAGTGGTTGAGATTATAAGATCTCATCATACAATCAATGGCTAGGATGAACCATAACATAATATCACTTGGATCACCCAATATAACAAAAGCGCCCTCACTAAATGGTACAATGGAGGGTGACGTCATCCCACTAGAGGGATAAAAAGTACAATGATCCACCTCATGATGACTAGGACATGATAAAATAAGCACATGGTGGGGCTAGGAGGCATCAATCCTTACTAGCTCATCCCCAAGGCACAATAAAATAATAAAATATGTCCAATATAATAGAAATGACCAAAACTGTCCTCAGAATCCATGACAGTCAAGCAGTAAATGTCCTCCTGTGATCAATCCGGGCATACCCACATGGTGAAAACTGACTGGAAGATAGTGATGCCACCCTGGAAGACCTCTGTGAAGACCAAATGCCAAAACCTTGCCTCAATTGCCCAAATCGATTTCCTCAGTGACCACTTTATCCCATTTTTTAACTACCTCGGGAACTGTGAAAGTGCCAAAACTGCTTCCTAGGGTGCTAGCGCTGTCCATCTGAGCCCACCAGGCTCTCCGGGAGGGGGGATAAATGGTAATAACAAGTGGCTGGACCACCCCCTCCATCATCATCGCCCTAGGTGAACTGGCCTCTCGGGGCCCCTGCTGCTCAGGCTGGGAAATCAGCCCCCAATCTGGTCAACAAGTGTAAAACTGCATCAATCACTGTCAGAAGTGCCCGGAACTGAAAGATAAGTGTCTCAATGGATCCAGAAGACCCAAATCCACTAGGAATGAGTACTCATACACCGTGGGTTGCCCTAATGGGCCTGCTGTAGGGTCCACCATATATGGACAATATATAATCTGCTGATCTGAAGTAATAATAAACCTGCTGAACTGGATCAAACATCATCGGCATCATATGTCCATCATATGATATCATCATCAAACATGTGGGCCCATAAATCATCATCAATAATCATCCATACATGGTCCACATCATCACGGATCCCAAGAATATATAATCAAGGATAAATCACATCTGTAGACTAAGACAATGCTTCTCTAATCATTCCCACAGCTAAGCTCAAAGTATAAATTCCATTCAGTGGCATTAATCAAGTTAACATATTCCGTTGTTATATAAGATTACTTGCACAATAGTTCAAATGACAAACTTACCCATTGGACATGATCAAACTGCTAGTGAAGGATGAAGGCTAGGAGCAAGGTTGGGCCAAGGGTTTGACTTGTCTAACTTAACTCAAAAATACTTTGGACTGGGAGAAGGGGGAAGCTACAAACTCTGTGCTGGACAAAAGAACACGGGGAATGGCTGTGCCTCACAAATGGATAAGTTGTTTAGAGAGTGCTTATTCAACTTAGGCATCATGTCTACATCAAGTTGATCCAGGTTCATTAGGATCATTCAATTTTATTCCATGGCCTTTTTGGCCTACATAACCCTTCGGATTTCAGATGTGCTGAGAAGCACAACTAGTTGCAGCTTGCATCCAGGGCATGTTTTTCATATATTTATACAAGGTCAGCAATTGTTTAGATATAGCTTTTAAGAACCATTGCTTTTTGGACCTTTCTTATACTCTTCGAGGAGTATTTTTAGCTTTTCATCGCTCTTGCCCTTTTTTGTTTCCATGGGCGAATTTATTAAGTTTCCATAAGTAGAACATGAGCTTTCAGTTTTAGCCAACAACATCTCAAGTGACTAGGGGGAGTTCGAGCCAATGCCAAACATCGGGACAACCGACCAGAATGATTTAGGCCTACAATCCAACTCACCAAAGGCAAGTTCTGTCACCAACTTAGAGCCGAGACACTGAATAAACAGGGATGCGGTCCAAACACAGAGGTAGAAAAATGGGGAAGTCCTCAGTATCAGAAAATCAAATGAGACAAGTCAGGGTTTAAAGTCAAACAGGAAGGTCATGTATGAATGGAGACAAGTGAATATGGAGCCTACACTAGCAGACAACTGGTGTAGGGAAAGAACATGTCTATGTAAGGTGAAAAACCAGTAAGTTTTGTTAAATGACCTAAAAGTGCAAGCAATTGTCCATTTTATGATTTAAAGTTCATTTTAAATAATCTGCCACATCAGGAATAATATACCAAGCACATGCTATGATCATGACTAAATCAACAAGATAATAATCCACAGTCGGTGAGAACATATCCATAGATCATACAACATCATCATAATAATAATCATCAAGTATCATCTGAAACACTGCTGTAATACATCTCTAGGCACTGAACTGAAACTGTAAATGGGATAAGTGGTCACATCAGTCATCAAATCTGAACTCTCAAGGCTCAGCCTTGACACAAGGTCATATACAAATCTGAATAATGTACTGCTCTGATCATGAGTGATCCAAAATATATAGCCATGCTCTGGAATAATGGAAGCTCTGGAATGTGCAGATATCTGCTATACAAGAATAGTAGCCCTGCTACTATGGTGTGATAACAGAATCTTTAGATTAGATTTTTAATTTTTCATCTGGCGACTCCACTAACCTTTTTTCCTTTATAAAGTTTCAAAGAAAAGCAAAAATAGAATTCTTTGTGAGATTATTTAATATGCATATTTTTATTCTCACATGGCGACTCCATTGAAGGGATAAAACCCTTGTTTCTCATACAGTTTGTTGAGACTGTTTGTGTGTAGATGAGCCTGATGCATTACAGTAAAATCTATAAAGCTCACCTTTTGACAGCTCCATTGATTCAGTACCATATTTTCTCCATGATTACTTCAGAATAACATTGCTTGATTCCTGATATGGATGATGAAAGAAAAGAGTATGGTATTCAAGTTTCCAGTGCATTTCCTCCCATCGACTTCTCACACATTCCAGGTTTCCCTAACTCTGAGCCATATCTCCCAATTGATGGATACGTTGAGGCTTCGATTTTTCATGGAAATGGTGATTCACCTGTATTTCACATCATATCTTTTGTTTCACTGTTGGGTGAGGTCAATAGTTGTCACGAGGATAATAAGATGTTGATGTTTGCTAAGTCCCTAAAAGGAGATGCATGGAGGTGGTATTTTGGTCTTCCTAATGGATGCATTACCTCCCTAGCAAATTTCTTTGCTATGTTTTTCCAGAGATGATGGTGATATGATAAGTGTCATGGAAAGAACTTTCACATACCTAAATAACTTGGCAAGGCTGGATGAGTCCATGATTTCCATTACTGAGCAGCCCATCCCAAGTGATTCTTTTGAAGAAGTTCATGAAGCTCCCTCGACTGAAGATTTTGTTGTAAACCATCCTCTTGTCAACATAACTGAAAATATAGAAGATATAGGGTGTTTCCAAACCTATGAAAATGATCATATATGTATTCCTGATTTACCTAAAGAGGAAGCCATTATAGAAGTTGACAAAGAAATTCATGAAGGGTCTCCTTTTCCAATTGAAGATTTTTCAAAAGAGCTCCCTCAATCTGGCATTGAAGATTTGGGATCTCAAGATTACTTCAGTGTAAATGATGATGCTAGTACTTCAGATTCACCTCAGGAAGAAACCATTACAAAAGCCTCTAAAGAAACCTGTAATGAATTTTGTATGGTTTATGATGACACTCCTCCATTTTCTCCACATAATGGTGAAGTCTTGGACATCTTTACACCTTGTAATATCTTTCAAACCAAGCCTTCTGAGGATGAGTATCATGCTCATGAAAATTGTGCAAGTTGGCTTCCTTGTGATATCTTTGAAAGCACTCTTTTCGAAGATGAGGATGGGTATGGCCAGGATTGTGATGCAATAGACAAAGACTCCCCTTTCATTTACAAGGATGGGTATGATGATTATTGGACGGGTTTAGAAAAACCCATCTTTGATATATCAAGAGAGGGGAGTGTTGATTTTGAGACCTTGGGGAATCTTAACATGGAAGAGGAACATACAGATACTTCTCATGATCAATCAGAGCAATGCATAAGTATTAGTAATGAAGACTTGGATCAGCAGTATAACGAAGAGTTGGATAGGATGAAATCAGTGGAATGTCGGTTTCAACCTTCATCAGCACATTCTGAGGTTCCTTATGATTTGGAGCAGCTTGGGGCTTATACTTTCACAGAAATAAACTATCAGAAGAGCCCTTCAGACCAATATGATGAGGTAGTTGGTCTGTCTTATCATTCCGAGTTTTTTCTCAGCCCTATCCAGTCATGGGTAGAAGAGGCCTGCATGAGGACTTACCATTTGGGCAAGTACTTCAAAGATTTATCATACACCTTTGATCTACCATCCAATCTTTCAATCCAGAATTATCATGCAGGTTTGCATTTTCTAAGCAAGGTACCCTTGTTTTGGCTGGTAACCAAACACAAGGTTAAAAGTTTTTATATTGATAAAATGTTGAGATGGTTGCATTGGATTTATCATTTTACTTAGCATTTTATTTTGTTATGCTTAGAGTAGGAAAATAAGTTCTATCAAAAGTTTAACCTAGAGGGTTACTGTTATCACACAGCTTGTAGTTGCCCCTAGAGGTATCCCATCCGGGACGGTAGAGGAGGCAGGCAACTAAAGAGGTGACCCAAGAGATGCCACGGTTCCCAATGCAAGGTGGGAGTCACGTCAACCGAGGCACTCTTCGCTTTAGGTCAGGGTGTAACAAGACCTAGGGGGAGACCCTATAACAAATCAGAGTTGATTGGACCCAAACAGAGGTTTCTAAGGGTAAGTAAATGTGGAGTTACGGAAACCAATGCAAGGCTAAGTGGACCTAAGAGTTAAGGTATGGTTGAAGGTGGTGTTAGTGTTTCAACCTATGTATGGTTTAGGCCACATGATGAGGTATGATGACTAGGTGTAGTACCATGTGTTTACACAAGTGGGTCTTGTTTTCTTGGGAATTGTGAAATGGTCTTAAGTGGGCCCACAAGGTGAAGCTAGGTGTAGTGTAGGTACTAGAGGTTAGGTAATGACTAGCTCTATAGATCCAAGTTGATTCTAGAAGTACCCATGTGCTAGATCTAGGTTTTGACACAAATCCCAAGGAGTGCGACTTGCTTTGAGGATGACTAGTGCTTTGTTAAGTGGGCTAATGGGGTCAAAAGGTCTGTCAAAGTGTAGATCGGGACACCTAGAAGCCAAGTCAAGTGGGCTAAATGAGATCTAATGGTTGGATCTTGCTAGATCTAGGTTTTAAAGTAATAACCCTAAGTGGACCACAATCCCTTGAAACAAGGAATGCTACCCCCAAGGCGGATCGTGACAAAAAGACAGTCTAGACCTAGGTTTCAAGGTATGGGCATCCCAAATCCATGAAAATCTCAAACACCCACCTCCTTAAAGTGGGCAAACTCACTTACCCAAGGGAGTGCGACTTTGCTCAAGGAGGGCTAAAATAAGGGTTGAGTGGACCAAATCAAGTCCAATGGCCACCAAATTGTAGATCCAAGTAGCTAGTACCCCGATCTATGCATGTTCAAAAAATCAAGTCAATCCAAGGGCTAGATCTTAGTAGATCTGAGTTTTGAGGTGCCAATAAATTCAAAAGGGGGTTTTAGCCCCTTAAAACATGGAGAGATGTCCACATGGTAGATTTCACCAAAGTAAGAATCTGGGGATAGGTTATCAAGTGTCTAGATTGCAAATCAAGTGGGATCTCACCTACCCATGTGCTAGATCTAACCAAACAAGCCTCTCACTGGGAAGTGTGATTTGGGTCAAAGAGGGCTTTTTTGCCTTGAAAAGTGGGTTAATTTTAAGCCAATCACCACCAAACTATAGATCCAACTAGGGGTGGATGCTGTAGAGGTGGGTTTTCAATATCTTCTCAAGAGCAAGGCTAGATCTAAATAGATCTAAGAAAAACCAAAATTGGGGTTTTAATGAATTACGGTTTTATGACCAATGAAGATAGAATGGATGAAAGAGGCACATACCTTGTAGATCTTACCTCAATTGCTTATGGCCACCTTGCAAATTGATAGCATTCTCCTATGTGTATATTCAAGAGTGAGATCCAAGAGCTTCAACCAAAACGTCCTTCTCCAAGATAGCCAAATCGTCCTCCTCCTACAAGACAAGATCAAAGAAACAAGTCAAGCAAGATGATTATGAAAATGGTAGAAAGATGTAATAGAAAGCATCAACTATGTCACAAAGATACAATAATGATACTCCCTGTCACAAGATCAACCCAAGAGAGAATATGTGGATCCCTCCAACAATAACCCTCATGAAGTCGCCCTCCTCTCCACCAATTCGACTTTCCTGTCAAAAGATTAGAAGAAGCACCAAAATCCACAATGATACATAGAAGAGATATTGTATATTCAATATGCAAGAGAATCCACAATGCAAGAGAGATGTGCTCCACAAAAAATCTTCTATTCCAATATTCTAGAGCTCCAAAGGTGAGCTTTACAATGGGGGGTCTCCTCTTTATATAGGATAATAAAGACCAAAACCCTATACCACTCTACAATACTACATCAAATGAGTGGTTGAGATTAAAAGATCTCATCATACAATCAATGGCTAAGATGACCCATAACAATATATCACATGGATCACTCAATATAACAATAGCGCCCCCACTAAATGGTACAATAAGAGGGTGACGTCATCCACTAGAGAGACACAAGTACCCAAAATCCACCACATGGTGACTAGGACATGACAATATAAGCTCATGGTGGGGTTAGGAGGCATCAATCCTTACTAGCTCATCCCCAAGGCACAATAAAATAATAAAATGTCCAATATAATGTAAATGACCAAAACTGTCCTCAGAATCCATGACAGTCAAGCAGTAAATGTCCTCCTGTGATCAATCCGGGCATACCCACATGGTGAAAACTGACTGGAAGATAGTGATGCCGCCCTAGAAGACCTCTGTGAAAACCAAATGCCAAAACCTTGCCTCAATTGCCCAAATCGATTTCCTCAGTGACCACTTTATCCCATTTTTTAACTGCCTCGGGAACTGTGAAAGTGCCAAAACTGCCTCCTAGGGTGCTAGCGCTGTCCATCTGAGCCCACCAGGCTCTCCAGAAGGGGGGGTAAATGGTAAAAACAAGTGGTTGGACCACCCCCTCCATCATCAACGCCCTAGGTGAACTGGCCTCTCGGGGCCCCTGCTGCTCAGGCTGGGAAATCAACCCCAAATCTGGTCAACAAGTATAAAACTGCATCAATCATTGTCAGAAGTGCCCGGAACTGAAAGATAAGTGTCTCAATGGATCCAGAAGACCCAAATCCACTAGAAATGTGTACTCATACACCATGGGTTGCCCTAATGGGCCCGCTGTAGGGTCCACCATATATGGACAATGTATAATCTGCTGATCTGAAGTAGTAATAAACCTGCTGAACTAGATCAAACATCATCTGCATCATATGTCCATCATATGATATCATCATCAAACATGTGGGCCCATCAATCATCATCAATAATCATCCATACATGGTCCACATCATCACGGATCCCAAGAATATACAACCAAGGATAAATCACATCAGTAGACTAAGACAATGCTTCTCTAATCATTCTCACAGTTAAGCTCAAAGTATAACATCCATTCAGTGGCATTAATTAAGTTAGCATATTCTGTTGTTATATAAAATTACTTGCACAATAGTTCAAATGACAAACTCACCCATTGGACATGGTCAAACTGCTAGTGAAGGATGATGGCTAGGAACAAGGTTGGGCCAAGGGGTTGACTTGTGTAACTTAACTTAAAAATACTTTGGACTGGGAGAAAGGGGAAAGCTACAAATTCTGTGCTGGACAAAAGAACACGGGGGATGGCTGTGTCTCACAAATGGATAAGTTGTTTAGAGAGTGCTTATTCAACTTAGGCATCATGTCTACATCAAGTTGATCCAGGTTCATTAGGATCATTCAATTTTATTCCATGGCCTTTTTGGCCTACATAACCCTTCAGATTTCAGATGTGCTGAGAAGCACAACTAGTTGCAGCTTGCATCCAGGGCATGTTTTCACATATATATAAGGTCAGCAATTGTTTAGATATAACTTTTAAGAACCATTGCTTTTTGGACCTTTTTTTATACTCTTCGCGGAGTATTTTCAGCTGTTCATCGCTCTTGCCCTTTTTTTTTGTTTCCATGGGCGAATTTTTAAGTTTCCATAGGTAGAACATGAACTTTCAGTTTTAGCCAACAACATCTCAAGTGACGGGGGATTTCGAGCCAATGCCAAACATCGGGACAACCGACCAGAATGATTTAGGCCTACAATCCAACTCACCAAAGGCAAGTTTTGTCACCAACTCAGAGCCGAGACACTGAATACACAGGGATGCGGTCCAAACACAGAGGTAGAAAAATGGGGAAGTCCTCGGTATCAGAAAGTCAAATGAGACCAGTCAAGGTTTAAAGTCAAACAGGAAGGTCATGTATGGATGGAGTCAAGTGAATATGGAGCCTACACTAGCAGACAACTGGTGTCAAGAAAGACCATATCTATGTAAGGTGAAAAACTAGTGGGCTTTGTTAAATGACCTAAATGTGCAAGCAATTGTCCATTTTATGAATTACAGTTCATTTTAAACAGTTTGCCACATCAGGAATAATATACCAAGCACATGCTGTAATCATGACTAAATCAACAAGATAATAATCCACAGTCAGTGATAACATATCCATAGATCATACAACATCATCAAAAATAATAATCATCATGCACCATCCGAAACACTGCTGCAATACATCTCTAGGCACTGAACTGAAACTGTATGGGATAAAGGGTCACATCGGTCATCAAATCTGAACTCTCAAGGCTCAGTCTTGAGACAAGGTCAAACATACATCTGAATAATATACTGCTCTGATCATGAGTGATCCAAAATATATAGCCATGCTCTGGAATAATGGAAGCTCTGGAATGTGCAGATATCTGCTGAACAAGGATAGTAGGCCTGCTACTATAGTGTGATAACAGTTACGTTGATTCAGATTGGGCAGCCAGTGCTGCAGATAGGAAGAGCACTTCGGGTTGCTGCTTCAGTATGGGATCAGGTGTGATCTCTTGGTTTAGCAGGAAGCAATCCTGCGTAGCATTGAGTACAGCCGAAGCAGAGTATGTCGCAGCTTGTTTGTCTAGTTGTGAGGCAGTATGGCTAAGGAAGCTACTGTTTGATTTATTTGATCTCCCGTTGGATGCTACCTGTATCTATTTTGACAACCAGAGTTGTGTGAAGTTGTCAAAGAACCCGGTGTTCCATGACAGGTCGAAGCACATCGAGATCAAATATCACTATATCAGGGATATGGTGCAGAGAGGAGCAGTGAAGCTCCAGTATGTTGCGACAGATGAGCAGATTGCAGATGTGTTGACCAAACCACTAGCCAGAGTGAAGTTTGAGTACTTCAGAGAGAGGCTTGGTGTTCTTCAGATAGAAGATACTTAGAGGTTTTATTGACGCTCGTAATTAGTCCTGGGATCCACAGGATGGCCAGCTCGCAGAGATGATGAAGACCTACAGGAGGCTAGACCTACAACCAACATGAAAAAGGGTTGGCTCTGTAGAACTTCCTATGACGAGAAGAATTGGAGATATCCTAGTGATCGAGATGACGAGTACAGCAGCAGTGACGATGATGCTCTGTGATCTAGTGACGATGATCCAACTCCAGAATTGAAGACTTGTGCCGATATGTATTGATGACCTGTGTCTAGAGAATACCTTCCTAGTTAAGAGGGAGTGTTGATGTATTTGTAACTTCAGAAGATATTCTTCTATGTATTACACTTGTACTTTATTATATTCATGATGGAGATGTATTATTCCTCCAATCAGAAGTGTCGTCATTTGTATTTGTAAGTGTCGCAACTTATATTTGATGGGTTATTAGACGACCAGTGTGGGGTCGACCCTGCTTGTGTCATGTGAGTGGGTTATCAGGCTTCCTTAGGAAGTCGGCCCAGCTAGAATTAAAGGCAAGTTAAGTTGTGTATAAATAGAGATTGAGTGTGTCTCATTCACTCACTCATCCAACTCGCATTAGTTGAGAGAGGAGTGCACACAAGTGGAGGAGGAGTAGCTACTGGAGTCATCTATCTTTTGGGATTGATCTTTGTGATCTTTGTATTGAGGCTTATTCTATCTTTGAGGAAGTTGCGTGGTTTTTCACCTTTTTGGTTTTCCCCGAGGAAACTCTATGTCTCTTGTGTTTATGATTGTTATGCTGTGCATGTTATTCTCTTAGTAAGATCCTAGATAATGTTTGAATGAAATTATCGAAGAATTAACAGAGCAAGTGGGATTTAAGGCTCCCACAGCCCCCTTCCCCATCCGAGGAAGGCCCGTATCTGCCTTTTTTGCTTTTTTTGTGCTTTAGTTAGTATTTTTGCTAGATTAGCTTTTACTTTTCGTAATTAGATCTAGATTTGATTTCATTCTTTTGCTTTACATTTTTTGGGGGAAAATAAATACTAACCCCTACGCATTCCCAAATGACTGTTCATGGATAAGGGCTTGCCCGAGTACGAAAACGGGAAAGAGATTCATAGGTAGTAATTATAAAACAATTTCTTGCTTTGTTTTTTATGTTCCATATAAAAAACCATTGTTAAAACCTTTAAAAGCAATCAAGACTCCCATTTCGTATGCTTTGCACCTTTGCGGTTCGTCCAACCAGTTGGGTGCATCAAAAGGGATTGGAGTGACTAGTAATTAGTTCTCATGCTTTATAATTAACCTCCCTAAATGGAAATCCAATGTTAATTTCGAAGTCATTTTGTTGTGGGCAAAGTTTGCAAAGGAAGCAGGAACCTGCTAGAAAGTGACATTGGAGCCACGTCAAGCTACACCCTCGTTTGGTGTAGCGTTGGACATCTCCCCGTGACTCCATCTAGACCACATGTCCTTGTGCGGAACCACACAAAGTGAAATCCGGACACATTCCCAGTACCGTAGGGTATATCGGGAATCCCCCTTCCCCTTTAACCCACTCATCATTCCATTAATTTAAAACTGACCAAGTACATTGCAAAACACTTTACATTTCAACAACACTATTTTTATTTGACTGCATTGGCACTGATCTCCAAGTTGCAACAATACATTTCATTTTCTTTGTACCAGTTCATTGTTGTTGATTAATCTTTATACGCTGATGTTATATCTTTATATGCTGTCAAACTATTTTATGTTTTTGCAATAAACCTTACTTCAGTATTTCATTCCAAAAAACTCCTAAAAACAATCACTTCCATCCTTAAACAACTAAAAATAACTTAAGAGCCTTAGAAACTCTTTAATAGGGTCTACCCCCCTTGGCTTCGATTAGGAGTTTTCCTAAACAAAGGAGTCAGGATCAGGTGACATCACCTGACTCAAGACTTTCCCCCAATGACACATTTAGCAGCTTTAAAGGTTTTTGTTGCTTTCCCCCTAGGTGTGCTTTTTGGTGGCAACACATCGCAGTGAAGCACGACTCGTTGGAGACCCGTGGGTACTCGCGAGTCTGCCCGAGTCAGCACCTAGGACGAGTAACCCGACAATACTCATAGCAAAACTCGTTAAGCTCAGCACACTTGTCAAAATCGCCCAGACTCGTCGAGACTCGCCATATACTTGTCAAAATCGCCCAGACTCGCCAAAGCATAGGAAAAAAGACCCCGCCAAATCTCAACCAAAAAAATAAATTTGTTTCAGTTCGTTGTAGAAATTCGGATCCAGTTAAGTTAGGATGCATTCTGACATGGGTTCGCTGAGAAATTTAGATCGTATTCATGCTGGAAACACCTCACTGTTTCCATCCCTGTGGGCCGCGGCTTGCTAATGCTAACAATAAATTGTGTGTTTGTTTCCCCTCAGACGGCCGGTTAACCCTGAAGTTTGCAAAAGTCGTGCATTATTTTCTTCTGTCGTGTATTAATTTCCCTCCAGGCGGCCATTCAGCGTGAATTATTGTTTGCATAACAATAATATTATTTATAAATTATAAAGTGTTGAATCAAACTGGAAGATTGGAGAGAAATCTGATGGCTTTGGAGTATATTGGCTCGCAAATGTGCCCGACCTTTACTAGAACTTATGGACCCGAAATGGATTCTAGGATAATTTCGTTGGCGACTTATAAAAATTTAAAATTTTGGGTCTCAAACTTATCTTGGCTGATGTCACCAACTTCTCAAGTCATCAACCGTGGTTTTCTCCTTTATATAAAGTATAAAGGTTAAAACTTAAACATTTTTATTGTATTAATAATTTAAATACATATTATATATGTATATTATATTTTTTCAATATATATATATAAACTTTAAAGATTAATCTCTTTCTATATTATATTTTTCAAATTTTATTATTTTATATATGTATATTATATTTTTTCAAATTATATATATATATAAAGATTAATCTCTTTATATATTATGTTTTTCAAATTTTATTATTTTATATATGTATATTATAATTTCAAATTATATATATATATTATATATATCATATAAAGATTAATCTCTTTTTTTGCCCAAAATTTACCATATTTTCCTATTTGCCGAGTCTTGCCGAGTCTATCCCGAGTCTTTAATGAGTCTTCCCCGAGTCGACGAGTCATATGCCAGCCGAGTCTTTGCCGAGTCCGAGTCGTGCAACATTGACACATCGTATGCATACTCTATTGGTATCAAATATCTTGAACTCCAAAATGGTGTGGAGGCCATTGTCTCACGACGTAGCAAAAATGAATAGGACTGAGTATAATTTGAGGTGGCAAGCCAACTTATCATTGTTCAGGAAGTAGAAAAGCATAAAGAGGTGTCTTGACTCTGGGACCATGAGACTGAGAATATGATTGAGTAAACTGTTAAAAAAGAATTCTGAATATTCTTTGAATATGGACCAAACACCTATGTGATATGAGAAGGTAAAAGCTAAAGAAAGAAAGGGGTGGCAAGGACATTAAAGACGTCCTCTGCAGCCTGCCATTTACATTATTTGCCCTCTACATCAACAAATCAAACATTAGAAAAAGATCTGGTTGACATCACATTGAATGAGGACATGATGGATCTGTCACCACTTTATTCACAAATTACAGTTGTAGATGATATGGTGCTAATCGCATGCAGAAGTTAAACCCTAAAAGAAACTTAGGCACTCTAGAATTCTGCATGCAAATAGCAAAATATAAATGTTTTTGGGTAGAACACTTAACAAACTTGTGATGGTAAGCAATAAATAGTATGAAAGAAGGCTTTTTTTGGTTTTCCTTCTCACTTGAGAATTAAAACATAGGAAGAGAGCTAACTTGGAGGAAGATTCTTGAAAATCTGGTCCTGGTTTACTTTGGGAGGGAACATGAGTTAGGATAGCACTCTAAATAGGTTTATACCTAGTTACAAAAATGCCATTACACACTTGAAGAATATTATGACCTATTGCTTACAACCAGTCAGGCCATGGTTTTATTTTTAAGAGAGCACAGTAGTTGAATGTTTATGTGTCTGTAGTTTAAGGTAATGACATAAATTTTCATGAGTTCATCTTTGCTTGTTTCATTCCTGCACTCTTCCTTTCGTGTTAGTCTGATTATTAGGTGAGATGGAAAGGAGAAAAAGCTTTATTCACGAGTTGCATGTTTCTTTCTCAGTGAAATGTATACTTATCCTTCATTTCATGCCTGGAATTATGTGATTAACTGTCATTGTTTTTACTCATTTCATACCAAACAGGTCATCAAAGGATGGGACCGAGGTATACTAGGAGGGGATGGAATTCCTCCTATGCTGTCGGGTAATACCTTGGCAGCAATCCAAATGCTTGTGACTTATTTTATGTTTTTGAGGGGGATTCTTTGCTGAAGCTCATTTGTGAATTTCCTGTTGTCATTCCAGGTGGAAAACGAACATTGAAGATTCCTCCAGAGCTTGGCTATGGTGTAAGAGGGGCAGGATGCAGAGGAGGTGAGGCTGTTAATGCTTTATTTACAAAACTAAGAAGGAAAAAGATTTACCTGTTTGTGTGTTTGCTAATTGCTTGAGTTACTTTTTGGTTGTGTTTCTTAGAGTTATACCTTTTAAATTATATACACTGCAATGCTAATGTCTGTGGAAGTCTTCTAAATATCATAAAAATAAGTATTAGGATTCTTCCTTTAATTTTTTCTGAGTGCTTACCATTAAATGCTAAGGCAGAATTGTTGTTGTCACTAAGGCTAATAAGTTAATAACTTTATCCATTGCCATTTCTCGCCATGACATCCCCTGCTCTTTTAGAGGGCTAAAAGTAAATATACCACACACTTGGGGGAATTGAGCCCATGCAGGGGGAACATCACCACCTCCTACTGATCAACCAGTCAAGTCTTGATGCAGCCTAGGATGTCATGCAAAACACAGCCACACTGTGCTGCCAATTTACACTCAGAAGACAACAAATCTAAGAAGCACACACAAAATTTTTAAAACACAAGCACACAAAGGGGAAAACTAAATTTGCACAGCCATAATGCTTCAATGGGCTTCTACTGCTGCACTAATTACAGAGGCAAATGCTCTTCTCTTAAAAAACCAGATTGGGAGGGCTTGCTGGTCTTAGTCTCAGGCAGGCATACAAGTGGTTCAAAAACAGGGACAAATAAAAGAAAACAAAATTTATTTACCTTGGTTCCTTATGCTTGACCGCTGCTGCACAACTTTCCTCTCTTGATTAATTCTTCTGCTTTTTCATTACCTTCTCTGTTTCTTCATTCTCTTCTTTTTATCTGTTCTTCTATTCTCTCTCGTCAATATCTGTTGGAACAGCCACAGTATATACCCAACAATCTCTATCATTGACAGTTCTATCTAGCTGTCTACTGGAATTGCCTCCTCCTCTTCTTCCTCTCTCTTTCTCTCACTTCTAGTTTCCTCCTCTTCTTGTCTCTGCAATTCTGCCTGTTACCTCTCATTCTATATGAGGCCTTGTTACCGCACAAACTAGCACATATAGTTAAAGCCCCAAAGATCGCTACTAGTTCACATTAACTTGAGAGGTGTTACCCACTATCACCATGATAACTACCTCTATGCACTTCTGGTTGGCTCTTCTCCAACTCGAGAGGGCGTCCCTAGATAGGATTGCTAGGCTATGGCAATGAGGGCACAAGGTGATTTGGAAGAGATAGCATTAGCAAAACGGGGTTGTAGTTTCTAGGGTTTTTTGAATAAGTGGAGAGACATGGAGATTAGTGTCAATATCCAACTAGGGCAATGGAGTTAATGCGAATCAAATGGCAAGTGAGGCCGAGAAGAATGGTCTTCAAGAATTGGTCTACTTCCTTCAAAGGTTAGGGGTTGGGACACACTAGTCACATCACCGAATTGAGGATAAACAATGGACTTCAAGAAGGAGTTCCAACGGGGGGAAAGTCCCTAGCCACCCAAGATCAACTATGGAGAAGGGAAATACCTTAAAACCCTTGCCAACAAGCCCGAACACATATCAAGACAAGGTCTAAAACACTCACCCAAACCAACAAAGAAAATGTGCAAGCCAATAGCTTAGGACATGGAGATTAGTGTCAATATCCAACTAGGGCAATGGAGTTAATGCGAATCAAATGGCAAGTGAGGCCGAGAAGAATGGTCTTCAAGAATTGGTCTACTTCCTTCAAAGGTTAGGGGTTGGGACACACTAGTCACATCACCGAATTGAGGATAAACAATGGACTTCAAGAAGGAGTTCCAACGGGGGGAAAGTCCCTAGCCACCCAAGATCAACTATGGAGAAGGGAAATACCTTAAAACCCATGCCAACAAGCCCGAACACATATCAAGACAAGGTCTAAAACACTCACCCAAACCAACAAAGAAAATGTGCAAGCCAATAGCTTAGGACATGGAGATTAGTGTCAATATCCAACTAGGGCAATGGAGTTAATGCGAATCAAATGGCAAGTGAGGCCGAGAAGAATGGTCTTCAAGAATTGGTCTACTTCCTTCAAAGGTTAGGGGTTGGGACACACTAGTCACATCACCGAATTGAGGATAAACAATGGACTTCAAGAAGGAGTTCCAACGGGGGGAAAGTCCCTAGCCACCCAAGATCAACTATGGAGAAGGGAAATACCTTAAAACCCTTGCCAACAAGCCCGAACACATATCAAGACAAGGTCTAAAACACTCACCCAAACCAACAAAGAAAATGTGCAAGCCAATAGCTTAGGACATGGAGATTAGTGTCAATATCCAACTAGGGCAATGGAGTTAATGCGAATCAAATGGCAAGTGAGGCCGAGAAGAATGGTCTTCAAGAATTGGTCTACTTCCTTCAAAGGTTAGGGGTTGGGACACACTAGTCACATCACCGAATTGAGGATAAACAATGGACTTCAAGAAGGAGTTCCAACGGGGGGAAAGTCCCTAGCCACCCAAGATCAACTATGGAGAAGGGAAATACCTTAAAACCCATGCCAACAAGCCCGAACACATATCAAGACAAGGTCTAAAACACTCACCCAAACCAACAAAGAAAATGTGCAAGCCAATAGCTTAGGACACCCTCCTTCTAACTATTCTTGGATCAATCATGAGAGGTTCGTAGTGTTAGTGTTTTTACTTATAGCAGTATAATAAGCAATAAAAGGATCACTGAAAGAACAACCATGCACAAAAAAAATAGACAACACTTTACCCTGGGAAAACCCAAACTCGGGAAAAACCCAACAACCCTTTCTTACTTTGAGATTTAGTACAATGAAGATAAAAAGTACAAAATGAGTCAATGTCCAAGAAATCAACCACACTTGTCTTCTAGTACCCATAGAATGCGAACTACTTCACTTGAGCGAACTTCCTTGAGCTGGATTATGAAATGAGGGAGCCAACACTTCTATTTATACATTACTTTTAGTAAAATTCCCTTACTGAGACGACTTGTCCTTTTGCAATATAAAAATACATTTAATGTTTGTTTTACATCTGTAGATCGATTGGGCTAGTAGGGATGCTTCACATAGCTATAACAACAACACTCCCTCTTAGCTAGAGAGGTATCATCACACTGGAACTCATCGAGCATCATCTGGTCATCACAACTGGACTCGTACATCTTGGCATCATCATGGCTAACCTCGTACATGTTTTGATCGTCACGGATGGACTAGTACATCTTGGCATCATCACGGTTGGACTCGTACATCTTTTGATCGTCACGACTGGACTAGTACATCTCTTCATCATAAGAAAAGGGTCAACATCGTCAATACAGAACGAAAGCCTATATAGGGATCAAATATAGTCTATACAAGAGTCCTCTCCATATTGGAAAAAATTCCTCACAAGAAAAACAATCCTAACTGGACTAAGCTCATTATGGTCTATAGGGACCACCTACCCTAATTGGACTGAACTCTTTGTCAGTCTACTAGGACCGCCTGTTTTAATTGGACTAAACTCTTTGTTGGTCTACTAGGACCGCCTATTCTAACTGGACTAAACTCATTATCGGTATACAAGGATCGCTTGTCCTAACTGGACTGAGTTCATTGTCGGTCTACAAGGACCACCTGTCCTGAACATATTTCATTATTGGTCTACAAGGACCGCTTGTCTTGAACAAAGTTCATTATTGGTCTACAAGGACCGCTTGTCCTACCTGGACTATGAGCACTCCCTCTCACTAAGGGAAGCATTCTTCAATACTCCAAGTCTTTCATGGAAGTACACAAACTTCATTTTGGAAAGAGGCTTGGTGAGAATGTTTGCAACTTGTTCATCTATCGGAATATACTGTAGCTGAACTGCTCCTCTCTGTACCATATCTCTGATATAGTGGTACTTGATTTCCACATGCTTCGATCTGTCATGAGATACAAGGTTCACTGAAAGCTTCACATAGCTTTGATTGTCACAGTGAATCACAGTAGGCTCAAGTGTCTGCCCGAACAATCCTGCAAAGAGCTTCCGAAGCCATACTGCTTCTCGTGCCTCCACACTTGCTGCAATATACTCTGCTTCTGCAGTGATCAATGCTACTAAGGGCTATGTTACGATGGTACTAGCACCAACATACTTGCAGAGGTGCCCCAGGGAGAGGGTGTCTTTTTTCTGACCAGGAGGGGTGTTTAGCTAGCTTATTCTGAGGTGGGGTTATGGCCAGACCCTCTGGTTTCTCCTCTGGAAGTACTTTGGCTTAATGGCATCGCTGAATGTCTCATAAAAGGGTTTAAAACCCTAAGGTTGGTGTCCGGGGTTTCCAAGGGTGGGTCATTGGGTCACATGACCCTGACCTTGTTTTATCACTCTAGCGGCAGGTTCTTCAACATTGAGGCATATATTCATCCTTCAGAGCACCTTTAGCACCCTCCTGGCCCTCCAGTCCAGTAGCGCCCTCTCTCCTCCAGTCCAGCAGCGCCCTCTCTCCGGGGCCTCCTTCAGAGGATGACGTCATCCTCCTGGGCAGACTGTTTGCTTGCTAAAAGGGGGGGGGGTGTTGAGGGATTTTTATCACTGATGGGGTTAGTTGGGGCATGACGAACCACCCCCTACACAGTCTGGCCTTCAGTTTGGTCAAATTTGGCTTTGTTCATCCATTTTGCTCATGTTTGGGTCAAATATGGGGAAAAATACCCAATTTACCCACTTTTATCATTATTTTATATTATTTTTGTTTTAATTTTAAGTTGATGTTTTTAATATTAAATTGACCTTATTTTATGTAAAAGTGAGTGTGAGATCATATAAATTCAATCTCCTCACTTCATTTTCATCATCAACTCTTGGGATAATTTCATTATGTCTGCTATTTTCCCTAACTAGGGCTCTTTGAAGGGATGAACTCTTTGATGAAGGTTATTTTGCAAGTTTGAAGCATTTCTTGGAAGTTTTACTATTGTTCATGCCATTGCTAAAGTGAGGCTAGAGTTGTTTGCTTAACACATGCACTTGGAGGTATCTATACTTTTGGTTTGATGTCTCTTAGTCAATTTGTATGAAAGTGATGCTTGTTAGGGTTGAATGGAAGCCATTGTTGCTTCATTTTGTCTTGATTAGCATTTCATTTTTGTCTTTGATCACCCTTGCATTCAAGCTTGAGCTTTAGGTCTTCAAGTTTTGCTAGGCTAGGTCTCCTCAACGAATCTCAAAGATTGTTGATGTTAGCCCTAATTGCCAAGCTTGCCAAGTACCATCTCAAGGAGGGTAACTCCTCTCATTGATGCCCTAGGGTTGGGTAGATAGTTTTCTCTTGAAACCCTAAGTTGTTCATCTACTTCTTTAACCTAAATTTTCTGAGTTTGTATTTTTGTAAATATTATTGTTAGGTTAAACTTGCATTTTCATTGTAGAATTAGGATTAGAATTAGGTATGCAATTTTATAACAGATCCTCAATTTTTTTTTTTTTGCATTTTTGGTCTCCCTAAAATTACGGCCCTTCCTCCTATGATTTCAGCCTGCTCTAATTGTCCCTAAAAACCCTAGGGCAAAATTTTAGGAGCCTTAAAAACCCCAAAATTATCAAAGTCTCCCTAAAAAAACCCTAATTTCTGAGTTTTGTTTACTTCGTACATATTATGTTAGGTTAGTTTTGTTATTTTTTATGAATTAGATTTTCTAATTTTTTTTCATAAATTTCATTTTAAATTTCCAAAAAAAATCAAACCCTAATTTCTGCATAAAACCCTAACCTACAGACCTAAAGCTATCCTAAACTCTTTCCCCTTTACCTGCAAGCCTTTGCTTCCCTACACTCCTCACCACCCTTTCTTCTCCACCGAACCTTCCTCCCTTTTCTCTTGGCCCTCTCCTTCCCTTGGCTGCCCATCCAAGCCCTCTCCTTTGGCATACACAGGTCTGCAATTAAAACTGCAGACCTTGTGTGTTGCCCTTTCACCCTACATCTGCACACTAAACATAAAATCAAGGAAGTCAGCACATTATTTTAGATAGTTATTGGTTTATTCATTGATTAGTTTGTCACATTTCTTACCAAAAGTTAGATCTCTGCTGCAACTTTTTATGTACAAATCTGGAAATTACCCTTGGTTACATGTATGCTACAAAACCTGAAGGTGATAAATTACGAAGGAATGTCTTGTTGAATCTAACGTTGCAGCTGAATGACATTGAATGATACTCCTTTAAACCTGCTTAATGATAGATCACATCAATTATATTATTTCACTTCTGCTGATATAACATGTTAATCATAATTACCTACAGATCTGAAATGATTAATGCTGGTTATTCTCTGTTGAACTGACATTTGTGCTCAAGAAATTTTGCAAAGGTTACTTCTATGCTACTGCTGAATGGTTATATTGGATGAACCTTGTTGATGATGAAACACTGGGTGCTACCAAAGGACCGAACACCAAGAGCAACCACTTCACACAAACAGATCACAGATCAACACACCGATGTTTTGACGTGGTTTAAACCCTCTTGAGGGAAACACTCCACGGCCCCGGCCAAATAGCTTCTACGGGACAATTTATTATGCAAAGAAAGAAAGTTACAAATGAGCTTCTCATAATCGATCAACTAAACAATGACCCTCCATGCTCTTTAAATAGAGATCATGGACCAATCGGGTGTTAAGCCACGAATCAAGGTTAGGTTTGATCTAAGAGAAGTTGAGCCGTCGGATCACTCTATGTCGGAAACATATCGTGACCGTCGGATTAAGTATTTACAAATGCATACTAATGCATACTAAAGAAACACACTATCCCTAACGGATATATTACACAAGTTGATCTTAACTAACTCCTAAGTGTCTAAATATCCTAACATCCCCCCTTAAGAACAACTTGGGATAGGATTGAAGGATTTACAAACGTGACACTATTAGGAGAAGGAAGGAGGCATTAGAGCCTATTCCCCCTTAATGACAAGTTCCTGAACTCCTAACATAGATCGAAGTTTAGAAAACTTCGCTTCTGCAAGAGACTTGGTGAAGATGTCTGCAACTTGATCATCTGTAGGGCAAAAGAGCACTTCAAGAACATGATCATGAACAAGATTTCTGATGAAGTGCATATGTAGCTCAATGTGTTTGCTGCGTTGATGTAGAACTGGATCTTTGACAAGCTTGATGGCACTTTGATTGTCGCACCAAAGTGGAGTAGGCTGCTGCTGCTCGAATCCAAACTCTGAAAGGATCTGTCGAAGCCATAAAGCTTCCTGACTGGCATTAACTGCTGCTCGATATTCTGCCTCTGCTGAAGAAAGAGCAAGAGCTTGTTGTTTCTTACAAGCCCAATTAATAGGTCCAGATCCTAGATTGAAAACATAACCTGCAGTAGACTTTCGATCATCAGGATCGCCGGCCCAATCTGAATCAGTGAAACCAACCAACAAAGGTTTCCCCCCTGTACTGTAATGAATCCCAAACTGAACTGTACCTCGAATATATCGAAGTATTCTTTTAGCTGCTTTCCAGTGACTTTCATGAGGTGTCTGCATATAATGGGCAACACAACCAACAGCAAAGGAAAGGTCAGGACGGGAATGAGTCAAGTATAAGAGACTACCAACAAGCTGGCGATACAAGGTGGCATCGACTTCAGGTGAAGTACAAGTGGCAGAAAGTTTGACTCCAGACTGGAAGGGAGAAGGGGCTGGTGTACAATCTTCCATGTGAAAGCGACGAAGAAGGTCACAAGCATACTTAGACTGAGAAAGAAAGATTCCTTCTTTGGTTTGCAGGACTTGGAGACCAAGAAAATAATGCAAATGTCCTAAGTCTGACATTTCAAAAGTTTGTTTAAGACTGGATTTCACATGGGTTATAAGCTTAGGGTCACTACCAGTAAGAATAAGGTCATCAACATATAGAACAAGTATGATGAGATGGTTTCCTACTTTCTTGGTATAAACATTGGGGTCAGAATGGCATCTAGAAAAACCAGTGTCAAGGAGAAAGTTATCCATTTTGGCATACCAAGCTCTAGGAGCTTGCTTAAGGCCATATAAGGATTTCTTAAGGCGGCAGACAAGGCTAGAGTTATTTTGAACATAGCCAGGAGGTTGTTCCATGTAAATTTCCTCCTGTAAATCACCATGTAAGAAGGCAGACTTGACATCCATTTGATGGACTTCCCAATTGTGTAAGGCTGCAAGGGAAAGAACAAGGCGGATGGAGTTCATTTTGGCGACGGGAGCAAAGGTTTCATTGTAGTCAATCCCTTCAACTTGGGAAAAACCTTTGCAACTAACCTTGCCTTAAGTCTTTCAATACTTCCATCTGATGCATACTTAGTTCTGTAGACCCATTTACATCTGACAAGTTTTCTTCCTTTTGGAAGAGGTACAAGATCCCAAGTATCGTTCGCCATTAAGGAACGATATTCTTCATCCATGGCTGCATCTTAATCTGGATTCCCTGAAGCTTCTGCAAAAGTTTCTGGATCATGATTCTCGGAAACTTGAGCCAAAGGAGAAGAGGCTCGCTGAAACTGAGAACGTGTTCGACGTTGATCTCTAGGGTCACCGGCAAGATCACCAGCTGCTTCACATGTTGAACGGACCCATTGAGGAAGCACTTGTGCTGGTGCAACTGGAGGAACATGAGCAGGCGGAGGTGGATTTTCATCCTCACTGTCATCATCAGAAACTGGAGTTGGAAACCTGTCAAGGAAGTTGGAAGAAGAAGAAGAAGGCACAAACGCCGAATCAGGCTCGCAGGCCAAAGATGGCACACTCGCCGAGTTAGGCTCGCAGGCCAAGATATTTTCATCAAATTTAACATCTCTTCTAATGATTATAGCATGAGAATGTGGTTGAAGAAGTCTATAACCTTTTACATCTTCAGAATATCCAACAAATATGCACTTTTCACTTTTAGGCTGCAATGCTTTCCGTTTTTCATCCGGAATGTGAGCCCATACTTCACTACCAAACACACGAAAGTGACTTACATCAGGTTTAATTTTACTCCATGCTTCTTCCGGTGTTATACCTTGTAATGCTTTTGTGGGGGTGCGATTAACTATGTAATTTGCACAATTTATGGCTTCAGCCCAAAATTGAAGACTTAGTCCCTTAGATTGGATCATACAATTAGCCATTTCTTTTAAAGTGCGGTTCTTCCGCTCAGCTACACCATTTTGTTGTGGTGTATATGGAACTGTGTGCTGTTGTTGGATGCCTTGTTCAGTGCAGAACGTAGTGAACTGTTTGTTAACATATTCTCCTCCATTGTCAGATCTTAACTTAATAATTTGATGACCAGATTGTTTTTCAACAAGGGCCTTGTAGGCCAAGAACATGTTAAATACTTCGCTCTTAAGTTTTAGGAAATAAACCCAAGTGCGTCTGGTGTAATCATCAATGAAAGTTAAGAAATATTTGAAACCAGAAAAGAAAGCAGATGGAAGAGGACCACACAAGTCACTATGCACAAGCTCTAAGGGAACCGAGGCGTGCCAAGAGGCACGTTTGTCAAAACTGTCCCGATGATGTTTTCCGAGTACACAACCGGAGCAAACATCATCCCTGCAAGATACCATTGGAAGACCTGTCACCATATTTTCTTTACATAGTTGTTGCAATGAGCGATAATTTAAGTGACCAAATCGCTCATGCCAAAGTTTGCTCAAGGTATCACTATGAGCAACAAAAACTGAAGGGAAAGGTGATGACCCAAAGTTGTTAAACTTGTACAACCTGGTAATATCATCAACAATTCCGGTAACTAGGACCTATTGAGGATCTTTAAAATCCTTGATTACAACTTGGTGAGGTGTAAAGGTCACAATTTTACCTTCACCAGAATGAGTGATCTGATAGACTGATAACAAATTGCAGGACATTCTTGGAACACATAATACATCACTAAAATGACCATTATCTACTGGAACTGTTCCAGCTCCTACAACACTTAGAGATCTATCATCACCAACAAATATTTGTTTGGTGTTACATTCATGCATAGTAGAAAAGATGGCTTGATCCTTAGCCATATGATAAGATGCTCCAGAATCAATGAGCCATTCATTTGAAGTAGAAGAAGAAGATGCATTATAAGAATAACTAGAAGCACAAAGTGCATGTCCATGAGAGGCAGATTCTGAAGGCGAATCTAGGCTGATGTGGTGCTTCTTCATTGCTGCTTCCAAGGCTGCCATCTTCTTGAAACACTTAGATTCATTATGATTATCTTTCCCGCAATAGTTGCAATGACGCTCAGTCTTCTTGCCTTTTGGCTTGGATCCTTTGTCATTTTTTAAAGAAGGAGCTGACTGAGAGGGTTTTGGACCCTTGTTTGACTTATTATTGCGAAAATTTTGTTTCTTGGGAGGCTTGGACTTTTCTTTCTGTTGGGACAATAAGGCTTTCCCAGATGTATCTGCATTGTTGATTATTCCAAGATGAATGAGTTTATCTTGTTCTCTAATCAAGGAATCACAAAATGATTCAAGACTAGGCTCTTGATAGCTAGCTGCATTCAAGGATGCTTTCATGGAGTAAAATGTAGATACAAAAACAGAATATGCAGGTCCAAGTTTGGAAAAAATATGATAAATGCACTGTTTGTCTTCCCTCTCAATCTTACATTCTGCACATAAGAGTTTAAGAGTTTTGTACTTAGATAAATAATCTTGAATGCATGAAAAGTCACTTGGATTTAAAGAAATCAACTCATTTTCGAGTTGGTGACCTCGAATTTCATTGTGTTTACCAAACACAGTTTCCAACTTGTCCCAAGCAGCATTAGGTTCATCAATTCCAGATATGTGGAATCGCAAATCAGTAGAGATTGACATCCCAATCAATCCACGAGCTTCATCACATCTATTTGCCCATTTTATTTTCTTATCATCATCAGTGGGTTCTTTTTCTTTTCCCTGTTGTAATTTTGAAAAGTCCCCTACTTCGTAGAACATCCTCCATACGAGATTTCCATGAGAAATAGTTGGAACTATTAAGTAGAATATCACAAGGGGCGGCCATATTTGTAAATTAATGTCTGTAAAAGCAGAAACCAATAGTCTGGATGTGAAGAGCTCGAAAAAATAGGCGGTTTAAAAAAAAACGGCACTGAAAACTGACTCTGTATGATGAAGTTATGCTTGAACAAAGAAACTGTTGAAGATGTCCCCAAAGGTGACGTGGCAGCTAGAGAATGTCCAGCAAAAAAAAGAACCCCCCTCTTCCCAAGATAAACCTTTTGACAATCACTTTACAAGAAAGTTGCTTTAAGTGAACCACTTTTGTAAAATAAGTGATTTCACTTTTACAATGATATTACTTTTAAATAGTGCAACAATAAATAAAAAACTTAAGTGACTCACTTGTATTTTTATTTTTTATTATTTAAGTGAGATGCACTTTTACAATAAAATAACTTGAAAATAGAAATTGTATACACTTTTCTTTTTAAAAGTAACTTCCTAAAACTTGAACTCAAGACCTATTAAGGAATAAAACAACTTTGAACCAAGTGAGCTAGATTAAAAGGTATGTAAAATATGGGAATGAGGAAGGGTTTTTTTTTTTTTTTTTTTACTCTTCTTGCTCGGTTTGCGTGCTTGTCCTTTTTCCTGCAAAACAAACCACAAATCGAAACAAATTTTTTTTTTCCACACTTGTGGAGTTAGATCTTGTTAGCTTGCCCGGAAAGCCTACGTTTTCTCTCTGTTTCTGATTTGCCGAGATCGCGCAAGGTGCACGGCAAAGAGCATACGCAGCCGAGAAAAACCCTTTCCCTTTCTGTTTCTGATTTGCCGAGATCGCTCAAGGTGCACGGCAAAGAGCATACGCAGAAGGGAAAGCAACAATCCGAACAAAAAAAAATCTACAGTAAAAAAAGATGAAATATGATATTTTTTCTTTTAAAAAAACGAAATAATAAAAAAAATGCGTCACTGTAACATTATACCTTCAGATCTGATGAAATACGCGTTTCTGGAGTAACCGGGAACCGTTTTCGATCAAACGAAAACTATTTCCCAATGGAAACGACGCTCCGGACGCAATGGAACACCTCCCACAGCCCAGCAAGGCACAGAAATATCAGAACTAGAAACCCTTTCGAGTTTCGGCAACAACAGTTCAAGATCTAGATCATAACCGGAAGCGGCACTTCATAAAAGCTCTGATACCATGTTCGAGTACACAGGGTGCTACCAAAGGACCGAACACCAAGAGCAATCACTTCACACAAACAGATCACAGATCAACACACCGATGTTTTGACGTGGTTTAAACCCTCTTGAGGGAAACACTCCACGGCCCCGGCCAAATAGCTTCTACGGGACAATTTATTATGCAAAGAAAGAAAGTTACAAATGAGCTTCTCATAATCGATCAACTAAACAATGACCCTCCATTCTCTTTAAATAGAGATCATGGACCAATCGGGTGTTAAGCCACGAATCAAGGTTAGGTTTGATCTAAGAGAAGTTGAGCCGTCGGATCACTCTATGTCGAAAACATATCGTGACCGTCGGATTAAGTATTTACAAATGCATACTAATGCATACTAAAGAAACACACTATCTCTAACGGATATATTACACAAGTTGATCTTAACTAACTCCTAAGTGTCTAAATATCCTAACAGGTTACATGTATGCTACAAAACCTAAAGGTGATAAATTACGAAGGAATGTCTTGTTGAATCTAACGTTACAGCTGAATGACATTGAATGATACTCCTTTAAACCTGCTTAATGATAGATCACATCAATTATATTATTTCACTTCTGCTGATATAACATGTTAATCATAATTACCTACAGATCTGAAATGATTAATGCTGGTTATTCTCTGTTGAACTGACATTTGTGCTCAAGAAATTTTGCAAAGGTTACTTCTATGCTACTGCTGAATGGTTATATTGGATGAACCTTGTTGATGATGAAACACTGGTAAATGACTCATGCTGCTATATCACGTACAGATTTCAAAAACTAATTGACATTTGGTATTATTGGATTTGTTTATGAATAATTAATGGTCACTTATTTATGACTTATGCTCTCTTCTATTTAGCAAAGGGTTATGTGTTGGTTACACTCTTATGATATACACATAGATATAAAGTATAAATGCTGGTCATTGGTCTTTGCATAACCACTTAATGTATCTAATTGATGAACTAAACTGACATCCCGTTGCTATGTTATATATTGTTTACACATTGAATGATAGTCCTCGCATCATTTTATTTCTGCTGCTATAATTCCATCCAAGTACATGGCATTGACAAATATCACTTAATATTTGGTTGCTGGTTGAAGTAGGTTGGCAATATAGTCTTTTGATCCAATATTGATTATTGCGATACATGTGTACACATTTCTTACATTTCTTGATTGGTAAATAATCTACATTTAGTGAATGGCTATTATCCCTTGGTCCATTATTGATTTACACACTTATACTTTTCATTGAACGATCTAAGTGGATTATTGATTTTGATCATAGCTTTGCACTCATTGGCATTGATCATTATATTATTGACTCCATTTAGGCACTGGTCTAGCTACAAGATTGCACAGAATATAGTTTGTTGGTTGTTCTAGTGTCTTACAGGATTCCATAAGGATACTTCTCCTTGGAGGTTTCGACTTCCGAAGAAGTTAGAACGACGACTGAGGTGACATTGGGTCACTAATCTTATTTTTGTTTACTGGGAATTAGCCCTGCTAATTTGCCCGGTAACAGGCTGCTTCCTGCTGCACCAGGAAATCACTGCAGGACCCAAACTGAAGCAACACCCTGAGGTGCTCTTCCTGTCCACGACACTTCCTGCCCAATCTGAATCTGTATATCCATACAATCTCATGTCACTCCTAGAAGCATATCTCAATCCATATTTTACAGTGCCATGTAAATATCTTAGCACATGCTTTGCAACAACCCAATGTACCTGTCTTGGTTCACACATAAACTGACTGAGAGCACTCACTACAGAGCAGATATCTGGTCTAGTGTTAACTAGATACATCAGTGAACCGATCAGCTGTCTATACATGGTAGGATCTATCAATTCTGACTCGGAAGCTGAGTTACTCAACTTCTTAAGGTTTATCTCCATGGGTGTATTCATGGACTTACAATCCATCATACTGTTATCACATCTATGTTAGCTAGAGCTACCATACTGAAGACTGTGCGGCCAAGGACCGCACAATACTTTTTTTTCCAGATCAGAGATCCGATGCCTTCAGAGGAGGCACACAGTTTTGTTCAGATTGCCCCGAGTAGATGTATCAGAGGGGACAGATGGTTGTACAGTGGTCTAGACATGTTACTTAGCATTTACCGCAGGGTCACCCTTCCATGCCAGGCTTTGATATGAGCCCATTGAGACAGTTGCCTAGTCTTGCTTTGATTGAGATTATCACAGAGTATTGCTGGCTTACTATTTGTGCCCAGATTCAACAAAGATCCAGTTCAAAGACAGCCTCGACAGCAGGTATATGGTGCGGCAGGTATTGCATTTGATGTATATTGCTCATGATTGTTGCATAGAGTTGTTTATACATGATAGTACACTAACTCTACATATGATGATTGATTTGGTGATCTAGCTATTATTATGATATGTGATTGGGCCCTTGGTGATGTTAGTCCACCCCTTCCTAGTAGGCCCCTGTATATGCACACCAGGTCACACCCCCACTCTTGGTATAGACTTGGTCACTTAGTCCTCCTTAAGCAGCTGACTTTGGATCCACCTTCACCTCCTCCATCCATCCGACTCATCCATGATAGTCTTTCCCGACTTGGATTGTGATTTGTGACCTTGAGGATCCTGTTATCACATATATAGTAGCTGGGCTACCATACATTTTTTGTCAGATTCCAGTACACTATTCAACCAGTTCCCTTATATTGAGATGCTGAGATGAGCATCTATATTGGATCACTATCAGATTTTGGACAGTATATATATTCCCCATGCCATGACTGAGTCTCAGGACACTCATAGAGAGGACCGATGTAGCTATGATACCATTTGTACAGAGCAGTCAGTAGTGCCTAGAGTTATAGTAGCAGTTTCAGAGGACAGATGATGGTTCAGAGGATGAGCATTCAGGTATATGACTCAGCAGGTATATTGTAGTGTTGTGGTTAGATTGCTTTTATATTCATTCTTATGGCATGTCTTGACATTTAGTATCATGATCTGGCGATCATATAGATATGTGGACCTGGTTGATCTTATTATATATATTATATTGTCCCTACTCAGACTTAGAAGTTCACTATTCATACTCATTGGTTTTACCCTCCTGAGGGAGAATAGAGGTGATCATTCCACCATACCTTGGCTTGCTAGTGTTGGCTCCACTTTTCACTGTCTTTATCCATCCATTACCTACCTTTTAGTTTATCACCATGACTTACTACTTGACTAGTGGCATGGAGGACTTTTTCCCACTGCAGCCTCTGTATTGAATGAGCTTCCCTGTTTATTGTGTTTCGACTCTAAGTTGGTGACAAAAATTACCTATGGTGAGTTGGATTTCCTTGTGAATTCCCCCTAGTCACTAAAGTTGTGTTGGCTAAACCTGAAACTTTTAGTGCTGCCATGAATACAAAGCATGGAAATGAAATGTTATATCTTTTACGAAAAACCCGTTCATGCAATGTGTTTCTAAACACACATGAATGAAAGGTAAGCCAAATGAAAATGGCTATGAAATAAAATGTTATATCTATTGTGAAATGTAAATACCTAGGTAAACAAGCTGTCCGTGACACACCTAGAAGTGCTTAGGTAAACAAGTGCCTTAAAAACACACCTGCAGCAAAAAGCCTAAAATAAATGTAAATCTATGCAATGTGTTTATAAACACACATAGATCAAAGGCTATGGAAACTTCAGGCCCAAAAGCAATGGAACTTAAATGCTATATCAAAATAATTGCTGGCCTCATTTGTATTATGGATTGTGCGCATCTGTTATAGGTGAATAAACCCTCTTTGAACAACTTATCCATTTGTGAGACATCGCCATTCCCTGTGTTGTTGCTCATTCAGTATATGCTATGGTGTGTTTTCCCTTTCCCATATCCGAAGTGTCACAAAGTTGAGTCAGTCAGTCATCCTGTGGCCTAGCCAGTTCATTTTAGCGTTCACCCTTCACTAGCAAATTGATCACAACTATGAAGTGAGTATGGTCTTGAAAGTCTAGTCTGAGTCATAATAAAAATTAATGACACTATATATTTGGATTTAGATCGCCAATAATGATTACTTTTTGTTATAATTGCTATTTGAATGAGTTGTACAGCATACATTAACCTTTTACACTCTGCAGCAGCTTCCGATGATAGTCTGAGTTATGTTTGGTCATGTTGACTTGGTCAAACCCAGTTTGACTAAGGTCAACCACAGGACATGAGATGGTTGGACCTTGTGATGATACAGATAGAGGATATATGGTCTATGTACATGTACATGATGGTTCTATGCATCAGATACAGGTTTATGATGATGATTTATGGTTTTCAACATTATTTGATCATTTACAGATTAATATTATTTGACCTGTTCGGGCATATTGGATATATTATATGATCATGTAGAGATCCATATTGTGTATGAGTACACATCTTGGATAGATTTGGACCTTCTGAGTCCAGTGAGACAGTTTGTTTTCAGTTCCGGGCAGTTACAGTGATGATTGAGCCTTAGTAGGCTATCCTAGTGCAGTTTTGGTTTGTCGGAGACCCTGTCAGAGCAGAGATGGATTTTATTTGGTTCACCTAGGGCGCTGTGCATGGAGGGGGTGGTCTAGCCACTTGATTTTACCATATTACCCCCCTCCCGGACACTGGTGCCCTCACCTTGACAGCACATGCACTCCAGGAGGCAGTTTGGGCAGTTTCATGCTTCCCGAGGTAGTTCAGAATCGGTAGAAATGGCTACAGAGGAATTCGATTTGGGCTACTGAGGCAAAGTTTTGGCATGGGATGATCAGTGATGATGAGTGGGATGTCTACCACACCTCTTCCAGCAGTTTCAACTTCATCGGGACCCACATCCATCACTTATGGCATTTTCTGATGATTTATGAGGCCTCCTAAGGCCCACAATTTGTCCATAGAGGCATGATTTGGTACTTCGATGACTATTTTATTATTATTGTGCTATGGAGATTGACCAAGGGTGTCTAAAATTACCCCTTGGACCCACCATGAGCTAGTTGTTATATTTTATCATCATGATTTGGTGGGATCCCCTCTCCTCGGGCGATTTTGTCCACTTATGGTTATATTTTATTAGTGATCCATGTATTTTATTGTTGAGCTCATTTCAACCATTGATTAGACATTTTGATCTTTTAATCTTAGCCACTCATTCAAAAAGTGGTTAGGGTTTTGGTGCCTCTCCTTCCTATTTAAAGGAGAGAGCTTCTCATTGTAAGGGGTCTTTGGCTCTTGGAATCTTGATAATAGAAAAATTCTCTTGTGGAAATTCTTGTGGTCTCCTTTGCATCTGGTGTTCTTAGATGGTGATTGGAAAGTCTATTGCATCCTAGCATTTGGGTATTTGTAGTAAGATCTATATATTTTTTTGGAAATCTTGGTCTTGTCTACAGGAGGGCAACTTCAACTAGGGCGATTTTGCAAGGCTTCTTCAAATCGATCTACTTGGCATTCGCTTGTATCAGGGGGTTATCATTAGCATCATTGTGATCTGTGCTATCTTTCTGTTATTTCTCTTGTGGCAGTAGTCTTATCTCTTGATTGCATCAAATCTGATATTGTTGACATTTGTTGTGCAGGAGAGAGGGCACATTGGCTTCCATGGGCAAATCAACTTCATAGATCTACTTCAAATTGCTTCAAATTGATCGGGTTTGCATAGATCATCATCATCAAGGCATCTATAAGGTTACCCAGGTAAAATCCACAGGTTTGTTCTTCTTTTCTTGGTTCCAATCCATTGGCACAATTACTTCATTGTTAAAACCCTCAAATTTACAAACCCTCATTTTACATTTTCTCAGATCTACAAAGATCTAGTGGCTTCTTGGGTAAGATATAAGACCCACCTCTATAGTATCCACGACATCCCGGATCTATAGTTTGGTGAGGATTGGCTTCCATTTGACCCCCTTCCCAAGGCAACTTAGCCTCTCCAAGTGAGGTCGCACTCCTTTGTTTGGGTGAGTTAACCTAGATCTAGTACATGGGTAGTTGAGATTCCTCTTGATCTGCAATCTACATATCCAATAACCTACCCCTAGACTATCAATTTACTGATTTCTACCTCGTGGGCCCTATTCCACATTTTAAGGGATTAAAACCCCATTTTGGACCACTTGGCATCTGAAATCTCAGATCTAGTAAGATCTAGCCACTGGATTGCCTTAATTTTCTAGATCCACATTTACACTTGCCTAAGCTACTTGGATCTAAATTTTGGTGTCCATTGGACTTGTCTTGATCCCATTTATCACACTTTTAACCCTCCTTGGGCAAGGTCGCACTTCTTGGGGAAATTGAGTTTGTCCACTTGTAGGACATGGGTAGTTGAGATTTTGGTGGATTTGGAATAAGCATACATTGAAACCTATGTCTAGTAGGTCATTTTATGAAATCTTGCCTTGGGGGTAGCATTCCTTGTTTTAAGGGATTGTGGTCCACTTAGATCATATCATGAACTATTAGATCTAGAAAGATCCAACCATCATACTTTTAGTAGCCCACTTGTCTTATGCTATAGGGGTCATGATCTACAAGTTAACCTCTTTTTGACTCCATTTGTCCCAATTCCCAAGGCACTGATCTTTCTCCAAGCTCATTCGACTTTCCTAGATTGTTGGGTTAACTTGTGGTTTGATCCCTGTTTTGGTTGCTTGAATCCCTTGACATTGTCATATCTTATAATCAAGCTTGTCATTAGTACTGGTTAGCCCCAATTAAAATCCTTAAACTACCCTGCATTGGACACGATTCCCAAGGCAGTGGATTTTCTCACAATTGACTAGTACTTTAATCCTGGATCTCATAAATACTATAAGTCACTCTCACATCAACAATGAACCAAAGCTATACTCATTAAACCCCTTATTCATCTTGTGACTTTATCCTTAGATCTAGGGTACACCATACACCTTACAATACTTCACTCTTACTTAACTTTGATTCGGTGTGTTGGTTTGATCTCTCCTGTCGGGAGTAGATCTGGGTCTCCCTCGTTGTTATCTGGGCTAGGTAGCACAAAGTGAAGGTTGCCTCGATTGGCGTGACAACCATCTATTGGAAGTCGAGGTGATCGTGGTTGCACCTTTAGAGTTGCCCTTTCCTCCTGCCATCCATTAATGGATACATCTATAGGGGCAACTACAAGTTAGGTGATAACAGATCCCTTTGTCCACTGATCTCTGAGTATGCCATGATTCCCTGTCTATTGTGCCTCGGCTCTTTAGTGTGTGAGATGCACTCTCAAACCTGGGATTTGCTCCTGTCAGTTGCCCCCGATGTTGCAATGTAGTTAGGATTGTGTAGCCTCACCAGGTGCTCCCCATTGGTCATCGAAGCATGTATTGCTCACCCCCATTACTTTGCAGTATGAGCACCATGATTATATCTATTGAGATATGTATGTAGCCCAAAAGGGCCTTGATGTAAATTGAAGAAATGAAGAAAATGTAAAGCAAGCCAAAAAGGGCCTTGATGTAAATTGAAGAAATGAAGAAAATGTAAAGCAAGCCAAAAAGGCTTTTTGTAAATGTAAATCTAGCCAAAAAAGGGCTAAGTATGAAATTCATTGTAAAATCCATGCAATGTGTTTGTAAACACACATGGACACAGGTCAGCCGTACATGTAAGCATTTGTAGTGGTTATTTCCTCACCTAGTCCTGCGGGGCAAGGAGGTGAGAGAGAGCAAGGGACAAGCTCAAGATTGTCCCCTAGAGTCTCAAGTTACGGTTTGCTGGACACCCAGTTTGGCGGCTCTAGAAAAGAACCTCACTGAGTCTTCGGGCACGGACGTGAGTTGTGAGATACTTGTTAGATGACCAGTGGCGGTTTCCTTGCACTATACCCATTTGTGAGGCACCGCCCTTCCCTGTGTTTTGTCATGGTATACTTATCTCAGTGGACCCTACTTTCCCGAGTTATCCGAGAGGTCACATGATCTTTATCCTTGTCATCCCTCATCCTTCACCATGTATTCCACATCACCCAAAGTCAGCTAGGTGGTCAAGTCTATAGGTTGTGCATAGCAGTTGAGTCTTTTGGATGTGGTGGGCCCACCTCACCTGAGGCCTTGTACTTTTCCGAGATTTAATGCAATTTTTGATCACCATATTATTGTCATATTGTTTAGTAATGTACTAACTTGTATAAGGAAGCCTTTCACTTCATGATTGCATACAGGTATTCAGCTAGCACCATTGTTGACCAGATTTGACTTGGTCAAACTAGGTTGACCATGCCAAAAATGGGCCCGAAAAAATGTTGCGACCAAAATTTCGATTTTGGTCAATTATTATCTACAGGGGACCCATGTGAGCTTCCAAGTGACAGAATGCAAAAAGATCAAGGCGTTTGTGAGATTTTTAATTATCATTGGTCATTAATGACCTGTTTTAATTAAAAATCATGGATTTTGGGAAAATTATGCCTAAGTGGTGGATCAGGGTCGTTCGAGTGGTCATTCCTACTATTTTTGGGGTCCACGATCACATTGCAGCAGACGGTTCGGCAATCTAGGCACTTTAGGTGGGTCAAAAGCCCAAATTACATCTTCAACAATATAAACCAGCAATAAAATACATGGAAAATAAAAATTTGACAAAGGCAACTATAGCAAAGGGTAAAAATCAATGGCTGGCAAATAAAAGGGTGATTCCTAAGGTAAATTGGTAATGTTTTGACATGGTATTATGTATTGTGGGGCCCTCTCTTGCCCAACTCACCTAGGTGGACGAATTGCTCATGGGGGGCGTTTTTCTCCACTTGGGGAAATTCGATTTCATTGTTATATTGTATATGGGCCTTGGTTGTTAATGTTAGGGGAATAAAAGTTCCTATAGGCACCCCCTAACACTTATTTCACATATTGTATGGGCCCTACAAGGGACCCCCTCTCCACTAGTGCGCTTCACTTGGGCAATTCGCACCCCCATGAGGAGAGATCTCCACCATTCGTTTTAGCTTGATGGGGATTGATCCTAGCCTTCCATTTTGGGGGGGAATAGGTTTTGAGAGTGGCCTTTCTCTATAAGAGAAGGAGCTCACTCCATTGTTGCCTCTCTTAGCATTTTTGAGACTTGATATTGAGATCATTGAGACACATTTCTATTGAGTTGCTTGTGTTATGGAGTGAGATCTTTGGTGTGTTGATTGGTAACTTATTTCTGATGCATTGCTGAGTTATGTTGTAGTATCTCCACCTTTCCTTGGCCATTTCGATTTGCAGGTGAAGCTGACCATTGGGGAAAAACGCAGCACTTGAGCTAGCAACTCCATGCTAGCGTTTCTCTTCAGGATTTCAACAGGGAAGTAAATCTACCCTCGGTTATTTGCTTTCTTCATCATTTGTCACTCATTTGTTGGTTTGTTTTTATCATTTTGCATAGAAGCTGATTCCATCTCTCTTTGGCAGGTACAAAAACGCATTGGCTCACTGGCAGCATCAAACGCTAAGGGGAAAACGCACTCTAGCTCAGCAGTTGATCGTCGGGGTTTGTCTTCAACACGGAAACATCTTCATCTTCATTATCCAGGTACGGAATCCTTGCTTGTTTCTCATTTTCTCTCTCTCACTGTTGATGTTAAGCTGCAAAAACACTTAAAAAACCCTAAAATACAAAAGCTAAATTTCCCACCGTTAGAACTTTATTTTTATTTCAAACCCGCTTATTATCTGTTCCTAAAAGCCTATATCTTAAGTTTGGTACAATTTCGACTCCATCTACCCATAGTTTAGGCACTGGTCTACTTGGCAAAAACGCCCACCTGGGGCGTTTTCTCCTTCAGTTGGTTTGGGTCAGTTTGGGGTTCTGGGTAGTTTAGAATCGGTCTTAAATCGTCATTTTACTTCAGAAATCTAACTACCAAGTGCTAGAAGTGTTTTAAATCGCCATTTTATTGCTACCCTAGTTTGTCATTTCACTGCTTAACTCACCATCTTGGGCAACATTAATCTATTCTTTCACTTCTAGCTTACTGTACGTCCTAGTCTATTTTAGCCTTGCAATCACTAATCTAATCAGCTTGTTTCATAATAATTGATTGCTGGTCACTTCCACATCGTCCCCTTTTTTACTGCTTGTGTCCATCTCTTGGTTGGAGCTAGACTTAGGACTTAACCCGCACTCATTTCTTGTTTGTACTTCTTTCTATCTTTGGGTTGGGTGTGTGTTTGTCTCTCAACCATCATTGGTTGAGCGGGGTCTAATCTAATCAGCTTGTTTCATAATAATTGATTGCTGGTCACTTCCACATTGTCCCCTTTTTTACTGCTTGTGTCCATCTCTTGGTTGGAGCTAGACTTAGGACTTAACCCGCACTCATTTCTTGTTTGTACTTCTTTCTATCTTTGGGTTGGGTGTGTGTTTGTCTCTCAACCATCATTGTTTGAGCGGGGTCTCCCCCCTGACTTGGCTACGTGCCTTGTCTGAAGCGACAGTAGCCTTGTTCGGTGTGACTTTCGTTCCCTGAACGGAGGACCTGGCTATTGCAGGTTACACCATTCTAGCTGATCACCCTTTGCCATCTCTGTTCGGACACTTTCATCCATCAGCTAGAGATTGTGTGATAACACATACCAAATCTCTTCAAGATATCAATGGTATATTTTCCTTGGCTCAGGAAAATCTCATCCTGTCTCTGTCATACCTCCAAACCTAAGAAGTAATGCATTGGATCAAGATCCTTCATCTCGAACTCAGAGGCTAGCATCTTCTTGCACCATTCGGTAAGTTTCTCATCTCCTGTGAGAAACAAATCATCAACATACAGTACTAGTATCAATGGTCTTCCATCCTCAACCTTGTAGTAAAGGTTGTAGTCTGCCTCACTCTTGGTGAATCTCAAGCTCACCAAGTATCAATCAATCCTGGCATACCATGCTCGTGGTGCCTACTTGAGGTCATACAGGGCCTTCTTCAGTCTGCACACATGGGATTCCTTCCCATGAATCTCGAAACCCTCTGGTTCGATGTAGACTTCTTCCTCAATTACTCCGTTGAGGAAAGCAGTTTTAACATCCATCTGATGCATCTTCCATCCCATAGCTGAAGCTAGAGCTATGATTGATTCGATGGTCGTGTATCGCGCAACTGGAGCAAATGTCTCGTCATAATCGACTCCCTCTTTCTGAGAGAATCCTTTTGCCACAAATCTCGCTTTGTGCTTCTCAATGCTCCCATCTACTACATGCTTAATCTTGTAGGTCCACTTGGAAGTCACAACTGACTTTCCTTCAGGACTCAGCACAACTTCCCATATGTCATTCTTGGTGATGGATTGATATTCTCCTATCATAGCATCTTTCCAAACTTGCTGGTTGGCAGCCTCCTCGTAACTGGAGGGCTCAGAATCAATAATGTGAGACATCAATGCTATGTATCCTGAATATCTTCGAGGTTTCTTGCATTCCCTGAATGTACCTAGGGGAGCAACATGCTTTCCTGCATCCTCTAAAGTCTGTCGAGCCCAAATAGGCCTCTTCCTTCCAATAACAAGATCTCTAGGAACATCTGTGGGCTCTACTGGATCAACTAGATCCATCGGATCTACAGAACCTATTTTGAGCATTCTGCTCCCTCTCAAATACTGAGTATCAACAAGATCTTAATCTGGCTGACTATACATAGAACAAGTCCCATCATCCTTCTATTGTAGGTCATAGTCATATGGTCTTTCCCTACAAGTCGGATTTCGTCAAATAGTCAGCAACATTGCATAATCACGAGAAATTAAATTATATTTTAATGACAATAGTTCACACAGTCATGTAAGCATCTTAGCCAATGCTTCAGCACAACATCCATCCATATCCCGAACATACTTGGTGACTATCTGGATGCCTTCCATCTCTACCAGAACATACTGTTAGGAGCGTGCACTGCTCCAGTATGTCAGCAAAGAGGTTTCATCCTAGGCTAGTTCCATCTAGGGTTCATGGAATGTTGTACAACACTACAGGTTGCTTACTCAATACATGCACAATATGAGCCTACTGCTAGTCAATCTCAATAATATAACATGCTATATCATAACATGCATAACACCCTTCCTGATTCTAAGAATACAGATATGCATACAACTGTTATGAACATTCAAATTGATCTACAAGAGCAATAATGACAAATGATAATGAAAATACTTATCTTTTATTGTTTTGTGTGGGCTCCCTCTTGATCTTTGCCTCCTTGCATGGATCACTGGAGTCCTTTTATCTTCTTACTTGGAAGCTAACTGCAACCTGGATCTTCATACAACACTAATGACAATCTCGTTATCTAGAGATGATGCAATCATTGGTGTACTAGAAGAAGAACTCCTTTCGATGGTCATCATCTTCTGCATTCCTTGACCTCTTTGGTGGAGTTTCTTCATCTACATCAGCTTTGGAAGCATGTTCTTTCCTCTTTTCTGATGTACATTGATTCTTGTAATGGCCGAACTTTCTGCATTTATAGCATTGAACCTTCGACATGTCCTTCTTCCTTTAATCGGAATTAGGACTTGATCTTTTGACCTTGTCTTTTCGTCCAAAGTTCCTCTTTTCTTTCTTCTTGGTATGTGTAATGAGGGCTTGATCTTCTTCATGAGAGGATTGTATTTTGCCTCTAACCACAAGTCTGGTTTCTTCTTCTGTACAGTTTGCCCATATCCTTTCAAAATTTGGTAGTTCTGATCTTCCCTATATGCTTCAGATGAAAGGTTCCCAAGATTGAGGGAGACCATTCAAAGTTATCATGACCAACTCTCTGTCTGCAATAATTTCACCAATTGTTGCCAATTGATCTTTTATCTCTGTGATCTTCATGAAGTATGAAGCTATGGTGTCTGATCTAGACATCTTGATGCTTGAGAGTTGTTGCCTTAGGGCAAGAGCCCTATTAATGTTTGTATTCTCAAACAATTTCTTCAATGAGTCAAACATTGCCTTTGCTGTCTTTGAGAAATATGAGGAATCAAATGATCCTTAACTGAATCTATTAGTATCCTCCTTGCCTTGGCATCATTCTTCTTCCATTGAGTCTTCTCTGAATCTCCTTCAGGTTCTGACACTCCTTTTGTAGCAAAATTTAGTAGATCATTTTCTTCTAGAGCAATAAGCACTCTAGGCTTCCATGAATAGTAGTTTGAAGCTCCATCAAGCGTATCCTCAACCTTTATGCTTGACATTTTGATTGGGTACTAGATCTGCAGAAACCCTAGCAAGAGCTAGGTCAAAAATGAATTTTGGATTTTGAGAAAACCATTTCCACAGATGAATTTGCACAGATGAATTTGCCCTCCTAAGGCGAGTTGAATGAATCTTCTTTTCTGCCTAATCTGTGGTTAGAACACTCACTGAGAACCAACAAACCCTAATTCTCGAAAATTAGGTCAAAAATGAATATTTTTCAAAATGAAAATCTGTTTGCACAGAAAAATTTGCCTTACTGAGGTGAGCTCAATGAAGGTAAGATCGAACCAATTTGATGGTTGGAAGTTGAAGAAACTCCAAACCCTATTTCCTGGCAATAGTCATGTTATCACCTAAACTGTAGTTACCCCTATGGATTTATCCACTCATGGATGGCAATAGGGAAGGGCAACTCAAAAGGTGCAACCATGATCACCTCGACCTCCAATAGATGGTTGTCACGCCAATCGAGGCAACCTTCACTTTATGTTATCTAGCCCAGACAACAAAGGGGGAGACCCGATCTACTCCCGACAGGAGAGATCAAAACCAAGACACCAAATCAAGTTAATTCTAAGTGAAGTAAGGTGTATGGTTTATCCTAGACCTTAGGATGAAGTCACAAGACAAGTGAGGGGTTCAATGAGTATAGCTTTGGTTCATTATTGATGTGAAAGTGACTTATGATTTGTGAAATAGGATCCAGGATTAAAGTACTAGTTCAATGTGAGAAAATCCACTGCCTTGGGAACTCTGTCCAATACAGAGTAGTTTAGGGGTTGAATTGGGGCTAACTAGTACAAGTGACAAGCTTGATAATGAAGTATGATGGCATCAAAGGGTTTAGCTCACCAATCAAGGGTCAAACCACAAGTTAATCCAACAATCTAGGAAAGTCGAATTGACTTGGAGAGAAACCAGTGCCTTGGGAATTGGGATAATGGAGTCAAAGTAAGGTTAACTTGTGGTTAAGGACTCCTATTGAATGAGACAAGTGGGCAATTAAAGACTTGATGGATGAATAGGTCTAGATCTAGAGATTTAATGTTTTGACCTAAGTGGACCACAATCCCTTAAAACAAGGAATGCTATTCCCAAGGCAAGATTTGACAAGGTGACCTACTAGACCTAGGTTTTGAATTACTCCCGTTCCAAATCCACTGAAATCTCATGTACCCATGTCCTAGAAGTGGGCCAACTCACTTCTCCAAGGTGGTGCGACTTTACCCAAGGAAGCTAAAATGTGGGATAAATGGGTCAAGACTAGTCCAATGGCATCCAAAATTTAGATCCAAGTGGTTTAAGCAAGTGAGAGTATGGATCTACAATTTCAAGGCCATCCAATGGCTAGATCTTACTAGCTCTGAGTTTGAAGATACCAAGTAGTCCAAAATGGGGATTAAATCCCTTAAAATGTGGAATAGGGCCCACAAGGTAAAAATCAGAAAAGTGACAATTTGGGGTAGGTTATTGGATGTGTAGATTATGAATCAAGCGGGATCTCAACTACCCACATACTAGATCTAGGTCAACCCACCAAACTAGGAAGTGCGCCCTTGCTTGGAGAGGCTAAATGCCTTGGGAAGAGGGTCAAATGGAGGCCGATCCTCACCAAACTATAGATCCGTGATGCCGTGGATACTATAGAGGTGGGTTTTCAATATCTTACCCAAGAAGCCACTAGATCTTAGTAGATCTGAAAAAATGTAAAAATGAGGGTTTGAAGAAATAAGGGTTTTATCAATTTATGAGTTATGTCAATGGATTGGATCAAGATAAGAGAAACAAACCCGTGGATCTTACCTGGGTAACCTTGTAGGTGCCTTGATGATGATGATCTATGCAAACCCGATCAATTTGAGAAGCTTTGAGGTAGTTTTCTATGCAATCGATTTAGTCCAAGAAGCCAATGCGCCCTCCCTCCTGCACAACAAACGTCAACAATATCAGATTTGATGTAATCAAGAGATAAGACTAATGCCACAAGAGAAGTAACAGAAAGATAGCATAGATCACAATGATACTAATGATACACCCCTGATACAAGCAAATGCCAAGAAAGTCGATTTGAAGAAGCCTTGCAAAATCGCCCTTGTTGAAGTTGCCCTCTTGTAGACAAGACAATGATTTCCAAAATAGATAGATCTTACCACAAATTCCAAATGCTAGGTTGCAATAGACTTTCCAATCACCATCTAAGAACACCAGATGCAAAGGAGACCACAAGAAAGTTTTTCTATACCAATAATCCAAGAGCCAAAGACCCCTTACAATGAGAAGCTCTCTCCTTTAAATAGGAAGGAGAGGCATCAAAATCCTAACCACTTTTTGAATGAGTAGCTAAGATTAAAAGATACAAATGTCTAATCAATGGTTGAGATGAGCTCAACAATAAAATACATGGATCATTAATAAAATATAATATAAGTGGACAAAATCGCCCTAGAAGAGGGGAATCCCACCAAATCATGATGACAAAATATAATAGGAAGCTTATGGTGGGTCCAAGGGGTAATTTTAGCCACCCTTGGTCAATCCCCATAGCACAATAATAATAAAATAGTCATCAATATACCAAATCGCGCCTCTATGGTCAAATCGTAGGCCTCAAAAGACCTCAGAAATCATCAGAAAGTGCCATAAGTGATGGATGCGGGCCCCGATGAAGCTGAAATTGCTGGAGGAGGTGCGGAAGATATCAATCCATCATCACTGATCATCCCATGCCAAGACATTGCCTGAGTAGCCCAAATCGAATTCTTCAATAGCCATTTCTACCAATCCTGAAATGCCTTGGGAAGCGTGAAACTACCCCAAACTTCCTCCTGGAGTGCCTGCGCTGTCAACGTGAGGGCACTAGTGTATCCGGGAGGGGGGTAATATGGTAAAAACAAGTGGCTGGACCACCCCCTCCAGGCACAGCGCCCTAGGTCAACCGGATAAAAATCACATCTGCTCTGATAGGGTCTCCGACAGACCAAAACTGCACTGGGATAGCCTATTGAGGCTCAATCATCACTGTAAGTGCCCGGAACTGAAAACAAGTTGTCTCATTGGACTCAGAAGGTCCAAATCCATCCAAGATGTGTACTCATACACCATATGAGTCTCTGCATGATCAAAATATATATCCAATATACCGGAATAGGTGAAATAATAATAATCTGTAAATGATCAAATAATGCTATAAACCATGAATCATCATCATAACCCTGTAGCTGCTGCATAGAATCATCATGTACATGTACATAGACCATATATCATCAATCCATGCAATATCACTAATTCAAATTTTCAATTAGAATGATTGAAATTAGAAATATGAATATCAAGATTCAAATGACAAATTTGAAAACGATCATGATGAATTGTGTAAAGTGTTTGTATTATTGATTTGTTACATTCTGATTTACATTGCACAATGATGAATTTAGTATTTAGTATTTATTATTTACTTTTAGTGATTTACATGGGATGAATCATTGAATTGATTTTGCTAGGATAATTTATAATATTAATTTTTATTTATGACCTGGACGTCCCCCCGCCCCCCCTGAATTCTGCTAAAATTTGGGGGTGGTCTCCACACGTCCCCAATGTGCGTTTCCCCGTTCCTGCATTCCCGCGTCCTGAAAACTTGTGGGAACATTGATTAATTGAGAAGCTGTGTGAATATTTTTAAGCCACCAAAAGTCGTACAATTGTAGGAAGTTATGAACGTGCAATTCAGCCATAAAAAACAAAAATTTTCTCAGATTCAAGGAGAAATTCACTATTTTGGTGCCTGTTTGAAGCTGATTTGATTGTTAGAGAGCTTCTTGAGAATATATTTGTCGAGATTTGTGGGTTTCATAGTGATTTCAGTCAAGATTGGGGGTTTACGAGGTTGATTGTGAGTGGATTTGCTTAGATCTACGTGTTTTGAGGCTATTTGAGGGAAGATTTATCAGAATCTGTGAGTTGACCAGCGATACGTGGCTTCTACAGTGCCTTACAGCCAGTATGCAACGGTTTTCCAGGTATTTTCCAGCATTTATACTCTGTTTCAATATTTTTTTAGCATATTTTACGTATCACTATGGCCTCTTTCCCCAACATTATGTTGGAAGCCAGCCGGATGTTCATTGGCAAGAACTACAATACATGGAATCAACGTATGTTGGCCATCTTTGAGTACAGGTGCTTGAGTAAAATTGTCCTTGGTAAAGAAACTCACCCCAAGTTGCGGGTAAAGATCGGGACAAGTTTGATGAGTGGGAATGCTTACCTGTTTGGTAAGTAGTTAGTGTTTCATGTCATGCTTAAAAATAAACCACCCATGTCTGGAGTTCTAGCCATGTTATCATTAAACATACACATTATTTATCTTGCATAAACTAGGGGTACAAAATGGGGTATTACTTCTAGAAACCTATATATGCATTATTTCCTTTGTCAAAATAGTGTTAGACTCAAGGGATAGGTGTAAGTAGAGAGTGGGTGCATCTCTTGCGTTGAAATAGTTCTTGGAATTGCTAATGGAGTTGCCAACACATTTTTGGGGAGTTCAATGAACTTGTTAAGGAGTTAATGAACCATGTATGTGAATCACTTCCTACTAGACCGACAAGGTGCCCATGTATTCCGGTGGATGTCCATTCATTTATATGGACTTCAACAAGTTGATAATATCTACATGAACGAGTTAAGTGATGGAGATGCCCAAGATGGACCATTGAAGACTTTGCCAAGAGGAAGTCTTACTTTTTAGTGGAGCATTTGTTGCAATGGATCAGATGAAGTTGAAGAGTTGACCAGATAAAGATTAGGACAAATACTCACTAAGGGGGAGTGTTGGGAAGTGTAACTCCCATTATCTTGTACCTTGTGCTATTGGTTCACCTACATTATGTTGTCATAAATTTAATATTATCCCTAATTAGTATGTCTATGTGAGTGACAACACGAGGGCAAAAAGTGTACATGTGACCATATGTGATACATGTGATGTGTACATGATCATTGATGAGGTGAGTTCACATATGGGTGAGATAACTGCACAAATGTCCAGTGGTTATAAACGTGCATTAGTTATCTTGTGTGGATGAGGATCCAGTTGTACAAAGCTCTAGGTGGTGATATTCACTCAATAATGTCTATGTTAGGTGTGGGTGTGTTTAGGTGGTTGGCATATTACCAGTAAGCTTTGGTTATCCCCTCTTGCTTGGGTTTCTTTCTTTCTTTGTAGTTTCATTTTTCGCCCTTGTTTAGCAAAGTATGGTGTTAATGTGAGTTGAATTTGGTGTCAATCAGTGTCTTGGTGACATCTTTATTTCTTTTTCAAATACATTTTTTTCCAGAAATTGAAGGATCAGTATTCCAAAAGATCTTTGAGTATTCACAGCATGTTTCTCTTCTTCTTATTTACCAGAGTTGGAGCTATCTGTTATGAACATTAGAATGTAAGATGCCTAAGTCTCTTCTATTATGTTGTGATGTACAGGTTCGTGTGTCATCCCTCCCAATTCTGTGCTTTTGTTTGATGTAGAATTCGTTGGAAACGCATAAGAGATTGATTAGCACTGTGTGCTACATAGAAGATCCATTATGTGAATAAGTTACTGGAGATCTCAACAATGATAAGGAAATGGTCCAGCACATGTAAAATAGATGATGTAAAAGGGACAATGCATGTTTTCAGTATATCACAGAGGCTTATGTGCTGCACCTTGAAGAATTCCTAGTTTCCCTATATCTCTCAATCCACTATTCCTCTGTACAAAAGGGGTGGTTTATGAAAGCTGTGTAACTTATAGCTGGAGCTACTACTCAACATGTCATATTTTATGGTTCTTTTTTTGTCTTCATTTGCAGGAGTAACTGCGGGATTATTGGTCATAATCTGTATTTCTTTGAACTATCATTATGATTCTTTTCAAAATCCTTTCAAAGCTCACTTTAGGCCATGGTTAAAAATATAATAGGTGCATTACAAATAGAAATATGTAAAAGGACCGGTTATCATAGTTGAAATGGGAAGTACAAGAAGGTACACCAAAACAGATATTACATATACATATGGAAAAATTAGAGAATAAGTCTGATAACTACCAGGGATTCATCTTCCAATTCAATTTCAGATTTTAGAGGGTCGTTAAGTTTCAAAGATAAAAGTACATTCCATACCCAAATTTCTATTTTGACTTATTGCACAGCGGATCTATGAATTATTAATAAATATTCTAAGAGAACAGAAAACAACTGCATGCTAAGTCAAACATTTCACAAAAATGACTAGCTTGCTATGTATCGATTCACCTTTTTTGGTTGGTATATGTAACTTTCCTTTGAAGCATGATGGCCTTCATACATCTGGTGTCCTCTAGTAAGTGTTAGTCTCTAAAATTATATTTGATCTTTTTGTTATGTTGCTCCAATTGTCTTCTTCACTTAACATCAAAGGTGTGTACAACTTGATTTGATTCTCTTGAACATTAGATTAATGTCAAAGTATGATGGCAAGTTTAGTTTGAATGCACTGCTATTCCTTTGCTCCACTATTTGGAATGGCTTGTATCATATCGTCTTCATGTTCAGATTTTTCCCTTGGATTATTATTTGGATAAATGTAACTACACTTTATCTCTAACTTGGGAATGGTGTTTAACTTGGTTCTTGCTGTGTTAGTATTTGTACTTATTTGCGTCATCATGAATATCTTCTTCACTTGGCAATGCACTTCTTGTTCGGATATCCACATCATCTTTTTCAGGATCTTGCATGCAAATTAGGGTTTGCATGCAGAATCTAGGGTTTGCATGCACCTGCATGCACAGGCATGCATCCCAGTCACCAGTTTGATGCCTCCAGCACCTTATCCACTTCATTCTAGCACCCGGGAGCCACCTACCACAGAGTTTTAGCCCTCCTAAGCTGAAAGGCGCCCACTTCTCACCTACTGCCAGAGAAGGGCGCACTTGTTCACCTACCACTGCAGTTTCACTTCAGTTACATTCAGTTAGCTCCGATTCTCCCTGATTTGAGGCTAGTTTCACTCCCGACTGACTGTATCACTTCCGTTGGACCTCCAGTTTGATTAGGTGACTTGTTCTGACTTCAGTTAGCCTCCCATGCGCCCCCACTGAGCCTCCAGATCCTATATCAGTGCTACACACTTCAGTTACACTTATTACACTCAGTTAGACTCAGATTGACACCTGGATGACTGGTTGTTGTGATTGATGAGCACCACCGATGATTGATGAGGACTCCTAGATAGAGTCAAGCTACTCCATTCTGTAATTCGAATGACCTCCTTAGGAAATTCGAATTGCTCTGTCATTGTGACAGTTTGTATTGTAATTCATTCACCCTTTCTGGGATAGAGAGCACTGCTGCATGTTTTGCACAGTTTTGCACCATATTTTCTATGTTCATCTGTTGTGATTGATTTACTTGTTCATTAGATCAGCTGTGACTAATTTTACACTTCTTAGATGTGTTCAACGACTTTCTCACCCATAGATGTGCAACTTCGTCTTGTTGACTCCTTTCCAGAGGGGACTTCAGGATCATGTCTAATATTGCATGAGGTTAAAAACATGTCTTAAAGAGTGATTTTTTGGTGGACTTAGGGATGGCTTTGTAATAGCTAAGATAAATATATGGCAATAGTTCATCTCATACCTTGAGATGCCAATGACTAGATATTCTTAGCAACTCTCCCATTTCGCTATTAAAGACTTGGATGGAAAAATGTGCCCTTGTTTAGCTTGGTGTAGGTGAACAACCTTGATGTGTTTTAAAAGTGACTAAGGAATATGTTTCATTGTCTAATATAACGGATAGCAACAATCTAAAATTTACTTGAATGCCAAAGAGGTCTTCATTCACTGGTGAAGTTGACAATGTACTAAGCTCTCCACCATGGTTCCATTCTTGATGTGGTTTGCCCCACCCAAATAGGAGTTTCAAAAGGATGAAGCTGGTGCAAGTCCTAGGTGATTTTGATGGAATAGTTACCCCTTAGACCTGGTACCTAAGTCGAAGGTCTTAGACTCAAGCCTTGTAATGGTCTTCATAGAAAAGGCCATCTTATTGATTCCATCAACTATATCACTACAATCATTCTCTTTTTAAGTAGTTGTAACACTCTTTAGCACTCCATTGAGATAGACTCTGATGGTAGCCTCATAAATATTTCCAAATCTTATCCCATCTTTCACTAGTAGAAATATCTTCGTAGGTTTGGCAACGCCTTGTTCACTCAAAAGTGACAAACTATCTTAGAGTGTTGTACTTCTTCCATACATTTCCCACTGGGGTTGAGGTGCACATCGTGTGTTTAGCTTGTATAGCAATCCATTATCTTAATGGTAACCTTTGAACTCATATGTTCAACTTCTTTTTTATTTAAACAAAAAGTTGACAATGTCAATGAAGTCCTTGCTAGTATGACCTAACTCCTTGGAGTTTGCAAACTCAATCGACCTTCTCTATGATAAGCTAACTAGTGCTTCCATTGGAAGTTAAGATATGAAGTAAAACCACTTTGTTTTCTTCCACCTTCATGTACCAAATGATCATGTTGAATAACTATACATATGCTAACCATTTTAGTTCTTGACATTCCTATAACTTAATGGATCTACTAGTATTGAAATGGCTTGTCTCCTTGCTTTTGAAAATGTCTTTGATTGACTTAGTACATCTTCTTGTGTGAGCATTGCCTTTATGGCATAGCACGATTTCTTAAAAGCTAGTGTAAGACTTAACAATGCCAATATGGTAAAGTATATAGCCCTTTAACTTGTTGCATAAAATTTGTTATTTTTTGGTCCAAATGTCATCTACACTCCCTTTGTCAAAGAATTTAAGGGTAAAGCAATGCTGGAGTTACATGAGAAAGTCTTTGAAAATAGTTGGTCATCCTCTTGTAGCTTCTTAACTCTAATAGGTGTTTGTCATCATTAATCACTCAATCACAATTATGATCTTCTATTGATTAAATGACAATTTATGATAATCAATGATATAACTTAGGTATTAAATTGAGTTCATAAAAAATGAACTTTTCTTGGGTGCAACTAGAGTCTTCACTTCTCTAGCTCATAGATTTCAGCACTAACATGATGCAAATGTTCTTTCCATGTTTTGGTGTAGATGAATATGTCAGCAAGGCATGTAGTCATAAAGTTGTCAAAGTAGAGTCAATACATCTCCTTCACACCTTGAAATGTTGTAGGTGCATGACTAATTCAAATTGATCACAATCAACTTTTAGCAACCATCTCTCATTTTGGAAGTTGTCTTCTAAGTGTCTTTGTACATCCTACACACTTGGTCAAATCCAACAATAGGTCCAACTTGTTGAAGTACATGGCCTCCAAAGTTGGTCAATAAGGTCTTCATTTTTGGTATGGATTACTTGTTCTTTATATTAATCTTTTTCGTGGATCTTTGCTTGATGCATATTCTTCATGTATTGTTCTTCTTAGCAAAAACATGATAGTTGATCCACAAAGAGATCTATATGGTCAACACATCCTTTTAGTACTATACAATTGCTTCTATCTTTGCATTATGTAGTATGGAAGATTGATGCATTTCTATGTTTGGAAGCCAAATGCTCTGTTGTAAATTAGTTATATGCTATGCCACTTAGATTGGAGGTAGTTAATTAGCTTCTTGAGGACATGAACATACCTATTCATTACATTGCTACAATTTTTGGTCCAAGGTGAGAACCCAAGGTTCAAATTTCTGCACTCAATTCACCATTAAGAACCTTGCTAACATGTTGAATTGAAGACATAAATTTCCAATGCAACTTTCAACTTGGATCTCTAAATGAATTTGTCAATTCTTATGTTTCTGTATTTTTCGTATATTTGTCATTGCAACAAAAATATATACTATCTACTTCAAAAGGAAAATGTTGCTACCGTTGTGCTATCATTCCACACATCCTACATTACCATGTACTTGCAGAACTAAATAAAACAGAATTGAATATTGCTTATAACTATTCTAAATAAGTTGGCCTTGAAAAAAGCTCAAAACAACCTGAGAAAGAGAAGGTGGCTTGTCCTATATCAATATGGGGTATTTCCAAATGGAAATCAATATATTGCATTGAACACACCAAGGCATGCCACACACGGAGAATAGATTTAAGTTGAAAACCAAACCAATTCCATAGCTGTTTTTCCCTTCCAATGTTGAAGGGGAAGAGTAATATTAAAAATATGAAAAGCATCATGATTGTTCATAACAACCATCGGGCTCACAACCTTTAATAATTAACTAGTTAATATAATGTGATTAACAATAATTAAGTGAAATGTTCTTTTCAGGCATTCTCCATGTGAAGGCAAAAACAACATATGATGACAAGGGTAGGGAACAATGAAATCACAATTGCAGGAAACACGATACTCTCCCTATATGGGAAACAACTTCATTTCTTTGTAGTTCACCTAGACATGCATGCTAGCATTCCAAATATGATGTCGTTGCTCCATTTGGTCTTGACTTCAAAATCCTTCTCTTTAGCATTGAAGATGGTCTTTCAACACACTATGGCATGCAAAAATGTTGTTAAATGGCTTCATGGTAGACCCTTTTGGGGTCCACCCCCTTGCTAAAATTTACTCACACTGAATAACTAATAGATTTTTGAGAGGGATTTGGTTTTACCGGAACTAAAACTATATATCCTCATTTTGATATCATCCACAATTTGACAAACATATAAAAATTATGGTGAACAAAATATGATTACTTAAGTGCTTGAGTGCTAGAACTTAGTGGGTTCAATTGCTAAAATTGACTTTTTAATATTCCATTTTATGATTGCTTCATTATATTTGTCTGTCAATGTGTTTTATTGCAACAATAAGGAGCTCATGGCTCTCTTATTGATCTATTTTCCCCCATGTTGTGCTTCGATTATTTTCAAGTCCAACATAGGATTAGCCTTCAAATATTCCATCCTCATCTCTAACATATCAACTACGTGTAACTTGTGTGCTTGTTCGGTGTTATGTAATTTGTGTGTTGTAATATGCTTAAACCTAGAAATTAAGAGAAAAGATAGAAAAACACAAGAGAGAATAGATAAAATAGATAGCTATGTCCACTTGCCTCTTCAAGGGGGAAACCTCCAAGAGAAAATCTCCAAAAATGGTGCACATGACATGCTTTAAAACTGCAAAGGCTTTTTTTGTTGCTTCAATCCATGCAAAGGCACAAAAATCAAGACATGTGCACCTATTCCCTTCTTTGTGTAAAACCATTATCATTGGAGATGAATATGGGCTAGTGCTACGACGATTGATTCCTGCCTCCAATAGCTCCTGAGTGATCCTTCTAATTTCATTCTTTTGTGCAAATTGGTGCCTATACATGTGCACATTTGGTGGTTGACTTCCCAAAACCAAGGGTATATCATGATCATGCTCGCCTCTATACGGGGGTAAGCCCTTTGGTGTCTCAAAGACCTGTTGATGTTTGTCCAAAACCTTTTGTAAGCTAAGATGGATTTTGGTGTGGCGTTGTGGTGTTGTCCAGAGCTTGTTTGACATGGAAGTGAGCAATAATTCCAGAGTGATCTTTCTTCAATATTTTTTCCCTTCAGTGAGAACTTATGATTTCAAGGGAGCTTGATTAGATCCCTTTGAGGGTGTGAGTATGGGAGTCCTGAGTAAAGCTAAAGTATAATTCCTTGAATTCCATGTTAATAAGCCTCAGTGTGTGTAGCCATTATGCTCCTAAAATTGTATCACAACCACCCATATCTATGGCCAACATATGAGTTTTGAGATGATAATTACCAAATTGGAGCCTCACATTTTCACAATCCCTCCATTGGCTATCATAATTTGAAAGTTGGGCACCAGGTGGACATAACAATGGATTTCTTCAACCATGCACCGGTGAATACAATTGTGGGTGCTTCCACTATCACCCAAGACTACCACTTTGTGGTGCTTGATGTAACACAAAAGTTCCAAGGGTTGCAGAGCAGAAATACTGGATAAAACATGAAGAGAGATGAGTGGCTCTCATTGATAAAATTCAATTTCTACTTCTTGCATGGGAGAAGTTTGGTCAGTAGTCTTCAACTTAGGGGTATTTTCCATAATGATGTCTTCGTAATGGGTAGGAGTAGTCACACCAATTTGAAATAACTTCTGATCTTTTCATTTATGACCTGAAGCATACTTTTCATCACAATTATAACGAAATCCCCGTCTTTATTGCTTTACCACTTTTGTTCGAGACAACCTTTGTACTTTCAAGGGAGAAGGAATTTTGCGTGAAGAATTGACCTCTGTAGGATGTGAATGGGGAATTAAATATGGTTTGTTGGTTTGTGCATTGATCATTATTTTTGCTTCTAGATTCCTTTGAGATTCCTCCAACCGGGTAGCAAGATGTTGCATTCTGACTTGTGCTTGAATCGCCTTCTTGAGGCCACTATTGAAATATTCTTCATAGAAAGAATGTTAAGTTGTTTGTATGGATGGCTAATTGCTCAAAGGATGAGATAAAGTCTATGATTGAGCCTATTTGGCACAACTTTGTAAGCCACCCAAAATAGTGAGGATCTTGCTCCTAACACTCATGGAGGGATTTAAAAAATAGACTCCAAGCAATATAGCATCCATAGGATTTTCTATGTCACTCCCACTATTGCCATCATTTCGTATCCAAATACAATGCCCCCACCATAAGTTTCATTGTGTTATCAATAATATCATGAAGGTCGAAGTAATATTCCATATGACTGACTGATCCTGATGGGTTAGAACCATTCAACTTGTTTAGGCCTACTTTAGGAAAACGATTCTAGGTGTTATTATCCATGGAGGATGGTTTATTGCTATGTGGACCCTAAGGGGGTTACTGGTGGTTATATGCTTGAGTGAGAAGTTTCTTCCTGGTGTTGCTCACTATGTTGTGCATTCCTACGGTCTTCTTCTTGTATGCCACTAAATGTCAAATGTGTAAACTTCTCATCCAGTATCTTCTCCAAGCAGTCTATTTTTGTCTCCAACTTCTTATCTCATATTTGATTCCAATTGTTGATGGTCTGCTAAAGGTGCTAAAATTGTCTTTTAAGATTTGTGTATTGATCTTCCTGGTTGTCCAACCTACCGGTAGTAGAGCAGGTGGTCATATTGTTTGGGGTGTTGGTGTGAGGTGGTTTATAGGGATCCACCATGGGTGGGATCTGTTAAGTCCTAAGGACGAGTGAGTGTCATGTGCTATAGATCTTTGATATATGTGTTGGGTCCAATAGTAGTAATTTGCCCAATATCTTAGGGCATTAACTAAGGAGGCTCAATTGCGACCTCAACCACACTACTCAATTATCTAGGTACTAGAGAGTGATATCCCCGAGTGTTTTTCTCGGTGTACTATAGCAACAAGACAGCGGAATAATTTATCTAAGTTGGTTCCAAGTATAACTAGGGGACTTCCTATTTACCCAAGGGTACGCGGATGTGAAATTTTGTATACATGTGTCGTTTGATGTTCTACTACTTGAAGGGGTACCAAAAGAGGTTACAAGGGTGCACAAAACTGTGACGTAAGTATCACTTGTATTTTCTACATGTATGCTTTCCCAATTACAAGTTTACCTGATGAACGACATATCTCTATGTTATTTAAAGACGCTAGAACATGTTCTAAAAAAAATTTGTTTTTAGCTTGCTAACCCTAGAAATATCTCTACAATCAATAGAAAATAACTTACTTTTCAAGGTAGGGTTTTAGGCCAAAATTTTGAAATAAGCATAACTCCTTGTAAAACCTTGATTTGGAGATGGTCCTGTAAGTCACCTTGAAGATTTGGTAACTCTAAAATCTCTACACCTTTGAGTTTGAAATTTTGTTCTATAATATCCTGATATGTCTACTCTGCAATGCCACATGCTTTATTGAATTATGATGTGTCAAGAAAAAAATGGGGTCATTTTCCCAAAACTTTTTGATTGTGTCCTTCTCAGAAGAGCGAACTTGTATGGCCTACCATGCATTCAATTTTTCAAGTCCGGATATGAAATTTTTACCATAAATACTTTGGTTGTCTTATTTTTAATACAACTGGTGGTGCTAAATTTGGATTTTTAAAACTTCAAATATAATAGTTTTACCATAATACCTATTTTAGAACTAGTTTTTGGGCTAGTCACAAACCCTAACTTACGCAGGGATTATCTCTAAATGTATAGAAACCCATAACCTAAAATTTTGGCCCAAGATACTTCCTTATATCCTCTCTATAATATGAAATTTTAGACCCTGAAACTTCACTGAAAAAATTGTAACAAAAATGCCAAGCTGACTCATTTGAAGAAGCTAAACCTTTTAGATTAGTAAAAAACCCTAACTTATTGTTAGACTAAAACAAGGTATTTCCACAAGGCCGAACACCTTAAGAAACTATTTACAAAAACATATCACATATCAACACATTGTTGTTTTACATGGTTAAAACCCTCATAGATGGAAATAATCCGTCACCCTAGCTAAATAGCTGCTTGAGGCAATATATTAATGCAAAACAAAAAATTATTACACATGAGTTTCTCACAATCAATCATCTAAAAGATGACCCTCCATGCTCTTTAAATATAGATTATGGACCAATTAGGTTCTAAACCATGGATCAATACTTGATAAGATTGAGGACCTTGATGAAGTTCCAGATCACTCTATGTCTAGATCATATTGTGATTATCAAATTACATAAGTACGAATGCATACTAAAGAATACACTTTACCTAAGGAGACTTTAGACCAAGTTTATCTTAACTAACTACTAAGTTTTTGAATATCCTCTTATCCCTCCTTAAAAACAAATTGGGATAGGATTTAAGGATTTATAAAGGTGACACATTAGGAGAAGGAAGGAGACATTACTTAAGCCTATCCCCCCTTATTGACAAATTCCCGAACTCCTAACATAGATCAAATTTTAGAAAAAAATGCTTTTGTTAGAGACTCTGAGAAGATTTCTGCAACTTGATCATCTATAGGGAAAAAGAGAACTTTGAGAATGTGATCCTAAATAATCATTTTGATGAAGTGAACCTGTATCTCAATTTGTTTGTTGCGCTGATGTTGAACTAGATCTTTGGAAACCTTGATGGTATTATGATTTTCACACCAGATGGTAGTCAAATGGTGCTACTCAAATCCAAACTTTGAAAGGATTTTCCAAAGCTATAAGGTTTTTTGACTTGCATTAATTGCGGCTTGATACTTTGCTTCTACTGAAGAAAGAGAAAGAGCTTGTTTTTCTTAAAAGCCTGGGTGACAGGTTGAGAACAAATAATGAAAACATATCTTGTAATATAATTATGAACATCAGGGTTTCTAGCCCAATATGAATCATTGAAACCAACCAAATAAAGGAGTCCCCCTAAATTGTAATGAATCCCAAACTGAATTGCAGCCCATATATATCGAAGTCTCATTTTTGCTTCTTTTTAATGACTATCCTGGGGTGTTTTCATATACCAAGCAATAAGACTAACAAAAAAGGAAATATCAAGATGGGTATGAGTCAAGTACAAAAGACTACCATCTAACTAAAGATACAATGCGGTATCTACTTCATGTGTAGTGTAGGTGGCATTAAGTATGACTCCAAATAATCCATGTGAAAGCAATGAAGAATGTCACAAGCATACTTAGATTCAAAAAGAAAAATTCATTCTTTGGTTTGCAAGACTTGGAGGCTAAGAAAATAATGCAAATTTCCTGATTCAATCATTTCAAATTTCTTATTAAGGATGGTTTTGACATGGATTAATATTTTAGGACCACTACCAGTAAGAATAAGGTCTTCAACATGAGAGCAAGGATTATGAGATGGGTTCCTACTTTCTTGGTATAGACATTAGGGTTAAAATGGCATAGAAAAACGAGTGTCAATGAAAAATCTATCTATTTTGGCATACCAAGCTCGAGGAGATTGCTCAAGTCCAATGAGAGTTTTTTAAGGTGGTAAACAAGGATGGAGTCATTTTGAACATAGCCAAAAGGTTGTTCCATGTAAATTTGTTCTTGCAAATACCCATGCAAGAAGGGTGATTTGACATCCATTTGATGGACCTCACATATATGTGAAGTGGCAAGGGTGAGAACAAGGTGGATGGAATTCATTTTGGTGACAACGGAAAAGGTTTCATTGTAGTCAATTCCTTCAACGTAGGAAAATCCTTTGGCAACTAACCTTGCCTTAATCCTTTCAACACTTCCATCTGATGCATACTTAGTTTGATACACCCATTTACATATGACGAGTTTTCTTCCTTTCATAAGAGGTAATAGATCCCAAGTATTGTTCTCCATTAAGAAACAATATTCTTTATTCATAGTTGCATCCCATTTTGGATGGCCAAAAGCTTCTACAAATGTCTCTAGATCACGAGTCTCTGAAACTTGATCCAAAAGAGAAGAGGCTCATTGGAACTGTGAATGTGTTTAATGCTAATTGGATTTGTAGAAATATCACCAATGTTTTCACATGTTGAACGAACCCATTTAGGAAGCGGTTGTGTTGGTGCAAATTCATGTTCAATGGACCCAACATGAGGATTGTGAGCAGGTGAAGATGGATTTTCATCCTCACTGTTATCATCTGAAGAAGAAACTGGAGTAGGATCATAATTAGAGAATTTGTGAAGAGAAGATGATACCTGGTAATATCATCAACAATTCTAGTTGCTAGGACATTCTTAGGATCTTTGAAATCTTTGATTACAACTTCTTGAGGTGTAAACTATACAATATTTTCTTCACTAGAATTAGTGATTTGATAGATCGCCAACATATTAAATATTTAGAACAAAAAATACATCTTTGAATTGTCGAACATAAAGCTGAACTATTCTAAATCCTACAACATTAATACATCTATCATTGCCAACAAATATTTGTCTGGTGTTACAATCATTTAGAGTAGAAAAAGTGGCTTTATCGTTATCCATATGATAAGATGCTCAAGAATCAATGAGCCACTCATTAGAAGATGAAGAAGAAGCATAGAAATAAAAACCGGCTTTCTCGTTAGCCATATGATAAGATGCTCAAGAATCAATGAGGCACTCATTAGAAGATGAAGAAGAAGCATTGAAAAAAAACTGTAGGTAGAAAGTGTATGTCCATATGAAGAAGAATCAACGTTGATGACGTGCTTCTTCATTGTTGCTTCCAAGTCTTGAATGTTCTTGTAACACTTAGATTCCATATGATCATATTTCCCACAAAAATTGCAATGGCGCTTAGTTTTCTTACCTTTTGATTTGGTTCCCTTGTCACTATTGGAAGGATGAGTTGGATGGGAGGGTTTGGGACCCTTTTTTAGCTTATTGTTGTCAGGATGTTGCTTATTGGGATGCTTGGATCTATCCTTCTTTTGTGCCACTAAGGTTTTTCTAGATGTATCGTCGATCACTCCAATATGTAAGAGCTTATCTTGCTCTCTAATCAAGGCATCACAAAAAACTTCAAGAGTGGTTTCTTTATAATTAACCCTCATAGCTTCTTTGATGGAGTAAAAAGTATATACAAAAACATAATGAGGACCAAGCTTAGCAACAATAGGATAAATACATTGCTTTTCTATCTTAGATATCTTGTATTTTTCAACTAAGAGTCTAAGGATTTTGAACTAAGATAGATAGTCTTGAATGCAAGAAAAATCACTTGGATTTAAGGAAACCAACTATTTTTCAAGTTGTTGACCTCGAATCTCATTGTGTTTACCAAATACAGTTTCCAACTTTTCCCAAGCTACATCTGGTGCATCAATTCCTCAAAGGTGGAATCTTAACTCATTAGAGATGGATATCCCAATTAATCCAAGGGATTTGTCATTTTTCTTTCTTATTGATGTTTGTGGGGGCATTTCTTTTCCCAAGGTAATCCGATAAAGTCCCCTACTTCGTAGGACACCTTCCATATGGGCTCTCAATGAGTAGTTAGTACAGAAGTAGAATATCACTTGGACTAGCAATATTAACATGCCTTTAGAAAATGAAACTGATGGTTTAGATGCAAAGATATAAAAAAAAATAGGCAATTTAAAAAAAAAGGCACTAAAAGTGGACTAGGGTTATCAAAATAATGCCTTTTTGATAGATAATTTAAATGAAACTAGGGAACCGTGTGGCAGGTAGAGGTTGAACCACATGGTGATGGGTCCAAAAAATTCACTTAATAATTCCTTTCCCATACTAACTTTTCCCATAATCTCACTTTTACAAATAATCTACTTTAAAATAAGTGGCTTGTTTTTATAAAACAAGTGGGAAGTACTTTTACAATAAAGTTACTTTATAACTTAAAGTTACATAAACTTTTTCAAAAAATAACAAAAAATACTTGAACCCAAGACCTCTTACTTATTAAAATATTTTTCAACTAAGTGAGTTAAACAAAATATTAAGTAATATTATGGAGCATAATTGGGTTGTTGTTGGACAACGTGCCTACCCAAAAAACCCTCTCTTTTTGGCTTGCAAGACACTTTACAGGACCACACAAAAACAAAGAATAAAATTCTGAAAATGACATGTTTCAAATTTGGGGTTAGTCCTTGGTTATCTTACTCAAAAAATGTAAGTTTTCTCATTGTTTCTAGTTTATCGAGTTCACACAAGGAACACAACATGGAGCAGACACAGTCAAGCAAAAATTTTCCACCCTATTTCTGATTTGTTGAGTTCTGTAATGACCCTTTTTAAAATTTTTATTAAAATGCCAAATTTTCCACTTTTTCCCCAATTTCGACCTTTGACTAGTTTCACTGTTTTGGTCTCCAAATTAACCCAAATGCTTCCAAATCTTATGTAAGGGTATCTGGCTGATATTGAGACTTGAATATTAGGTTCAGGGATGATTTATAACCCTGCAAAGACTTCTACAAACTTGTTTTATATTCTGGTCAATGTATGGAAATTAACTAGCAAATTGTGCATCAAATCCCCCCTGGGTAAACACTGAAAATGGCCTCCCAAATGCTTCCAAACTCCCTCGAATTTATAAATAGAGGTAGGGAATGTATTAAGGATGTTAATAAGGTTCACAATGTACCATTAATTGATTATTATGTTTGTTCCAACCCTCTCCCATTCAGCTGCAAAAATCACCAATTCGACCCTTGGGGAAATGACCCTATTTCTTCTCAAAATGCAAATAAATTGAGTGAAAAGACTTCAAATGCTCAAGTACTGTATATGAAACTTATAATATAAATCCATGGAAGTATATTAATAAAAAATGTATCATAGAATCATCCTTTCATTCGAAATCATTAGCATCATAATGGTATACATCAATGTAGTGGGGAAAAGGTAATTGTTTGCTCATTAATCAACATTTTTACATACAACCAATGGATATTTCGACCTGAGAATTTCTGAAGATGAAGAAAAGAGGATATAAATATATTACAATCAGAAATACATCATATTAAGCTCTCCCAATGAGTACAAGAGCTCACCCAAAGCGCAATCTCTCAAGGAGTGTGAATATGCCATCAAAACTGAAAATGGTTGAGAGAAAGTGTTGAACTAAACCAAACCATGAGCTTCCCTGTAGCTTCTACCTACAAATAAAAACTCCATTAAAGCACCATGAAAGACCTGAGTGGCCTCTCCAAACACCAACTTGGATGGGAATCTTTCACCCTCAAAATTGGCTAAAGCAAGAAACTAGTCATCCACTAGCTCTCTCTTCACAAATGCAATTTTTCTCAAATCATCAAAAGCCATTCTCATACTTGATTTCTACATTTTATAACCAACATTAGCCTTCTAAGGGTCGAATTCCTCCCATTAGCTTCTAGAGATTTCCACTTAGGAAATATTCCATATTTTCCATTTGTCTCCTAGTTTCCAACCTTCCATTTTCTCCCAATTCGAGTAGGAGTCTCTTTGGATTTCCAACTCCCATGAGCGCTTTCCTTGAGCCTATTTTTGAGGATGACATGTCATAATGGTCAGATGTCAGAAGTCAGATCTGAAGTTTGTCATAGATTTCATAGATGCTCCATCATTGTTGTCATAAGGCTAGGGAATCTAGCCCAAGTGTCCACTAGCTTCCAATTTAACTCTTCCTCTTCCATGGAGGTTACCATTCCATCCCATTTCGACCTAAGATGATCCATGCCATGTGTATGCTTTACTAACTCACCCAATAATGTTTACCTTCCCATGGATTCGAAATGGCAAGAGAGATTTTCCATGTGGCAGTGAGAAACCAAGCTAGTGTGGGTCCCACATCCTCCAAATGTCCTCAAAACCATTTTCCACCTAGAATTTATCTTGAATTTATTTATTCAACCTATTTATTAAATACTTGAACCCTTCTAATGTCTAAACATCATTTATTATCTTCCTTATTGAAATTCCACATGTACCCATCCAACCTAGGAAACTAGTAGGATTGATGGGATTGTCTTACTATGCAATTATTTGAATGGGGACATTACAGTCCTCCCCACCCAAGATTGCTTGTCCTCAAGCAATTTCAGATTTGGATGCTGCAAAATCTTCTCCTCTTCCCATGTGGCATCTTCATTTGGTAAGTCCTTCGATTGCACTAAATATTCTTTGATAATTCTACCCTAACCTCCTTTCCCGTGTCTTCAAAATCTTTTCCGGAACAAGTGTGAGCTAAACTTCATCATCCAAAGGAGGAAGTATTTCTGAAGTGATGATTTGCTGACCAAGGGATTTCTTGAGACAAGAAACATGAAATACATTATGGATTTTACTCCCTTTCGAAATTTCTAGTTCATATGCTACTTCTTCAACCTTCCGCACTACCTTGTATGGCCCATAGTACCTTGGTTTTAATTTTTCTGCTCCATTCTTTTTTAGAGATGTTTGTTTATATGGCTGCAACCTTAAATATATTAAATCATTGACCTGAAAGGTTCTTTCTTCTCTATGTCTATCAGCATATTGTTTTTGCTGATTTTGAGCAACCTGCAAATTGTCTTTCAAGAGCTTTAAAATTTCTTGGCTCTCTTCCACCCAATCTTTAGCCTTTGGGACTCTACTATAACCAAATATGATTTCAGCAAATGTAAGTGCATCATAACCATATAATGCTTTGAAAGAAAACATCCCTATTGACACATGATAAGTGGTGTAGCAAAACTCACCCAAGTGTAGCCATTTTTCCCATGTTGTTTGTTGCTCTCCCACATAGTTTCTTAGGTACCCTTCCAACCATTGATTCACCCTCTCTGTTTGTCCATCAGTTTGTGGATGATAGCTGGTACTTGGAGTCAATTGAGTGCCCACCAATCTAAAAATTTCTTGCCAAAAAGCACCCATGAATCTACTATCTCTATCACTAATAATGTTCTTGGGGGAGCCCATGCAATTTGAAGATTTCTTTGAAAAAAATATCAGCCACTTGTGCAGCACTAAAATATGATGTAACAACAAAGAAATGAGCAAATTTTTTCAACCTATCCACTACCACATATATGCAATCCTTAACCAAAGATTTAGGCAAACCGGTGATGAAATCCATGGAGATACTGTCCCATTTTTGCTCTGGCATGGGAAATGGTTGTAATAGGCCAGCTGGACATGTAAGTTCTGATTTGTTTTGTTGACATACTTTACATTCATTCACATATTTCTGAACATCTTCCTTCAGCCCCTTCCAAAAAAACCTTTGCCTCAATTGTTTATAAGTTTTGAAGATCCCCAGATGGCCCGCTAGTGGGGAATCATGTGCTTCTTAGAAAATTCGGTACTTGAGATTTGAGTTATGAACTAAATAAATTCTGCCCTTATAATATATCAGCCCATTCAAAATCCCGTAGTTATCATCCCCTTTGATTCCATCCAACACATCATAAGCAAATTTGTCTTTAGCATATTCAATTAGTAGCATATTTTTCCAATCCTTAGCAATGTCCATGAGAGAGAAAGAAGGTCTTCTTCACAAAGCATCTGCTACTTTATTATTCTTTCTTTTGACATATTCAATATCAAAATCATAAGCTTGAATCTTGCTTACCCACTTTTATTGCCTTTCATTTAGATCTTTTTAGGTGAGAAAGTGTCTTAGACTATTGTGTTCTGTTTTCACCATAAACTTGCTGCCCACCAAGTATTGTCTGAATTTGGCCAATGCATACATAATGGCCAACGTTTCTTTATCATAGATGGAGTAAATTTTTTCATGAGGCTGCAACTTTTTTCTCTCAAAGTCTATGGGGTGTTGGCCTTGCTTTAGGACAACCCCTATTCCTCCACCTGAAGCATCACATTCCACAACAAAAGGTTTAGTAAAATCAGGAAGTGCAAGCATGGGACAACTACTCATTACCTCGTTCATTTTTTGGAAGGCCTTTTCAGCCTCTTCATCCCACTTGAAAGCATCCTTCTTAATCAAATCAGTGAGTGGAGAAGTCAACTTGGAGAATCCTTTCACAAATTTTCTGTAATAGGTGCATATGCCAATAAAGCCTCTCAATTTAGTAATATGTTTTGGTGATGGCTATTCTAAGATAGCCCTAATTTTTTCCATGTGTACCTTCACTCCTTCTTTCCCAATAATGTTCCCAAGATACAGTAGTTCTTTCATTCCAAATTCACATTTTGACAACATAACAAATAATGACTCTTCTTGCAAAATTTTCAACACAATCTCTAATTGCTGCAAATGCTCTTCCCATGTTTTACTGTAAATGAGAATGTCGTCAAAGAAAACGAAAAACAAACCTTCTTATTTGCTTGAAAAAATCCTATTCATGCATGTTTGAAAGGTGGCTGAAGCATTAGTTAACCCAAAAGGCATGACAAGAAATTCAAAGTGGCCATAATGACATCGAAAAGCAGTCTTTTGCACATCTTCATCTTTCATTCGAATTTGATGATACCCTGATCTAAGGTCAATTTTGGAGAAGCATTTAGCCCCATGTAGCTCATCCATGAGCTCATCAATCCTAGGAATAGGATACCTATTCTTGATAGTCTTTTTGTTCAAGGCTCTAAAATCTATGCACATTCTCAATGTTCCATCTTTTTTCTTCACTAGAACTACTGAAAACGCATAAGGGCTAGAGCTTGGTCTAATGAATCCCAACTCTAGGATTTATTGGATGGATTTTCAATCTCATCTCTAAAATTTTTAGGATTTCTATAAGGTGGTATCTGAATGGGTGAAGTTCCCTCCTCCAAAACAATGTTGTGCTCAAACCCCCTATCTGGTGGTCTACCATGTGGAAGGTCTCTAAATTTTTTTTCATATTTTTGCAAGAGTCTCTCTATCTCCTTTGGGTGTTCAACAATATTTATATTTGTCTTGGGAGATGTAATATGACATTTAGCAGCCCATTCTATGTCCCCATGCCTCAATATAGAACTCATACTATTGCAAGTCACTACTTGATTTGGATAAGTGTGCTGCCCTCTCACAACTCTTAGTACTCCTTTTGAATCTTGGAATTTCATTTCAGGAATTTGATAATTTACTGTATGCTCTCCTATTGAATACAACCATTGCACTCCCAAATCCACATTAGTATCAGCAACATCAACCACATAAAAACTATCAACAAAAGTATAGTTACCCACGATGACTTGCAGCTTTGGAACCCATGTTTTGCATTGCATTGTGTTGTGACTGGGAATGACAACTATGAAGCCATCAAATGGTTCAATATGTATCTTTATTTTCTCGACCATCTATACATCAATGAATTTATGGGTGGATCCTCCATCTACCAAAACTGAATTTTTTTTCCCTAGTACCACACCCTTGCATCGGATAGTATGATAGCGAGGTACTGCTGACAGTACTGCCATTCTTGCTTTGTCCAGTGAAGGATGATTTTTTTCTTGTCTTTCCTCTTCTACTGTTGTCTCATATGCCTCCTTTTGATATGAAATATTTCCATCTTCATCCATGCCCCCATCATACCCATCATTATTAGAAAATACTTCTATGTATTGAGCCTTTCCTTTAGTACATTTGTGCCCCGGTGTCCATGGTTGAAAGCATGTGAAGCACAATTTCTTTGTTCGAAGTTCATCCCTGTTTAGTCTTTTTTTATTCCTTTCAAATGAATCTTTTTTCCAAGGTTTCTTATCATATGCATCCATTTTCCAAGGTTTCTTTTCAAATTTGAACTTAGGCTTGGGAGGAAATCTCGTTCTAGGAAACACATTTTGGAGATCCCTAGTCAAGCTCATTGCAACTTTTAATGTAGTTGGCTTGTGGGCTTTGACCAAACCTTTTAAAGGTTCAGCCAAACCTTAAGTGAACAACAATACCAACCTTCCCATACATACATAGCCACCTTGACTGATAATTTTTGAAAGTCCAACATATATTTAGTAGGGGTACCAGTTTGCTTCAATTGAGCTAGTTCTTTGGAAGGAAATTTTGGATCTTTTTTGTTCAAATCTCTCTAGTACCCTGTCAACAAATTCTCCATATGTTCTAACCTGATCATGACCCAAGGTTTTCAGGCCATGGAACCACCATTCATTGGAATCTCCTTCCAAGTGCAAGATAGCCATTTTTAATGCATCCTCTTCCAACATAAGATTCAACTGAAAATACACATCTAATTTTTGCACCCAAGTATTAGCAGAATTTTGAGAGGAACCATCAAAAGTAGGAACTGACATTTTACTAATATAACTATTTAATTCTCTATTTTGGAATGGACTCCTATTGTCATCCTTCCTTTTCATTTTATATATAGCATCAATGTATTGACTAAATGGTAGACCTCTTTTACATTCTTCACTCAATGCATTCTATTCGTTTGCAAGTTTACTATAATCCACCTCAATATTAGGCTCTTCTTTGGGTGTGAGAAATTTAGGTGTAGTATTCCTTTGTGTGCTTTGAAATTCATCAGGTCTATTATGAGGTCCTGTACTTGAGAAAATATGCTCACCCATGTTCTTCTTTTCTCCTGAGTGTGAACCACTGTTATCTCCCATCATCCCTTTGCTTGCAAGTTGGCTACCCAACAATTCCAATCCTTTCATCAACTATCTACTCATCTCTTGCATACCCATGGAAATTCCATCAAAACATGGTTTTAAGAATTCAACAAGTTCCTCCTTATGTCTTAAGTTTTCCTCCTCCTCTCTACCCATGGTTTTAAAAAAAAACTATTTTTCTTCTACTACCTCTTCTTCAACAAAAACCTCTTCAGCTACTAGTTCAAAGGATGGTGGTTTATTATTTTGACTTCTTGTTAAGACCATCAGGTTCCAAGAACATGCTCTGATACCACTTGTAATGGCTCTTTTTTAAAAATTTCTTAAAATGCCAAATTTTCCACTTTTTCCCTAATTTCGACCTTTGACTAGTTTTGGTCTCCAAATTAACCCAAATGCTCCCAAATCTTCTGTAAGGGTATATGAATGATATTGATACTTGAATATTAGGTTCAGGGATTATTTATAACCCTGCAAAGGCTTTTGCAAACTTGTTTTATATTCTGGTCAATGTATGGAAATTAACTAGCAAATTGTGCATCAAATCCCCCCTAGGTAAACACTGAAAATGGCCTCCCAAATGCTTCCAAACTCCCTCAAATTTCTGAACAGAGGTAAGGAATGTATTAAGTATTTTAATAAGGTTCCCATTGTACCATTAATTGATTATTATGTCTATTCCAACCCTCTCCCATTCAGCTGCAAAAATCGCCAATTCGACCCTTGGGGAAATGGCCCTATTTCTTCTCAAAATGCAAATAAATTGAGTGAAAAGACTTCAAATGCTCACGTACTGTATATGAAACTTATAATATACATCCATGGCACTCTATTAATCACAAATGCATCATATAATCATCCTTTCATTCAAAATCATTAGCATCATAATGGTATACATCAATGTAGTGGGGAAATGGTCATTGTTTGCTCATTAATCACCATTTTTACATACAACCAATGGATATTTAGACATGAGACTTTCTGAAGATGAATAATAGAGGATATAAATATATTACAATAATAAATACATCATATTAAGCTCTCCCAATGAGTACAAGAGCTCACCCAAAGCACAATCCCTCAAGGAGTGTGAATATGCCATCAAAACTGAAAATGGTTGAGAGAAAGTGTTGCACTAAACCAAACCACGATCTTCCCTGTAGCTTCTACCTACAAATACAAACTCCATTAAAGCACCATGAAATACCTGAGTGGCATCTCCAAACACCAACTTGGATGGGAATCTTTCACCCTCGAAATTGGCTAAGGCAAGAAACTAGTCATCCACTAGCTCTCTCTTCATAAATGCAATTTTTCTCAAATCATCAAAAGCAATTCTCATACTTTATTTCTACATTTTATAACCAACATTATCCTTCTAAGGGTCGAATTCCTCCCATTTGCTTCTAGAGATTTCCACTTAGTAAATATTCCACATTTGCCACTTGTCTCCTAGTTTCCAACCTTCCATCTTCTCCCAATTCGAGTAGGAGTCTCTTTGGCTTCTCCAACTCCCGTGAGCGCCTTCCTTGAGTCTATTTTTGGGGCTGACATGTCATAATGGTCAGATTTCAGAAGTCAGATCTGAATTTTTTCATAGATGTCATAGATGCTCCATCATTGTTGTCATAAGGCTAGGGAATCTAGCCCAAGTGTCCACTAGCTTCCAATTTGACTCTTCCTCTTCCATGGAGGTTACCATTCCATCCCATTTTGAACTAAGATGCTCCATGCCATGTGTATTCTTTACCAACTCACCCAATAATGTTTGCCTGCCCATGGATTCGAAATGGCAAGAGAGATTTGCAACATGGCAGTGAGAAACCAAGCTAGTGTGGGTCCCACATTCTCCAAATGTCCTCAAAACCATTTTCCACCTAGAATTTATCTCGAATTTCTTTATTCAACCTATTTATTAAATAATTGAACCCTTCTAATGTATAAACATCATTTATTAGCTTCCTTATTGCAATTCCACATGTGCCCATCCAACCTAGGAAACTAGTAGGATTGATGGGACAATCTTACTATGCAATTATTTGAATGGGGACACTACAAGTTTGCACACAGTGCACAGAAAAGAGCATACATAGATCGAAGAGGTAATAACCCAAGAATAAAAAAATAGAAAATCGGGCTAAAATATGAAATAATATGAGAAATATTTAAAAAATCTATAAATGTAAAAAATATACCAGTGGATTTAGCAAAATGGCCATATATTGGGAAAATAGAAACCTTTTTAAGTGAAAAGAAATTCAATTTCCAATTGAAAATAGTGCTCTAGACGTAATGGAACACCTCTCTTAGCTAAAAAATGCATAAAAATAGTAGAGTCCAAAAATATTTTGATGCACACAGCTACACCGCTTCAAGATCTTGATCAAGAATGGAAGTGTGTCTTTATAAGCACTTTGATATTGTGTTCGACTAAAATAGGGTATTTCCACATTGTCGAACACATTAAGAAACTGCTCACACAAACATATCACAGACCAACACATCGATGCTTTATGTAGTTAAAACCCTTAGAGAGGGAAATAGTCCATGGTTCCATCCAAATAATTACTTGGGGCAATATATTAATGCAAAAGGAACTGTTCAATGTATCTTGTGAGTACTTGAGGTTTCTTTTAGATTCCTGTAGCTACCTTGGGGAGGCCCCCCTCAAGGAGATGAAGGAATCTCAATAGTAGCTTGTTAGTTTAGCATAGATCATATTGCAATTGCTTTATAGATTATGAATGCTATGTTTTTCCTGTAGAATCTAGCGGTAGCTAATGTAGTTTATTTTATCATTTCATGTAGTTTTCTATTAAACACATTCCTTTTAGTATTTATGTTCTATCATGTTATTTCCCACAACTTATGTATTTTGATTCAATTCATGTTTTAATTCTCACATTGAGGTTAGCCAAGCCTTATGATGTTGGACCATTTCACAATCTTGGAACCCAAAAGAAATCCTTTCTCAAGCACTCTAAAACTCCCCACACATTGACAAGCCCAACTAGTTCACTAGATTGAAAGTAAACAATGAGCCTTGATATCCTAGGAATGAGTAGGGGGATGTGTGGAAGTGTAGGATCCCAAGACATTATTTCTTTATGCAAGTCTTTCTTATCGCTCAATAGGAATTAGTTTCTATTTTTTCCATTCATTGTTTTCTAGTAGTTAGATCCCTTATAAATTGAAATATATATTGTGTGCGACACCTTTGAAGTTTGTACGTTCATCGTGTTGATAGATTAAAATAAGAAGTCATGATCCTAGCAATTATTGTTGCTAAATATGTGACCTGCCAAAATGGTTTTCCAAGTCTCACTCCAACTTGATATTCTTATTGGGGTCAATCTCAAGTAGCTATTAATTGATCCTTTATCCATATTGGTACTTTCCTTTGATATGGATCCCATTGAAGCATCAATTTATTTTTTCTATAGAATAATATTCTCATCAATGGAATGCTTGAGGAAGGGTTGGGAAATGGTTGTAGATAAAAAAATCTTAATATCTAGGGTTGGAACTATAACAAATCAGACTCAAAAAATAACAATCACTTTCCCAAAATCTTGATGTTCATCATTTGCAAGTAACTAATTCAGAGTGATAGGAAGGGAAAATACTTGGTTATGAATATTGTCTAGATAAATCCTTTGTATGTTGATCCTAATCTACCTTGTCTCCAATCATATATAAAATTTAAAACTTGTAACAAAGTAGAGAAAAGTACCTTCCTCAACTGCAAATGGTTACACAAGAGAAAATGTAAACAAATTACTAACTCTTAACCAATACGTAAATAAACTTGATTCACACATATAAACACCAATTAACACATTGATTAATGAGAAAAAACAATATTTAGGGGGAGAAGAAGAGATATCTTCAATTGATTGAAATAAACAACAAATAAAATACCTAATGTTGCTATTGGCACCTCTTGTCACCGTCTTTCAGGGTCCTCCAATCCTAGGTCACTTAAGACATCTTCAAGAATCCTACTCCACATGCATAAGGGAATGATAAAAATTAGGAGTTTTAGATCTCAAATTCCACATAGAAGTCATATGGAAAAATAAATAGTTTCTATAGATATGAATATCATAAAGACTTGGAGATTAATGCATGCGATTTCTCTAGTATAATGGTATGCAAATGATGGCTCTCTCCTATCCACATCTTAGTCTCAATTTACAGTCTTTGTTATACAACTATAAAAATAAAAGAAAACAACGATAGCAATAGAACTTGAGATTTACGTGGAAACTTGTTGTGCATAGTTAAAACCATGAGGTGTTGACAACTTCAATATGCTATTATTACTCAAAAAAAGATTACAATGCTTTCTTGTACAACAATGCCATTAATCATTTCCATTTTATACAATGCATAAGAGGGTTCTAAAAGAAAAAAAATACATCGAACAGTTCCGATTTTTTTTTACCTCGGGGGCTCTACTCCTTCACCCTCAAGCATCCCCCCTGCAATGCCGTCAACGCATACGAATAGTGCATGGGCCTAGTCATGTACTCTATAGGAAGAATACTATAGATATGGATATTGACTTTCTCTCTTAACACTCTCCCACTTGAATTTGATTTCTAGGAATTTCATTGCCTCTATTTTCCATCCACATGCCATATCCGAATGTTTCCTTAATCACATTTTTAGCAAGAGTAGATAATTTTTACACCTTTCAAACTTCTATGTTCTAATTACATTTAAAAGCATATCTATAATATTCTCATCGGTATCAATTTTCTCCAATAAGATCCTACCTTCCACCACTTTCCTCATGAAAAATGTTACTTAACATCAATATGTTTCATGTGATCATGAAATGTTATATTCTTCACTAAGAAAATAGCACTTTGACTGTCACAATGCACTATAATATTCATGTGCATTATATTGAAGTCATCCATCAATCTCTCTGGCCATCTTGCCTCTTCACTAGTATCATTAGTTGTTGTCACATATTTTACTTTAATGGTTGAAAAGGATAGCACTGGATGCAACTTAGATGTCCAACACACAACTCCACCAACAAGAGTGAAAGTATATCCTATAGTAATTAAATTTCATCCATCTCTTTCTCCACTAAAACCATAATCTACAAAACCTTTAATTCATAAATCTATCGATCTGTAGCATATATCAGCATCTGAAGTGCCCCTAATTATTTGAGTATCCACTTCACATCATTCCAATTCTCCTTACTAGGATTCGACATGAACTAGATAACAACTCCCACTACTTGGGAAATATCCAATATAGTGCTCACAATCACAAAGACAAGGCTCCTCACTATTAATGAAAATGGTACATGTGCTTGTCTTCTCTTTTTCTATTCTAGGATTGCATTTGGAAGACAACTTGAAGTGTGGAAGAAGTGGGGTGCTAACTAGTTTTGCATTCTACATATTGAAGCACTGCATACTATTTTTTATACATATATGAATTTAGACTTAACCAAATCTTCCTACCTATTCTTTCTCTATGTATGTTCATCCCTAGAATTTTATTTTTTGCTCCAAAATTCTTCATTTCAAATGTCCTAGCTAACTGAGCCTTAAGATCAATTATTTTCTTCATATTGTGTCTTGTATCCAGCACATCATCAACATACAAAAAAACCTACTAAAATTTCCATCATCAAGCCTCTTATAATGTGCACAATGGTAAGCTTCACTTCTACTAAAACCGTGCCTCTTCATGAATGTGTCAAATTTTATGTACCAATTCCTTGGTGCCTATTCCAAACCATACATAGATTTCTTGACTTTGTAAACCAAATCATATTTATCTCTTTCTTTATATCCCTTTGGCAGATCCATATAAATATCTTCTTTGTTATCAATGTTGTTCCTTGATATGTTCCTGGCTAGGGAACCATGCCAAGGCATCCAAAATTACTATTTTAATAAAATTAACTGAAACAATTCAATAAAACAGCTCTATCCGAATTAAGATTTTGTAATTTTAAAGAAGGGATTCTCTTTCTCTCATTCTTTTTAGGAAGAACATTCTAAAATAGGTTCTCAAAAACTCAAAGGAAGATAATTTTCAAATGACAACTTCTTAGGAACCACATTTAATGTATCATACAACTCAATTCTTTGAGTTGAATAGAGGAGAATTTGAATGAAGGATTGCAATAATTCAGAGTCAAGGTATTTAGCACTTTGAACAAATCTCAACACTGAAGAGGAAAGGTGTACTAACATATAGTTTTAGTAACCAAAACAAATTTTATCCAAACATATGGAAACTTAATTTCTTAGTATTTTTATCTTAGAATTCAATGATACAATAAATAAAATATTTGTGATGTTCAAAAGCAATAAAGAAGAATACTAGGGCTTATTTTATTGATCAACAAGTCATGAAAAAACACTTCCAGTGTTCACACATGAAATCTGAAAATCTCTAAAATATCATCACATAGAGATTGATAAGATAAGATAACCACATAATAATAACTCATATAAATGAGTAGAAAAGTTTGTAGAAACATAGTAAAGTCACAAATAACAGAGAGTTTTTATAGACCGGTACAAAGAAAGGGCAAAGATTTAAAACATTCCCAATTTACAACTCATGAGAATCTTTAAGCTTCAAAGGAATGCTCTATGATCTTCACTCTTCAGGGATAGACATACTGTCACTTTTCAAAAAAATTCGATCCTTGGATCATCCTCATTTGTATTTTAATAGCTTTTTTTTGTGCAATAAGTTTTACAATCACCCTCTAATTGGGAAAAAAGGTCAATCATGATATTGTTTCAAGACACTTTGTCAATGCGGACAAAGACAAAGCTCTCTAGTCTAAATAGTGTAGATCTAGAACAAAACCCAAACATAACATATAAACTTTCCTAGATTAATCAAATTATAGAGAATGCAAGGAAATAACTTATCTTGCAACCGTAGCAATGTCTCCTTGCTTGATGTAGCCTTTGATCTTCATGATCCGGATCTTGGGGGCTAAGACCCTGAAGACTTGAATGCCGAGAGAGGAGGAGAAGAGATAGCTTCAAACTTGAAGCGAACAATGAACCAGCTGTGAGAAATACAAAGTATTGAGACATGGGCTATGAATAACATAGATGGACAAACATAGAATAAATATGCCACATGGAGGGGTGAGGCTTAAAGAGGGTTCTTTGAGCCTCACCTCTCAAACTATACTAAGAAAGACACTCATAACCAATACCCCAATAATAAATCAATAAAATAAGAGAAATGTAGGATAGAAACTAAATGAGTAACTTTTTATCATGAAAAGGCTTGCTAGGCCTTTATATATCATTATTACAACGTGTATTGAGGCCATACCATGGGCCAAAACCATGTGCTACCAAATACCATGGATATGAGAGGGTGGCCTCTTCATTTAATGATTTAATGATAAATGGGAGAGGGTGACCTCTCCGTTTAATGCTTTTATGGCTTATACATCCGAATTTAGACCATATGCCCCCTAAAATTCAGATCACTTCACCTGCAAAACAATATACAACAAACAAGTGGAAACACTGTTAGGAACCCATGTCTTCACTATGTTAGTATATTGTTGTTGGATGCATATGCTTTGTAAGTCATCCCGTAGTATTTGTTGATCCATAGTTTGTGTTATTGTTGTTGGCGCATATGCTTTGTAAGTCGCCCGTAGTATTGTTGATCCATAGTTTGTAGTGGCCCATGGTTTTGACCCATAGTATTGGCGCCTAATCTTAGTATATAAGTGTGTGTTGAGGCCTATGAAGGCATCGTGAAGTTAATTGTATTGAGTTTGCTCAAAGGAGGTTGCCCCCTCGAAGTGGCCTATGATCAATATAAAAGTGATTCTGATTTATGTTATTTCTGATATCTCGTGTATTTGCATTAATTAATTATTGTAGGTTCATCACATCTGGTATCAGAGCACTTTCTTGGGCTCGCTGGGTGAAATTTCTGCCAAATTTTTTTTCGCATCTGTTGCAGGTTCGGATTTGGGAATAATCCCTATCCGCTTAACTGTGGGAAGTACTTGGTCATAAGCCCTAAAACTCATTGTGAGGAGTACCACAGGAACCCCGAAGTAGCTGGCCCATTGAGAGGACTTGTCAGCGAAAAGGGCAACGACCCCTACCTGATTGACTAGTTCCCACCCGTGAAGTAAACCAAGAGCTGTCGTTTGTGGCAAAGCGGTTATCAGTTTTACCTGAGCCATGGAGTGAGGGGTACTGCCCCAATACGCAAGCCGTCAGACAACATTGGTGGCCGAGTGAAATCCTTGAACTGTTAGGAAGCCGCACATACTTGGGGTCCATATCTATTTTCAGCTGAAATGTTGTCGATCACTACTGCGTCATTCCAGATCCAATCGTTTAGATCCATTCTGAAAGCCGTTCCAAATCCAGCCGTTTCAGATCTATTTCAGAACCATCCGTTTTCAATCCATTCGGCGCCGTTTCAGATCCCTTTGTTTCCGCTCACTTCCGGGCCGTTGCAGATCTATCTATTTCAGATCCCTTTCGAGCCGTAGCCGCTCCATTCTAAAATTCAGTTTTTTCTCCATATCTCCCTTGTTTTCACTCCGTTTCCGTTGAAACTTCCTGGGAACCCCTGTAATCCCATTCTGCATATTTAATTCCTGAGGACCCTATCCCTACTTCCACTTCCCAAAGCCCGAAATCCCACATTTCTCTATTTTTAGGGTTTGCCATAACTTCCTCGGATTTCACCCAATCACCTTCAAATTTTACCGTAGAGTTCCTTTCCTAATTCTGCTTCTTTGTCCATCTCTACCAAATTTTTCCATTCTTTCACCTCGCTTCTAAAATCCTCCTTTTCTTCTTCCTTGTCCATTCGACAGTGTCCAAATCCTAGTCAAACCCCAATTACCCTTTATATTTTTTCCCAAACCTAGATTTTCCTTTATTGAAATAGTTTATGTTTTTGTTTTTCTACCTAGTCAATAAAAAAAAACTCTTGGTTATGGTTGTCACCCGCGTAGGAGCAAAAATTATGGAAGAATCACTTGCAGCCATCCAAGCCAAACTCCAGGATTTGGATGAAAAATTTCTCGGCCTTCGTCTTGAACATTCAGCCATGAACAACAAATAGCAGTCCAAGTCTTCATCAGACAATGGGTTCTCTTCTTCTAGCAATTTCCGTGGTCCAAAGCTTGATTTTCCTCACTTCAATGGTACTGATCCAACTGGATGGATCTATCGTGCAGAACAGTATTTTAGTCTGCATAATACTTTTGATGTCAACAAAGTTCCACTTGCATCCTTTCATTTGGAACATGAAGCTCTTCAATGGTATCGTTGGTACATCAAGGCTCATGAAGAGCCAAAATGGCCAGACTTTTGCCAGCTCCTTTTGCAACGATTTGGTCCCAGTGCTTTTGATGACTTCACAGGAGCCCTCACTAAACTTCACCAAATTGGCACTGTGAGAGAGTATCAAACCGAATTTGAGAAACTAGCCAACCACACTGAAGGATTGTCTGATGACTTTTACTAGAGTTGTTTTATCAGTGGTCTAAAGGATGCCATCCGCTCTGAGGTCAAAATGTTCTGTCCCAACACAATGATGGAAGCCCTGGGGTTGGCTAAGTTGGAAGAAGACAAGATTGCATCCCAACAACGCTCCAAGCCCACTTTTGTTCCCTTTCGAAATATGGGTTCTCAACGACCACCCATACCGCAGGCTCCTCGACCACCTCCTATCAAGCATTTGTCTGAAACAGAGATGCAAGCATGCAGAGAAAAGGGGCTTTGCTAAAATTTTGATGAGAAATTCACTCGGGGACATAGATGTGTTCAACAAAAGCTCTATCTCTTGGATGTGGATTCTCCGCCTGCCTCTGAAATTGGTGATGAAGATCCAGATACAATGGATGCTCAGGTTGACATTCAGGAACCACCTATTGACCCTCCCTCTCAGGATGACCAGCCAGAGATATCTCTCCATGCTTTAGCTGGAATCACCACCCCCCAAATAATGCGGGTCAGGGGTTACTTCAAGAAGCTTCCTCTTACAATACTCATTGATTCTGGTAGCACTCATAATTTCATTGACCCTCGGATCGCCAAACAAGCTGATTGTTGTATCCATCCTTGCTCCAACTTTGAAGTCATGGTTGCCAATGGGGGCACCTTACCTTGCAAAGGGAAGTGTCGAAATGTACGTATCTCTATGGGATATTATACCTTGCACTCTGACATGTTTGCATTGACCTTAGGAGGATGTGATGTGGTTTTGGGCGTTCAATGGCTACGCACACTTGGCCCTATCTTATGGGATTTTGCTGAACTTTGGATGCAGTTTTTCCTCAATGGACAAAACACACATTGACAGGATTACAACTAGGGTCTCTCAGCATCATCAGTTCACATCACATGGAAAAAATCCTCAAGAAGAATTCACATGGTGTCATCGCTCAGATCCATTCCATTCAGATGCAACCATCAGCAGTCTCCACTACTCCTTTGGATCTACAACAAATTCTGGATCGATATACAGGTGTCTTTGCTGAACCAGTGGGATTGCCACCTTCAAGGCCAGAAGACCATCGTATTCAGCTCCTTCCTGGCAATGTTCCTCCCAACATCAGGCCCTATCGCTACCCATTTCACCAAAAAACGGAGATTGAAATGCTCGTTCGGGACTTATTGAAGCAAGGTATTATTCGCCCAAGCACTAGTTCCTTTTCTTCTCTAGTTCTTCTTGTCCGCAAAAAAGATGGGTCACGGCGCCTCTGCATTGACTTCCGATCACTTAATCACCTCACCATCAAGGATAAGTTTCCAATTCCTTTTGTTGATGAGCTTCTTGATGAGCTTCATGGGGCTCAATTTTTCTCCAAGTGGATCTTCGTTCTAGGTATCATCAAATTCAGGTTCATTGAGGATGATATCCCTAAAATAGCTTTCTGCACACATGATGGCCATTATGAGTTTTTGGTTATTCCCTTTGGCCTCACTAATGCTCCTTCCACATTCCAGGCCTTAATGAATAAAATATTTCGGCCCTACTTGTGGAAATTCATTCTGGTATTCTTTGATGATATCCTCATCTACAGTAAAACATGGGATGAACATCTCCAACATCTGGATCTTGTCATGCAACTTTTCTCTGACCATCATCTCCACGCCAAACAGTCTAAATGTGTTTTTGGACAGAAGGAAGTTGAGTATCTCGGGCACATTATCTCAGCACAAGGGGTTCGCATGGATCCTGCCAAAATCGATGCCATGAACAATTGGCCGCATCCTCAGACACTCAAGAGCCTTCGTGGTTTTTTGGGGTTGACTGGCTACTACCGCAAGTTTGTCAAGGATTATGGGAAGATTGCAGCTCCATTAACTGCTCTATTGAAAAAGGATGCTTTTACATGGATACATGATACTCAGTGTGCATTTGACAAACTAAAACAAGCTATGTGTACTACACCTGTTCTAGCTATGCCCGATTTTTCCAAGCCCTTCACTATTGAGAGTGATGCTTGCGGCAATGGACTTGGTGTTGTTCTCCTTCAAGATGAACACCCCATTGCGTTCACCAGCAAAGCCCTCTCAGGTAAGAATTTAGCTGCCTCTACATATGAGAAGGAAATGATGGCTATTTTGCATGCAGTATAGAAGTGGCGACCATGCCTATTAGGGAATCATTTCTGCATCAAGACTGATCACCAGAGTCTGAAATATTTCTTGGAACAGCGTGTCTCCTCTCCAGCACAACAGAAATGGGTTATCAAACTCATGGGTTATGACTATGAGATCACTTACAAGAAGGGTAAGGACAATATTGTGGCAGATGCTCTTTCTCGCACATTTGATGTCCAAGGTTCTCTTTCAGCTATTTCTATGCCTATTCCAACTTGGTTGCAATCTGTTCAACAGGGTTATGTCAATGACTCTTCCTTATCTCAAATCATCCAACGCTTGACCAAAAACCCTTCTGATGTACCACATTACTCTTGGGATGGTGCTTCCCTGAGATACAAGGGTTGTCTGGTGCTTCCCCAGAGCACAGATCTTCAATAGGATGTCTTCTATGAACTCCATGCTTCTCCATCGGCAAGGCACTCTGGGTTCCTCAAAATGTATAAATGGGCATGGCGTAACTTCTTTTGGCAGGGCATGAAAAGGACAATTCAACAGATGGTGGATGAATGTGATACCTACTAGTGCAATAAGGGTGAAATGACACTCCTTCGAGGATTGCTTGAACCCTTGCCCATACCTACACGGATTTGGACAGATATTTCTATGGATTTCATTTAAGGGCTCCCTAAATATGGCAGGAAGACAGTGATTCTCGTTGTGGTTGATCGCCTCTCCAAATATAGTCATTTTTGTGCTCTCAGGCATCCCTATACAGCCTCCTCAGTCACTCAAATTTTCCTGGACCAGATCTTTCGTCTTCATGGCATCCCTTCTTCCATTGTCTCGGATCGTGATGTGACTTTCACCAGTCATTTTTGGACAGAACTATTTCGCCACACTAGCACCAAACTTAAGATGAGTTCAGGGTATCACCCACAAACAGATGGTTAGACTGAAATTATCAATAAATGCTTGGAAACTTATCTTCGTTGCTTCACCTCTGAACAACAACATCAGTGGGCAAAGTGGCTCCCTCTCGCTGAATGGTGGTACAATACCTCTTACCACACTGCCTCTAAAATGACCCCAGATGAAGCAGTATATGGTCAAGCACCTCCAGTTCTTCTTCCATACACCCCCAACAGTTCACCAGTTCAGGAAGTTGACACGGTCCTTCGAAACCGCGATTAGATTCTTCGCATTTTGCGGGACAATCTTCACATGGCAAGAAATCGCATGAAGCAACAAGCTGATCAACACTGTTCTGAGCACACTTTTCAAGCAGGTGATATGGTTTTTCTTCGTCTCCAGCCATACAAGCAATCCTCCCTGAAACTCAAAGGGCGTCATAAGCTCGCTCCAAAGTTCTATGGGCCATATCGGATTCTTCAGAAGATTGGGTCCATTGCTTATAAATTAGAACTTCCTCCTTCTTCTTGCATTCATCCAGTACTTCATGTCTCTTGTCTAAAGAAACTTCTTGGCACCAACATCAATGGACAAACTATTTTACCCAAACTGGATAATGAAGGATCCATCCTTTTGGAGCCGGAGGCCGTCCTTAATCGGCGCACTCGTCAGCTTCGCTCTTTCTCTATCACAGAGGTCTTAATTCAGTGGCATGGCATGCAACTAGAGGATGCTACATGGGAACCACTCCTTCAGATTCAACAACAATTTCCACATCTAAAGCTTTGAGGACAAAGCTTTTTTTTAAGGGGGAGGGGATGTTAGGAACCCATGACTTCACTTTGTTAGTATATTGTTGTTGGACGCATATGCTTTTTAAGTCGTCCCGTAGTATTTGTTGACCCATAGTTTGTGTTATTGTTGTTGGTGCATATGCTTTGTAAGTCACCCATAGTATTGTTGATCCATAGTTTGTAGTGGCCCATGGTTTTGACCCATAGTATTGGTGCCTAGACTTAGTATATAAGTGTGTGTTGAGGCCTATGAAGGCACCGTGAAGTTAATTGTATTGAGCTTGCTCAAAGGAGGTTGCCCCCTCGAAGTGGCCTGTGATCAATATAAAAGTGATTTTGAGTTCTGTTATTTCTGATATCTCATGTATTTGCATTAATTAATTATTGCAGGTTCATCACAAACACACAAACAATAGTAATATGCAATATTGATTAATCTAAACTAGTGGTTAAGGAAACTAATTCTAAAGATCTGATGAAAAAAATATTGATGGAAAGAGTATATATTATTGTAATAAAGCAAGTAAAAAGGGAGAGATTACAACCATGCCTTGACGTCGCAAATTCTTCCAACTAGCCTTTTGCCCCAAAGATCCAACCCTACTTCTATTAGAAAAAGGAACCTTAGCTCTAAGGAAATTTCAGTAGCACTTGGATACTCTCCTCTTCCTCCTCCATTCCATGAAGGTAAGCTTTCATTTATAGGCCAAAGAGGATGTAATGGGTAGATGATCTCACAGGGAAGGTTAAGGGATCATCCCCAAAAGGCTAGGGGTTTGACTGCCACCTATGCAGATTTGTAGGGATAAGCCTCCATGAGAGCTTCATTCTAGAAGACTCTCGAAACTTCTCTTTTTTTCCTTTTAACAATCACTGACGCACCCCGTCAAAGAGAAACATGCGTCACTGAGGGGTGATACATGCTTAATAAATAAAACTAGGTTCAATGATGTACTTTTTTGAAGTGCAGAGTGCGTCGTCAAGTATCTGATGCATATTGAAGAGGGGCAAGGAGCGCCAGCCTTCCAAAAATTACTGGAAATTGAAAGGCAGAAACCCCTTCCTAAGTCATTTAGCACTTGGCATTTGAGGGATCATGATTAATCCAAGGGTACACACCTCATTATCATGGTGATGAAGAGATTTTTGTGTAACAGATTTCCCCAAAATTATGAAGCTAGAGGAATGGGATAGGTGAAATACTTTGAATATGGAAATTGAGGCAAAAAACCGTTGGTTGAAATGACGAACAAGGAATTTACAGTACAATAGACTCTATATATGTGTCCCAAATCAATCATAACATGGCTTCCAACCAATACACTACAGATCCATGTTGATACTGACTGACTGAACACAATCATAGCTACTAAGATACAAGCGTAGATCCATGATGAGATAATTACACATCCATGAACAATACAAGAGTGGATTTGTGTGATATGACTTAAAAAATATCCGTCGCAACCTAGGTAAGATATACAACGAAGGTATACCAGGGTCTTCATCCCAAACTTGCAATGATACGAATCTAACCATGTGATTACAATGCGTTGAAGTTGAACATGGTATAAACCACTTGATCACCGGTCAATGACGTAAACCGTTAACAAGTGCGAGGTAAATCACCATTGGTGTCAATGATTCACAAGGTATCATAGTACATCCCGCCGAATGTGAATCAATAAGTTGAGGTTGAACATTTAGTGGAATATTTCAATCAAAAGTCAATGATGTAAACTTACTATTGAAATCGAGGTAACCTGCCATTAAGGAATGCCGTTCCAAGGTACTTAACTGGTTCCTAGGTCTAATCCTTGGATAATGTGTTGCAGTAGACAAGGATAGACCCGTCGAAGGAGGGCCATGATGATTCCCCCATCATCGACACGAAACATGATCAAAATATTTTTTTGGAGCAGATTGGACTAAGGATTGACTCTAAGATTGACTCAGGAGTAATTGAACCAAAGGAAAATTAGATGTCTGCAAAGGTTGACTCAGATGATAGACCTCCCTTGAACATTTAATGACACGAAAAACAGTTTGGTAGCATTGAATCAATGACGCAGAAACCAAGACATAACATGACGCATGACTGAAGTATTCTTTGGATGACGCGAATAAATAACATGACTCATGGAATTGGTGTGACTCGAGGAAAATATGATTATCCAACTGTTTGAATAAGATACAAACAAGTGCCATGTTCAAGGGAGACTATAAGATGCCATTAACACATGTAGATACATACTCTTTCCATCATGATTGATGAGTACCTCTTTGTTTATTAACAAGCTTGAGGAGGAGAACAGATGCTTGGTGTATCCCGTCCTTCGGACGAGTCCAATCTCACATGTTTTGCGAACCTGAGAAATGACGGGTTTGTCCCTATAAGGGTCCTTCAATGTTGAATTTTAACGATTCCATAAAAGGTAAACTCGACGTCATTTTATGTTTAGAGAGTCTGAAAGGACTAAAGAAGACTCCAATATGTACTTTTTCGTAGATTTAGTCCCCAAGGTACGAAAAAGTATAAAATAAACCCGAAAGAACTCTTCTAGTCAAATGTCGACTAGAGTATTCCTTTTTCGTAAATAGTCCAATTGGTCCGAAAAAGGGGTAAACTATCACCAGAAAGATGACCTTTCTAATACTTTGACAAGCATGAAAGAATCAAGTTCTCTTGGTGATATTTTTCTATTTAGGGAGTCTGAAGAGAGCTTAAAGAAAAATCCATGGGATTCATATTTTGTCATGATGATATACTAAAAGATATGAGCTTCATATTTTTTTCTTAGTACTTTTCATGAAACTTTTATCATAATTAACATAAAAATTATTCTTGCGGTTTTATATACAATGTATCTATGGTGAATATAAATCTCATGGGGACTGCTTATTTATGCACAAATGATTTATATGTTATGTTTATTTACATGTTCCACTAATGAAATGTTTAATAATGTGAGATATACCAATTTATAATAAAATTGGATAATGAATCGACAACCATATTTATGTGTTTGGGGATGTGTTGGTATTGAATGAATTCAAACAATCTCTCCAGGAGACGTATGCGTCGGAAAAGATAGAGTAGTATAGGATCGCGCATGGAATAGACTTGGTTTAATTAGGAGACCACAAGTTGAGAATCCAAATGGATGACAATGTGGTCCACACCAAGGGAAGATGCGTCAGTTAACAATCCAATCAGCACGTGATATTCAACAACATTATTAGTTGCGGGACCTAGGCAAGTCCCTCCCGAACTTATAAGTTCACCAGCAGGGGAATAGAGTACCCAAGCTTCCGAGGTGAGGTTTCGAGTATGCCAGCTAGCACCGTCTGCAAATCCTGAATAGGTTATCCTCTTCGCATTCAAGAAAAACATGGTATAAGCAGTCACGATGGAGATGAGACCCTAACCTATGAAAGAAAAAATTCACACCATATCAAACATACATCATATACAAAGTGTACAAGGTACTTGTGCAGGATTTATCTAAGAATAATACATCTTGAGGTAGAGACCATTTCTAGGCTCCCACAAAGGTATCCCATCATAATCGACTAACTCATAGGCCCCTTTTTATAAACCATGTTTCATGATGTAGGGACCATGCCACATGCACTCGAACTTACCTGCCCCCAGTTTATCATGCTTTTAGTCATATGTTAAAACTATATCACCTTCATTGAATATGCGAGGTTCAATGGAATTATCATTCTGGGATTTGATGCGTTTCTTATGTGTTTCATTAGTGAGAGCAACATCACGACGAGTTTCGTCCAATTTGGCTAAATATAGGAAGCGTTCCTCTTCAACTGTGGTGTTTGGAAAGAGTTCGATGGATAGTTTCAAAGACGGGATCTCACACTCTATAGGCAATAATTCTTCCAATTTGTATACCAATTGAAAAGGTGTGAATTAGTAGAAGTTTTGACGGAGTTTCTATATTCCCAAAGGGATGAAAAGAGCATTAAGTGCCAATTTGATCTATGGGTCCCTACCATGCGTTGTATCATGGTTTTCAAGACCTTATTCATGGCCTCTACTTGACCATTCCTTTGGGGGTAGTAGGGGTTTGAGTGTTCATGGAAAAAAACCAATTTGGCGCTCAATTCAGTTATCATTTGGTTTTGGAAATGTGAGCCATGGTCCGTGACAATAGCTCGTGGAACCTCGAATCTAGCGTTGACATGATTGAACATGAAGAGTGCGATAGTTTTGTCGTCTTCTTTATATGTAGGAATAACTTTGGCCTATTTTGTGAAGTAATCAACAACTACAATGGCATAGATGTGCCCCCCATTCGAGGTAGGCTTATAGTGAATGAAATCAATGCCCCATTTTGCAAAGGGGCCGAAGACAATAACTGGATGTAAAGGGGAAGGATGAGTGCGCTTTTTGGAATGACAAAAATGGCAAGGGGGACACTTCTTAACGGCTTCCATGCAATATTTAAAAAAAGATGGCCAAAAGTATCCAACGCGTAATATTTTCTGGGATGTAGCCATCCTAGAGAGTTGACCGCCACATGCCCCTGAGTGGTAGTGAGTTAGAACATGCTCAGCCTCCTTGTGATTCAAACATCGTCGTAAGATCAAATCAATACCAGAACGATATAGGGTGTCACCGATGATTAGATAGTATTTTGCATGATGGCGGATACGATGATGTTTGTTAGCACATGTATTTTTCAAAAGCATGAATGAGGTGATATAAAATGAAAATTTGTGGTTAATATAATCCAAGGCTCTGTAGGGGAAAGCACCCAGGCCTTTAAAAATATATACCACATGACCGCTAGTTGGAGTTAAAAGAAGGAAACAAATTCCATGAAATAGTTTGGGAAAATCATAAAATAAACAACAAATGGCTGAGATTGAAGCAGAGACAGGATCTAAGGTGGAGATGAGTTCCCGAAATTACATTAGAGGTAAGGTTAAAGGGTCAAACATTTCAATGGCCCAGATCTTGTCACCAGAGATCAACGGCAGAGGTTGATTTTCTCCCCAAGAAGAGTGCGATGGGTAACGATGAGACCCCACCCGAAAAATCAAAGGATGATTAATTAGTGTGCAACTTCGGTGGTTGATCGACCGTCGATCTCTAGATCAACGGTCCATGATGAATTTCGCAATGCCAAGATGCAAGGAGGAATGATAGCGTAGGCGGTTGCGGAATTCCAAACCTCCTGCCGCATGTCGTTCCCGCAGGATTTCACAGTTAGAAAAAGTGGTATGATAAACCACCTAAGAGCTCTGCGGAACCACTTTTGAGGGACCTGGGGTGAGTAAAGGGAGATCTATGGTTAGGATTGATCCAGAATGAGATCTAACGGTGGAGAATCCTCGTTAAAATGTCATAAAAATGAAGAAGGATCCAATGGCTTGGGTTTCTCCTAAGGGGATCAACGACTATGAGAGGTTCTCCGGCAAGGAAAAAAGCAAGATGGATAATGGGAAGTATGGTGGAAAGGTAGAACAAGACAAGGTTAAATAGGAAGCAGGTCCCAGCGTTGATTAGGCAAAGCAAGGAAGATCAACTGTGTAAGGGGATTTCTGCATTGTGGAGATGCGCGATAGATTAAAGGAGGAGGCGATTGTGGAATCCAAAACCATTAGGCATGTGGAAACACCTCAGTGTTCTGCAATTTGAAAAAGAAGTAATGGAATCCGCCCAATTTCCATGCGAAAACCACCTGTGATGATGGTAGTGCTAAAGATCAATGGTTGGGATTGATGCAGGTTAGATTCGACAATAGGTAATGGTCACACAAGGGTGATGGTAAAGGGACCACAGATCCAACGGTCCAGATTGTAGCACGGAGGATCGATGGCCGAGATAAATGTCCACCGGAAGAGAAATAAGGGAAATAACGGGGGCCAGGTTATAAAAAGGAAAAGTCACATAAAAGCTGACATTTGTCTTTTAAGGAGTTAGCATCAGAAGCTTCTAGACGAGTGTGCAGCAAGGAAAGTGAAAGAAGATAGCAGGTTGTCGGCTGTTAGTGTTAGGTAGGTTCTGAAAACCTATGCACTCATTAGAAAAGTTTATTTATATAATGGAAGAAGCCGCAGAAACCTTGAATGTCGATAATACTAGAATAGAGGATGCCCTAGAGGATAGAGATAGATATGTTTTCGAAGTAGTGGTTAAAATGTCGGTTAAGGAGATAAAGGCACAATTAGATAGGTTAAATAAGGGGGGTGATGATATCCATGGGGTTTTTCAGTCATCCTTTATATACTTTTTCCCATACCAGCTCATGGGATTCCTTGAGTTCCTTTCATGGTGTGCAGAAAACTACTCCCAAGCTGAAAGAGTTGTCATGAACACTAAAAAATACACGATTGTTTGCCCTATCGATCCCATTGTTATCAGAAACTCCCTTAAGGTACCCTCGTCGCAATCACATGAACCGTAGAGTTTTTTCGAGGAAACCCTAGTCAGTCATTATCGCCAATCCTCCCCCGAAGTTAAACAAAGTTTCCTCACTAGTTGCCTCAAACCGGATCTCGAAATCCAAGACACACCTTACCCTTTAGATTTGAATTTCTTTAATGAAAGCACTCAGTTGGTCTTGACTTTGATTTCCCAATTATTAGGACTTGATAGTGATGCTGTAGTGACCAAGGTTCAACTTTGCCTTCTCTTCAGAATAAGCTCTGGTTTACCAGAGATGGAATACCATCAAGTACCATGCCTTAAGTTTGATGAATTCCTAGTTGGGAATATCCATTCTCAGCTAGTGGATTTCCACAATACTCGTCATTTCAGATTCCAGTCTCATATGAAAAAAATGTTGTTGTTCTCAAGTCAGAATGTTATAAGTTTTTCACCAGAGGTTTCTTCAAATCCGTTGGAATACAACATCATTCAATTATACGAACTATGTTGTGTCAAAAGTCTTTAAGTTAATCTTTGGAGATATATTGGCAAGAGTCTTTCCAGAAATGAAAACTTCGATGCAATTGAAACATGATTTAGCAGTTGGTGATTGGTTTTTATTCAAGCAGTAGATAGTTATAAGGTTATATGGATTCGTGAAAGAACCCTACATATTGCTAGCATTTTTGACCTCAAGGGTTTTTTCTTTGGAATTTATCAGACAAAAGTTGATTGTTGAAGACGATCATTTTTTGACCTTCAAAAAAGCTTATAATATCAAGTTCCCCTTAAAATATGGTCCCTTCATTATGAAGAATAAACATGCTCTATCGTTTATAGGGAAGCAATTGGAAGGATTAGAATTCAAAAAGGATATTGCTATTAAGTATGACCCCTATCACATAATCTCTGAAATAAGACAACAAAATAGGAACAAAGCCTTTGATCATCAAGAGGTGGAGGGGTTATCCAAAAGGGAAAATATTTTGCAATACTAATTAGATGAAGAGGTCCCAACATGTTCACATTTGGATCCTGATGCTCCAGAAAAATCTTAATTCGAAATGATACTTCCAGGTGCAAACGAGACTACAGGAAAAAAGAGCTTTGAAGATATCTCAGATACAGAAATAGAGGATCTAGAAGGGGGGGAAAGGTTAAAAGCAGATTTTCCAGGTGATTTGGTTGTATCCACAAGAGTGGAAGAGAAGAAAAAGGAGAGATACCTAGCTACAGAAGTTCAGGTACAACAATACAGTTTTCAGAAAGCCAAGGAGGTTGGTGACACCAAGAGGTTCCAATCAAGAGCTGAGATGTATGTAAAGTATGGGCAAGACAGACACACAAGCTCAGAAAAGACATGCAATTTATTTCCTAGAGTCATAGATACGAAAAATTTACCAGTTATGTTGGTGGCTAGTAGAGATGTCTCCGAAAATACTTTGAATTTGGTTGTGTCATCTGATGACAAGGTGACCGAGATGAAGTTGAACTTGAAAAAATAGCAGTCCCTGGAAAGATTCAGCTACATAGACAGACCGGGGAATTAATATACACAGACCTGATGAAAGCTACTTTAAAGGTCTCTAAATTGGAGAGTATTGTCAACAGATTGGAGATCCAATTGAGGTAGGAAAGGATTGAGAATAGGTCCCATCAATAGAAGATTAAGAAACTGCAAATATATTTGGTTGATGATGGAGTAGACAAAGGTAAAGGCGGTAAGAAGCTGTTGATGTAGAAAGAGGGCACTATTCAGTTGCTCAAGAAAAAACTTAAGATACCATCCACTCAGCTAATAGAGGCTTCTGAATTGACTACGTTGGATTAGGAAAAAGAGAACTTATCCCAAGAGCTAAATGACCCAAAAGAAAAATCACTGAAATTTGTAGAGAAAGAGGTTGAGTGGGAGAAAGACCGAATAAGCTTCAAAAGTCAAATTGAGGATCTCAAAAGGAATTTGGAACCCATAGCAAAAGGACAATAAGGAATTAGTCAGGCTAGCAGAGAAGGAAGTACATATGACATTGTTTAGGCCATGCCACACGTGAGTCTAAAATATGTAGAAATAAAAGAGTTGAAAGAAGAAAAGAGGAAGCTAGAAGAAGAGAATCGAAAAAAGGATGAGGAAATACAGGCATTGAAGGACAAAAATAATGACTTGGTAGACAGGAACCAGAGATTTATAATACATATAACAGGGAAAACTGCAATGTAGGGTGCCAAGCATATGATTTGGGATTCCCTTATAGCTGATGTTACCAAGTTCAGACCCTACCTAAGTTTTATGAGAGAAAAGGGAAAAGTGGCGAATGATGCTTTGCAGAGTTGTACGGAAGTGAGAGAAGGTTTGAATAGAAAACCCAAAGATACAACTCAGAACACAGTGGATTTTATGAATGCCTTGACCGAGGATGATCTGAAGAATATGCAGATAAAGAACATAATAGCAATTATAACATGGGAAAGGAGAGTGCTCAGAAAGTATGCGCATGTAGAAGGTGTTCAAGCTAGAGCTGAACACATGAAAAAGAAAGTGACATACTACAAGAGGAAATTTGATAAGTTGATTGAGAAGGGTTTCCCTTCATTCTAGGATGAAAATGGTGATTTGATTCCTCACAATAATCATAAGGATTTGCTTTTCGAATCCAGGACCAACCATGAGGGACTTGAAAATTTAACTCATGTTTTGACGGGTAAGATTTTATTGGAGAAGCTCTCAAGTGATTTTGAAATTTTGCATAAATTGGCCATGATGGGTGAAAGAATACCACAAATTTCCACTACATAACATATAGAAATGAAGGTATTGGTGAAAGAAATGACAATTTATGAGTTGCCCATGGCAGATCAGTGAAAGGAAGTGGAGAAATATGGGAAGATTAAATACACCTTACGCTCCTAAAGATTCATGGCTCAAAACTTTAGCAAACAACCTTCATCCAACAAACAGGGCGTTGAAGATTCATATGTTGAAAATTTTTATACGTGTACAATTTTGACTAAAGTGAAATGTAAAAGTGAAATCCAAATATTTACTAGGTCTGTTATAAGGTTATTAGGGTTTCGCTTCAAAGAAATGCTATAAAAAGGCTATTTGGCCATCATTGTAAGGGGTTGAAACCTAGGATAGAGAAGAACATTTTGGTACTGAGAGTACCTCCGTTATTGTAAATTTTTCCTGTGCAGAAATAAAGCACATTTTGAAGGGTGAAGATTCATGCATTGCTTGTGTTACAGTCTGTATTTTCCTTTTCTTTGTGAATCGTATTTTCCAGTGAAAAGCTTCCATGTTGTTTTTCTTCTCATTTTTATGGTGAAAGTGTTATTTAATTTAGAATTCATGCAAACCATGCTCTATTTTAATCGCACCTAAGTATTTCATGTTTTCTTCTAAAGTCGATATTAAATTTATCTGTGTTGATGCTTAATGTTGATGGGTTGTTTTGCTTTCTTTCAAATATCATCTGCTAAAAGAACTTGATTGTGGGATAACAATTACCTTTCCTTCACCAAGATTTATGTTGTTGATTTTATGCTGGTCTTTAGAAATCTTAGACATGACTCCATGCCCAATGTGATTCATATGTGTTTAGCCAATTTTAAAATAGAAAAATCAGTTTCTTGAAAAATATTTCTGGCCATTTTATTCATCCTTTGAGAGAGCCCTCTCTGGTAGGAAAGAAGCCATCTCTCCTCCTAAAGGTTGGTTTGAAATAGTTACCTTGGAGTTACCCTTCCACAACCAAAGGGTAAATTCCGAGTGATAACAATTTGAGGCCGTTGCCGGGGAACGAATGTTCAAAATTTTTCCCTGGGAAGAACGACAATGTAATCAGATTTCTGTGGGCAAAGAAATTTGATATTTAGTATTGGTTGTATTTTTTCCTTGGCAACTTCACTGTCAAAAAATTTTCAGGTTTAAAATGCGTCTCCAAGAAAGACATTGTGGCTCCCAAAAGGATCCCCATGAGGAGAAATCTAGACTCTCAGTTATTCTCGGGGGTGGAGAGTCCAGAAAATATTCTAAGGAAGATTAAAGTAAAATATCAAGAAGGTACTTCTCAAACAATAGATCTGTTTCCTCCTTTTCAAGAAGAGTTGTTAGATGATGAAAATGCTGATTTAAGTGAAAGGTTTGAACAATATTTTTTGAGGTATAAATCAGAATCGGATCTAAAAGAAACTGTAATTGATTAAAAAGGATTTTAGTCATATTTTTTATAGTCTATTTGGGAAGATATGCTAAAGTATGGAAGCGTTGAGTCTAAAAAATATAAAGCTCAAAGTATACCATCACGAAATCATAACACTGTTCCAAACCGGCTAGTAGTAATGGCTGCTAGGTTTGCCCCACTTGCTCTACCTGCTGCTTTGCATGACCTCCCTCAAAATTACGCATAGAGAATCACATTTTTTGATGGGGAGGGAAATTATACAGCCCAACAACATGTTTATAGATTCAATGAATTCATTGACTTTGAGGAGGTGGATTACGATGATGCCAAAATGAGGCTGCTAGCACAGAGCTTATCTGGAGAAGTGAAGAAGTGGTTTAGAACACTTGTTGCGGGATCAATACCTACCTATGATGATTTCGTGACTTGTTTGCTTGAGAGGTGGGAAGTTAATAAAAACCCTTCACAAGTCCTAACCCAGTATAACAATCTGAAAAAGGGGGATTTTGAGTCTGGCCAAGAATTTTCTGCTAGATTCATGAGGGTTTATAATTCCATCCCTGCTGATGTGAAACCCCCGGTAGGGGCTGCTAAATTGCATTATGCATATGCCTTTGATGGCGATTTTTCTTGTATGTTGAGAGAAAGAAAATTAGCCACTCTGCCATACATGTTAAAGGATGCAGTCGAAGTTGAAGCAAATCTGATGGCCTCTGGGAAAATGAAACATAAAACTGATATAGACAGAAGGAAGATTAGGGAAGAAAATGTAGCTTCTACTTCCTCTCCCACTGATGCTAGGATTGATATGATGATGAAAACAATGGAGAAACTAATGGATAGATTAGCCTTAGAAAATAAACCCCAGAGCAGAGATCAACAAGACCCTCCAATTAGAAACCCGAATTTTAGGAGACAAATTCCACCACAAATAAGACAAAAGGATCAAAGAGATCAGAGGAATCCAAGGAATGTAGTAGATGATCAAGTAAGACTCCCATTTCTTGAAAACTGCGTAGATGAGGAAGGAGAAATTGAATTTGTGGAAAGTGAAATTCATCATTTTGATGATCTTGATTTTGAAGTTGATTTAACTAAGACAGAGCATGACATGTTTTCTAGAGATGGGGAATGTAATACCCTTGAGTTAGAGACAGAATAGTACAGGGTAGGATATCAAAATGTTGTGAGTGATCTCCAGAGGAAAATCAATCTCAGGAACAGGGATGTAGTTGTGGATAAAGGAAAAAGTCCTGTAGGTTTACCCTCGACCAGCTAACACAAAAAGGACAAACCAAAAGGAGAGGTGGCAAAGAAAATTCCAGAAGTTAAAAAAGATTGTTCAAAGAAAATGATAAAATGCTTGCTTCCTTTAATTTACAAAGTGAGATGTTGAAGATCAAAATACCCATCCCTTTCAGTGAGTTATTGAAAAATGGTGAATATAGAGAACAGATCTAAAAAATGGTTAGAAGTGAAGGACAAGTAGAACTTGATGCTCTAGAATTAAATGATGATTCTCCAACTATTCTGATGGGTTCTAAAATGGAAGATAACAGTTTGGAATAAGTTCCACCTTTTTATGTAAACCTGAATATTCATGATATGACCCTTCATAATTACATGCTTGATTCAAGAGCCTCTCATAATCTGATTCCAAAGGTGGTGGTAGAAGGTTTGGGTTTAGAGATCACAAGACCATACAAGGATTTGTTTTCTTTTGATTCAAGAAAGGTAAAATGCTTGGGCTTGATAAAAGACCTGGTAGTTTCTCTTACTAAATTTCTAGCTAGAAGTGTGGTCATGGATGTGGTTATTGCAGATATTCCACCAAAATTTGGTATGTTGTTATCCAGGTCTTGGGCTTCAAAGCTCAGGGGAACTTTACAAATGGATATGTCCTTTGCTACTATTCTAGTTCTCGATGAACACCGGAGATTATACACTGAGAAGAGACTCTCATATGTGGTAAGTAACCAAAATGAACCCAACAACCATTCCATTTATGCAGTTGATACTGATTTAGGATCTTCCATCTTCTATAATGACTCTTAGTACGAAGAAAAAATAGATCTATATAAAAAGGAAGAAGAGAATAGCCAGATTAAGGGAGAGGAACAATTTAGACAAAAACTGAGGATGGAAGGGACTTGGACCATGCATTTTGATGGGTCGAGAAGCAAAGAGGGTGCTGGTGCAGGTGTGTGGATAGTGACCCCAGATAGAGAATTTATAATGTATTCTTTCAAATTGGCTTTTGAATGTACTAACAATGTTGCAGAGTATGAAGCTCTGGTTCTGGGATTGAATGTGTTGAAAGATCTAAAAGCGAAGAAAATAGAAGTATTTGGGGATTCAAAGTTGGTCATAAATAAGGTGAATGGCATATATCAGATGAAGCATCCAAAAATGAGATCATACAGAAATGAAGTCTGGGATATGTTGGGAAATTTCTTTGATGAACATGACATAGTAGTAATACCCAGAATTAACAACTCAATAGTAGAATCTTTGGCTACAACTGCTGGTGCTTTCAGGGAACTTGGTTTTTCGAATAAAAAATATGAGTTTGAAGTTATAAGTAGGTCTTCTATTCCTGATAATTTGAAGCACTAGAAAGTATTTGATGATGATATGCAGATTACAATATTTTTGGAAATGATAGATGAGTTTGCAAATACAAATATCAATAATGAAAATGAAGATATGGAAGGAGTTGTTAACAATGAAAAATTTCTAGAGGAATAAGAAAAGTTCAGGGGAGAAATCGGAGGAAAAGAAATAATTCAGTTGAAGAACAATGTCATTCCCAGAGGGTTTGTACCATTAGAAAAGCTATTCGACAGAAATGATGTGGCCAAGAATACGAAAGTAGAGCTGCAAGACAGAGAAGTCAAAGACTGCAACATTAGAACAAAAGAAAATCCCAAGATAGTGAAAATTTCTAAGAACCTGCCGCCAGAAGAATTAAAGAAATATGTTGAGCTGATGAAAGAATTCACAGATGTGTTTGCTTGGAGTTATGAAGATTCAAAGGAATATGACACTTCTATTATTCAGCATACTATCCCCATCAAACCAAGTGAGAAACCCTTTAAACAAAAACTCAGGAGAATAAATCAACTATTGTTTCCATTGATTGAAAAGGAGGTTAAAAAGTTGTTTAATGCCAAAATAATTGTATCACTAAGATTTTCCAGATGGGTAGTGAATCTAGTTCCGATAAGAAAGAAGAATGGAGAAATAAAGTTGCGTGTAGACTTCAGAAATTTGAAAAAAGTCTCCATGAAAGATAATTATCCTTTGCCAAAGATGGATCATATTTTGCAGAAGGTTGTGGGGGTAGAGAGAATTTCCATGTTGGATGGTTTCTCTAGATACAATCAGATCAAAGTCCTTCCAGAGGATCAGGATAAGACAACTTTCACAATGCCTTGGGGGACTTTCATGTACGTGAAAATGACATTTGGGTTGATGAATGCAGGGGCTACATTTCAAAGGGCCATGGATATCGCATTCGCTGAGGAGAAAGATAAATTTGTAGTAGTATACAAGGATGATATAACTATATACTCAAAATTCGTTGCGGATCACTCAGAAGCATTTAAAAAGGGTATTTCTGAAATGTAGGAAATTTGGCATATCATTGAATCCAAAGAAACCGATTTTTTCCATGAAAGAGGGAAAGTTATTGGGACATATCATATCAAAAGATGGCATAAAAATTGATCCTGAAAGAGTAGCAGCAATTCAGAAAATTGGGATACCAAGAAGTAAGAAGGAAGTCCAGTCTTTTATTGGTAGAGTGAATTTCCTAAGAAGGTTTGTTCTAGGTTTTGCAGAGATTCTAAGAAATATTTCAAACATGTTAAGGAAGAACAATGAAATCAAATGGACCATTGAAGCCAAGAAATATTTCACTAACATTAAGAAGGCCCTAGCAAAAGCTCCTGTTTTGATCAGTCCTAACTTTTCAAAGGAATTTATTATATTTTCTTATGCATCGCAACATACTATAGTTGGAGTCTTACTACAGAAGAATCAAGATAATATGGAGCAACCAATTTCCTTTTTCAGCAAGATTTTGAGAGATGCATAACTAAAGTATAATATAATGGAGAAACAGGCTTATGCATTGATAAAATCTTTAAAAGATTTCAGGGTTTACATTTTGCATTCTCACACTATTGCATATGTTCCATCTGCAGCTGTCAAGGATATTCTTACCCAACCAGACCCTAAAGGGAAGAGAGCTAAGTGGGTTGCAATTTTGTTAGAATATGACCTGGATATCAAGCCTACAAGATTGATCAAGGGACAGGGTTTGGCGAAACTGATGGTAGAGACCAAGTATGACACCTTGGATATGAACTTGATTTCTGATCTCTCAGTTGAAACAGTTCCAGAAATGCTTGTGGTGAAGGATTTTTCTTTCTCACCTTGGTACAGTGACATTGTATATGTTTTGCAGAATTTGCAGGCATCCCCAGACCTGGAGAAAACCAGAGCAAGGTCAGTAAAATTAAAAGCAACAAAATTTTGCATATTGAATGAATATTTGTATTGGAAGGATCCAAGAGGGATTTTACTGAACTGTTTGCTAGAAGATGAAGCACAACATGTCATGAAGGAGTTTCATGGAGGGGTGCGTGGAGGACATCATTCCTGGAAAGCCACTATGAACAAAATTATTAGAGCAGGGTACTATTGACCTACTGTTTTTTCAGATGTGCACAAAGAAATTGCAAAATTTCATGAATGCCAAATCTTTGAGGAAAAGAGAAAATTTTCCTTTGCCCTTAAAAACGATTTCAATAGAAGCACCATTTCAGCAGTGGGGATTAGATTTCATTGGGGAAATTAATCCAAATTCTTCATGACAACACAAGTGGATTCTGACTGCAACAGACTATTTCACTAAGTGGATCGAAGCTATTCCAACTAAAAATGCCACAGAAGCAGTGATAATAAATTTTTTGGAAGAGAGTATTCTTTCAAGGTTTGGATGTCGTAGAAGAATAGTCACAGATAATGCACATGCATTTAGGTCAAAGAGAATGATCAGTTTTTTTCATAAGTATCATATTCATTTAAATCACTCAACTACATACTATCCTCAAGGAAATGGGTTGGAAGAATCTTCTAACAAAAGTTTGGTAAGAATCATAAAAAAATTGTTGGAAGAAAAAAAAAGAGCCTAGCATACTAAACTCAAATACGCTTTGTGGGCGGACAATATTAGTACAAAAAAAGCCATTGGTACATCACATTTTCAGTTGGTTTATGGGACGGAAGTGGTTTTTCCTGTTTCTTTATGTGAAGAACCTGCAATAATTAATTAATGAAAACACACGAGAGAGCAGAAACAACAGAACTCAGAATAGCTTTATTGATCGCAGGCCACTTCGAGGGGGAAACATCCTTTGAGAAAGCTAAATACAAATAAATTCATGGCACCTTCATTGGTCTTAGCACAAACTTATATACTAATTCTAGGCGCCAATACCATGGGTCAATACCATGTGTGAATTCAAACCATGGGCCAATACAAACTATGGATCAACAATTACTATGGGACGACTTACAAAGAATATGCATCCAACAACAATAATACAAACTATGGATCAACAAATACCACGGGACGACTTACAAAGAATATGCATCCAAAACCAATATACTAACAAAGTAAATAGAAGGGTTGACATGGGTTCCTAACATCCCCTCTCCCTTAGAAAAAGCTTCTTCCTCAAAGATTTAGATGTGGATATTGATGCAGAATCTAAAGGAGTGGTTCCCCTGTAGCATCGTCGGGTTGCATTTCAGGCCACTGACACCTTTTGAGTTTCAAGGAGGGTTGCTTGAAAAGATGTAGATGAATAAGAACCATATTAACTGCATGAAAAGTGCACTCAGAACGGTGCTGATTGGGTTGTTGTTTTAGTCGAATTCTTGCCATGTGAAGATTGTCCTGCAGAATGAGAAGAGTCTGATCGCGGTTTCGAAGAACCGAGGTAATTTCCTGAACTGGGGATCTGCTGAGGGTGTATGGAAGAAGAACTGGCAGTGCCTGTCCATAGACTGCTTCATATGGTGTCCTTTTAGATGTGGTATTGTACCACTAGAGCGCTTATAGGAAATCCATAGAAATAGTTGTCCAAATCTGTGTAAGGATGGGAAAGGGTTCGAGCAGTCCCGAAAGGAGTGTCATTTCACCCTTGTTGACCTGGAAAGTATCATAGTCAACCACCATCTATTGAATTTCCATTTTCAGTCCCTGCCAAAAGAAGTAACATTGTTCCCGGTCATATGTTTTGAGGAAACCAGAGTGCCCTGCTGATGAAGAAGCATGGAGTTCATAGAAGAGATAGCCATGTTGAACAGATTGCAACCAATTTGGAACAAGTAGAGAAATAGCTGTAAGAGTAACATGGTCATCAAATGTGTGAGAGGAGCATCTGCCACCATATTGTCCTTACCCTTCTTGTAAGTGATCGCATAGGCATAACCCATGAGTTGGATAACCCATTTTAGGTGTGCTGGGGAGGAGACTAGTTGTTCCAGGAAAGTTTCCAGACTCTGGAGATCAGTCTTGATGCATAAATGATTCCCTAATGGGTATGGCTACCACTTACTGCATGAAAAATAGACAACATTTCCTGCTGAGATGTAGATGCGGCTAAATTCTTATCGAAAAGGTCTCTTAAAGGAGACAAGCCCACTGGTTCAGCAAAGACACCTGCATATCTATCCAAGGAAGTAGGGGAGACCGTTGATGGGTGCATCTAAATGGAATGGATTTGAGTGATGACACCATATGAATTCTTCTTAAGGATCTTTTCTAGGAGATGTGAACTGATGATGCGGAGAGACCCTTGTTGTAAGCCCGTAAATTTGTGTTATTTCTCATTGACTGAAAATTGCATCCAAAGTTTAGTAAAATCCCATAAGATGGGGCCAAGTGTGCATAACCATTGAACGCCCAAATTCACATCACATCCCCCTATGGATAAGGAAAACATGTCAGAGCACAGGTTATAATCTTCCAGAAAGCTATGCACATTGTGACACTTCCCCTTGCAAGGTAAGGTGACCCTATTGGCAACCATGACTTCAAGGTTGGAGAAAGGATGGACAAAACAATCAGCCTGTTTGGAGATCCGAGGGTCAATGAAGTTATGAGTGCTACTAGAATCAATGAGATTTTAAGAGGAAGCTTCTTGAAGTAACCCCTGACCGGCATTGTTTGGGGGGTGGTAACACCGGATAAAGCATGGAGAGATATCGTTGGTTGGTCATCTTGAGAGGGGGGTCAATAGGTGGCTCCTGAATGTCGACCTGATCATCCATTATATTTGGAGCTTCTTCACCAATTTTAGAGGCAGGCGGAGAATCCATATCCAAGAGATAGAGCTTTTGCTGAACACATCTATGTCCCCGAGTGAATTTCTCATCACAATTATAACAAAGCCTTTTTTCTTTGTATGCCTGCACATCTATTTTTTTGACAAATGCATGATAGGAGTTGGTTGAGGAGCTGGCAGGATGGGAGGTCTTTGAGAACCCATATTTCAGAAGGGAACAAAAATGGGTTTGGAGCACTGTTGGGCTGCAATCTTGTCTTCTGCCAACTTAGCCAACCCCAGGGCTTCCATCATTGTGTTGGTATAGAACATTTTGACCTCTGAGCGGATTTCATCCTTACGACCACTGATAAAACAACTCCTGTAGAATTCATCAGAAAATCCTTCTGTGTGATTGGCTAGTGTCTCAAATTCTGTCTGATACTCTCTCATAGGGCCAATTTGACAAAGTTTAGTGAGTGCTCTGGTGAAGTCATCAAAAGCACTAGGACCAAATCGTTGCAAAAGGAGTTGCCAAAAATCTGTCCATTTTGGCTTGTCATGAGCCTTGATGTACCAACGGTACCATTAAAAGGCTTCCTATTCCAAATGAAAGGATCCAAGTGGAACTTTTTGGACATCAAAAGTATTATGCAGACTAAAATACTGTTATGCATGATAGATCCATCCAGTCGGATCAGTACCATTGAAGAGAGGAAATTCAAGCTTCAGACCACGGAAATTGCTAGAAGAAGAGAACCCATTTTCGAATGAAGACTCTGAATGTCATTTCTTGTTCATGGCTGAATGCTCAAGATGGAGGCCAAGAAATTTTTCATCCAGATCCTGGAGTTTGGTTTGGATGGTTGCAAGTGCTTCCTTCATGGTTTTTGCTCCTATGCGGGTGACAACCATAACCAAGAGTTTTTTTTTTGGGGAATGGATAGAAAAACACAAACAAAAGCTGATTTAGTAAAGGGAAATTTGGATTTGGGAAAAACTCGGATGGGTAATTGGGGTTTGATAAGGTTTTGGACACTTTGGAATGGATAGGGAAGCAAAAAATGAGGATTTCAGAAGCGGGGTGAAAGAATGGGAAAATTTGTCAGAGAGGGACAAAGAAGCAGAAATAGGGAATGGAAAAGGTGGAAATATTTGAGGGCAATTGGGTGAAAATCGAAGGAGTTATGGAAAACCCTAAAAATAGACAAATGTGGGATTGCTGGCTTTGGGAAGTGGAATTTGGGATAGGGTCCTCAAGAATGAAATATGCAGAATGGGATTGCAGGGGTGTCAGTGAATTTTCAGGGAAAACAGAGTTAAATAAAAGGAGAATGGATCTGAAACGGCTTTCGGAATGGATCAAAAACAACGAGATATGGAATGGCTTAGAATGGATCGAAAATGGTTGGATCTGAAACGACTTTTAAAATGGATCTAAAATGGTTGGATCATAACCAAATTTCGGAATGGATCTGCAATGACGCGTAAGTGATTGGAAACATATGGATATGCAATGGTGTGGAAGTGATCGGAAACAATTAAGCTAAAAATAGATATCGACCCCAGGTATGTTCGGCTTCCTATCAGTTTGGGGGATTCACTCGGCCACCAATGCTGTCTGACGGATTGTGTATTTGGGCAGTACTCCTCACTCCACATCTTAGGTAAAGCTGATAATTGATTTTCCACAAACGACAACTCTTGGTTTACCTCACGGGTGGGAACTAGTCAATCAGGTAGGGGTCGTTGCCCTTTTCGCTGGCAGGTCCTCTCAATGGACCAGCTACTTCGGGGTTCCTATGGTACTCCTCACAATGAGTTTTAGGGATTATGCCCAAGTACTTCCCACAATTAAGCGGATAGGGATTATTCCCAGATCCGAAGCTGCAACAGATGTGAAAAAAAACATTTGGCAGAAATTTCACCTAGCGAGCCCAAGAAAGTGCTCTGATATCAAATGTGAAGAACCTGTAATAATTAATTAATGAAAACACACGAGATAGCATAAATAACAGAAATCAAAATCACTTTATTGATCGCAAGCCACTTTGAGGGGGCAACCTCCTTTGAGCAAGATTAATACAAATAACTTCACGATACCTTCATTGGTCTCAACACAAACTTATATATTAAGTCTAGGTGCCAATACCATGGGTCAATACAATGTGTCAATACAAACCATGGGTCAATACAAAATATGGATCAACAATTACTACGAGACAACTTACAAAGCATATGCATCCAACAACAATAATACAAACTATGGATCAACAAATACTACGGGACAACTTACAAAGCATATGCGTCCAACAACAATATACTAACAAAGTAAATAGAAGGATTGACATGGGTTCCTAACACTTTAGGTCTGCTGGTCATGAAACCATTGCAAGGGTTTGAGGAAGAACCAAACCACAAGCAAAGAAGAATAAGTCAAATGATTGAGTTACACGAAATAAGGGAGAAAGCTTATAACAAGACTCAAATTCATCACGAAAAAATGAAAAAAAGACATTTGACAGGAAAATCAAAGAAAGAGATTTTAAAATTGATGATTTGGTTCTAAAATGGGATGCCAAGAATGGAGACAAGAATGGGAAGTTCGAACATTTATGGAAAGGTCCATATATAATTTCTGCTTACCAGGGGAAAATTCCTTAGTTTTACAAGATTAGGATGGAGAGTTTATTGGTGGAGACCCAGTAAACGGGAGGTATCTGAAAAGCTATCTTTCTTAGCCCGAAAAGAAGAAAAGGAAGTCATTGTACATAATTTGTACATATGTTAGTGGTTTCATAGAAGTTTGTACATAAAATCAGTAAGCAGAACATTTTACAGTTTTGTTTCAGAAGTGTGTCGTGGTTTCAGTTGGATTATCAGTTTGGTTCCAGGGGGATAAATTGCAGATTAAAGAGTGCAGAGCAGGTTTTCAATGGGGAAATGGAGAAGGTTAGATTATCAGGCACCTGGTCTACGGGTTCTTTTCTACCTTGCAAGGAGGATAGCATCCCTAGTTGGAGCCAGTTGTTAGCACAAGTATTTTTCAAAAGCATAAATGAGGTGATAGAAAATGAAAATTTGTGGTTAATATAATCCAAGGCTCTGTAGGGGAAAGCGCCTAGTCCTTTAAAAATATATACCACATGACCATTGGCTGGAGCTAAAAGAAGGAAACAAAGTCCACGAAATATCTTGGGAAAATCATGAAATAAACAACCAATAGCTGAGATCGAAGTGGAGACAGGATCTACGGCGGAGAGGAGTTCTTGAAATTACCATAGAGGGAAGGTTAAAGGGTCAGACATTTCAATGGCCCAAATCTTGTCGCCAGAGATCAATGACAGAGGTTGATTTTCTCCCAGGAAGAGCGCGATGGGTAATGATGAGACCCCACCCGAAAAATCAAAGGATGATTAATCAGTGTGCAACTTCGGTGGTTGATCGACCATTGATCTCCAGATCAACGGTCCGAGATGAATTCTGCAATGCCAAGATGCAAGGAGGAATGACAATGCAGGTGGTTTCGGAATTGCAAACCGCCTGCCAAGTGTCGTTCCCGCGGGATTTCGCAGTTAGAAAAAGTGGTATGATAAACCACCTAAGAGCTCCACGGAACCACTTTTGAGGGACCTAGGGTGAGTAAAGGGAGATCTACGGTTAGGATTGATCTAGAGCGAGATCTAATAGTGGAGAAGTCTCGTTAAACTAGCATAAAAATGAAGAAGGATCCAATGGATTGGGTTTCGCCTAATGGGATCAATGGCATGAGAGGTTCTCTGGCAAGGAAAAAAGCGGGATGGATAATGGGAATTCTGGCGTAAAGGTAGAACAAGACAAGGTTAAATAGGAAGTAGTGCCACCATTGATTAGGAAGTGAAATGAATATCAATGGTGTAAGGGGATTTCCGCATTGTTGAGATGCGTGATAGATAAAAGGAGGAGGCGGTTGCGGAATCCAAAACAATTGGGCACATGGAAACACCTCAGCGTTCCACAATTTGAAAAAGAGGTAATGGAACCTACCCAATTTCCATGCGAAACCACCCGCGATGATGGTAGTGCTAAAGATCAATGGTTGGGATTGATGCAAGTTAGATCTGACGGCAGGTAATGGTCACACAAAAGTGATGGTAAAGGGACAACAGATCTGACGGCCCACATTGTAGCACAGAGGATCGATGGCTGAGATAAATGTCCGCTGGAAGAGAAACATGGGAAATAATAGGGGTTAGGTTATAAAAGGAAAAAAGTCACATAAAAGCTGACATTTGTCTTTTAAGGCGTCAGCGTTAGAAGCTTCTGGATGAGTGTGCAGCAAGGAAAGTGACATAAGATACCAGTTTACCGACTGTCAGTGTCAGGTAGGTTCTGAAAACCTGTGCACTCATTAGAAAAGTTTATTTATATAATGGAAGAAGCCGTAGAAACCTTGAATGTCAGGAATACTAGAATATAGGATTCCCTATAGGATAGAGATAGATATGTTTTCGACACAGTGGTTAAAATGTCAGTTGCGGAGATAAAGGCAGAGATAGATAGGTTAAATAAGGGGGGCACTGATATCCATAGGGTTTTTCAGTCATCCTTTATATACTTTTTCCCATACCAGCTCATGGGATTCCCTGAGTTCCTTTCATGGTGTGCAAAAAACTACTCCCAAGCCAAAAGAGTTGTCATGAATGCTAAAAAATCCACGATTGTTTTCCCTATCGAGCCCACTGTTATCAGAAACTCCCTTGAGGTACCCCCGTCGCAATCGCATGAACCAAAGAGTTTTTCCGAGGAAACCCTAGTCAGTCATTATCGCCAGTCCTCCCCCGAAGTCAAACAAATTTTCCTCACCAGATGCGTCAAACTAGATCTCGAAATCCAAGACACACCTTACCCTTTAGGTTTGAATTTCTTTAATGAAAGCACTCAATTGGTCTTGACTTTGATTGCCTAGTTCTTAGGACTTGATAGTGATGCTGTAGTAACCGAGGTTCAACTCTGCATACTCTTCAGAATAAGCTCTTGTTTACCACAGATGGAATACCATCAAGTACCATGCCTTAATTTTGATGAATTCCTAGCTGAGAATATCCATTCTCAACTAGTGGATTTCCACAATACTCGTCATTCTAGATTCCAGTCTCATCTGATGAAATTATTTTTGTTCTCAAGTTAGAATGTTATAGGGTTTTCACCATAGTTTTTTTCAAATTCATTGGAAGACAACATGTTCAATTATACAAACTATGTTGTGTCAAAAGTCTATAAGTTAATCTTTGGAGAGGAATTGGCAAGAGTCTTGCTAGAAATTAAAACTTCGATGCAATTGAAACAGGATTTAGCAGTTGGTGACTGGTTTTTATTCAAGCAACATATTGTTATCAGGTTATATGGATTTGTGAAATAACCCTACAATTGCCAACATTTTTTACGTCAAGGGTTTTTAGTTTGGAATTTATCAGACATAAGTTGATTTTTGAAGACGATCATTTCTTGACCTTCAAAAAAGCTTCTGATATCAAGTTCCCCTTAAAAGTAGGTCCCTTCATTGTGAAGAATAAACATGCCATTTCATTGATAGGGAAGCAATTGGAAGGATTAGATTTCAAAAAGGATATTGCTGTTAAGTATGACCCCTATCACATAATCTCTGAAAGAAGACAACAAAACGGGAATAAAGCCTTTGATCATCAAGAGGTGGAGGGGTTATCCAAAAGGGAAAATATTCTGCAATATGAATCAGATGAAGAGGTCCCAACATGTTCACATTTTTTTCCTGATCCTCCAAAAAAATCTTCATCCTAAATGATACTTCCAGGTGCAGTAGATACTGCAAGAAAAAGGAGCTTTGAAGAAATCTCAGATACAGAAATAGAGGAGCCAGAAGGGGGAAAAAGGTTCAAAGCATATTTTCCAGGTGATTTGGTTGTATCCACAAGTGATCTAGGTGGATATCAGTGGCCACCCACCTTTCCAACTGGCTCAAAACAGTTTTCTGGCAATTTTGGTATTGTACTATTTTTAGCAGTTTTTCGGGTCCTGAACTTTCGGGGCCATTTTGAGGCCCTAAATGACCTTTTTTGGCGATTTGGTGGGCCAAATTGTTTCCTTTAGCATGCAGTTGGCCCTAATAAAAAATTGTAAATCTCGGATAGACCTTTCCAACGGGCTACCGAGCGCCCCAAACGGAGATCGTATGCAAAAGTTACAACCCCGTGAAGTTGATGTACTAACTTACCCAAACGGGGTCCACATGACTTTTGGCACTTCATCTCCTAGGGTTAGGTTTTTGGATGTCTAGGGTTTATGACATTCCTGTTTATTGTAAAAGGCCTTGAGAGCCTCATTGTAACCATCTTCTTGCAAAATGAGCGAAACCGTCACATCTCTTCTCAGAGATAAGCCGCTACCATTCCAACAAGCTTGTTTTCCGCTGCATTTTACAGTTTTAGCTTATTCCCTTATTGACAGTAAAACCAGTTTTACTGTATCTTAGTTATTTTGTGTTAAACATCTGATAATAATCTGTATTCATTTCATTCTGCTCATAAAATCCGGATCAGTGGTATCAAAGCGGTCTGCTCCTTGTCGTCTTAATGCATGTCCCTAACGAGGTTAGGGTACAAAGAATTGGGTCTCGAGCTTGTTTCCCTTGAGGACAAAAGCTCTCGCACGCCCAAGCAACCTCTCATGGCAGGAGAAAAGAAAGATGACGGGATAGGAGATCCTATCAAAATGTTGCTTGAGGAAGCCCTCATGCAACAGAGGAACGAGATGATGGATAGTTTCGCGCAAATCCTTCAGCGACTACCAACAAGCGATGAATCTTCCTCGAGCGGAGGTGCTGTCCCCTTCAAGGTACAAATCAACTTCGATATCCCTATATTTGAAGGACATATAGACGCAGATGCTGTAGATAAGTGGTTGAATCTACTAGAAGGGTATTTTTCCGTCCATAACTTTTCGAATAGAGAAAAGATTACTTTTGCGCTCCTCAAAGCCATTCCCCATGTCAAAGATTGGTGGGAAACATTTTGCGAGAAAAAGGACACAGAAGAAGCCTCATTATTTTCAGTCACGGCCACCTGGGAATCCTTCAGGGATGCTATTAAGGAACAATACTACCCCGTTGGAAGTTATGACGACTTGTATACCAAATGGACCACACTGCGACAAGAAAGAGACCAAGCAGTGCCAGAGTTCACAAATATATTCCATACCTTGCGCACCAAGCTGGGTATCAAAGATTCAGAGCGACATCTAGTGCTCAAGTATCACGGTGGTCTGCATAGATACATCCAGACCGAAATGGAATTTCTGGACATCTCTTCCTTGGGTGTGGCCTACCGATATGCCATCAAAATCGAGTAGAAGCTCAAACAAAAGACACGACAATTTGGGCCTGGGAACCCCTCACAGTAAAAGACAAGAAAGGGCGGCCCCAACCCACAGAATAAAGGACAGAGCAAAGATGGACAGTATTAGGACAACTAGTCCAAGCCGCAAGCAAAGAAGGACACTAGAAAGACAAAGAAAGATACCGGGAATTGGTGCGACTTCCATAAGAGCCCTTGGCATAACACTACTGATTGACGCTCAAAGCAGTCGCTGGTGGCCGAAGTGAAAGCATCTAAATCAGATGCGGGTTCTGACTCTGAGTCTGAACCAGAAAGGGGAAGATGGATCATTGACGCGGAACCCAGTGCCACCATTGCTACCACCAAGCTCCAGCCTGATGAACCAGACGAGTCAGAAGAAGGAGAACGCCTCTTCCATTCACAGATGTGGGTAAAAGGCACCCCGCTGCACTTCATCGTTGATAGCGGTAGCCAGAAGAATCTCATCTCAGTAGAGGTTGTCAAGTGCCTGGCCCTGCCGACAACACCGCACCCACAACCCTACACCATTGGATGGCTCCGCAAAGGAAGCGATCTTCGCATCAACCAACAGTGCCGAATGTCATACGGCATCAAGCCCTTCAAGGACGAGGTATTGTGTGATGTTGCTCCTCTCGAAGTTTTAGATGTTCTTTTGGGCCAATCTTATTTATGGAAACGTCATGCTGTATATGATTCCAGGCCTCGTAGTGTTATTATTTCTTTGAATAGGAAATTGTACAGGATACTCGAGGTAGTCCCTCCTAGTGCTATTTCCTTGATCTCTGGCAAGCAATGCAGGAAGGTCATCTCTCAGACCGGGAAATTTGTCTTCTTCATGATTCACTGTCAGAGTGAGAAAGATTGCAGCCACATCCAGGGCCTCCGCGAACGATCTCTCCACACAACAGAAGCAAGTGGATAAGGTGGTGGAAGGATACTCAGATATCTTCTCCTCTCCTACCGGGGTACCTCTGCACTTCCAAGTCAAGCATCCCATCGATATGACCCCAGGTGCACCGCTACCCAATGGGCCAGTCTATCGCCGCTCTCTGTTGGAAAACGAGGAGATCAAGAGGCAGATCCAAGAATTGCTCCACAAGGGGCACATCCGTCCCAGCTCATCACCTTGTGGGAGCCCAATCATGCTGATGCAGAAGAAAGATGGGACCTGGTGACTCTGCATTGATTACTGGGCCCTGAATAAAATCACAGTCCACAATCGGTACCCGATTCCCCGAATCGACGACCTCCTTGATCAGCTCAAAGGGGCCAAATACTTCAGTAAGATTGATCTGAAGTATGGCTACCACTAGGTCCCAATAGAACAAACAGATGTATGGAAGACTGCCTTCAAGTCAAAAGAAGGTCTTTTTGAATGGCTTGTCATTCCTTTTGGTTTGACAAATGCTCCAGCAACTTTTATGAGGATGATGGATGATATCCTATGACCTTTCACCAATACTTTTGTAGTGGTGTATTTGGATGACGTCCTCATCTACAACAAGACTTGGTAGGAACACTTGCAGCATAATCAGCAGGTTCTACACACCCTGCTGAAGCACAAACTATATGCAAACTTGGAAAAATTCTCCTTCGGAATGGATAGGGTCCATTACTTAGGCTACATTGTTGATTGACATGGTGTGCATGTAGATCCAGCCAAGATCCAGGTCATCTGTGACTAGCCAGCCCCAACCACACTCACTGAACTTCGGAGCTTCTTGGGCCTCACCAATTTATATCGCCGATTCGTGTTGGGATTCTCTCATATCGCATGGGCCCTCAGCCAAGTGACCAGGGGTGGTGGTAAGGCAAAATTTGTGTGGGGCCTATCCCAACAACAAGCCTTCGATGACTTGAAGAAGTGTTTGTGCTCATCGCCGGTACTCTCATTACCGGACCTACAACATCCCTTTGAGATCGAGACAGATGCTTCAGATTATGCTGTGGGTGTTGTTATCACTCAACACGGCCACCCTGTGGCATATCATAATGAGACATTATCAGATGCTGTTCGTAAGTACCCTACCTACGACAAAGAAATGTACTCCATTGTACAAGCCTACCGCTAGTGGAGACATTACATTCTTGGGAAGGAGACAGTCATCCACACTGATCACAAGCCACTACAGTTCATGCAGATGCAAGGAAAGTTGTAGAATGACCACCATCAGAAGTGGTCAACATATTTACAGCAGTTCCACCTCAACATCAAATATAAAACAGGGAGTACCAACCAAGATGCTGACTTCCTCAGTTGACCTCCAGTCGTGGCACTCACCACGGTGCTAGACTCTTGTGGCCACGAGACCTCCGGATGGCCCCACCTCTACGAGACAGACCCTGACTTATCCACCACCTATCAAATGTTGGGCACCAACTCAGTGGTTGCTAATTTCCATCTTCAGGACGGGTTTTTGTGTCGTCTGGGCCATCTTTACATTCCATCAAGCAAGCGCACGAAGCTGATTTGGGAAGCTCACTACAGTCGGGTGGCAGGACACTTTGGCGTCGAAAAGACAATGGCAGTGCTGCAGAAACATTTCAACTGGCCGAAACTTTGACATGATGTCGGCAAGTATATCAGGTCTTGCACCGCTTGTGCTATTGCCAAACCAACCACTAAGAAAAAGGGCCTATACACCCCTCTACCTACTCCTTACAGGCCGTGGGAATCCATCTCAATGGACTACATGTCAGGCCTCCCATCCACCAAGAGGGGAAACGACTGTGTTTTTGTGGTTGTTGATCACTTTTCCAAGATGGTGATTCTAGCCGCTTGCAAGAAGAACATCACAGCAGAAGCCATTACCAAGATCTTCTTTGGACGAGTATGGGTACATTTTGGGATCCCACAAACCATTATCTAAGACTGTGACAGTCGGTTCCTCATCTCATTCTGGTCGAGCCTTTGGTCACTGCTGGATACCAAGCTCACCAAATCCACTGCCTTCCACCCCCAAACCGATGGCCAAACTGAGGTCGTCAACCGGATGGTCGTACATATCCTGCGCATGTACAATTCAACACAACCTCGCACATGGGATGAGAGTCTTCCCTATGTCCAACATAGCTACAACCGAGCCTTGCATAGCTCAACTGGTCACAACCCCTTTCAGGTGGGGTTGGGATTCCAACCATTGGGTCCCATGGATGTTGCACTTCTCCTTGCGACCACCTCGGCCGACTCGTCCCCAGAAGCTGACAAAGCTGCCCGGTTCATTGAATGGATCCAACATATCCACCAACAGGTTCAGGATATTCTACAGAAGTCTAATGCCAAGTACAAGCAGCGCCATGATCAACATCGGGTGCCACATAAGTTTCAGGCGAGGGACAAAGTTTGGCTGCATTTGCAGAAAGAACGCCTTACAGGGCCCCATCGAAAGCTTCACCCACTCTGTTATGGGTCGTACACCATCACCAAGGCGGTGGGTGACAATGCTTTTGAGCTCAACATTCCCCCCTTCCTTGGTCTGCATCCAGTCTTCAACGTGGCTCTCCTTCGGCCATATTTCCCACCATTATTAGACACCTCAGCGATAGCAGAGAAGTTGACACCAACAGAGCTCAACCATGACTACCTACAACAAGCATCCAGTGATCATATTGTAGACACACAGATCAAGGGCACTCGACATCAAAGGATCCAGCTTTATCAAGTTGTCAAAGTAGGGCAGCTACTGCACGAGGTCAAATTTAACAGAAATTTCCTCAACTGATGGGGGAATTCAATGCAATGGAGACCATTGCTTCCTAAGGAGGGAGGATTGATCTAGGTGGATATCGATGTCCACTCACCTTTCCAACTGGCTCAAAACATTTTTTTGGCAATTTTGGTATTGTACTATTTTTAGCAGTTTTTAGGGTCCTGAACTTCCAGGGCCATTTTGAGGCCCTAACCGACCTTTTTTGGCGATTTGGGGGCGAAGATGGTTCCCTTTGGCATGCATTTGGCCCCAATCAAAATTTTTAAATCTCAGATAGACCTTTCCAACGGGCTACTGAGCGCACCAAACGGAGATCGTATGCAAAAGTTACGACCCCAGGAAGTTGATGTACTAACTTACCCAAACGGGGCCCACATGACTTTTGGTGCTTCATCTCCTAGGGTTAGGTTTTTGGATGTCTAGGGTTTTTGACATTCTTGTTTATTGTAAAAGGCCTTGAAAGCCTCATTGTAACCATCTTCTTGCGAAATGAGTGCAGTTGTCACATCTCTTCTCAGAGATAAGCTGCCACCATTCCAACAAGCTTGTTTTCCGCTGCATTTTATAGTTTTAGCTTATTCCCTTATTGATTAGAAAACCAGTTTTACTATATCTCAGTTATTTTGTGTTAAGCATCTGATAATAATCTGTATTCATTTCGTTCTGCTCATAAAATCCAGATCAACAAGAGTGGAAGAGAAGAAAAAGGAGAGATACCTAGCTCCAGAAGTTCAGGTACAATAGTATAGTTTTCAGGAAGCCAATGAGGCCAGTGACACCAAGAGGTTCCAATCAAGAGCTGAGATGTATGTAAAGTATGGGAAAGACAGACACAAGCTCATAAAAGACATGCAATTTATTTCATAGAGTCATAGATACGGAAAATTTACTAGTCACTTTGGTGGCTAGTATAGATGTCTCTGAAAATACTTTGAATTTGGCTGTGTCATCTGATGACAAGGTGACTGAGATGAAGTTGAACTTGAAAAAAATAGCAGTCCCTGACAAGATTCAGCTACATAGACAGACCGGGGATGTAATATGCATAGACCTAATGAAAGCTACTCTAAAGGTCTCTAAATTGGAGTGTATTATCAACAGATTGGAGATCCAATTAAGGCAGGAAAGGATTGAGAATAGGGACTATCAACAAAAGATTAAGAAACTGCAAATAGATTTGGTTGATGATGGAGCAAAAAAAGGTAAAGGCAATAAGAATTTGTTGATGGAGAAAGAGAGCACTATTCAGTTGCTGAAGAAAAAACTTAAGATACCATCCACTCAACTAATAGAGGCTTCTGAATTGACTACGTTGGAGCAGGAAAAAGATAACTTATCCCAAGAGCTAGATGACCACAAATCAAAATCACTTAAATTTATAGAGAAAGAGGTTGAGTGGGATACAGACCGAATAAGCCTCAAAAGTCAAATTGAGGATCTCAAAGGGAAATTGGAAGCCATAGTAAAAGGACAACAAGGAATTAGTCAGGCCACCAGAGGAGGAAGTTCATATGAAATTGTTCAGGCCATGTCACAGGTGAGTCTAAAAGATGTAGAAATAAAAGAGTTGAAAGAAGAAAAGAGGAAGCTAGAAGAAGAGAGTCAGAAAAAGGATGAAGAAATATAGGCATTAAAGGACAAAAATAAGGACTTGGTAGACAGGAACCGAAGATATATAATACAGATAACAGGGAAAACTCCAATGCAGGGTGCCAAGCATATGATTTGGGATTCCATTATAGCTGAAGTTACCAAGTTCATACCCTACCTAAGTTTTATGATAGAAAAGGGAAAAGTGGGGAATGATGCTTTGCAGAGTTGTACGGAAGCAGGAGAAGGTTTGAATAGAAAACCCAAAGATACAGCTCAGAACACAGTAGATTTTATGAATGCCTTGACCGAGGATGATCTGAAGACTATGCAGATAAAGAACATAATAGCAATTATAACCTAGGAAAGGAGAGTGCTCGGAAAGTATGCACATGTAGAAGGTGTTCAAGCTAGAGCTGCACACATGAAAAATGAAGTGACAAATTACAAGAGGAAATTTGATAAGTTGATTGAGAAGGGTTTCCCTTCGTTCTGGGATGAAAATGGTGATTTGATTCCTCACAATAATCATAAGGATTTTATTTTCGAAGCCAGGACCATCCATGAGGGAGTTGAAAATTTAACTCATGTTTTGACGGGTAATATTTTATTGGAGAAGCTTTCAAGTTATTTTGAAATTTTGCATAAATTGGCCATGATGGGTGAAAGAATACCACAAATTTCCACTACAGAACATATAGAAATGAAGGTATTGGTGAAAGAAATGGCAATTTATGAGATTCCCATGGCAGATCAGTGGAAGGAAGTGGAGAAATATGGGAAGACGAAATACACATTACGCTCCTGAAGATTCATGGATCAAAACTTCAGCAAACAGCCTCCGTCCAGCAAATAGGGCGCCGAAGATTCATATGTTGAAAATTTTGACACATGTACAATTTTGACTAAAGTGAAATGTAAAAGTGAAATCCAAATATTTACTAGGTCAGTTATAAGGTTGTTAGGGTTTCGCTTCAAATAAATGCTATAAAAATCCTATTTGGCCACCATTGTAAGGGGTTGAAACCTATGATAGAGAAGAACATTTTGGTACTGGGAGTACCTCCGTTATTGTAAAGTTTTGCTGTATAGAAATAAAGCACATTTTGAAGGGTGAAGATTCATGCATTGCTTGTGTTACAGTCTGTATTTTCCTTTTCTTTGTGAATCATATTTTCCAGTGAAAAGCTTCCATGTTTTTTTCTTCTCATGATTATGGTGAAAGTGTTATTTAATTCAAAATTCATGAAAACCATGCTCTGTTTTAATCGCACCTAAGTATTTTATGTTTTCTTATAAAGTTGATATTAAATTTATCTGTGTTGATGCTTAATGTTGATGGGTTGTTTTTCCTTCTTTCAAATATCACCTGCTAAAAGAACTCGACCGTGGGATAACAATTACCTTGCATTCACCAAGATTTATGTTGTTGATTTTATGCTATTCTTTAGAAATCTCAGACGTGACTCCATGCCCAATGTGATTCATACGTTTTCAACCAATTTTAAAATAGAAAAATCAGTTTCTTGAAAAACATTTTTGGCCATTGTATTCATCCTTTGAGAGATCCCTCTCTGGTAGGAAAGAAGCCAGCTCTCCTCCTAAAGGTTGGTTTGAAATAGTTACCTTAGGGTTACCCTTCTGCAACCAAAGGGTAAATTTTATTTGATAACAATGTTCATCATGGGAAAAGTGAGGCCCGAAGCATTGGGTTTAGAGATACAAGGCGATATCTTCATACCATGGATCGGAGGTACTGATCAGGAACAAGGACTCTTTGGGAAGAGAGTCAATGGGCTCAGAATCTTAATCAATATGGGGAAGATCACATATTAGCTCCTGAAATACTAATGATTTTTTATATTTTTCCTTTTCAAACTATAAATTGAATTCTTGAAGAATTACGATCCAACACGAGTATTTCCCCCCTAGTACTTGACGAGTTAAGACATGGTACATACAGTTTGAATCGGCGATGATAGTAGTTGTACGGAGCAAAATGTAATGACGAGACTTCTAAACGACGATAACAACTGATAGAGCCAACTTCTTGACATGTGAATAGCGAGTTTTAGAGTTGATGAGACCCTTGCTAAGGTAATAAATCACATGTTCTTTCACGTTGTTATCTTCCTACACTAAAACCATACCAATAGTCAAGGTAGAGGCAGCAAGATACAAGATATCATCCATGGTATAATCAGGTGATTGTAACATAGGTGCATGGATAATGGTGTGCTTGATATTTTCAAATGCACTTTGGGCGTAGTCGTCCCAAACAAAAGGGATGTCCTTTTTTAACAACCACATATAACCCTATGTCTTCTCCGTGTAATTACACATGAAATGATGCAAGTAGTTTTCCTTCCCCTGCAAACTTTGAAGTTCAGTGATATCCGTGGGTGGGGGTAGGGATAGAATAGTGTCTACCTTCAGGGGATCAATATGAATCCCATCTTTTGAGACGATGAATCCAAGGAGACGTTTGAACACCACGCAGAATATGCACGCGAGGATTTAGGTGGATGTTATAGCGTCAACATCTGAGGAAAACAACCTTCAGATGATCGATGTGAAACTCACGTTGATTTGAATGAGCTGGAAAATCATCGAGGTAGGGATACACAAAATCCTTAATATATTGAAAGGCGTATGACATAGCCCAATGGAATGTGGCACCAAATTTTTTAAGGAGAAAAGGTAATTTGTGGTTTGGAAATGTACCCCATGGGTAGATGAATGGAGTCTTGTGCTGATCTGCTGGGTGGATCTCAATCTGATTGTAGCTAGAAAAGCCATCCATAAATGAGAAGATAACACTACCGACACAATTGTCGATGATTTGGTCGATAAACGAGGTAGGGTAATTGTCCTTGGGACAAGCCTTATTTAGATCCCAGTAATCAATGCAGACTCTAATGGTTGCTTGATTTTTTGTAACAGGAACGATATTAGAGATCCAATCTGTAAAGGGGACAAGTTAAATGAAACCATCTTTCAACAGCTTTTCAATTTCTGCTTTAATAGCCACAGTCTTTCGAGGGTGCACTAGACAGAGTTTTTATCAGACAGGTTTTGCATCGGGATAAGTTTTGATCTCATGGACAACGATAGCAGGATCAATCCCAGGAATTTCTTCATAGATCCATGTGAATGCGTCGTAGAATTGTTTAAATAAGGCCGTATAAGTTTTTGTTTCTTCGGAAGAACAAGTTTTGCCAATATGGATATGATCCACGACACCGGGTTTCACCGAGATGTCAATAGTAGTGGTAGGTGTAATGTTTGCCAAATTCCCTTCGGTTACGGTATCTTGTGTGAGAATAGTAGACTTGGGGTTGGAAATGACATCTGGTGAACCAATAGTTTGAATATCATTCTCTACCGTGTGTAAAGGTGGGAGGAAGGAAGATCGATGATGATGGTCCTCCCATGGAAGCTCATCCAAGCTCATAATCTCCACAATGGATTCATCAGAGGGAAATGTATGAAGGAGATGATCTAGTGATGGTGAGGATGAGTTCAACCAATATGGAAGAGAACATGGGTATGATGTCACCAAGTGATGGTCATCAAGTGAAACGAACGCTGATTGGATGGAATTATAAGTATCCTCAACTAGGCTAGGAGGCATCTGATCTCCAATCGAATCAATGTCAATAGAATCGGGAACAAACCAAGTGTCATCTGAGTTGGAGGAAAATGGGGTCATGGATGAGATCATGTTCACAATGGAAAATTGTGATGGGGAATCAGGTGTTGGAAAGACTCCCATCAGGGATGAGTCCTTAAGGATCCCTACCCCCACACTATCATATATTTGTGAAGAGTGCCCTATAAGAGGGACATTATCTGCGAGATGAGTTGTGGTGTCCAATGTACAAAAATATAATTGGTCGATAGTGATAATTTTCCCTTGATGGGGAAATTGCACAATACAGAAGACGGAAGATGCAACTGTAGTCATAGCATAAAACCAATTTCGACCAAGCAATAAGTTGTAATCCAATGGCGCTGCGACTACTTCCACGTTAATGGAAACAATATTACCTCCTAATTCAAAGGCTAAGGATAGTAAAATCCCGTGTGGTTGGAATCCACGTCTGTCAAACACTTTTAGAGTGATAGGAGAACGATTTAGTTCATGAGAGCCAATGGATCTCCAACAGGAAAAGGACATTACGGAAGTAGAGGCTCCTTCATCTAAAACAATGCGATGGATATTTTTTCCAGCGATGTTGGTAATGATTTGGAATGCCAGTTGGTGTGAAAGCCTCGTCTTAAAGTATCCTAGTTTAAACATGATGGTGTTAGATGATTATGGGTCCAATGCTCCAAAATTAGATATCAGGGTATTACGCTAATTAGAATAGTTCCGTAAGACTTCAAGGGTCGACATAGTACATGGTTCATGGGCTAGATCTTCCACAATGTTGAATTTCTGAGTGACCCGAGTGTTGGAGTTGAAAATCACTTTTCGGGTTGTGCTCTGAGGTGGATGCAATGATGCATCTGATATAGGTTTGTCTATGGTCAAAGGACCTTGTGTAGGAGGGGTAGTGGGTGCGGATGTGGAGGATTTTTCAGCATGAACTCCATTAGATTCTTTATCTGGAATAGAATCGTACATACATGCCCTGGTAGATAAGTTAATCATTTCACTATAGATCATGAGAACATGAGTGATCGTGGATGTTTTTCCTTGTGAAGTAGTTGGTTATTGTGCAACCATCTATTGTTGTTGTGTGGGGAAGGGGTCCATTAAAAATGAGGGTTGAGGGTTTCATTTTAGGAACTTTTGAACTTCTTCATGATGTGGCCATTCTTTCGTGAAGTGGTCATCATGACACAGTAAACATGGATATTTAGCCTTCCGTTTCGGTTTGGCATTAGTGGTTTCTTGATTGGTTTTTTGTTCCTGCTGGTTAGAATATTTTTTGGAATTGCCTTTATTTTTCTTCTTACCACCAGATTTCTGAGATGAATTAGATTGGACTAAATTCACCTTCGCGGTGGGAGAAGGAATGGTTGAATGGTTGGTGTTATTACCATCTTATGACAGAGTTGGATTTGAATCCATATGGATTTGTGATCCGATCGATTGGGTGGCAGGATGGGTTTTAATGGAACCAATTATGCCATCGAAATGTTATCCCGTAGTTGGTTTCGTTGGGTCGTGAGTGGTGTGAGGGGCGTTGGGAATTATGTCATATAAAGTTCCAGATTGAGCATAGACTAAGTCTAAGTATTGGTCATGTGCAATGGATTGTTCCTTTGTAACCACCCCGCCCATAGCGAAATATTTTGCTACGATAGTCAATAATGATTTGGTGAACCAATCAACTAATAATTAATTAGAAAAAGGAGCCTTAATTAGCTGATGTATTCTCCTCCATTCATGAATATGATCGGAAATATGAGTGGAGGTAGATTGCCGGAGCGAGGTTAGAATATTTGTGCCGGTCTCATAGTGGATTGGTAATTGGAAATGCGTAAGAAAGGCCATAACCAAGGAACGAAAGTTTGTGAAAGAATGTGGTGGTAATTCAATATACCATTTGGTGGCCATGCTAGTGAGGGTTCTCTGAAAGATCCTCAAATGAATAGAATCATCCATTAACGAGTTTGAGGAACACCACAAATGATATGTCATTATGTGGTTTTTGGGATCCTCACCAGGTTTTCCCTTCAAACTTGGGTATGTCCGATGGCAGCTTCACAGGAATGGGTGGCTAATTCATCCCATACTGAATGGGATCATTGGTCAAACGTGACAGGTCCGATAGATCTAATGTAGCCAAAAATGGTAATTGTTGGTTTGGGTGAAGATACTGGTAATATTGGTACGACATTTGAGTATTAGTAGGACCATAAATTGATTGATCATAAGGTCCTCCCATAAATGGTTGGCCATATGGTGGGGGTCCTCCCATGTTAGGAGGTGGGACCGATGGTAGGTTTCCTCCCGACTGAGGGGGTCCTATAGAATGGGGGGGTTTTCTGAATGGTGGGGGTGGAGGTGGGAAAGGTGGTGTAGGTGGAGGTGGGACGGGTAGTGGTGGAGGGGGTGGATTGTCGACTGGGGGTCTGGCTGGAGGAAAGTTCCGTGACCCCATGGGGTGTTTTTTTTTTGGGGGTAAGGTACTCCGGGATAAAGGTTTCCCATATTAGTTTGATATATTTGAATCATTTCCATATTCTGATTACCCAGATATGTATAACCCCATGTGGGTTGGGCCCATAGAGATGGTTCCCACTAAGGTTGTCCCATGGTTGGAGGTGGACCTCTAGTCATATTATAATTCATAAATGAAGGTTTTCCTCCATTTACATTTTGTCCACTGACTAGAGGTTTCCCTCTAGTTAAATTACATCCACTAACTAGAGGTTTCCCCCCAGTTAGGTTTTGACTACCAACCAAAGTTTTCCCTGTAATTATATTTTGACCAATGACCACAGGTTGCCATGGGGCCATACTTTGACCACAAACTAGAGGGTGGATTTCGATTATACTTTGTATTGAAGGTTTTGTTCCAATCACGAAGTTAACAGTGGATGAAGGTTCCCCCAGTCATTGAGGTCAAAATAGGTCTAGAACCAACTGATTGATTTTGATGTGAAACAGGTGGAAAATATGGTTGGCATGGTTCTTAGGATGTCATGTTGGGCACATAAATTCCTGGTGAAGAAAGAGCAAAAGAATGCATGGGAGAATGGTATTCGGGATTCACTACTTCTGAAGTGGATGGCAAGGAGAACTTCGATGCCTTACCTGTTCTCCAAGTATCCATAATCAAGATACGGTATCTTGGAAGATGAATGGTGAAAAGATGTGTCATGCAAAGAAGGTTATTCTACCGCCAATGGTCCCATAGGATCGGTGATAGGAATATTTACAAGAGGAGAAATATTCCTTCCTGATTTAGTAAATAAAATTCCTTCTTCACATGAACCAGTTGTAGTGGGTTGGTCCATATCTTCCCCTGTGCTTCCTTCCCTAGTGAGAGGATATTCAGGTGGAAAATTTGGTATTCTATGAGATATACTTAAGGGTTTCTCAACCATAATGACTAATGAAAGTATATCCCTAAGAGTCTTCTAAATAAAATCACACTTCAAGTCCTACTCAAGCTAAATCCGCAAGAAAACTTATGTGACAGGTGGGATAAAAAGATGGATCCTCACAGGAGTGTCAAGGCATCACAACTCGCGATATACTGCAGGGTCCAATAGTAATACTCGGCCTAATATTTCTGAGCACTAACAAGGAGGATTAGGATCGTACCCTTGATCGTATTACCCGACTACCTAACAGTATGTGTGTAGTATCTCCCTGAGTGTTATTCTCAATGTATTGAAATGTCACGACAACCAATGGTTGACTCAGATGGTTGTAGGATCCTAGTGGGGTCTCCCTATATACACAAGGTATGTGGGAGCTCTAATCCGTAGTAGTGATGTCTAATGCACAACCATTTGACATGAGCCTTCCTATATATCGTCGAGTACATGAAGTACCTTTCTATACACTATTAGGTACGTGAAAGGCCATTCTATATACCGACTAGTTCATGGAAGAACTGCAAGTCCCCAGGATGCAGTGCAGGCAAAGAACTACAGCTCCTATGCTCAAATACACTGGAACACGTCTCTAACCTATCACTCAAGTTTCTAAATATTTTAACTTATACTAGTGCTTTATTTTATCTTTAATGGTTAGGTGGAATTATGAAGTGTATACTCGACCCAATATGCATGAATAATATAAATGAGGTGTAAGTCTCTTATTTTTCAATAAAACTATCTATGGAAAGGAGAGAGATACTTATTCTTTCGCTGAGACAATTAAAATCTACCCCAAAACACAATGCTATCCTTTCATTTTTATTCTTAAGAAAAACCAAAAGACACAAGCAAGTAACACTCTTTCAATCAAACCCAAAGACTCTAAATAACACCAATGCAAATATTTTTATTTTTGTTTTTCAAAAAAGATTTGACGATGCAAATCGAAAATAAAAGAACAATAGAGTCTTTTAATTTGAAAAACACCTTAATTTCAAACAAAGAATCAAAGGAGTTAAAAGTATAATTTTAGAGATCTTTGGAACATACACTAATTGTCAAAAATGCTTGAAAATGTAAACTTTATGATCAATCTAATAATTCTTCTCTTTTTCAAAGACTTTTTAAAGATCGAAAGGAAGAAAACATGGATAATTCTTAGCTCTTTCAAGTTTTTCAAACAATTATTCAAGACCCAAAAGATATTTCTTATCAACAAATCAAAGCACTATACTTCAAAGATGAAGAGAATGAAAACTCAGTTCCTTTTAACACTATGTTCAATCAAATTCAAATATAGCTCTACTCACTTTGAGAGAGTTCTGCAACTTTTGGAAATAAAAATCACTCACCCAAGGAACCAATCTCAAAACATACAACATTAATTCAAACCAAAATCACACTTTAAGAGGTTTTAAGACTTAAAAAAAAGTAGACTAGAGGCTTCTATGGGTCCACAACACTAGTCACACCTGCAAGGGCTGAAACCTACCCAAGACAAGGCAAGTAACCGCTTCACTAATAAGGACTCAACAAGAAACTAAGGAAATCTTGAAATCTCATAAAAAATTGCGAGGATAAGAAGTAAATGGAATATCCAAATTGATATTTACATGAACCGAGGAAAAACCTTAGATAAAACACCTTGATCCAATTTGAAAACAAGGATTTTTAACCTCAATACAAAATTCTGAGGGGTGACGCAATTTGATGATAGACACTAGAGCGTCTGCTTCTCAGTGACACAGATTGTAAACAGGAAGAGTTCATTAGTGATGCCTCTTGCACACTTACAGAGTGCGTCAATGACACAAGTTGACCATAAACAGAGTGCGTCAGTAAGACAACGTCATAGGGAAAACACAACCCACATGCATCGAGTGAAATTAATAGTTGAAAAAGGTAAATATCCCAAAGTAAGACCAATTAATTAGGTGAGATAAAGATCCCAAAATGAGACTGGACTATCCAGTGACTCAAAAACCAAACAGATCTAAAAAGAAACAAGGAAAATCAAGCAAATCTAAGAGTATCTATAAGGAAATAACAATCAGAAATCAAACACTTCAAATATAACAGATTCTCCCCAGTAGAGTCGCCAATTTTGTTTTAAGACACTTTGTTGATGCAGACAAAGACAAAGCTCTCCAGTCTAAATAGTGTAGATCTAGAACAAAACCCAAAGATAACATATAAACTTTCCTAGATTAATCAAATTATAGAGAATGCAAGGAAATAACTTACCTTGCAACCTTAGCAATGTCTCCTTGCTTGATGTAGCCTTTGATCTTTAGCTACAAAACAATATACAACAAACAAGTAGAAGTGACACAAACAATAGTAGTATGAAATATTGATTAATCTAAACTAGTGGTCAAGGAAACTAATTCTAAAGATCTGATGCAAACAATCTTTATGGAAAGAGTATATATTATTGTAATAAATCAAGTACAAAGGGAGAGATTACAACCATTCCTTGATGTCACAACTTCTTCCAAATAGCATTTTTCCTCAAAGATCCAACCCTACTTCTATTAGAAAAAGGAACCTTAGCTCTAAGTAAATTTCAGCAGCACTTGGATACTCTCCTCTTCCTCCTCCATTCCATGAAGGTAATCTTGCATTTATAGGCCAAAGAGGATAGAATAGGTTGAGGATCTCATGGATACGGTTAAGGTATCATCCCAAAAAGGCTATGGGTTCGACTTCCACCTATGAATATTTGTAGGGATAAGCCTCCACGAGAGTTTCGTTATAGAAGACTCTCGAAAATTCTCTTTTTTTTTCCTTTTAACAATCACCGATGCACCCTATAAAAGAGAAACATGCATCACTCAGGGGTGACGCATGCTGAATACAAACAACTAGGGTCATCGACACACTTTTTCAATGTGCAAAGTGCATAGTCAAGTATCTGACGCATATTGAAGAGGGGCAAGGTATGTCGGTCTTTAAAAACTAGGAAACTGAAAGGAAAAAACCCCTTCCTAAGTCATCTAGCACTTGGCATTTTATGGATCATGGTTAATCCAAGGGTACACACCTCATTATCATGGTGATGATGAGATTTTGGTGTAACAGATATTCTCGTAGGTTACTATTGGAAGATCAATGTGTTTGGATGACGTCTACACCTATTTTCATCCTTGCTGGTTCACTTGGGATGATGACAAGCAACCTCGTGAGGAAATAACCCATAAAGTTGCAAACCTATTGATATTCCTCCATTCTCCTCCTGTTGGATATTTAAACTTCAACATTTTTCTTGATGCTACATCCAATTGTGTATATTGATCATAAGTGGGGGTGGGGATCCTCTGTAAAGTATTTTGAACCTCAAATGAAAGTTCAAAATATTTATTCAATTTGTATACAATAATTTGTCCCTTCAAGGGACCTTGCATATCTTGATTTTTTTTTATATTGTTTCTTTGTTGAAACAATAAAGCATTGTAAACTTCTTGTGAAAATAGATTTTCATCTTCCCCCAAAAAATATTGGTAACCCTCTTTGAATTATATATCTAAATTTTCTTATGAACAACCTTCCACTTTTAAAGGTGCCATTGCATAATACCTATGCATTTTCTATGAAATTATTTTCGTGAGGACCTTGGTGGAATTCATTATTCATACAATGTTATATTCAACTCCCAATGCCTTCAATTCATCCCAAGAACTTGAATTTAGATATTTAATAGCATCCTAATCAATATGAGGCTTGTCTGTTAATTCCTTTGAGATTTGATTTATATTCTGTTGAACCATGTATTCTAAAACCTCCTCATGCTACATCATAGTAAAATGATTCCAAGCACAAAATACTATTACAATTATTTCATCCTAGAGTATATTCTTAGCTGCAATCAAACTACTCCTACCAACCAATATATTGTTAACGTGATCTAGCTATTTTTGAAGTTGGGGTTTAGCACTCTAAGCTTCATTTACAAGTGAATCTCTTTCCTTGAATTGATCACGAGGTTTTATATTTATAACTATATTTGGTTTATCATATTCAACCTACCACTCAGGACCCTCCATTATTTCTAAAAACTTATCCCAACTCTCTTTATTTGCCAATATTTCAAGCTCCAAATTAGGGTGATGTAGATAAGGACCCAGTTCTTCCTCCACTCTTCTTTTATAAATAATATGATGAGGGTCATACAACGATTTTCTCTCTTCCATCAATTCTTATGATTTTAACATTCTCTCCATAAGAACTTGAGTTGTTCTAGCTTTTACCTAACATGACCTAATTTTATAAGGAAACTTAAATGTAATATTTTGATTATTAGTAGCAAAATGAACATAATCTGAATTAAATCTTTGCTTGAAATAATCCATGGAAAAAATTATCTGAGTTAAATATCTATGATACATAAATCCTTATGACTATGTGATCTTTACATAGGTTCCAGTCCCCCCCACATGTATCAGGACTTAATTGAAACAACTTCTTGTGCTTAGGAAATATTATAGGAAGAACATCTCCATAAAACTTATATGGATAGTATACAAAAACCTATCAATTTTTTTAGTAAAACCCATATTTCTATCATGCCTTCTTACCAAAGGTTTCCACTCAGTGACAAAAGCAGGGATTCCCAATTCATCTTCTATGTACGGTTGCATATGCTGGAAATTCAAACATTGAGAATACAATATGAGGTATACCAAATAGAATTGGTATACTGTGCATAATTGAACATAACCAAAGGTGTACCTTGAGGGGTGGGATTTCTACCATAAACCCTCGATTTTTTTGGTCAATGGTTTTGTCATCATCATAACCTAAGATCATAAACATCACGAAAAAAATTCTATGGAAGTATCAAGTAGGATATCATCCCTATATGGAGGTGATAAATTAGGTATAGGTTCTCCCTTAGGCATATATATCCCTACCAGGCTTACTTTATGGTTTTGATCTAAAGATTTGTAATTTTATATTAGGGCTTCCTCTTGCAAAATTTGGGAGTTAGGTTGGTCACATAAGGTAAGCATTCTAGTAATAGTATGGGAATTTATGTCAAATATGGCTATGGAGCCATCTATTAATAGCACTGCATGTCGATCAAGGTTATAATGTTTAGCACAGAGGGACACCATATTAGAAAAATGGTAGGATTTGGGTACGATATACTTGGCCAGGTATGACTCCCAAGTCTGAATTCAGGTGTATAAATATATAAACCTACCACTAGTAGCTTGTCTTAGTTTATAAGGTGTGGTTCTAGTTAATTTGGTCTAAAAAATGTCACCATCTCTATCGACGAGAAATTCTTCATTGGGGTTAGGAATGGGTGTATAAGTGGGGTTTACAATATTTTTCTAAGGATCCATTTGAATAAGTAATGAAAGAAACAAATAATTAGATTTCAGACAAAGACTAAAAGCTGGTACCCATAGATAGAAATATGTTACTTGTGTGTTGACATGTAAGCCTCTAGCATGGTAGAGTAAAAATGATTTATAATCAGAACCATATATCAGAGGAGATGTAATTGAAAATATCTATTTTAGGTATTTGTTCTAGCGCTTATACTTGTTGATATAAGTATGAAATGATCTACAATTTTTCTTCTCCTCATTAGAGTATGCCTAACTTGCTGACACTTTTGGATGATGTCACACTGTAATTTCCCTTAAAACACACCCTATGAAACCAATGGTTTTCTCCTTAGTTACAAGGGCCTGAGTATAAGTGGTAAAACTTTACCACTTTAGCAATCCTCATGAGTTGTGGGGCTGAAATGTCAAACTAGAAGTTTGCACTATGATGGTCAATGCCTATGTGTTAAAAAGGGGGTAATTTAACCATCCTTGTTGATTCTTAGCCATTGATCCATATTCTTTAGGACCATTGGATCAATGTGATAAAAAATTTCAAAACTTAATTAATTTTTGAAATTCCTTTTCCATTAGTCCTCATGGGCGCCTATGTTATGCTAGCACACAACCCCAAAAAGACTTTGTTACAACATCTGGATCCCTATGAGGATGGTGTCTCCTTGCAAGACATCAAGAACTTACACACTAGTGCCTTATCAATTGGGTAAATGGATTCATTCTTTCAGAAAATATCCCTTTCATTGGATGATCTTGAATTATGATTGAAACTACAAAACTAGAAAACCTACAAACTTTAAAACCCGATATCTGAAAATATTCCAAAATTGAGAGATAAAATAAAGAAAATATTTACAAATATAAGGAAACCCAAGGGCTTCAAATTTTCATGAAATGCTTCAGGTAATGCCCATTTACAGGCTCTCTATAAACTTCTAAATTCAAATCCTTAATTCAATAAGTATTGGTTCCCTTTACTGCTTCTATCTGGAAAGGAACAAATCATAAATGGTCAAATTTCCCATGCTTATTGTGATCTTCTTGTATGGAGTCCCACCTGAGAACCAAGTCTCCTAGGATGAAACCTCTTTCCTTATCCTTTTGGTAGAATAATCCTTTCATCTTTTCTTGATAAACCTAGATCCTGTCACCAACTTGCTCCCTAGAATGCTAAACTTCCATTGATTAATTAATTCTCCTCTGTAATTCATTTTGTTCCTCACTGATTTCTTGCAATAGCTTCATCACTAGAAGGCCATGTTGAATTGGTAGAAATACTTCGGTACCATAGACCATTTGGAAAAGAGAGAGGCCCATTGTTTTCTTAGTAGTAATCCTATCATCTATAATGCATATTTGAGGTGAGAATCCCAAGATTTCTCATTATCAGATAAAGTATTCTTAATTATTATCATAAGGTTATTGTTGAATGACTCTACTAATCTATTAAATTGATGGTAGCTAATAATTTGGATAGACTTAAAATCTTGTGCATTAACAATGATGATATTTCTAGGGCATCCAAATCAAGCAAGGATGTTTTCCTCCAAAAACTTGATTATGACTGTATCTATAGTTGACATTGTTGGAATTGCCTCCACCCATTTAGTAAAGTAGTTTGTAGCTACAAGTATCCATCTCTTTTTACCACTTGACGAGGGATGGATTTCTACTATGAAATCTAGTTCCCATTATTGGAAAGGTGCTTCAAATTTTATAGGCTTAAATGGAAAAGGAGATAATTTATGCTTTCCTGCAAACATTTGACACTCCAAACATAGCCTTACTCTTTAATTAACCTCAGTGAGTAAAATAGGCCAATAAAAGCCATCTTCCAAAATTTTGTAGGTATTTTTTCTCCATGCATGATGTCCTCCCCAAACCCCTTTATGAAATTAATTGACTATTTCCACTATCTCATCTTTTATTACACAGTTTAGAAGAATGACTAGCGGATCTCTCAAGTACAATTGCTACCCAATAATGCAAAACTTGATTGCCTTTAAATTTAAAGCTCTAGACTTTGCTTTATCACAATTCAAAGGAAACTATAGGTTTTGTAAAACAATATCTCTATACCAAGCTAATGTATAAAACTTTTCTTTTACCTTCAAAAAGGGTAACTTTAGGTGGATTCCTTTCTTCAACTTCTAGCGAAGAATTTGATGACATTTGAGCAATCATGTTTATACCCAAATATTTGCAATTTGATTCAATCAATAACTTCATTATCCCTTGTCCTTTGACTAATTTAGTAGGTTTAATTTCTAGGTCATATTCTTGGATCTTTTCAATCCACTTTACTCTCCGTCCATCACTATTTAGATGGATAAGGATGTCTTTGACAATACTGTTAGGAAAACATGCAATAGTATTTGAATGAAGTATATAATCCCTAAAAGATTTCAATGATTTTACCAATGCATATGCCTATTTTTCTAAGATACTATAATTCAACTCAACATCCCTTAAATATTTACTAAAAAATTCTATTAATAAGGTATTCAAAACCTTCATGATTCTTCTGCAATAACAAAACTTATAGCTCAAATAATCACTTCTCTGTCTGTGATGACAGTTCAAAAGAGGACACCTGAGTGTCACCAATCGTTCACAAAAAAGGACATTAAAATATGGAAGAGCCTATGTGTTGGTTTGATTTCCTCTTTTATGGGGTTGGCCCAGGTTCTACGTAGTTCCCTTACTTTAGGCCCAACAAAATCCCCTTCACTGGCCCTTTCAGCATCAACCTGTGAGCAGGATGAAGTCTCACCCAAAGTGAAGATGGGTGGTTGCAAAATCAGGTTTTTAAAACCTGGTGACGCGCGGTTATGTTATGGGAGCTTGATATGCACAACTTAATCAACATATACTTAACAAATTATTACCAACATGTATCTGGCCACTTTGCAGTTCTCAACAAACTACAGATTTCGTTGAATCGTTGTTACTTTAATCTCATGACTACACATTTACCATACTCAACACAACTTCATAATGTTCATACATGCATGTTTCGCTACTTATCATATGATCACCATTCAAATTCATATGAAAACACGTCTATCAGCATAAACATTCATGATCATACAATATAACAGAGATTCAAACACATAACACAGGTATTTATGTGGTTCACCCCAAGATGGGAGCTACATCCACGAGAACTATTCTTATATTTCTTGGAAGGGGTTAATAGTTCCAGTCTACGCATTCAACTACGGACTCTTCTCTACAATAGATCTCTGTGCACACAAGTGCATAGTCTTTTTCCTCTCTTATATCTCTCTTAGTCTAGATCTAACTCTCTCAGTCTTTTAAAATGACCAACCAACCCTTCCTTATACAAAATTGCCCTTTATATAGATTGTCCCCGAAGGACACATATTTACAATAACTATGGGCCAACCCCCATAGTACCCGTAAAACAAAAATGGCATGGTTCTCCTGTTGACCATGCTTTTTTTGTACTTCGCTGGAGCTTTGTTGTCCTTTGGCGCTGCTTCCTCCAAATATGACACTTCTCTGACAGTCGCAGTTCTGGTTGCACGACTCTGACACTACAATGGTGTGTCCTTTGCACCATTCCACTTCTTTACTCTTTGCTTCTGTAGCTGACAGTCTGCCACTTCATTCATAACTGCTCCAAGTACCTCGATCATTCTTAGTACTTCGCTTTTACTAAGGGGACATGTACTTTTCTGCCACATCGCTTCGCTCCATACCCTGCTCCCGGGAATTGCGGAGTTGTTTCTCCCAAAATTGGTCGATATTAGGCCTCACCTAACTTGTAATTTCATAATCAAAACTTCTTCTACTTGGGATGCGCCCAATATGCCCCTAACAATTACTCATGGATCGCCCCTAAGCCACTTTGAATGGGCTGCTTCGACTGTAGATCCTATGGAATGTTTGATTTCGCAGTGAACTCCTGAAAAGTTGCACTCAACTGCCCAACTGTGTACTTGGTTTCTTTCTCAAACTCCTTAATTACTTCAAGCATCTCCTCTGAGATGGGTTCTAGAATTTTCTCCTTCACAATGTTATCTATTATCCATAGTTCTTGAAACTTTTGCTCAATTGCTTCAGAAAGTGCAAGCGCCTCTTGTTATACAGAAATCTTCCACCCTGTGAGCATCAACATTCTTTGGCATGTAGGATCCATTTTAGTGACTTAGATCCATTTTCATCCTTCAATGATACTATTTTATCCTATTTTTGTTCCTACTCGCATGTTGCATCACTATAGCATGCATACCCACGAGTTGCATCCCTATAGCCCGCGGATATCAAGTAAAATGATAAAAACCACTATTTTATTACTTTTTACTCCCAAAAAGCGGTCATCGGGTGACCTTTGGCTCTTCATCTGCTCGAGTAACGTCTCGATGAGTCCTTTCACCTACCTTTGAGAGGACTATATATTGAGCACATATGGCTTATGGACGGGAGGAAGAAGAGAAGAGTAAAGGCACTCTAGTGGATTTTTGCCCTATCTTGAGTCTGCACTCATTGATCCTTGTAGTTGTGAACCAGTTATGTTCACCTTCCAAACTCCTTTCTAGTTTGAGTTTGCCATTCATGGAGGATTGAAGTGGTGGAGGCACAAGTGGATTGATCTAGATCGTGGTTCAGATTGGTTGACGGAAAGAGGCCGTATCACTTTGTACTTCTTCTTGTTCATTAATAGAAATACTCATGTTCTCGTCCATTAATGGTGTGAATGTCATTTATTATACATTGGGTTGCATTTGCTTATGATATTATGGACCATTGTTATTGATGATATTAATGTTAGTTATATATCACATGTACTTGTTAGATATTTGTTGTCAAGACTAATTTGCAAATTACAAGTGCTTGGATGTGCGCAGATTGAAAGCTCCAACGAGGATCTACATCAAACGTTGGATCGAGGTTGGTTACATTTCTCCATTGTTTTAACATTATCGTTTATAATAGAATTGTTTTGAGAATTGAGTAGATTTCTGGTAGTCATCTATCTGTTGTGGTATTCCCAAGCCATAGTGAGTTTTCTCCAATATAGAAATGGCGACTCCGCTGGGGAAAACGTCCATGTTTGGGAAATTTTTTGAGCATTAGTCCATATTTAGAGTTGTTGTTTATCGAAGCTCTGTGTCACTGATTGGCCGTTAAGATACACTGTAGAAAACTTGCTTTTTTCTGAGCCTCTGGACTCTCTGTTTGACCATTTGTTGTTTCTCACCCACGGGCTAGCTTAGTTCTGCCCACATACACCCGCCTCTGTTTACACTACTGCTCGCGGGTACCCGCAGGTATTCCTTCGACAGTAGCGTGTAACTCCGGCTTTTGTTGGTTTATGGCTATTGGTTGTTGCTGGGTGAGTTTGGTTGATTCTTGAGTCTTTGTTGGCCTCTTTCTTGAGTGTTTCATGCCTTGGTTGTGACCAGATCTCTTCGTTTCTCTTGGTTGAGCCTTCTTGGTTTTTCACCATCTTTGGTTTTAACCTCTTGGTTTCTTCCTTTTCAGCTCTTCCTTTTGGTTGAGTCTTGCTGTTTAGGATCTACTGGGTTGTCCTAGTGATCTTCTTGGCACTTCAGTGACTGAATAGTAGGATTTTGCTTTCATTTTTTCATTCCATATATATTGAAAAAATACAAAAATATTCATTTAGTTTTTGCATTTTCCTTTCTGTTTATAAGAGAAAATACAAAAATATTTTATTTCCATGTACTGCATTTTGCATTGAGTGCTCGTTTCCTTCATTTTAGGTTCTGCTTGTGCATTGAAAAGATTAAAGTTTGCATATTTATTTCGGAATTGTTGGTTGATTTTGCATATTAGTGACATTGTTTTATTGGATAGTTGAGTCTAGGATTGGATGATGGTGCATATTATTGAGTCTACACATCACTAGTTTCATGACCATATCCCTTGAGTAATCACAACCACTAAAATTAACGCTTAATCATAAAATTGATTAGACTTATTTTATTTATAGGGTACACCAACTAGCATAGGTTTAGAGTCTTGGAATAGATCATTGTGAGTTAACAATCCAAGACTACTAAACGAAACATTAGGTGTCTGACTAGGGAGTGGAGGAATCCATGGTATAGATCGGTTCTCAGCAAAGCTCTACTGAAACTAGAGTTAAACACGAGGTCACGGGAGGTTGGTTGAGGAGATATCCCTTTGACACCGGCTGAATGTGGGAGATATATCCAGGATTTGTTTGTATCTGGGGGTACCGGAGGTTCGTGCTCTTGTGCTTTGGGCTTAGCTACCCTTCCCATACGATGGGTCCCACCTGCGACTGTTCCCCTGAGCATTGGTTATATTGCGGTAGACATAGTTGCCTTACCTAGGTACCGCACAGGGTACTTGCAGTGGTTATGTTGTTTGGGTCCTGAGTCAGATAGGGATTGGATAGCACAGTTGTGTTCATGCAGTGGACTTGACCCTGTCGACACAGTGAAGCCTGGGTGTCTCTATAATTGATTCTGTTACCTCCGGCTATAGTTTGGGAGTCTCAAGCCTCTCCTAGGAAAGACATACCGGCTCTAGTGTCGGGAGCTCATTTAGCCACTTTGTTTGTCTGCTCTTGGCTGTAGATTCTCTAGGTGTGTGCTTTTGATTTACTGTTTTTTGATCGATAGTTGGCCTTTAGGAGACGCTGTGTCTCTCTCCGGAGAGAACGTGGCATGGAGCCCTACACTCCGTCGATCCCGTCGTTTGGCTGGTTTGAAGCCAGCTTTGGTTAAACAACGCATTACTAGAGGACGCCAGAGGGATCCCTCTGAGTCTTCAGATTCTTACACAACTTATGCTAAGGATTACATGGCTACACATCCTGATATCGGGCAAGACCTTTCTACTCCTTCGGGTAGAGTTGAACACATTTTCGATCCCCAGACTCCTCGTAAGGATTGGGGAGGTGATCCACCTGTGACTCAACCTGGTTCTATTTGGCCTAATCCACTTGACTGGGATCCATTTGATCCTTCAAATCCGGATAATTATCTTTATGGGATGCCCGACTTACCCGAGGAGGAAGAACAGGATGAGCCTTTCGTTCCTTCATTTCCACACAATTCTAGATATAGGAGGCTTGAGACTCATGATGATTCTAGCCCTATGGTCAACCCCACTGCACTCTCTTTTGGTATGCCTAGTCAAAATACTTTCAAACCTTCCACTATGGTTGGTACTCATGCTGGCACTAGTCAAAGTGTTAGCCATACTATACCCACTGGGGGCACTACCCTAACTGGGGACACTACGTTATCCACCCACTCACAGAGTATGGGGACTGGTCCGATTCCTATCCATGCCAATGTTGGAACGTGACCACCTCCTAGGAATACTCAACCTAGTCGGAATGTTGTCCGAAACATGACTCGCCATCCACCACCTAGTACACATGTCACTACTCGTCAACCTAGGACCACTTTTGCACATGATACCTTTCCTCCCAACCACGGGGGTGGACACTTACCACATAATTTTGCGTCCACTACCGCTTCTAGTAATAGTAATGTAGGGGGTGGGAATATTTCCTATCCACATGGACATCACACCACCAACCCTGCTACTGGTCACACCCATATTGGACTTGGGAATACTTCTCATGCTTATGGTCATCACACGACTGCTCAAGCTAATCCTAATATTGGGGGTGGGAACATACCATACCATTACGGTCAATACAACACGGTTCCCACTATGAATAGTAGATACATGCCCCATACCCATGGTGGCAACCCTTACGACAACACAGTCGGTGCTGGCCACCAGTATCACCCAACACCCCAATATAGTGCTCAAAAAGCACATATACCTGCTTACTCTCAAATGGGTCAGGCAGGGGGAGGTTATCCATCTTATGGTTATGGGAAAGCTTATGGGCTGTTAGGTTCTCAGTATCAGCAGTTTAACCCTCATGGTCAAGCTTTTGGTCCATCGTACAACACAGTTCCATTCAATCAACCTTTTATGGGAGCTTATAATCAAGCTTTCCAGCCGCAGCTCCCATTCCTTGCACGCTTGAATCTCCCGGATCTTTCAAAGCTCATGAATGATCTGATGTGTCATGACCCTACTTGGCCCTCGGTCCCTACCAAGATCCCTTCGGACATTCCAAATTTTGAGGGGAAAGGTGGTGATGACCCGGGAGATCATGTCACGACATTTCACCTTTGGTGCTCCTCCAACTCTTTGAATCATGATTCCATTCAGTTACGCCTATTTTAGTGCACCCTCACAGGGACAACCATGAAATGGTATGTGGAGTTGCCCGAAAACACCTATAGGGGTTTCAACGAGATTGCTTTGGTTTTCTTAGACCATTTCCAGTTGCCGGCTCGTTATGATACTAGTACTGAATTGTTGTCCACCTTCCGTCAGAATAAGGCCACACATATTTCTGACCACGTTCAAGAGTGGCGTAAGCGGAAGAGATTAGTGAAAGCCAACATTCCTCCATAGTTCCTGTTGGAATGGTTCCTCAAGTCTTTACTTCCATATATTGCTAAGGATGTTTCAATGTCCGGCATTATGATTGAGGAGCAAGCTATCTTGAAAGTCCAGTAGTTAGATCTTCTTTATTCTCAGTCTGGAATTTTGTATGACATTATTCCTGACGCACCGAGAACAAGACATGAGCCCATGCCAGTTCCTGGACCACATGCCAATGGCATCGTGGGGTCCGCATGCACTCACCTTGTAGACTTGGTAGCTAATCAAATGCAAAATTTGTCGCTAAACCAGTCTGCACCCGGACAGGTTCACACCTTGTCCACTTCCACTCCGTCGTTTGATGTACACAATGTGCAATCAACAAAACCGTCGGGTAACTAGCAACCTGGTGGTAAGAAAAAGGGGAGAAATAATCGTAGGGGTGGAAACAATGGAAGTAACAATAATAGCAATCGTAATACTCCTCGTAAAGAGAATGCCAACCCTCCTCGGGAAGGCGGTAATGTTGGCGAGGATTGTAAACCTAGGCGTAAGGTGAAATTCCCTTGGAAGCTTTATGGGGAGGATCATCTTACTCACTTATGTCCTCATATTGAAGAAGCATCGAAGCATTTGGCACAGAGCCTAGCTGTGTTGAAGGATCCCCTACCTCATCACCAAAACATGGCTTCGCATGCTCCCACCACTGGTTATGGTACTAATGAAATGACAATGTCTTCTTCCAATACCAGTGGTTACAAATGTGTGAATATGGTTCAATAAGAGGCTTGTGTTGCTACTCGTCAACGTGATTATGGTGCACCACAACCGAATTTGGGGAATGAGCCTCCCCCTCCTCCTGATAATTCCTTGCATATCGAGAAGCCTTCTATTATGCCACGGATACCGAAAGGTGTTCTCAAGCACTCTACGCATAATCCTAATGCTCGAGCCACCGAGAACTACTCCATCGTAGAATATTTGGGCCAAAATTCGCATGCCATGTCAGCTCTTGAATTTTTGCAAGCCTGTCCTTCTCAGAAGCATGCCCTTTTGAGTGCATTAGGAGTTTAGGATGGGGGACGTCCTAGTGTTATCAAGTTCGATACTACTGATGTCCAATCTCGCTTGCATTACCACATGTATTTTCAAATCCAGGTGGTTTTCCTTAAGAGCTTTGTCAAACGTACTATGGTTGATGAAGGTGCTTCTGTGTCAGTAATGTCGTTGACTTGTTGGAAAGCTCTTGGCTCTCCTCCCCTGCTCGCATCTAGAACTACACTCACTGCATTCAATGGTAGATCTTTTACGCCGCATGGAATTATCCCTTCCCTTGTTTTCTCCTTGGGAGGTAAGGCCGTGCCTATTGAAGTCGAAGTGGTTGATGCGCCCATCGACTACAACCTTTTACTGGGTCGGAACTAGATGTATGCTATGAAGGTTGTCACGTCTACTGTATTTCGAGTTATTTTCTTTCCCGATGAAGGCAATATTGTGACAATCGATCAGCTGGATTATGTTGGCACTCCTTCCATAACATCTACGGGATCAGTAGTCCCGCAAGGTTCTGATTCTAAGTCAGCAACTGGGAACATAGGTGTTGGAATTTACCCCTCGTTGATGGGAACTTTTAACCATTTTGCACCTGTGAATTTTATTGGAACCATTTCTGACAGTGCGCCTCCTCCTTCGAATAGTATTCCATTCTGGACTTCCTATTGTGGTGATCCATGGATTTTTCCATCCGCGGATTCTATGTCTAGAGACATTGCGTACGTTGGGATGTCTATGCCTTTATCTGTAGTGGAGCTCACTTACGATCACATCCAACAGACCACTGCGGATCCGGATCTCTCTTCTCCCCAGACAGTTGAAGAAGATCCCGTTACGCTGCCAGTTTGGGTGGCCAACTCATCTTGCTCTCACGATTGCCTCGATGATACTTTTCCATCTGATGAAGCTATCCTCGAAGCCATGTGTGGTAGTGAGAGGCCTTCGGAAGATATGCATCATCGATCTTATTTCCTTCCCAACCTTGAGCTCATTGAGCAGGAGGAGTTTAGGATGACTCTAGCTGAGATGGTTGGTCACCCTGTGGCTCTTTTGCAGTCGCATGATGTTTTCTTGGAGGGGAATATGGCCAATATTTCCCCAACCACTTCGATCAACATCTCTCGCACTCCCAGAAAGATTGAGAATGTTTACGTCGTTGACGATTGCACTCTTGAGGAGATTGCTATTTACAATGATTTGTTTATTGAACTCCAGGAAGCTTTCACCTGGTCATATGAGGAGATGCTAGGAATAGACCCCCGCATTGTTGAACACGAATTTAAAACGTATCCTGATGCTAAATCGGTTCGACAACGCTTACGTGCTGTGAATCCTAGGAAGGCAGCTTCTATTAAGGCAGAGGTGGAGAAACTGCTCAAAGCTGGTTTCATCTACCCTGTTCCTCTTACCGAATGGGTGTCAAACCCCGTTCCTGTGGATAAGAAGCAGGGAACGATCTGTGTATGCACTAATTTCAGAGATTTGAACCGTGCATGTCCAAAAGACAACTTCCCCACGCCATTCATTGATAAAATATTGGATGCTTGTGCGGGAAGTGAGATTTTTTCATTCATGGATGGATTCTCGGGTTTGTTCAGATTCAAATCAAACTCGTGGACCAACATAAAATGGCATTTATTTGTCCATGGGGAACTTTTGCATACCGAAAAATGCCCTTTGGCCTCAAGAATGCTGGAGCTACTTTTTAGGGAGCCATGACCTATGCCTTTCACGATCTTAAGAATATTATGGAAGTTTTCTTGGATGATCTTGCTGGCCATTCTCGCAAGAGAGTGGACCACCCCAAGCACCTCCGTATGATTCTCGAACGATGTATCCACTACAAAATTTGATTGAATCCGAACAAATGCATCTTCGCTGTTAGGACTGGTTGCCTTCTAGGATTCATAGTTTTGAAAGAGGGTATTAGAGTCAATCCTCTCAAAGTTGAGGCAATACTTTAGTTGCCTCCTCCGTGTAATCTGTTTCAACTTCAGAGCCTCCAAGGGAAAGCTACTTTTCTACGTTGGTTCATAGTTAACTATGCCAGTCTTACTAAAGGTTTCACACGCCTATTGAAGAAAGACACACCTTTTATCTGGGATGAGTGAGCCCAGCAATCTTTCGACACCCTTAAGCAAGCTTTGGTATCAGCCCCCGTGCTTAGTCCATCGGACTTTACACGAGATTTCATTCTTTATGTGGCCACGTCTCAAGAGACTATTGGCATGGTCTTGGTTCAGGTAGATGATGCGCTCATCGAGCATGTTATCTATTATCTTAGTCGAAATTTAGTAGATGTTGAACTAAGGTACACCCATGTAGAAAAGCTGGAACTTGCGACTATTCACGCAGTCCAGCGGTTACGGCATTGCATTTTGCTTCGAACAACCACTGTTGTAGCTCATATCAATCCGTTTCAGTTCTTGCTATCACGATGCCTTATTGGGGGTAAGTATAACAAATGGATTGTGATCCTTCAAGAATTTGATCTCGAGTTTGCTTCTGCAAAGTCGATGAAATCATTGGTGTTCGCTGAGCTTATGTTAGACCTTCCATGGCTTGATGAGGATGTCATTCATGAAGATTCCTTTGTGGATGAACACTTATTTCTTATCTTGACCGAGGACCCTTGGTATGGGGATGTCATTAGATATCTCCAAACTTTGAAGTTTCCTCCGCATTATTCACGAGACGAGCGACAGCGTGTGAGATATCACTCTAAAGATTATACTATCGTTAGTGACACTTTGTATCACCGAGGAAAGGATTCCATTCTCTGTCGTTTTTTGACTCACAAAGAAGTGTAACGGGTACTTAATGATTGCCATGCGGGGGCGTGTGGCGGTCACTTATCCGGGCTTGCTGCAACCCAGCATATTATGCGAGCAGGTTATTTTTGGCCTACTATCTTTAAAGATTGTATTAACGCTGTGAAGAGATGTCACCCTTGCTAGGTGTTTTCTCGGAACATACACTTGCATCCAGTGCCCCTCCATCCAGTCGTCACAGTCGGTCCCTTCACTAAGTGGGGGGTAGATTTCATGGATTGCAAACCAGCTTCGGCTGGGGGGCATCATCATATTATTGTGGTCGTGGATTATTTTTCCAAATGGGCTAAGGCCATGTCTACCGTTAAAGCTGATGGTGCTACTGCAGCCCATTTCATGTTCAACCAAATTATCACTCGATTCGGTATCCCAAAAGAGATTGTCACTGACCATGGTAGTCACTTTCAAGATAAGATGATGGAGGATTTGTCTCTCAAGCTTGGGTTTCGTCAGGAACACTCGTCTTCCTACTATCCTCAAGCGAATGGTCAGGTTGAAGCAGTCAATAAGTCTTTGAAGACCATTCTCCAACGTACCATCCAACAAAGCAAGACCGATTGGCATATCATGTTATATCCTACTTTGTGGGCTTATCGAACCGTAGTTAAGACTATCACCGGGTTCTCACCGTTCTAGTTAGTTCATGGTGTGGAGTCACTTTTACCGGTTGAATGCGAGATTCCTTTTCTCAAGCTAGCCATAGAGCTCCTCCTTGATACGACGGAGATTGAGCAATGTTTAGTACACCTCGAGCAACTTGACGAGCACCGTTGAGATGCTGCTGTGGCCATTGATGTTAACAAGTGTCGTGTTAAGGTTCAATATGATAGGTCTGTCCGTCCCCGGCAATATGCTGAAGGTGACTTGGTACTCTTGTATGACCAAGCTAAAGAACCCCTAGGGGTAGGCAAGTTCAATCCCATGTGGCACGGTCCTTACATTGTGAGACGTGTCTTGGAAAAAGGAGCTTATGAGTTAGAGGATTACGAGGGAATTGTCTTGAAGGAGCCTAGAAATGGGCTCTACCTCAAGCGGTATTACGCTTGAACCTTTGGTTTGAGCTGATACTTTTGTACACTATTGTATAGTTTTTTTTCTATACATAGTTTGGGTTACATTTTTGGTTGTCAGGTCTGCTGATTAGCCTCTGTTTGATTGACAGATGTCAGTGGGATGTCCTACGTTCTTAGGTTTCATGGATGGGGCTAGCCAACATATGTAGCAACTTGCTTTTGCTGCCTGGGTTATCTTTTCACCTGACCATCTAGTTGTGTCCTCAGGAGGTGCTTGTCTCGGTCCTACATCGAACAATGTGGCTAAGTATAGTGTCGTTGTTGAGCTACTTCGGGATGCCAGTTCACATGACATCCAGTCTTTAGAAGTCCGCTTGGATTCACAACTAGTTGTGTCTCAGCTGAATGGGTAGCACTGTGTACGAGACCCTACATTACTATTAATATTCCTTAAGGTATGAATCTTGGAGAGACATTTTGTTTCCATTACATATATTCACATTCCAAGAAGTCATAATTATATATCTGATGCATACGCTAACTATGTATTAGATTGGCATTTGTCACATTCATCATGAAGCACATAAATACAAAGACATTCATACATTTGTACCATACACACATATAGTAGAACCGAGAACCAAAGTTGTATATATATATAAATATGTCCAAAAATGGTAGTGTCATACAAGATTGGAGCCCATAGTCCTCAAAAATATACATATCGATACAAAAAATGATGAGACCCTGGGATATCTACTCCCTCCGAGGAGGTCTAGCTACTGACTCGACAGGATGTGTCTCATAATAGTATTGTACTGTGTTGGCTATCTGCTGCAGTAGCCGCACCCACTCACCAGGAACACCCACTACCTGGCACTACATAGCCTTTGGTAGTTGGGCTACCTCTATCAGTGGTACTCGGGCAACCATCCATGATATGTTGCACCGCAACGTCTGTAGTGTGCGCCCTGTTACAGCATCTGCTGCCACCTCTATGACCATGTCTCGGGAAGCCCTTGGGTCTCACTGGGCCTTTGTCTACGAGCAAACAGTCACCCATTAACACATGACATTACCACCAAAAATATTTTTTGCATTCTAACTATCATCAAAAAATCCATCAAAATTTAAAAACACAAAACCAAAAGAGTACTCACCGATGTCTCTGAACGCTACACCTGGAGGGAGCGGCATGTCACGATCCTGTCTAAAGTCTATCCCCGCATAAGGGTAGTCCTCGATAGCAATCACCTGCCGGTTCCACCAGTGGAAGAACTCCTCAGTATATGGTGATGCCAGACAGCCACCACCTTGCCGTATCAGTATCTCATCCCACCAGGTCAGGGCTGGATCTCGGAGATTGTGAGGAGAGACATCCACCCTTGGGCTAAGTCCTAACACCCTCTCAAAGAAGAAACTGCAGAGGATGCTACCATACCCAAAGTTTTTGGCCTTCCCCTCTTTGCATTCCGTCAGTTGTGCCTTCATAGACACCAGCAAAGTAGTACACTAGTCGAATATAGTAGGCTACAAGCATTGTGATGCATAGAACATCACCGGTCTGGATGCCTGATGTAGTGCTTTGGATCCCATGATCCGCACCAGAGTTTCCACTATGATCTTTGTGCTCAATTCCATTATGAGATTGACCGGCACCTGACTTCCCACTGGTCGTGTGTTGGTGGGACAATATTGTACTATGTAGTCTTGCATAGTGATCCCACCACCCACGGTCCGTGACCGAAGACTAGCCACTTCCCCTCTACGATACAAACCGGTAATGAAATAGATATTCTATACTTCCAGTGTCAGTGTTTTCCTGTTGAGGATGAAGTGTTGAGCATCCACATCCCAGTAGTTGATAAAATGACGGAGTAGTAGGTTTTGGGCTCTTAAGCCCCCAAGACTCCAGTATTTATATAAGCCACATGCTTGCAGTGCTTGTTGTGCTTGCAAATCATTGCGCATGGCCTCATCTACCTAGTCATGCTCTCTCTCCCTCCACTCTAGAACCATCTTGGAGTGCAAAGAAAGATATTTTTAGTCAGTTTCATGCTTAAAAACTTCTTCACGGCCTTACCCGCGAGCTATATTGTAGACAGGTGCGGGTAGAAGCGGGGAGTAAGCTTTTTGACTGCGCGTTTGATGCCCTACCTGCGACCCGCATACTTACAGCCCGCGGGTAGCACCGAAGCCATTTAGGGCTTGGCCAAACAAAATAACCCACTGACCAAAATTGAAATAAAAGCACTTAAATGAAAGGTATGGCAGTGACCACTAACCTGCTCTAGACGGTTCGCTGAATGGCTGCTCGTAGCTCCCACGATCGGCTCTTGAAATTTCAGGTGCAAACTTACCACTCAACTCCAAAATGGTGAATAGTGAAAATGAATTGAAAATTATTAAATTTTGTTACTATTTATAATTTTCTGGACCCACTTTTCTATAGTTTTGTCCATTTTGGGCCGTTATGAACTAATATCGTGTCATGGAGTAATGTTTTTTCAACAGATTTCCTTGGCGAGAGTTGTTTCGATTCATTTCACACCTACGGCAAGTATGTTTCACACCTGACATATAGGTTAGATGCCATTTCCACATGCATTATGCATTTGACCTGTTGACCATTTTCATAAACCCTAGGTGCGACCCCGCTTCATGACTGACACGGGACCTTCACACTATTATAGAAGTGTCGTCATGTGGCAGTAGGGCTTTCCCGAACATGGGTACCCTAGTTAGAACTCCCTTATGCATTTTGGTGCCCATGCTGTTGTTTGTCCTCAGGATTGGGAGTCCTTTGTAGTCACACCATGATGTTGCGATAAAGACTCATACTCTACTTTGTCTTATGTTGGCCATCTCCCTTAAGGACTCCCCTCAGTTATATCATGTCGTGATTGCATTGCATCATCCTACTTGCCGCTTGAGCCTTGTGCCGGCTCCCACTTTCTCAATTGTTAGCCTGGTGCCTGAGCACTTTCCCTGTCGAGCCCTGTAGAGCTTATATATTTTTCCTTCACAATTTGATGACCCTTTGACCTTGAGGGAACACACCCCCGAGTGTCCACATCCTACATGCACCTCCTTGCATTGAGAATAGGTATGTTCCACTGCTTGGGACTAGTCTGCTAGCTATTTGACACTCGTTCCCTCACTTGTTGTACTATAAGCAATTTTATTCTTTTTCAAGCTTTTCCTAAATATGAAAAAGACAAAAAAATCAAATATTCCAAAAAGCCGGATGGGATTATGGTCATTATTTCTTGTTGGAAGCTATTGTGTCACCTTTGAACAGAGCAGTCATTCCACTCTGCACATTATGAGTCGGGACTATAGTTGGGCCTTAGGAGCTGTACTTGTTTCTCAGTTTTCTCCACCGATTGGTTAAGCTTCCAGTCATTATGGAGCCCTCTGTAATGCCTCCTGCATTGCACAGTTTATGTCAAGTCTATGCTTCCTGAGTCTATCCATCTACTCATGCTCTTGTTCAAAGGAAGTCCTGAAACCAGTGTCGGCCACTCCTAAGATATATTGACTATTGCATGTCGGCCATCCTTATTGAGTCAGTCCGTTTCACCTAAGATCTTCCAAATCTTTCAGCATTGTTGGTACCTCGTGCTGGTTGATGGGGGATGCCTTAATGCCCTCCTTCCAGCGAGTCTCGTTCCGTCGACCTCAACTCATTTATTCCAGGATTTGAGGCTTAGAGTTCGGTTGAGTACCTTGAGGCTTGCAGTCATTAGTGGCAGGTTCTCTTTCCATCAACAGTTTTGGGAATACATTAATGTCCCCTGATCGATGGATTCATCCTAGTGTTCGACTTCAACCCATTTATTCACACTTTGATGATTGTGCTCTGTGCCTTGATGCCCATTTTCATTATCGGTGGGTCATCTCGTGTCTGTTAACGGTATACATCAATGACCGGTAATCAGACGATGTCTCATCAGGTTCAACCCCAACTCCTTTATTCACTTGATGGGACTTGCACCGTCGAAGACTTGTGTAGAAGACCCCAGGCGATTGTGGCATTCAGTATGCTACATATGACTTTGAATTTACATCTGAGATATCACCTCTCAGATTTCAGCAGTTTGTACCTCCAGTTTGCACTAGTTGTCTTCTTTTTAGTAGAAAACCATATCTTACTGTAGAGGGATCATGGCTATGATCACTTATGACATGTATCTACTTATGTACTGCCTATTCATGGCCATTGTATCAGATTGTTGTATTATACCAACATGTATTCAGAGATACTATTGTATTATGACGAGTGATCCGTTCTTTCCACTTGTGTCTCCATCACTCCACTTTTGAGTTTTATAATGTAGTTCAGCCATTGTAGCACATTTCAGTCTCTGACCTCACACATTAGGGGGCATCTGTTATACATAAATCTTCCACCCTGTGAGCATCAGCATTCTTTGGCCTGGAGGATCCATTTCAGTGACTCAGATCCATTTTCATCCTTCAATGATACAAGTTTATCCTATTTTTGTTCCTACCCACATGTTGCATCACTATAGCATGCGTACCTGCGAGTTGCATCCCTATAGCCCGCGGGTATCAAGTAAAATGGTAAAAACCACTATTTTATTACTTTTTACTCCCAAAAAGCGGTCATTGGGTGACCTTTGGCTCTCCATCTGCCCGAGTAACGTCTCGATGAGTCCTTTCACCTACCTTTGAGAGGACTATATATTGAGTACATATGGCTTATGGATGGGAAGAAGAAGAGAAGAGTAAAGGCACTCTAGTGGATTTTTGGGCTATCTTGAGTCTGCACTCATTGATCCTTGTAGTTGTGAACCAGTTATGTTCACCTTCCAAACTCCTTTCTAGTTTGAGTTTGCCATTCATGGAGGATTGAAGTGGTGGAGGCACAAGTGGATTGATCTAGATCGTGGTTCAGATTGGTTGCCGGCAAGAGGTCATATCACTTTGTACTTCTTCTTGTTCATTAATAGAAATACTCATGTTCTCATCCATTCATGGTGTGAATGTCATTTATTATACATTGGGTTGCATTTGCTTATGATATTATGGACCATTTTTATTGATGATGTTAATGTTATTTATATATCACATGTACTTGTTAGATATTTGTTGTCAAGAGTAATTTGTAGATTACAAGTGCTTGGACGTGCGCAGATTGAAAGCTCCAATGGGGATCTACATCAAACATTGGATCGAGGTTGGTTACATTTCTCCATTGTTTTAACATTGCAGTTTATAATAGAATTGTTTTGAGAATTGAGTAGATTTCTGGTAGTCATCTGTCTGTTGTGGTATTCCCAAGCCATAGTGAATTTTCTCCAATACACCTCTTCCTATATTGGATGTAACTTTGATGAAGTTCCAGCTTCCTTCACCCTTAATGCTTCCAGCTCCTTTTGAAGTTCTTTCTTCTTTGCGAACTTCTGGATCCTTTGACTTGGTGGAAAATCCTTCATAGCCATGTTCACAGAGTCAAGGTATTTCTGCCATTGCTGTACCTTATCTTGAATTTTCTGTAAATTAGGGTCTTCCTGTAGCATAGCCCATACCTTGTTTATTTCATCAAGTAGGTATTAACATCTCGCCACCTCTGCGGAGATGTTTTCTGTTGAATCCTTCAATTCATCAGATCTTGCTTCTTTATCTTGCTACGGGGTGCCATATTGTTGTCGAGCTTCTAAGTCAGAAATTTGCTCCTTGTATCGAATCTCCATGTTTTCCATCTTAGTTTTGAGATTTTCTATGGTGGCACCAATCCTCAAAATAGTGGCTTCTATCTCAGGCTCTTCTGAGTAGTCTGGGATCTTCGCACATACTTCGGCAACAACTTTCTTCAACTTCTTCTACTTATCCTATGCATATGTTAACTCCTTGGTCTGTAGTGCGTATTCATCCTTTAGCTCCTTGTAGCTTTCCTCTAGCTTCAGATGCTAATTATAAGAGACTAGCTCGTCGGTGGGTAATATGAAATTCATCGGATCAATTCTAACTAGCCAAGGTATCATTGTTAAGGCAGGTGCCTTTCCTTTCCTTTGGCTTGTCTTAATTGCCTGATCATCAGAATCTGGTTCTCTCACCAAGTCTTGCTGGACGTGTTCAACTCTTGCTACCAGAATCTTCAATTCTGCAAGGTTCTCCATCATGCCTGCTTGGACTGTTTCTTGCTTGCTTTCCTTTAATGCAAGTGTTTCTTCAATATTCTCTGACACTTGGCCTGCGATGCAATCATAGTCATCGTCATGCAAATGCACATCGAGTGGAAGCTTAGTGGATTTATGTTTCTTCCTGTGCATTCCTTATAGCATGGTTGTGTCGGGTTCCTTTATTTTCTCGCCCGCTGACAAGCCAACAACTTGTTGTTGTTCTTCTCCTTGGCTTGGTTTTGGGTTCTGGGTGCTTGTTGTATCATCACCTTGGTCTTGTGAATTTCTAGCTTCGCTTTCTTCTGAGGTGGTAATCAATGTGGTTGGCGCATCGACCTTCCATTCTGGAGGCCAGTATTCGATAATCAGATTGATTTTCTATCCATCTAGCTAATAGAATCCTTCAAACCATTGAGGAGGCATTAGCTGTACTCGCGACTGAATGTAAATAAAGTGTAGTCCATCTTTGAAAGTCATCTTATGGATATAGTAACTTGTCACTTCCTTAGTGATACGCAGATTCCTCTGAATGACTTCACATAAATTCTCATAGTAAGTGTACAACTGTATGTTGTTTACCCTTTGTCGATCTGGCTTCGAGTTTTCCCACATGTTCGCAAACCTTGGTCCTCGACAGTCTCCAATGAATACCGGGACATTCTGTTGATAGCTAGGATCCTTCCATCCCACAAAGGAGATCAATACTAGTAACCAAATATAGTGGAATTGATTTTCATTATTCTGTGTATCTCGGATGTCATCAAGGAATTTGTTCAGTAGGTAGCTCGCCCAATTGAACTGAAGTCCATCCTTGGCCTTCGTAGTTAAGGATATTGTAGCAGTCGGTACCTTGTTTGGTCTGCATTTCCTTAGGATATTTCTTGCAAGGAGATGGACTGTGAACTATGTGGCTTGATCATTGATCCTAGAGGTTGTATGACCACGGCTTCCTTTGACCAACCTGAATTCACTCTTTATCCTTTTTCTTGTCAACGAACTCAACTGCAGGATCGAAACCTCTCTTGCACAAGTGCGTGATCTGGTAGATGATATTGATGTTAATGTCTATCTTACAGTCTAACCACAAGTATCCCTGGTCCATGCATGAAAGCATTGTGTGCACCACTGCTATAAGCTCTGGGATCTTGTCAAAATGTGGGATGCGCACTAGGTTCAACAACCCTGATGGATGCAACAACGCAATATAGTCTTGCGGGTGAATGGTTGATTGCTTGGTAGCTTCATCATACCTTCTGCACATGTATTGATCTGGTTGGAATTGTGGAAATTTTTCATCTTGGAGCAAGTCATGGTCCGCGAATTTGCACTCTGGAATTTTACCAAGCAAATTCTCCTTAATTTGCACATGCCTTGACATTGGCAGCAATGAAATCTCATACTGAGGATTCCTCATGAGAAGCACCTTTGGCGCATCTCGTTTCCTTGGAGGGATGTATTTTGGAAAAGCAGGATAGGTATCTCTTGAGGCGATTTTGGTGAAAACAGCTTCAGAACACTCGCGGCCTTCGACTTTTCCTGTTCAATGGCCTTCTTCTTGTTTTTCTACTTATGCTATGATACATTCCTCGGTGAGTTTCTAGATCATCCACCGCGTTCTGGGACTGCTTGCTTCATGAGCATCTTCATGACTCCTTCCAAACCTGAATGTCGAAACTCTCTCAAGATTTCGTCTAAGGTCGAATACTCATACATACACTGTCGGATAATGAATGCTTTCAATTGGTAAAAACTTGGAAATTACAGCCAGTAAAAATTAAAATTCATGGTAAAACTGGTAAGTGAGCAGTCTTTACTATTTATAGGCGTCGCAACACTAAGGCACGCCCCAAAACGGATAACTTAGCATTAAATGCTATGTCCATTGGCCAAATATTACTTAGATATTGGTCCCTTCCTTGTATTGAATGTGTCTTCAACACACAAATCTGCCTTAAATGTGGAAACATTCGGCTTCCGAAAGTACTGTATAAAAACTACTTTCCAATAAAAACTGTAACGGCTAGTTTTCTTTCACTTCTCTAGCGGTTAGGTGAATTGCGAGGTTCACTGCTCATTTTCCTTTTCTTAACTTTTAACTTCACAGCACGATTCCTCTTTTACTTCGCAACTTAGTTTTCTATGTGTGCTTCACAGCACATCTTCCATTTTTGTGAAAACTTTGCATTTTACCAAAACTGTGTGCAGACTCTTATTATTTTATTTTTAGTGTCCAATTCCGACTGCACTTGACACTTAAAATTGTCTTGTGTTGCTTAACAGATACCTGGAAGAGTAGGTCCATCCCTGTAAGGATTTAGTCTACTCCCATTAACAACTCCTTTCAAATTTTCTCCAAGTAGTGTGGCTAACTAAACTTAGCCACCACTAGTGACATGCTTAACAATGTATGGTACTAACCAATGCATTTTGAAATTTCTAGGAAATTTTATAAATTTTCTATCATAGAGGAGGACAAGGTCTCCTACTTGGAAAAAATTATTCTTGATGTGTCTATCATGCTATACTTTTTATCTGTCTTTATGCACTTGTTGGTGAAAACCTGCAATGAAACGATCTTCCTCCAATCCAACTAAGTGTAGTAGGATTTATTCTATTGTCTAATCATCTTCCATATCTATAAATGTTGCAATTCTCAAACTCGGTACTATGTATTCCATGGGAATGAAAACATCTCATCTGTATGATAATCTGAAAGGTGTATGACCTGTCAACTTCTTACAAGTTGTTCTATATTCCCATCATATGGCTAATATTCTAAGATCCCAATCATCCATGTTTGTGTTTCATACCTTGGTCAATGCATTCTCCAATACTTTGTTAAAGGCTTCTACAGTGCCATTAGCTTGTGGATGATATGGTGTGCTCTTTTGATGGTAGATCTAAAATTATTCTATCAAGGCTGCAATAGTGCTATTCAAGAAATGGGTTCCCTAATCACTCATTAAAATCTTTGGACAACCAAATCTTGTCAAAATATTCTAAAAAATGAACTGTGTGGCGGTAACTGTGCTACAGTCCTTCACTAGTTTTGCCTCTGTCCATCTCGTTAACTAATTTGTAGCTGTGATGATATACCTTGAGCCAGTTCGCTTTCTTGGTGGGTTAATAGGTCCCACAAAGTCAATATCCCATTTATCAAAGGCTTGAAGTGTCAGTTGTGGCATCAATGGCATTGTTGGAATATTCTCACCATCATTTTTTATATTTGCATGATGCATGCATTCTGCATGCATCCAGTCATCAGTATGGTGGTCTCCCCAGCACCTAGATCCTATTTTCAGCCCCCTGGAGCCTGTTTCCATCCCTCAGTATCCCTCCTACCTACCTAGTGCACCTCGTTTTCCTCACCTGGCTGACATATGCGCCCTACTAAACTACTTGGATCACTGACAGTCAATTAGAGCATTGATTAACTAGTTCTTGCATTTATTGCTCAGTTTAACTGCCTATAGCTTCTAGTTGTCTCTATCGGAGTGCCACTTGACCTATTGACAGCCTCATGCACCCTCCTTGGAGTCTCCATCCACTGATTTATTCTCACATGGTTCAGTTAGACTCAGTTAGACTCATTTGATTGACTTTTGACTATTTGTGACTACTACCACTGATTGGATGATGTATCCAATGCTATCCAAGATACACACTGAGGAGAATTCGAATGAACTTTGGCATATTCGAATTCACTTGACAATCATATCATTGTATTCAGTTTTCACAGTGCAAGCTTACAGCTGATGTATGATTATACTGCAAATTTCTCCATTTCTGAGTTTATGAGTGATTATTGATTCATTTGTTCTTCTTTCTTCTCTGCAATTCTTGAGTGAGATTACTGAGATTTATCTAGCTGTGATATCTTCCTGTAGATTATCACATGGTATTAGAGCTAGAGCCAGCTATTCGAATTGCAGCAGTAGCAACTGTATTCATTGCAACAGTTGCAACAATTCATTGAGCAACTGTCTTTCATTGAGCACCAGAAGCCTCTGGATTTCCACACCAATTCTTGGTGCAATTGTCTTGAATTCACTGGAGCAATCCAGTGAGGTCTAGCTAGGTGTGAAGGATCCAATCACATGTGCTCATTTTCCTAAGGCAGTGTTCTCTTGATTTGTAGCAAATATCCATAAATGATCTCATTTGTTTTGCAGGTTTATTCCATCATTCAAATTCATCATCAGTTCGACTTCAACAACTACCTATGGATATAAAACTGAATTCCTTCAATTATTTCGAATGGAAGGACAAGATGGACGTCTTCATGAAGTCCAAGAGCCTCTCTAGATTATTGAATGGCACTGCATTGGAACCCACTGGTGCAGTAGAGAAATCCAAGTACTTGGATAAACTTGATGAAGCAGTAGGACTACTACTTCTCAACATTTTTGAAGGCCTCCATTTTCATGTCATAGATCTAGCCACTCCAAAATAAGTTTGGGACAAGATCGAATCTCGTCTTGGACAGAAATATGACTTGAAAGCTCACAAGTTGGAAAATGAGTTAATCTCACTGAGCCCTTGTAGCTTCGACTCCATCAATGAATTTCTTACCAGTTTAAAAATCTGATTTCACATTTCAAGAGATATGGAATAGTGAAGGAAGAGAAGCATCTCATCCTTGCCATACTATCAAAATTGGGCCCTAAATACTCAATATTTTTCTCCACCTTTCAAACAGCGAAGCTATCCATCCCAAAATGAAAGTGTCCAAGCCTTGATGACTTCATCTAGTCTCTCACACAAGAGGAGGATAAGTTGATTCAAATGGGAATGACAAAACCCAAGATGGATTCAACACTTGCAACTACTGAGGTGAAAAGAGTGAATGACAAGGGAAAGCAAAACGTTTTTGACAAGAAGTTCAATGAGCAAAAGCAAAGGGAGGTTCCCTATCAGTCATAAGGGGCTTTGAATTCCAAGAAGACCAAGCATTCTCAAAAGGAGAAATCCAAATGTACCTATTTCAATATAGGATTTCATCCTAAGAGTTCTTGTATGAAGAAGACTATAGACATGATGGCTCAGTTACTTTAAAAGAATAACCTCCTAGTACCTGCATGTGCTAGGAATAAAGAAGCTGAACCTTCTAGATCTGAGGACAAGGAGAGATGCCATGCTCTCATGGTAGGTGCATCAAGAGAGTCCTCCTTCATCATAGATTCAGGAGCATCAAGACAGATGTATTCCTCCAAATATCTCTTCACTGGATTCGAATGCACAGTTGGCCCTTCCATCATGTTGGGGAATGATTTTGAGGTCTCCTCTGAGGGGATTGGAAGGATCAAACTTGATCATGGATACTTTTTCAATGTACTCTATATTCCTACACTTACTGCCAATCTACTTTCAGTCTACCAAATGATCCATACTGGAGATCCCAAGAGGGTGATCTTCTCTTGAGGTCGAAATACAAGACATGGTTTCTAGAAATATCATTGCAAAAGGTGTTGCAAACCACAGTTTGAAGCTCTATGAGTTATCTCACTTTCTTCCTCTCTCCAAGCAGTCTGCTCTTCACAATCATGCAAATGAAGAGAGTAGGCTATGGAATGAAATATTTTGGTATCTCAACTACAAGCAATTGCAAGACACACAAACTCAAAAGGTGGTTGAAGGTCTACCCAATCTTAGATTTTCCCAATGCACCTGCAAAGGTTGCTTGAATGGAAACGATCCATCAAATAAGATTAAGAAAAGATGATTCATGAAGAAGTGTGAATGCTAGATCCAGATCCACAAGAACCTAAATATCTAGCACCTATTGTTTCAACTCCTATTTATAGATGGGTCACCACCACTCCTGCTTCCACCATTGATCTCCAAGATAAAAGAGTTGCATTCTCTCCCATAGATCCATTTCTAGATGAGAGATGATTTCTTATGATTGGATCTGATCCAAAAACATTCTTTGAGGCCTCCCAAGATACAACATGGGTAGCAGCTATGGAAGAAGAATATCAATCTCTTCAAAGAAATGAGACTTGGGAGCTTGTCTCTCTCCCACCTGGGAGGAAGCTTGTTCAATGCAAGTGGATATACAGAACAAAGATGGACTCTGATGGAGTCACAAGCAAGAATAAGGCTCGATTGGTTGCAAGGGGTTTCTCCAAATTTCATGGGATTGACTATTCTAAGAACATTCGCACCTGTTGCTAAGATGGATTCCATTCATCTTGTTATTGCTCTTGCTTCATCCAAGCACTGGGAAGTGCATCACATGGATGTCGAGAGTGATTTACTTCATGGAGATATAGAGGAGGAGATCTACATGAAGCAACCTAAGGGGTATATTGATGATCATTCACTTGTGTGTAGATTGAGGAAGTCCTTGTATGGGCTTAAACAAGCTCCCTGAGCTTGGTATGCTAAGATGTATTCCTTCTTACTTTCACAATATTTTCAGAGATGCAAACCATATTCGAATGTCTACATGAGACATGATGGTAACTCCCTACTTCTTATTGTTCTTTATGTTGATGATTTCTTAATTACTAGGAGAAATTCTTCATGCATTAGATCTATCAAAACTGCTTTGCACAACTCCTTCTCTGTGTCATATTTGGGACTGCTAAAGCAGCTTCTTGGTCTTGAAGTCACTCAGAGTGATTCAAGAATCATAGTTGTATAGTACAAATATGCATTAGATCTACTTGACAGTTTTCATATGAGCGAATGCAAACCAACAACATTCCCATTTATTTCAGGGATCAACCTTGAGGATGGTTCTTCTACACCTTTGGAGGATAGTACTTTGTATCAACAATTGATTGGGAGTCAGTGCTGCCTCCAGATACATGCAGGAGCTTCATGAGCTTCACTGGAAGGAAACAAAGAGGATCTTGCATTATGTGCAAGGGAAAAGGACACATGGTATTTTCTATGCAGCTGGGTCTCCTTTGAACCTAGTTGGGTATACTGATTTTGATTGGGATGGAGATAGCTCAGATCGGAAGTCTGCATCTGGTTTTGTTTTCATGATTGGATCTAGACCTATCTGTTGGTCGAGCAAAAAGAAGATTGATTTAGCTCTTTCTTCAGCTGAGGCTAAGTATAGAGGTGCTGTGAATGCAGCCACACATTACATCTGGTTGCGGGGCATCTTGTCATAGTTTGGGATTTGATTCAGTACTCCACCAGTCATCTATTGTGACAATCAGAGTGCCATCAGGATCTCTAGAGATCCAGTTATGAGACAGAGAACCAAACATATTGAGATACACATGCATTACATTTTAGGATTGGTGCATGACAGTACCATCACACTGCTCTACTATCCTACATAAGAGAAGATTGTAGATATCTTCACCAAGACCTTCACGGTGAAGAGGTTCACTTACCATAGATCTCTTCTTGGGGTGAGTGATTCCATGCTACATTACCATCCTTCAGTCTATTTTGAGGGAGGGATTTCTTCCCACTGGGTTTTCCCTCTTTCCTCACTTATTTACTTAGATTGTTGTACGGGGTGACCTTTGGTCTTAGTCACCACGGCCCTACCATTATTTCTTATGTTATTTCCTCATAGTATAACTTGAGAGGGGGTGTTGGAATATTCTCACCATCATTTTTTATATTTGCATGCATGCATCCAGTCGTCATGCATGCATTTGCATGCATCCAGTCATCAGTATGTTGGTCTCCCCGGCACCTGGAGCCTATTTTTAACCCCCTAGAGCCTATTTCCAACCCTTAGTATCCCTCCTACCTACCTAGTGCGCTTCGTTTTCCTCACCTGGCTGACATATGCACCCTACTACACAACTTGGATCACTGACAGTCAGTTAGAGCATTGATTGACCAGTTCTTGTATTTATTGCTTAGTTTAACTACCTATAGATTCTAGTTGTCTCTATCGGAGTGCCACTTAACCTACTGATAGCCTCATGCGCCCTCCTTGGAGTCTCCATCCCCTGCTTTTTGCCCACATGGTTTAGTTAGACTCAGTTAGACTCATTTGACCGACTTTTGACTATTTGTGATTAATACCACTGATTGGATGATGTCTCCAATGCTATCCAAGATACACACTAAGGAGAATTCAAATGAACTTTGGCTTATTTGAGTTCACTTGACATTCATATTATTGTATTCAGTTTTCACAGTGCCATCTTATAGTTGATGTATGATTGTACTACAAATTTCTCCATTTATGAGTTTATGAGTGATTATTGATTCATTTGTTCTCGTTTCTTCTTTGCAATTCTCGAGTGATATTAGTGATGTTTTCTCTAGCTTTGAGATCTTCCTGTAGATTATCACAGGCATCTCATCTCAAAAAGATGGATTTCTTGTTCTTTGGCATACATTGCACTTCCGACAATGTTCTTTTGAGTCTTTTTGTATCGTAGGCCACCATAGTCCCAATCTCAAAATTTTCTGCGTAGTGTCCTCCAGATACACATGAATGTGCTTCGACCAGTATAATAGGTCTTTTGTGTTCTAGTACGCATCTTCACAATACTTCATCTGGCCCTAATTTATAGAATTGTCAAGCAATTAGAGTAAAGTCAGCTTCTCTTACCACTAATTGTTTCTTCTGCTGCATATTAAACTCTGTAGGTGCTAATCCTGTAGTCAGAAATTCTATGATATCTCTAAAGTAGTAATCTACTATATGGATAGCAAACAAATGTGCATCTGGTAGACTGTCCTCTAGATTACTCAGTTCTTCGCTTGACTCAATGCGTGGAAGATGGCCAGGTCCTGCATTCAATCTTCCTGGTTTCACAATGATTTCAAAATCATATTCCTGAAATAGTAACAACCATCTGCATATTCTTCCCCCTAACACTGGTTTATTGACCAAATACTTCAAAGCTGAATGGTTATTAAACATGCATAAATGCGACCTAGCAGATAGTGTCTAAACTTCTGCAATGTGTATACCATAGCTAAGCCTTCCCTTTCTATGGTGGTATAATTCCTTTTTGCTAAAGATAGATTTCTACTTGAAAATGCGATGGGATGGTCGATACCTCCTTCACCTGGTTGAGCTAGTACAATTCCAACTGCTATAGATGAAGCATCTACATGTATGTGAAATGGTTTATTCCAGTCAGGAAAGACTGGAATAGGCGCTGTGACCATTTTCTCTTTCAGTGTGTCCAATTCTTTTTGACAATCTTCAGTCCAACTGTACTTCGCTTCTTTATTTAGTAATTTCTCCAAAGGCACAGCGATCTGCACATATCATTTGATGAACTTTCTATAGTATACTGTATGCCCCAATGTAGTGTGTAGCTGCTTCACGGAGTTAGGCGCTGGAATATTTACAATGATTGCGATCTTTGTTGGATCAACCATCAATCCCTGCTTACATATTAAGTGTCCCAATAAAATACCATAGGGAACACAAAAGACGCTATTCTTCATATTCAAGGAAATCTGATACTGTCTACACTTTACTAACATCATTCTTAAGTTCGCATAATGATTCTTTAATAGACCAAATATCGTCCAATCATCAAAATAAAATTCTAAGAATTTATGAATATAATCCTTAAATGCAGCTAAAACAAATCTTGAAAATATAGCAGGTGCATTCTTCAATCCAAACTGCATAATAGTGTACTGATATGATACCCATTCAGTAGCAAACTCTGTCTTATGTCTATCTTCTGTAGCAATTCTGATATGATGATATCTAGAAAATCCATTAGTGAAAGAGTATGCCACCTGTCCACCTATGTTATCTAGCACTTCGTCTATGAATGGAGTAGGAAATGGATCATGTAGAGATGCATCATTCAGTTTTCTGAGGTCCACACAGATTCTAATTTCACCTTTTGTTTTCTTATCCTGAATTACCATAGGACTTATCCATTCTGATTCTTCGGTTGGTTCAATAATTCCTGCGTCAAGCATCTTATCAATTTATACCATCACCCTTTCTTTATATCTGGGATTCAATCTATAAGGTCTTTGCTTAATAGGAATCGCATCAGGTTTGAGAGGTATTTTCATAACTCCCAAGTCACCTAAAATGCCTTTCATTTCAGAAAACCTGGTAGGAAATAAATCTTGATATTCGCACAATAGGTCTGCAATCTATCCTACTATTTCTTCATCCCAGTAATCCCCAAAAGAAGAAAATTTTGGTTCATTCTCAGTACCAATATTGATCTTTATGGTCTTCACAGGATTACTCAAGTCTGGAATTTCTAAATTAGGTCCTTCAACATCTCGCTCTCCTTCTGACTCAGGTATATGCACATCGTGAGGATCTTCATCTTCATCTTCCTCTAGCGCGAAGTTATAACATTCAAGGGCATGCTCAAACTGTATTTCCCAATCTAGTTGTGTATATATTGGTAATGGGGTATCATTGAATATCTTCTTTTTAAGGACCCGTAGAGCCTCATTGACACCCAAAAAATCATCCTCAAAACTGAAAGTGGATTGAAAGTCGGTTATCAATATGTGCCAATCTATTTTTCCTCTATGAAGTTTTGCTTCCGTATACCAATTCTTTGGTATTTGATCCAATGTGTGTACAAAAATGTGAACCCATTCTGTCTTAGGTGTATGTATCCAAGCTTTCAAGCAAAGTTCTATATGATCTATGGGATCAGTCTGTTCATTGTATTTTTCTTGTACTATCTCAATATGCTCTGGAAGTATGATTTCCATCATGTGCTTACATTCTTCCCATGTGTTCAGGTTCTCTTTATGTGCAGCCCACCATCTAGCAGGTGTAGCTTGCAATGATATATCTAGAGCGGATAGCTTATATTCTCCTGGAACTGATACTAAATATTCATGAAGAAATGCATGGATATTTCCTAAACCATTATAAGTAGGAATTGGACTTACCTCTGTTCCAATCCAATGTACTGACTTTGTTATCTTTGCACATCGTCTTGTTGATATTTCATGCATTCGACTCTGCTAGTTCTCCATTCCTGCATCTGATTCTGATACGCACGAACTGTCGCATCTCCAACTCAATGTTCCATCATTTGTAGGATTAGTGTAATCTGCTTGATTCACTGTCATCTTGTAGATATTATCAAGTTCTTTGGCTCTACATTCTTCTCGTACTGGTTCAATTATCTAGGTCCTTGTAAAGGATCAAAAGGTGCAATGACCATAATATCCGGTCCTTCAAATATCATTTGTTTTTTTATTGAGATTGATGATTGCGAGGTTGTCAATTTCCGAGTTAATCCCCAATAATGCAAGATAAGGATTGATGTCATCTATGCTCTCAATAACCTCGAAGTCTGCTTTACTTCGTACTCCACCAATGTCTACAAGAACACTTGATAATCTCCCGAAGGGTATAACCTTTTGCTGATTAGCTAATATTAATTGTATAGGCAACCAAGATAACTTTGTCTTTCCCATTTGTTCCCATTTTTGTTTTTTCAGGAAATTCACCTCTGAGCCTAGGTCGAGAATGACCCGGTTCATTTCATAATCTCTGATCTGAACATTTAGCCTCATTTCTCTTCATGTCCTTATATGGTTCTTGATATTATGAACTGCTCTCTGTGCATCATTCACTGTATTATGCTATTCATAATCTCCCAATAGGTTCTATAATTCTCCTAAGGCATTTCCATGCTTTAGCAACTTTATGCAGCTATGTAAGAACTGCGTTATAGGACTTATATGCTATGGATAAGTTCTTGATCCATCATATGAGATCAACATATCTAGTATCAGTGTGTAATCACTTCACAATTGGGTTCTTGTGGTCGAAGGTTCCACGTACTGAAAGTTTTTTCTTGCTTCCATGAATGCCTTTTTCTCTTGGTCAGGGTTAAATACAGGCATTTTTCCAGTTGATTTTCTTACCCAAGTCCCATCAGTAGGCTTTGTTCTGTCTAAATGAATTTAGGAATTTGAAGCTTCATTTGTCCTGTCATCTCTTGTCACGGTTCCACTTCACGTCATAACATGAATGTTGTGATCTTTGTTTCTCTTCTCAGCTACGATCATCTGTATATTATGGTTCTATCCTTCTGGTATTTTCTCTTGCATTTTCCTTGAAAAATGGGACATGCTTCATTGACATGGTCAAATGACTTACAGTACTTACAAGTTATGCATGAGTTTTGACAGTGTCTTGCTAAATGTCTCGATTGAGTGCCGTTATAAAATACAATATGACCTCTTCCTTGTACTTGTCCAGTGTTGAGTCCTCTTCCTCTGTATCCACCATGTCCTCTATATGTGCCTTGGTCATACTGCGCATTTTCATTATTATATGGTGTTTCTCCTTGGACTCTGTATACATCATGATTTCTTTCTATCATGAGATCATAAGCTCTGCAGTTGGTATCATCATGGCCAACTGACTTACAGAATGGCAGTATAGATTCTTGTCAAATTTTCAGAATTTACTTCAATCTGATCTAGGATCTTAACTGAGACAACAACATGTACAACAAATCTACAGTATATCAATCATGGAAACAATAATGCAATCACACAAGAGACACATAGTTTACTTGGGGACAACCATAAAGGTGAAAAAACCCAATAACTTCCTCAGAGATAGATAGAGCAATGATATAACCAGAATACAAAAGATAGTCTTCTCCTAGCAGCAGAGCCTCCTCCTCCACAAGTGCGCCACTCTCCAAAGTGTGAGTGAGAGAATCGAATGTGTAAAATGAGAGAGACACACTCTCTATTTATGCACTAACTTGACTTGACCTTTACTCAACTAGGTCGGCCTCAACTTAACCACTTAACATAATGCTGACTGGGCCGACCCCCAATAGGGTGGTCTAATAACCCTTTGATCCACACGACTTATACAGGGCTGATCCCAACAAGGTGGTCTAATAACCCATCAAGTATAAGTTACGACACTTACAATATAAATGACGACACTTCCGTATAGAGGAATAATAACACCTCTATAGGAATACAACCACTTCCATATAGAGGAATAATAACATCTCTATAGGAATACAATATACATATATGTGAAATACATTCCGAAGTTACATATACATCAACCCTCCCTCTTAACTAGGAAGGTATTTCTCGACACAAGTCTTCTAGCACAAGTCTTCTTCTCTGGATCATCGTCACTGGATAATCGTCATCGAGTCATCATCATTGTCACTGCTGCTGCTATCTCAATCAATCTCTGAATCTACTCATCATAGGAAGTTCTACAAAGCCAGTCCTTTTTCATACTGGATGTAGGCCCACCACTTGCAAGTCTTTGTCATCACTGGCCATACTGTGGAAATCTCAAGACTTATTACGTGCGTCACAAAACCTTAAAAGAGTCTCTTGAATAGCAAGAACCCTAAAGAGCATCTAAGGCCTTTTTCATCCTGTCTAGATCTCAAGGACTTATTACATGTGATCCCACCACAAAACCTCGAAAGAGAATCCTAAGAATGATTACGAGCACAAGGCTCAACCTATCAGATCTCCCAGGGCACAAATTACATGTGGTCACCACAAAACCTTGAAAGAGCATCCTAGGACTGATTACGAGCACAAGGATCAACCTATCGGATCTCCCAGGGCACAAATTACATGTGGTCATGGCAAAACCTTGAAAGATCATCCCAGGACTGATTACGAGCACACGTCTCAACCTATCGGATCTCCCAGGGCACAAATTACATGCCATAGGACAAAACCTCGAAAGAGCATCTGCCAGATATCCTAGGGCACAAATTACATGCCATAGGTAAAACCTCGAAAGACTATCTGTAGATCTCCTAGGGCACAAATTATATGTCCTCCCAAGCAAAACCTCGAAAGAGCATTTGCCAAATATCCTAGGGTACAAATTACATGCCATAGGAAAAACCTCCAAAGACTATCTGCAAATCTCCCAGGGCACAAATTACATGCTTATCTGCACAACCTGTTCCACGACCACAGAGTATCAACCTGATACTCACCATACATCATCCTGATGTACACATGATCATCCTGATCATCATCACTGCAACATCCTACTGCATGTCATCTGGAGCAACATCCTGAAGCTCGTCATCATGATCATCCTGATCATACAATGCATCCACCTAATGCAAACCAAGTATCTACCTAATACATATCATCATACATGATCCACCTGATACAAATACAAATACATGATCCACCTGATCATACCTGATACATATCAACATACATGATCTACCCGATCATATAATGTATCCACCTGATACATATACAGATACATGGTCCAAGCATCCAACATGATGCATATACAAAATACATACAAATGATCCAACTGATCATATCCAACATCCAACATGATGCATACATACATATAAATGATCCAACTGATCATATCCAGCATCAACACAATGCATACATACACAAAAATATAAATGATCCAACTGATCATATCCAGCATCAACATGATGCATACACAGAGCAGTAACTGGAGCATTGTCCTGATGCTCATCATCCATGATCCTCCTGATCATCATAGCATCGTCTTCTTCAGATCATCTCATCGTCCACAAAGCATAGCCTAGATGCACATCGTCTAGCACTTACACCACCGACATGGGAGAACACATCTACCACCATTCAGGGAAGGCTCCAGCCCTTACTTTTTCACCATGGGAGAACACATCTACCACCATGTGAAAAATGGCTTCAGCCCTTACATCTACACCATGGGAGAACACATCTACCACCATGTGAGAATGGCTCAGCAATTATATCATGACCATGGGAGAACAAATCAACCATGTCAGAAAAGCTCATGTGCATCTATGTCTTCCAGACTCATCACTTCCCTTTGGAAGGAACCTCGATCTGAATTGCACCAAGCCTCTCTCTAAAGTACTCAAACTGCACTCTGGCCAACGGCTTGGTCAATACATCTGCAACCTGCTCATCCGTTGCAACATACTCTGCTTCGACTGTACTCAGTGCTACGCAAGGCTGCTTCCTGCTAAACCAAGAGATCACCCCTGATCCTATATTGAAGCAACACCCATAAGTGCTCTTCCTATCTGCAACACTGCCTGCCCAATCTCAGAATATGCTTTACAGTAACCAGGTGAACATCTCTCGGATCCGTCAGGAACTGGCTCAATGTGTTCACTGCAAAGTAAATATCTGGTCTCATGTTTGTCAAGTACATCAAGGACTCAATCATCTAACGATACACAGTGACATCAACTGGATCAGATGAAGCATCACACAGAAGCTTCAGGTTTGATGCCATAGGTGTGGCCATAGCCTTGCAGTCCATCATCCCGAACCTCTTCAGGATCTCTACTGCATACTTCCCTTTTCCAAGGAAGATTCCATCTGCACTCTGCCACACCTCCATGCCAAAAAACAAATAGTGCATCATCCCCAAGTTCTTCAACTCGAACTCGGCAGCAAGCTTTCGCTGCATGTCGGCAATCAATCTATCCTCACCTGTTACAAATAGGTCATCCATATACAAAAGTAGTATCACTGGATTGCCTTCCTCAACCTTGTAGTAAAGGTTGGAATCCGCTTTACTCTTGGTAAATCCCAAAATGGATAGAAAGCTATCTATCCTACCATACCAAGTTCTGCACATATATGAGTCCCTGTCATGTGTCTCAGAACCAAGTAGCTGCACCACATACACTTCTTCTTCAACTACACCATTCAAGAAAGTGTATCTTCCTCTTCATTACTGCAACATGCTTGATCTTGTAGATCCTCTTGGAAGTCACTACAGACTCCCCTTCAGGTCTTGGGACTGCATCTCAAACATCTTCATGATCGACTGGTACTCCTCGATCATGACATTCTTCCCAGATCTTGGGAACTTCAATATCTTCAATATTTTCAATAGATAACTTTGTTGCTGAACAAATGTTGTAGTCCTTCTTTTGTAGGTGATGGTATACGATCTTTCCTACACAACAAGTTAAATTGCATGATTAGAAAACCTATCATAGTTTTCAGAACAAATTCTTACACATAAAGAAATATGTCATACAATCATGCAATTATCTTAGCCAATGCTTCAATACAACATTTATCCATATTCCGTAACTTTCTAGATGCCTTCCAATCTCTACTAGAACATTGTTAAGAGTGTGCACAACTAACATGTCAGCAAAGAGGTTTCATTCTAGATAAGTAGCAATGGAATGTTGTACAGTGACATAGGCCACTTACCCATGTATACTAGTAGTATCCATGTATACTAGTAGTATACTATTCATCAATTCAACTATTCTAATATGCATAATACATAACCTAATTCTAGGAACATAAGCATATACATTATTGAACAGTATTATTTAAACAATAAAATATGCAAGTAATGACAATTCAAATACTTATCTTTGTTTGTTTGTTGGGTTGACTCCCTCTCAGTCTTTGCTTCTTTTCTGCAACTCCATTCTTATGTGGATTGTGAGAAGTGGTCAACTCCCTCTGAATATCTACATCCTTGCAGAAACTACTGAAGTGTGCTCCTTTGCTTTCTTGCAGGAACAACTGGAGTGTGCTCCCTCTTGATCTTTGCTTCCTGGATTACCTGTCCTTGAACTTACATCCATCATTAATAACTATGCATGCTTATTAGTATCATCATTGTGTTATCCTTGAGGTCTCATACATAATCACACATTTATTAGTATAATCTTAATACTATCAAAACACAATAATCTTAAACATGTATATTCATGATCATTCATAGATAATAAACATTAGTAATCAAGGTTTCAGGGAAGTCTTCTTTTACTCATACACATTCTTATTTGATCATAGGACTCTTCTGGTTAGTTGAATCATCAATCAAGATAAGAGATATAATATGCATAAAACCCTTGATTATTCAAACCTATACCTTCATGATTCTTCTGGTTAGTCATATCATCAATTATGGTAAGAAACATAATATGCATACAACCATGATTATTCAAACCTATGACTTCATGAATAATCATTATCAACAACACAACAGTATAAGATCCTAACACAAGGTAGGATTCTAGCTTGATATAGGAAAAACATACCTGGATTAGCATGCTAGCTAGTTATGTCTAACAGACCCGCATAATGTCTTCTGGTTCTCTTCAATGACTTGTGCTAGTAACCTGCATGTCTCATAAGTTAACCATTGTAGAACCAAGTTATACATACCTCGAAAGTAGATCTTCTATGTGATCCATGACAATGGATGAATCTTTGTCTTCATGTCACCATGAGCATATGTTCTTGAAGTAGAACATGATTTGACTTTCTTGGTGTACCTTTTGTGTTAGCAAACAACATAAACCTCATACAACACCATAATGCATTAGTACAATCATAAGTGTCAACACCCTAATCAATGAATATCTTTTATCGTGCATTCATAATTTTATTATGGTGATACGACAAGTCTAGATTTAATCAAGGTTGTACTAACCAAATAATATGAAGACAAATATACCATAAATTTAATCATGAACAAATCTCGAAACATACCTGGATAAGTCATACCTGTCGATATTGCTTGTAATCTTCTTATGTAAGGCCTTAGCCTCATCTCCCTCTGAAATAGGAACTTCTTCACTTATGCAGATGACTAATCCATCTTCTTCTAGGATTAACCCAATCCACTTGATTTGTAAGAACTGGATCTAGAGCTGGATTAGGGATTGTAAGAGAAACCTCAAAAATTCAAACTTTGAATTTCAAACTTCCGAAAGGATAGAAATATGCGCCTTGATGAGCTGATCAAGCTGGTATGTTTAGAATTTGAAAACTGCAAAGTTTCACTCCTCAATTTTGCCTTTGAAACTTCTGGATTCACTAGACGTGACCCCGAACTGGGGTTTGATGAAGCCCACTCTTCTGCCCCATCAAAAGGTTTGATCCAAAGCTCTAAGCTTCCATTTTTATGAGGAGCTTCCAGCCGTGGTCACAGATTTCAAAAATTCCCATTTTTGCAGAAGCCCTAATTTTCCACTTTTCTGATCAAAGTCCCAAACTAGGGTCTGATCAAGCTCGGCCTTCTGCCCAACCAAAAATTCTGATCTTGGTCTCTAAATTTCGATTTTGATGAGTATCATTCAGCCGTGGTCTCCAATTACAAAAATTCCAACTTTATCCGAAACCCTAAATTCCGGAAGCCATGAATGAAGGTACTCAAAAATAATTCTGTTTTGACAGAAATATGTACCTTATTTTTTCTGGTGTAACTCCGAACTTTTCGATCCACAGGGTATGAAATTTTTTCTTGAGATAGCCTGACCTGTTATCTTTCCATCCCGATAGGTCTGACCTCAATTGGATTCTCTGAGAGAGAGTTATTCCAAGTGTCGCAACGTGACCTGTTTAAGGGATAATACAGGAGAGCGAACTTGTATGGCGTGCCACGTGTCACTGGTTCAACTTCGACCTCTGACATTTTTTTTCTGAGATATCACAGTCTGTGTACTACCTGTCACTTTTTACGAAATTGCATTTGGAGATTCCTATCCCAAGTTATGACCTTTTTCCCAGGGTCACCGGATTTTGACTCAGATCCGGAAGAGACAGAAACCCTATATTGTACAGATCATAAATCACAAAGTACAACTAATTAGAGGTTGTCCTTTGGACACAAGGTACATGGGGATCTGATATTCGACCTGTAAAAGTTTTAGATCCGAAAACTTCTCCAAAATGGATTTATAGCTAAAGTTCTACGATGACTGGTTTTTGCCATATCAAGCCCTAGCATCATAAGTGCAACAAGTGTCATACATGCCATATCATGCCTTCTTTCAGGCTAGCTCTGATACCATGTTAAATTTTCAGAATTTACTTCAATCTGATCTAGGATCTTAACTAAGAGAACAACATGTATAGCAAATCTATAGCATATCAATCATGGACACAATAATGCAAGCACACAAGAGACACAGAGTTTACTTGGGGAAAACCATAAAGGTTAAAAACCCCAATAACTTCCTCAGAGATAGATAGAGCAATGATACAACCAGAATACAAGAGATAGTCTTCTCCTAGAAGCAGAGCCTCCTCCTCCATAAGTGCACCACTCTCCAAAGTGTGAGTGAGAGAATAGAATGTGTAAAATGAGAGAGACACACTCTCTATTTATACACTAACTTGACTTGACCTTTACTCAACTAGGTCGGTCTCAACTTAACCACTTAACATAATGCTGACTGGGCCGACCCCCACTAGGGTGGTCTAATAACCCTTTGAACCACATGGCCGACCCCCACTAGGGTTGTTAGGAACCCATGTCTTTACTTTGTTAGTATGTTGTTATTGGACGCATATGCTTTGTAAGTCGTCCCGTAGTATTTGTTGATCAATAGTTTATGTTATTGTTGTTGGCGCATATGCTTTGTAAGTCGCCCGTAGTATTGTTGATCCATAGTTTGTAACGGCCCATGGTTTCGACCCATAGTATTGGCGCCTAGAATTAGTATATAAGTGTGTGTTGAGACCTATGAAGGCACCGTGAAGTTATTTGTATTGAGCTTGCTCAAAGGAGGTTGCCCCCTCGAAGTGGCCCGTGATCAATATAAAGTGATTCTGAGTTCTGTCATTTCTGCTATTTCGCATATTTTTATTAAGTAATTGTTGCAGGTGCCTCACATCTGGTATCAGAGCACTTTATTGGGCTCGCTGGGTGAAATTTCTGCCAAAATTTTTTTTCACATCTGTTGCAGGTTCGGATTTGGGAATAATCCCTATCCGCTTAACTGTGGGAAGTACTTGGGCATAAGCCCTAAAACTCATTGTGAGGAGTACCACAGGAACCCCGAAGTAGCTGGCCCATTGAGAGGACCTGCCAGCGAAAAGGGCAACGATCCCTACCTGATTGACTAGTTCCCACCCGTGAGGTAAACCAAGAGCTGTCGTTTGTGGCAAAGCGGTTATCAGTTTTACCTGAGCCGTGGAGTGAGGGGTACTGCCCCAATACGCAAGCCGTCAGACAGCATTGGTGGCCGAGTGAAAACCCTGAACTGTTAGGAAGCCGCACATACCTGGGGTCCATATCTACTTTCAGCTGAACTATTGTCGATCACTGCTGCGCCGTTTCAGATCCATTTTGCAAGCCGTTCCAGATCCAGCCGGTCGGCGTTGTTCCAGATTCCTTCTGAGCCGTAGCCGCTCCAGTCTGTAAAAAAAAAAAAAAAAAAAAAAAAAAAAAAAAAAAAAAAAAAACCAGTTTTTTCTCCATATCTCCCTTGTTTTACCTCTGTTTCCCTTGAAATTTTTAGGGAACTCCTGTCATTCCATTTTGCATATTTCATCCCTGAGGAACCTATCCTCAGTTCCCCTTCCTACAGCCCGAAATTCCACAATTGTCTATTTTTAGGGTTTGCCATAACTTCCTCAGATTTCACCCAATCACCCTCAAATTTTACCACAGAGTTCCTTTCTGAATTCTGCTTCTTTGTTATCCTCTGCCCAATTTTCCCATTCTTTCACCCCGCTTCTGAAATCCTCATTTCATTTTGCATATTTCATCCCTGAGGACCCTATCCTCAGTTCCCCTTCCTACAGCCCGAAATTCCACAATTGTCTATTTTTAGGGTTTGCCATAAATTCCTCAGATTTCACCCAATCACCCTCAAATTTTACCACAGAGTTCCTTTCTGAATTCTGCTTCTTTGTTATCCTCTGCCCAATTTTCCCATTCTTTCACCCCGCTTCTGAAATCCTCATTTTTGCTTCCCTGTCTATCCAACAGTGTCCAAAACTTAGTCAAACCCCAATTACCATTCTGATTTTTTCCCAAATCCAAATTTTCCCTTACTGAAGTAGTTCCTGTTTTTGTTTTCCTACCCAATAAAAAAAAAAAAAAAAAAAAATTCCCGGTTATGGTTGTCACCCGTGCAGGAGCAAAAACCATGGAGGAAGCACTTGCAGCCATCCAAGCCAAACTCCAGGATCTGGATGAAAAATTTCTCGGTCTCCATCTTGAACATTCAACTATGAACAACAAACGGCAGTCCGAGTCTTCAGTAGACAATGGGTTCTCTTCTTCCAGCAATTTCCGTGGTCCGAAGCTTGATTTTCCTTGCTTCAATGGTACCGATCCAACTGGATGGATCTATCGTGCAGAACAGTATTTCAGTCTGCATAATACCTTTGATGTCAACAAAGTTCCGTTGGCATCCTTTCATTTGGAACAGGAAGCTCTTCAATGGTATCGTTGGTACATCAAGGCTCATCCAAAGCCCAACTGGCCAGACTTTTGTCAGCTCCTTTTGCAACGATTTGGTCCTAGTGCTTTTGATGACTTCACAGGAGCCCTCACTAAACTTCGCCAAACTGGCACTGTGAGAGAGTATCAAACCGAATTTGAGAACCTAGCCAACCACACCGAAGGATTGACTGATGAATTTTACCGGAGTTGTTTTATCAGTGGTCTAAAGGATGCCATTCGCTCTGAAGTCAAAATGTTCTGTCCCAACACAATGATGGAAGCACTCGGGTTGGCTAAGTTGGCAGAAGACAAGATTGCAGCCCAGCAACGCTCCAAGCCCACTTTTGTTCCCTTTAGAAATATGGGTTCTCAGCGACCACCTATACCGCAGGCTCCTCGACCGACTCCTATCAAGCGTTTGTCTGAAGCAGAGATGCAAGCACGCAGAGAAAAGGGGCTTTGCTATAATTGTGATGAGAAATTCACTCGGGGACATCGATGTGTTCAGCAAAAGCTCTATCTCCTGGATGTGGAGTCTCCGCCTGCCTCTGAAATGGGTGACGAAGATCCAGAAACACTGGATGCTCCGGTCGACATTCAGGAACCGCCTATTGACCCTCCGTCTCAGGATGACCAGCCAGAGATATCTCTCCATGCTTTAGCTGGAATCACCACCCCCCAAACAATGCGGGTCAGGGGTTACTTCAAGAAGCTTCCTCTTACAATCCTCATTGATTCTGGTAGCACGCATAATTTCATTGACCCTCGGATCGCCAAACAAGCTGATTGTTTTATCCATCCTTGCTCCAACTTTGAAGTCATGATTGCCAATGGGGGCACCTTACCTTGCAAAGGGAAGTGTCGAAATGTGCGTATCTCTATGGGAGATTATACCCTGCACTCTGACATGTTTGCCTTGCCCTTAGGCGGATGTGATGTGGTTTTGGGCGCTCAATGGCTACGCACACTCGGCCCTATCTTATGGGATTTTGCCGAACTTTGGATGCAGTTTTCCCTCAATGGACACAAACACACATTGACAGGATTACAACCAGGTTCTCTCAGCATCATCAGTTCACATCGCATGGAGAAACTCCTCAAGAAGAGTTCACATGGTGTCATCGCTCAGATCAGTTCCATCCAGATGCAACCATCCGCGGTCTCCACTACTCCTTTGGATCTACAACAAATTCTGAATCGATATACAGGTGTCTTTGCTGAACCAGTGGGATTACCACCTTCCAGGCCAGAAGACCATCATATTCAGCTCCTTCCTAGCAGCGTTCCTCCCAACATCAGGCCCTATCGCTACCCATTTCACCAAAAAACAGAGATTGAAATGCTCGTGCGGGATTTATTGAAGCAAGGTATTATTCGCCCAAGCACTAGTTCCTTTTCTTCTCCAGTTATTCTTGTCCGCAAAAAAGATGGGTCATGGCGCCTCTGCATTGACTTCCGAGCACTTAATCACCTCACCATCAAGGATAAGTTTCCAATTCCTGTTGTTGATGAGCTTCTTGATGAGCTTCATGGGGCTCATTTTTTCTCCAAGTTGGATCTTCGTTCTGGGTATCATCAAATTCGGGTTCATGAGGATGATATTCCTAAAACAGCTTTCCGCACACATGATGGCCATTATGAGTTTTTGGTCATGCCCTTTGGCCTCACTAATGCTCCTTCCACATTCCAGGCCTTAATGAATAAAATATTTCGACCCTACTTGCGGAAATTCATTCTGGTATTCTTTGATGATATCCTCATCTACAGTAAAACATGGGATGAACATCTCCAGCATCTGGATCTTGTCATGCAGCTTTTCTCTGACCATCATCTCCATGCCAAGCAGTCTAAATGTGTTTTTGGACAAAAGGAAGTTGAGTATCTCGGGCACATTATCTCAGCACAAGGGGTTCGCGTGGATCCTGCCAAAATCGATGCCATGAACAATTGGCCACATCCTCAGACACTCAAGAGCCTTCGCGGTTTTTTGGGGTTGACTGGCTATTACCGCAAGTTTGTCAAGGATTATGGGAAGATTGCAGCTCCATTAACTGCTCTATTGAAAAAATATGCTTTTACATGGACACCTGCTGCTCAGTGTGCATTTGACAAACTAAAACAAGCTATGTGTACTACACCTGTGCTCGCTATGCCCGATTTTTCCAAGCCCTTCACTATTGAGAGTGATGCTTGCGGCAATGGACTTGGTGCTGTTCTCCTTCAAGATGAACACCCCATTTCATTCACCAGCAAATCCCTTTCAGGTAAGAATTTAGCTGCCTCTACCTATGAGAAGGAAATGATGGCTATTTTGCATGCAGTACAGAAGTGGCGTCCATACCTATTAGGGAATCATTTCTGCATCAAGACTGATCACCAGAGTTTGAAATATTTCTTGGACCAGCGTGTCTCCTCCCCGGCACAACAGAAATGGGTTAGCAAACTCATGGGTTATGACTATGAGATCACTTACAAGAAGGGTAAAGACAATATTGTGGCAGATGCTCTTTCTCGTACATTTGATGCCCAAGGTTCTCTTTCAGCTATTTCTATGCCTGTTCCAAATTGGTTGCAATCTGTTCAACAGGGTTATGTCAATGACTCTTCCTTATCTCAGATCATCCAGCGCTTGACCAACAATCCTTCTGCGGTCCCACATTACTCTTGGGATGGTGCTTCTCTGCGATACAAGGGTCGTCTGGTGCTTCCCCAGAGCACAGATCTTCAACAGGCTGTCTTCTATGAACTCCATGCTTCTCCATCAGCTGGGCACTCTGGATTCCTCAAAACATATGAACGAGCATGGCGTAACTTCTTTTGGCAGGGCATGAAAAGGACAATTCAACAGATGGTGGCTGAATGTGATACCTGCCAGCGCAATAAGGGTGAAACAACACTCCTTCCAGGATTGCTTGAACCCTTTCCCATACCTACACGGATTTGGACAGATATTTCTATGGATTTTATCGAAGGGCTCCCTAAATCTGGCGGAAAGACAGTGATTCTCGTTGTGGTAGATCGTCTCTCCAAATATAGTCATTTTTGTGCTCTCAACCATCCCTATACAGCCTCCTCCGTCGCTCAAATTTTTATGGACCAGATCTTTCGACTTCATGGCATCCCTTCTTCCATTGTCTCAGATTGTGATGCGACTTTCACTAGTCATTTTTGGACAGAACTATTTTTCCACACTGGCACCAAACTGAAGATGAGTTCAGGGTATCACCCACAAACAGATGGTCAGACTGAAATTGTTAATAAATGCTTGGAAACTTATCTTCGTTGCTTCACCTCGGAACAACAACATCAGTGGGCAAAGTGGCTTCCTCTCGCTGAATGGTGGTACAATACCTCTTACCACACTGCCTCCAAAATGACCCCATATGAAGCAGTCTATGGTCAGGCACCTCCAGCTCTTCTTCCATACACCCCCACCAGTTCACCAGTTCAGGAAGTTGACAGGGTCCTCAGCAACCTAGATCAGATTCTTCGCATTTTGTGGGACAATCTTCACATGGCCAGGAATCGCATGAAGCAACAAGCTGATCAGCATCGTTCAGAGCGCACCTTTCAAGTCGGCGATATGGTTTTTCTTCGTCTCCAGCCGTACAAACAATCCTCCTTGAAACTCAAAGGGCGTCATAAGCTCGCTCCAAAGTTCTATGGGCCATATCGGATTCTTCAGAAGATTGGGTCCGTCGCTTATAAATTGGAACTTCCTCCTTCTTCCCGCATTCATCCAGTCTTTCATGTCTCTTGTCTGAAGAAAGTTCTTGGCACCAACATCAGCGGCCAAACGATTTTGCCCGAACTGGATAATGAAGGATCCATCCTTTTGGAGCCAGAGGCCATCCTCAATCGGCGCACGCATCAGCTTCGCTCTCGCTCTATCACAGAGGTCTTAATTCAGTGGCACGGCATGCAACCAGAGGATGCTACATGGGAACCACTCCTTCAGATTCAACAACAATTTCCACATCTAAAGCTTTGAGGACAAAGCTTTTTTTCAAGGGGGAGGGGATGTTAGGAACCCATGTCTTTACTTTGTTAGTATGTTGTTATTGGATGCATATGCTTTGTAAGTCGTCCCGTAGTATTTGTTGATCAATAGTTTATGTTATTGTTGTTGGCGCATATGCTTTGTAAGTCGCCCGTAGTATTGTTGATCCATAGTTTGTAACGGCCCATGGTTTCGACCCATAGTATTGGCGCCTATAATTAGTATATAAGTGTGTGTTGAGACCTATGAAGGCACCATGAAGTTATTTGTATTGAGCTTGCTCAAAGGAGGTTGCCCCCTCGAAGTGGCCCGTGATCAATATAAAGTGATTCTGAGTTCTGTCATTTCTGCTATTTCGCATATTTTCATTAAGCAATTGTTGCAGGTGCCTCACAAGGGTGGTCTAATAACCCTTTGAACCACATGGCCGACCCCCAATAGGGTGGTCTAATAACCCTTTGACCCACATGACTTATACAGGGCCGACCCCAACAAGGTGATCTAATAACCCATCAAGTATAAGTTACGACACTTACAATATAAATGACAACACTTCCGTATAGAGGAATAATAACATCTCTATAGGAATACAACCACTTCCATATAGAGGAATAATAACATCTCTATAGGAATACAATATACATATATGTGAAATACATTCCGAAGTTACATATACATCAATAATTCTTTGGTGTCTATACATATTTCTGAAGTAGGTAACAGTCTTCTGGGTGATGTCCTCTACATCGACAAATATCACACCATGGTCCTTGCTGTTGAATCAATGGATTCGGTGCTCCACTAGTGATGTAGTCTCTGAATACATGACAATGTTCCTTGGAATGTCCCTCTCCTTTACATTTTGTACACCAAAATTCTTCTCTTGTTTCTTTTCCTTTCTTCATGTCTTGTAGCTGTAATGTCAAATTGGTTAACCGTGTCTGTATCTGTACCATACCCGTACTAGTTTCTCCTATGGGAGAAGCTTCTAGCTCCATCGCAATTTCTAATGCTTTGGTTTGCGATGCTACCTTCTGTTGCATCAATGGTAATCTAATATGGGGAAACAACGAAGCTATGAACCATTATTGATGCTTTTGCGGTGCTATTTGGAAGCTAACTTGATCTAACAATGCTTTGAACTTCTGATCAAACTCCCATACAGTCTCATTAGGTTTCTGTTTGATTTCTTTAACTCTATGATGCACAAAGTTTCTGACTTAGGTTTCTTAAATTCTCTAATAAGCACAGTTTTGATATCAACCAACGATCTGTTCTGTCCAACAGAATACTTCATGAACCATGTTAGAGCTTTGTCTCTAAATGTGGTAACTAGTTGAGCTTGTTTTATAGCATTATCTTGTACTTGATTAACGTTCCATACGGCTTCACAGAGAAACCAATGTTTCTCTGGGTCTTCTAGACCAGTTCCTTTAAAAATAGGTAGTTTAATGTCATCTGCCATTCTTCTTATAGGAGGTGTAGTGTTCTGAAACGATGAAGGTATACAACTACTTGACTGATTCTGAGTACTTTCTCTTGCAGTATTACTACTACTAGTGTTCTGCGAACTAGTAAGATTTCTATCCTCAACTATGGGTTTTTGTGGAGTAATAGGCTGATAACCAATGCATCTAGGTTCTGTTTCGGTATCAGACTCAACCTGATATGAGTTTCTATCACTTCCTAACATAGTTTCTAGGAATGTGCGAGGTTCGGATTCAGGAGACCTCTTTCTAGTGCTAACTTTATATCTCTTTCCACTTCTCAAAATACCAATGTCTTCATCTGTGTCACTATCTCTGTTACTGAACATTACAGACTCAAACCCTAGGAATCTGATTGCATTCTTAAGACTCCTTTTTCAGCTAGTAACATTTTAATGTATAAAACAAGGTTTTTTAGGTGCTTACCTATAAATCCATGGAATAAATCTCCTTCTTTTGCGCTGTAGGAATTCAACGTGTCCACAAAAAATTTTGTAACATATCCTTCCAATAAGCTATCCAACCAAAAGTATACTGCTCTTGAAATTTGGTTGTCAATCCGTTTAAGACTCTGAATCAACTTTGGATTCCAAACTGTATGTTCTCCACCCTGGAATCAATTTTTGCATTCTGCTATCCTCGATATCCAGTCATGCAACTCAGTAGCAAAAGATGCAAAGAAAATTTGATGTAGGTTAGTGAATATATAACTCTACAACCATTGTTCTGTGGTAAGATGCAGATGTCTATTCTCTTTCTTCGCAAAATCAAGTTCTGTTTGACTTACCCAGTTCTCTATTTCTTTCTTTTCCGGATACCACATAACACATTACTAGTTCTAGCGTGGTAGTAGAACCTTTTATTGTGCTTCCTTCTTCATATTCTCATAACATAAAAACATCGCATATCGCCAGTTCATAGTGTGGCATTGGAACCATTTGTTGGTTTGATTTCCTCTTTTAAGAGGCTGACCTGGGTTCTGCGTAGTTACCTTACTTTCGACCCAAAACAATCCTCTTCATTGGTCCTTTTGGAATCAACCTACAACCTGGTGATGCGCGGTTATGTTATGTGATCTTCATATGCACAGCTTACTCAACATCTACTTAACAGATTAGTACCAACATGTATCTATGCATTTCATAGTTCTCAAGAACCTACAGACTTCACTTAATCGTTGTTACTTTACTCTTATGACTACACATTTACCATACTCAACACAACTTCAAAATGTTCATACATGCATGTTCCACTACTTATCATATCATCCTCATTCACATTCATATGAAAACACATATATAAGCATAAAAATTCATGAAAATAAAATATAATAGAGATTCAAACACATAACACAAGTATTTACGTGGTTCACCCCCCAGATGGGAGCTACATCCATGGGAACTGTTCTTATATTTCTTGGAAGGGGTTAACAGTTCCAGTCTGCGCACTCAACCACATACTCTTCTCTACAATAGATCTCTGCACACACAGCTGCAGAGTATTTTTCCTCTCTTAGATCTCTCTCAGTCTATATCTAACTCTCTTAGTATTTTACAATGACCAACCAACTCTTCCTTATACAAAATTTCCCTTTATATAGATTGTGCCCGAAGGTCACATATTTACAATAACTATGGGCTAACGCCCATAGTATCCTTAAACCCAAAATGGCATGGTTCTCCTGTTTACCACGCCTTGCTTTTACATCGATGGAAATATGTTGTCCTTTGGAGCCGCTTCCTCTGGAAATGACGCTTCTCTGACAATCGTAGTTCTAACCACATGACTCTGACACTACATTGGCACATCCTTTGCACCATTCCGCTTCTTTACTCTTCACTTATGTAGCTGATAGTCCGTCGCTTCATTCATAACTGCTCCAAGTACCTCGATCATCCTTATGTTGATGTATATGTAACTTCGGAATGTATTTCATATATGTATATTGTACTCCTATAGAGATGGTATTATTCCTCTATACGGAAGTGTTTGTATTCCTATAGAGATGTTATTATTCCTCTATACCGAAGTGTCATCATTTATATTGTAATTGTCGTAACTTATACTTGATGGGTTATTAGATCACCTTGTTGGGGTCGGCCTTGTATAAGTCATGTGGGTCGAAGGGTTATTAGACCACCCTATTGGGGTTCGGCCATGTGGTTCAAAGGGTTATTAGACCACCCTATTGGGTGTCGTCCCAATTAGCATTATGTTATGTGGTTAAGTTAAGTCCGACCTAGTAAAGGTTATTAGGCAAGTCAAGTCAAGTATAAATAGAGTGCGGGAGGCACTCTATTTGATCATTCTATTCTCACACACACTCTTTGGAGAGTGGTGCACTTGTGGAGGAGGATAATCTGCTGCTAAGAGATGTCTATCTCTTGTTCTTGGGTTGTATCATTGCTCTATCTATCTCTGAGGAAGTTATTGGGGTTTTTCACCTTTATGGTTTTCCCCAAGTAAACTATGTGTCTCTTGTGTGCTTGCATTATTGTGTCCATGATTGATATGCTGTAGATGTGCTATACATGTTGTTCTCTCAGTTAAGATCCTAGATCAGATTGAAGTAAATTCTGAAAAACTAACATGGTATTAGAGCTAGCCTGAAAGAATGCATGGTATGGCATGTATGACACTTGTTGCACTTACGATGCTAAGGCTTGATATAGCAAAAACCAGTCATTGTAGCACTTTCGCTATAAATCCATTTTTGAGAAGTTTTCAGATTTGAAACCTTTACAGGTCGAATATAAGATCCCCATGTACTTTGTGTGCAAAGGAAAACTTCTAATTCATTGTACTTTGTGCTTTATGATCTGTACAATCTAGGGTTTTTGCCTCTTCCAGATCTGAGTCATAAACAGGTGACCTAGGAAAAAAGGTCATAACTTGGGTTAGGAAGCTCCAAATGCAATTTTGTAAAAGGTAGTGCACAGACTGGACTTTCTCAGGTAACTTTTTTAGAGGCCGAAATGGAACCATTGACACGTGGTACTCCGTACAAGTTTGCTCTCCTGTTTTATCCCATAAACAGGTCACGTTGTGACACTTGGAATAACTCTCTCTCAAAGAATCCAATTGAGGTCAAACCTGTGGGGTTGTAAATATGACAGGTCAGGTTACCACAGGTAGAAGTTTTAGACCCTGTGGATTGGAAAGTTCATAGTTACACTAGAAACAATCAGGTACATATTTCTGTCAAAACATAATTATTTTTGAGCACCTTCATTCATGGCTTCGGGAATTTAGGGTTTCAGAGAAAGATGGAATTTTTGTAATCGGAGACCACGCCTGAATGATACTCATCAAAATAAAAATTTAGAGACCAAGATCAGAATTTTTGGTTGGGCAGAAGGCCGGGCTTGATCAGACCCTAGTTCGGGACTTTGATCGGAAAAGTGGAAAATTAGGGCTTCTGCAAAAATGGGAATTTTTGAAATCTATGACCATGGCTGAAAGCTCCTCAGAAAAATAGAAGATTAGAGATTTAGATCGAACCTTTTGATTGGGAAGAAGGGTGGGATTTATCAAACCCTAGTTCGGGGTCATGTCTAGTGAATTCAGAAGTTTCAAAGGCAAATTTGAGGGGGAAACTTTGCAGTTTTCAAATTCTGAATATACTGGCTTGATTAGCTCATCAAGGTGCATCTTTCTATCCTTTCAGAAGTTTGAAATTCAAAGTTTGAATTTTTAGGGTTTTTGTGACAAACCCTAATCCAACTCCAGATCCAGTTCCTGTAAATCAAGTGGATTGGGTTAATCCTAGAAGAGAATGGATTGGTCACCTGCATAAGTGAAGAAGTTCCTGTTTTAGAGGGAGATGAGGCTAAGGCCTTACATAAGAAGATTACAAGCAATCTCGACAGGTATGACTCATATAGGTATGTTTCGAATTATGTTCATAATTAAGTTTATGATATGTTTGTCTTCATATTATTACTGTTAGTACAATCTTGGTTAATTTTAGACTTGTCGTATCACTTTAATAAAATTATGAATGCATGATAGAAGATATTCATTGATTAGGGTTTTTGACACTTATGATTGTACTAATGCATTGTGATGTTGTATGAGGTTGATGTTGTCCACTAACATGAAAGGTACATCAAGAAAGACAAATCATGTTCTAGTTCAAGAACATATGACCATGGTGACATGAAGACGAAGGTTCATCCATTTCCATGGATCACATAGAAGATCTACTTACGAGGTATGTATAACTTGGTTAACCTATGAGATATGCAGGTTACTAGCACAAGTCACTTAAGAGAACAAAAAGACATCATGTGGGTATGTTAGACAATAACCAGCTAACATATTAATCCAGGTATGTTTTTCCTATATCAAGTTAGAATCCTACTTTGTGTTAGAATCTCTTATATAAGTATACATGGCATGATTGATAATGATTATTCATAGGTTTGAATAATCATGGGTGTATGCATATTATGTTTCTTACCTTAATTGATGATATGACTAAGCAGAAGAGTCATGAAAGTATAGGTTTGAGTAATCACGAGTGTAGGCATATTATGTTTTTTACTTTAATTTATGATATGACTAACCATAAGAGTCCTTGAATACTAATGCTTATTATTTCTGTTTGAAATGATCATGACTATACATGCTTAAGATTATTGTGTTTTGATAGTATTGAGAATATACTAATAAATGTATGATTATGTATGAGATCTCGAGGATATCACAATAATGATACTTGTAAGCATGCATAGTGATCGAGGATGGATATAAGTTCAAGGATAGGTAATCCAGGAAGCAAAGATCAAGAGGGAGCACACTCCAGTAGTTTCTGCAAGGATGCAGATATTCAGAGGGAGTCGACCACTTCTCACAATCCACATCAGAATGGAGTTGCAAAGATTCAGAGGGAGTCAACCCAACAAACAAACAAAGATAAGTATTTGAATTATCATTTCTTGCATATTTGTTTGTTTAAATAATATTTTTCAATGGTGTATATGCTTCTATTCCTAGACTTAGGGTGTGTATTATGCATATTAGAATAATTGCATTAATGAACAATATACTACTAGTTTGCATATGATGGGTAAGTGGCCTATGGCACTGTACAACATTCCATTGCTACTTATCTAGAATGAAACCTCTTTGCTGACATATTGGGAGTTGTGCACACTCTTAACAATGTTTTGGTAGAGATTGGAAGGCATCTAGAAAGTTACAGGATATGTATAAATGTTGTATTGAAGCATTGGCTAAAGATAATTGCATGACTGTATGACATATTTCTTCAGATGTAAGAATTTGTTCTGAAAACTATGAGATGTTTCTAATCATGCAATTTAACTTGTTTTGTAGGAAAGATCGTATACCATCACCTACAAAAGAAGGACTACAACATTTGTTCAACAATAAAGTTATCTATTGAAGATATTGAATATATTGAAGTTCCTAGGATTCGGGAAGAATGCCATGATCAAGGAGTTTTAGTCGATCATGAAGAATGATGTTTGGGATGCAGTCCCAAGACCTGAAGGGAAGTTTGTTGTGACTTCCAAATGGACCTATAAGATCAAGCATGCTGCAGATGGTATCATGGAGAAACACAAAGCGAGTTTTGTAGCTCATGGCTTCTCCCAGAAGGGAGGATTAAGTATGAAGAGACTTCTACACCTATAGCCAGACACACTTCCATCAGATCAGTACTTGCTCTGGCTGCAGTGATGAAATGGAAGATACACCAGATGGATGTCTAGACAGCTTTCTTGAATGGTGTAGTCGAAGAGGAAGTGTATGTGGAGCAGCCACTTGGTTTTGAGACACATGACAGGAAGTCATATGTGTGCAGATTGAAGAAAGCCTTGTATGGATTGAAGCAAGCTCCTAGGAATTGGTTTGGTAGGATGGATAGTTTCCTATCTAGTTTGGGATTTACCAAGAGTAAAGCGGATTCCAACCTTTACTACAAGGTTGAGGAAGGCAATCCTGTGATACTACTCCTGTAAGTGGATGACCTGTTTTGTTACATGTAATGATAGTTTGATTGCTGATATCAAGAGGAAGCTTACTGTCGAGTTCGAGATGAAGGACTTGGGGATGATGCACTATTTTCTAGGCATGGAGGTGTGGCAGAGTACAGATGGAATCTTCCTTGTGTTATAGGTCAAACTTGCACCTCTCCGTCCGTGATCACTTTGAGCTGTTGATCACACAAAAGGACAACTTGGATGGAGGAGCATGTTGACCTTAGATAAGACTTTGATTTACTCCACCTCCAGACAACACTGAAGAAACCCTAAAAATATCATTCTGAGATATGAGCGCTACTCTACTTCAATAGACTAGCACTTGTATGCTACTGCAGTGTATAATAGTAGCGCTAAAAGCCTTATAAGCGCTACTCCTATTCAGCATAGTAGCGCTCAACATTTAAAAATCGATGAGCGCTAGTTTACAAGCACCATAGTGGCACCCTAAATGCTACTTCACTGAACAATAGTAGCGTACATCTCAAAAGATGATTAAAAAATAATTAACTTCATGAAGAGGATTAGTTGTAGGTAGTTTCCCAACTTCCCCAACTTCCTCCATAACCATCTCTCGACATGAACTACTTCTCTGATCCTATAAATACAGGGAAGAATAAAGAGAGGGGTTAGATAAAGAAACTTATAGAGACATGAGTATTGTGAAGAGACTTTTAAAGAGAAGCTTGCATTGGAGGAGTCTATGCTGAAGATATCCAAGCCAAAAAAGAGCAAGAGCCCAGAATCAAATTGCAGGAGCATGTCACTATTGACAATAAAAGGTTGAAGTGTCTTTCTTGTCCCAAATTAAGTGTTCTTTGAAATAATATATTAATTTGGATCTGTTTTGGTTAATATCGAATGTTTAAAATTGCTTTTGTTTCTTTCAATCATTATATATTATCCAAGATACGTTGAGAAAGGTATTCGTATTGTAGGTTTACTGAACGGAAGGTCGACTTGAGGATTGAGCGCAAGATCAAATAAGAGCTAGGATCGAATGTCAGTTGAAAGGTATGTTCTCAAGGTCTATAACTCATTTCTTTTCATGAACATCTCTGTAATACAGTTAATACACTTACCTGTCATCCCATTCCAGTTGATACTATTGGTTTCCTTACTATAGGGTAGTTTTTCCCGCCAACAGACTGGCGACTCCACTGGGGATAGTTGTGTTTTTTCTCTAGGAAACCTTTTCTTGTTTATCTTCCCAGAATTGTTTCAACTCCTTTTTGTGCTGAGAAGCCCTGTAGGTACCCCCTGGTTGTTTTTCTCTGCTTCAATCAGTCTGTATTGTATCTTTTCAAAGTCAGTTTTCAAACTTTTAAGATATGAGCGCTACTTTGTTGTACATATAGTAGCGCCCATACACTACTGTGCTATACATACAGTAGCGCCCATCTCTGCAGGAGCGTGAGTTTCCCTACTGCACAGTAGGGTACATTTCCTGAAGCCTTATGTTAGTGGTCTGCTTGAGTTTTTAGCCTTTTTGGTGGTCTTCTAACTTTGCTTTTAGATCTCCTTGACTGGTGTATGAGGTTTTAAACTTTTTTTTAAGTCATAGAACCTTTCTTTGAGTCTTTTTACCATCTTTAGATCGCTTGTTTTCCTGTGGAACGTTTGGACTGTTTATAACTTTTTTGGAAGACTAGGTTGTGTTTTGTGGTGAGCACTTCCGCTTTTTAGGCCCTGACTGTATGTTGTTGGTTTACAAACCTGCATACTTTTGTATCTGCTGCTTGTGGCAACATTTGTCTACTCTTTACCTATCCTATCCTTTGTTTTAGGGTTTGGTCCGTTTTAGAGCCTTTAGGGTGTCTTCCGAACTTGTTGATTTCCAATCTTCTTGGACTTCTTGTCTTTTTCTGGTTTCAAATGTATTTAAAGTGCTTTAGGATGATTCATTTCTTAGTTCCTTGTGTTAGTAGGGTAGTTGGTAGATTGCTTGCCTACTTTTTGCTTGGCATAGTGGTCTTGCTAGGGTTAGATGCTTTAGGTTAGTCCTCTTGTATCTATCCCCTTTGTTTTCTTCCACTTTGTTTCCGAGTATAGAGGCTTTTTCTTTGCAAAAAACCTATAGGTCAAGTCTTTTTTGAGCTAGTGCCTTGACAACTATAAGCTTAAGAACCATTTTTAGCCATACTTACACATTGCACACAACTCTTATTTGCTTTCCATGTTTATAGTTCTTTTTCGTTTATGATAACAGAAAAAGCAAAAAATTTGGTAGTTTAAGTTTAATAAGGCTTATTTTTGTTACAAGATAGCATAGGTTATTTTGTGTACAATTTCAAAAAGAAAACAAAAAAGGATTTAAGTAGATTTGCTCAATTTTTCAGTTTGGAAAAGAAGTTTAAATGAAAAAATCAAAAAAGAGAACTTTGTTGTCGAAAGTTAGAATTTATGCACTTTTGTTTTCCTGTTGCAACCACGCCACACAAACGCACTACCTTTTGAGTAATAACAGCCCTAAATTTTTTTTAATAAAATGAAATAGAAACACTTTTTCTTTTTTAGGGATACACTACACCAACTAGTCTTGGTTAGGATCTTGAGTTTAAATCACCTTAAACCACTTAAGATCACACATTACGCAAAAATCGTAGTTCGACTATCATAGGTAAATCCATTTCACACAAAGCTTGCCTGGGATTTATGCAGTAGATCTTGTGAGATCATAAAAACCTCGAGATGTTAGTGAAGGACGCCCACTAGGATCTTAACATCCCACCACGCTCCGCAGTCCGGACTCTGGGCTAGATGTGCGCCCGTACGGTGGTGTCCCCTTTGCGCCGTACGAGCCCCGGGCGAACACTGCAATGCCGGCGTTGCCACCCGCTCTATGACTTGAACCTGGGTGGAGGCTCTGATACCAGATGATATGAACCGTTACACCAAAACCTCGAGATGTTAGTGAAGGACGCCCACCAGGATCTTAACACTTGAAAAGACGAGTGTTTGGAGTTGTGTTTCACAAAGTAATAGGCATTTCAACATTCAATGTTTGCTTGCATTGTAGGTGGAATTGTGATTTACATTTATGTTTGCTTGCATTGTAGGTGGAATTGTGATTTACATTTTTCACTTTGGTATGCATGTGTTAGGTCTTCTTCATTAGGAGGACTCAATTTTGTGTCTTTTCATCTTGCTATCACTTTGCCTGAAAATAGGTTTTGCTTTGATTTATTATGGAATATCATTAGCATTTGAATAATGTTGGAAGTATAATATAAATGAATAAGATTTATTTCATGTTTATTACATTTGAGAACACCATTGTTCACTTGCTTACACATCCCTCTGAGTAAATAACAACCTCTAAAAGTAACATACCTAAAATGAACTAGACTTGTTTTTCTTTGAGGGATAGTTTTACCAGGTGAATATATATTATAGGTAGGTGAGATTGAACCAGGGATAATAATAAACAAAGAAGAAAGTACCCAACCATGTAGTCAATATCATTCTTTAAAGAGTCTAACTAGGATGTCTGAAACCCATCTTCTGATGATATTATTGTAAAATATAAGCACAACAGATCTATGAAACAAAGACAACAATTACTAGAGGTTCATGTGGCAAATGATATGTTAAAACACTGATGCAAAAGGTTTGCAGCAGTTCATGCATTATCATAAACTCATAAGATAATTACAATGTGTGACAATGGCTACAATAAGCCAAGCAATCTGAATTCCAGAGAGGTCATTCGAATCGAATGCATGAGAGTGGCTTACTTGGAATTTAACACCACTCGACACATCAGTTAAACACTTAACTACTATGAAACTGACTCTAACAGTCTCTGAAATCGTCTAACTAAATCCAGAACTCAACTGAATTCCCAAAAATAGGGGAGGACTCCTTTCTGTTTGTAGTTAACTCAATATTAGGTGAAAATAACACCGTATGAAGTCAACCAGTGTAGTAGGGTGCCTTCTAGTCTCCAGTTGGCTGAATAAATTAGTAAATGTCGTTAGTTGGACTGAGTGGGGCCCTTTAGTCATGTAAATCACTCCCTGAATGATGGAGGATGCCTAGTTAACTGATAATGATGGACCAGTTGACTCCTCGAATGTAGGAGGAGGCCCAGTTTACTGAAACTAGGATCTACTGATGATGTAAGCACATGATTGAGTCATAATACTTGGGATAAGTGGAAAATAAAGATGTGAAGCTCAAATAAATGATGTGTGGTTGGAAAATGCTCCAAAATCCCCCTTAATCTAATCTCATGTGGAGGAGTACAAAATAATAAAAGGGCCCTAGCAACAAAGGCCATAGGTCACCCAGTACAGAAATAATCCTATAAATGCTAAAAAAATCTAAGTGAGGAAAGAGGAAGAAACCTAGTGGGAAAGAAACCCCCCCCTCAAACTGAACACTGAAGGATATAATTTTTCCTCAACATAGTAGAAATCACCCCCAACAGTGAACATATGTAAGAGAACTTCTTCTCAGTTAAGCTCTTGGTGAAGATGTCTACAATTTTCTCTTTTGTAGGGTAATATTGCAGTACAATAGCTTTGTCATGCACAAGCTCTCGGATGTAGTGCATGGGGATATCGATATGCTTGGTCCTCTGTCTCTAAACTAGATCCATAAAGATCTTGATAGCACTCTGATTGTCACAAAGATGATAGTAGAAGTGGTGCTACCAATATCAAACTCTGCTAGAATGCCCTGCAACCAAACTTCCTGAATGCAAGCATTGACTGCTCCTCGATACTCTGCCTCTGCTGAAGATAAGGAAATGGTAGCCTGATTTTTGCTTTACCAGCAAATAGGCCCTGTTCCCATCATGAAAACATATCCAGAAGTGGACTTCTGATCAATGCTATCACCCACCCAATCTGAATCAATGAATCCAACCAAGTCAAGATCGGAATCCACGGCATAGTGTATGCCAAAATGTCTTGTACCTTGCACATAGTGCAAGATCCTTTTGGCTACCTTCCAGTGAATCTCGTGGGGATGTTGTAGGTACCTTGACACAACACTCACAGAATAATAAATATTAGGCCTAGAGTGCATCAGATACAAAATACTACCAATCAACTATCTATATAGTGTAGAATCCACCAATGGTGTAGAATTAGCATCCTCAAGAATGATTCCAGAGACGAATGGGAATGGTGCCACTTTACATTCTGCCATATTGAAATTATTTATCAGGTACAAAGCATATTTTGACTGAGATATCATAATCCCATCAAAATTCTGAGTGATCTCAAGACCAAGAAACTACCTCAATAGGCCTAAATTACTCATATTGAATGCTTGGTGTAGAGCAGTTTTTATAGTGCCAATCGAAGCAAGACTACTGTTGTTCAGGATTTATACCTTATAGTGAGGAGCAGTGTCATGTCCCAAATTTGGCATTGGGTCACAATGGCCTAATCACATTAGACCTATTCATTAGAGTTTGTCAAATTGATGCTAAAGGTCAAATAATTGCCAAGGAGGAAAATTACTAGTTTCCTAGGTTTGGGGTGGAAGCTTTGGGATTTGGAATAATGGGGATAATAAATGATGTTTGAACATTAGAATGGAATAAATATTTAATAAAGGAGCTAAATAAATATATACAAGTGAAAATCAAAGTGGCATTTCATGATGAAGACACATGGAGGAAGTGGGACCCACATATGGCTAGATTTCCCCACTACATTTGGCATCATTCTCTCACCAATTCGAATTCAAGGTGAATGGTAACATACTTGGGGGAGTCCAAAAGGTATTATTCATTGCATGACTCATCCAAGGTCGAAATATAGAGGAAGAGTAACTCCCATGGAAGAGGAAGAGGCAATTTGGAGCTAGTGAGACACTTGGGCTAGATTCCCTAGCTCTATGACAACAATGATGAAGATGCTATGACACCTATGACACAAATCAGACCTGAAGGCTGACATATGACATATATGACATGTCAGGGCTAAAACTAGACTCCAAGAGGGCGCTCAAGGGTGTTAGGGCAGCTAAGATGCTTCCACATGTGATTTGGTGGAAGTGGGAGACTAGGAATTGTTGTACAAGTGGCGTTCTTTGGAATCTCTTCCCAACTTGAGTTGGCATGAGTCTCTTGGAAGGAATTCGACCCATGGAGGACATTAGAAGTTTATAAATGTCAATAACAAAGAAGGAAACCAGCTTTTGATCATTTGTAGAATTTGCAATTGCATTTGTGAAGAGGGAGAGCTAGTGGATGACTAGTTTCTTACCTTAGCCAATTTCGAGGGTGAAAGATTCCCATCCAAGTTGGCAATTGGAAAGGCCATTCAGAACTTTCATTTGGAGCTTTAATGGATTCTTTATTTGCAGGTGTATGCTACAGGGCAGATCATGGTTTCTTCTATTGCAGCTCACTCCTTCAACCATTTCCAGTTTTGATGGCATATTCTTGACCCTTGAGGGAGGGCATTTTTGGTGAGCTATTGTACTCTTTGGGGGAGCTTCTAATGACCCATTTATTTTGTAATATGAATTAAATACTCTGTTCTTCATCTCCAAAAATTTTCAGGTCGAAATTCCAATTAGAAATGTATAAATCTCATTTTTAATGGAAGAACAATGTCATTTCCCCACTACCTTGTTGTGAGCCAATGTATTGATGATGATTTCGAATGAATGGATGATTCTCTGATATATTTGTGATAAATATACTGCCATGGATGTATTATAAAAGTTTCATGTGCTGTACTTGAGCATTTGAAGCATTTTTACTCAGTTTAATTGCATTGGGAGAAGAAATAGTGCCATTTCCCCAAGGGTCGAATTGGGGATTTTTGCAGTTGAATGGGAGAGGGTGAGAACAGTTGTAATAAACCATTAATGGTGCATATGATACCTTAATAACATACTTAACACATTACATACCTCTTTTCATAAATTTGAGTGGGTTTGGAGGCATTTGGGAAGCCATTTTCAGTACTTACCTTAGGGGGATTTGAACCCCAAATTACTAGTAAAATTGCATACTTGGTCCAGAATCTTAAGAGAGTTTGCAGAGGTCTTTTGGTGGACATATGTTATCCTTGAACATCATATTCAATTCCTAATATCATTCATAAACCTTCCTTGAATATTTGAAGGCATTTGGAGTCAATTTGAGACCTAGAGACCAATACTAGTCAAAGGGAAATCACTAGTAAAGTTACCTACATTGACCAGAATTGAAAGAGTATTTGCAGAAGTGTTTTAAAGGTACAAAGGCATCCCTGAAGCACATATTTATGTTATAATATCATTCATATACCTTCTCAGAAGATTTGGGATCATTTGGGGCAAATTTGGGACCTAGAGAGTGAAACTAGTCAAAGGTCGAACCAAGGAAAAAAGGTGGAAAATTGCAATTTTAATAAAATTCCTAACAAGGGACATTACAGTGGTATCAGAGCATGGTCCTTGCACCTGTGTATTAGGTACATACATTCAAGAATAATTGGCAGCCATGTCTTACTATTATGATGAATCCTATGAGTACAATTCTTATGATGAATATGCAGATGCTTATGAGCAATATGAAGCAGAATGTGAATGGTATGAGGAAAAGGTGCCATCATGCAACACTTCTTACAATTTCAAGAGAAATGAAGATTATTCTTATGACTTTAAATCTGATGAATATGAATGTGTCACACCAACCAAGGATAATTCTATGAGTGAGTTCCAAAGATGGAGAGCAAATTATAAAACCTTGCCCCAGCAATATCAAAAATATCAAGAATATCTTGCTTCGAGCAAAAATACACAAAATGCCATGTCTTTTGAGTACTATGCTGAACATGTTTTTGAAAATAGGCCCAAAAATGAAGATGTGGAGTTAGTGAAGAAAGGTTTATGCCCTTCTTGTAAGAACCCTTGGAGCGAGTATCATATATGTGTGCATGAAATGATGTCCTCTTTGATGAGATCTTTTGAGATTTATTCAAGAAGGGATTCCAAATATACCGATCCTAAGGAAAAGAAGGAGAAAAATGAAGAGACATCACAAGAGCATGAAGAAGATTCTATTGAAAATATGGAAGATCATTTCGAGACACCTTCTAGCTTATACATGAACCAAAGAGCATCTACTGATGGATGCTTAAACTATGAAGGAGTACCTACTGATGGGTGCTCACACCTCTATGTTGGTAACATAGAGATCACTTTTGAAAGTGTTGCTGCAAGCCCAAGTTCCATTAAGCATGATAATGAAGACCTTGTAGCAGTTGAAGAAGAACCAAGATCAACTTCCCCATCACCACTTGAGCTTCATGAAGTTGGTCCAAGCAAAAATGAAGAAGATGAGGAGGTTCATTTGCAAGAGCCTCATTTTCTTGAAGGGTCCTTAAAGATGAATGAAAAGAAGATCCAAGAGTCCCTCAGCATTCTCCATGAGACTCAAGCATTGGTGTCAAATTCTTGTTGGAGAGCTACTTCATTGGAGGAAACATCCTTCCTTGAAGATATGGAGAAGATTCAAAGAGCAATGTGCCACATCAAAGGTAATTTCATGTCTTTGCTTTTTGATAGAAACCATTTGTTTGAGCTTAATGAATTGTTACATGATGCATACTTGAAGAATAATGAGGATATTCATAAGCTCACAATTCAAAATGAGCAACTTCTTGAAAAGTTGCAAGATACTTGTTTTTCCTCCTATGTTTCAGATTGTCAAATGGTAGATTGTTTGGAGGATTCTCATGACATGGTGGATCATGAGAAATGTGAAAATTTGAATGTTCTTGATGTGTTTGAAGATGAACTTGAAGAAATCCAAACACTTGATGTGGTGGAAGAGGAATTTGAATTGCCTCTTGATGAAGGTTATGCAATTTTTAAAGAAGAGCATGATTCCTCTACATTGGAACCAAACTATGACAAAGAGTTCACACTTTTGAAGGAGCTGCACGATACTACCCATATGGATCCTTCCCATGATGAAACTTCTGTACTTTTTGATCATTTGGGTGATTTGGTTCATTCTCCTACATCCTACAATTCCATGTTTTGCAACATTAGTCTCAATGAAGTATGGGTGAAAGGGTTCTTTTTGATGGTGCCACATGAGGAGTATGGAACTCCTAGATTTACTTTTTATGATGATAGGGTTGGAGCACATTCTTATTCACATTTGCAGCAACATTATTTGTCACTTTATGATGATGCAAATCTACATGGATGCACCTATGATATGCATTTGAGTCACTTGAAGAATCATGGTTTTTTTTACTCAACACTTGATTCATTTGATGTTGGACGAACTTCATCCAACACTTGGGAGAATAGATTTATGATTGGAGAACATTTTTGTTGCAAGACACATACTTTGTTATATCTTTATGACTCTTACATTCAGGGATGTATGGGTGAGACTTCTTTGAGTCATTTGAAGTCTCCTTGTTTTTTCTGCTCACTATTTGGTTCAGATTTTAGTGGAGATTCTTCATTCACTTCTTGGATGAAAGAATACATGGTTGAATATTTTGATGCATGTCACATCCTTTTGGAGCAGCATTATAGGACATGGGATCCTCACCTATGTCATTGGAGCAGATTTGATTGGTCACTTGAAGCTTGTATGCACTTGGAAAATGGTGGTCTACTTGCTTGGAGGTATAAGCACTTTCATGACTCTTTGATTAAGCATATCCTTGATGTACATTTTCATTATGTTGTTATGTACTTTGATGATATATATTTGGTACTCATGATGTTTGGAAGGATGCATACAAGAAAATGGGATCCAAGAATCCTCTTAACTAATGGTGTGGGTTGGAGAGCACTCTTAATTATTGGGGTGCAATACAAGCAATGGGACCCTGGAATAATTTTTATCTCATTGGTTTCAAATTTTTTTGGGGGAAACAAGCAGTATGGGAGATGGATTTCCCCACTTAATAAAGTGATTTTTATCAGAGTAGTGCAACAGCAAGCATGGTGGTTCCTCTCTAAAATCTTCAAGGAAACTCAAAGACTCAAGGTTGGGCAATTCAATGGCAACTTCAAAGAATTATACAGAAAGCAGGTTCTTCAACACCCATGTTTAAAATTGCTTGAGGACAAGCAATATTGGGAAGGGAGGATTTGTCATGTCCCAAATTTGGCATTGGGTCACAATGGCCTAATCACATTAGACCTATTCATTAGAGTTTGTCAAATTGATGCTAAAGGTCAAATAATTGCCAAGGAGGAAAATTACTAGTTTCCTAGGTTTGGGGTGGAAGCTTTGGGATTTGGAATAATGGGGATAATAAATGATGTTTGAACATTAGAATGGAATAAATATTTAATAAAGGAGCTAAATAAATATATACAAGTGAAAATCAAAGTGGCATTTCATGATGAAGACACATGGAGGAAGTGGGACCCACATATGGCTAGATTTCCCCACTACATTTGGCATCATTCTCTCACCAATTCGAATTCAAGGTGAATGGTAACATACTTGGGGGAGTCCAAAAGGTATTATTCATTGCATGACTCATCCAATGTCGAAATATAGAGGAAGAGTAACTCCCATGGAAGAGGAAGAGGCAATTTGGAGCTAGTGAGACACTTGGGCTAGATTCCCTAGCTCTATGACAACAATGATGAAGATGCTATGACACCTATGACACAAATAAGACCTGAAGGCTGACATATGACATATATGACATGTCAGGGCTAAAAATAGACTCCAAGAGGGCGCTCAAGGGTGTTAGGGCAGCTAAGATGCTTCCACATGTGATTTGGTGGAAGTGGGAGACTAGGAATTGTTGTACAAGTGGCGTTCTTTGGAATCTCTTCCCAACTTGAGTTGGCATGAGTCTCTTGGAAGGAATTCGACCCATGGAGGACATTAGAAGTTTATAAATGTCAATAACAAAGAAGGAAACCAGCTTTTGATCATTTGTAGAATTTGCAATTGCATTTGTGAAGAGGGAGAGCTAGTGGATGACTAGTTTCTTGCCTTAGCCAATTTCGAGGGTGAAAGATTCCCATCCAAGTTGGCAATTGGAAAGGCCATTCAGACCTTTCATTTGGAGCTTTAATGGAGTCTTTATTTGCAGGTGTAAGCTACAGGGCAGATCATGGTTTCTTCTATTGCAGCTCACTCCTTCAACCATTTCCAGTTTTGATGGCATATTCTTGACCCTTGAGGGAGGGCGTTTTTGGTGAGCTATTGTACTCTTTGGGGGAGCTTCTAATGCCCCATTTCTTTTGTAATATGAATTAAATACTCTGTTATTCATCTCCAAAAAGTTTCAGGTCGAAATTTCAAGTAGAAATGTATAAATCTCATTTTTAATGGAAGAACAATGTCATTTCCCCACTACCTTGTTGTGAGCCAATGTATTGATGATGATTTCGAATGAATGGATGATTCTCTGATATATTTGTGATAAATATACTGCCATGGATGTCTTATAAAAGTTTCATGTGCTGTACTTGAGCATTTGAAGCATTTTTACTCAGTTTAATTGCATTGGGAGAAGAAATAGTGCCATTTCCCCAAGGGTCGAATTGGGGATTTTTGCAGTTGAATGGGAGAGGGTGAGAACAGTTGTAATAAACCATTAATGGTGCATATGAGACCTTAATAACATACTTAACACATTACATACCTCTTTTCATAAATTTGAGTGGGTTTGGAGGCATTTGGGAAGCCATTTTCAGTACTTACCTTAGGGGGATTTGAACCCCAAATTACTAGTAAAATTGCATACTTGGTCCAGAATCTTAAGAGAGTTTGCAGAGGTCTTTTGGTGGACATATTTTATCCTTGAACATCATATTCAATTCCTAATATCATTCATAAACCTTCCTTGAATATTTGAAGGCATTTGGAGTCAATTTGAGACCTAGAGACCAATACTAGTCAAAGGGAAATCACTAGTAAAGTTACCTACATTGACCAGAATTGAAAGAGTATTTGCAGAAGTGTTTTAAAGGTACAAAGGCATCCCTGAAGCACATATTTATTTTCTAATATCATTCATATACCTTCTCATAAGATTTGGGATCATTTGGGGCAAATTTGGGACCTAGAGAGTGAAACTAGTCAAAGGTCGAACCAAGGAAAAAAGGTGGAAAATTGCAATTTTAATAAAATTCCTAACAAGGGACATTACAAGCAGACACTACCAATTGAAGGGGAATTGACAGGTAAACACATTGATTATGTTGCAATTAGTTCCTACTAAAGAAAGAGATCTAGATTGAGATAAATACCTCTTTATCGAAGGTTGATCCTAGCTTTCGCTTGGCCTCTCGCTTGATCTCCCACTTGATCCTCTGCTTGACGAACCTGCAACACAAATGATACATTCCTCAGTGTATCTTGAATATAATAACAATGATGAAAGCATAAACAACTTTAAACATCACATATAACAAGATAATAATACAAATGAATGCACAATCTATTAGACGCTTGATTTGGGACAGGAAGGGTGTTTCGACCTTTTTATTGTCAAAAAAACAAGAATCAGTACAATATACCTAACGTGTTGAGATGTTTCTGCAACCGGATCCTAGGCTCCTGCTCTTCACTCTAACTCGGGAATTCGTCCAGCGTAACAATGCTCAAAGCAAACTTTCTAGGTCCCTCTCTCATGGATCCTCCTTGTATTTATGGGACAAGGTAGGCAGTTTAGATCGAGAGGTGGTTGGATTGGGAGGTTGGGGAAGTTGCAGAACCAACTTCAACTAATCCCAGTTCGTCAACTTAATATATTTTTTGATTTCATATTAAGATGTGCACGATTTTCTTCAAGGCACAGTAGCACACAATATGATACTTTAGTGTTTAACAACATGTGTTTGTAGCTTTTATGAGGTGTGCGCTAGTTTCACTTGAGTAAAGTAGGGAATACTAGCAGATGTGCATTGTTCTTCTGCCCACATAGTAGCACACATGTCAAAATGGAGGTGAAAATAGGGGTTTTCTCAGCTGATGAGGGTAGTTCTGGTCCATACATCACCTAAGGCAATCTAGCTCTTCAATCCATGTTGTCCTTTTGTGTGATCAACAACGTAATGTGATCATAGATGGAGAAGTGCATATTTGACCTATAACAGATGGCCCCTAATGTGTGAGGTTAGAGGGAAGCGATGGACGAAATACATTATAATTACAAGTAAGAGGAGGAGCAAGAAACTGCAGAACCAAGTCACAAAAACACCTGAAACAACGATCAAGGTCAGCGAGCAATCACAATCTTGACATCATATAGATGTGTAGCATGATACAATATGATCTCCAATACATAACTAGGAGATGTATATATAGAGCATGGCCACTGAAATACAAGCGTGGATCGATGTCAAAAGAGAGATCATGGCCATAACAACAAGCTGGATCTATGTCTCATGAAGAGCCAAAATGAGTGAGGCTCAGTCTTGCGTAGCTTTGGTGATAACATAAATATGGTGATGCTATCATAGTCCCAAGGTCTTCATCCAAAAAATACAAGGTACAAACCCTAACCATGCGAATAAATGAACTGAAGTCGAACATGGGGGTATCATTTGTTTACCGGTCATTGATGTATACCGTTAACAAATGCGAGGACTTCCATTGATAATGATAATGGGGTCTAAGGTACCTAGTATGATCCAACAAGTGTGAATAAGAGGACTTGAAGTCAAACACTTAAGAAACCTGTCGAATAAGAGACATTGATGTATTCCCATTTATTCAACAGCAAGGGAAACTACCACTAATGACTGCAATCCCCAAGGTACTAACCGAAACTCTAGACTTCATTCCCATAGCATAATGAGCTGAGGTCGATGGGAAGAAATCCGATGGAAGGGAGGCCTTAATGCATCCTCCATCATCCAAACACGAGGAACACTCACAGGTATGAGCTAATGTGGAGTAGGACAATTAACAAGATGAAATAGACTGACACCAGGATGGCCGACACATGAAGTCAAGGTAAACTGCATAATGGCCGACATAGGTTGTATCCTTGAACAGTGAGCACGACATAATAGTGACTTAGGCAGTTTTCAACATGAAGGGGAAATGATATAAGCCTACAATGTAGGAGACATTAACAAACCCTCCATATGGTTGGAAGAATAACCAACCAGGGGAGTAAGACTCGGAGATCGGGTTCACCCTAAGGTCAAAAACTAATACCCAACTGAAATGATAGACTCAAGTAGGTGTTGTGTTCAAGGACATGACTGACTTAACTGCCTTTGAAACTGAAAAGATGCGATATACCCTTCTTATCCCTTGTTCTTTTTGGTAAAATAATGCCCTTCTTGTTGTTTTAATGAGTCTAAGAAAGATAGAAAACTCAATAAGTCCAACCATGTAAGAGTTTAACGAGCCCATGGGAGGAAGACTCAGGACCTTCTTCATTGTTTACAGAGTTCGAAGAAGAGATAGAAGAATACTCTATAATACTGATATATGGATTTTAATATCAAGCCGAGATCTGTTTTTGCTCGTCGGTGTTTTCAATTTTAAGGAGTCTGAAAAACTTAAACAATAACTCCATACACCTACTCGTGGATTTTAATATAGAGCCCAAGTAGGTTAATGCTCGTCGATGTTTTCCTATTTATAGAGTTTGAAAAACTTAAACAATCCTCTATTTACCCTCTCGTGGATTTCACATTGAGCCCGAGTAGGTGAATGCTCACTTGGTGTTTTCATGTTTTGAGAGCCCGAAAAACCTAAAGAAGGCTCCAAAAGGCCCTTTTTCGTATAGTTAGTCTCCTCCCCCGAAAAAGTTTAAAACAATGAGAGAAGAACTCTTCTAGCCACGTATGACTAGAGTATTCCTTTTTCGTTAATAATCCGCAAAGGTTCGGAAAAGGGTTAAAATTATACCTAAGTGGATGGACCTTCAATTCCTTTAACGAGCTTGAAAAGACCAAGTTTGCTCGGCAATATTGTTTAGTTTTTCATAGTCAAAACAAGAGCTTGAAACAACTTAAAAGACAGCTTCTAGGATTGTATGTTCATGACCTGCCAAAGAATAGGATCTCAACAATCACATTAGTAACTGTTGATAGGAATAAAATGTAAAATTATAAACAAATTTACAAAATATACAACTTTAATACAGTAAAAGCACCGATACCTAAGCATAATACTTCTTCAGGTAGAGCCCATTTCTAGGCTCCAACAACTTATTACCTTCATAATCTGTTAACTCGTATGCACCTTTCTTCAATACTTTGGAAACTATGTAGGGGCTGAGCCACATGGATTTAAACTTGCCAGCTCCTAAAGGTTCCTTGTCCTGATCCCAGAGCAGAACAAGATCTCCTTCAAGAAACACCCTAGGTCTGACAGACTTATCATACTGTCCTTTAACTCGGTTCTTATGTACCTCATTTGTTGTAGGTGCATCATGGCACTGTTCATCCAGATGTTCTAAATGCAACAAACGTTCTTCCAAATCTGAAGTGTCTGGTAATAGTTGTACAACTAACTTTAACGAAGGAATCTCACATTCAACTGGAATGACTGCCTCTATCCCATGTACCAGTTGGAAAGGAGAGAACCCAGTAGCAGTCTTTGCATTGGCTTGGTAGGCCCAAAGAGCAGGATATAGAATAATGTGCCAAATACTTCTACTGGCATTAACAGTCCTTTGTAAGATAGTCTTCAAAGTTTTATTGACTGCTTCGACCTGACCATTCGCCTGCAGATAAATTGAAGATGAATGTTCCTGTCGAAAACCTAACATGGTGTACAGATTGGTCATCATGTTGTTTTGAAAATGGAAACCGTGATCAGTCACGATCTCTTTGGGTATACCAAATCTTGCAATGATTTGGTTAAAGACAAAATAAGCAGTCGTTTCTCTATCCGCTTTAACAGTAGGCATTGCCTCGGCCCACTTGGTGAAGTAGTCGATGGTAACAATTATATGATGATGGCCTCCAGATGAGACTGGATTACAATTCATAAAACCAACCCCCCATTTGGTGAAGGGTCCTGCTGTTATTATGGGATGAAGAGGAGCTGGGTGTGCTCGCAACTTATTGGTGAAAAACTGACATTTTTGGTAGTGTTTGACAGCTTCCACACAATCTTTGAAGATTGTAGGCCAAAAATACCCTGCACGCAGTATTTTCTGGGTTGTTTCCAACCCAAGAAGATGACCCCCATAAGCTCCACCATGGGCATCATTCAATACTGATTCTGCTTCCTCCAAAGTTAAACAATGACGTAAGATGGAATCTACCCCACGTCTGTACAAAGTGTCAGAAATAATGAGGTAATTCTTTGCATGAGTCTTAAGCTTGCGTCGTTCATCCTTAGAGAAAGTGGTGGGACACCTCAAAGTCCGGAGATATACTAGGATATCCCCATACCATGGGTCAGAGGATGCGATGAGAAAGATATGTTCATCCGGGAATGATGATTCTTCCTCAACATGCCCTATGTCACTAGGAAATTTTGAAATCAGTTCAGTGAAAACCAGTGATTTCTTTGATTTGGCGGACTGAAAAACCAAATCAAATTCTTGCAGGATGACAATCCATGTATTAAAGTTCCCCATGATTATTCGTTGAGTAAGAACATATTGGAAAGGATTGACCTCCACAACCATAGTGGTAGTACGCAACAATATGTAGTGACATAGTCTCTGAACCGCATAGACCGCAGCTAATGCCAACTTCTCTACATGAGAATACTTGATCTCAGGAGCTATTAGAGCACGCGACAGATAATAAATGGCATGCTCTTGGAGCATGCCATCCTCCTGAACCAGTACTATGCTAATTGTAGATACTGATGCATCCAAATATAGAAGGAAATCCTTCATATAGTCTGGCGGGCTTAACAAGGGGGCTGAAAGTAATTCCTTTTTCAAGGCCTCAAACGATGCTTGAGCAACCTCCCACAAAAAGTAGGTATCTTGTTTAAGCAGTCTCATGAAAAATTTTGTAATCTTAGCATAGTTAATGATAAAGCGTCTCAAGAAGTTGGACATGCCCTGCAGACTTTGAAGTTGTCTTAGGGTTCGAGGAGTAGGTAGATTTATAATCACCTCAACTTTTAATGGATCCACCATTATGCCACGATTGGATACTATGAAACCCATTAGTCATCCAGATTCGACACAGAATACACATTTATTCGGATTCAATCGAATCTTGTAGTATCTGCACTTTTCAAACACGAGTCTTAAATGATCAAGATGCTCCTGTCTCTTATGAGATCGTGCTAGGAGATCATCAAGATAAGGTTCAACCATGTGCTTGATGTCATGAAAAGAAAAATTCATTGCTCGCTAGAAAGTAGCTCCATCATTCTTCAAACCAAACGGCATCTTCCGATAGGAAAAGGTGCCCCAAGGACAAATAAAGGTTCTCTTATGTTGGTCTTCAGGTTTAATCTGTATCTGATTATATCCTAAAAACCTGTCCATGAAGGAAAAAATTTCATGGCCTACACACGCATTAGTGATCTGATCTATGAATGGTGTGGGATTAGCCAACTCCTCCTTCACCCTTTCTAGCTCCACTAGTGCCTCCACTAGCCGACCAGTGATAGCAGGGTTTACATATTGGTCAGCAGGGTTTACATCTTGATTAGCAGGGTCCCATTGGTCATCATCCTGTTCCTCAGGTATGGTTGGGTCATCCTGGTCTACCCAATCGTCATCATCATCAGATACGTCGTGAATTATTGGGATGGGATCCCTCTCTACCTCCTTTTCATGCTTGATTTTGGGTGGCTTTGTGAACCTTTTGCTTCGTCGCTTTGGCCCTTGCTCGCTGGTGGAAACACCTAATCCCTTTTGGCAGGAGCCATCTCATGAATGCTTAATTTTTATCAAAGTATCAGCCACACTGTCTAGGTCGATTTTTCTCTTAGCTCCTGATGTAGAAGCGGTCTTGTCTTTTGGCCCAGAAGCTAGGGGTATGCCAACAGTAGGTGTACCCTTCATTCTCTGTACATCCTCAGTTGAGATTATGACAAAATCCTCCCATGAAAGTTTTGGAACCTGTACTGTTAACTCTTCACGAATTATCAACTTGATTAGCCCATGGTGGGCTAACGCATCCTCTTTTCCTTCAACAACTTTTTTGCTCATTTCTCCCAAAGACAGGAGAAGATAATAAGGAACACTGATGTTGTTGTTTGGCATGATGTGGCTCATGTGCCTCAGAAGTTCCAGAAATCAGAACTGGAAGAGAGGGACATAGCTGTACATGTTACATATTTCTAAACAACAACAGCTACTTTGTCCCAAGGTGTTGGCATAGTGACCCTCTTGACTCCATTTTTGTCTTCTTCGTAAGCTTCTTCAGGTCCGAAGAAAGTCGCCTTTGCACTCGGGTTGGCTTCCCTGTCTTCCCTGGCCTAGTGTAGACCCATAGGTAGCTCAGTGTATTTTGCATTTGCCTCCTCATCTAGTCTGATATGTAGGCCCCTAACCCGGGTGACGAATTGTTCATCTTTGATATGATTCAAGTTTCTTGCGAATTCTAAAGCCACCTTTGTATTAGACCCTCTCAGCCTTGATATGAAGGACATCCAACCCGCATTATGGAGGATTGATAGAACCCTTGGGTTTTCATAAATGGATCTCTGATCCTCTGGTTCACTCTTTTTGAACCCCTTTGTCATCTTGAACTTTCTACTAAAATCAGCAAAATGAAAACTTTGAGCATGGTTGACTTACCTCAACTAGCCGAGATTGATTCAAAGGTTCGAAGGTAGCTTGCTGGCTGAGTGACAACGCAAACTTTCAGTTTTCCTTCTTCTAGAGAGATCTTATTTCAAAACTGGGTCTTTTTTTGTAGACTATGCCGTCTTATTTAGTTGTTCTCACACACCTCTCCCGATCATTTCAAATCGTACTTGCCACCTTACACATTCGTTTCCATTATTTATCCCTGCATTTCTTTCCATAATTGTGCATTACACTTTTGCTATGATCATTGGGAAATATGGTGGCTGGATGCAGAGATTGTTATTCTGACATTCCGAAAGTGGGTAATAATGAGTTTGTGAGGTAATCTGAACCTTTCCACTGACTTAACGTGAAAGTTGTCCTCAGCTTCAGAAATAACCGTTTTGTGGGATGATGATTTGACCTTGAAAATAAAACAATGAGTTTTAGAGATTACCTTGTTATGCTTAGCGTACTTGAGTGCATGACGTGGCTTCATTTGATGGGCGCTGCATTCTATATTAGTTTTCGGCATTGTCTGTAGTTATTTTAGGCATGTCAGTAGTTACGTGTGTATGCCTTCATTCAGCTAGTTCTTTCGAAAATGTTGTATCTACATGCTTTGAATTTTGCTTTTATTCTCAGCATTGAGTTCGAAATATTCTTGAACCTGCTGACTTGATTTTTGCATGATTTTACTAGCTTACTTGAACAGTTGGCTGGCTCACTTGATTATTGCTACCTGGCTCGCTTGATGTGCTACCTGGATCGCTTGATTTGCTACCTGTAATATGCGTGTTGGTTCTTCATGGGGATATATGTTATCTGCAATTCATTTGTGATAACCTTGAGTGAATCATATTTCAATTTTTTATTTCCAATTCATTTGATTTTATTATATTTCTTCATCATTTTTTTTCATTTTTCTCTTTTTTTCATTTTTTTCATTTTTTTTATTTTCTTCTTTTTTTTCATTTTTTTTTCTCTTTTTTTTTAGTAACTGAAGATTAGTTACACTTGATGTTCTCTATCAGCATTAGATTTTGCTGGTAGAGTATCTCTGTGAATTCTTCTTTGGACTGTGGTGTTTTGTAGATTTTTAATATGTGTCCATTCACCAACATGGGGAATCTTTCTTCATCTATTGTTGTAATTATGATAGCTCCATTGTCATAGATATTTTCATTGATCTGTAGGGTCTGAGCCATCTAGTTGTTAGTTTTCCTTTGAAAGTGTGGAACCTGGAGTCATAAAGTAGTGCCAATTCACCTTCCTTGAACTTTTTCTTCTTTATGTGTGAGTAATGCCACTTATTCCTTTGCTGTTGGATGATTTCAGTATGGCCAAGTGCTTGATGATGTTGCTCATCCAGTTGATTTAATTGTAGCATGCGTTCCTATTGGATGTCCGAAAGTTCCATATTTAACTGTGATGCAATTCTCAATATCTTGATTTCAAATTCAATGGGCAGCATAACTTTCTTTCCATAAACTAGCTCATATGGGGTGAAGCCTGTTGTTGTTTTCCATGTGGTATTATAAGCCCAAACTACTTCACTTAATCTGTCTGCCCAATCTCGTTTGTGGAGTTGCACTGTCTTTGTCAAAATCCTTTCTAATTCTCTGTTGGTTACCTTAGCTTGACCATTAGCTTGAGGGTGATAGGAGGAGTACTGTCTATGTTTAACATTGTTTCTTCGAAGAAAGTCTTCTATTAGATTTGATGTAAACTGTGGGCCTTGATCAGAAACTATCTCTCTTGGGACTCCAAATCTGTGGAAGATTTGCTGAGTGAAAAATTTTGCCACATTGGTTTCATTTGCTGCAGCAAGTGTTGCTACCTCAGTCCACTTTGTAAGGTAGTCAGTGCATACTAGAATGTATCTTTTCTTATTTGACTATGGATTGATTGGACCAACCGAATCAAATCCCCATTTCTCGAATGCTTCTAAGGAGATTTGTGGGTTGAGAGGCATTTCGTATCTTTGTGTAGGCTTCCCCATTCGTTGGGAGTCATCACAGTGTGAAACATATTCATAGGCATCCTTGTGGAGTGTTGGCCAATAATACCATGTTTGCAAAATTTTATAGGTTGTCCTTTTTGCAGCATAGTGTCCTCCACATGGATCATTGTGAGTGGCATGCATTATGTCATGCACTTCGTCTTCTCTAATGCATCTTCTTAGTATTTGATCTAGCCCTTTTTTTAAGAGCATTCCCACTATCCATATGTAAATGGCACTCTGTCTAATGACTTTATTCTTCTCTTTGTAACTGTAATGTGCTGGAAATCTCCCAGTCACTAAATAGTTTTCTATGTCAGCAAACAATGGGCTCCTTGTGGAGATTGCAAAAAGATGCCCACCAGGAAAATTGTCATTTACCACTTCATTGTCTTGTCCATGGGTGAGCCTAGACAGAAAATCAGTCACTACGTTGTGTTTGCCTGGCTTATCCAAAATTGTAATGTCAAACTCTTGTAGGAGGAGTAACCATCTAATGATTCGAGCACTTGTATTAGGTTTGTTCATGAGATACCTTATTGCTGAATGGTCTATATGGACAAAAAATTGGTACCCAGTTATGTAGTACCTGAATTTGTTAATGGCATGCATGACAACCAAAAAATCCTTCTTTGTGACAGTATAATTTAATTTTGCTCCTGCCAAATTTTTACTGATATAATATATAACATAGGGATTCTTCTCTCTTTCTTATCCAAGGACAGATCCAATGGCCTTATCTGATGCATCTGAGTGGATGTGGAATGGAAGTTCCCAATCTAGTCCTTAGAGGACTGGAGTTGAAATTGTTTTCTCTTTTAGTTTGTCAAATAATAGCATACAATGTTTTGACCATATGAATTCTATGTCTTTTGTGAGAAGAGCAAACATTGGTGCAACAATTTTGCTATAACTCTCAATGAACCTTCTATAGTATCCTATTTGTCCAAGAAAGCTTCTCATATCCCTTTGCTTCACAGGTGGTGGTAGTGTCCTGATGACTGTGACTTTTTCCTGATCAACCTCAATTCCTCTCTGTGAAATATGGTGGCCAAGCACGATGCCCTCTTCCATGATCATTATGTATTTATCGTTGCTGAGGCATAAGCTCATCTCAATACATTTTTTCAAAACCATTTCTAGATGTTTTAGTGCTTGGTCAAAATTCTGTCCATAGGGTGTGAAGTCATCCATGTAGACCTCCATTTATTCATTAATAAAATTAGAGAAGATACTTAGGATTGCCCTCTGAAATGCTGCTGGGGCATTACAGAGCCCAAAGGGAAGCACTCTGTATGCATAAGTGCCCCATGGGCATGTGAATGATGTTTTGTCCTAATCAGTTGGGTGAATGAGGATTTGATTGTACCCACTGAAGCCATCCAAAAATGAGAAATATTTGTTCCCAGCTAATGTGTCCAATACTTGATCGATAAATGGAAGAGGAAAGTGATCTTTCTTGGTTGATTTATTGAGCTCTATGTAGTCCACACAAATCCTCCACTTTCCTCCTTTTTTAGGAACTATGACCAGTGGTGATACCCATTCACTATCTGAGATTGGGTATATAAACCATGCATCTAACATCTTTTGTAATTCTAGCTTGACTATGTCTTTTAATGTTGGGTTCATTCTTCTCTGCGGTTGCCTGATAAGAACAACACCTTCCTTTATGTAGATATAATGTTTACAGATGTCTGGGTGGATAACTTTCATGTCAGTATACGTCCATGCAAAGGCTTTGTTGTTGTCTGACAGTACCTTTAGTAATTTCTGTTCTTGTCCTAGCTCCAGATTGAAGTTAATATTAATTGTCCTACCAGGAATTATCTCAACTGTTTTTATCTGAATTGGATGTTGTTCAAGTGTGAGTACCTCTGCCCACATTTTTTCAGGATCGTGGTTTAATGTTTTCTCTCCTTGCTGCTGACCTATGCCAAGAAAATCTTCAAACATATTTTGATTAGAAGGGGCATTTTTTATAAACCTATCTAAATGACTATCTTTGTCAATGGCCTTTAGTGATATGGAAGCTTCAATTGTAAGGATAGGTAGTATGTTTTGTTTAGATGTGTCATCATACTCGTCTATCCAGTTCTGATATTCTAAGTCTGAAGACTTCCTAGATGGAGGATAAATCATGATTTTCTTCCTAGCTTGGCCACTGGTGATTGTCATGTTGCCCGATCTACATCCTATGTAAGCATCCGTAGTTTCCAACCAGGGTGTTCCTAGTATTATGGAGTATCCACTAAGTTTTCTTTTTACTTCAATGACTATAAAGTCAGCTGGGTATTCCTAGGACTCTATGTTGATGATTATGTCTTCGAGCATCCCTTCAGGTCTTACTGTAGATGTGTCTGCTAGCTGTAGCACAATAGTTGTAGGTCTGACCATTGATTGGAGTCCTAGGTGTATCATAGTATCCTTTGTGAAAATCCTCATAGCAGCTCTAAGAGATGATGTATACCTCACAAGAGAATAATTATGATTAAGCAGGAAAATAGAAGAGTGGTCAATGCAGTATAATGAGCAACAAAATAATAATACAGTAGAACTCGGATAGAAGCAAAAATACTTGACACACACTAGTTAATTAATCACAATATGGACAAATAAATAGTACAATGGTAGAGAGGATTCAAATTCCCAAGGTAGCAATTTGAATTAGCCTCTCAGAGTGATCATAAGATCAATAGAGTGTCATCGGAGCACAACTGGAAGTCTTCATCATCATCGGTGGAGTCATCAATGCTCAAGTAACTGTCAACCATCAGTCAAACTGAGTCTGGTAGGTGTAACTGAGTGTAACTGACTGTAACTAAGTGTAACTGAGTGTGACTAAGTGTAACTGAGTGTAAATTGAAGACAACTGGACTGGTAGGTGAAGATGGGCGAGTTGCTTCCTAAAATCAAGGAAGAAGGGCGCATTAAGCAACTGGAAGGCTAAAAATGAATAGTGAGAAGCTCTTGGGGGTTGGTTAACTGAGGGATAGGTGCTATACTGATGACTGGGATGCATGCAAACCCTAGAATGCATTCAAACCCTAAAAGTGCATGCATGACTGAAAATGTAAATGATCAAAATACTGGTGGGACTAGGATGGATTATAGGAATATCCTAACACCCCCCTTAATCCATCCTGGGCCCTGGTAACTAAGACCAAAGGTAACCCAATACAATGAATAATAACAGTCAATAAACCAAGGAAGTGGGAAAATTTCATGGGAAACATACCCCCTCCTCAAAAAACAGACTATAAGGCACACAAAAAAAAAAAATGCTCCAAACTCAAGTAGGTATGATGCTTGGTCATATGTCTGGAGGTATCTTCTTCTTGGGAAGAAGTGGATCATGCTCAAAAAACATGTGCTTGTACTTGCTCTTTAGATCGAACGTGATGAGAACAAATCCAAAAGTATGAGGATGATCCTTGAACCTGTGATTCGAATTAGCTGAGGTAGGATCAAAATCATGAATATGCATATAGTCTTTTGTCTTCTCCTTCGAACCACCATGGGTGAGATTATGCCAAAAAGAACTATTACATGTTTGCTTGAAATCAAAAACAGATTTAAGACTTAACAAACAGTTTCTTGAGATCTCCTTTGAACCAGCAGGGGAGAGATCAAAACTATCATATGCATGAGAAATTATCCCAAGTAGTAAATGCTTAGAATCTAAATTAGATCCAAGACTTGAATCATGGTTTCTTGAGATCTCCTTTGAACCATGAGAGGTGAGATCAAAACCAGTAGATGCATGAGAAATTATCCCAAGCGAATGGCAATGGCCATATTCTTCAATGACCTTCTGAAAGCATGGAATTATGATCATATAGTAGTATAAAAGAGGAGATAGCTGGAGGAGAGCAAATGCATTACCTTCAATAACTGTTTTGACCTCTGAAATAATCATGTGATCATGATGCAAACCAACAGACTCTGGTGCAAGAGAGGATTTAGGACCTTCTACAATATCTAGAGTGTGAGCTGGCATAGAAAGAGAAGAAAGTTTGAGCATGAGTGTAGAATCTGTAAGTTCTTTGTGGACAACTTCAATGTGAGATGATACTGGTGCATGATCTGAGAGACCATCAAGGGGAGTGAATGCATCACTTTGCTTGCTTTCGAATGGGTTTGGACCAATCCCTTCGTTCTTTTTGCCAAATTTTTCATCCAGGTGAGCCCATAACTCTTTTGGAGTCCATAACTCCATTGCAGTTTCAACACCATCACGGTATTGGAAATAGAATCTTAGGTATTCAGGAAAATAAAGCATCATTGCTCCAAAGGCTCCATCACCTTTATCTAACCAATCAATCCTCTCTTCAGGGGATTCGAACTCTCTTTCAAAATGACAATAAAAAAGATCATGGATCTTCAAGTATGCTATCATTCTTGGTTTCCATTCATCATAGTTGAATGGTGAAAGAGGAGTAATTCCTGATGAATACATAGAAGCTGTAGAAGACCTGCAAAAACAATATAGAATATCTGCAACTGCTACTGCTGCAAGATGCAGAAACTACTGCAATTGCTGCACTCGAAATATTGGTAATAACCTGCAAAAAATCCCAAGAATGGAGATAAACAATACTCTCAACATGCTCTGATACCATGTGAAAATCCTCACAGTAGATCTAAGAGATGATGTATACCTCACAAGAGAATAATTATGATTAAGCAGGAAAATAGAAGAAGAGTGGTCAATGCAGTATAATGAGCAACAGAATAATAATACAGTAGAACTCGGATAGAAACAAAAATAATTCACACACACTAGTTAATTAATCACAATATGGACAAATAAATAGTACAATGGTAGAGAGGATTTGAATGCCCAAGGTGGCAATCGAATTAGCCCCTCAGAGTGATCATAAGATCAATAGAGTGTCATCGGAGCACAACTAGGTGTCCTCATGATCGTCGGAGCACAACTGGAAGTCTTCATCATCATCATTGGAGTCATCAATGCTCAAGTAACTGTCAACCATCAGTCAAATTGAGTCTGGTAGGTGTAACTGAGTGTAACTGACTGTAACTAAGTGTAACTGAGTGTGACTAAGTGTAATTGAGTATAAACTGAAGACAACTAGACTTGTAGGTGAAGATGGGTGAGTTGCTTCCTAAAATCAAGGAAGAAGGGCGCATTAAGCAACTGGGGGGATAAAACTGAATAGTGAGAAGCTCCTGGGGGCTGGTTAACTGAGGGCTAGGTGCTAGACTGATGACTGGGATGCATGCAAACCCTAGAATGCATGCAAACCCTAAAAGTGCATGCATGACTAAAAATGTAAATGATCAAAATATTGGTGGGACTAGGATGGAGTATAGGAATATCCTAACATCCTTGGTCATCACATTGATAGCAGCTCCTAAATCAATTAAGCTTCTATCTATCTGTCTGTTATTGATGGTCACGTTGACTACTCCTTCATCAAGGTATTTGGGGTTAACAATGATACCCAACATTAGATCTTCTAATTGGCCCACTACATTTATCATGGGTGGGTCACGTCTTCTTCTACCAAGTCTTTTCAAACAATTCTCTTTAATGAATTTGTTGCAGATAGGCACATCTCTGATGGCCTGGAAAATTGGAATTTGGATATTCAAGTGTTTCAATTCATTCAAAATTACATTTTCCTCTTCCTCTTTTGTACTTCATATAAGTTTTTCAAGGAATGGAGGGTCTTTGTTTTGTGGGAGAGGTCAAATTTCTTCCTCTTGAGGGTTTGGTTCATCTGGATACTGAATATGAGGTTGTGTTGTTTGTTGGCGAGCCTCATCCTCTTGATTACTCTGTGTGCGTGTATTTTGCAATGTTTTTCTAGACCTTAGATTAATTTCGTTTATTTCCAAGGTATCCACTACGTAAGTGGGAAACTGCATCATTTCAACATTGTAGGCTTGTTGCTGCCCTAGCCTGTTGTTTTTAGGGTTTGAAATTGGCTGGACAGGAATTGGTGGAGGTCTGGGGGGGTGGTTGATTTGGTGGTGGAGGCATGATGAGTGGGTGTTTCTACTATGCTGGAGCTCTCTAATTCGATGGATAAGGATATTGATTCCCATAATTTGTGGTTGGTTGAGCAAAAGGTGGGGGGTATGGAGAGTAAGATTGTGGATAATAAGGTTGTTGATATGGTTGGTTATAATGCCACTGGTTTGGATTTGGCTAAGATGGCCATGGGGTTGGTGCAGAGTTCCAATTTTGTTGGTTATTTCCCTAGTTATAGTAGGCTTGGTTGTTGGGTTGGTAAGGCCTAGGAAAATTATTCCTCCTTTGATTCACAAAACATACCTGTTCTATTACACCTTCAGTTGTGGGATCTTGAATAGCAGCTTTACATGAGGGAAACAGTGGAAATTTATCAGTGCAGTGATCGTCAGTGCAGAGACCACTTATTTCTATGGTTTTTAGTGTGCACTGCCCCTTCTCATGTTTTTTTATGCATCGAGGACAAAGACTGCCAAGGATTGGCTTATTTCATCCTGTTTCTTCTTGATTTGAAGTGCATCAAGTTGCATGGCTAGATATTGTAAGATATTGGTCTTCATGTCATCTAACAGGTTTCCTAAATCAGATTTTGTAAGGCTTGGTCTTGAAGATGCTGATCCCCCAGTAAATAGGTGTGAATCCCTTGTCCCACTTTTACTTTTCCTAGATCTGGAGTAGTTTTTGAAGATTTGTAGGATTTGGTCATAAGTCTTCTAGAATATATCTCCATCCCCCAGAAGGTTTAAGACTTCAATATTTCCTCTTTTATGCCTCTAAGAAGGACAAGTTTTAGTGATTCGGGATCTAAGGTGTAGTGAATGGCTTGTTTGTAGCTGAGTTGAAACCTTTGGGCATAATCTTCTAATGATTCTCTTTCTCCTTGTTGCATCCTAAAGATTTCGTCTCTTGTATCCTTTTCTTTGTAGTAGTCCCTATATTTTTCTAGAAATGCCTGTTTCATTTGGTCCCAGGTGAAATTATTGTTTCCTTCAAGGCTCATGAACCACGTAAGTGATAGATATTTCAGTGTGGAAGGAAAAACCCTCAGATTTTGTGCATCAGTAGTGTAATCAAAGGATCTGCAAACTACCTCAAACTCAAACATGAATGTATCAAGGTCCTGTGAAGTCAAACCATGGAAGTTTGGCAGATTATTAGGGTTGATATTCTTCATCCTATCATCTCCAAGAGGTATACTAATGGGAAAGGTGAATAGTTCTCTAGGTTCTTCCTCTTCCTCTTCCATAGTGTTGTTTGAGCTAGAGCTAGCAAAGAAGTTATCTAGGTTTGGGTTGTAGGTAGAGTCAGTCTCTTCTTCTGGGTTAAGGAATTCAAATTAAGAGTTATCAAAACTGTTGTTGCTCATGGGACGAGCAGGTAGAAAGTGTTGATGTATATGTAACTTCAGAATGTATTTCACATATATATATATTGTATTCCTATAGAGATGTTATTATTCCTCTATACAGAAGTGGTTGTATTCCTATAGAGATGTTATTATTCCTCTATATGGAAGTGTCGTCATTTATATTGTAAGTGTCGTAACTTATACTTGATGGGTTATTAGACCACCTTGTTGGGGTCGGCCCTATATAAATCATGTGGGTCAAAGGGTTATTAGACTACCCTATTGGGGGTCGGCCATGTGGGTCAAAGGGTTATTAGACCACCCTAGTGGGGGTCGGCCCAATCAGCATTATGTTAAGTGGTTAAGTTGAGGCCGACCTAGTTGAGTAAAGGTCAAGTTAAGTTAGTGTATAAATAGAGAGTGTGTCTCTCTCATTTTGCACATTCTATTATCTCACTCACACTTTGGAGAGTGGCGCACTTGTGGAGGAGGAGGCTCTGCTGCTAGGAGAAGACTATATCTTGTATTCTGGTCATATCATTGCTCTATCTATCTCTGAGGAAGTTATTGGGGTTTTTCACCTTTATGGTTTTCCCCAAGTAAACTCTGTGTCTCTTCTATGCTTGCATTATTGTGTCCATGAATGATATGCTGTAGATTTGTTGTACATGTTGTTCTCTCAGTTAAGATCCTAGATCAGATTGAAGTAAATTCTGAAAATTTAACATGGTATCAGAGCTAGCCTGAAAGAAGGCATGATATGGCATGTATGACACTTGTTGCACTTACGATGTTAGGGCTTGATATAGCAAAAACTAGTCTTCGTAGAACTTTTGCTATAAATCCATTTTGGAGAATTTTTCAGATTTGAAACTTTTACAGGTCGAATATCAAATCCCCATGTACCTTGTTTCCAAAGGAAAACCTCTAATTCGTTGTACTTTGTGATTTATGATTTGTACAATATAGGGTTTCTGCCTCTTCTAGATCTAAGTCAAAAATAGGTGACCTTGGAAAAAAGGTCATAACTTGGGCTAGGAAGCTCCAAATGAAATTTCGTAAAACGTGATAGGTAGTACACAAACTATACTATCGCAAGAAAAGTTTTCAGAGGCCGAAGTTGAACCAGTGACACGTGGAACACCGTACAAGTTCGCTCTCCTGTTTTATACCATAAACAGGTCACGTTGCGACACTTGGAATAACTCTCTCTAAGAGAATCCAATTGAGGTCAGACCTGTCGATATGGAAAGATGACAGGTTGGGCTATCTCAAGAAAATGTTTTAGACCCTGTGGATCAAAAAGTTTGGAGTTACAGGAGAAACAATCAGGTACATATTTCTGTCATAACATAATTATTTTATAGCACCTTCATTCATGGCTTCCGGAATCTAGGGTTTCGGAGGAAGTTGGAATTTTTGTAATCGGATACTGCGGCTGAATGCCACTCACTAAAATAGAAATTTAGAGACCAAGTTCATAATTTTTGGTTGGGCAGAAGACTGGGCTTGATCAGACCCTAGTTCGGGACTTTGATTGGAAAAGTGGAAAATTAGGGCTTCTGCAAAAATGGGAATTTTTGAAATCTATGACCACGGCTGGAAGCTCCTCAGAAAAAATAGAAGCTTAGAGATTTGGATCAAACCTTTTGATTGGGAAGAAGAGTGGGCTTCATCAAACCCTAGTTAGGGGTCACATCCAGTGAATCCGAAAGTTTCAAAGGAAAAAATTGAGGAGTGAAACTTTGCAGTTTTCAAATTCTGAATATACCAACTTGATCAGCTCATTAAGGTGCATATTTCTATCCTTTCGGAAGTTTGAAATTCAAAGTTTGAATTTTTGGGGTTTCTCTGACAAACTCTAATCCAGGTCCAAGTCCAGTTCTTGCAAATCAAGTGGATTGGGTTAATCCTAGAAGAAGATGGATTGGTCACCTGCATAAGTGAAGAAGTTCCTGTCTCAGAGGGAGATGAGGCCAAGGCCTTCCATAAGAAGATTACAAGCAATCTTGACAGGTATGGCTTACAGGTATGTTTCAAATTCTGTTCATGGTTAATTTTATGATATGTTTGTCTTCATATCATTACAGTACAATCTTGATTAATTACTAGACTTGTCGTATTACCTTAATAGAAGATATTCATTGATTAAGGTTTTGACACTTATGACTGTACTAATGCATTGTGATGTTGTATGAGGTTTATGTTGTTTGCTAACATAAAAGGTACACCAAGAAAGACAAATCATGTTCTAATTCAAGAGCATATGATCATGGTGACATGAAGACAAAGATTCATCCATTGTCATGGATCACATAGAAGATCTACTTACAAGGTATGTATAACTTGGTTCTACAATGGTTAACTTATGAGACATGCAGGTTACTAGCACAAGTCACTGAAGAGAACCAGAAGACATTATGCGGGTATGTTAGACATAACTAGCTAGCATGCTAATCCAGGTATGTTTTTCCTATATCAAGCTAGAATCCTACCTTGTGTTAGGATCTTATACTGTTGTGTTGTTGATAATGATTATTCATGAAGTCATAGGTTTGAATAGTCATGGTTGTATGCATATTATGTTTCTTACCATAGTTGATGATATGACTAACCAGAAGAATCATGAAGGTATAGGTTTGAGTAATCATGGGTTTATGCATTGATGATTTAACTAATCAGAAGAGACCTATGATCAAATAAGAATATGCATGAGTAAAAGAAAGACTTCCCTGAAACCTTGAATACTAATGTTTATTATCTGTGTTTGAAATGATCCTGACTATACATGGTTGAGATTATTGTGTTTTGATAATATTAAGATTATACTAATGAATGTTTGATTATGTATGAGACCTCGAGGATAACACAATGATGATACTAACAAGCATGCATAGGGATCGAGAATGAATATAAGTTCAAGAACAGGTGATCCAGGAAGCACAGATCAAGAGGGAGCACACTCTAGTAGTTTCTACAAGGATGCAGATATTCAGAGGGAGTTGACCACTTCTCACAATCCACATCAGAATGGAGTTGCAGAAAAAGAAGCAAAGACTGAGAGGGACTCAACAAAACAATCAAACAAAGATAAGTATTTGAATTGTCATTTCTTACATAGTTGTTTGTTTAAATAATGTTATTCAATAATGTATATACTGATGTTCCTACAATTAGGTTGTGTATTATGCATATTAGAATAGTTGCATTGATGAACAATATACTACTAATATACATGGGTAAGTGGCCTATGGCACTGTACAACATTCCATTGCTACTTATCTAGAATGAAACCTCTTTGTTGACATGTTGGGAGTTGTGCACACTCTTAACAATGTTCTGGTAGAGATTGGAAGGCATCTAGAAAGTTATGGGATATGGATAAATGTTGTATTGAAGCATTGGCTAAAGATAATTGCATGACTGTATGACATTTTTTTTATGTGTAAGAATTTGTTCTAAAAACTATGAGATGTTTTCTAATCATGCGATTTAACTTGTTGTGTAGGAAAGATCGTATACCATCACCTACAAAAGAAGGACTACAACATTTGTTCAAGCAACAAAGTTATCTATTGAAAATATTTAAGATATTGAAGTTCCCAGGATCTGGGAAGAATGCCATGATCGAGGAGTACCAATCGATCATGAAGATGTTTGGGATGCAGTCCCAAGACATGAAGGGGAGTCTGTAGAGACTTCCAAGAGGATCTACAAGATCAAGCATGTTGCAAGTGGTAGCATAGAGACTTTTGCTCCTGTAGCCAGATACACTTCCATTAAATCAATACTTGCTTTGGCTGCAGTGATGAAGAGGAAGATACACTTTCTTGAATGGCGTAGTTGAATAAGAAGTGTATGTGGTGCATCCACTTGGTTCTGAGACACATGACAGGGAGTCATATATGTGTAGAACTTGGTATGGTAGGATAGACAGCTTTCTATCCAGTTTGGGCTTTACCAAGAGTAAAGAGGATTCCAACCTTTACTACAAGGTTGAGGAAGGAAATCCAGTGATACTACTTTTGTATATGGATGACCTGTTTGTTATAGGTGAGGATAGATTGATTTCCGACATGCAGCGGAAGCTTGCTTCCGAGTTAGAGATGAAGAACTTGGGTATGATGCACTACTTTCTTGGTATGAAGGTGTGGCAGAGTGCAGATGGAATCTTCCTTGGACAAGGGAAGTATGCAGTAGAGATCCTGAAGAGGTTCAGGGTGATGGACTGCGAGGATATGGCATCGAACCTGAAGCTTCTGTGTGATGCTTCATCTGAACCAGTTGATGTCACTATGTATCATCGGATGATTGGGTCCTCTATGTATCTGACGAACACGAGACTAGATATCTGCTTTGCGGTGAACACATTGATCCATTTCCTGATGGATCCGAGGAGTGTTCACCTGGTTGTTGTAAAGCATATTCTGAGGTACCTAAAGGGTACAGTTGATTATGGGCTCAAGTATGATGCGAATCAAAAGTTTAACCTGTAGGGTTATGTTGATTCAGATTGGGCAAGCAGTGCTGCAGATAGGGATCAGGTGTGATCTCTTGGTTTAGCAGGAAGCAGTCCTGCGTAGCACTGAGTATAGCTAAAGCAGAGTATGTTGCAATGGATGAGCAGGTTACAGATGTATTGACCAAGCTGTTGGCCAGAGTGTAGTTTGAGTACTTCTGAGAGAGGCTTGGTGCACTTCAGATTGAGGTTCCTTCCAAAAGGAAGTGATGAGTCCGGAAAATGCAGATGCACATGAGCTTTTCTAACATGGTTGATGTGTTCTCCCTTGGTCGTGATGTAATTGCTAAGCCATTTTTCACATGGTGGTAGATGTTTTCTCCCATGGTGAAAAAGTAAGGGCTGGAGCCTTCCCCGAATGGTGGTAGATGTGTTCTCCCATGTCGGTGGTGTAAGTGTTGGATGATGTGCATCTGGGCTGTGCTTCATGTACGATGAGATGATCTGAAGAGGACGATGCTATGATGATCAGGAGGATCATGGATGATGAGCATTAGGATGATGTTCTAGTTTCTTCTCTATATGATCCGTTGGATCATTTATGTATGTGTGCATCATGTTGGATGCTGGATATGATCAGTTGGATCATTTATGTATGTATGCATCATGTTGGATGCTAGATATGATCAGTTGGATCATTTATGTATGTACGCATCATGTTGGATGTTGATGGATGCATTGTGTGGATCATGTATCTTTGTATGATCAGGTAGATCATGTATGCTGATGGATACATTGTGTGGATCATGTATCTGTGTATGTATCAGATAGATACATTGTATATGTTGATATTTATCAGGTAGATACATTGTATATGTTGATATGTATCAGGTAGATACTTGGTATGCATTAGGTGGATGCATTGTATGATCAGGATGATTGTGGATGATGAGCTTCTCCAGATGACATGCATCAGGACGATGCAGTGATGATGATCAGGATGATGTATGGTGAGTATCAGGATGATACTTTGTGGCCATGGATTAGGTTGTGCAGATGAACATGTCTAGGAGATCCTATAGGTCGGAGTTGTGTACCCGTAACAGCCTGGGATGCTCTTTCGAGACATTGCTCTGGGAGGACATGTAATTTGTGCCCTGGGAGATCTTCAGGTCGGATTTGTGTACCCGTAACATCCTGAGATGCTCTTGCGAGGTTTTGTCCTATGGCATGTAATTTGCTCCTGGGAGATCTGGATAGGATGAAAAAGGCCTCAGATGCTTCAGCCAGGTTTTGCCATGACCACATGTAATTTGCTCCTAGGAGATCTGGACAGGATGAAAAAGGCCTCATATGCTTCAGCCAGGTTTTGTGGTGGACCACATGTAATGTGCTCCTGGGAGATTCGACAGGTAGAGCTGTGTGCTCGTAACAGCTTGGGATGCTTCAGCCAAGTTTTGTGGTGAGATCACATGTAATGTGCTCCTGGGAGATCTGACAAGTAGAGCTGTGTGCTCGTAACAACCTGGGATGCTTCAGCCAGGTTTTGTGATGGGTCACATGTAATGTGCTCCTGGTAGATCTGACAGGTAGAGCTGTGTGCTCGTAATAGCCTAGGATTCTACAGCCAGGTTTTGTGACGCACATAATAAGTCCTGAGGATTCCACAGTCTGGCCAGTGATGATGAAGACCTGCAAGTGGTGGGCCTACATCCAGTATGAAAAAGGACTGGCTCTGTAGAACTTCCTATGACGAGTAGATTCAGAGATTGATTGAGATAGCAATAGAAGTGACGATGATGATGACTCGATGACGATTATCCAGTGACGATGATCCAGAGAAGATGACTTGTGCTAGAAGACCTGTGTCGAGAAATACCTTCCTAGTTAAGAGGGAGTGTTGATGTATATGTAACTTTGGAATGTATTTCACATATATATATATATTGTATTCCTATAGAAATGTTATTATTCCTCTATATAGAAGTGGTTGTATTCCTATAGAGATGTTATTATTCCTCTATACGGAAGTGTCGTCATTTATATTGTAAGTGTCGTAACTTATACTTGATGGGTTACTGGACCACCTTGTTTGGGTCGGCCCTGTATAAGTCATGTGGGTCAAAGGGTTATTAGACCACCCTATTGGGGGTCGGCCATGTGGGTCAAAGGGTTATTAGACCACCCTAGTGGGGATCGGCCCAGTCAGCATTATGTTAAGTGGTTAAGTTGAGGTTGACCTAGTTGAGTAAAGGTCAAGTCAAGTTAGTGTATACATAGAGAGTGTCTCTCTCTCATTTTACACATTCTATTCTCTCATTCACACTTTGGAGAGTGGCGCACTTGTGGAGGAGGAGGCTCTGCTGCTAGGAGAAGACTATCTCTTGTATTCTGGTTGTATCATTGCTCTATCTATCTCTGAGGAAGTTATTGGGGTTTTTCACCTTTATGGTTTTCCCCAAGTAAACTCTGTGTCTCTTCTGTGCTTGCATTATTGTGTCCATGAATGATATGTTGTAGATTTGTTGTACATGTTGTTCTCTCAGTTAAGATCATATATCAGATTGAAGTAAATTCTGAAAATTTAACAGAAAGTGTCCAAATCTATCTCTTTGTTGTCTAGGCATTCATGGTAAACATTTTATGTTTTTGGTTGTTTTTATATATATATATTTTTAAGATGTATCCTAGAGATTAAGCACCTCCCCAGCGACGGCGCCAAAAAGTGGTGGTCTCAAGGAATGGATGCCTAATTATGGAAGCTAAACTAAGAGCCTACTTTAATTATCAACCAGGGGATGTACAAACTTCAGAGGTGCTGACACTATATGTGCTCTATAGGATAGTCTTTATCGTGTTTGGGGTGTTGGTATATATATCTTAAAGGTTTCTCTAATCAAAGAAGGAAGTGAGCTAAAAAGATTGTGAATCTATGAATGACAAATTCCTATGCTAAGAAGTTTGAATGCTGAAAAACTGTAAATCTATACTTAAGAATTAAAATGCTGAAAACTGTAAATCTATACTTGAAGAATTAAAATGCTGAAAGCTTGATAAACTTAGTCTAGAAATTAAAATGTTGAAAGATGGGATTTTAATCTAAGAAATCAAGTGCTGAATATTACAAGTCTAATCTAAAAACTGAAATACTGAAAACCAAATCTAGAACGTAAATATCTAATGCTGAAAAGTAACCAATCCTATTTATTCAGATTTAAACACTCAAAGTGATGATCATTAATTAAACCAATAAACTAAAAGTAATTAACCTCTATGATCTAACTCTGACAAAGGAAAAATGCATGAGCTCCTAGATTTGAATCATTTTTTTAGAACTAATATAAGAATGCATGAAAACATATGTCAAAATATTCTTGTGCGGAATGCAACTACAGGACTATGGAATGCATTCTACCAAACTACAGAATGCACGATAGCCAACTACAGAAATTACGTTGAACCAAAATAATCTCTTAACTGAAATAAAACCATATTATTCAAATGCCATCAAAGTATTTTCATAGACGATAAGAAGTAAATCGATTCACAGCATAAATGGAAAATACCTAAAAACAGAGTAAAGCTCCTGACTTATGTGTTGGAGGGGCCCTCCCCAACCCGTACTCAGGAGTATGAAAAACTTATAAACGCAGGCTTGAAAGTAACATCAGTCTTCTTATTAAAATAGTAACTTCATGGTTTAGGAAAGTCTTTAACAAAAACTGTCTTCGCAGTACAAAAATGCATAAATGATTAGTTCTACAAAATAGCAACAGGACCCCCTCGCTACCCGAGAGGTCCATATGTATAGATGTTTCTAATTCTAACCTAGTCTATGATCATAAATGCCGATGCTATTAATCAGGGCTTCACTAGAATTTCAGGAAACATGAGCGCTGAGCCCCTCTGTTATCTGCAATCTCGATCTTTGACTCTCGCTGATACCTCAAGACCTTCACGCCTTGTTTATGCCTGCTCATTCCAGGGTTAGCATGTAGAAAAATGCTTTCAACATAAAAAGGAATAATCTCTAAACATCCTTATTAAATAATCAAAGTAAATACATTTTCCCACAAAACCGGTGTATTTCCTTCACCATATATTGTGCTTTACTATGGCAAAAAGGCTATAGGATACCTATAATTTGGGTTCATCAGTCAGGTCCAACTATCCATGGTGGTAGAACAAGGAAGCATACTTGCGACATCAGATATTGGATTATGCAGGTTATTTAGTGAAAGAAACAACACCTAATGTAATAGCACCAATGAAAGAAACACTAACTACAATAGGGTAAGCATATAAGTATATCCATAAGAAAGGGAAGGTGCATATCCATAAGAAAAGGAAAGTGCATATCCATACGAAAATCTAGGTGCATATCCATAAGAAAAGGCAGGTGAAATGGTAGATCCGGTAACAGGACCATACCAAACAGAACCAGATCTATCTAAACCAAAACCCACACAAGTATAGGTGGAGGTAGAACAAGTAGAAGCACCAGTTCCCATTAAAACAACTAGCTACCTTTATCTAGCAACAACAACAATAAAACCAGTAGAAGCACCAGGAGCATTCTAAAAGGAATGTAATTGTAATTATGGGAAAGGAATTCATATTTACATTTTTATGTTGATTCATGTACCAAATTTTAATATTTCATGTATCAGTATAAATTATGGTTTATATGCTAAAACCATTGAATGTGTACATGGGTATTGAATTAATTGGTATAGGAAATGTTATTTATTTTGGAACATTTAAAAACCCATTCCATACTTAGGATATATTTTATTATTCATCTAGATTAATTTTCCTAGGTGTAGCCTATGTAGTTGGCTTAGTTTTGTCTTTTATGCCTCCATATGCCATCCTAAGTCACTAAAAGTAATTTGGATAGATTCTGGATAATATTTCCTTTGATTCTGTCTGATTTTATTCCATTTATGAATTAGAAAGGATCTTTTCTGATTTAGACAACTTTATCCAGTTTTTTCTACTTTCTAGTGGATAAGGTAAAGCTAGTTGACTTGGAAACTCTCTCCACTTGGCCAATTCGACCTCCACCACTTTCTTTTCTCTTAAATTCATCATTACATTCCATTTACATGACTCATGAGCTTCCATACCATATTCATCCAATTCGTGATCCTTTCGAGTGTTTTGGAAAGTGCTTTCGACACCTAGGGGTTTTTTATGCTTTTAGTAAGCCTTACTTTCTTGCGATTTACAACTACCTCTAAGGCATTCTATTTTTTCTCTTGAGATGTATTATATATTGTATTAATATTGAGGAATAATACATGATATTGTGAAAATCCTCACAACATATCTAAGAGATGATGTATACCTCACAAGAGTAATTATGATTAAGTAGGAAAATAGAAGAAGAGTGAACAATACAGTATAATGAGCAACAGAATAATATGGTACAGTATAACTCATATAGAAGCAATAATACTTCACACACACTAATTAATTAATCACAGTATGGACAAATAAATAATACAATGGTAGAGAGGATTCGAATGCCTAAGGTGGCAATTCGAATTAGCCTCTCAGAGTGATCATAAGATCAATAAAGTGTCATTGGAGCACAACTAGGTGTCCTCATGATCATCGGAGCACAACTGGAAGTCTTCATCATCATCAGTGGAGTCATCAATGCTCAAATAACTGTCAACCATCAGTCAAACTAACTTTGGTAGGTGTAACTGAGTCTAACTAAGTGTAACTGACTGTAACTGAATGTAATTGAGTGTAACTAAGTGTAACTGAGTGTAAACTGAAGACAACTGGACTGGTAGGTGAAGAAGGGCGAGTTGCTCCCTAAAATCAAGGAAGAAGGGTGCATTAAGCAACTGGAGGGATAAAAATGAATAGTGAGAAGCTCTCGGGGGCTACCTAACTGAGGGCTAGGTGCTGGACTAATGACTGGGATGCATGCAAAATGAATGCAAACCCTAGAATGCATGCAAACCCTAAAGGTGCATGCATGAATGAAAATGTAAATGATCAAAATACTGGTGGGACTAGGATGGAGTATAGGAATATCCTAACACCCCCCCTTAATCCATCCTGGGACCTGGTAACTAAGACCAAAGGTCACCCAATACAATCAATAATAACAATCAATAAACCAAGGAAGTGGAAAATTTCATGGGAAACATACCCCCTCCTCAAAAAATAGACTGTAAGGCACACATAAAAATAAATGCTCCAAACTCAAGCAGTTGTGATGCTTGGTCATATGTCTGGAGGTATCTTCTTCTTGGGAAGAAGTGGATCATCCTCAAAAAGCATGTGTTTGTACTTGCTCTTCAGTTCGAATGTGATGAGAACACATCCAACAGTATGAGAATGATCCTTGAACTTGTGATTCGAATCAGCTGAGGTAGGATCAAATATTTGAAAGTGCATATAGTCTTTTGTCTTCTCCTTTGAACCACCATGGGTGAGATTATGCCAAAAAGAACTATTACATGTTTGCTTGAAATCAAAATCAGATTTAAGACTTAAAAAACAGTTTCTTGAGATCTCCTTTGAACCAGTAGGGGGGAGATCAAAACTATCATATGCATGAGAAATTTTCCCAAGCAGTAATTGCTTAGAACCCAAATTAGATACAAGACTTGAATCATGGTTTCTTGAGATCTCCTTTGAACCATGAGAGGTGAGATCAAAACCAGTAGATGCATGAGAAATTATCCCAATGGAATGGCCACAGTTTGTTGAGATCTCCTTTGAACCAACAGGGGTGAGATCAAAACCATGAGATGCATGAGAAATCTTCCCAAGTGAATGGCAATTGCCATATTCTTCAATGACCTTTTGAAAGCATGGAATTATGATCATATAGTAGTATAAAAGAGGAGATAGCTGGAGAGGAGAGAATGCATTACCTTCAATAGCTGTTTTGACCTCCGAAATAATCATGTGATCATGATGAAAACCAACAGACTCTGGTGCAAGAGAGGATTTAGGACCTTCTCCAATATCTAGAGTGTGAGATGGCACAGAAAGAGAAGAAGGTTTGAGCATGAGTGGAGAATCTGCAAGTTCTTTGTCAACAACTTCAATATGAGATGATACTGGTTCATGATCTGAGAGACCATCAAGAGGAGTGAATGCATCACTTTGCTTGCTTTTGAAGGGGTTTGGACCAAATCCTTCATTCTTTCTACCAAATATTTCATCCAGGTGGGCCCATAGCTCTTTTGGAGTTTCAACATCATCAATGATTTGGTAAAGCATGTATTCAGGCAAAGCAGACATCATTCTTCCAAAGGCCATGTCACCTTTATTCAACCAATCAATATTCTCTTCAGAGGATTCGAACTCTCTTTCAAAATAACAATCAAAGAGATCATGGCTCTTCAAATATGATATCATTTTTGGTTTACATTCATCATAGTTGAATGGAGAAAGAAGAGGGATTCCTTCTAAATATGAATACATTGAAGTTGTAGAGGACCTGCAAAAACAATATAGAATAACTGCAACTGCTACTACTGCAAAAATGCAGAAACTGCTGCAATTGCTACACTTAAAATCTTGGTAATAACCTGCAAAACACCCTCAAGAATGGAGATAAACAATACTCTCAGCATGCTCTGATACCATGTGAAAATCCTCACAGCAGATCTAAGAGATGATGTATACCTCACAAGAGTCATTATGATTAAGTAGGAAAATAGAAGAAGAGTGAACAATACAGTATAATGAGCAACAGAATAATATGGTACAGTAGAACTCAGATAGAAGCAATAATACTACACACACACTAATTAATTAATCACAATATGGACAAATAAATAGTACAATGGTAGAGAGGATTTGAATGCCTGAGGTGGCAATTCGAATTAGCCTCTCAGAGTGATCATAAGATCAAGAGAGTGTCATTGGAGCATAACTAGGTGTCCTCATGATCATCAGAGCACAACTGGAGGTCTTCATCATCATCAGTAGATTCATCAATGCTCAAGTAACTGTCAACCATCAGTCAAACTAACTCTGGTAGGTGTAACTGAGTGTAAACTGAAGACAACTGTACTGGTAGGTGAAGAAGGGCGAGTTGCTCCCTAAAATCAAGGAAGAAGAGCAGATTAAGCAACTGGAGGGCTAAAACTGAATAGTGAGAAGCTCCTGGGGGCTGGCTAACTGAGGGCTAGGTGCTGGACTGATGACTGGGATGCATGCAAACCCTAGAATGCATGCAAACCCTAAAGGTGCATGCATGACTGAAAATGTAAATGATCAAAATACTGGTGGGACTAGGATGGAGTATAGGAATATCCTAACAGAGATGATATTTCCATCAATTGAGTTCCTTCTCTTATGTTTCTGTTTCAATATTTCTTCTTATTCTTGCATATCTTTGAATAATTATTGTGAGGACTTCTTTGCTTCAAGATTCTTGGCTATTAGAATTCTTGCATGGTATTCAACCCATATAGAATTATCACATGGTATCAAAGCTTCACTAAATATGAAGGACGCTACCATTCACTTGGGTTCAAGTCTTAGGTATATTTTGGTGATTTTTGTTTTGATCTCACCCCTGCTAGTTCAAAGGAGATCTATAGGAACCATATGTCAATTATTGGAGCTGATTGTTAGAACATTTTTCCACCTATGTACATTAATCATTTATTAATGATGATTAATTATCCCAAGTGATTAATGATTACATCCCTAAGTTGATTAGCTACTAAATGGTCAATTATCATGAACTAGATGGCAAATGTGAACAAGTGCTGAGTCAAACCAGCTATGTGGAGCGCTCCCCAGGGAAATTAATGCACTCAGCATGCCTAGAGCGCCCTCCTCAGGTCATTTAATGCACTCAGCATGCTTCTCTTCTACCTAGGGCGCATTTGCTCTCTTTGTGGACAATCTTGCCTTGTTTTGTCACATTTTTGACCAATTTTAGACTCCAAACCTCTAGCCAACCAGTTTCTTCACATGTGTGAGGTCACATGGGCCTGTCCAGTCATTCCCAGCATTCACACTGCAGATTCGAACCAGTTTGGGATGGTTTGGGATATTTTGGTCAACCTAGGGGGGTTTGAGCTTTTTCTAAGCTAGATCAGTGTGAACACTCCAGATGGATTCGAATTCTTCCAGATTTGTATATATGGGTGTTCTTAACCTTTGTTAAGGTTGGACAGTTAATAATATTGACATTATTCACCAATTCATGTGTATTGTTCTTCATTCATTTAAATTTTTTATGCTAATTCTTGCAAATGTTGTGCAATCTTTCACCAGTGAGGAATCCACAGTAGCTAGATTCAACTGTGCTTGAGATTTTACATGGTATCAGAGCTCTTGGAGCTAGAATTCGAACCAGCAGACTGTTGTAGTGGATTGCCAGAAACAGTGGAGAAACCACATAATTCCTGAGGCCATTGCCTTGAGCTTACTGGAGAAATCTAGTGGCTCCTCTCAGGTGTGATGCTCTCCCGAATGCACCCACTATCCATACAGGGTTCGAATCTGTGAGTGTAGATCCCTCCAGAGTGATTTGAGAGTTGTTTGCAGGTATTGGAGTTCAGCATTGTCAGCAAGTGCGAATTGCAGCAGAGGAGAATGGAGCCATCTCACCCAAACGTGCTCACACCCTTCAACTATTTCGATTGGAAGGCAGAAATGGTGATTTTGCTGAGATCTAAGGGTCTCTACAGAATCACGATGGGCACTGAGGTTGAGCCAAACTCAGCTGTGGAGAAATCCAAGTTTTTTAACAGAATGGATGAGGCATTTGGCCTCCTTTGTCTCAGCATTTCAAGAGACCTCCTGTTTCATGTAGAAAGTCTAGCAACTCCAAATGAAGTGTGGCTCAAGCTTGAGACACTGTTTGGAAAGACTGATGAGATGAGAGGCCACCAGCTCGAAAATGAGCTTGTCTCACTGAGCCCAGGGAATTTCGATTCCATCCAGGACTTCTTCACCAAGTTCAAGAACTTGGTCTTGCAGATCAGACAATGTGGCATAGAGAAGAAAGAAGAACAGTTGGTGTTGTCCATTCTCTCCAAATTGGGTTCTGAATACTCAGTTTTTGTGTCTTCCTTCAACTCCACAAGGCTCACAGTTAGAGGTTGGAAGATGCCATCCTTGGATGACTTCATGGAGATGCTAACTCAAGAGCAAGACAAGCTGGTCTTGATGGGCTCCATCAAACAAAAAGATCAAGTTCTTGCAGCTGGAGATTCGAAATGTGGAAGAGGCAAGCAAAAACCCAGGGGGTCGAAACCTCAAGAGAAGAAGAAGAAGGATGAGAGGCCCAAATCCTCTGAGGGGGTTTCGAATCCTGTCAAGAACAAGGGAAAGAAGGCTGAGAAGACAAAATGTAGCTACTGTCAAAGAGGTTTTCATCCAGAGAGCTCATGCATGAAGAAAACCATAGACACCATGACCCATCTCCTACAGAAAAATAACATTCCTCTTCCTGAAAGTTCCAAGAAGAAGGAGTGCGTTTCTGAAGACAAGGAGAGCTGCCATGCTTTGGTGGCTAGCTCATCTCATTCACCTTTGTTCATCATTGATTCAGGTGCCTCAAGTCACATGGCTTCCTCAAGAGACTCGTTTTCTGAACTTGCTCCCTACAGTGGTCTCTCAATTCGAATGGGAGATGACTCAGAAATCCCTGCTCATGGCATTGGGAAAATCTCTATGGAGAATGGCTTATTCTCCAATGTGCTGTATGTGCCAAATCTTGCAGCAAACTTGCTCTCTGTATATCAAATGACTCATACTGGAGCAGCAAAGAAGGTGGTCTTCACTCAGGATGAAGTGGAGATATCAGAAGTTTCCACCGGGAAAATTGTTGCAAAGGGTGTTGCAGACCATGACATGAAGATGTACATGTTCTCCCACTTCCTCGAATTTTCTTCACCAAGTGTGCTGCTGTCACATGGGAATGAGACCAGCAAGCTATGGCATCAAAGTTATGGGCACCTAAACTACAGATATCTTCAAGTTTTAAGCAAAGAAAATATGGTAGAAGGGCTGCCCCAAATCAGATTTTCGAGTGGAACATGCAAGGGTTGCATGATTGGGAAACATCCTGAAAGGAAGTATGACAAAGGGAAGGCTAGGAGGGCTGATCAACCTCTTGGGATAGTACATTCTGATCTCATAGGGCCACTCCCCACACCCTCCTATGGCTGCAGCAAATATGTGCTCACCTTCATCGATGACTACTCAAGGTACTGCTGGTTATTTTTCCTTAAGCAAAAATCTGAAGTCTTTGATTGTTTCAAGATTTTTAAGAGCATGGTTGAGAACTTCAGTGGGAAGGCCATGAAGATTTTGAGGACTGATAATGGTAGAGAGTATGTCAACAACAATTTGCAGCAGCTCTGTCAAGAGCATGGCATTCAGATGCAACACTCAGTGCCCTACACACCTCAGCAAAATGGTGTTGCAGAGCGCAAAAATAGAGCACTGAAAGAGATGGCAACTTGCATGTTGCAAGCAAGGGATTTGTCTCCTAAATTATGGGCTGAAGCTATGAATTGTGCAGCATATGTTCAGAACAGGGCACCACACAAAGCATTGCAAGGAATCACTCCATTTGAAGCTTGGATGGGCCACAAGCCAAATGTCTCACATTTCAGAATTTTTGGCTCAAGGGCTTGGGCCAGAATTCCACCGGAGAAGAGAAAGGCATTGCAGCCCCAAAGCAAGGAGTCAATCATGGTTGGGTATGCAGAGGATTCCAAGGGCTACAAGCTCTTTGATCCATCCACTCACAAAACTTTCATTGAAAGAAGTGTCAAATTCGAAGAGGAAGAATTTTTGCAAGCTAGTGAACAAGGTGATGGGGAATGCTCATTCCCTCGTCTTGATGATGAAGTAAGTAGTGATTCATTCTCTGATATTTCTGATTCTGATATTGCTGAAGATGATGTTGATATGGATTCTGAACATATCCCTCCCTCAAGGCCCAAGTGGGTAGAGAAAACAATTCAAAGTGCCGGAGAGCTAGTGGGAGATCCCCAAGATGCTAGGAAAACTAGATCTCAATTTCACAATTCCTTTGCATATAATAATTCTGATCTGAGTGAGGCATGTTATTTGATGGTTGGATCTGATCCAATGTCATATTCAGAAGCATGTACAGACCCAAGGTGGCAATCAGCCATGCAAGAGGAGATGAACTCACTCCATGAGAACAAAACTTGGGATTTGGTCCCTCTTCCTCCCAAGAGGAAACTAGTGCAATGCAAGTGGATTTATAGAACCAAAATTGGATCTGATTGCTCTGATCTGAAGTATAAGGCCAGGTTGGTAGCTAAGGGTTACTCTCAGGTCCAAGGAGTGGACTATACAGAAACATTTGCACCAGTGGAAAAGATGGACTCCATAAGACTAGTTTTGGCAATTGGGGCTTCCAAGCGATGGGAGATTCATCACATGGATGTAAAAAGTGCCTTTCTTCATGGGGATCTGAATGAGGAGATTTATATGCAGCAGCCTGAAGGTTTTATTTCTGATCATACTCTTGTTTGCAGGTTGAACAAATCACTCTATGGGCTCAAGCAAGCTCCTAGAGCATGGTATGCAAAAATGGACAATTTTCTGCTATCTTTGGGGTTTGAGAGGTGTAAGTCTGATCCAAATGTGTATATGCAGCATGTTAGTGATCTGATATTGATTATTGTACTGTATGTTGATGATATTTTGATCACTGGTAGCTGCACCAAAGAACTTGACTCAGTTAAGAGAGCATTGCACAGTGCATTCTCCATGACCGATCTAGGATTGCTAAAACAATTTCTGGGTTTGGAGATTGATCAATCTGTGAATGGAATTTCTGTATGTCAGTCAAGGTATGCTTCAGATTTGCTGCAGAAATTTAAGATGGCTGAATGTAAGTCTGCAAAATTTCCATTTCTTTCAGGAGTTAAGCTTACAGAATGGGGTTCTTCACCACTAGTTGACAGTTCGTTGTATAGACAACTAGTTGGGAGTTTGTTGTATCTTACACACTCTCGACCAGATTTGTCTTATGCTGTTGGGGCTGTTGCAAGGCACATGGAAGAGCCTCATGAGATCCATTGGAAGGCAGCCAAGAGGATCCTTCATTATGTTCAGGGTACTAAGTCTTTTGGTATCCATTATGCTGCTGGTTCATCCCTTGAACTAGTAGGATTTACAAATTCTGATTGGGCCGGTGATTGTATTGATCGGAAGTCAACTTCCGGTTATGTCTTTATGCTTGCACATGGACCTATATGCTGGTCAAGCAAGAAACAGAGCACTATTTCCTTATCTTCAGCTGAGGCCGAGTACAGGGGAGCAGTCAATGCAGCCACACAATGTGTTTGGTTGCAAGGTATTCTTGCAGAGTTCGGGATTGTCTTTGATTCACCCACTATTCTTTGGTGTGATAATCAAAGTACAATCAAGATTTCTACCGATCCAGTACAGAGACAGAGGACCAAGCACATAGAGATACACATGCATTACATTCGGGGTTTGGTGCATGACCGGATCATAGCATTGCAGTATTGCCCATCCAGTGAGCAAACTGCTGATATCTTCACCAAGTGTTTTACCGAGAAGACCTTCACTCACCTTAGATCTTTGCTTGGGGTGAGTGATGCATGGTGATGATTGGTGTATTTTGATATATGCCACATGTCCATTTTAGAGGGGAGGTTTTATTTCCCATGTGGTTTTCCTCCTTACCTTGGTTACATGGACAAATAAATTTTCATGATGTAAAAGGTGACTTGAGCCTAGTTGCCAAGGCCTTAATTTTTGATATTTCACTAAGTCTAGCTTAAGGGGGGGTGTTAGAACATTTTTCCACCTATGTACATTAATCATTTATTAATGATGATTAATTAGCCCAAGTGATTAATGATTACATCCCTAAGTTGATTAGCTACTAAATGGTCAATTATCATGAACTAGATGGCAAATGTGAACAAGTGCTGAGTCAAACCAGCTATGTGGAGCGCTCCCCAGGGCAATTAATGCACTCAGCATGCCTAGAGCGCCCTCCTCAGGTCATTTAATGCACTCAGCATGCTTCTCTTCTACCTAGGGCGCATTTGCTCTCTTTGTGGACAATCTTGCCTTGTTTTGTCACATTTTTGACCAATTTTAGACTCCAAACCTCTAGCCAACCAGTTTCTTCACATGTGTGAGGTCACATGGGCCTGTCCAGTCATTCCCAGCATTCACACTGCAGATTCGAACCAGTTTGGGATGGTTTGGGATATTTTGGTCAACCTAGGGGGGTTTGAGCTTTTTCTAAGCTAGATCAGTGTGAACACTCCAGATGGATTCGAATTCTTCCAGATTTGTATATATGGGTGTTCTTAACCTTTGTTAAGGTTGGACAGTTAATAATATTGACATTATTCACCAATTCATGTGTATTGTTCTTCATTCATTTAAATTTTTTATGCTAATTCTTGCAAATGTTGTGCAATCTTTCACCAGTGAGGAATCCACAGTAGCTAGATTCAACTGTGCTTGAGATTTTACATGGTATCAGAGCTCTTGGAGCTAGAATTCGAACCAGCAGACTGTTGTAGTGGATTGCCAGAAACAGTGGAGAAACCACATAATTCCTGAGGCCATTGCCTTGAGCTTACTGGAGAAATCTAGTGGCTCCTCTCAGGTGTGATGCTCTCCCGAATGCACCCACTATCCATACAGGGTTCGAATCTGTGAGTGTAGATCCCTCCAGAGTGATTTGAGAGTTGTTTGCAGGTATTGGAGTTCAGCATTGTCAGCAAGTGCGAATTGCAGCAGAGGAGAATGGAGCCATCTCACCCAAACGTGCTCACACCCTTCAACTATTTCGATTGGAAGGCAGAAATGGTGATTTTGCTGAGATCTAAGGGTCTCTACAGAATCACGATGGGCACTGAGGTTGAGCCAAACTCAGCTGTGGAGAAATCCAAGTTTTTTAACAGAATGGATGAGGCATTTGGCCTCCTTTGTCTCAGCATTTCAAGAGACCTCCTGTTTCATGTAGAAAGTCTAGCAACTCCAAATGAAGTGTGGCTCAAGCTTGAGACACTGTTTGGAAAGACTGATGAGATGAGAGGCCACCAGCTCGAAAATGAGCTTGTCTCACTGAGCCCAGGGAATTTCGATTCCATCCAGGACTTCTTCACCAAGTTCAAGAACTTGGTCTTGCAGATCAGACAATGTGGCATAGAGAAGAAAGAAGAACAGTTGGTGTTGTCCATTCTCTCCAAATTGGGTTCTGAATACTCAGTTTTTGTGTCTTCCTTCAACTCCACAAGGCTCACAGTTAGAGGTTGGAAGATGCCATCCTTGGATGACTTCATGGAGATGCTAACTCAAGAGCAAGACAAGCTGGTCTTGATGGGCTCCATCAAACAAAAAGATCAAGTTCTTGCAGCTGGAGATTCGAAATGTGGAAGAGGCAAGCAAAAACCCAGGGGGTCGAAACCTCAAGAGAAGAAGAAGAAGGATGAGAGGCCCAAATCCTCTGAGGGGGTTTCGAATCCTGTCAAGAACAAGGGAAAGAAGGCTGAGAAGACAAAATGTAGCTACTGTCAAAGAGGTTTTCATCCAGAGAGCTCATGCATGAAGAAAACCATAGACACCATGACCCATCTCCTACAGAAAAATAACATTCCTCTTCCTGAAAGTTCCAAGAAGAAGGAGTGCGTTTCTGAAGACAAGGAGAGCTGCCATGCTTTGGTGGCTAGCTCATCTCATTCACCTTTGTTCATCATTGATTCAGGTGCCTCAAGTCACATGGCTTCCTCAAGAGACTCGTTTTCTGAACTTGCTCCCTACAGTGGTCTCTCAATTCGAATGGGAGATGACTCAGAAATCCCTGCTCATGGCATTGGGAAAATCTCTATGGAGAATGGCTTATTCTCCAATGTGCTGTATGTGCCAAATCTTGCAGCAAACTTGCTCTCTGTATATCAAATGACTCATACTGGAGCAGCAAAGAAGGTGGTCTTCACTCAGGATGAAGTGGAGATATCAGAAGTTTCCACCGGGAAAATTGTTGCAAAGGGTGTTGCAGACCATGACATGAAGATGTACATGTTCTCCCACTTCCTCGAATTTTCTTCACCAAGTGTGCTGCTGTCACATGGGAATGAGACCAGCAAGCTATGGCATCAAAGTTATGGGCACCTAAACTACAGATATCTTCAAGTTTTAAGCAAAGAAAATATGGTAGAAGGGCTGCCCCAAATCAGATTTTCGAGTGGAACATGCAAGGGTTGCATGATTGGGAAACATCCTGAAAGGAAGTATGACAAAGGGAAGGCTAGGAGGGCTGATCAACCTCTTGGGATAGTACATTCTGATCTCATAGGGCCACTCCCCACACCCTCCTATGGCTGCAGCAAATATGTGCTCACCTTCATCGATGACTACTCAAGGTACTGCTGGTTATTTTTCCTTAAGCAAAAATCTGAAGTCTTTGATTGTTTCAAGATTTTTAAGAGCATGGTTGAGAACTTCAGTGGGAAGGCCATGAAGATTTTGAGGACTGATAATGGTAGAGAGTATGTCAACAACAATTTGCAGCAGCTCTGTCAAGAGCATGGCATTCAGATGCAACACTCAGTGCCCTACACACCTCAGCAAAATGGTGTTGCAGAGCGCAAAAATAGAGCACTGAAAGAGATGGCAACTTGCATGTTGCAAGCAAGGGATTTGTCTCCTAAATTATGGGCTGAAGCTATGAATTGTGCAGCATATGTTCAGAACAGGGCACCACACAAAGCATTGCAAGGAATCACTCCATTTGAAGCTTGGATGGGCCACAAGCCAAATGTCTCACATTTCAGAATTTTTGGCTCAAGGGCTTGGGCCAGAATTCCACCGGAGAAGAGAAAGGCATTGCAGCCCCAAAGCAAGGAGTCAATCATGGTTGGGTATGCAGAGGATTCCAAGGGCTACAAGCTCTTTGATCCATCCACTCACAAAACTTTCATTGAAAGAAGTGTCAAATTCGAAGAGGAAGAATTTTTGCAAGCTAGTGAACAAGGTGATGGGGAATGCTCATTCCCTCGTCTTGATGATGAAGTAAGTAGTGATTCATTCTCTGATATTTCTGATTCTGATATTGCTGAAGATGATGTTGATATGGATTCTGAACATATCCCTCCCTCAAGGCCCAAGTGGGTAGAGAAAACAATTCAAAGTGCCGGAGAGCTAGTGGGAGATCCCCAAGATGCTAGGAAAACTAGATCTCAATTTCACAATTCCTTTGCATATAATAATTCTGATCTGAGTGAGGCATGTTATTTGATGGTTGGATCTGATCCAATGTCATATTCAGAAGCATGTACAGACCCAAGGTGGCAATCAGCCATGCAAGAGGAGATGAACTCACTCCATGAGAACAAAACTTGGGATTTGGTCCCTCTTCCTCCCAAGAGGAAACTAGTGCAATGCAAGTGGATTTATAGAACCAAAATTGGATCTGATTGCTCTGATCTGAAGTATAAGGCCAGGTTGGTAGCTAAGGGTTACTCTCAGGTCCAAGGAGTGGACTATACAGAAACATTTGCACCAGTGGAAAAGATGGACTCCATAAGACTAGTTTTGGCAATTGGGGCTTCCAAGCGATGGGAGATTCATCACATGGATGTAAAAAGTGCCTTTCTTCATGGGGATCTGAATGAGGAGATTTATATGCAGCAGCCTGAAGGTTTTATTTCTGATCATACTCTTGTTTGCAGGTTGAACAAATCACTCTATGGGCTCAAGCAAGCTCCTAGAGCATGGTATGCAAAAATGGACAATTTTCTGCTATCTTTGGGGTTTGAGAGGTGTAAGTCTGATCCAAATGTGTATATGCAGCATGTTAGTGATCTGATATTGATTATTGTACTGTATGTTGATGATATTTTGATCACTGGTAGCTGCACCAAAGAACTTGACTCAGTTAAGAGAGCATTGCACAGTGCATTCTCCATGACCGATCTAGGATTGCTAAAACAATTTCTGGGTTTGGAGATTGATCAATCTGTGAATGGAATTTCTGTATGTCAGTCAAGGTATGCTTCAGATTTGCTGCAGAAATTTAAGATGGCTGAATGTAAGTCTGCAAAATTTCCATTTCTTTCAGGAGTTAAGCTTACAGAATGGGGTTCTTCACCACTAGTTGACAGTTCGTTGTATAGACAACTAGTTGGGAGTTTGTTGTATCTTACACACTCTCGACCAGATTTGTCTTATGCTGTTGGGGCTGTTGCAAGGCACATGCAAGAGCCTCATGAGATCCATTGGAAGGCAGCCAAGAGGATCCTTCATTATGTTCAGGGTACTAAGTCTTTTGGTATCCATTATGCTGCTGGTTCATCCCTTGAACTAGTAGGATTTACAAATTCTGATTGGGCCGGTGATTGTATTGATCGGAAGTCAACTTCCGGTTATGTCTTTATGCTTGCACATGGACCTATATGCTGGTCAAGCAAGAAACAGAGCACTATTTCCTTATCTTCAGCTGAGGCCGAGTACAGGGGAGCAGTCAATGCAGCCACACAATGTGTTTGGTTGCAAGGTATTCTTGCAGAGTTCGGGATTGTCTTTGATTCACCCACTATTCTTTGGTGTGATAATCAAAGTACAATCAAGATTTCTACCGATCCAGTACAGAGACAGAGGACCAAGCACATAGAGATACACATGCATTACATTCGGGGTTTGGTGCATGACCGGATCATAGCATTGCAGTATTGCCCATCCAGTGAGCAAACTGCTGATATCTTCACCAAGTGTTTTACCGAGAAGACCTTCACTCACCTTAGATCTTTGCTTGGGGTGAGTGATGCATGGTGATGATTGGTGTATTTTGATATATGCCACATGTCCATTTTAGAGGGGAGGTTTTATTTCCCATGTGGTTTTCCTCCTTACCTTGGTTACATGGACAAATAAATTTTCATGATGTAAAAGGTGACTTGAGCCTAGTTGCCAAGGCCTTAATTTTTGATATTTCACTAAGTCTAGCTTAAGGGGGGGTGTTAGAACATTTTTCCACCTATGTACATTAATCATTTATTAATGATGATTAATTAGCCCAAGTGATTAATGATTACATCCCTAAGTTGATTAGCTACTAAATGGTCAATTATCATGAACTAGATGGCAAATGTGAACAAGTGCTGAGTCAAACCAGCTATGTGGAGCGCTCCCCAGGGCAATTAATGCACTCAGCATGCCTAGAGCGCCCTCCTCAGGTCATTTAATGCACTCAGCATGCTTCTCTTCTACCTAGGGCGCATTTGCTCTCTTTGTGGACAATCTTGCCTTGTTTTGTCACATTTTTGACCAATTTTAGACTCCAAACCTCTAGCCAACCAGTTTCTTCACATGTGTGAGGTCACATGGGCCTGTCCAGTCATTCCCAGCATTCACACTGCAGATTCGAACCAGTTTGGGATGGTTTGGGATATTTTGGTCAACCTAGGGGGGTTTGAGCTTTTTCTAAGCTAGATCAGTGTGAACACTCCAGATGGATTCGAATTCTTCCAGATTTGTATATATGGGTGTTCTTAACCTTTGTTAAGGTTGGACAGTTAATAATATTGACATTATTCACCAATTCATGTGTATTGTTCTTCATTCATTTAAATTTTTTATGCTAATTCTTGCAAATGTTGTGCAATCTTTCACCAGTGAGGAATCCACAGTAGCTAGATTCAACTGTGCTTGAGATTTTACACTGATTTAACTTCCACTAATCAAAAGTTCAAGTTTCAAGATAAATCATATCTTATTGTATCTGATCCTAGCTTAATTGGTTCGAATTTCAAGTTCCAGAATGGTTTGCATATTCATGGATTTGTTCTCTTCAAGAGCAAGTTTAGAGAGCCTCCAGTTTCGCTTGCATCCACTGCTAGATAATTCAAGAACATGTTTTTGGAGCATGATCCACTTCTTCCCAAGAAGAATATTCCTACAGAAATCTGATCAAGTTCACACCTACTTGAGTTTGGAGCAACAACAATTTTGGTGTGCACATGTCCATTTTTGAGGGAGGGTTTTATTCCCATGAGGTTTTCCTCATTTCCTTAGTGTACATGGGCACAATTTTTTGTATTGGGGTGACCATAAGCCTTGTTGATTGGGACCTATATTTATGATATTTTACTCACATATAGTCAAGCTTAATGGGGGGTGTTGGAACATTTAAAAACCCATTCCATATTTAGGATATAGTTTATTAGTCATCTAGATTAATTTTCCTAGGTGTAGACTATGTAGTTGGCCTAGTTTTGTCTGTTATGCCTCCATATTCCATCCTAATTCACTAAAACAAATTTCTATAGATTATGGATAAGATTTCCTTGGATTCTTTCTGATTTTATTCCATTCCTGAATTAGAAAGGATCTTTCCCGATTTAGACAACTTTATCCTGTTTTTTCTACTTTCTAGTGGATAAGGTAAAGCTAGTTGACTTGGAAACTCTCTCCACTTGGACAATTATACCTCCACCACTTTCTTCTCTCCTAAATTAATCATTACATTCCATTTACATCACTCATGAGATTCCATACCATATTCCTCCAATTCGTGAACCTTTAGAGTGTTTTGGAAAGTGCTTTTGACACCTAGGGGGTTTTTATGCTTTTAGTAAGCCTTACTTTTTTGTGCTTTACAACTTTCCTTTTAGGCATTCTATTTTCTCTCTTGAGATGTATTATATATTGTATTCGTATTAAGGAATAATACATGAGATGATATTTCCATCAATTGAGTTCCTTCTCTTATGTTTCTGTTTCAATATTTCTTCTTATTCTTGCATATCTTTGAATAATTCTTGCGAGAACTTCTTTGCTTCAAGATTATTTGCTATTAGACTTCTTGCATGTTATTCAACCTATATAGAATTATCACATGGTATACGAGCTTCATTGAAGATGGAGTACACTACCATTTTCTTGGGTTCAAGTCTCAGGCATATTTTGGTGATTTTGGTTCTGATCTCACCCCAGTTGGTTCAAAGGAGATCTCAAGGAACCATATATAAATTCTTGGAGATGATTTAACTTCCAGTAATCATAATTTTAAGTTTCAAGAGAAATAATATCTTATTGGAGCTAACCCTACCTCAATTGGTTCGAATTTCAAGTCCCAGAATGGTCTGCATGTTCATGGATTTGTTCTCTTCAAGAGCAAGTTCAGAGAGCCTCCAGTTTCACTTGCATCCATTGGTGGAGAATTCAAGCACATGTTCTTGGAGAATGATCCACTTCTTCCCAATAAGAAGAATCATCCAGATATTTGATTAAGTTCACACCTACTTGATTTTGGAGCAGCAACAATTTTGGTGTGCACATGTCCATTTTTAAGGGAGGGTTTTATTCCCATGAGGTTTTCCCTGTTTCCTCAGTTTACATGGGCATAAATTTTTGTATTGGGGTGACCATAAGCCTTGTTGCTTGGGCCCTATATTTATGATATTTTACTCACATACAATCAAGATTAAGGGGGGGGTTTTGGAACATTTAAAAACCCATTCCATACTTAGGATATATTTTATTAGTCATCTAGATTAAGTTTTCTAGGTGTAGACTATGTAGTTGGCCTAGTTTTGTCTTTTATGCCGCCATATGAAATCCTAAGTCAATCAAATGAATTTGGATAGATTTTGGATAATATTTCCTTGGATTTTGTTTGATTTTATTCGATTCCTGAATTCGAAAGGATCTTTCCTGATTTAGATAGCTTTATCCTGTTTTTTCTACTTTCTAGTGGATAAGGTAAAGCTAGTTGTAAAATCTCAATCACAGCTGAACCTAGCTACTGTGGATTCCTCACTGGTGAAAGATTGCACAACATTTGCAAGAATTGCATAAAAATTTAAATGAATGAAGAACAATACACATCAAATTGGTGAATAATGTCAATATTATTAACTGTCCAACCATAACATAGGTTAAGAACACCCATATATACAAATCTGGAAGAATTCGAATCCATCTGGAGTGTTCACACTGATCTAGCTTAGAAAAAGCTCAAACCCCCCTAGGTTGACCAAAATATCCCAAACCATCCCAAACTGGTTCGAATCTGCAGTGTGAATGCTGGGAATGACTGGAAAGGCCCATGTGACCTCACACATGTGAAGAAACTGGTTGGTTAGAGGTTTGGTAGCTAAAATTGGCCAAAATTATGACAAAGTTGGCAAGATTGTCCACAAACTGAGCAAATGCGCCCTAGGTAGAAGAGAAGCATGCTGAATGCATTAAATGACCTGAGGAGGGCGCTCTAGGCATGCTGAATGCATTAATTGCCCTGGGGAGAGCTCCAAACAGCTGGTTTGACTCAGCACTTGTTCACATTGCTAACCAGTTGATGATAATTTGACCATTTACCAATCTAATCAACTTAGGGATGTAATCATTAATCACTTTGGCTAATTAATCATCAATTAATAAATGATTAATGTACATAGGTGTAAAAATGTTCTAACACCCCCCCTTAAGCTAGACTTAGTGAAATATCAAAAATTAAGGCCTTGGCAACTAGGCTCAAGTCACCTTTTACATCATAAAATTTATTTGTCCATGTAACCAAGGTAAGGAGGAAAACCACATGGGAAATAAAACCTCCCCTCTAAAATGGACATGTGGCATATATCAAAATACACCAATCATCACCATGCATCACTCACCCCAAGCAAAGATCTAAGGTGAGTGAAGGTCTTCTCGGTAAAACACTTGGTGAATATATCAGCAGTTTGCTCACTGGATGGGCAATACTGCAATGCTATGGTCCGGTCATGCACCAAACCCCGAATGTAATGCATGTGTATCTCTATGTGCTTGGTCCTCTGTCTCTGTACTGGATCGGTAGAAATCTTGATTGTACTTTGATTATCACACCAAAGAATAGTGGGTGAATCAAAGACAATCCCGAACTCTGCAAGAATACCTTGCAACCAAACACATTGTGTGGCTGCATTAACTGCTCCCCTGTACTCGGCCTCAGCTGAAGATAAGGAAATAGTGCTTTGTTTCTTGCTTGACCAGCATATAGGTCCATGTGCAAGCATAAAGACATAACCGGAAGTTGACTTCCGATCGATACAATCACCGGCCCAATCAGAATCTGTAAATCCTACTAGTTCAAGGGATGAACCAGCAGCATAATGGATACCAAAGGACTTAGTACCCTGAACATAATGAAGGATCCTCTTGGCTTCCTTCAAATGGATCTCATGAGGCTCTTGCATGTGCCTTGCAACAGCCCCAACAGCATATGACAAATCTGGTCTAGAATGAGTAAGATATAGCAAACTCCCAACTAGTTGTCTATACAGTGAACTGTCAACTAGTGGTGAAGAACCCCATCTTAAATTTCTGCAGCAAATCTGAAGCATACCTTGACTGACATACAGAAATTCCATTCACAGATTGATCAATCTCCAAACCCAGAAATTGTTTTAGCAATCCTAGATCGGTCATTGAGAATGCACTGTGCAATGCTCTCTTAACTGAGTCAAGTTCTTTGGTGGAGCTACCAGTGATCAAAAGATCATCAACATACAGTACAATAATCAATATCAGATCACTAACATGCTGCATATACACATTTGGATCAGACTTACACCTCTCAAACCCCAAAGATAGCAGAAAATTGTCCATTTTTGCATACCATGCTCTAGGAGCTTGCTTGAGCCCATAGAGTGACTTGTTCAACCTGCAAACAAGTGTATGATCAGAAATAAAACCTTCAGGCTGCTGCATATATATCTCCTCATTCAGATCCCCATGAAGAAAGGCACTTTTTACATCCATGTGATGAATCTCCCATCGCTTGGAAGCCCCAATGGCCAAAACTAGTCTTATGGAGTCCATCTTTGCCACCGGTGCAAATGTCTCTGTATAGTCCACTCCTTAGACCTGAGAGTAACCCTTAGCCACCAACCTGGCCTTATACTTCATATCAGAGCAATCAGATCCAATTTTGGTTCTATAAATCCACTTGCATTGCACTAGTTTCCTCTTGGGAGGAAGAGGGACCAAATCCCAAGTTTTGTTCTCATGGAGTGAGTTCATCTCCTCTTGCATGGCTGATTGCCACCTTGGGTATGTACATGCTTCTGAATATGAAATTGGATCAGATCCAACCATCAAGTAACATGCCTCACTTAGATCAGAATTATCACATGCAAAGGAATTGTGAAATTGAGATCTAGTTTTCCTAGCATCTTGGGGATCTCCCACAAGCTCTCCGGCACTTTGAATTGTTTTCTCTGCCCACTTGGGCCTTGAAGGGGGGATATGTTCAGAATCCATATCAACATCATCTTCAGCAATATCAGAATCAGAAATATCAGAGAAAGAATCACTACTTACTTCATCATCAAGACGAGGGAATGAGCATTCCCCATCACCTTGTTCACTAGCTTGCAAGAATTCCTCCTCTTCGAATTTGACACTTCTTTCAATGAAAGTTTTGTGAGTGGATGGATCAAAGAGCTTGTAGCCCTTGGAATCCTCTACATACCCAACCATGATTGACTCCTTGCTTTGGGGCTGCAATGCCTTTCTCTTCTCCGGTGGAATTCTGGCCCAAGCCCTTGAGCCAAAAATTCTTAAATGTGAGACATTTGGCTTGTGGCCCATCCATGCTTCAAATGGAGTGATTCCTTGCAAAGATTTGTGTGGTGCCCTGTTCTGAACATATGCTGCACAATTCATAGCTTCAGCCCACAATTTGGGAGACAAATCCCTTGCTTGCAACATGCAAGTTGCCATCTCTTTCAGTGCTCTATTTTTGCGCTCTGCAACACCATTTTGCTGTGGTGTGTAGGGTACTGAGTGTTGCATCTGAATGCCATGCTCTTGACAGAGATGCTGCAAATTGTTATTGACATACTCTCTGCCATTATTAGTCCTCAAAACCTTCATGGCCTTCCCACTGAAGTTCTCAACCATGCTCTTAAAAATTTTGAAACATTCAAAGACTTCAGATTTTTGCTTAAGGAAAAATAACCAGCAGTACCTTGAGTAGTCATCGATGAAGGTGAGCACATATTTGCTGCAGCCATAGGAGGGAGTGGGGAGTGGCCCTATCAGATCAGAATGCACTATTCCAAGAGGTTGATCAGCCCTCCTTTCCTTCCCTTTGTCATACTTCCTTTCAGGATGTTTCCCAATCATGCAACCCTTGCATGTTCCACTTGAAAAACTGATTTGTGGCAGCCCTTCTACCATCTTTTCTTTGCTCAAAACTTGAAGATATATGTAGTTTAGGTGCCCATACCTTTGATGCCATAGCTTGCTGGTATCATTCCCATGTGACAGAAGCACACTTGGTGAAGAGAATTCGAGGAAGTGGGAGAACTTGTACATCTTCATGTCATGGTCTGCAACGCCCTTTGCAACAATTTTCCCGGTGGAAAGTTCTGATATCTCCACATCATCCTGAGTGAAGACCACCTTCTTTGCTGCTCCAGTATGTGTCATTTGATATACAGAGAGCAAGTTTGCTGCAAGATTTGGCACATACAGCACATTGGAGAAGAAGCCATTCTCCATAGAGATTTTCCCAATGCCATGAGCAGGGATTTCTGAGTCATCTCCCATTCGAATGGAGAGGCCACTGTAGGGTGCAAGTTCAGAAAACGAATCTCTTGAGGAAGCCATGTGCCTTGAGGCACCTGAATCAATGATAAACAAGGGTGAATGAGATGAACTAGCCACCAAAGCATGGCAGCTCTCCTTGTCTTCAGAAACGCACTCCTTCTTCTTGAAACTTTCAGGAAGAGGAATATTATTTTTCTGTAGGAGATGGGTCATGGTGTCTATGGTTTTCTTCATGCATGAGCTCTCTGGATGAAAACCTCTTTGACAGTAGCTACATTTTGTCTTCTCAGCCTTCTTTCCCTTGTTCTTGACAGGATTCGAAACCCCCTCAGAGGATTTGGGCCTCTCATCCTTCCTCTTCTTCTCTTGAGGTTTCGACCCCCTGGGTTTTTGCTTGCCTCTTCCACATTTCGAATCTCCAGCTGCAAGAACTTGGTCTTTTTGCTTGATGGAGCCCATCAAGACCAGCTTGTCTTGCTCTTGAGTTAGCATCTCCATGAAGTCAGCCAAAGATGGCATCTTCCAACCTCTAACTGTGAGCCTTGTGGAGTTGAAGGAAGACACAAAAACTGAGTATTCAGAACCCAATTTGGAGAGAATGGACAACACCAACTGTTCTTCTTTCTTCTCTATGCCACATTGTCTGATCTGCAAGACCAAGTTCTTGAACTTGGTGAAGAAGTCCTGGATGGAATCGAAATTCCCTGGGCTCAGTGAGACAAGCTCATTTTCGAGCTGGTGGCCTCTCATCTCATCAGTCTTTCCAAACAGTGTCTCAAGCTTGAGCCACACTTCATTTGGAGTTGCTAGACTTTCTACATGAAACAGGAGATCTCTCGAAATGCTGAGACAAAGGAGGCCAAATGCCTCATCCATTCTGTTAAAAAACTTGGATTTCTCCACAGCTGAGTTTGGCTTAACCTCAGTGCCCATCGTAATTCTGTAGAGACTCTTAGATCTCAGCAAAATCACCATTTCTGCCTTCCAATCGAAATAGTTGAAGGGAGTGAGCACGTTTGGGTGAGATGGCTCCATTCTCCTCTGCTGCAATTCGCACTTGCTGACAATGTTGGTCTTCAGTACCTGCAAACAACTCTCAAATCACTCTGGAGGGATCTACACTAACAGATTCGAACCCTGTATGGATAGTGGGTGCATTCGGGAGAGCATCACACCTGAGAGGAGCCACTAGATTTCTCCAGTAAGCTCAAGGCAATGGCCTCAGGAATTATGTGGTTTCTCCACTGCTTCTGGCAATCCACTACAACAGTCTTGCTGGTTCGAATTCTAGCTCCAAGAGCTCTGATACCATGTAAAATCTCAATCACAGCTGAACCTAGCTACTGTGGATTCCTCACTGGTGAAAGATTGCACAACATTTGCAAGAATTGCATAAAAATTTAAATGAATGAAGAACAATACACATCAAATTGGTGAATAATGTCAATATTATTAACTGTCCAACCATAACATAGGTTAAGAACACCCATATATACAAATCTGGAAGAATTCGAATCCATCTGGAGTGTTCACACTGATCTAGCTTAGAAAAAGCTCAAACCCCCCTAGGTTGACCAAAATATCCCAAACCATCCCAAACTGGTTCGAATCTGCAGTGTGAATGCTGGGAATGACTGGACAGGCCCATGTGACCTCACACATGTGAAGAAACTGGTTGGTTAGAGGTTTGGTAGCTAAAATTGGCCAAAATTATGACAAAGTTGGCAAGATTGTCCACAAACTGAGCAAATGCGCCCTAGGTAGAAGAGAAGCATGCTGAATGCATTAAATGACCTGAGGAGGGCGCTCTAGGCATGCTGAATGCATTAATTGCCCTGGGGAGCGCTCCAAACAGCTGGTTTGACTCAGCACTTGTTCACATTGCTAACCAGTTCATGATAATTTGACCATTTACCAATCTAATCAACTTAGGGATGTAATCATTAATCACTTGGGCTAATTAATCATCAATTAATAAATGATTAATGTACATAGGTGTAAAAATGTTCTAACACTAGTTGAATTGGAAACTCTCTCCACTTGGCCAATTAGACCTCCACCACTTTATTCTCTCCTAAATTCATCATTACATTCCATTTACATCACTTATGAGCTTCCATATCATATTCAACCAATTTGTGAGCCTTTAGAGTGTTTTGGAAAGTGCTTTTAACGCCTAGGGGTTTTTTATGCTTTTAGTAAGCCTTACTTTTTTGTGCTTTACAACTTACCTTTAAGGAATTCTATTTTCTCTCTTGAGATGTATTATATATTGTATTCATATTGAGGAATAATACATGAGATGATATTTCCGTCATTTGAGTTCCTTCTCTTATGTTTATGTTTCAATATTTCTTCTTATTCTTGCATATCTTTGAATAATTCTTTTGAGGACTTCTTTGCTTCAAGATTCTTGGCTATTAGAATTCTTACATGGTATTCAACCTATATAGAATTCTCACTATTTGTTCTACTAATTAATTATTAGATATTAATTGTGTATTATATTGATGAACAAAAGATTAAGTTTGGCCTAACAAATGCTCAATTTTAGCAATAAATCTTGAGGATAGTGTGGAGTGATACTAACTTACTTTCGTAAAATCCAAAACTAATCACTATGGATAGTGTGTCCATCAAAACCTAAACATAAATCCAAGGGATTGTCTTGTTGTACATTATAGCTAGTGTTTTGCACGACAATTGGCTACTTTTTTAGCAGGAGGTCGTGTGAGATTGGTTAAAAAAAATAACTTGTGATCAATTAAACCAGAGATAAGATAAAATTATTCCTCTAATTTATTTTATATCAATATTTTGATAGTGGATCTTATGTGATCATGGTTATGAAGTCCTTCCTTCCAAAGTAGGTTATTTTCTATGAGCACTTCATGCAAAAACATAGGAAGAAAGGTTTGTGCCTATCAAAATTTTGGCCCAAAATGAAGTGACCAAAGAATTTGTTTAGCACATAGTCCAATACTAAACAACATGAACATTAAAGAACACTTTAGTAGATATGCTCACAAGTTGGTGTCATTATATGCGTTGTCCCTTTTATTTTTGTAATTTTTAGCTACATGTACTCTATACTTGGTTTTGTTTATATATTTGACTCCAAGATAAATTTGATTCATGGTGAATAGAAAAGGTTAGCTATGGGTTTGTGATAGAATAATTAACCCATCTATACTTTAGTTTAAACATTATTTTATGTTTCCTAAGTGTTAGACCTATGTCAGTTGTTAACCTAGTGCTTGCTTGGCCCACCTTAGTCAATTTTATCCACTATGGCGCCCTCATTTTCTTTAGTTCCATCTTTTAAAGCAGCGTTTATGATCTAGATCACCTTACTTGATTTATTATGCTTTTATCCAGCTTTTGTGAGTTCAAGGAGATTTATTCCTACTTTTCACATGTTAGTAGGATGAGCAAGTGCGCTATGATGACTTTGGGAAATTTTGCCTTCTTTTACCTCAACCCCTTCCTTATTTGTCTCATAAAAATCCTCCAACTTGCTGCCTTTTGGTCACTCATCACCTACCTAAGCTAACTTATCCAATTCGTGACCACTTTCTACGATTCAAAGTTTGATGTTTCCTAGATGGGGGGATTTTTGTTATTTTAAGCCGACACATGTGAGCTTTTCAAGTTGCCTCTAAGGAATTCAAATTCTCTCTCAAAGATTTATTATATACTATAATCTTATTGATGAATAATATAGAGTGGAATTTTACATCAATTGAGTTCTCTCTCTTATGTTTATGCTTCAATATTCCTTCTTTATTTTTGCAAATCTATGTCTAAATTCTTAGTGAGGACTACCTAATTTCTAGATCATGGCTTGTTGAATTCTAGTATGGTCTTGAAACTATTTATAATTTTTACATAGTATCATAGCTTAGGGAGCTTATATTGAGCATAGATTCTAGCAGTAGCACACCATAAGCAGTGAAGTTACCACAAGAATCCTTGGGCAATTTCCTTGAGTCCTTTGGCTTGCCATTGGGGTCTACCCAGGTGTGATGCACTCCCGAATGTACCTACTAACTAAAGAATAAATCATAACTTAGATAGATATGATAGTCCTCTAGTGCAATAGTTCAGAGAGTTTGACTTGCAGGTATTGAAGATCAAGTAGCATAAATCTCAAGACAAGTTCAAATGGTGATGGTTTCCTTGAAGTGGCTCCTTCTCCAGTTGTAGTAGAAGTTTATGAGAACCTTGATCTCTCCTCTTCATATTCAACTGATCCGAAGAAGAAATTCAAACCTCCACTGTTGAAGAAGAAATATCCTTCCATCTCTCATCATGTTCTCCTATCATTCTTCATATTATGAGGATGATAAGCTTGTTGTGGCAGATCATTCACACCCTGAGACTTCTCTAGAAGTTGAAGAGGAATTCGATTCCTCTCTTTCACATGAGGATTTTGGTTCAACATTTGGTGTGTTATTGGATGTTTTGAAGGATAGATCAAATTCTGGAGATTATGCATTTTCCCTCCTAGGTCTCTTGCTTCCTATCCACTACTACATGATAACAAGTGCATTTCCTCCTGAAGATGGAGACTCTCAAGCCTAATTTGGACTTGATATCAAGAAGTTCAAGTTTGGTGAGCACCTATATTCACTCTACTATTAGTGGATATCAGTTTTTCTACATGGTTACATCAATCATGAAACTGTTTATGTTCCCGATCCAATTGAACACAACACTCCACTTCTTCTCAAGAAGAATATTTCTCTAGACATTTGATCAAGTTCACACCTCGTTGGAGTTTGGAGAGACTATTATGGTGTATTTCATTTCCATTTTTTATGGGAATTTTGTTTGGTGCAGCCCTGGTGCATGAATTTTTTATGGTAAAGGTACAGTTAGGCGAGGCCTGACATTGACCAAGTTTTGGGAGAAGCAACTCCACAATTCCTGTGAGGAGGGTATGGAGGGAAGAGAAGTTGACAGGAAAGGACCTATCCCCTTAGTAAAGACGAAGTATTAAGGATGACCCGAGGTAGTTGAAGCAGTTAAGGATGAAGCGACGAATTGATAGCTACAGGAGCAGAAGAGTAAAGAAGCGGAATGGTGCAAAGGACGCTCCACTGTAGAGTCAGAGTTGCATTGTCAGAACTGCACTATTAGAAGAAGCGTTAGAGTCAGAAGAAGTAGCACAAAAGGACAACAAAGCTACAACGAAGTTAAGGAAAAGCATGATCAACATGAGAACCATGCTATTTTGGGTTTAAGGGTACTATGGGGAATGGCTCATAGTTATTGTAATATGTGACCTTCGGGCACATATATATAAAGGAAAATTTTGTATAAGGAAGGGGGGGGTTTAGTTGATTATTGTTGGAGATTGTTAGATATTGCTAGATCTAGACTGAGAGAGATCTAAGAGAGGAAAAGACTCCGCAGTTGAGTGCACAGAGATCTATTGTAGTGAAGAGTCTGTAGCTGAGTGCGCATATTGGAATTGTTACCCATTCCAAGTAATATAAGAACAGTTCTCGTGGACGTAGCTCCCATCTGGAGGGTGAACCACGTAAATCCTTGTGTTATGTGTGTGAATATATGATATGATTTGTGTTCATGTTATGATTATGTTTATGTATTTACTTTCATATGTATTTGAATGAAAATGTTATGTTAAGTAAGCGGAACACATATGCATGAATGTTGCGAAGTCATGTTAAGTATGATGAATACATAGTTATAAGGGTAAATGAGCAACGATTTAGTGAAGTCTATAGGTTGTTGATAACTATGAAGTGCGCATTTACATGTTGGTATTGATATGTTAAGTAGATGTTAAGAAAGGAATACATTGCAAGTTTGCATAACACATATCCGCATTACCACGGTTACAGAAACCTGATTCTGCAACCACCCATCTTCGCTTCGAGTGAGACTTAAGCCTGTTCGTAGATTGATGCCAAAATTCGTTGAACCTGGGTCATCCCAGAAAGATAACCAACAAACGGTTTTGTTTCTGACTTTGGACTAGTCATGCTGGTGATGTGCGATGTTGATGTGTCATCTTAGAAGAGAAGAAAGCACAACAAATGATCTCGTTTCCACGCTATCTGTATGCAGTTAAGCATACCAACAAGTTCCATGATGTGCTTGAAATGATATTTTGGTGATGTATCAAATTGATGTGGAATCCAAAGAAGAAATAAATACAGAACTTGAGTTTGCGAAGAAAGAAAACAAACATCTGCGTATTACCACAGAACAATGGTTGCAGAGGTATATATTCATTGACTTGCATGAAGTTTTCTTCACATATTTTGGTAATGAGCTACATGAGTGGATATCGAGGATAGCAGAATGGAAAAACTGTTTTCAGGGTGAAGAACCTATAGTTTGGAATCCAGAGTTGATTCAGAGGCTTAAAGGGATTGACAACTAGATTTCAAGAGCAATAGACTTTTGGTTGGATAACTTAATGGAAGGCTATATTACAGATTTTTCCATGGAAAATTTGAAGTATTACAACGCAACAAAAGGATATTTTTTCCAAGGATTTAGAGGTAAGTACCTGAAAACCTTGATTTTATGCATTAAAATGCTATTAGCTGAAAATGTGTCTTAAAAATGCAATCAGATTCCCAGGGTTTGAGTCTGTAATGTTCAGTAACAAAGATAGTGACACAGATGAAGATATTGGTATTTTGCGTACTAGAAAAATATATAAAGTTAGCACTAGAAATAGGTCTCATGAAGTTGAACCTCGTACATTCCTAGAAACTAAGTTAGGAAGTGATAGATATTCATATCAAGCTGAGTCTGATAGTGAAAAAGAACCTAGACGCATTGGCTATAAGACTATTACTCCATAGAAACCTATAGATGAAGAAATAAATATTACTAGTTAGTAGAAAACTAGTAGTAGTAATACTGCAGGAGAAAGTACTCAGAATTAGCCAAGTAGTGGTATACCTTCATCATTTCAGAACACTACACCTCCTAGAATAAGAATGGTAGATGACATTAAGCTACCTATTGTTAGGATATTTAGACACTTAGGAGTTAGTTAAGATCAACTTGTGTAATATATCCGTTGGGTAAAGTGTGTTTCTTTAGTATGCATTAGTATGCATTTGTAAATATTTAATCTGATGATCACGATATGTTGTGATTCGATGGCTCAACTTCTCTTTGATCATACCTACCCTTGATTCATGGCTTAACACCTGATTGGTCCATGGTCTCTATTTAAAGAACATGTAGGGTCATTGTCTAGTTGATCGATTATGAGAAGCTCATTTGTAACTTTCTTTCTTTTGCATAATAAACTGCTCCGTAGAAGCTATTTGGCCAGGCCGTGGAGTGTTTCCCTCTCGAGGGTTTAAACCATGTCAAAACATCGGTGTATCAATTTGTGATTTATTTCTGTGAAGTGGTTTCTCTAGGTGTTCGGTATTTTGGGAGTACCCTATGTACCCGAACATGGTATTAGAGCCTTTATGAAGAGCCACTTTCGATTATGATCTAGATCTTGAACTGTTGTTGCCGAAACTTGAAAGGGTTTACAGTTCTAAAATTTTTGTCAATTTATGGGCTATGGGAGGTGTTCCATTGCATCGGGAGCATTGTTTCCATTGGGATAAGGTTTTCGTTTGATCGAAAACGGTTTCTGGTTGCTTTAGAAATGCGTATTTCATCAGATCTGAAGGTATAATGTTACAGTGACATTTTTATTATTTTAAAAAATATCTCATATTTTATCAGTGTTTTTTTTTTTTTTTTTTCCCGGATTGTTGTCTTCCTTGTCTGCGTATGCTCTTTGTCGTGCACCTCGTGCGATCGCGGCGAATCAGAAACAAAAAGGGAAAGGGTTTTTCTCGGCTGTGTATGCTCTTTGCCGTGCACCTCTTGCGATCGCGGCGAATCAGAAATAGAAAGGGAAATGGTTTTTCTCGACTGCATATGCTCTTTGTCATGCACCTTGTGTGATCTCAGCAAATAAAAAATAGAGAGAAAACGTAGACTTTCCAGGAAAGCTAACGAGATTTATCCCCAAACGTGTGGAAAAGTTTTTTTTGTTTTGGTTTGTGGTGTGATTTGCAGGAAAAGAGGCAAGCACGGAAACCAAGAGAGAAGAGTAAAAAAAAAATCCTTCCTCCTTTCTTTCTTTTATGTACCTTTTAACATTAGCTCACTTGGTTCAAAGTTGCTTTATTCCTTAATAAGTCTTGAGAAAAAGTCTTATTAAGTTACTTTTAAACAAAGTGCATGCAATTTCTAATTTTAAGTTACTTTATTGTAAAAGTGCATCTCACTTAAATAATAAAAATAAAAATAAAAAGTGAGTCACTTAAGTTCTTTTTTTTTGCTGCACTATTTAAAATAACATCATTTTAAAAGTGAAAATCACTTATTTTACAAAAGTGATTCACTTAAAGAAATTTTCTTGTAAAGTGATATTCAAAGGTTCATCTTGGGAAGAGGGGGTTCTTTTTTTTTAGCTGGACATTCTCTATCTGCAATGTCACTATTGGGGACATCTTCAACATTTTCTTTGTTCACGCATAACTTCATCATATGGAGTCAGTTTTCAGTGCTGTTTTTTTTAAACCGCCTATTTTTTCAAGCTCTTCACATCCAGACTATTGGTTTATGTTTTTACAGCCATTAATTTTACAAAATGGCCGCCCCTTGTGATATTCTACTTACCAGTTCCAACTATTTCTCATAGAAATCTTGTATGGAGAATGTTCTACGAAGTAGAGGACTTTTCAAAATTACCTCAGGAAAAGAAACAAAACCCACTAATGATGATAAGAAAATAAAATGAGAAAATAGATGTGACGAAGCTCGTGGATTGATTGGGATGTTAATCTCTACTGATTTGCGATTCCACATATCTAGAATTGATGAACTTGATACTGTTTGGGACAAGTTGGAATCTATGTTTGGTAAACACAATGAAATTCGAGGTCATCAACTCGAAAATGAGTTGATTTCTTTAAATCCAAGTGATTTTTCATGCATTCAATATTATTTATCTAAGTACAAAAGTCTTAAACTCTTACATGAAGAATGCAAGATTAAGAGGGAAGACAAACAATGCATTTATCATATTCTTTCAAAACTTGGAGTTGCCTATTATGTTTTTGTATCTACATTTTACTCCATGAAAAAATCCTTGAATGCAGCTAGCTATCAAGAGCCTAGTCTTGAATCCTTTTGTGATTCCTTGATTAGAGAGCAAGATAAGCTTATCCATCTTGGAATAATTAACAATGTAGATATATCTGGGAAAGCCTTATTGTCCCAACATAAAGAAAAGTTCAAGCCTCCCAAGAAACAAAATTTTCGCAATAATAAGTCAAACAAGGGTCCCAAACCCTCTCATTCATCTCCTTCTTTTAAAAAATGACAAAGGATCCAAACCAAAAGGAAAGAAGATTGAGTGTCATTGCAACTATTGTGGGAAAGATAATCTTGATGAATCTAAGTGTTTCAAGAAGATGGAAGCCTTGGAAGCAGTAATGAAGAAGCACCACATCAGCCTAGATTCACCTTCAGAATCTACCTCTCATGGACATGCACTTTGTGCTTCAGGTTATTCTTATACTACATCTTCTTCCTCTACTTCAAATGAATGGCTCATTGATTCTGGAGCATCTTATCATATGGCTAAGGATCAAGCCATCTTTTCTACTATGCATGAATGTAACACCAAACAAATATTTGTTGGTGATGATAGATCTATAAATGTTGTAGGATCTGGAATAGTTCCAGTAGATAATGGTAATTTTAGTGGTGTACTATGTGTTCCAAGAATTTCCTGCAATTTGTTATCAATCTATCAAATCACTCATTCCGGTGAAGGTAAAACTGTAACATTTACACCGCACCAAGTTGTAATCAAGGATCTTAAAGATCCTCAACATGTCCTAGCTACTGAAATTGTTGATGATATTACCAGGTTGTACAAATTTAACAACTTTGGGTCATCACCTTTTTCTTTAGTTTTTGTTGCTCATAGTGATAACTTGAGCAAACTTTGGCATGAGCGATTTGGTCACTTAAATTATCGCTCATTGCAACAACTATGTAAAGACAATATGGTGACAGGTATTCCGATGGTATCTTGCAGGGATGATGTTTGTTCTGGTTGTGTACTCGAAAAACATCATCGGGACAGTTTTGACAAAAGTGCCTCTTGGCACGCCTCGGTTCCCTTGGAGCTTGTGCATAGTGACTTGTGTGGTCCTCTTCCATCTGCTTCCTTTTATGGTTTCAAATATTTCTTAACTTTCATTGATGATTACTCCAGACACACTTGGGTTTATTTCCTAAAACTTAAGAGTGAAGTATTTAACATGTTCTTGGCCTACAAGGCCCTTGTTGAAAAACAATCTGGTCATCAAATCATTAAGTTAAAATCTGACTATGGAGGAGAATATGTTAACAAAAATTTCACTACTTTTTGCACTGAACATGGAATACAATAACAACACACTGTTCCATATACACCACAACGAAATGGTGTAGCTAAACGGAAGAACCGCACTTTAAAAGAAATGGCTAATTGTATGATCCAATCTAAGGGACTAAGTCTTCAATTTTGGGTTGAATCCATTAATTGTGCAAATTACATAGTTAATCGCACCCCCACTAAATCTTTACAATGTATCACACCAAAAGAAGCATGGAGTAAAACTAAACCTGATTTAAGTCACTTCCATGTGTTTGGTAGTGGAGCATGGGCTCACATTCCGGATGAAAAATGGAAAGCATTGCAGCCTAAAAGTGAAAAGTGCATATTTGTTGGATATTCTAAAGATGTAAAAGGTTATAGACTTCTTCAACCACATTCTCATGATATAATCATTATAAGAGATGTTAAATTTGATAAAAATCTCTTGGCCTGCGAGCATAACTCGGCGGTTGTGCCATCTTTGGCCTGCGAGCTTGATTCGGCGATTGTGCCTTCTTCTACTTCCCACTTCTTTGATAGATTTCCAAATCTAGTTTCTGATGATGACAGTGAGGATGAAAATCCACCTCTGCCTGCTCATGTTCCTCTAGTTGCACCAGCACAAGTGATTCCTTGATGGGTCCATTCAACATGTGAAGCAGCTAGTGATCTTGCCGGTGATCCTAGAGATCAATGTCGAACATGTTCTCAGTTTTAGCGAGCCTCTTCTCTTTTGGATCAAGTTTCAGAGAATCATGATCCATAAACCTTTGCAAAAGCTTCAGGAAATCTAGATTGGGATGCAGCTATGGATAAAGAATATCGTTCCTTAATGGCGAACAATACTTGGGATCTTGTACCTCTTCCAAAAGGAAGAAAACTTGTCAGATGTAAATCGTTCTATAGAACTGAGTATGCATTAGATGGAAGTGTTGAACGACTTAAGGCAAGGTTAGTTGCCAAAGGTTTTTCACAAGTTGAAGGGATTGACTACAATGAAACCTTTGCTCTTGTCGCAAAAATGAACTCCATCCGCCTTGTTCTTTCTCTTGCAGCCTTACATAACTGGGAATTCCATCAAATGGATGTCAAGTCTGCATTCTTACATGGTGATTTACATGAGGAAATTTACATGGATCAACCTCCTGGATATGTTCAGAATAACTCTAGCCTTGTCTACCACCTTAAGAAATCCTTATATGGCCTTAAGAAAGCTCCTAGAGCTTGGTATGCCAAAATGGATAGCTTTCTTCTTGACACTGATTTTTCTAGATGCCATTCTGACCCTAATGTCTATACCAAGAAAGTAGGAAACCATATCATCATACTTGTCCTATATGTTGATGACCTTATTCTTACTGGTAGTGACCCTAAGCTTTTAACCCATGTGAAATCCAGTCTTAATCAAAATTTTGAAATGTCCAACTTAGGACATTTGCATTATTTTCTTGGTCTCCAAGTCCTGCAAATCAAAGAAGGAATCTTTATTTCTCAGTCTAAGTATGCTTGTGACCTTCTTCATCGATTTCACATGGAAGATTGTACACCAGCCCCTTCTCCCTTCCAGTCTGGAGTCAAAATTTATGCCACTTGTACTTCACCTGAAATAGATGCCACCTTGTATCGTCAGCTTGTTGGTAGTCTCTAATACTTGACTCATTCCCATCCTGACCTTTCCTTTGCCATTGGTCGTGTTTCCCTTTATATGCAAACACCTCATGAAATTCACTGGAAAGCAGCTAAAAGAATACTTCGATATATTCGAGGTACAATTCAGTTTGGGATTCATTACAGTACAGGGGGGAAACCTTTGTTGGCTGGTTTCACTTATTCAAATTGGGCCGGCGATCCTAATGATCGAAATTCTACTGCAGGTTATGTTTTCAGTATGGGATATGGACTTATCACTTGGGCTTGTAAGAAACAACAAGCTCTTGCTCTTTCTTCAGCAGAGGCAAAATATCAAGCCGCAGTTAATGCCAGTCAGGAAGCTTTATGGCTTCGACAGATCATTTCAGAGTTTGGATTCGAGCAGCAGCAGCCTACTCCACTTTGGTGCAACAATCAAAGTGCCATCAAGCTCACCAAAGATCCAATTCTACATCAACGCAGAAAACACATTGAGCTACATATGCACTTCATCATAAATCTTGTTCATGATCGTGTTCTTGAAGTGCTCTTTTGCCCTACAGATGATCAATTTGCATACATCTTCACCAAGTCTTTTACAGAAGCGAAGTTTTCTAAACTTCGATTTATGTTAGGAGTTCAGGAATTTGTCATTAAGGGGGGATAGGCTCTAATGCCTCCTTCCTTCTCCTAATAGTGTCACTTTTGTAAATCCTTCAATCCTATCCCAATTTGTTCTTAAGGGGGGATGTTAGGATATTTAGAAACTTAGGAGTTAGTTAAGATCTTGTGTAATATATCAGTTAGGTAAAGTGTGTTTCTTTAGTATGCATTAGTATGCATTTGTAAATATTTAATACGACGGTCACGATATGTTGTGATCCGACGGCTCAACTTCTCTTAGATCATACCTACCCTTGATCCGTGGCTTAACATCCGATTGGTCCATGATCTCTATTTAAAGAGCATGGAGGGTCATTGTCTAGTTGATCAATTATGAGAAGCTCATTTGTAACTTTCTTTCTTTTGCATAATAAACTGCTCCATAGAAGCTATTTTCCCGAGGCCGTGGAGTGTTTCCCTCTCGAGGGTTTAAACTACATTAAAACATCGGTGTATCGATCTGCGATCTGTTTGTGTGAAGTGGTTGCTCTAGGTGTTCGGTCTTTTGGGAGTACCCTGTGTACCCGAACACCTATTTTTAAAGGAACTGGTCTAGAAGATCCAACAAAACATTAGTTTCTCTGTGAATCTGTTTGGAATGCTAAGCAAGTACAAGATGATGCTATAAAACAAACTCAATTAGTCACCACATTTAGAGACAGAGTTTTAACATGGTTCATGAAATATTCCGTTGGACAAAACAAAACACTAGTTGATATCAAAACTGCGGTGATTAGAGAATTGAAGAAACATAAGTCAGAATCTCATTGCATTATAGTGCTAAAATAAATAGAACAAAAACCTAATGAGACTGTGTGGGAGTTTGATCAGAAATTCAAATCCTTGTTAGATCAATTTAGCTTTGAAATAGCACCGCAACAACATCAAGAATGGTTCATAGCTGCATTTTTTCCCCACATTCGATTACCATTAATGCAACAGAAAGTAACCTCACAAACATAAGCACTAGAAATTGCGATGAAGCTAGAAGCTTCGCCCATAGGAGAGACTAGCACAATAATGGTACAGATACAAACAGAGCTAGCAAACCTGACATTAAAGTTACAAGATATGAAGAAAGGAAAAGAAATAAGAGAAGAGGTTTGGTGCACTAAATGTAAAGGAGAAGGACATTCCAAATAACACTACCCTGTATTCATAGATTACCTCGCTAATGGAGAACTGAATCCATTAAATCAACCTCAAGGACCATGGTGCGAGATTTTTCGATGTAGAAGACATTGCCCAGAGGACTATTACCTACTTCAGAAGTATGTACAGACACCAAAGAACCTGTACTGCACATTTTGTAAGTCAATTGGCCATGATGATACCAACTGTAGAGCATATGACCTCATGATAGAAAGAAAACATGATGTATAAAGAATCCAAGGATAAACATAGAATAATAATGAAAGCACGTAGTATGACCAAGGCACATACAGAGGACGTGGTGGATTCAAAGGAAGAGGACGTAACACTGTCCAAGGAAAGGAAGAGGTCAGATTGTCTGTTATAACTGTGCACAACCTAGACATTTAGCAAGAGATTGTCAGAAACCTTGCACTACTTGTAAATATTGTAATTCATTTGACCATATCATTGAAGCATGTCCCATTTTTCTAGGCAAAATGCAAGAAAAAAGACCAGAAGGACAGAACCAAAATATACAGATGATCACAGCTGAGAAAAGAAACGAAAATCGCAACATCCATGTCATGGCGTAAAGTGGAGATGTGATAGGAAATGACAGGACAAATAAAGCTTCTACTTCTGAAGATTAGATAAATAGACCAAAGCCTACTAATGGACCTTGGGTAGTAAAAGCACCCAAAAAATGCCTGCATTCAACCCTAACCAAGAAAAAAGGTATTCATGGAAGCAAGAAAAGGCTTTCAGGACTCAGAACCTTCGACCACAAGGATCCAATTGTGAAGTGATTAGACACCTGTATTAGATATACTGATCCCATATGATGGATCATGAACTTTGCCAGAATAGACAAGTCCTATCACACAGTTTTTACAGAGCTGCATAAATCTGCTAAGGTGTGGAGGTGCCTTGGGAGAATTACAAGACCTATTGGGACATTATGAGCAGCGTAATACAATAATGATGCACATAGAGAAGTTCATCATATCAAGAACCATAGAAGTGTCACCTACCCAAATTTTGAAACTATTTATTTTATTGCAAAAACATTATGTTAAATTATAATTAAAAAATTTTGTAATTATAACCAAATTTGGTCAAGGATGATTTTAATGACATATTATTATTATTTAATAAATTAAAACAGGAGACAAACACCCAAGGGAACTGTTAAATGAGTGTTCACTGACCCACTAGGAGGAACGAAAGCTGTTAGAAGGCATGGGACAAGTGTCAGCATTTACACTCCACCACTAACTGTTGGTTATGGGACAAATACCCCTAAAATTATGGAATTATCCCCCAGGTGGATGGAATAGAGCTTTTAGCTCATTAATGACCAGGTTAACCACTAAAAAGGCCTAGGCAGCCTAAAGAAGGCAATTCGAATTAAGCAGGGAGCTCCATAATTATTCTCTACAGAAATAATTCCTCAACTGTATCAGGTGATCATTGAGAGATTCGAATAGGGAGGATAAGTGGATGTGAATTGTGAGTCTCTTGAAAATAGGAAACCAGAGGTGCCAGTGCAGGTCTATTTGACTACTAAGTATATATGACTGGATGATCTGCATTGTTGTTGCAAGTTGATGACCTAAAGATCCTACAGATTCTTCTTCCTAGTGGTTTAGTGAACAGGCTTGGGGGTCCTAAGGCAAGTAATTTGGCTATCTTCAGGAGTAGGTTGGGTGGAACAGGCTCCTTGGGTTGTTTGTTTCTCCTACATTCATCAGGTTCTACTATTCTGTCTTGTTTATTTTCAGTTGAACGAATAAAGTTGTCTTATTAAACCTCTAACCCTTTTTCCTGGTTTGATAATGAAGATTTATTGACTAAATTGTTTAGCTGAATTTTATATTTTGTTTAGGATAGGAAAGAATGGTTCTATTTGTTATTAAATAAATAATTTTCCTATATTTTTCCACAGATTAGAGATGTCGTACTCTAGTATAGGAGGTGGAGAATTAAATAAGATAATTATAGGATGCAGAGTGAAATGATAATTGAATCATCATATGGTAATTATAGTTTTGTATTGTTTCCTAAGTCAAACAGTAACCCTAAGTTTTCTTTTGTCAAGTAGTTGTAAATAACCTATGTTGGCTAGAACCAGAGTCCTTAGACTTCTTATAATTTCTGTATAAAAACATTGTTCTATTATTATCATAACATATAATGTAATAACTCTGTAATCTTGTAAATCTATTAAATAAAATAATCTTAACAATTCATAATACATTTGCAAATTAAATTATAGTTGTAGTAACATTAGAATATTTTTTGATAAATAGAAATCGCACAGCAAAAGTATAATTATTGTGCTCATAACCAAGTCGAGTTTATGTTTCTTTATTATCAACTGAGCATAATTTTTAACCAACACAGAAATGTTGCGATAAACCCTAAGGGTTTGGAAATCAAGGCATTCACATTATATAATCGTGGCAACGGTTCTAGCAACCTGCCCGAAAGCTAAAACTTAAGCATTTTCAATGATGGCCTAACCAAAACCTTCAGCAATGTATCAATAACTTATTCAAATAACATTTCTTATATCAATTCGCGGGCTCGAGTCACACTCGCCCAATTTTTTATCAAAAACTATCATAACAAGAATGATTCGAATCACGCTCACCAAAAACCCTTTTCCTCAGTGTATTGCGAACACAATATGAGTTCGAAACTATTGTCTCTTAATACAATTACAATATCAAAACGAAGCATAAGTATTAAATTACAAATCGGTAATAGCAATAGCGAAATTCTTAAACCCTGTGTCTTATCTTTTCTAAAAACACTGCAATGCTTTCCATTTCTTAAAACCCTGTATAATATAAAAACTGAAAATTTAAATCGTATGCCATCCAAGTCATGGGTTCGAGTGCTTCACTCACCCAAACCAGGTATCGAACCATAATGGTGATAATAAAATTTGTATCAAATACATTAAAATCGACACAGTGAATACAGTAACAAAACCAATATTATTATTAACTATCAAAATGGCTTATTAATCACCAAACGAAAGTATGCACAGGCTGTATAAACAACAAGTCTACCTAATGTTCAAATTAACCGGTTACAACGAAGGCTTGAAGCCTCATTTCAAAACTATACATTCTTTTTCCCATGGCTTAAGACCTAATAGTAAATTACATCAGAGAAGTAGAAACATTCATCTTCCGACGAATCCAGGGCATATGGATGAACCCGAGACTTACCAGGACATTGAAGTCCTCGGTGTTCATCCTCCGCTATAAGCGTAGCTGAGAGACCACCAAACCCTGCATTGTGTGCCATCAAACTTTTGTTAGATTTGTAATTATTATTAAAACCAGAACTTACAAGTTTAACCTTTGAAATCAATGGCGGAGCTATTACCTGTAGGTTATCGAATTCTGGATCAGTCGTTATCGTTGGAAGACCGAGGTTCAATATCCAGGCACTTCAAGGTTCATTTTATCACCATTAAAACGCATCGAGCTCGTGGTATCGAAACCTTGAGCGACCACCTTGAAACCCTAAGACCTCGCGGCCTGTCGGCCTCACTCCAAAATCACAACCATAACAATGAATACCAGGGTTATGGACAAGAGAGGGTTAAACATTATCGCTTGTGTGAAAACGCAGTAACCAAGAAGTGTTCACGTGCCTCATGCCAGGTCGGATTCCACCGACTATTCCACCCAAGATCGTAGTTAGTGCTCATTAATGTCGAAGTGTTTTCCAACCTACACACATTAACGTTAGTTTTTCATTACATTACCTCGTAACCATCACTCCATCTAGATCATATATTGTTGCATTTTAATACTTATATCATTTAACTAATGATAGGATCATTGTTTAGTTCATAGTTATATATGTGCAAGATTTTGTTGTAATAAGCTCGTAAGGTAATTCAATACCATTGCATTATGTTTTGATATACATAGGTTGATTTAATATTTGCATTGTTATGTAGTTAAGATGTTAATGCAAATGATTATTGTATATCATTGTAACCCTAGAATGTTGTATAATATTAGAATCATAACCCCAAAATGATATGGATTGTAAACTAGATCCTAAACAATTGCATGATATGGATTGTGAATTGGATCCTAGGCAATTACAGGATTTGGATAGAATCTTTGTAAAGTTTCCTGTATATAGATGAATTATATAATTTCGTAGAAACATGAATGTTATATGAATGATGAATCATTCTTGTCAATGTGTGTAAAATATCAAGTGTACATGGTAACACCAATACTTGCAATAAGACTTGATAGTGTTAATTTGTTAAGTTTTGAATAAAATAGATAACTTTTATCGTTTGAAATCACCATAAGAAAAGATAATTCAAATATTCATACTGAAGCTGTGTTGTGGCCACAACAGATCCCATGCTTAGCAAAAGCACGAGAACCCCATTTTTAATAAATTCAAAGGTATATGGGTAAGTTTCCCTTTGTGATTATGAGTTTTCGGTTTAGATCTCTTTAAGTCTAATGGCCATGCCTTCTTGCTCCATGTTTCTGCCTGATTTGGATTATCTCTAAGTGTTTGGTTTGCAGAAATCATTAAATTATGAGTATTTTAAATTTTTTCTCTACCAACCCGAAACCCGACACTTGGACAACCCGAAACCTGAAACTCGAAAGTTTCGGGTGCGGGAAATTGGTGTTCTCATTTTTGGATTTTCGTCATCCTGAAACCTGCAACCCAAAAGTTGCGGGTCCGGGATTTCATTTTTTCGAAGTTAGTTTTAATAAACCTGACAATGTCGCGTTTCAGGATTCGGAAATTACTTTTTTTAACTTTGCATTGATTGCGTCCCGAAACCCTCAACCCGCAACTATCGGGTTGCGGCTTTTGGGAACCTGGTTTTGATTTGGTTATATTTTGAAACCCGAAACCCGCTAGTGTCGGTTTTCAGCTTTTGGTAATGGTAAATAAAACTTTTTTATTGTGTCTCTGAACCCGATCCCGCATCTTGCATCGATTAATCTCAGCCGTTCGTTACTCTCAATCCTACGGTCGTGATTTAACTTGAGTAAATTGAAAAATATAGGGTTTTTCCTATTTTTTGTTATCATTTTTACTCGCCGAAAATTACCTTGCTGTGCTTATTCTACTGTGAATTTGGTCGCTAAAGGTCATTTTTGTCATTTTTTCAGTTATTTTAGGTTGAGTTGTTTCCATTGCTGCATTATGTGTTCAGTAATTTGGTTATTTTGGGATTCAGTAATGGCCTTTTCTTATTTGATTCGACTCTTCAAGGCTTTGTAGATTATAACTTTTCAGTCTCTGCAGTGTAGCTCTGGTCTTTATGTTAAATCAACGATATGGATCTGGTTTCATAGGTGAAATCAGGCCGCCAGTTTGTGTACTGAAACTCTTGTATTAGCCATTTCGCAGTCATCTCTTTCACCGAAACTCTCATTTTATCTCAAATCTGAGGTCATGATTGTTGATGTGAACAGATTTGTAATGATCAGCTTTCATATGCTTTTTTAAGTCATGCAAGACTCGATTGGATTTGTACTTTCGCATGGATCCAGATCCGGTTAACTCACATTATGGCTCGTTTCGTTGCAGTTGGGATGGTTGTAGTGTCCTAATCATAATAATTTAACCATTATGACTGGATCTGTTCAATCATTACCATCCTATCAGTTGGCTTTAAATTGGCAACAAATACGAAGCCTTCAGTACGTCCTTTGCATTCTTTAAGGGAAAATTTTTCTGTATGATAATCTTGTGAGCTTCCTTCTGAACGTATTTAATAGAGGCAGTATGCAGACAGGTCACGAATCTCCCAATGCTCACTTCAAAGATGGAGAAATATATCCATTACTTTATCAAGAACCTATGTCACCACCTTTTCATGTAGGTGTTCCTGATTTAAGCAGCGATAGTGGTGAAGAATATTTTGATGCTCCGTCTGTTTGCATGCAAATTCTTGGCAAGAAAGACATGAAAGTTTTGAATAAATTGGCTAACCGTGATGATGATATTATACGAGATTATATAATCAATGAAGAACCTGATATTCTGCTGACTCCTTCTGATGTGGACCCTATGACGGATTTTTCTATTTTTGAGAACTTAGTCTCTCATCCAGAAGTTTTTGCGGTAAATTCTCTACAAGCCGAATCATCTGTTGCTAATAACGAGCAGGTTGGAGTGGAATTCTTGTTGTGATATGAAGATCCTTCAAATTAAAGAATATATCTTGAAGAATCCCTTTGGAAAGGTGAAAGAAATCATGTAGTCCGAGAAATGGCAAGATTTTCTGGATCAATAGTTGAATCCGATTTTGTAATTTCTATTTCCTAGGATTCCCCTATTGTACTCAGTTGTTATATTTTTATTTAAGTAAGAATACCTCTATGAAAAAGGGGTTGGAATTTTTGGAATTGTAATTCAACAGAAGATAAGACTAGGGATACTCTGTGGCTAGAGTCATTGTAATTTTGGTACAAGACATCTTAATACAGTAATGTTATCTTTAGATCCATCTTCTGGTTGTTACTCAAATTTCTTTGAGAATTTCTAATTTTATATTCCAGATTATCATCCACTATATATATGATCTCTTGTTGGATATCTAATGAATGCATAAATCTGTTGTATTTATTTTTCTGTATAACTGATGTATGTATGAAAATATTTGATTGAATTTCTTTAACTAAATACTTTCTTTATCGATTTCTGCAATTGATCGGATATACATTCAATTATTGTTTTTTTTCAATCAACAAAGAGATAACAGGTTATATCTTGATGGTCCTTAAGCTTGAATTATCATTGTTTGATTTTCATTAAGTAATCATAATTTAAGTTAGCAAATATCTCATCTGAAGGCATTTCTGTTAAGGGTGACAAACTATTTATTCTTTACACCTCAGGGTTGATCTGCATAAACGACAAGCTTTTAATCTTAGAATAGGTTTGACTTAAGATTAGATCCTTATTTCTAAATAGGTTAAGTTAGAATTGTTTACTGTTTTCCATATCTTTGTTTTCCTTAATTGGGAAACTGATATAATAGATCGAACAACTTACTCTTAGAGTGCCAGCGGAGGCTGAATATCCGTGGGTGATTACCACACCAAACAGCTTGAGGATAAAATTGCCCTTGAGTAGGGTCTTTTCGAAGCCTTTGGCTGGGTTTTCATCCCCTGTTGTGTGCCTTGGAACCCTTTCCAGCACTTCGCAGTAACCTGCACATCTGAGGCATCAACAAGCTGTCCAACATATGTTGTAATAAAAGCTAGGATCTCACCTGGATATAATCTTCAAATAAAATTACTATTGGTTTTTTATATGCTGGTAAACTTTAAATAACTTCAAAGCCTGGAATTATCTTTACCTGTAACCTGCGCCAAGGGTAATAACTTTAGCCATGCAGCTAAGTAAGCCTCGGGGTGCCACAGGACCCCTTCATTGTTAGAAGATACGTGAAAAGTTAGTACAAGTAAAATATTCAAACATTAAGTAGCAATATTAACAAACGTCTCGTTAAGGAACGTAATCGTATTTCAAAAATTAATAAATATCAGATGAATGAATTACTCGCGAAGATAAACAAATCAAACAGTTAATTACTTCCGCATACTTAATTATCATATTATAAAAAATTTTAAATTTTACAAATTTTTGGGATGTTACATGTCATATCAGAGCTCATGTTCGAACTCTCGGCTTGAAAAGGTCCAAAGAACACACAACATAAAAAATTTTATAACATCAAAAATCGTTACTAATTCAAGTTAAATTATTTTGTTATACAGAAAATTGTTTTCTAAATCACAGATATGGAAGGATTAGATGAACACATGGAGGATAGATTTTGACCGACCAGTCATACCAACAATAGCATTGGACAGCATTATGAAGAAGAATTCCATGGTGAATTAAATGACAATTCATTAGAATTGTTACATGCATTTCAGGAGTTGAAAGCAGAAATAACATCTATTAAAAAGGATGAGAGAATTCTGAGGGCACAAGAAGAACTGAACCAAGTATTGTTCGATCAGTGCCCAACTAATGAACAGGATAGAAGGGTTGAAAATACCTCCAAGATTGAAGACTTACCTCATCGAAACCAAGGAAAGAAAGTGAAAAATCATGATGAAAAGAACAACTCAACATCATCAGGAGCTGACATTGAGAAACGTAAAAAGAAATGTAATTATTCAAGTGATAGCAGCGAAGGGGATTACAAACCAAAAAGGAAAATCCATAAAGAGTATGAGCAGATTTCTGGGGAGTTCAAGAAGATCAAACCCCCAACCTTCAATGGTGAATCTGAGAAAGGAGAGACAGCTGAAGCATGACTTTCTGGCATGAAGAAATACTTCCAAATTTATGATTATTCAGAATCATTGAAAGCAAAGATTGCCAAATACAATCTGATTGGGAAGGAAGACATATGGTGGTAGGACATCAAAAGAGTGAAGGGCATCAAGGACAAGGATGTGAATTGGAGCACTTTTTAAACGGTACTTCAAGAAGAAGTTTCTATCTGAACAATATTACGAAGAAAATTCCAAGGAATTTTATGATTTAAGACTGGGAACCATGAACATGAAAGAGTTGAACAATAAATTTCTGAATTTGCTAAGGTATGTGCCATACCTTGTGGAGGAGAAACCAAAGATTCAAAGGTTTCTGAGTTGTCTACCTTTCAACATCAAGGACAGAATAGAGTATGACAATCCAAAGACCTTAGAAGAAGCCATGAGGAAAGAAACTTTATGCTATGATCAGAACCGAAAAAGAGAAGGGATATCTAACTAGAAAAATAATAAACCCAACAACTTTGAGCCGAAGAAGAAGAATTTCAGATTCAATAGAAATTCTGGTTTTCAAAAGAAGAACTTTCCAAATCAAAATTTCCAAGGAAACAGTCCTAGAAATAATCAACAACATAATTTTATAGCTCCTAGGGATACACCCAATGTTACCAGAACTAATGACCAGAGGACACCTATAAAATGTTTTGAGTGTCAAGGTCCTCATCATGCTTCAAACTGTCCCAATAAGAAGCAGACAACCAATAATATTCACTCCATACAAGTTGAACCTACTGTGGGAGATTTGACCAGAGATATGCCCAGAATTAATGCAGCTCTAGACAGTAGGCAAGCGGAGTATCAAGTCTTTATGGTAGAAATTGAAGGTATGCTACAAAACCACCCTGTTTCTATTTTGATTGATCTAGGCGCTAGCCTGAGTTATATATCTCCAAATATTGTAGAAAATTTTAATCTGAAAACAGAAAAATTTAATAAATCCTGGCTAGTTAGACTAGCAATAGGAACAAAAAGAAAAGTGTCTGATTTTGTTGAAAGTTATGTTTTATCTATGAATCAGTTAAAGACACGAACCAAGCTAAATGTTTTACCTTTAGGATCCTATGACATCTTAATTGGAATGGACTGGTTAGAAGCACATCATGTTATTTTGAATTGTTATGAGAAAAGTTTTACTTGTCTAAATGATGAAGGAGAAACAATAGAAGTGAAGGGTATTCCTAGAAAGACATCACTTAGACAGATTTCAGCTATGCAAGTAAAAAGAGAAATTAGAAAAGGATGTAAGATGTTCACAGTGAATGTAGTACATGAGGAGTCAATTATGAAAGAAGAAAAATGAAAACTAGAAGATATACCTGTCCTAATAGAATTCCTATATGTTTTTCCAGAAGAGATTCCAGGATTACCCCCGAAGAGGGATCTAGATTTTACCATTGAGTTGATATCGGGTGCGGTACCGAACTCCAAAGCTCCATATAGGATGAACATATTGGAATTAAATGAGTTAAAATCATAGTTGAAGGAATTGATTGATAAAAACTATATAAGACCCAGTGTGTCTCCTTGGGGAGCACCTGTTATTTTTGTTAAGAAGAAGGATGACACTTTAAGGCTTTGCATAGATTATCGCCAACTAAACAAGATGACAATCAAGAATCGATATATGTTTCCCCACATCGATGATCTATTTGATCAGCTACATGGAGCAACGATATTTTCGAAGATTGATTTAAGGTCAGGATATCATCAAGTTCGTGTGAAGGATGAGGATAGTTTTAAAATAGCCTTTAGAACTCATTATGGACATTATGAGTTCGTGGTCATGCCATTTGGGTTGACTAATGCCCCGGTAGTATTTATGTGTTTAATGAATAATATTCTGCACAAGTATTTGGATAAGTTCGTCATTGTATTCATAGATGACATTCTAGTATATTCTAAAAGTAAGGAGGAACATGACGAACATCTGTGTATTATTTTACAAGTTCTGAGAGATCATCAATTATATGCTAAGTTTAGTAAGTGTGACTTTTACAAGGATAAGATTCAGTATTTAGGTCACATAATCTCTAAGGAAGGAATTTCAGTTGATCCCAATAAGATAAAAGCCATTAATGAATGGTCAGTTCTTAAGGATGTGTCAGTCATACGGTCGTTTATGGGGATTACAGGATATTATAGAAAATTCATAGAAGGTTTTTTGAAGATTTCAAACCCCATAAACTCCTTACAGAAGAAGGGGAAGAATTTTGTATGGGATCAAAAGTGTGCAGACAGTTTTAAGAAGTTGAAGGAATTACTAACTACAACACCTATTCTGAGAATTGCAGATCCTAATAAATATTTTATAGTATGCAGCGATGCATGTAATGACGGACTCGGTGGAGTCCTGACACAAGAGGGACATGCTATTGCATATGAGTCTCGAAAGCTGAAAATACATGAGAAAAACTATTCTATATATGATCTGGAATTATTAGTAGTAATACACGCCTTAAAAATGTGGTGTCACCATCTTATTGGCATAAAACTTACTTTGATGACAGATAACATGGGTTGAAGTATTTACTAGATCAAACGAACTTGAATGCTAGACAAGCTAGATGGCTAACTTTTCTAAGTGAATATGATTTTGAAATTCAACATATAAAGGCTAAAGAGAACAAGGTTGTTGATGCTTTAAGTTGTAATGCAAGGTTAATTTTTTATTTCAGCCATCAGGACATACACAACAGATTTAGAAAATCAGATTTTCGAAGGGATTAAAACTGATGAAGAGTACAGAAATCTACATGAAAAGACAGCAGAAAGTAATTTTGAAAATTCTATGGCAGATTTCAGGTTAAAAGAAAATGGATTGCTGCTGTACAAGAACAGATTATATGTGCCCAATGTACCAAAGATAAAAATTATGATTCTAGATGAGATGCACAAAAGTCATTATTCTGGTCATCCTGGTTATCAGAAAACCATAACTATGTTACGGAAAGATTATTATTGGCACAGGATGAAGGATGAAGTAGTAGAATATATAGCTAAATGCAAGGACTGTCAAAGAGTAAAGGTTGAACATCAGTATCCGGCTGGACTGTTACAGCCATTACCTATACCTAGTTGGAAATGGGAGATCATAAGCATAATTTTATTACCGGACTACCCAGGAATCAGAAACAAAATGATTCCATCATGGTGGTAGAGTATAAACTCAGCAAGGCAGCACATTTTATACCAGTAAAAACTGCTTATAAGGCTTTAGATATTGCAGAAATTTTCATGAAACAGATTTTTCGATTACATGGAATACCAAAGGTGATAGTTTCATACTGTGATTCTAAGTTTACCGGGAACTTCTGGAGATCTTTATTTAAAGGGTTGAATACAACCTTAAACTTCAGTATAGCATTTCATCCACAAACGGATGGACAGACGGAAAGAGTAAATAAGATATTGGAAGACATGCTAAGGATGTATGTTAAGGACCATCCTGGTAAGTGGGAGGACTACTTGCATTTAGTAGAATTTGCATATAACAACCATTACCATGCATCAACCAGGCTTAGCCCTTTTGAAATTCTTTATGGTAGGAAATGTAATACACCAGTTTCTTGGAATGACCTAGTTAATAGAGTTATTTTAGGACCTGAATTGTTGAAGGAAATAGAACTAACTGTGAAACAGGTACAAAGAAATCTTAAAGCTTCCCAAGATAGGAAAAAGAGTCAAGCAGATCTTAAAAGGACTCATAAAGAGTCTTATATTGATGAGCATGTTTTCATTAAGGTAAGACCGAAGAAGAGCTCATTAAAATTGGGAAGCTGTGCCAAGCTGGCACCCAGGTATTGTGGTCCTTTCGAAATTTTGTCAATGGTTGGATCCGTGGCATACCAACTAGCTTTGCCACCAAATCTAAGAATACATAATGTTTTTCATATTTCAGTTTTAAAGAAATATGTACACGATGCTACTCATGTTATAAATTGGAATGATGTATAGGTGGAACAAGACGATGATTTTCAGGTGGAACCAAATTTTATCCTTGAAAGGAGGGAAACTCTACTCCGGAATCGCACCATTGGGCAAGTAAAGGTGCAATGGAAGCACCTTAGCCCAAAAGAGGCAACCTGGGAGTTGGAGAGTAGTATGTGGGTAGCATACCCAGCTCTGTTTTAGGAATACTCAAAAAATGAATAAACAACATCGAGGACGATGTTGAGACTTAAGGAGGGGTGTATGTCACCTACCCAAATTTTGAGACTATTTATTTTATTGCAAAAACATTATGTTAAATTATAATTACAAAGTTTTGTAATTATAAGCAAATCTGGTCAAGGATGATTGTAATGACATATTATTATTATTTAATAAATTAAAACAGGAGACAAACACCCAAGGGAACTGTTAAATGAGTGTTCACTAACCCACTAGGAGGAATGGAAGCTGTTAGAAGGCATGGGACAGGTGTCAACATTTGCACTCCACCACTAGCTGTTGGTTATGGGACAACTACCCCTAAAATTGTGGCATTATCCCCTAGGTGGGTGGAACAGAGCTGTTAGCTAATTAATGACTAGGTTAACCTATAAAAAGGCCTAGGCAGCCTAAAGAAGGCAATTCGAATTGAGCAGGGATCTCCATAATTATTCTCTGCAGAAGTAATTCCTCAAGTGTATCAGGTGATCACTGAGAGATTCGAATAGGGAGGCTAATTGGATGTGCATTGTGAGTCTACTGAAAATATTATGAGAAGGAAACCAGAGGTGCTGGTGCAGGTCTCTTTGACTGCTAATTCTATATGACTGGATGATCTACATTGTTGCTGCAAGTTGATGACCTAAAGCTTCTATAGATTCTTCTTCCTAGTGGTTTAGTGAATAGGCTCAGGGGTCCTAAGGAAAGTAATTTGATTGTCTTCAGGAGTAGGTTGGGTGGAACAGGCTCCTTGGGTTGTTTGTTTCTCCTACATTCATCAAGTTCAACTGTTCTGTCTTGTTTATTTTCATTTGAATGAATGAAGTTGTCTTATTAAACCTCTAACCCTTTTTCCTGGTTTGATAATGAATATTTATTAACTAAATTGTTTAGATGAATTTTATGTTTTGTTAAGTTAGGATAGGAAAGAATGGTTCTGTTTTTTATTAAAAAAATACTTTTCCTGTATTTTCCCACACATCAGAGATGTCGTACTCTAGTACAGGAGGTGGAGAATTAAATAAGATAATTATAGGATGTAGAGTGAAATGATAATTGATTCAATATATGACAATTATAGTTTTGTATTGTTTCCTAAGTCAAACAGTAAACCTAAGTTTTCTTTTGTCAATTAGTTGTAAATAACCTATGATGGCTAGAAGCAGAGTCCTTAGAGTTCTTATAATTTCTGTATCAAAACATTGTTCTATTATTATCATAACATATAATGTAATAACTCTGTAATCTTGTAAATATATTAAATAAAATAATCTTAACAGTTCATAATACATTTGCAAATTAAATTATAACTATAGTAACATTAGAATAATTTTTGATAAATAGAAATCACACAGCAGAAGCATAATTATCATACTCAGAACCAAGTCAAGTTTATGTTTTTTTATTATCTACTGAGTATAATTTTTAAAAAACACAGAAATGTTGCGATAAACCCTAAGGGTTTGGCAATCAAGGCATTCAAATTTTATAATCGTGGCAAGGGTTCTAGCAACCTTCCCGAAAGCTAAAACTTAAGCATTTTCAATGATGGCCTAACTCAAACCTTCAGCAATGTATCAACAAATTATTCAAATAACATTTCTTATATCAATTCACGGGCTCGAGTCACACTCGCCCAATTTTTTATCAAAAACTATCATAACAAGAATGATTCGAATCATTCTCACCAAAAACCCTTTTCCTCAGTGTATTGCGAACACAATACGAGTTCGAAACTATTGTCTCTTAATACAGTTACAATATCAAAATGAAGCATAAGTATTAAATTCCAAATCAGTAATAGCAGTAGCGAAATTCTTAAACCCTGTGTCTAATATTTTCTAAAAACCCTGTATTGTTTTCCATTTCTAAAAACCCTGTATAATATAAAAACTGAAAATTTAAATCGTATGCCATCCAAGTCATGGGTTCGAGTGCTTCACTCACCTAGACCAGGTATCGAACCATAATGGTGATAATAGCATTTGTATCGAATACATTAAAATCGACACAATGAATACAATAAAAAAACCAATATTATTATTAACTATCAAAATGGCTTATTAATCACCGAACGAAAGTATGCATAGGCTGTATAAACAGCAAGTCTACCTAATGTTCAAATTAACTGGTTGCAATGAAGGCTTGAAGCCTCATTTCAAAACTTTACATTCTTTTTCCCACGGCTTAAGACCTAATAGTAAATTACATCAGAGAAGTAGAAACATTAATCTTCCGATGAATCCAGGGCATATGGATGAACCTGATACTTACTAGGACATTGAATTCCTCGGTGTTCATCCTCTGCTGTAAGCGTAGCCGAGAGACCACCAAACCTTGCATTGTGTGCCATCAAACCTCTTTTAGATTCGTAATTATGATTAAAACTAGAATTTACAAGTTTAACCTTTGCAATCAATGGCGGAGCTATTACCTGTAGGTTATTGAATTCTGTATCAGTCGTTATCGTTGGAAGACCGAGGTTCAATATCCAGACACTTCAAGGTTTAGTTTATAACCATTAAAATGCATTGAGGTTGTGGTATCGAAACCCTGAGCGACCACCTTGAAACCCTAAGACCTCGCAGCCTGTCGGCCTCACTCCAAAATCACAACCATAACAATGAATACCAAGGTTCTGGACAAGAGAGGGTTAAACACTATCACTTGTGTGAAAACGCAGTAACCAAAAAGTGTTCACGTGCCTCAAGCCAGGTCAAATGCCACCGAGTATTCCACCCAAGATTGTAGTTAATGCTCATTAATGTCGAAGTGGTTTCCAACCTGCACACATTAACGTTAGTTTTTCATTACATTACCTCGTAACCATAGCTCCATCTAGATCATATATCATTGCATTTTAATACTTATACCATTTAACTAATGATAGTATCATTGTTTAGTTCATAGTTATATATGTGCAAGGTTTTGTTGTAATAAGCTCGTAAGGTAATTCAATACCATTGCATTATGTTTCGATATACATAGGTTGATCTAATATTTGCATTGTTATGTAGTTAAGATGTTAATGCAAATGATTATTGTATATCATTGTAACTCTAGAATGTTGTATAACATTAGAATCATAACCCCAAAATGATATGGATTGTAAACTAGATCCTAAACAATTGCATGATATGGATTGTGAATTAGATCCTAGGCAATTACAAGATTTGGATAGAATCTTTGTAAAGTTTCCTGTATATAGATTAATTATATAATTTCATAGAAACATGAATGTTATATGAATGATGAATCGTTCTTGTTGATGTGTGTAAAATATCAAGTGTACATGGTAACACCAATACTTGCAATAAGACTTGATAGTGTTAGATTGTTAAGTTTTGAATAAAATAGATAACTTTATCGTTTGAAATCACCATAAGAAAAGATAATTCAAATATTCATGTTGAAGTTGTCCAACAGATGTCGTAATAAAAGCTAGGATCTCACCCAGATATAATCTTCAAATAAAATTACCGTTGGTTGTTTATATGTTGGTAAACTTTAAATAACTTCAAAGGATGGAATTATCTTTACCTGTAACCTGCGTCAAGGGTAATAACTTTAGCCATGTAGCTAATTAAGCCCCGGGGTGCCATAGGACCCCTTCATCGTCAGAAGAGACATGAAAAGTTAGTACAAGTAAAATATTCAAACATTAAGTAGTAATCTTAACAAACGTCTCGTTAAGGAACACAATCGTATTTAAAAAATTAATAAATATCAGATAAATGAATTACTCGCGAAGATAAACAAATCAAACAGTTAATTACTTCTGCATACTTAATTATCATATTATCAAAAATTTGAAATTTTATGAATTTTCAGGATGTTACAAGAAGGACAGGAAGAGAAATGAGGCTAAATGGGTAGATCAAAGATTTTGAAATGAACTAGGTCATTCTTGACCTAGGCTCAGAGGTGAACATGCTAACAAAACAAACATGGGAACAAATGGGGAAGCCAAAGTTATCTTGGTCTCCTATACAGTTGAGATTAGCTAACCAACAGAAGGTTATACCTTTTGGGAGATTATCAAATGTTCTTATTGACATTGATGGAGTGCGAAGTAAAGCAGACTTTGAAGTTATTGAAATCATAGATGACAGTAATCATTATCCTGCATTATTGGGGATTGACTTGGAAATTGATAACCTCGCAATTATAAACTTGAAGAAAAAAGAATTATATTTGAAGGACCGGATATCAGGGTTATCACATCGCTGGATCCTTCACAAGGAACAAGGTATGTTGAACAAGTACGAGAAGAATGAAGAGCTCGAGAACTTGATAATATCTACAAGATGACAGTGAATCAAGTAGATTACATTAACCCTATAGATGATGGAACATTGAGCTAGAGATGCGGCAATTCTTGTGTATCAGAATCATACACATGAATGGAGAACTGGCAGAGCCGAATGCATGAAGTATCAGCAAGACGATGTGCAAAGATAACAAGTCACTGCATTGGATTGGAACAGAGGTTAGTCCAATTCCTACTTATGATGGTTTGGGTAATATCCATGCATTCCTTCATGAATATTTAGCATCAGTTTCAGATGGACATAAGCTAGCAGCTTTGGATATAGCATTGCGAGCTACACCTACTAGGTAGTGGGCTATGCACAAAGACAACCTAAACACATGAGAAGAATGTAAGCACTTAATGGAAATCTGGTTTGTTGAACAAACTGATGTTGTACAAGAAAAATACAATAGATAGACTGATCCTAGAGATGATATAGAGTTTTGCTTGAAAGCATGGATGCATATACCAAAGTCAAAATGGGTCCATATGTTTGTGCACACATTGGATCAAATACCAAAGAACTAGTATACAAAAGCATAAATTCGCAAAGGAACAACAGATTGGCACATAATGATAAATGAATTTCAATCAACTTTCAGTTTTGAGGATGATTTTCCAAGCATCAATGAAGCTTTACAGATCATTAAAAATAATATATTTAATGATGTCCCGTTGCCTGTGTATAGGAAACCATATTGGGCAATACAGTTGGAACATGACCTTGAATGTTATAACTTCACGCTAGATGAAGATGAATATGAAGACCCTCATGATGTGGATATACCTGAGTATGAAGGAAAACATGATATACAAGGACCTGATTTAGAAATTCCAGATCTGAGTAACCCTGTGAAGAGAAGAAATATCAATATTAGTACTAATGATGAACCAACGTTTGCTTCTATTGGGGATTACTAGGATGAATAAACAATAGGACAGATTGCAAACCTATTGTGAGAATATCAATATTTTTTCCCTACCAAGTTTTCTGAAATGAAAGGAATTTTAGGTGACTTGGGAGTTATGAAAATACCTCTCAAGCCTAATGCAAAGCCTATTAAGCAAAGAACTTATAGATTGAACCCCAGATATAAAGAAAGAGTGAAAGAAGAAATTGATAAAATGCTTGAGGTAGGAATCATTGAACCAGTAGAAGAATCAGAATGGATAAGTCCCATGGTAATTCAAGACAAGAAATCCAAAAGTGAAATCAAAATTTGTGTGGATCTCAGAAAATTGAATGATGCATCTCTGCATGACCCATTTCCTACTCCATTCACATACAAAGTGCAAGATAACGTAGGTGGAAAGGAGGCATACTCTTTCATTGATGGATTTTCTGGCGATCATCAGATCATAATTGCTACAGAAGACAGACACAAGACTACATTTTCTACTGAATTGGGATCATTTCAGTGCATTGTTATTCCTTTTGGATTGAAGAACGCACCTGCTATCTTTTCAAGAGTGGTTGTAGCTGCGTTTAAGGATTATATTCATAAATTTTTAGAAGTTTACTTTGATGACTAGACAATATTTAGCCTTTTGAAGAACCATCAAGCGAACTTAAGAATGATGTTAGCAAAGTGTAGAAAGTATCAGATTTCCTTGAACTTGAAGAAGTGCGTCTTCTGTGTTCCCTATGGTATTTTATTGGGACACATAGTATGTAAGCAAGGATTGATGGTTGATCCAACGAAGATAGCAATCATAGTAAATATTCCAGCACCTATTTCAGTTAAGCAACTACGCACTGCATTGGCGAACACAAGATATTATAGAAAATTCATTAAAGGATATGTGCAAATCACTGCACCTATGGAGAAATGTTGAAGAAAGAAGCGAAATACAATTGGACTGAAAATTGCTAAAAAGGATTGGACACATTGAAAGAGAAAATGGTTACATCGCTTATTCTCGTCTTTCCTGACTGGAATAAACCATTTCATATACATGTAGATGCTTCATCCATAGCACTTGGCATTGTACTAGTGCAACCAGGTGAGGGAGGCATCGATTGTCCCATTTCATTTTCAAGAAGAAAGCTATCTTCAGCAGAAAAGAATTATACCACAACAGAAAGGGAAGGATTAGCTATGGTATACGCATTGCAGAAGTTTAGACACTATCTGCTAGGTTTGAATTTCTATATGTTCACTGACCATTCATCTTTGAAGTACTTGGTCAATAAACCAGTGTTAGGGGGAAGAATATGCAGATGGCTCTTACTCTTTCAGGAATATGATTTTGAAATCATTATGAAGCCAAGAATATTGAACGTAGGACCTAACCATATTTCGAGAATCGAGTTAGGATAAGAACCTAGTAATTTGGAGGATAATCTACCAGCTGTGTAGTTGTTTTCTATCCATATAGCAGATGACTATTTCAGATATATTGTATAATTTCTGATTACAATATTAGCACCTACAAAACTTACTACACAGTGGAAGAAACAATTAGTGGTAAGATCAATTGAATTTACCCTAATTGCAGGACAATTATACAAATTGGGACCAGATGAAGTTATACGAAGATGCGTACTAGAACATGAAAGACCTGTCATACTTGTTGATGCACATTCAGGTGTATCTGGAGGACACTATGCAGGAAGAGCTACTGCGCATAACATTTTGAGATCAGGACTATGTTGGCCTACGATACACAAAGATTCAAAAGAACATTGTCGGAATTACGATGTATGCCAAAGAACAGGGAAGCCATCTAGTAGAGATGAGATGCCATTGATTCCACAATTGTTATTACAAGCCTTTGATAAATGAGCTATTGACTTTGTCGGACCTATTAACCCACCAGGGAAGAGAACTGGCTCAAGATATATCATCACAGCTACATATTATCTAACCATATGGGAAGAGGCAAAGCCAGTAAGGGACTGTAGCACATTTACCACTGTGCAATTCATTTTTGAAAATTTTTTGACAAGGTTTGGATGTCCAAAAATTCTAATGAGTGATCAAGGAACCCATTTCCTGAACATAACTATTGAAGCACTAACAAAAGAATTTCAGATCTATTATCAGAAGAGCACACCATATCATCTGCAAGCTAATGGCACTATAGAATCCTTTGATAAAGTATTGGAGAATGGATTGACCAAAGTATGTAATACAAACAGGGATGATTGGGATCTTAGAATACCACCAGTATTATGGGAATATAAAACAACTTGTAAAAATTTTCCAGGTCAAACACCTTTCAGATTAGCATATGGACAGGAAGTTGTCATGCCCATGGAATATATAGTACCAAGCTTGAGAATTGAAACATTCACAGATATGGTTGATGATGAGACAATGTATGAAAGACTATTACAGATAATTAGATTGGAGGAAGACTGCTTCATTGCAGGTTTTCACCAACAAGTGTAGAAAGATAGAGAAAAGGTATGTCATGATAGAGACATCAATAATAAATTCTTCCAAGTAGGAGACCTTGTCCTCCTTTATGATAGAAAATTTATGAAATTTCCTGGAAAATTCAAAATGCACTGGTTAGGGCCATAGATTGTAAAAAATGTTACCAATGGTGGTGCAGTTCAGTTAGCCACACTACTTGGAGAAAACATGCAAGGACTTGTTAATGGGAGTAGATTAAAGCCTTACATGGGTGGCCCTACTCCTACATGTACTAGTTAAGCAAAGAAATAAAGTTTTAAGTGTCAAGTGCAGTTGAAATTGGACACTAAAATAGACAACAGAGTCTGCACACAACAGTTTTGTTAAAATGTGCAGTTTCACAATATGGGAAGATGTGCTGCGAAGCACGCATAGCAAGAAAAGCTGCAAATTAAAAGAAGGGAGTCGCGTTGCAAAGTGCAAGTTAAGAGAAGGGAAATGTGCAGTGAACTTCGCCACTCGCCTAACTGACAGCAAAGTAAAAGAAAACTAGCCGTTACAATTTTTGGTTAGAAAGTAGACGTTATACAGTACTTTTGGGAACCGGATTTTTCTGCTTTTAAGGCATATTCGTCTGTTGAAGACACATTAAATGAAGGGAAAGGACCAAGATATAAGAAATATTTGGACAAAGGACATGACATTTAATACTAATTTAGCCATTTTTGGGAGCGCCTTGGTGTCCCTGTGCCTATAAATAGTAAAGACCGCATAATGACCGGTTTTACCATGACTTTTAATTTTTACTGCATGTAATTTTCAAGATTTTTACCAGTCAAGAGAAAGAGTAATCCAACAGTGTATGTCTGAACAATCGACCCTAGAAGAGATATTAAGAGAATTCCAACACTCTGGTTTGGAAGGAGTCATGAAAACACCAGTGAAGAGAGCAGTCCCAGAGAGAGGTGGAACATCTAGAAGTTCATCGCGAAATGTAGTAGAGCCGAAGTTGAAAGATAAGAAAAAGGATACTAAGCAAGAGAATCTAAAGGCCGCAAATATTCTGAATCCGTTTCCACCACAAAAACCTCGCGATAGGCTGATTTTTCTTATACCAGAATACATCCCTCTGAGAAGAGATGTTGTGCCGATGGTGATACTCATGAATAATCCGCAATATGAGATCCCGCTGCTACCCATGTCGAGCCATGTGCGCGAAAAGGAGAACTTGCTCGACAAGATTCCAAAATGAAATTTATCAGATCATGACTTGCTACATGAAACTAAGTACTCGTAGTTTCAACCGGACTAGTACATGTGTAGGAGACATGATGAAGCCAATAAGCAAACAACAATTCAAGTGCAAGACTAGATTGCGCCGTTGTAGCCATCAAGATTGTTGAACTTGCTGCGAATTCCGCACTTTGACATGAGCTTAGAGATCACAATAGTTGTGAGAAAATTACTCTCATGTATGCACCAAGGCTAGTTGTGATTAGACCGCAAGATCAACATCAATATAGACCTGATTTACAGAATCACACACTTGAGCAAAAGAGGTGTTGATCCCGCAGTGGAATTCGTAGGTAAGAACAAAGACAAAGAGATTGCCAAGAGAATGAAGAGTGAATTTGGTTTGCTCAAGAGAATCCGTGGATATAAGACAAATGGAATCAAGGATCAAGCTACAAGGTTCACAGTTCAATTGCTCGCAGGGAAAGTCCTAAGGAAATGCAGACCGAACGAGGTACCGACTGCTACGATCTCCTTAGCTGCGAAGGCCAAGGATGGACTCCAGTATAATTGGGAAAGCTATCTGCTGAAAAAGTTTCTAGATGACGTTGCAAATACACAAGATAATGGACACCAGTTCCATTATAGCTAGTTGTTAGTGTTGATCGCATTCGTAGGCTGGAAAGAGCCTAAGTATCAGTAGAATGTATTGGTATTCATTGGAGATTGCTGATGACCCAGATTTGTGAACATGTGGGAAAAATCGAAGCCAGACAGACAAAGGGTAAATGACATACAGTTGTATACGTATTATGATAAGTTATGTGAAGTGATATAGTGCACTTTGCATATTACCAAAGAAATAACAACTATGTATATTCGCAAGATGACATTCAAAGTCGGCCTTCACTTCATTTACATTCAGCCGAGAGTGCCACTAAATAATCCAGAATGGTTTGAAGGGTTATATCAACTGGATTCGAAGAAAATCGAACTTATCATGGAATATTGGCCATCCCAGTGGAAGATTGATGAGCTAGAGACATTGATCACTACATCAAAGGAAAGTGTAGCTGTAAATACCTAGAACCAAGAATATGAGCCAAAAAGTACTCAAGATCAGGGACAAGATCCAGGAGAATAACAACAACAAACTATTGATTTTCCAGCAGGAGAGAAGAGGAAAAATCCTGACAAAGCCGTGTCGGAAGCATCGCAAAGAAAGAAACAAAAGGAAAATAAGACTCCACTCGATGCACAGTTGCATGATGATGATTATGAATGCATCGCATCCCGATTCAATGAGAATCTTGAAGAGATGCTCGCATTGAAGGAAAACAAGCAATAGGAAGTCCAAGAGAGCATGATAGAGAGCTTTGTAGAACTGAAGAGTCTGGTAGTAAGAGTGGAACAAGTCTAGCGAGACTTAGTAAGGGAATCAAAATCCAAAGACAGGACAGGAGAGTCAAGCCAAAGGAAACAAAAAGTGCCTGCCTTGACAATGAGACCAAGGTTAGTTTGTATAGAGATGATGAATGTAATATTCCCATCTGACAAGCTTACTGAAGGTGCAAAGCAGCTCTCACATCTGGAACTAAGCGTGGGAATGTTTCCCATTGAAGGAATGCATAATTTTCATTTGCAGGTTGTGGAAGAAATCAGATATAGAGACATGATCTCTTATAACTAGCATCTGAAGCTGAGATAGCTATAACGAGTTGAAGAATGAATGTGCAATGAATACAAATGAGCTATCATATGCTCAAGAGAAGTAGAAAAAGATGAAGAAAGCTGTAGCTGAAGTCTGCATGAAGATCCCAGACTGTAAAGAAGATCATGAAGTGGAAGAAGCGAACATCCTAAATATTGGTACTACTGTGGACAATCTCAAAGCAAATATGGAGGATATGGAGATTGGATACAAGGAGAATATTATTGACTTAGAGTTTCGGTAGCAACCTGGCACTCTGCTAGATGTGATAGAAGAAAGAGCCAAAGAGCTGAAGACATCAAACAAAAACAACTCCGTAGAAGTTGCGATGTGTCAAGACTTGCTCGAAGAAGTCACCAAAGTTTGTGCTATACTGCAGAAGGATCCTGAATTACAGAAAATTCAGGATGAAGTTTAGAGAAGGTAGGAGGACCTTGATTTTGTGAACATGGCCATGAAGGATTCTCTACCAAGGCAAAGGATCCATAAGTTCACAGAAATGAAATAGCTTCAGAAGGAACTAAAGGAACTAAGAATGAAGGAAGCTGAAACTTCATCAAAGTTACAACCGATGCAAGAAGAATCACTAACACTTTCTGAAGAAATCGAGGAGAAATTGCAAGAAATCTGCACAACATAGAGTAAAGTGAAGGATCAAATGAAAGAACCCGTATCAGCGATGATGCTCTAAACAATTAAATAATTTGAGCAAGAGAATAAGGAAGCAGTTGCTAAGTTGAGCACAACGTTTTAGGAATTCACTGCAAAGTCGAACATCCCAAGTGATGCACAGTCGAAGAAGCCTACTGTAAGTGGCTCAGGGACGAGCCACAAGTAATTGTTAGGGGCCTATTGGGCGCAGCTCAAGTGCATTTATTTTTTATGGTAAAGGTACAGTTAGGAGAGGCCTAACATTGACCAAGTTTTGGGAGAAGCAACTCCGCAATTCCCGGGAGGAGGGTATGAAGTGAAGCGAAGTTGACAGGAAAGGACCTATCCCCTTAATAAAGACAAAGCACTAAGGAAGACCAGAGGTATTTGAAGTAGTTAAGGATGAAGTGACAAGCTGAAATATATAGGAGAAGAAGAGTAAAGAAGAATAATGGTGCAAAGGACATGGCACTGTAGAGTCAGAGTCGTGTGGTCAGAACTGCACTATTAGAAGAAGCGTGAGTCGGAAGAAGCAGCACAAAAGGAAAACGAAGCTGCAACGAAGTTAAGGAAAAGCGTGGTCAATAGGAGAACCATGCGAGTTTTGGTTTAAGGGTACTATGGGGAATGGCCCATAATTAAAGTAATATGTGACCTTCAGGAACATCTATATAAAGGAATATTTTGTATAAGGAAGGGGGGATTTTAGTTCATTATTGTTAGAGATTGTTAGATATTGCTAGATCTAGACTGAGAGATATCTAAGAGAGGAAAAGACTCTGTAGCTGAGTGCGCAAATATATTGTAGAGAAGAGTCTACAGCTGAGTGCGTAGACTGGAACTGTTACCCCTTCCAAGTAATATAATAATAGTTCCTGTCGACGTAGATCCCATCTGGGGGGTGAACCACATAAATCCCTGTGTTATGTGTGTGAATCTATGATATGCTTTGTGTTCATGTTATGATTATGCTTATGTATTTACTTTCATATGTATCTAAATGAGAATGTTATGCTAAGTAAGATGAACACATATGCATGAATGTCGCGAAGTCATCTTAAGTATGACGAATGTGTAGTTATATGGGTAAATGTACAACAATTCAACTAAATATGTAGGTTGTTGATAACTACGAAGTGCGTAGTTACATGTTGGTATTGATATGTTAAGTATATGTTAAGCAAGGAATACATTGCAAGTTCACATAAGACATCTCTGCATCACCATGGTTACAGAAACTTGATTCTGTAACCACCCATATTCACTTCGGGTGAGACTTCAGCCTATTCACAGATTGATGTCGAAAGGGCCAGTGTAGGGGATTTTGTTGGGTCTACATAAGAACTTCGACGAACCCAGGTCAACCCAGAAAGATAACCTACAGGTTTTATTCCCAAGTGGTTTTCTCTCTTTTCTCTCATACATGGAAATAATAAATTGTAAAGGGTGACCATAATCCTTTATTGCTTGGGCCCTAATTTTGACATATCACTCACATAAGTTAGGATTAAGGGGGGGTGTTAGAATAATTAACCCTTCTATACCCTATTTTAAACATTAGTTTTTGGTTTCTAAGTGTTAGACCTATGTTAGTTGTTCACCTAGCGCTTGCTTGACCCACCTTAGTTAATTTTATGCACTATATCTCCCTCATTTGCTTTAGTTCCATCTTTTAAAGCAACTTTTATGGCTAGAGTGCCTTATTTGATTTATTATGATTTTATCCAACTTTTGTGAGTTCAAGAAGCTTTATTCCTACTTTTCACATGGATTAGGATGAGCAAGTGCACTAGGATGACTTTGGGAAATTTTTCTTTCTTTTTCGTCAACCCCTTCTTTCCTTTTCTCCTGAAAAGCCTCCAACTTGATACCTTTTGGTCACTCATGGCCTACCTAAGACAACTTATCCAATTCATGACCACTTTCTATGATTTGGAGTTTGGTGTTGCCTAGATGGGGGGGGATTTTTCTATTCTAATCCTACCACATGTGATCTTTTCAAGTTTCCTCTAAGGATTTAAAATTCTCTCTCAAAGATGCATTGTATATTGTAATCTTATTGATGAATAATATAGAGTGGAAGTTTACATCAATCGAGTTCTCTCTCTTATGTTTCTGCTTCAATATTCCTTCTTTATTTCTGCAAATTTCTGTGTAAACTATTAGTGAGGACTACCTAATTTATAGATCCCGACTTGTGGAATTCTAGTATGGTATTGAACCTATTTAGAATTTTGACAGTTTGTACCAATGGGTTTCATTGGTTCAGTTACATTTGCTAGGTGACAGATTTCATGGTGTCATGGATTACTCATTTTTTTATGACGGACACTAGCAATAATGCTAGAAATATGCATGTAGATTATAGTGTGCATGGAAGGATAAACTCTATGGAAACGAGGATGTTGAGACCAAATATATATAATATTTAAGGTGTTGGAATTAGTGGTTAAAACACTTGAAGAACTTTATTGATGTAAAAACACCGTTGAACCATAAAGTTATGATTCCCGATATAGTTCAAATAAATGTAAATTCTTGACAAAATCCAATTGGGACTTGATCCAAGCCAGTGGTTTAAAACCCTAGTTCAAATGAAATAGGATGTAGGGTTAGGGTTTGAGAGAAAATAGTGAGGTTGAAGACTTTGAGAGTTAAGACCAGTGCCTTTCCTTTAAGCCTTGGTTGGGAAAATGGATTAAATAGTTTCTTAGACTAGGGTTTGATACACGCATTCAAAATGTGTCTCTTGAATAAATTTAGGGTTTTAATGATGGGATTAACCAAACTAGCCCCTACCAACACAAGCATACCAAGAAATATTTTAGCCTTAGAGACATGGGGGTGCCTGGTGGATCACTGATATAGAAACCACTAAAGGATACAATCATGACTTCTTACCTTAATTATCAAGCCAGGAATGTACAAAATTAAGAGGTGTTGTGCTTTCTCGATGGAACTGATAAGAGTTTCTATGCTACTATAAGGAAAAACAAAGCAATTTACTAAATTAAAACAAAATGCATGAATTACAAGAATGAAAAAACTGACCACTAAATAAACTAATCTACTAGACAACTATAATAAATGACTATTCACCTAAGAATCAAGAACATGTAATTAACGAAAAATGATAATAGAAAATTTAATCAAAAATATTGAGGAACTATCTCTACACAAATTGAATCTATTCTCTGACAATATTCACTTAAATTCAACAATCACTAATCTAAATACTCAATCACCAAATAAATCTAAGTGTATGGAATGAAAAATAAATAAAAAACAACTGAAGGGAATGCATTCACCAAAGAAATACAGACAATAAAAATTCTTATCTAATCTACTAAATATAATACAAGAAATGGTATAACAGAAGGAAAATGCTGCAAAGACTGAATTGACAAAAAACTATAGAAGATGATGAAATGAACTACAAGCATTAATATCGAATCCGATAGGAAAGCGTAGCAGTAATAAAAAAATGAAAATAATTGAAAGAAAATATAAGTTACCTTAACCACAACTGCTAAGACTCCCATATTACTTTGAGGGGGGCCTCCCTAAGGAAGATACAAGAATCCAAATGGAACTCAAGAACTCACAGGATGTAACAAAAGTTGGTTCTTCATTAATATCTTAACTATTGATAATCCATATGAAATAGATAAATTGTAACTCAAAAATATGACATGTCTTAAAAAAATAGAGATAAGAGTCGAACCCCCATGTCTATGCCCGAGGGCTTATTTATTATAATTTCCAAAAATATCTAAATTGATAAAAGATATCTAAAACTAGAGTCTATAACTCAGTCGCAATAGATTCTTTGTTCCTATGATTGCAAAAGTGATCAATAGTGATAAGGTTCTCATATATCTCGATGTACTGTCAACTAGATGTGTACCCCTCCTCATTAATCTCTGAAATCATTAACATTGATCCTTATCTATAAGTGGACTTTAGTTCTTACTCTTTTTTCATGCAGTGAGCACCCATGCACTAATTCCACACATTATATTTTTTTCGTAGAAAACTAACGTAAATCAACAAGAAAAAGGTGAAGCACTTAAATTCAGTCATCAACATTCTATTGTTAAACATGTATAACAACCTCAAAATGTGTTAACCATTCCTTAATCAATGCTCCTTTTCCCCATTGTTGTGCTTAGAATATGATACTTACCTACCAAAATTGGTACTCATTAGTGCCTTTACCAAGCTAGGTGCTAGATCCACCACTACTATCCAACAATCCAACCTTCAAAACAAAGACCAAGTGTACTTATATATCAATGAACAAGAAATCCTAGTGCACCACATTCACCAAGCATCAATTACAGAGAGAGATAAATCCTTCAACAAGTTTTCCTCAAGGATAATCCCCAAGACAAAAGAAGAAAAGAAAAAAAGTCTAAAATAACTTGTGTTCTTCCCCATTGAGTTATGATTTATTACAAAGACCGCTCTATATACCGAGTGGCAGATCAACCACAAGAAAGAGTAGGAGGTGAATAATGCAAAAGGGGTTTTAGAGACACATGAGGAGGAGGCCATATAATACCTATTCGATGTTACACTTGCAATGAATTTGGACACCTCACTCAAGATTTCCCTTTACCTAAGAGACCATGGTGTACCTACTATTGTACAAACATTCATACGGTTGAAGAATGCCTATAACTTATCACAAAATGGGAATATAGTGAAAGATGACCGACCAATTACATTAATTTTGAACCACAAGAAGATCATAGCTTAGTAGTATTTGTTGTTACCCAGGGAAGAGAAAGAACATGAATGGACCAACATAATCCAATTTCTCTTGTACAAAGAAAATTATCACCAAGGACAACAAGATACAACCCAGTTTTCCATAAATAAATCTATCGATATGTTGTATACATGTTCAGAAAGATACAGACTCCACCAGTCAGGAATGAGGAAAGACCATCCCAACAGAACAAAATATATGAGACGTTAAGAAGTTGCGAAAGAGAAAATTGCATTAACAAGGTAAGGGATTTTGTTTCTTTATGGTTTACCCTACTAAGATATATTTTGGGGGATGAAGGAGATACCTATAAGTTGCAAAAAACCCTTCATGAAATGCACGGCGTTGTGGGATCTAAGGAGGAAATATATTTCCCGCTTCTAGAAATAAAATCTCAATTTGTGCAGAGGCAAAGAAGGAAGAGGACTGGTTGAGAATTCTAGCTAGATGCACAAGCCCATGGGTATGATATCAAGAATGTAATGCTAGATATGGGATCTAATGTAAATATACTCCCAAAGAATTCATGGGAGACAATGGGACGTCCTTCTCTTTTTTACTCTCCGATTCAGTAGAGAATGGTGAACCAATACCACATCTTTCAGATTGGTTGATTGGAGAATGTCAAAGTAGATTTAGCCATTGATTCTGAAATGATTGAGTTTATGGGTGGGACTGATCCCTATTCTTCACTTCTGGGCATAACTAGGCCTACAAAAATATGGGGTGATTTATTTTAATAACAAAAAAATGACTTGTGAGGCTAACGGTATGAAGGTTACACAACCTATAGACCCACACCAAGGACCATGATATACTGAACTATTAAACGAAGACATGGAAAGATATGTCCTAGATAACATATACTCCTTGACAGTAGGAAAAAGGGAAGATATGTGAAAATGACAAGAGAAGGATTTTTAAGCTAGAGAAGCATTCACTCTTTTGATAGTGATTCTAAAGAAGCTTGAGATAATTGGAAAAATGGGTGATATGAGCTATCTTTTTTACATTACACAATAATAAAATCAGTTTGGTGGATTGGATTAAAAGTGCAAGATATGCTAGTATATGATGGAATCAATGGCCTAGAAAGATTCCTTTATAAAATGAATTCTTGTTTTGTGAAATAATATCATATGGATTTCCTGGATATAATGCTCCGAGGAATTCCTACAAGATGGTGGGAGACACACAAGGATGACCTTCCCAATTAGAGAAAGATAATTCAGACCCAAATGAAATAGAACACCGTGGCATCTAACTTTCAAAGAATATGAGGAATCCCATGAAGTGGAGTAGACAAAACCAGAATAAACTGGGGCCCTCGATATGCATCGTCTAAAACTGCAAAAAGTTAATATTAGCATGGAAAATAAGCCAAATATGGAGGCTATATGAAACTATTAGGACAAACAAAATGTATCTAAGATAACTTCGCTGCTGAAAAAATTTAAATTTTTTTAATCCAAAACTTTATAGAACTCAAGGGGATCTAAGGGGACTTGGGAGAAATGAATATTGCATTATATTGGTTGTGGTCAATCAAACCCAGGGTTCAAAAATATTTTCCAACAAGTAACCTTCAAGCATTAGCATATTCAATATTCTGTAAATAGAATAAGGTCTCACCTAAGACATGCATAAGAATAATAGGGACCATCAAGTGGGTTATGAAGGAAAGGATGGGGGATTCATCTCCATTTACTTAACCATTCATTTATTTATTCATTTATTCAAGAGAGTAACTAGGTTATCACCCATATATGAAAATATAGAATACCTTCAACACAACACATAATAAAAAAGCATACTGCATAGAATATGGATAATAGGCTTCTATTATCATCAAAACAGTACTGCATACAATCTACAACCCTTGACTAGAAATATCCAAAAGATTCATGTTCAGCTTAACTGCTTAGGTGTTTATCATGAATACATCAAAATTTGGGTCAAGAAAAGCTACGATAACAACAACAAAAAATAGAATAGAACCCCAACCCATTACAAAACTCCCTATAAATAGGCTTGTATTCCCTTTTTGGACATTAGTCTACGCATGGACTTAGTGGCATGCAAAACTCCATGCGTGGAATATCGTTGACATGCGTCGTGATATTCTCGTGCACTAGTCTCCTTGGCGTGCTCCTTATTACCAACTATATTCTTTGGTGCCCAAACCATTTCTTCAAAAATTGGGCATCGACATGCCCCCAACACTATGTTTGGCTCTCCCTCGAGCCAATATTAAGTATTTAAAAATGGACTATTGGACTGATGATAACACTTGAGTAATCAATTCTATAAACTCAGACAAGTGCAACTCAAACTACTCCACATCCTGCATAAATCTATCAAAGTCATTATGGAATTGGGAAGTGTATTTCAACATGGAATACTATGGCCGACGTCATGCAGTCTCCCCTAATGTAATACATTTCTTTGAATTCTCATGGACCTCTATAATCTGTAGGTACTGCTTATCTTCTTTCTCCAAAAACTACATAACTTGATTGGTTACCTACTACTTCTCTACATGATTTGACATTACCTTTTTGGTAAAGGATGAGATTTCTCTATGGCCTCCATACGCGTAGACATGGGAAATTTGTTAGGGACTGTTGAAATATTGTAACTTCTAAGAATATTATATTTGTACTTTATTATTCCGGAGATGTTTCATTCCTCCGTGAAGACCTTATTGTATATCTGGAGATGTTTATTCCTCCATCAGAATGTAGTAACTTGGGTTATTAGACTTCCCTAGTGGCGGTCGGCCCTGTATGAGTTATGTGGATCAAATTTTTATTAGACCACCCTAGAGGGGTCGGCCCAATCAGTTGTAATGGGGTGTTTAACCCAGTGGTTAAGTTGGGGCCAACCTAGTTAATGTAAAAGACAAGTTGGATATGTGTATAAATAGAGGAGGTGTGTTCCTCATTTAACACACACACACTCACTTCTGAATAGCGCATAGGTGAGGGAGAGATCTTCTATGGAGGATAAGGAGCTCATGTCTATGGTTTACATCTTTGTATTTTCTGGTCATCTATATTGAGGAAGCTTTGCTGGGTTTTCTACCCCATGAGGGTTTCCCAGGATAAATATGTGTCTCTTGTGTTTATGCTGTGCTTGTTGTTCTTTCAGTGATCCTGTATATGCTATTATTGTGAAATGGAATGCAATGCTGATATTTTATGTCTTAGAATATTGAATCTTAACATGGTATTAGAGCTAACCTAAAGGAAGGCAATGTATGGCACTTACAACACTTGCTTCACTTGCGACAATTTGAAGGTTAGGGTTTTATATAGCAAAAACCAGTCACCATGGAACGTTCGCTATAAATACATTTTGGAAAAGGTTCAGGACCTAAAACCTTTACAAGTCATAAATACCACTCTCATGTACCTTGTGTCCAAAGGAAAGCCTCTAATTCGTTGTACTTTGTGAGTTATGATCAATACAAGTTAGGGTTTCTGCCTCTTCCAGATCTCAGTCATAAACAGGTGACCTAGGAAAAAAGGTCACAACTTGGACTAGGAAGCTACAAATGAAATTTCGTAAAAAGTGACAGGTAGATCATGGATAGTAGGTTCTTAGGTAACTTTTTTAGAGGCCGAAGTTGAACTAGTGACACATGGCACGCCGTACAAGTTTGCTCTCCTGTTTTATCCCATAAACAGGTCACGTTGCGACACTTGGCATAACTCTCTCTACGAGAATCCAATTGAGGTAATACCTATGGGGTTGGAAATATGACAGGTTAGGATACCACACGGAGAAGTTTCAGACTTTGTGGATTCATAATTTCGGAGTTACACCAGAAACAATTAGGTGCATATTTTTGTCAAAACAGAATTGGATTTTGAGCACCTTTATTCATGGCTCCGGGAATTAGGGTTTCGGTGAAAGTTGAATGTTTTTGTAATCAGAGTCCATATATGAATACTCCTCATCAAAACCAAAATTTAGAGACCAAGATCAAAATTTTTGCTTGTTCAGAAGAGTGGGCTTGATCAAACCCTAGTTCGGGATTTTTATTGGAGAGGTGGAAAATTAGGGCTTTTGTAAAAGTTGGAATTTTTGAAGTCTATGACCACAGTTAGAAGCTCCTCAGAAAAATAAGAGCTTAGAGCTTTGGATCTAATATTTTGATTGGGCAGAAGGGTGGGCTTCATCAAACCCTAGTTCAGGATCCTATCCAAAAGCTCCATAAGTTTCAAAGGCAATTTTGAGGGGTCAAATTTTGGAGATTTCAAAATTGAAGTATGCTAGCTTGATTAGCTCAGGAAGGCACATCTTTCCATCCATTCAGAAGTGTGAAAGTCAAAGTTTGAATTTTTAGGGTTTCTCTGACAAACCCTAATTGAGCTCCAGATCTAGTTTCAGGGGGAGATGAGGCTAAGGCCTTACATAAGAAGACTACAAGAATTCCCTGACAGGTATGACTTGAGGAGATAGAGGTATGTGTTGAAATATGTTCATGATTAAGTTTATAATATGCTTGTCTTCATATTATTGAGGTTAGTACAATCTTGATTAATATTAGAATTGTCTTATCACCCTAGTAAAAGTATGAATGCATGTGAATAATAGAAGACATTCTTTGATCAAGGTTATATGATTGTACTAATGCACCTATGGTGTTGTATGAGGATGATATTGTCTGCTAACAAAAGACATGTACATCAAGAAAGACAAATCAAGTTCTATGACCATGATGACATAAAGACAAAGACTTATCCATAGTCTTTATAAGCTCTACTTACGAGGTATGTATGATTTATTTCTACTATGCTTAACTTATGAGGTATGCAGGTTACTAGCACAAGGTCTCTAAATCATTAAAGAGACTAAAGATATTGTTTGGGTATTTTAGACATAACTAAGCATGTATACTAATCCAGGTATGTTTTCCTATGTCAAGTTAGAATCCTACTTTGTGCTAGGATCTTAGTATACCCATGTATTGAATGATCATGACCATACATATTCAAGATTACTTAGAATCATAATGTTGTGATAATATTGAGTTTATACTAATGAATGTATGATTATGTATGAGATCATGATGCTGACACTAGTGCACACTTAAGCATGCATAGTGGTCAAGGATGGATAGAAGCTCATGACATGGAAGGGAAGTAGAGACCAAGAAGGAAGCAACCTCACAAGACATAAAAAGATAAGTATTTGAATTGTTATTTGACTTACTGAATAGTCTATGATATTGCTCGTAATAGTTGTATGCATGTTTGTATTCCTAGAACATATCATGCTAAGTGTAAGCATTCATATAGCATTGAACAGTATACTACTAATATGCATATGATTGGTAAGTTGGACAAACATTCCATTGTTGCTTGTCTAGAATGAAACCTCTTTGCTGACATGCTGAGAGCTGTGCACGCTCTTTATAGTATGTTCTGGTAGAGATGGAAGGCATCTAGATAGCCACTGTATGCATACAGGATATGGAAAGTGTTGTGCCAAGGTATTGGTCAAAATAGTTGCATAACCATGTGAATCATATTGGTATGCATAAAAGGTTATCATGTCAACATGATTTCATGATTATGAAGTATTACTAATCATGTACTTAATTTTGATTTGTAGGAAAGATCATGAAGAATGATGAACATTGAACAAGTGATGGATGTTCAACAAGAAGACTTACAAATCAAACATACTATAGCAAGCTCATGGCTAGAAGATTCTCTTAGAAAGAGGAAGAGGATCATGACGAGCTGTTTGCTCCAAGTGGCTAGATAAGACCATTCTCTTAATGGTGTAATTGAAGAAGAAGTGCGAATCCAGAAAAAATCCCAAGAAGATAGCTTTTTACAGGTACCGAGGATCGATAGCCATTTGATGAACTTAATGATCACCATGGGTGATGAAGATTTTGATCTTTTCTACAAGGTTGAAGATGGTATCTATATATAGAAGGAACTCACCACAGAGTTCGAATGATCTTGAGGCACATATCAGTAGACCCATCTAATGAGAGATGGCACGGATAGATATGCAGAAGATCACTCAAAGCAGAGTGTGAATGATGTTCAGTCATGGAGGAAGAATTGATAGCTTCTTGACAAGCTTGGGCCTTACCAAAGTAAAGTGGATCCTAACCTTTACCTTAAGGTTATGGATGATGAATCTATTGTAATATTATTGTATGTGGATGATCTCTTTCTGATAGGGAATGAGAAACAGATCATGGAAAGCAAGAAGAAGCTAGATACAAAATTTGAGATGAAAGATCTCGGATCGATGCATTACTTCCTAGGTCTGGAAGTATGGCAAGGCTCAGAAGGAATATTTCTCAAACACGAAAAGTATGCTGTGTAAATCTTGAAAAGATTTGATGTGTTGGAATGTAAAGCCATGGCCACTCTCATGGATTCCAACTTGAATCTGTTAGCTGATGACTCATCAGAGTTAGTGGATGTGACTCTGTATAGACAGATTATTGGGTCATTGATGTATTTGACGAATACCAGGCCAGATATATGCTTTAAACACCTTGAGTCAGTATCTAGTGGAAACTAGATGTGTTCACCTCATAGCTACAAAGCATGTGATGTGGTACCTAAAGGGTATGATAGACTTTGGTCTATGTTATCTTGGAGATCATGATTTCAGATTGTATGGCTACACAGATGCTGATTAGGAAGGAAGTGTATCAGGCAGGAAAAGTACATCGAGTGGATGTTATTTTCTGGGATCTGCCATGATCTCGTCGTTTAGCAGGAAGTAGTCTAGTGTGGCTCCCAACATAGCTGAAACAATATAGTTGCTTGCTCTACTAGTTGTGAAGCGATATGGATTCATCAGGATTGTTTGACTTAGAAATGGACTCCACTGTGATCCCGTGTGACAACTAGAGTTGTATCAAGATGACAGAGAATCCATTGTTCCATGATAAGTCAAAGCACATAGAGATCCGATATTTTCATATACGGTATATGGTGCAGAAAGGAGCTATCAAGCTCGAGTATGTGAGCATGAACGAACAAGTTGCTGATGTATTGACCAAACCTCTATCTCGAGTAAAGTTTGAGACAATCTTGGTGTAGTTTAGAAGGACCCTCCTCAAAAGGGGGAGTGATATGGTCGTTGATGATGAGATTTCCTGCATCAACAGTGAGGTCGATGATGTGGATACCTATATTGGTGATGCCGACAGTGAGGTTGGTGAATGGTCCTTAGATAGGGTCTAAGTTGACGAGGGGATTGCATCATCCTTGAACACATGTTCTAAAAGGATCCGTAGACATATGCTTCCGAGAAAGATGAGGGATTGCATCATCCTTGAACACATGTTCTAAAAGGATCCGTAGACATATGTCTCCGAGAAAGAAGAGGGATTGCATCATCCTTGAACACATGTTCTAAAAGGATCCATAGACATATGTCTCCGAGAAAGAAGAGGGATTACATCATCCTTGAACACATGTTCTAAAAGGATTTATAGACATATGTCTCCAAGAAAGAAGAGGGATTGCATCATCCTTGAACACATGTTCTAAAAGGATCCATAGACATATGTCTCTGAGAAAGAAGAGGGATTGCATCATTATAGAACTCATGTTCTAAAAATATTCATAGACAGATGTCTCCGAGAATGTGGTCCCTAGTGGACAAGAGGGGATTGTATCATCCCCGGACTTCAGTCCCAGAATTGATCCGTAGATTGGTGTCTTCGAGAATGTGGGGATTGCATCATCGCTGGACTTCGGTCCCAGAATTGATCCATAGATTGGTGTCTCCGAGAATGTGGGGATTGCATCATCCCCGGACTTTGGTCCTAGAATTGATTCGTAGATTGGTGTCTCTGAGAATGTGGGGATTGCATCATCCCCGGAATTCGGTCCCATAATTGATCCATAGATTGGTGTCTCCGAGAATGTGGGGATTGCATCATCCCTGGACATCGGTCCCAGAATTTATCCATAGATAGATGTCTCCGAGAATGTGGGGATTGTATCATCCCTGGACGATGGTCCCAGAATTGATCCGTAGACAGATGTCTCCAAGAATGTGGGGATTGTATCATCCCCGAACTTCGGTCCCAGAATTGATCCATAGACATCTGTCTCCGAGAATTGATGATAGGACTGCATCGTCCCTGGACATTTGGTTCAAAATGTACATGATAGGATTGCATCATCCTTGGACTCATGTCCTAAAGTGATAAGGATTGATCATCGTGGAAGTAGATCTGGATTGCATCGTACATAGACATGAGACTTGTCTAAAATTGATAAGGATTGATCATCCTGGAATTTGATCTGGATTGTATCATCCATGGACCTATGTCCTAAAGTGAGAGGGATTGATCATCCCGTAATAGGATCTTGTGTATTGCAAAGTATGCTGCTATGACGATGTTGTCTATCGAGAGGATCCAGTTGATGATCCAGATGCTGTAGATCGAGATGATCCAGATGCTGTAGATCGAGATGATCCATATATTGATGATCGTGTGATGACGATGTTGATGATTGTGTGATGACGATGCTGATGATCGTGATGATCCAGATGTTGATGTTGATGTTGCTGTAGCTGTTCGAGTGCTACAGAAGATGAAGACTCAATACTGAAGATGTTGATGTTCCAGTATTGTAGATGTTCCAGTAACTGCTTGAGTTACTGATGATATTGAGAAAGCTTCCTATGATTTATAGATGTATCATGTATGATGTTGATGACTCCTTGCTCCTGTAGATGTTGTTATAATATCCTTCTCATTAAGGGGGAGTGTTGAAATATTGTAACTTCTAAGAATATTATATTTGTACTTTATTATTCCGGAGATGTTTCATTCCTCCTTGAAGACCTTATTGTATATCCGGAGATGTTTATTCCTCCGTCGGAATGTGGTAACTTCGGTTATTAGACTTCCCTAGTGGGGGTCGACCCTGTATGAGTTATGTGGATCAAAGGGTTATTAGACCACTCTAGAGGGGTCGTCCCAATCAGTTGTAATGGGGTGTTTAACCCAGTGGTTAAGTTGGGGCCGACCTAGTTAATGTAAAAGACAAGTCGGAGATGTGTATAAATAGAGGAGGTGTGTTCCTCATTTAACACACACACACTCACTTGTGAACATAGCTGAGGGAGAGATCTTCTATGGAGGAGAAGGAGCTCATTTCTATAGTTTACATCTTTGTATTTGTTGGTCATCTATATTGAGGAAGCTTTGCTAGGTTTTCTACCCCATGAGGGTTTCCCAGAATAAATCTGTGTCTCTTGTGTTTATGCTGTGCATGTTGTTCTTTCAGTGATCCTGTATATGTTATTGTTGTGAAATGGAATGTAATGTTGATATTTTCTATCTTAGCATATTGAATCTTAATAGGGACTGCTTCTTGCTCTTTACCTACTCTTCCTAAGTCTTTATTTTCTCTTCTTTCTGACTAATTTCTAGTGCTTCTTACAAATAGCTCTATAATTTAAAACTTGTTTTTACCATTTTTGACATTCCTTATACTTGATTCTTATCTTTCTCAAAGATTTTTTTTGCTTGTTCTATCTGCTACTTCAACTCTGTCTATTCTGGAGTCTCTGTTGTATCTAATTATTCTTTAAATACTAGATTATGTGCTTGCAAACCCTAGCTCAATGTCTTTATATCCTTGCACTTTGCTGCCAATTAATCCTTCCCATGCTCTTCTTGGTTTTCCTCACGAGCTACCATATGAACATATTTTTGTGGGGAACCTCCAACAATTAAATGATGAAAATGCATGATATATCATAAATAACAGAACACAAAAGAAATTTATTGATCACAGTCAAATTCGAGGGGGAAACCTCCTTTGAGAAATCTCAATACAAATAACTCGTGGATTCCTTCATTGACCTCAACACGTACTTATATACTAAGTTTAAGCTAAACAACTATTACTCCCCATGAATGTGGGATAATACAATATACTCATGTGACGACTTACAAAGTATATGCGTCCAACAACAATATACTAACAATGTGGGATAATACAATATACTCACGGGATGACTTACAAAGCATATGCATCCAAAACAAATATACTAACAAGGTAAAGAGAAGGGTTGACACAGGTTCCTAAGAGCCCCTCCCCGTTAGAAAAATATTTTTCCTCAAAGCTTTAGATGTGGAAATTGTTGTTGAATCTGAAGGAGTGGTTCCCATGTAGCATCCTGCGGTTGAATTCCTAGCACTGAATTAATACCTCTGTTATGGATCAAGAGTGAACCTGGCGAGTGCGCCTATTGAGGATGGCCTCTGGCTCCAAAATGATGGATCCTTCATTATCTAGTCTTGGTAAAACAGTTTCTGCTCCGATGTTGGTGCCAAGAACTTTCTTTCGACAAGAGGCATGAAATACTAGATGAATGCGGGAAGAAGGAGGAAGTTCCAATTTTTAGAAATGAAACCAATATTCTAAAGAACCTTATATGGCCCATAGAACTTTGGAGCGATCTTATTATGCCCTTTGATTTTCAGGGAGTATTGCTTGCAAGGATGTAGACGAAGAAAAACCATATCACTTGCTTGAAAAGTGCACTCATAATGGAGATGTTTGGCTTGTTGTTTCAGTCGATTTCTTGACATGTGATTATTGTCCTGCAAAATGCAGAAAATATGGTCGCGGGTTCAAAGAACCATGTCAACTACCTAAATTTGTGAACTGTTGGGGGTGTATGGAAGAAGCACTAGCAGTGCCTAACCATAGACTGCTTCATATGGAGTCATTTTAGATGTAGTGTGGTAGGATGTATTGTACCACCATTCAGCAAGAGGGAGCCACTTTTCCCACTGATGTTGTTGTTCGGATGTGAAGCAACGAAGATAAGTTTCCAAACATTTGTTGATAATTTTAGTATGACCATTTGTTTTGGGGTTATACCTTGAACTCATCTCCAGTTTGGTGCCAGTGTGGTGAAATAGTTATGTCCAAAAATGATTGGTGAAAGTTGCATTGCGATCTAAGACAATGGAAGAAGGGATTCCATGAAGATGAAAGATCTGGTCAAGGAAAATTTGTGCGATTGAGGAGGCAGTATGGGGATGGTTGAGGGAAAAAAATGACTATATTTGGAGAGGCGATCAACCACAACCAAAATCACTTTTTTCCCTCCATATTTAGGGATCCCTTCAATGAAATCCATAGAAATATATGTCCAAATCCGTGTAGGGATGGGAAAGGGTTCGAGCAATCCTGAAAGGAATTTAGTTTCACCCTTGTTGCGCTAGGAGGTATAACATTCAGCCACCATCCATTGAATTAAACTTTTCATTCCCTTCCAAAAGAAGTTATGTCATGCCCGCTCATCCATTTTGAGGAAACCAAAGTGCCTTACCGATGGAGAAGCATGTAGTTCATACAAGACTACCTATTGAAGATATGTGCTCCGGGGAAGCACCAGACGACCCTTGTATCTCAGGGAAGTACAATCCAAAGAGTAATGCAGTACAACAGAAGGGTTGTTGGAAAACTCTTGGATGATTTGAGATAATGAGGAGTCATTGACATAGCCCTGCTAAACAGATTGCAACCAATTTGGAACAAGCATAGAAATAGATGAAAGAGAAACTTGGTCATCAAATGTGCGAGGAAGAGCATCCACCACAATATTGTTCTTACCCTTCTTGTAAGTGATCTTATAGTCATAACCCATGAGTTTGCTAACCCATTTCTATTTTTTTGGGGAGGAGACCCATTGTTCCAGGAAATATTTCAGATTCTGTTGATCAGTCTTGATGCATAAATGATTCCCTAATAGGTATGGCCGCCACTTTTGTACTACATGCAAAATAGCCATCATTTCCTTCTCATAATTAGAGGCGACTAAATTCTTACCGGAAAGGGCTTTGATGGTGAATGAAATGGGATGTTCATCTTGAAGGAGAACAACACCAAGTCCATTGTCGCAAGCATCACTCTCAATAATGAATGGTTTGGAAAAATTGGGCATAGCTAGAACAGGTGTAGTACACATAGCTTGTTTCAGTTTATCAAATGCACACTCTGTAACAAGTGTCCATGTAAAAGAATAATTTTTCAATAGAGTTGTTAATGGAGATGCAATATTCCCATAATCCTTGACAAACCTTCGGTAGTATCCAGTCAATCCAAAAAAACCATGAAGGCTCTTGAGTGTCTGAGGATGACACCAATTTTTCATGGTATCTATTTTGGCAGGATCCACACGAGCCCCTTGTGATGAAATAATATTCCCAAGATACTCTACTTCCTCCTGTCCAAAAATAGATTTAGACGGTTTGGCATGGAGATGATGATAAGAGAAAAGTTGCAATACAAGATCCAGATGTTGGAGATGCTCATCCCATGTTTTACTATAGATGAGGATATCATCAAAGAAGACTAGAATGAATTTCCGCAAGTAGGGCTGGAATATTGTATTCATCAATGCCTGGAATGTGGAAGGAGAATTAACGAGGCCAAAGGGCATGACCAAAAAATCATAGTGGCCATCATGTGTGGGGAAAGATGTTTTAGGGATATCATCCTCATGAACCCGAATTTGATGATACCTAGAACGAAGATCCAACTTGGAGAAAAAATGAGCACCATGAAGCTCATCAAGAAGCTCACCAACAACATGAATTGGAAACTTATCCTTGATTGTGAGGTGATTAAGTGCTTGGAATTTAATGCAGAGGCGCCATGACCCATATTTTTTTTGGACAAGAAAAAATGGTGAAGAAAAAGAACTGGTACTAGGGAGAATAATACCTTGCTTCAGTAAGTCCCAAACGAGCATCTCAATCTCTGTTTTTTGGTGAAATGGGTAGTGATAGGGCTTGATGTGGGGAGGAATGCTTCTAGGAAGGAGATGAATGTGATGGTCCTCTAGTCTTGAAGGTGGAAATCCAACTGGTTCAACAAATACACATGCATATCTATCGAAAATTTGTTGTAGATGCAAAGGAGTATTGGAGACTGTTGATGGGTGCATCTGAATGGAATGGAGCTGAGTGATGACACCATGTGAATTCTTCCTAAGGATATTTTCCATGCAATATGAATTGATGATGCTGAGAGATCATGGTTTTAATCCCTTCAATGTCTGTTTTCCCCATTGACTGAAAACTGTATCCAAAGTTCAACAAAATCCCATAAGATGGGACCAAATGTGCATGACCATTGAGCGCCCAAAACCACATCACATCCTCCTAAGGACAAGGAAAACATGTCAGAGCGCAGGTTATAATCTCCAATAGAGATACACACATTGTGACACTTCCCCTTGCAAGGTAAGGTGCCCCAATTGGCAATCATGACTTCCAAGATGAAGCAAGGATGGACAAATAAATCAGCCTGTTTGGCGCTCCGAGGGTCAATGAAGTTATGAATGCTACCAAAATCAATGAGTATTGTAAGAGGGAGATTCTTGAAGTAACTCTTGAATCGCATTGTTTGTGGGGTGGTGACTCCGGCTAAAGCATGGAGAGATAACTTTGGATGGTTGTCCTAAGAAGAAGGGTCAACATGTGGCTGCAGAATGTCGATCGGATCATCTACTGTATCCTGAGCTTCTTCAAAAATTTTAGTTGCAGGAAGAGAATCCACATCCAAGAGATAGAGATTTTTCTCAACACATCTATGTCCCTGTGTAAGTTTCTCATCACAATTATAACAAAGTCCTTTTTCTCTGCGTGCCCACATCTCTGCTTCAAAAAAATGCTTGATAGGAGTTGCTCTAGGAGCTAGCGTGATAGGAGGTCATTGGGAGACCATATTTCTGAATGGAACAAAAGTGGATTTGGAGTGCTATTGGGATGTGATATTATCCTCCACCAATGTATCCAACACTAGGAATTCCATCATTGTGCTGGGACATAACATTTTAACCTCATATTGGATTGCATCCTTCAGACCACTACCAAAACAAATCCTGCGGAATTCATCAGACAATCCTTCTGTGTGATTGGCCATTTTTTCAAATTATGTATGATACTCTCTCACAGTGCCAATTTGGTGAAGTTTAGTGAGTGCTCCTGTGAAGTCATCAAAAGCACTAGGGCCAAATCGTTGTAAAAGGAGTTGGAAAAAATCTATCCATTTTGGCTCTGCATGAGACTTGATGTACCAACAGAACAATTGAAGGGATTCATGTTCCAAATGAAAGGATGCAAGTGGAACTTTATTGACATCAAAAGTATTATGCATAATGAAATATTTTTCTTCCTGGTATATCCATCTAGTCGGTCATCACTATTGAAGAGAGGAAAATCAAGATTCATCCCATGAAAAGTGTTGGAAGAAGACAACCCAGTGTCTGCAGAAGACTTTGGCTTTTGTCTATTGTTCATGGCTGAAGGATGAAGATGGAGGCTGAGAATTTTTTTCATCCAGTTCTTGGAGTTTGGTCTTGAGGGCTGCAAGTTCTTCCTCCATGGTTTTTTCTCCTGTGTGGGTGACAACCATATGGCGAAAAAACATTATTTTGTACTCTCTTTTTTTTCATAATTGCTATGAAATGGCTCTGGAAAGATGTAATCTTCTATTTATCAGTTGTCAATAGATATGGACCCCAGGTATGATCATATTCCTAAAAATTTAAGGGTTTCACTTGGCTACCAATGTTGTCTAATAGATTACGTATTGGGGCAGTACCCCTCACTCCACGACTCAGGTAAAACTGATAACCACGTTTCCACAAACAACAAATCTTGGTTTACCACACGGGTGGGAACTAGTCAATCAGGTAGGGGCCATTGGCCTTTCACTGGCAGGTCCTCTCAATGGGCCAGCTACTTCATGGTTCCTGTGGTACTCCTCATAGGGCTATGCCCAAGTACTTCCCACAGTTAAGCGGATAGGGATTATTCCCGGATCCGAACCTGTAATTGAAAGGAACAATACATATGCAAAGAAAAATAACTACTGCAATAATCATAATGCCTGAAAGCCACTACAAAAAAAATAAAACTGGCAGAAATTCCACCCAGTGAGCCCAAGAAAGTGCTTTGATACCATATGTGAGGAAGATCCAACAATTAAATGATGAAAATGCACGATATATCAGATATATTATAACACAGAAGGGATTTATTGGTCGCGGGCCACTTCGAGGGGGAAATCTCCTTTGAGCAAGATCAATACAAATAACTCATGGGTGCCTTAATTGGCCTCAACACATACTTATATACTAATTTTATGCATCAAATACTATGGATCAATACCATGGAACATATAATACTATGGTGTAATACAATATACTCATGGGACGACTTACAAAGCATATGCGTCCAATACTATGGATCAATACCATGGAACATATAATACTATGGGATAATAAAATATACTCACAGGATGACTTACAAAGCATACGCGCCCAATCAACAATATACTAAAAAATTAAAGAGAAGGGTTGACACAGGTTCCTAATAATATTGAAGACTATATCAAGCCAGGAAAATACTATCGTTATTACAAGGTAATCAATTCTTTGTGATCTTTGTAATTTGATTAATCTAGGAAATTCTATATATTTTTTGTTCTTTGTTCTAGATCTAAACCATTTATACTAGAGATCTTTTTCCTTATATGCATGGATGAAGTATCATCAAACATTGGCCACAATAGGGATTAAGCTAACTTCCATTGATTATTCCTTTCATTAATTGGGCAGATAGAGTGGCAAGGTTTGTTGCACTATTTATTGTAATGAACAATATGTTGAATGGAACTAGCCACCGCATCCACAAATTCCCTGGGTTCTTGAGAAACTTACTGTCATACATGAGGACCAATGTGCCAGGTTCTAGGATATTATTGGTCTTGATGTTCCTATAGTGCCATATTTTTTTCATGTTTTTCTCTACCAATTGGTTGAAACCTGCAAGGAATGGATCGCCTTCTAACTTTGTTAGTGCATCTAGCATATGTTGTACCAAGCCATCATTTGTTATCCTTGTAGCTATGTAAATCTGCAGGGTCAAGACAATGAACTTGAGTGGAATTACTTCTTCCTTACTAGATACCAGTCTGAATGGGGTGTGCTTGGTAACCCTTTTTCATGTTTTCCGGTTGTTGTGGAGCTTCCCCTACTTTTCTGATCTTGGGATAGAAAAGTAGGGGTCCCCCATACTAAATTTTGGGTTTTTGATTTTCACCTATATCTATATGTAAATTATGAATAATCTAAAGAAATCTTGACTTCTTGAATGTCCAACAATATCTTCATGATAATATTCATCAATGCTATTGTGGTGCTTGAATGAGTTATTGGGACTATGTTGACTTAGTGGTTTTCCTCTTCTCTGATGGATTTCTTTGGAATGACCAATGATAGGGATTTGATATTTGATTGAGTGTCTTAAGTTTTAGTTTTTGAGGTACTTTTTATTGCTCCTAAGTCTTTTATGCAAGGTCTCCAATCCTTCTCTTCAATCTTTATTTTTCCTTGTGTTGCCAAGTTTGAAAGTTGGTTGGAAATTATTTGGTGTGCTTGCCACCTTTGTGCATTGTCTTACAACCCTCTATCTATACTAAGTTAAGTAAGGAATTCATTTGAGACTTATTACTTAAAATTTAAGGCATATTCAAGAATTGTTTTGAGGAGAGCCCATAGGTATGCTAGAGAAGGCCCTTTTCTAAAAATGACTAAGTATGAAACAATTACGACAAGAATTGAGAAAGTCCCCGACATTGTGGTGATAATTGAGAAATCTATTAACGTTGTGGAGAGAATTGATAAGTCCACCAACGTTGAGGAGATAATTGATAAGTTTTCCAATGTTGCACTAAGAATTGAGAAACTCATCGAAATTGTGACGAGAATTGGAAGAAGCCGCCACAGTTGTGGTGATATTGGAGAAAGTTGTAGATGTTGAGGCGAGATGGGAGAAATCCACCATAGTTCCAGTGAGATGGAAAAAATATGTCGATGTTGCGGCGATATTTTGGAAAGTGGTCGTTGTTGTAGTGAGAAAACTTGAAGGACATTCTCCTAATATTGCACAAAGCATCTACTATTGAGAACCAAGGTTGACGGATAGACTATGATGAGTGTTTTGGACCTCTTTGATTCTTTATTTTGGCTTGGTATTGTTTCAAATACTACCTATATGGTTTATGACTTGCTTGATTGATTTTAAAGGCTTCTTTATAAGCACTTCTTTGAACTTTGAATTTGATTGACCATGAATTTTTTTATGCATGATGGAATTATTTTTAGCATGATTATAACATCACTCTATGTTTTTCATGTCTCCCTATTCCTTGGCTTTTATGTTCATTGTTTAAATTTGACTTTTTACCCTCTTTTTTTTTGCAAATTTCATAGCCAACGAGGGTGGAGGACTTTGTGGTAAAATTGAAGTAAGGATAAAATGAATGTTATGGATCACCTATGGTTGGATCATGTATAATATTTCCAATGCATCAAATGTTTCATGATTCTGATAAAATTTGAGGGAGTTATCAACTTTTTCATCATGGGACCTAGTTTTGGCATGTCAATATAAAGAGGCCTAATTTTTGGCTAAATGAAGCCTATGGTTTAAAACATTTCAAGGGTTCACTTGGTATCAATGGTTATAATTTCATAAACCTCATATAAGGAAGGAAATTATCACTTATCAAAAGAAATGGGAGCAAAAGGAAGACTGAGTGATGGAATTCCCCTTGGAGGCCTAGTTTGATTATATAAGTAAAGGAAGGCACACCAATGAGGGGAAATGGGGAAGGAGGACGCACCAATCAGGTGAGAGTGAGTGTAATCATGATTCCCTTGCACTTATCAATTAGTTGTAATTCTCTTATACTACGATCAATATTCATCCCGCAGTGCGACATTTAATGTTGTTGTGGTGGGGATGTGAACCATTGGATTTGATCTGGAAATCAATCCAACGGTTCTCATCCCCATAGTAGCAACATTAAATTCTATGTTGATTTGTGGATATTTATTTTCCCCTTATACAAATAAGTAGGGTTCCCTCCTCCCATTGGATCATCTTTGGATTAATTAACCACTTAATCATGAGATAATCTAGTTTATCACTAAGTGAGCCTAAATGCCCTCCAAGTGGAAGACTCCTTTATTACGTGATAGGTTTGCAGGTTTGCATTTGTAGGAAACTAATGATGCTCTGTCATAACTCCTATTGGGTGTGGAAGAGGTGGAAGAGATGTCCATTGGCCCACAGTATGGATTGGGAAGACTTTTTTCCCCATCTCATGGAGTATGGATGAAAAAAACTCATCTCTTTCAACACATGAAGCCATATTTCGAATTTTATGAGAGAGATGGGTGTATGAGACATAAACATAACCATTTTTTCCTGAGTATGAGTTAAGGAGCCAAATCCATTGAGGAAGTAAGAAGGTAAATCTTCATTTAATGTCCATTCCAAGCATAGCTTTTTGGGTTTTAATGGATTCATGATGGGCTTCTAGTAGGATTGTTGGTGAAATATGCACTATCTAATTCAACACTGAATTGTCAACCCGCGGGCTCGTAAGCTTAGAGGTGTTGGCACAGTATGTGCAGGATTGAAGGCTTAAACTACCCTAGCCCTAACCTAATCTGGTAATTTACCTAGAATTGAGTAAGGGTTTTGAACTATCAATCAACTTGTCAAACATACCTTCAAATATAATTGCATTCAGACACTACATACGACACTTCATTCAGACTCTAACTAGTATTAACAAGAAATCAAAGCATTCTGAGTTATTCTACTTCTACCATTCATTCATTAAGCAAACAACATCTACGAATTAAAAAAAAAACCTATCTATGCTATATGGAATTGTAAATTGACAGAGTTGCAAAAAGATAGTAACTATGAAAGTATATAAGAGTCTAATTCTAACTCTATTCTAGCATGCAATCAAGGTATTCATTCTTCTCACTAATTATCTATTGATAAAGAAAGCAGTGCTATGATACTTTCTAACAAACAGACTTCAACAACTAACTAACAATGCTAAGTTAACTTGCAATTTTCATCTATTGAAAAGCTTCAAAAACTTGTAAGTAAATCCTATCTACTTGAGCAGTAATTAACGAAATGAAACTATCTATTACTATAAGAAATTTGGACAACAAACGGATCTAATATAGCAAGTAAATCTAGATCGAAAACAAGTTATGCTATTCTATTTCTTATGGCAAATTCAAGTGCAACTATGCTATATAATCGAAACTATGATTACTTTTAACCAAAGAAAGCTATAGTAATGAGACTAAGTCTTGGATCGAAGGAGCAACAAAATAGAAATGAATTCAAAGGCATGAGCAATAAACTAAATTCAAACCCTAACCTATGCTACAAGCAATAATATTGTTGTATGAAATAAACTAAACGCTACCCACGAAATACATTTAAACAGAGATATCTTTTCTAGTGCATAGTAAACAAATGAAATTTGAAATAGAACTAATTCTTTTGACATAAACTATGACATCAATAAACTACTACCATGCATAAATGGAAAACAAATTTAAGTCCTTGAAAGACAAATGAAATTTCAAACCTTAACTAAACTAAATGTATTGAAAAAATGGATAAATGGACAGAGATCTCGTTATGCATACACAGTGAGCTCATAGGACACGAAATGCATGGAATAGAATCAAGCACATTTATGTTTTATATAGAGAAACAAAAGAATAAGATTACAGACACACAATTTGATATGGAAAACGTTTTTTGCAATAATGAAAAAGAGGAAAACACAGGGACTTAGCTGAATGTTTACAACAGAGACAAAACACAACAAAATCCATTGCCGCTGAGGAGCCCTCCTAGGTAGGAGTGGCCAAAGCTTCACGGATTACTCAATCACCAGATCTTAAAATGAATTTAACCCAAGAACATAGAAGAATTCCCATTATAAAAAAACAGAGCCAAAATTACATCATTTATCACCCCTATGGGGCTCTATTTATACATGAAAATTCTAGTGGGGAAGGATAAAACCGAATCCCCAAATCCTTGGACCATTAAAACTAATTTCTATATTTAGAAAACGGCCAACCATGTTTTCTAGGAAAATCCATTTCAAGGAACCATGAACTGATCCCAAATGGCTTCGAATTTCCACAAAATTCCTCACGAGCACCTAAATAGGCCTATTCTGCAAAAAACCCATGTGCCGGAATTTTCCATTTCGCCTCTGTTTGCCCACACATCTAGCCCAAAATTTTGTTGTCAGTTAAAAACACGTTTTTGATAGAATCTTTGAATTGCAAGATACCCACATATGAACGGTTCTGGGTGAGATCTGATAGGTAAAATCCATGTTGAAGATGCCCTATTCAAAGCCCACCTTCCTGCTTCCAGCGTGGAGATTTGAAAGTAGGCAAACCAACGATTTTTCAGGTGCAAATGATGGTTCGAATAACCACATGTGCAAATGAAGGTCTAAATGGGCATCCGAATGGGAATTTGAATGACTTGTAACTGAAATTAGTTCATAAATCTGGATACTTAGCAGAATTTTTGCTAGGTTTTTGCCTAGATTAGTTGTTGGATGCTAGGTTTAAGCTTTGGCTAGGTTCTATTGGTTGCATCATGTGATCCTCATCATTTTCATCCTCGTGCTGCGTGTGTTGGTTGTCACGGCCCGCACATAACACAAAACCGTTTCATTATAATTAAAGTGTTTATATTAAAGCCAACGGCATGACTAAATGTTTTAAACAAACTAACAAGCCAGCCATTCCATCTAAAAGAGTTTTATTATTATATTAATAACCTTAAAGGAGTGAGTGGCATATAAAATCATTTTCATCTCAACATAATATCCTCCATAGAAAAAGCCACGTAATATTTGATTTGGTTAATGGGTATCTTTTAAGTTTATATGAGTGTGTTTTTTTATTTTTTATTTGAAACATATGAGTGGGTTCAATTTAATTTTATTTATTAGTGATTTTAAAGTTCAAAGAATTGTTTTAATATTTAATTCTTTTTTAATATTTTTATTTTCTTCTTTGTTTAAATTTAAACCAATACTTAAAACTCATCATCACTTTATGGTTTCAATTTGTACATACGGGATCAACAGGAACCGGAAGGAAAAGGTAGATGAGTTTGTCGAAAGAGTAATCCAAACCAATAAACCAATAATGCTTTCAAACCCTAGTGCAGAACTCAGGACTGGAAGAAGGGCTGAATGAAAGGTCAGATGGAGTACCAAACATCTATCATTTGCACAATATTACTTTTAATACATTGAAAATAACATGTTAGGCTCAATTTACATTTACGAGATTTAATTGATGAAGCACAGTGGAAAATAGCCCTTTTTAAAGATAGATGTATTAAATTACGGTAATCGGCTGGGAAATTAATGTAAATAATCATTATAAGGGACAATTCCTCAAGCCCAATAAGGATATCCATCAGCGATATTGTTTGCAGGTATTAATGGATATTCAAGAAAAAATATTAAACTTATAGGCTCATCCCTACCATTTCCTCTCCCTTCTTCTTTGGGATTTTCCCCCTTTTGGAAAATTGTCATTTCTTCCTCTATTTGTATTTGAAAGTGGGAAAAAAAGGGGAGTTTATGGAAAAAAAATTCATAATTCATACACACTCTTATTCTTTATCATTGTATATAATCAATCTCATGTATCCATCATCATAATTTTATTTTACTAACTGTAGTGTCCCTTTTTAATAATTTGTAAAAACTAGGAAAAATTGCAATTTTTGGCCAATTCGACCCTTAGGCTAGTATTTACCCAAATGGCTCCAAATGCTTCCAAATTGGTTTTGAATGTGTTTGGAAGGTATTAATACATAAAAATTAGGCTTATGGATTCTTAAAAACCCTTAAAACACTTCTGCAACATTAATTTACAATCTGGACAAAGTAGGGAAATGTACTAGTCAAATAGAGCTTCAAAACCCCCAAGGGTAGTGGTCAAAGATGGCTCTCCAAATGCTATTAAACCCTTCCAAATTTCTGAAAAGAGGTATGGTACGGATAATTGGATTTAATGAGCTCCCCAATGTATCCTCAATTAGTTCTTATGGCTTTCCTAAACTCCATTAAATCATATATTTATATGCAAGTCTTCACATAGGGGAGAAAGCTAGTAAATTTCACCATATGTTATGAAATCCGAAATTTAGGTGCAAAAGACTTGTGCCATGTTAATGATACTTCTTCAGAACATTAATTATACTCCATACATCAACAAAATCATAGATATTGACTGATACAATTCGAAATAATGTCTCTTCAAGCTCCAACAACAAGATATAGGGAAAACGACATCATTTATGCATTGTTTGGAATTTTTACATAGTTTCACTTGGCATTTCGACCTGAGAGTCTTCCGAGCAGTAAATAAAGAGTATATATATCAGAATATAAATAAATGAATATTCTTGGACTCTCACAAAGAGATCAGCATCTCACCAAAGGCGCAATTCCTCTAGGGGCCCAAATATGCAAGAAAATGTGAAAGAGATGCAATAACAAGGTGTAGATGAATGAACCAAGAGCTTCCCTATAGCTTCAACCTGTAAATAAAGACTCAATTGTATATCCAAATGAAATTTCTGAATGGCCTCTCCAATTTCCAATAAGGATGGGAATCTTTCACCCTCGAAATTGGTGCTAAGGCAAGTAGACTAGCACTCTACTAGCTCTTCTCTCCAAATGCAAAATGTAAAATGATCAAAATATGGTCTTCTTCTTTGTTCCTAAATTTTATAAACTTCCTAAGGCTTCCCTAACTTGAATTCCATCTATTATCTTCATTCCAACTCCATTTGGGAAGAGATTCCCAAGTATACCACTTGTCCTTCCAATTCTAGCCTCCTCCTTCCCTCAGTTCGAGTAGGTGTCTCCTTGGCTTCCCTAAATCCCTATTGTGCCTTCTTGGAGGCTATTTTTATCCCTAAAATGTCATGTATGTCATATTTCATCCATCAGGTCTGATTTTGTCATAAGTGTCATAGGCATCTTCATCATTGGTGTCATAGAAGCTAGGGAATCTAGCCCAAGTGTCCCACTAGCTCCAAAATGCCTCTTCCTCTTCCATGGGAGTTAATCTTCCTCTACATTTAGACCTCATTGAGTCATTAGAATTATTATGCCCCTCCAAATCCCCCAAGAATAGTGGAATCCAACTTGTATTCGAATGGGTGAGAATGGAATGCCATGTGGCATGGGAAATCTAACTTTGTGTGGGTCCCACACCATCCATGTGTCTCCATGACAAGTGCCATATTATTTTCTCATCATAAATATTTATTTATGCCATATTAATATATTTATGTCAAGCTAAAGTCCATTTGGGGTTTATTAGTCTCCTTATTCCAAATTTAATGTCTCCACCCAACCTAGGAAACTAGTAGATTAGTGGACTTTTCTCCTTTTGGAATTTATTTGAGTGGGGACATTACAATCCTCCCCACCCAAGATTGCTTTCCTCAAGAAATTCTAAATTTGAATGCTGCAAAATTGTTTCTTCCTCCCATATGGAATCCTCACTTGAAAAATATTTCCATTGTACCAAATACTCCCTTATGGTCATGCTCCTCAATTTTCTTTCTCTTGTCTTCAAAAAAAAATTCTGGAATAAGGGTGAGTTGTCCTTCATCATCCAATGGAGGGAGGGTTTCCGAAACATAGATTTGCTGACCAATAGCCTTCTTAAGGCATGAAACAAAGAATACATTGTAAATTTTTCTCCCTTCCGGAAGCATCAACTCATAAGCAACCTCCCCAAATTTTCTAGCTATCTTGTAGGGACCATAGTATATTGGTTTGAGATTTTCTGACCCTTTCACCTTGAAGGATGTATTTTTATATGGCTGTAGCCTCAAATAGACCAAATCATTTACTTGAAATTTCTTTCCACTCTATGTTGATCTACATATTATTTCTGCTAATTTTGGGCAACCTGCAAATTGTCTTTTAGGAGTTTCAAGATCTCTTGACTTTCCTCCACCCAATATTTATCCTTTGGGGCTCTACTATCACCAAATATGTTCTCAACAAATGTAAGTGCTTCATAACCATATAGTTCTTTAAAAGGAGGCATGCCAATGGACATATGAAAAGTAGTGTTGTAGCAAAACTCACCCAAATGTAGCCGTTTCACCCATGTTTTCTGTTGCTCGCCAACATAGTTCCTCAAGTATCCTTCCAACCATTGATTCAATCTTTTTGTTTGGCCATCAGTTTTATGATGATATCTTGTGCTTGGAGTCAATTGAGTGCCAACCGACCTAGAAATTTCTTGCCAAAAGGAACTCATAAATCCGTTATCTCTATTACTCACAATGTTCTTGGGGAGTCCATGCAATCTGAAAATTTCTCTAAAGAATAGATCAGCCACTTGTGCAGCAGTAAAATATGATGTAAAAGAAAATAAATGAGAAAATTTAGTGAGTCTATCCACCACAACATAAATGCAATCCTTACCCAAAGCCTTGGGAAAACCTGTGATGAAATCCATACACTTTCCCATTTTTGTTGTGGAATGGGAAATGGTTGCAATAGGCCATCGGGATGTGTATGTTCATATTTTTTTTGCTGACATGACTTGCATTCATTCACATATTTTAGAACATACTCTTTCATCCCTTTCCAAAAGAATCTTTCCCTTAATTTCCTATATGTTTTAAAAAAACCAGGATGGCCTGCTAAAGGAGAGTCATGAGCTTCCTTCAAAATATTGTGCTTGAGATTCGAACCATGAACCAAATATATTCTATCCTTGTAGTAGATGATACCATCCAAAACCTTGTACCTATCATCACCTTTGACCCCATCTAACACACCACAAGCAAAACTATCTTTGGCATATTTAACTATTAGCATATTTTCCAATCTTTTGAAATGTCCATAAGAGAAAATGATGGCCTTCTAGATAATGCATTTGCTACAATATTATTATTTCCCTTAACATATTCAATGTCAAAACCAAAATATTGGACTTTGCTTACCCACTTTTGTTTCCTTTCATTGAGGTCTGCTTGTGTGAGAAAATGCTTCAAACTGTTATGGTCAATTTTGACCACAAACTTGTTTCCCACCAAATATTGTCTAAACTTGGCCAAGGCATGCATGATGGCTAACATTTCTTTGTCATAAATGGAATAGAGCTTCTCATGTGGCTAAAAATTTCTTCTCTCAAATGCTATAGGGTGTTGATTTTGTTTTAGGACAGCCCCTATCCCTTCTCCTAATGCATCACATTCCAAGACAAATGGTTTAGTAAAATCAGGTAATGCAAGTAATGGACAACTACTCATTACCTCTTTCATTTTTTGGAAACCCTTTTCAGCCTCTTCATCCCACTTAAATGCATCCTTCTTGGTCAAACCAATAAGTGGATCAGTCAATTTAGAGAACCCTTTTAGAAATTTTTTGTAGTAAGTGCATATTCCAATGAAGCCTCTCAATGTTGTGATGTTTTTGGGTGATGGCCATTCAAGAATAGATCTTATTTTTTCCAAGTGTACTTTCACTCCATCTTTCCCAATGATGTTTCCAAGATATAAAACTTCTTTCATCCCAAATTCACACTTAGAAAACTTAGCAAACAAAGATTGATCATGCAAAATTTTCAAGACAACTTCTAGATGGTGCAAGTGTTCCTCCCATGTGTTGTTGTAAATTAGAATGTCATCAAAGAAAACCAAAAAAACTTACGGAGCTATTTGCTGAATATTTTATTCATGCATGATAGAAATGTGGCTGGAGCATTGGTCAAACCAAAAGGCATGACAAAAAACTCAAAATGGCCATAGTGACATTGGAAAGCTGTTTTAGGCACATCCTCCTCCTTCATTTGAATTTTATGGTAACCAGATCTAAGATCAAGTTTTGAGAAGAATTTTGCTCCATGTAGCTCATCCATGAGCTCATCTATTCTTGGGATGGGATATCCATTTTTTATTGTATTCTTGTTGATGGCTCTAAAATCAATGTACATTCTCAAGGTCACATCCTTCTTCTTCACAAACCACTGAAGAAGCATAGGGACTAGAGCTTTTTCTAATGAGTCCTAACTCCAAGAGTTCTTGAATAGCCTTTTCAATATCCTCTCTCAACCTTTTGGGATGTCTATATGGTGGAATTTGTATTGGTGAAGTTCCCTCCTCCAAAACAATGTTGTGCTCAATCCCTCTATAAGGTGGCCTTCCAGAAGGGAGGTCTCCAAAAACCTTTGCATATTTGTGTAGTAGCTTCCTTATCTCCTTTGGATGTTCTGAAATATTTATTTTTGGTTTGGGTGAAGTAATGCAACATTCAGCATCCCATTCAATATCGCCATGTCTCAATATAGACCTCATACTGTGGGAAGTCACTACTTGATTCAGATAGGTGTGCTTCCCTCTCACAACCCTTTTTTTTCCTTCCGAATCTTTGAATCTCATTTCAGGAATTTGATAGTTCACTATATGCTCCCCTATAGAGTATAGCCATTGCACTCCCAATACCACATTAGTATTAGCAACATCAACCACATAAAAGCTATAAAAAAAGTGTAATTACCTATGGTGATTTCTAGCTTTGGAATCCATGTTTTGCACTCCATAGTGTTGTGACCTGGAATGATGACTGTGAAGCCATCGAATGGTTCAGTAGGTAGCTTCCTCCTCTCCACCATGTCTGCATCAATGAAGTTATGTGTGGCTCCTCCATCTACCAATATCGAGAACCTTTTCCCTTGTAACACTCCCTTGCATCGAATAGTGTGAAAACGAGGCACTGTTGAAATTACTTCCATACTTCCTTTGTTAGGTGAAGGATGATTTTATTCTTGTTTCCCTTCTTCTATTGTATCATATCCCTAATATTGGTCTAATATATGTCCTTCTTCCTCCATACCCCCTTCATACTCCTCATTATCAGAAAACACTTCCATGTATTGTGCTTTCCCCTTAGCACATTTGTGCCCTGGTACCCATGGTTGGAAGCATGTGTAGCAAAAGTTCTTTCTTCTGATTTCTTCCCTATTTGGTCCTTATTTCTTATCCTTTCCAAATGTATATCTTTTCCATGGCTTCTTTTCAAATCTGAACTTGGAAGGGAAGTTAGGCTTGGGAGGAAACCTTGTCCTAGGTAGCACATTTTGTAGGCCTCTTGTCAAGTTCATGGAATCCTTCAATGAATTAGGTTTTTGGGCCTTAACCAAACCTTTTAAGGGTTGATCCAAGCCTTCATTAAAGAGAAATACTAATATTAGCATAGATATATCAACCACCTTAACTGATAATTTTTTGAATTCCAACATATACTTAGTGGGGGTTCCAACTTGCTTCAATTGGGCTAGTTCTTTGAAAGGCAATTTTGGGTCTTTTGCTCAAATCTTTCTAATACCTTGTCAACAAATTCTCCATATGTTTTAACCTGATCATGTACCAAGGTTTTCATACCATGGAACCACCAATCATTAGATTCCCCTTCTAAATGCAAAATAGCCAATTTTAAAGCATCATCTTCCACCATTGGATTCAACTGAAAATAAACATCTAGTTTGTGTACCCAAGTATTTGCAGAACTTTGAAGTGAGCCATCAAAAGTGGGAAGGGGCATTTTACCAATGGTACAATTCAATTCTTTATTCTGAAATGGAGTCCTATTTCCTTCCCTCATTTTGAATTTGCTTGATACAGTAAATAATTGGTCAAATGGTAGAGTCCTTCTACAATCTTCACTCAACTTTTCCCATTCTTTTACCACTTCCTACATATAAAATTGGGTGTTAGGTTCTTCTTTGGCCTCAAGAAATTTCGTTGTAGTAGGCCTTGGTGTACTATGAAATTCATTAGGTCTATTATGAGGTCCTATTCTTGAGAACATACTTTCACCCATTACCTTATTTTCCTCGAAAGAATAACTGTTGCTGGCTCTAATTACTTCCTTGCTCCCAAGTTGACTAGCCAACAATTCAAACCCTTTCATGATTTGTTTTGTCATGTCTTAAAATTAGGAATGGTTTCATGAATTTAGTAAATTCCTCCTCATCCTCTGAGGTTCCCTTCTCATCCCTAGCCATAGTTTCAACAAAATCCACTTATTTTCCTACTTCCTCTCCAACAAAAACACTTTCAGTTTCAGGTTCTAAGGGTGGGGGCCAATTTCTTTGGCTTCTTGTCCTCATAAATTATTATCCCCAACAGGTGCAAGGATCATGCTCTGATACCACTTGTAGTGTCCCTTTTTAATAATTTGTAAAAACTAGGAAAAATTGCAATTTTTGGCCAATTCGACCCTTAGGCTAGTATTGACCCAAATGCCTCCAAATGGCTCCAAATGCTTCCAAATTGGTTTTGAATGTGTTTGGAAGGTATTAAGACATAAAAATGTGTTGAGATATTATAACTTCTAAGAATATTATATTTGTACTTTATTATTCCAGAGATGTTCCATTCCTCCGAGGAGACCCTATTGTATATCCAGAGATGTTTATTCCTCCGATAGATTGTGGTAACTAGGGTTATTAGATCCCCCATGTGGGGTCAGCCCTGAGTGTTTAGGGGTTATTAGACTCTCTTAGGAGAGGTCGGCCCAGGGGAAAAGTCAATAAGAAGATGAGTATAAGTAGAGGAGGTGTGTTCCTCACTTATCACTCATTCACTCACTTGTGTATTGCACATAGGAGAGAGAGAGATATGCATAGGAGGAGAAGGAGCTCTTGTTTGGAGGACTACAACTTTGTATTGGTTGATTATCTATATTGAGGAAAGCTTTGATGGTTTTTCTACCCCATGAGGGTTTCCCAAGGTAAATCTTTGTTTATCTTGTGATTGTGTTTCTTTTAGTGATCTTGCTTGTGAAATTAGGCTAAACTTAACATGGTATCAGAGCTAGCCTGAATAGGACATCTTTCACAAGGTGAAATTACCTCTCTCTCCTCCTCCAGTGAAAATTAGGGTTTCTGCCAAAGTTGGATTTTTTGGAATATGATTGCATGGTTGGATAGCCCTCCTCAAAATCAAAATTTTGAGCCCTATATTGAACTTTTTGAGTGGGTAGAACCCCGAGCTTTATCAAACCCTAGTTTGACTTCTGGACCAAAAAACTAGAAAACCAGTAAACCAGAAAAAGTGCACACCTAGGCACCAGTAAACCAGAAAAGTTGTGAACCAGAAAACCAAAAATTATGTTGCAGATCCAAAAGTTGTTGATTAGATATGAAGGGTGAAAAGTTGAAGTTTCCAAAAGTGGAGTTAACCAATTATCTCAATTAAGCACATCTCCTAGTAAGTGTTATTCTATCTTTTGAGAAACTTCAATTTATGTGACCTCCTGGATAAGATGGCTCCAAGCACTAAGCTTAAAGACAAGTTAGAGGGTATAGAGAATTTCGAGCATGGAAATATAATATTGGTCTCATTCTTGAAGAGAATGATATTGCCCAATATATCAAAGATGAGGTTGCAAAACCCAAGGAAGATGAAACCAAAGAGAAGTATAAGAAGGACTTGATTAGGGAAAAGAGAATCATTGTTGATTCTATCAAGGACCACTTGATTCCCCAAGTGGCATCCAAGAAGACCCCAAAGGAAATGTATGATGTCCTAGGCAGAATGTATGAAGGAAGTTACATCAACAGGAATATGAATTTGAGAAATCAATTGAAGAGTACCAAAATGAATAAAGGAGAATCTATTCAATATTACTTCACAAGGGTCTCCCAGTTCAAAGAACATCTAGAGGCCATTGGAGACATCCTTGATGAAGATGAACTAGTCATGAATGCACTCAATGGTCTCACTAGAACTTGGGAGTCATTCATCCAAACTATGTGTGCAAGAAAATAAAGCATGAAGTTTGATGTGGTATGGGAGGATTGCATTCAAGAAGAGGCTAGGATAGCCAACAGAGAAGCCCTTCTCAAAGAATACGACCAAGCTTTGGCCACTCACACCAGAAGAAGGAGTCATTTCAACGCCAAGAAGAATGGCCACAAGGAGTCTCAACCTCCTCATAGATTTAGAAGGAGAGGAGGAATAAGTTGAGAAAGAGACCACTCCTCAGTTCAATGTTACAACTGTCTCAAACTAGGACACTGTTGATGCCCCATAAATCGCAGCATCAAGCAGCAAGGGATTCTCCCCAATGAACAGTCCCAATTAGATCGTTCATCGTTTGGTGTGGGGAATCCGTCCGGTTAACGGTTCCAGCTACCGTAAGATTTAAAGATTTATATTCTTTTGCACCGGTTGCGGCCCGATCCACCATTTTTTTTATGATTTTATTTTTAAAGATCATATGCAAGTGCCCTAAGCTAATTTAATCTAAATGAAGAGCTAAAACAAAATCTTAATCTAAAACTAATATTAAGAAAATCTAATCTATACTTGCAAGGAGAAAACTGTAAATATGAGCAATACGCTGAAAGAAACATCTAAAGATCATATAGATAGCCATTAAATCTGAAGATGCAATCTTAGCAGGAAGAAAAAGATTTTAAAGATAGCTTTAATTCGAATGCAACACATTTCCATTGCTCATTTAAGAGAGACATCATTGTACAGGAAAATAGAAAGATCATTCATCACACAAAAATAATTCATAGCAGCAAAGAAAGATCTCTCTGTAGTATGTGAATGACACAAGAGTAGTCCAGCAAGCATTCAACACACCATCCCAGGCAAAAATGCCCTCTCCAGGCTTTCATTAGGCAAAATCGAGTTCCTTATACATGCAGAGAAATAATTCACATACAAGACAGAAAATGTTTTTTACCTGACAAAAGTCCTCTCTTCTTCTTGTATTCTTCTATTTATAAATTTACAACTTGCTCCTTGAGCTGACAGGTGTACCCTAAACTTTAGAACCTTCTAATTTGCCCTTTAGTGCACAATTACAAAACCTAGAGATCCATGGAGAGTCTTCCATATAAGACAAAACAGAGCCAGCTGTCCTTTTAAAACAGTTATACAATCAAGGAATTTCAGCCTTTTCTCAAATTAAGACGAATAAGCATTATGAGGGTTCATTTATTTTATTTGGTTTCCCTTTGTTGACTCGCTGAATCATCCCCACCAACTGGCTCGCTTGTGGATTTTGGGCAATTTATACTTTGGATATGTGTGGCCCATTGACTAAGCTCTTTCATGATAATTTTGCTCCGAACAGATACTGTTGCCTTTGCTGCAATCTCATGCTTGCGTAGATCTGATTTGACTTGTGCTTCCCCTGCTGCTGCTTCTTGGGCAATTGCTTCCAGAAAGTAGATATGCACAGCGGGTTGGCCAATGAACTGTTGGAGTTCATCTTGGGTTATTACCTCTACCCTTTTAACATAGTCCAACCCTTGGTCCAACTCGCCTTGCAGCTCAGCCAATCGATGTTCTCGCTCTGGGAATTCATTGATAGTTTCAGGCAAAACCAAGTGGCATTTGCCACGGGATTCTCTGATTTTGGAGTAGAAAGAGTGACATTTACGGACAATCTTTCTGATCTCTAAGCTTAGCCTGGCGCCACAATCTTTACTGAATTCAAGGACTCCTACATCCAAGTCAAATTCTTCTTCGGTGGTGGCGTGCAAGTTTGAGGGGAATCTAGATTTTCCTCTTCTCCACTCAAATTGTTGTTTTAACTCTTCCACATGCTTTGCAAATTTGTCTATGTTCTTCAAGGCTCCAATTTCGATAGATGTCATTTTCACGATCATTTCTTTCACATGGAAAATTTATCTTGAGACCAACACCAGCAGCTGATGGCCTTTTATTAGCATGTCACATGCTTGCTTGTGAAATGTGAACAGATCTTGCTTGTTTTCCACTGCTTCTTTGAGCTGTTTCAACAACTGCTCCTTTTCTTGGATTAACCCCTCATATTGATCCTTGGGGAGATGAATTTGTTGGGCCCTGCTAGCTTCGAGCTCCTCTAATTCGGATATCCGAGCCTTTAAGTCCTTCTGCTCGTCTTCGGAGATGGCCAGCTGCATCTCTAGTGAATTCTTCTCATTTTCAAGCTGTAGAGTTCCCAAAGTTATCCTTAACTTCTCTTCTGCCATTTCCCTGTATCTCTTCTTCAATTCATTTGCTTCTAGGACTTCCCTCTTCCTGTCATCTCTTATTTTGAAGCATTGATCTCTGTAGTGCTTTACTTCATTTATCAACTGATTAGTATTGGCTTTACTTGCCTTGTTCGATGCCACAGTGCATTGGGCTTGGAATGAAGGGTCAATATCGGTTCCTTGGACTAGCATAGTTTCTGATACTACGAATTCATATACGTCCTCCGCACTTTCCATTTTCCTAACTCTCTTGTCAATGATAGCCATTTTCTGCTCGTGAAAATATACGGAATCCAGGTTGGCCACCTGGCGCTGCTTCCTGGGGTTGTACGGGGTCAATGCTAATCCTTCAGTAGAAGCAACCCCTTCTTGAGCTATCATTGGTTGGTCTATCAGTGGCAGATCCAAATCCATATTTTGCGGAGTAGACGGATCTGGCTCGGGAGTTTTCTCAGTCTGCTCCTTTTGTTGTCTTTCAGCTAGCTCTGCTAACTCCTTTTGTAACCTGTCTGCCTCTTCTAACAAAATCCTCTCTTCTTCCTTTTCCTCTTGCATTTTAGCAACCTGTTACTGGAGGATTCTTTCTTCTTCTTCTCTTTGGGCCCTCACTTCCTCTTCCTTCTGAATTCTAGTATCCTCATCTTCCAAAGCCTTCTTCTCTTGCTCTCTCTGCACTCTAGCATCTTCCTCATGCTACTGCAACTGAACAGCCTGCTCTCTCTGGATTCTTATTGCCTCTTCTTGTTGGGACTTACCAGCTTGTTCATTTTGGATTCTAGTTGCTTCTTGATCTTGCTGATGTAGTATCCTGTCATCTTCCTCATGCTCTATTCCTATCGGAACTCCCGATTGGGACACTGATGCTTCTTGTTCCTTTTGAATTAGGTCGACAGGCCTGTGGTTAGGGATCTTTGCACCTTTCTTCTTGTAGCGCTTTCCTAATTCCGTTAAGTTCCGAGCACTACGGAAAAAATCTTCCCCCATATCTTTAAGATGGGTGTACTCGAACCTAGTTTTGACCTCAATAATATGTTTGGCAGCTTCACCACAATGGTCATGCCTTCTGAAAAACTTCGCACCGAAATGGAAGATGTCTAAATCTTGAACATAGTTGTCTCCTTCCTTGGCCTTCAGGAGGCTGTATGCACCAATAGTGAAAGGCATTGGCGGATACATTCCTTTCTTCCTTTCAGTGAGAACTCTACTGATTCCGCCAATGTTGAAGAGTTTCCTTATGGCTTCCCTGTGAATCACAAAATTTGTAGCATATCTGGGAAGCAAAAATGGAGCTACGGATCCTCCATTCATTCGGATATAGGTACCTTCCATACCGTGATAATAATCACCAAATGCTTCGATAATGGGAATGGCGTTCTCTGACATGCAATATGGTTCCTTTACAAAAATAAGCTGGTATAGAGGCATGATGAGCTTCTCGCAAATCTGCTTGTAATAGTTTGCGTATTTACTTGTCCATGTGAGTTGATAGGCCATGAATAGAGATGTTTCCTTTGGATTCCATGAGCAGCCCAAGTCTGGGAAGGTATGTTTGCTCAGTACGCAATCTATCAAATATGAAGACATGAAAAAATATGCCTTCTTATGAGTCATTCCTCCCTAGGCCGCAGTTAACTGTGAGGCTAGACTATCTAAAATTATGTCATCCCAATTAAAAATGGTGCCATTCATGGCTATATGAAAGATTACTGGCACCCATCCGATCTTAAAAATATTGCCATTGGGCATGCCAAAGAGCCGACTCAACATCAGAATGATAAGTCTATAAGGAGTCTTCAAGAGGTTGCTTTCGTATTCATTGTTGTTCCTCCTTCTTATCTGTCTGTCAACTATCATCATTTTCCTGGCAGCGTCCAATGGGTCCATAGGATGTTCTGCTATCCATTTATCATCTAACCAAGCTCTGGGTTGAGGTAATCTGTAAGTGGCCGTGATATGATTAGGAGCAAAAGATGCTAGGTTCATCCCATTTTTATCATTTATGAACCTAGTGTCAGTCTTGACACGAGGGATCAACCAGCCAATGACTTCAGAACATGGGAACAATTCAGGATGAGTCGTTGCCTTATGGAGGTAAGACCTTCGGATGTTTGCATACACCAAAGAATATTCTATGGGGGCTTGAGGATTGTTTTGGTCCATGATGAACCTATATAGCTCACCCCACTGGAATTCTAGGGCGAGCTCCAAGGGGGAACATTGGTGGTAGCTTGCGTGTTAGTGAACATTGTCTTGAGTGAAGTGTCCAACAAGATTTCTACATTTGAATCCGAGTCGATCTTTTGTGCTGCTTTCTTCCTTGCAGACCTCATGTGCATGGTAATCCTACGGTAAATATGGCACTACAAATAAGGAGTATGTAGACATTTAGTCAAAGATGCAAAACCCATTATAGATCTGTGAAAGAAGATGTAACGTCCCCTCCCATCATCCCAGCATGGGAGAGAACATCACTCTAAATTCATTAACACATCCATCATACATTCAAGATATTAATCAAATAATAATTGCAAACTTAACAAAGAGAATACTTATCTTAATAAGTAGTCCCAAGCAACCATCTATGCATCTGCAACGTTCCACCCAACCATAGGCCAGTTGTGCTTATCATCCTCTTGATAAAACTGCCACCCCCGAGCTGGGCATGATCTCTACAAGGAATCAGGGAATAGCAGACTCACACATAGCCAAGCATACACCAAGATGAGCCAAGCCAATCTACAATTGGGTTTATCAGGCTGCTAGGAAATGGAAAGGAAGAATTGCTAAGCTAGTGAGCTCAACCACAGAGCTATGGATACCCCTCCCAGATCTATACAGCTTGGCACTCACAATGCCTACACACCCAACACAAGGAAGTAGTCTCTTCACTGCCACACAGTCCCTCAAGCCATCCCTTCCTTTCTAGTGCTCTCAGGGTGTGCATAGAAAAGTAGCCAAAGCCCTCTTGATCTTCTTGAGAGGTTACTCCCTCCACTAGATTTATCAAGCCAATTCTGTCCACTACCAGTCCAAGTTTCTTGCTCACAGGTTCAAATCAAAACCGGGATGCACATAACAACAGAACCACACTTATTGGGCATGATAAAACGTTTTTACAGTGAGATTCCCAAGGATGGGGTTTTCATTAGCTTCATAAAAACGTAGGAAACCCAAAAATGAAACTGGAAGATGGGGAACAACCCTGGGAAGCCAAATCCATTTTTAGAAAAACGTCCATGGACATTCTGGGGCAAAAACGGCTTCCATAACAGTCCCAAATCGTGGCCCTTCTCTCCCAGCTGCTGTCCAATGCAAAAACGAGCTCCTAGCCATGGAAAAATGCAGGAAAAATGGTAAAAACGTGATGAGGAAAGACTCCCTGTTCAGAATGGCTTTGGGCACCATTTCGTGGGTGTTTTCTTGCCCAAGGAGACAAAACATGATTTCCCAGGTTGATGGCTTTCCCATGCACGAAATTGGCTGCCATACCTCTTCATTCCCAAGGCATTAACTGCCTCAACCAACTCTTGGGAGAATTAAATGATTGGGTTCATAACCCAAAATGGGTAGTTGGTGGTTTATAGGTTTTCTCATTAACACATGGATTAACACCATTGGCTCAAGGGTTTGAATAATTTCCCTCCCTATTCCTTGTAGAATCATGCCCCCATCTCTTTGTCGCATTGCATAGCTAGTTGTGGGTATTTTTCATTAAAATTCATATTTACATGATGCCTCATTTACATTGTGCCTATCTAGCACAAGAACCATAGGCATCTATTTTTAATTGCCGATACATAAAACGCTAAATCAATGGTGGGGCCTTGGCCTTGAGCTCCTCACCATGATCAAATTACAATATTTATATCATTTATGATTTAATACAAAGGGGGTCAAAATGGGGACATTACATTACCCTCTCCTTACATTAGCACTATCCTCAGTGCTCATCAAAATTGAACAAAAATGGATATGCCACCCTCATGGCATCCTCCATCTCCCATGTAGCCTCATCGGGACCGCAGTGCTTCCATTGCACCTTTACCTGTCTGATGGCTCGGTTCCAGAGTAATGTTACCTTCTTGTCTAGGATGCACAATGGATCGGTTTGGAATTCTCCCTCGGGTTCCACCTGGATCACATCCCAATTAATCACATGGTTAGGATCATGTACATATTTCTTAAGCAAAGAGACATGAAAAACATTATGAACTTTAGTGCTAGCAGGCAATGCAAGTCTATATGCAACTGGTCCTATTCTTTCAAGCACTTCAAATGGCCCACAATATCTAGGTGATAGCTTGGCACAACTCCCAAGCTTCAAGGAACTCTTCCTTGATCTCACTCTAAGATACACATGATCCCCAACACTGAATTCCCTATGGATCCTATGCTTATCTGCATAGCTTTTTTGTCTATCCTATGCTGTTTTTAAATTCTGTCTGATCTTTGCAACCTCTTGTTTCATTTCCTTAAGAAATTTTGGCCCAAGTACAATTCTGTTTACTGGATTGTCCCAAGTCACTGGTGTCCTACACCTTCTTCCGTACAAAGCCTCATAAGGACTCATTCCCAACGATGCTTGTTGTCCATTGTTGTATGCAAATTCTACCAAGTGTAGATAATCCTCCCACTTGGATGGTTTGTCCATTACATACATGCGGAGCATGTCTTCAAGCACCCGATTTACTCTTTCTGTTTTCCCATCTGTTTGAGGATGGTATGCGGTACTAAAGCTTAGCTGTGTACCCAAATCAACAAAGAGAGCTTTCCAAAAATTGGAAGTGAACTTGGTATCCCTGTCAAAAATTATTGCCTTAGGCAACCCATGTAATCTGAAAATTTCCTTCATGAAAATATTTGCAATGGCATCGGCTTTATGTATGGACTTAACCGATATAAAATGTGCTTCCTTTGTTAACTTTTCCACCACAACCATAATGGAATCATGTTGTCTCATAGTCATTGGCAATCCTGTAGTAAAATCCATGGAAATTATTTTCCATTTCCATTCTGGAATTGGCACTGGGTGCAATAAAACTGTTGGATGTTAGTGTTCACTCTTCACCTGCTGACATTCCATGCACTTAGAAATGTATTCAGCGATGTCCTCTTCATGCCTGGCCAGAAATAATATTTTCTTGCTGTAGCAATCGTTTTCTGATATCCTGGGTGACCAGAGTATGGAGCTTTATGGATTTCATCCATAACAATCCTCCTCAAATATGTCGCATTTGGAAAATAGACTCTATTCTTATAAGTAAGAAGTCTGCCTTCTTCGAACTGATAGCCTTCATACTTCTTGCCAAGGTCTTGCTGCTGCAATTTGTCCTTTATCTGCACGTACACTTCATCCTCAACAATATGGTTAACACTCTGTTGCTTCAAATCTGGTTGGCAAGTACTAAGTGCTGCCACATGCATTCCATGCACCTTCCTGCTGAGTGCATCAGCCACCTTGTTTTCTTTCCCTTTTATGTGTTTGATTTCGAAATCAAATTCACACAAAAATTCCAACCATCTAGCTTGCCTAGCATTTAAAGTTGGCTGATCAAACAAGTATTTCAGACCACAATGGTCTGTCCTTAACTCAAATTTTCTTCCCATTAAGTAACGCCTCCACATCTTTAAAGCATGTACTATGGCTGCAAGTTCTATATCATGAGTAGCATAGTTCCGCTAATGCTCCTTCAACTTTCTTGACTCATAGCATATCACGTGGTTGTCTTGCATAAGAACTCCTCCAAGTCCTTGATTGCATGCATCGGTACATACCACAAAGTCTTTTTCCGGGTCTGCAATCTTCAAAATAGGTGCACTTGTAAGAAGATTCTTCAACCGTTGAAAACTTTCCTCACATCTGGGTGACCATTCAAATTTTATCCCCTTCTTTTGCAAAGAAGTGATCGGGTTTGCAACCTTGGAGAATCCTTCGATAAACCTCCTGTAGTAACCAGCAAGGCCCATAAAAGATCTCACATCAATCACATTCCTTGGAGTTGGCCAATTCATAATGGTTTCAATATTCTCAGGGTCTATAGATATTCCTTCGTCGAAGATGATGTGACCCAAATAATGAATTCTATCTTTATAAAAGTCACATTTGCTCAACTTTGCATATAGCTTATGCTCCCTTAGTAATTGCATTGTCATTCTCAAATGTTCTTCATGCTCTTCTTCATTCTTATTATAGATGAGAATGTCGTCTAGGAATACAAGAAGAAACTTGTCCAAATACTTGCTAAAAACATTATTAATGAGACACATGAATGTAGCTGGTGCATTTGTGAGACCGAATGGTACCACTACAAACTCATAGTGTCCATACCTCGTTCTAAAGGCCATCTTATGAATATCTTCTTCTTTGATTCTTACTTGATGGTAACCAGACCTCAAGTCAATCTTTGAAAATACCTTTGCTCCTCTCATTTGGTCAAAAAGGTCATTAATTCGGGGCAATGGGTATTTGTTCTTCACAGTGACTTTGTTCAACTGCCTGTAGTCAATACATAAACTGAGTTTTCCATCTTTCTTCTTCACAAATAGAACAGGTGCTCCCCACGAGGACACACTTGGCCTAATATATTTCTTTTCCAGCAACTCTTGTAATTGCATTTTTAATTCTAGCAATTCCGGTGTACTCATCCTGTAGGGTGTCTTAGACACTGGTGCCGCTCCTAGCACAAGTTCAATTGTAAAGTCAATGTCTCTCCTTGGAGGGAGTCCTGGAATCTCATCGGGAAAAACATCCCTGAATTCTTGCAATACATGATAGTCCTCCAATTTAAGAGTTTCATGCTCTGCTGCCTCTAAAATGTGAGTTGCATACAATTGACATCCCTTCCTACAAAAGCTCTTCAACTGCATGGCTGAAACCTGTCTAATAGAAGTCACCTTTGGAATGAATTTTACAACTCTTGGGTTTCCTTCTTCGTCCATGCATTCAAATGTCTTATTGTAGCAGTCAAGTTTAACCCTGTGTGCTTCTAACCAATCCATTCCAATGAGAATATCATAGGAACCCAGTGGCAAAATATTCAAATCTGCATAAGTGAATAGCCCATCCATCTCTAATGGACATTTCTCTACTATTTCGCTAACTTTTCTCTTGGTTCCAGTGGCTAGTTGAACTAACCATGATTTACTATGCTTTAATTTCTTGAAAGCACAAATATCAACAATTCTAGGAGTGACATAACTGTGAGTAGATCCAGGATCAATCAAAATAGAAACAGATTGCTTAGCAATCTTACCTTCAACTTCAACCACAGTTGACTGATGATCTACCTGGCGGTTGTCTAATGCTGCATAGATTCTAGGGATTGTCCTCGCCACTTGACCCACAGTTTCAGCTCCCTGGATGTTGTGAACTTGATTTGCATTCCCATTCCTATGTGGGCAGTTCCTAAGCATGTGGTCTCCTCCACAACCCCAACATTGAAGTGGTTCTCTTGGTTCCTTTGGATCTCTTGGCTTGTCTCCCATCATCCTAGTTGACTTAGTCACAACCTGTGATGGTTGCCCTTGTTGATTCCGAAATTGAGGAGGCTTGAACTCCTTCTTCCTTTGATCAAACTTTTCATTTTTCCTATCCTTCCATGCCTTATGGAATTCTGGTTTGCTTCTGTTTTGATCAAAGCAATACTTGGCCTTTCTTATGGCCTCCTCTAGAGTTCGAGGTTCATCGAACTCAATTCTTTCTTTATATGACTGGGGCAGTCCACTTAGGAAACGCTGAATTTTCACCTTATCATCTCGAATGTACTTGACATATCTTAGCAGCTCCAATAATTTGTTTGCATATTCTTCCATGGTCAATTGTCTCAATCTCAGCTCATGGAACTCTTTGATCTTATCATCATAGTACCTATCAGAGAGGTACTTCTACTTGAAATATTTCTTGAACTGCTTCCACACAATCTTCCTTTCATTGATCTTCTTTACTTGCCAGATGTGTTCCCACCATATAGATGCTCTTCCATTCAAGTTGAAGATGGCTACCCTTGCCTTCATATTTCTCGAGTAGTCTTGGGCTTGGAAATACTTTCTCATCCCAAGAAGCCAAGCTTCAGCTTCTTGACCGGACTTTACCTCTCCATCAAATGTAGGAGGTTTTGCCTTCTTAAATTCCCCATGTGAATTGTTCTTGTAGTGCTTCTTCCTCTTACTTTTGCGGGATGAAGAGCTTGAACCCTCAATGGATTCTTCAGAGTCAGATGATTCATTAGAAGATATTTCTGGACTATATGTTGTGTCTATAGAAACTCTTCTTGGGCTACTGGCCCTCTTGCGGGAATTCCTCCTAGAACTACTTCCATCCCTTTCTAGATTTGATGTCTGATGCCCAGAGTTTATTTGCCTTTGGATGTCCGTCAAACTTTGTAGCATAGCTGCATTCAACTGATTTTGTTCTTCCTGAGCTTTAATCATCCTTTCATTATCTTCCCTACAGCTTTGCAACTCCACCCTTAGGCTTCTCATGGTGGTTGCAATACCTGGAGGGATCTCTTGATTTCTTCTCCCATTAGATTATGTTTCAGCATTTTCAACATGTATGTTCTCCCCCATGGCATCTATCTCAGGCTCATAGGGATCCTATGCATCATCCATGATGTTGATTTTCTTGGCCCAACCAAGATCCAAAATTTTTCAACTGTACTATCTAGAGTGCTACCCTGATGTAACTATGATTCTTCAAAATGTGTTTATCCACACAATTGTTAGCTGCATTATATTCCCAGAATTCATAACTTACTTTCATGCACGTGGGAAAATGTTATATTGACAATTTGTCAAATCATAGGATTTTCTCACAATCAACGACATATGAGGGGGGGGGGGGAACAAAAAGGGGGTCAAGGGGGCTTGCCCCCTTGTCATTTTTTTTTTTACAAATCTCTCCGCAGCTACAGGGTGGTTCGCCGAACGCTTCCGCAATTGCGGAGAAATTCGCCGAATGCTTCCACAGTTGCAGAGCGATTCAGCGAATGCTTTCGTAGTTGCAGAGCGATTCGGCGAATGCTTCCGCAGTTGCGGAGCCATTCGCGGAATGCTTCCGTAGTTTCGGGGCAGTTTGCTGAAGCCTTCCGCAGTTTCGGGGTGGTTTGCTGAAGCCTTACACAGTTTCAAGGTAGTTTGCTGAAGCCTTCTGCAGTTGTGGGGCATTTTGCTGAGTGCTTCCACAATTATGGGGCGGTTTGTTGAAGCCTTCCGCAGTTGCGGGGCGTTTTGCTGAGTGCTTTCGCAATTGCGGGGCGGTTTGTGGAATTCTTCTGCAATTGCGGAACGACTTGCGGAATGCTTCAGTAATTGCGGAACAACTCACCAAAGTCTTCCACAATTGTGGAACGATTCGCTGAAGTCTTTCGTAGTTGCGGAACGATTCGCCGAAGTCTTCCACAGTTGCGGAACGATTCGCCGAAGTCTTCCGCAGTTTCAAGACGACTTCCAGAATCCTTCTGCAGTTTCGGAAGAGAATTCCTTCCGCAATTTCGGAAGAGAATTCCTTCCACAATTTCGGAAGAGAATTCCTTCCGAAAATTTCCTTTCGACGCCGAACACTTAGAAAAATTTTCCGCAATTTCGGAAGAGAATTCCTTCTGCAATTTCGGAAGGGAATTCCTTCTGCAATTTCGGAAGGGAATTCCTTCTGCAGTCGGGGCGGTTCACGGAACTCTTCCGCAAATTTCAGAATGATTTCCCGAACTCTTCCGTGTTGCGGAACAATTTGCGGAATCTTTCCGCAGTTTCGGGACGACTTCCCGAATTCTCCCCGAAACAGACTTAAACAAAAATTTCCAAAAACTCTTAAGAAATTTTTTGAAATCTTCCCTTCTTTCAGTGATGACTACTGCTCAGGAGGAGGTGATCTTACCTCTGTAATCTATCCAACTTAGCATGTTTAGGTCCAATGCTAAGACCTGTGGTGATCAGGAAGGGACCTTCCCATGTGGTTGTGATTGGATTTAGCCCATAGAGGTCCAATGCTGCAACCAGTAGCTCTGATACCAAAATGTAACGTCCCCTCCCATCATCCCAGCATGGGAGAGAACATCACTCTAATTCCGGGCATCTAGTCCCATACTTAGTAAACAAACATTCAATTTAAAATGAAGATGGACATATGCAAATGCATAAACATTTGAAAACACAGCGGAAGTAAATTCATTAACACATCCATCATACATTCAAGATATTAATCAAATAATAATTGCAAAGTTAACAAAGAGAATACTTATCTTAACAAGTAGTCCCAAGCAACCAACTATGCATCTGCAACGTTCCACCCAACCACAGGCCAGTTGTGCTTATCATCCTCTTGATAAAACTGCCACCCCCCAAGCTGGGCATGATCTCTACAAGGAATCAAGGAACAACAGAATCACACATAGCCAAGCATACACCAAGATGAGCCAAGCCAATCTACAATTGGGTTTATCGGACTGCTAGGAAATGGAAAGGAAGAATTGCTAAGCTAGTGAGCTCAACCACAAAGCTATGGATACCCCTCCCAAATCTATATAGCTTGGCACTCACAATTCCTACACACCCAACACAAGGAAGTATTTTCTTCACTGCCACACAGTCCCTCAGGCCATCCCTTCCTTTCTAGTGCTCTTAGGGTGTGCATAGAAAAGTAGCCAAAGCCCTCTTGATCTTTTTGAGAGGTTACTCCCTCCACTAGGTTTATCAAGCCAATTCTATCCACTACCAGTCCAAGTTTCTTGCTCACAGGTTCAAATCAAAACCGGGATGCACATAACAGCAGAACCACACTTATTGGGCATGATAAAATGTTTTTACAATGAGATGCCCAAGGATGGGGTTTTCATTAGCTTCATAAAAATGTGGGAAACCCAAAAATGAAACTGGAAGATGGGGAACAACCCTGGGAAGCCAAATCCATTTTTAGAAAAACGTCCATGGACATTCTGGGGCAAAAACGGCCTCCATAACAGTCCCAAATCGTGGCCCTTCTCTCCTAGCTGCTGTCCAATGCAAAAACGAGCTCCCAGCCATGGAAAAATGCAGGAAAATTGGTAAAAACGTGATGAGGAAAGACTCCCTATTCAGAATGGCTTTGGGCACCATTTCGTGGGTGTTTTCTTGCCCAAGGAGACAAAACACGATTTCCCAAGTTGATGGCTTGCCCATGCACGAAATTGGCTTCCATACCTCTTCATTCCCAAGGCATTAACTGCCTCAACCAACTCTGGGAAGAATTAAATGATTGGGTTCATAACCCAAAATGGGTAGTTGGTGGTTTATGGGTTTTCTCATTGACACATAGATTAACACCATTGGCTCAAGGGTTTGAATAATTTCCCTCCCTATTCCTTGTAGAATCATGCCCCCATCTCTTTGTCGCATTGCATAGCTAGTTGTGGGTATTTTTCATTAAAATTCGTATTTACATGATGTCCCATTTACATTGTGCCTATCTAGCACAAGAACCATAGGCATCTATTTTTAATTGCCGATACATAAAACACTAAATCAATGGTGGGGGCCTTGGCCTTGAGCTCCTCACCATGATCAAATTACAATATTTATATCATTTACGATTTAATACAAAGGGGGTCAAAATGGGGACATTACAGAAGATATGACAGAACTGGCTTTAACTAGGTAACCCTCAAACATTAGCAAAACAATTATAAAGAAATTTAGCAAATGCCAACTTTCATAATATGGAAGCCGTTTTAACCAAAAGATCAACCAATTCACAAATGTAGCTATTGTTTTACAGTTGAGAGTCTTGAGTCTATATATAACATAAATGGCACTATGGTTTCATTATTGTTTGAATTGATAGTTCTAGAACCTATGTGACATCTTAGGACGATGGCTATCTTGATTTCATGTTTAATTAGCTTATCAGGACAAGGCTAGTTTGTTGTCAGTGCAATACCAAAGTGAATCCAAGAGTTTAGGAGGTCTAAAAACAAGGATGACGACATGATGGCAAGGTAGCGAGAAATTTCCTAAATCAAAATACCCAGCCTAGACAGACTAACAACATCATGACACTCACATAAATGCACAAATATCTAAAATTGTTTTGTGCAGTTGGAGAGACCATTGGGTTCGCGCCAGTAATGCGGGTAAATACACATGAGTGGGTTATAAGTGAAACGAGGCCATTCATAATGTTTCCCTATAGCAGAACCATCATTTATGAACCTTATCATGTTCTAAAGGGGGAGGGGGGTGGTTGGCCGAGCAATATTTTGGCTTCATGACTCAAGCGCGAATGTATAATCCTCTACGGGTGAATCATACCTAGCTAGCAAGCATTGGTAAATCCTTCTTGGCCCAAAGGCATCGACGTAACCACCATGCTTCCCTATGCGCATGCCTGTCATAGAATATAAGTGGTTCACAGTGCTAATAAAACTATTCACCCATTACATACTTAAGTCGCTTGTTCACTGTAGGCATGTAGCTGCCATGGCTCATAGCATTCCCTCCCGCATGCGGTGTTTCAACCAAAACAAGAACTAACTATAGATTTGGGCTTGGAATGACATCTAAGTGGGCTAACTGTGGCCACTAGGATCTAAACTGGAAAACTTGAAGATGGAATGCTGCCAGGGAAAGACTTACTTAGGGTGTCATGCAAGTGATAGCAGGACAAAACTGAGACGAGCCGATGAGGATAGGGCTCTCTAGGCCCCAATTCGTGTAGGGCGATTTCGTATCCTCATTCTTGGTACAAGGAAGAAAATGGTTGTTCCATGACTTCAACGATATATATATAGTGATAGTGAGTTACCTACGAGGTAAAACTTGACTCAAAGCCTCAGAAGATAAAAAAAAAGGAACGGGCGGAGCACCTACGTGTCAGACTTGCGAGGTCCCTGGGGGGCTGGCGGTCACTCCAAGACGGGCGATAGTTTCCACAGGCGTATGCAAGCGAATGGAAAGCTTTGTTCTTGGATAGCAAATGGTGAGCTCTGTTCAACTTGGCGAATGACAGAATAACTTTCAAACCCCGTTGCATGCATTTATAATGGGGTGGCATTTATGTCACGTAAGGTGGCAGGTTGGAGAATTGAATGAGCATGGGGCTCAAAAACTTGTGAATTTAAAATGGCACATGGCCGTATTCATGACCCTACTGACCCCGACGTTGCGCATGCACCAAAATAAATCTTCACGCCCAAAGCGGCGATCGCAAGACTAAGCTCTGCGCTAAGGCGGGAATTTTAGCATTAAATCAAGCACCAAAGCGGCAATCGCGATGTTAAATTCTGCAATGATGGCGCTACACCAAAAAATGAGCTCGGGGCTGCGCGGCTATGATGGCGGGTGTTATAGGGATAATCCTTGTGCCTTTGGTGCCATCTTTACTCACAAAACATGTGCTAATGGGGATTGCTCCAACGAGCCATTAAGAGATTTTCGCGTAGGCATTTATTTAAGGATTGGTCTTGTGCCAACGGCAGTCGAGATATGGTTACAAATTGCACCAGGTGGCAGACTTATGATTAGTAAATGCGCCAAGGGGCGACAGATTTATAGTTATCATTTGTGCCAAGTGGACGAATTAGGCTAAAAAATGCGTTGAAGAGAAAAGGTGACTTGACCCTTAGAAAATGATTGAGAAAATTTTGGGAAGCAAGTGTTTTGGACCAAACAAAGAAGCAACCGAGCTTTCGCGTCGACGGATTTAGAGTTAACTTCTGCGCTAAGTCGATGGATTTAGAGTTCATGTTTGCGCTAAGGCGGGAGATTTATCATTAGCAGTTGCGCCAAGGAAGCGCCAAACTTATAGTTATCATTTGCGCCAAGCGGGAGTTTTATGGTTAAAACTTGCGCCAAAGGGCAACCGACTTAAGGCTAAAAAATACGCTGAAAAGAAAAGGTGACTTAGCCTTAGATAAAATAACCTAGAAAACTTTTGGAAAGCAAGTGTTTGAAATTTTTCCAAGTTGAAGAGAAAAAATAAACCTGAAAAACAATAAAAACACTTGTTACAAAACGTGAAGAAGGAGGGGCTCCAAATATCTTCAAAATTTTGGGGAAGGATGTTGCAACAACAACAATTGACAAATCCCTGGCGAACACAGATCTCTGAAAAACTCTCTCTCGTTCATATGAAATTTTAAGTTTATGTGCAATAGTCAGCTTGAGCGTTCGGATCTCGGCAAAGGAAGTAGTCACTTTATTCGTTGGTCATTGGGAAAGGGAAGCTTTGATAAAGACATCCTTAAAAATTTCCAAGGGCCAAAAAATGGGGTTCATTTTAGAAGATTCATCTTTTAGACGACCATTGTCATCGGACTCCACAGGATTGTAACAACATCTCGTAGGAAATATTCTCTTGTTCCTCATTCCCATGCTGCTTGCATCCTTTTGGATGTTCTTGTATTTGACAGCTTTTGTTGTTTGAGCCTCCCAGAAATAGTTTCCTTAAAGTTATGATCTTTGATTTTGGTTCTTCAATCCATAATGTCCTTTTGTGTGAGCAAGAGATTTTTATTTGATTTATCAAGCCTCACGGATAGAGAAGGACCTAACTTGAGCTGAGTCTTTTGAAGAGCTTTCTTGACTTGAACATTTCTCTTTTATCTTAGTCATACTTTGATTGAGGCAAGAATCTCTCGAAAACAGACTCTTGATTATAAGCCTTTTTGGCTTTAGATTTGCAGCATGGAGTCATTTTAATACCCTATGCCTTTGGGATGTGCTTCCTTTCCGTGGGTCCAACTACAATGATCTTCTTGAGACGCTTATAAATGTGAGGGTGGATGGAGCCCGAAGATAGTGATAAAGATAATCATAGATCTCTGCTATTAAACAAGGGTTAATGCGACCAACAGAACAGGATCTCTTCATTCTGGAGAACTATTAGCAAAAGTCAAAATGCGTAGATAAACTTTCTTTTGAGGATACATTTCCAGCTTTATGAGTTGTGAGATTTCTTGAGAGATCTATCTTCACGAAAGGCCCAATTGCAGGGCTAGTGGGAAAAACTATACAAAGAAAAGGGGAAAGGGAAAACTCAAATACTTAGAAAAGAGGACAACTTGGCTGGAACAAAAGAAATCAAGAGACTAAAGTAAAAGTAAAATAAAAGAATGAAGCTTTTATTTATGTACATAAAAACTCAACAAGACTATGCAAAGTATTGTTTCAAGGCGAGGCCGTTGAGGGGAAGGGTTACTTCCTCTCCCTGGAGGTATGCTAGCTTGTAAGAGGATGGGCCGAGCTTTGCATAAATTTGGTAAGGTCCTACCCATAAGTGTTGGAATTTCATGTGCATTCCCTTGCCTTCGTGATTATGGTTCCATTTCAGAACTAAATCTCCTACTTCAAAACTTCTTTTACGAGACTTCCTTTTATCGAACCATCTCTTGACTATATCTTGGTGTTGGTGGAATCGATTCTTAGCTTTCTGTCAGGCTTCTTCAAGTTGAAGCAGGGTGTCAATCCTGGATTGTAAAACCTGACTACCAGATCCTCGAGAGGCTTGGGACAACTGCAAGGATGGAAGCAAGATGTTGGGAGGGAGGATGGCTTCCTTGCCATAGACAAGGGTGTAAGAGGAAACCCCTAATGCATTCTTTGGAGTCACCCTATCTGCCCATAAGGAATTTGGGAGAGCTATATGCCAGCTTCGTTGATTTTCAATCACAGTGTTCTTGAGAATTCAGATGAGTTTTTTGTTTGAAGATTCAGCTAGTCCATTTCCCTGGGGGTAGTAATTGGCTGAATAATGTAATTTAATTCCCCTTTCATAAACAAATTCATTTATTTCAAAAGATGAGAAATAAGTGGCGTTATCAAATACTAGGGAAATTGGAACCCCAAACCTGGTTATGATGTTCTCTTTCAAGAAAGTGATGATTGCATCTTGATTGATCTTGCGCAGTGGGGAAGCTTCTGTCCATATGGTGAAATAGTCGATGGCTGTCAGGATGTATTGATGTTGTAGAGAAGAATTTGGCTTTATCTCTCCAATGACATCTATACCCCACTGTTCGAAAGGTTCTGAGATGATAACCGGCTGCAAGGGCCCTGCTGCCTTTGGTAATTTTCCAGAACTCCTTTGGCATACATCACAGTTCCGTGCATAAGTATGGGCATCTCGAAATAAAGTGGGCTAGTAATAGCCAGCTCTTAGTATTTTGTGAGCTGTCATCTCCCTTGAATAATGTCCACTGGCAGGGCCATCGTGTAACTCTTTGACGACTTTACCTACATCTTCCTTTCCTAGACATCTAAGAAAAACTCCATCAATTTTTTTTCTAAAAAGTACTCCGTCAATGATCTGATAAGTTGCTGACTTTAAACGGAGAGCCCTTATTTGTTTAGAACTCCAGTGTTCTGGTAGGTAACCTTGTTGCAAGTAATGCACTAAATCCCTATACCATGATTCTGGAGTTGTGAAAATCGGACATACTTCGACTGAATTCAGCTCGGCTTCATTCTTCCAATCCTTCTCTTCCTCAGTTGTATGCTCAGCAAGAAATTTACATAGACCTTCTCCTTTAATGATGGTGGCCGGTTTAAATTCTAAGTCATATTCTTGAAGAGCTGTGACCCAATTTCCCCTTCTTTCTCCCAACTCCTTTTGAACGAAAAGGGATCTGACAGCTGGGTGGGGAACTATAACTTTAGTTATTTTGTTAAGAATATATGGTTTGAACTATTTTACTGCTTTGAACAGGGCATATGCCTACTTGTCGAACACATGATAGTTTAGTTCAGCACCTTGCAGACCAGTGCTCATAAATGAGATTGGGTATTCGTCCCCTAATTCTATCTTTTGCATGAGCACAGCTGTGAGAGAGTCATCCGAAGCAAAAGTATACAAGATAAAATCTTTGTCAAAATCCGGGCTTCTTAATGAAGGAGCATTAGCTATGGCCGCTTTAATATCTCTGAATGCATCTTTCTCCAATTTTGTCCATCTGAACTGTGTGCTTTGCTTGACCATTTGCTGCAAAGGTTTAACAGTTTGAGTGAAATCCGTTATGAATATTGGAACAAAATTGATGGTCCCCATAAATGACTGCATGGATTTTTTGTTATGGGGCATGGAAATTTTATTGATAACTTGGACTCTTTCTTGATCTATTGAAATTCCCTTTTTTGAAATGATATGACCCAGAAGTTTACCTTCAAGAATAGCAAACACACTCTTCTTGGGGTTTAAAGAGATACCATATTTTCGGTAATGATAAAAAATCTGCTTTAAATGAACAACATGGTCTTCTCTTTTCTTTGAAAAACTGTCACATCGTCTAGATAGACAACAACATAATGACCGCCCAACCCTCGGAAGGCAATGTCCATTGCTCGCTGGAACGTGGCTCCTGCGTTTATTAGGCCAAATGGCATTCTTCGATATGCGAAAGTTCCCCACTTGGTTCGGAAAGTAGTTTTAATGTGGTCTTCTTCAGCTACTAATACTTGATTATAACCAGAGAAACCATCAAGAAGGGAAAAAATTTATGATCCTGATACCATCTGGAGAATTTGTTCCATTGAAGGGACGGGATAGTTATCTTTATCTGAAGCTCTGTTCAGATTCCTAAAGTCAACACATAATCTTATCTCTCCTAACTTCTTTCTTACGGGAACTAGGTTAGCAACACATTCGGAATGTCGGACCTTAAAGATTATCTTAGCATCAAGTAACTTCTTCAATTCCTTTTGAATCAGAGGTTCGAGAGTAGGGTGCATCCTCCTCAATTGCTGTTGAAATGGCTTGACGCCTGCTTTCATTGGTATGATATGTTGAATAATGCAGGTATCATATGTTTTCAAATCTTCATAATTCCATGCAAAAACGTCCTTATACTGTCGAAAAAGCTTGACGAACTTATCTCTTTCTCCCAGTGAACAACATTTACCAAGGTTAACGAATTTTGGTTCAGCTTCGGTGCCCAGATTTACTAATTCGTGCTGCATCGATGAGCTGTTGGTCTTCGTATTTGCTAGCCTTTTTAATTTGTTTTGCAGATCGAAAAGCATTTCAAGTGACCTCACCCCTTTGGGGATGAAATTTCCTTTAGCCTCATCTTTCTCTCGTAAAACAACATCATGCTCTTTTTCGTCTATCACAGTTTCTTGGAACATGTCTTCATTTGTTAGAAAACTGATGATCTGATCGTCATCATCAAAAAATCTAAAATTTGTGATATTGTCTAGGATAGAAGGCCTGAAAACCAGTTCAATTGAACATTTATTATTAGTCGGCACCAATCTGGAAGCGGAAGTTGCTAATAAATCAATTGCAGCATTTTGCAGTCTAGGAACAAATTTTATATTAAAAGCATCAAAATGCGTAATTAAATCCCATACCTCAGCTTGATAACCTTTCAATTGAGGTGAAAGATAGTGAATGGTATCTCTTACCTGTCTTACAACTATTTCTGAGTCACCAAAAAATTTCAGGTACTTAACATTCAAACCGATGGCTTTCTTCAATCCGTGGACTAAAGCTTCATATTCAACAGTGTTATTAGTACACTCAAATTCTAATCTACGGGACAAGAAGTACTTATTACTTTCAGGATCCACTAGAATACAACCAGCTCCAAATCCTTCCAGAGTCTTGGAAGCATCAAAGTACAAAGTCCAAAAAACATTGTTTGACTTAACTAAGTTAGTATCTTTATGATCTAAGTCAGTTACTAAGCTAACTATGTTACAATCAATATCATCAGTCCGAGAAAAATGAAGGAGATTGGACTATTTATCTGATTCATGGCTAATAGTTTTAGATCAATAATTACCCGGATCAATTTGTAAGAAATAATGTCCCAGGACTAAAGATGAGAAGGTTACAGCTTCGTTCTTTCCTTCTAGCTGAGTTACATTTTGTTTCGTGCGTGGTTCCCTCAAAATTTTAATCTGATTCTGCCTATTCTAATATGGTAACCATAAATGGGACCAATCAGTTGCAAAGTACCCATTTAGTTTTGTGGACCAGTCCCTACTTAGGATTAAACCGTAGGCTTCAAGAATATCAACTACCATTATATCAATGAACTGACATACCCTAGAATCTGTCGATAACCTAATGAGCACATCCTTCATTTCCCCAATAACTTTAACATCAGTCTTATCTAACTGAATAATCTGAGCGAGAGATGAAATTGGTTGACCGTTAATCTTCTTACAGATTGACAATGGCATGACATTCGAAGATGCTCCAGAATCTACCAGACAATTGTATACATTGTGATTGAAAATCTCAAAAGTTAAAAGAAAAGGCAATGCCTAGGATTTGGATTTCCTACCGATATTGGCTTCATTAATTTCAGGGTCTTCTTGAGTGCTTGTTAATGGAGTGCTGGGCTGGGATTGAAGAGCTTGCAACAACTTGTTTTGTTGCTGGGGAAAACTACACATATCGAATATCGAAACATTTGCTTTTACCTTCTTTATATCTTCAATGATGTCATATCCCATATCACATTCTTTTACAACTCTCGTTTGATTGTCCGTCTTGCTCAATGTGACCTTTGGTTGCTGGACTATTGTGTCAATGTTTGGCTATTTGGCAGCTGTTGGGTTAGCTTTAGGTTGAGGCGAAATGACTGTAATGTGTCTTTTAGGCATCTCTTTGGAAATTTTAGGTTTGGGCGTAGTTGAGCTTGGAACTGGATCTGCAGTGGGACCTTTACTGCGAGTGTTAATGTTTACAGCAGAGACTGTGCTCTCCATGGAATCATCTTCTATTAATTCAGTTAAGGGTACCCAGTACCATAATACCATAGTGGTATCTGGAGAGGGCTCCTCTACTTCAAGAGTTTGTTCCTTTGGAGGATCATCTTGATCTAGAATCTATGAATCCAACATTTGGTTCATTACTAAACTCATAGAATTAATCCATTGTGGGCAGCTCTTTTCAGAGTGCGGCTCTTGATGAAAGGTACAGAAGTGCTCCATTCCTATTTCATTTAGATTTAAAACAAGGGAGTTATTCATAGGTCGATGAGGCTAGTCATTGTCTTCTCTCTTCTTGTAGAATGGTTTGAAAGGCTTCCTAGATGTACTAATTGCCTTATCTTTCTCAAGATCTACAATTTTATTGGACAATTTCTGCATCATTTTAACTACGTTTTCCATGTCCGCTGATGACTCTTCTTTATTCCTAGTAAGCAGTAGGGGTTTTCTATTAGTTGATGGCTTTGTTTTTGCATCTAAGGCATGTTTAGCAATGCTGTCTGCTTCTTCTTCCACCTTCCTAGCTTCTTCGAAATTTTCTATCAAGGTGGTCTTCTTAGTTCTTTTGATGAACATTGCTATGGGGCCTTCAAGTGCTATTGTATAATATTCAATTAAAGATTCTTCTGGAGGTTTAGTTGCTTCACTGAAATTATTCAAAAGCGTAGTGAACCTTTGGTTGAAATCTTGAACCTTTTCTTTCTTTTCCATTCTCATGGACAATAATTATTGCATGAGTGTAGCTACAGTTTTTTGATTTCCATACTTCTTAAAAAAAAAATTCAAACTCTTCCCAATTGGAAATTGAGCTAGCTTGAAGAATAAAATACCAAGAAGAAACTTTCGATTCAAATGTGTATGGGAAAATCCTACAGACTACATCTTCATGTTGTACATTTAAAAGATTCAAAGCTAAATAAAAACTCTTAAGATGATCTTCAACAGATATGCCTTTACCTGGGTCGTATTTGGGCAAAACCTTCTCTGGATTTTTAGGCAGATTGTGGAATGGCCCAGCTAGATTTAATGCTCCCCTTGCTCTCCAAGCAGGTACAACCATGGCTCTATGTGGAGAATTAGGTGGAGAATCATGTGGTGAATTAAGTGGAGTGTTCTTTGGAGTAAAAAGTTCTCCATGATTTTCTCGATCTCCAAAATTTTCTGGATTTTCAAGATCGACTTCTTTCAGAGGTTTTGTGATCTCTTCCAAAGATAAATCTACCAACTCTTCAAAGTTCTGCACAAGAATCGAATCACGGGTGTACTGTCTTTCTCTTCTAGGGGTTCTTCTTCTAGGGAGAAAAGCTATTGCATTTAAACCACCGAGTTGTCTAACATAAGCTCATGTATGTCTCTGTAAATCAACTACTTAAGCAAAAGGTACAACATACAATGTTTCTTGTTGCTCAGAATCAAAATTGAGATTTTCTTGATTTTCTAGGATTGCTATTTCAGGCGGGTTTTCAGTAGGATCTGCTTGGCAGGAAGAGTCTCCTCTGTCAGCCATGCACTATAGGCTCTCCTTCTAGTGCCAAAAATTGTTGATGCCCCATAAATCACAGAATCAAGCTGCAAGGGATTCTCCCCAGTGAACAGTACCAATTAGATTGTTCACCGTTTGGTGTGGGGAATCCATCCGGTTAACGGTTCTGGATACCGTAAGATTTAAAGATTTATATTCTTTTGCACAGGTTGCGGCCTGATCCACCATTTTTTTTATGATTTTATTTTTAAAGATGATATGCAAGTGCCCTAATCTCATTTAATCTAAATGCAGAGCTGAAACAAAATCTTAATCTAAAACTAAGATCAAGCAAATCTAATCTATCCTTGCAAGGAGCAAACTGTAAATATGAGAAATACACTAAAATAAACATCTAAAGATCATATAGATAGCCATTAAATCTGAAGATGCAATCTCAGCAAGAAGAAAAATATATTAAAGATAGCTTTAATTCGAATGCAACACATTTCCATTGCCCATTTAAGAGAGACATAATTGTACAGGAAAATAGAAAGATCATTCATCACACAGAAATAATTCATAGCAGCAAAGAAAGATCTCTCTGTAGTATGTGAATGACACAAGAGTAGTCCAGCAAGCATTCAACACACCATCCCAGGAAAAAATGCCCTCTCCAGGCTTTCATTAAGCAAAATCGAGTTCCTTATACATGCAGAAAAATAATTCACGTACAAGACAAAAAATGTTTTTTACCTGCCAAAAGTCCTCCTTCTTGTATTCTTCTATTTATAAATTTACAAATTGCTCCCTGAGCTGAAAAGTGTACCCTAAACTTTAGAACCTTCTAATTTGTCCTTTAGTGCACAATTACAAAACCTAGAGATCCATGGAGAGTCTTCCATATAAGACAAAACAGAGCCAGCTGTCCTTTTAAAACAGTTATACAATCAAGGAATTTCAGCCTTTTCTCAAATTAAGACGAATAAACATTTTGAGGGTTCATTTATTTTATTTGGTTTCCCTTTGCTGACTCGCTGACTCATCCCCACAAACTAGATCGATTGAGGATGTTGGGCCATTTATACTTTGGATATGTGTGGCCCATTGACTGAGCTCTTTTAGGATAATTTTGCTCTGAACAGATACTGTTGCCTTTGCTGCAATCTCATGCTTGCACAGATATGATTTGACTTGTGCTGCCCCTGCTGCTGCTTCTTGGGCAATTGCTTCCAGAAAGTAGATATGCACAGCGGGTTGGCCAATGAACTGTTGGAGTTCATCTTGGGTTATTACCTCTACCCTTTTAACATAGTCCAACCCTTGGTCCAACTCGCCTTATAGCTCAGCCAATTGATGTTCTCGTTTTGGGAATTCATTGATAGTTTCAGGCAAAACCAAGTGGCATTTTCTATGGGATTCTCTGATTTTGGAGTACAAAGAGTGACATTTGCGGACAGTCTTTCTGATCTCCAAGCTTAGCCTAGCGCCACAATATTTACTGAATTCAAGGACTCCTACATCCAAGTCAAATTATTCTTCGGTGGTGGCGTGCAAGTTTGAGGGGAATCCAGATTTTCCTCTTCTCCACTCAAATTGTTGTTTTAACTCTTCCACATGCTTTGCAAATTTGTCTATGTTCTTCAAGGCTCCAAATTCGATAGCTATCATTTTCATGATCATTTCTTTGACGTTGTAAATTTCTCTTGAGACCAACACCAGCAGCTGATGGCCTTTTATTAGCATGTCACATGCTTGCTTTTGAAATGTGAACAGATCTTGCTTGTTTTCCACTACTTCTTTGAGCGGTTTCAACAACTGCTCCTTTTCTTGGATTAACCCCTCATATTGATCCTTAGGGAGATGAATCTGTTGGGAACTGCTGGCTTCGAGCTCCTCTAATTTAGATATCCGAGCCTTTAAGTCCTTCTACTCATCTTCGAAGATGGCCAATTGCATCTCTAGTGAATTCTTCTCATTTTCAAGCTGTAGAGCTCCCGAAGTTATCCTTAACTTCTCTTCTGCCATTTCCCTGTATCTCTTCTTCAATTCATTTGCTTCTAGGACTTCCCTCTTCCTGTCATATCTTATTTTGAAGCATTGATCTCTGTAGTGCTTTACTTCATTTATCAACCGATCAGTATTGGCTTTACTTGCCTCGGCCGATGCCACAGTGCATTGGGCTTGGAATTAAGGGTCAATATTGGTTCCTTGGACTAGTGTAGTTTCTGATACTACGAATTCATATACGTCCTCCGCACTTTCCATTTTCCTAACTCTCCTATCAATGATAGCCCTTTTCCACTCATGAAAATATACAGAATGCAGGTTGGCCACCTGGCGCTGTTTCCTGGGGTTGTACGAGGTCAATGCTAATCCTTAAGTAGAAGCAACCCCTTCTCGAGCTATCCCTGGTTGGTCTATTAGTGGCGGATCCAAATCCATATTTTGTAGAGTACACAGATCTGGCTCGGGAGTTTTCTCAGTCTGCTCCTTTTGCTACCTTTCAGCTAGCTCTGCTAACTCCTTTTGTAACCTGTCTGCCTCTTCTAACAAAATCCTCACTTCTTCCTTTTCCTCTTGCATTTTAGCAGCCTTTTCCTGGAGGATTCTTTCTTCTTCTTCTCTTTGGGCCCTCACTTCCTCGTCCTTCTGAATTCTAGCATCCTCATCTTGCAAAGCCTTCTTCTCTTGCTCTCTCTGCACCCTAGCAGCTTCCTCATGCTGCTACAGCTGAACAACCTGCTCTCTCTGGATTCTTATTGCCTCTTCTTATTGGGACTTGGAAGTTTGTTCATTCTGGATTCTAGCCGCTTCTTGATCCTACTGATGTAGTATCCTGTCATCTTCCTCATGCTCTATTCCTGTTGAAACTCCCGATTGGGACACTGATGCTTCCTGTTCCTTTTGAATTAGGCCGACAGGCCTGGGGTTAGGTCTCTTTGCACCTTTCTTCTTGTAGCGCTTTCCTAATTCCGTTAAGGTCCTAGGACTATGGAAAAACTCTTCCTCCATATGTTTAAGATGGGTGTACTTGAAGCTAGTTTTGACCTCAATAATATGTTTGGCAACTTCACCACAAGGGTCATGCCTTCTAAAAAAATTCGTACCAAAATGGAAGATGTCTAAAGCTTGAACATAGTTGTCTCCTTCCTTGGCCTTTGGGAGTTTGTATGCACCAATGGTGAAAGGCATTGGCGGATACATTCCTTTCTTCCTTCAGTGAGAACTCTACTGATTCCGCCAATGCTGAAGAGTTGCCTTATGACTTCCCTGTGAATCACAAAATCTGTAGCATATCTGGGAAGCAAAAATGGAGCTACGGATCCTCCATTCATTCGGATATAGGTACCTTCCATACCATGATAATAATCTCCAAATGCTTCGATAATGGGCATGGCAATCTCTAACATGCAATCTGGTTCCTTTACAAAAATAAGCTGGTATAGAGGCATGATGAGCTTCTCGCAAATCTGCTTGTAATAGTTTGCGTATTTACTTGCCCATGTGAGTTGATAGGCCATGAATAGAGATGTTTCCTTTGGCTTCCATGAGCATCCCAAGTCTGGGAAGGTATGTTTGCTCAGTAAGCAATCTATCAAATACGAAGACATGAAAAAATCTGCCTTCTTCTGATTCATTCCTCCTTGGGCTGCAGTTAACTGTGAGGCCAGACTATCTGAAATTATATCAGCCCAATTAGAAATGGTGCCATTCATGGCTATATGAAAGATTACTGGCACTCATCAGATCTTAAAAATATTGCCATTGCGCATGCCGAAGAGCCGACTCAACATCAGAACAATAAGTCTATAGGAGTCTTCAGGAGGTTGCTTTTGTATTCATTGTTGTTCCTCTTTCTTATCTATCTGTCAACTATCATCATTTTCCTGGCGGCATCCAACGGGTCCATAGGATGTTCTGCTATCCATTTATCATCTAACCAAGCTCTGGGTTGAGGTAATCTATAAGTGGCTGTTATATGCTCAGGAGCAAAGGATGCTAGGTTCATCCCATTTTTATCATTTGTGAACCTAGTGTCAGTCCTGATGTGAGGGAACAACCATCCAATGTCTTCAGAACATGGGAACAATTCAGGACGAGCCGTTGCCTTATGTAGGTAAGACCTTCAGATGTTTGCATACACCAGAGAATATTCTATGGGGGATTGAGGATTGTTTTGGTCCATGATGAACCTATATAGCTCACCCCACTGGACTTCTAGGGCGGAGGTCCCAGGGGGCACATTGGTGGTAGCTTGCATGTCAGTGAACATTGTCTCGAGTGAAGTGTCCAACGGGATTTCTATGTCTGAATCTGAGTCGATCTTTTGCGCTTTTTTCTTCCTTTCAGACCTCCTGTGCATGGTAATCATGCGGTAAATATGGCAGTACAAATAAGGTGTATGTAGACATTCACTCAAAGATGCAAAACACCTTATAGATATGTGAAAGAAGATATGAAAGAACTGGCTTTAACTAGGTAACCCTCAAACATTAGCAAAACAGTTATAAAGAAATTTAGAAAATGCCAGCTTTCATAATATGGAAGCCGTTTTAACCAAAAGATCAACCAATTCACAAACATAGCTACCGTTTTACAGTTGAGAGTCCCGAGTCTATATATAACATAAATGGCACTATGGTTTCATTATTGTTTGAATTGATAGTTCTAGAACTTATGTGACATCTTAGGACCATGGCTATCTTGATTTCATGTTTAATTAGCTTATCGGGACAAGGTTAGTTTGTTGTCAGTGCAATACCAAAGTGAAGCCAAGAGTTTAGAAAGTCTAAAAACAAGGATGACAACATGATAACAAGGTAACAAGAAATTTCCTAAATCAAAATACCCACCCCAGACAAACTAACAGCATCATGACACTCACAGAAATTTGCAAATATCTAAAATTGTTTTGTTCCCGGAGAGACCATTGGGTTCGCGCCAGTAATGCGGGTAAATACACATGAGTGGTTTATAAGTGAAAACAAGGCCATTCATAATGTTTCCCTATAGCAGAACCGTCTTTTATGAACCTTATCATGTTCTAAACGGGTAGGGGGGTGGTTGGACAAGCATTCTTTTGGCTTCATGACCCAAGCGCGAACGTATAATCCTCAACGGGTGAATAATACCTAGCTAGCAAGCATTGGTAAATCCTTCTTGGCCCAAAGGCATCGACGTAACCACCATGCTTCCCTATGCGCACACCTGTCACAGAATCGAAGCGGTTCACAGTTCTAATAAATCTATTCACCCATTACATACTTAAGTTGCTTGTTCACTGTAGGCACGTAGTTTCCATGTCTCATAGCATTCCCTCCCGCATGCAGTGTTTCAACCGAAACAAGCACTAGCTATAGATTTGGGCTTGGGATTACATCTAAGTGGGATAACTGTGGCCACTAGGATCTAACCTGGAAAAGTCAGAGATGGAACACTGCCAGGGAAAGACTTACTTACGGTGCCGCGCAATTGATAGCAGGACAAACCTGAGATGAGCCGGTGAGGATAGGGCTCTCCAGGCCCCGGTTCGGATAGGGATATTTCGTATCCTCATTCTTGGTATAAGGAAGAAAATGGTTGTTCCATTCCTTCAATGGTATATATATAGCAATAGCGAGTTACCTACGAGGTAAAACTTGACTCAAAGCCTCAAAATATAAAAAAAAGGAACGAGCGGAGCACCTAGCTGTCAGACTTGCAGGGTCCCTGGAGGGCTGGCGGTCGCTCCAAGACGGGCGATAGTTTCCACAGGCATCCGGCAGCAAATGAAAAGCTTTGTTCTTAGATAGCGAATGGTGAGCTCTGTTCAACTTGGCGAATGAAAAAATAATTTTCAAACCCCGTTGCATGCATTTATAATGGGGTGGCATTTATGTCACGTAAGGTGGTAGGTTGGCGAATGGAATGAGCATGGGGCTTGAGAACTTGTGAATTTAAAATAGCACATGGCCGTATTCATGACCCTACCGACCCCAACGTTGCGCATGCACCAAAATAAATCTTCACGCCCAAAGCGACGATCGCAAGACTAAGCTCTATGATAAGACGAGAGTTTTAGCATTAAGTCCAGCACCAAAGCGGCAATCGCGACGTTAAATTCTGCAATGATGGCACTGCGCCAAAAAATGAGCTCAGGGCCACGCAGCTATGATGGTGGGTGTTATAGGGATAAGCCTTGAGCCTTTAGCGCTAGGTTTAGTCACAAAACATGTGCTAATGGGGATCACGCCAACGAGCCATTAAGATATTTTCGTGTAGGTGTTTATTTAAGGATTGGTCTTGTGCCAACGACGATCGAGATATGGTTACAAATTGCGCCAAGCGGGAGACTTATGATTAGTAAATGCACCAAGGGGCAACAGATTTATAGTTATCATTTGCGCCAAGCGGATGAATTAGGGCTAAAAAATGCGCTAAAGAGAAAAGGTGACTTGACCCTTAGAAAATGATTTAGAAAACTTTGGGAAGCAAGTGTTTTGGACCAAACAATGAAGCAACCGAGCTTTCGCATCGGTGGATTTAGAGTTAACTTATGCACTAAGTCGATGTATTTAGAGTTCATGTCTGCGCTAAGGCGGGAGATTTAGCATTAGCAGTTGCGCCAAGGCAGCGACAGACTTATAGTTATCATTTGTGCCAAGCGAGAGTTTCATTGTTAAAACTTACGCCAAGGGGCGGCCGACTTAAGGCTAAAAAATGTGCTGAAGAGAAAAGGTGACTTAGCCTTAGAGAAAATAACCTAGAAAACTTTTGGAAAGCAAGTGTTTGAAATTTTGCCAAGTTAAAGAGAAAAAATAAACCTGAAAGACAAGAAAAACACTTGTTACAAAACGTGCAGAAGGAGGGGCTCCAAATATCTTCAAAATTTTGGGGAAGGATGTTGCAGCAACAACAGACACTTTTCTAGAAATTGTACTTCACAAAAAAAGAAGAAGAATATTCACAAAATACATCATGCACATCTTGCAGAAGATGATAGTGAAGAAGAATAGGAGGAAAGGCCTCGAAATAAAAGAGCTAAAGTAGAAGAAGAAGATGTAGAAGAGTATGTTCTATTCTCTTCTCTCTCTGGGTCAGTAACACCTGGAGAAGATACATGGCTCATTGATAGTGGTGCTTCAAAGCACATGACAGGAAAAAATAAGACTCTTTCAAAACTTGAAGAGAAGACATCTCCACAAAAGGTATCTTTAGTAGATGATTATCAATATCCCATCAAGGGAATTGGTGAAGCAAGCCACAAGATTGATTATGGAACTCCATTGAAGATGAAGGAAATCTTATATGTATCAGGTTTGAAGAAGAACTTACTTTCTATCTTAGCATTAGATAAGAAAGGTTATAGGGTTGCATTCATAGATAAACAAGTACTCATGTGGCCCAAAGGAAAATCAATTGAGGATGCAATTGTTATTGGTGAAGAGGAAGGAGGTCTATACAAACTCAAGGGCCATCCAGAAGCTTCCCTTGTTCATGAAGCCACTAGCCCAAGTGAGCTATGGCATAGGAGGCTTGCTCACATTAAATAAAAAGCACTACCTCATGTGAGAAAGGTAGTTATAGGACTACCAGATTTGAAGATTGATCATGATGGCACATGCAAAGGATGTGCAAAAGGGAAAAATATCAAGAACCCATTTCCAAAGAGTGAAACAAAGACTAAAAGTACTTTGGAATTAATTCATTCAGATTTATGTGGACCAATTCCTTCCACATCCTTGAGTGGATTTGAATATTACCTTACATTCATTGATGACTACTCAAGGAAGACCTGGATTTATTTCCTAAAGGGAAAAGATGAATTCTTTGGGAAGTTCAAAGAATTCAAAGCCTTGGTAGAAAATCATTCAGAAAAGAAGATCAAGATACTCAGGATAGATAATGGTGTAGAATACACTTCAAAGGATTTTGATGTCTTTTGTAAAGAAGTTGGAATTAAGCGGGAACTAACCACTGCCTACAATCCTCAAAAAAATGGTGTTGCAGAGAGAAATAATAGAACCGTTATGGAAGCAGTAAAGACAATGATACATGATCAAGACCTACCTATGTATCTACGAGCTCAAGCAGCCAGGACAACATCCTATGTGCAGAATAGACTATCTCACAGTGCTCTTGATTTCAAGACCCCAAAAGAAGTGTTCACAGGGAAGAAGCCTGAGGTAAGTCACCTCAATATATTTGGATGCCCATTATACATTCACATTCGAAAAGAAAAGAGGACCAAGCTAGATCCTTCTGGGAAGAAGGGAATATTTGTTGGATATTGTGAAGCATCCAAAGCATTCAGAATATACATCCCAGGATTCCATCATATGGAAATAAGTAGGGATGTGACATTTGATGAAGAGGAAGCTCTCAAGAGATCTAGGAAGTGCCAGTATAAAGAAGTATATGAGGAAGATGCACCTTCCAGAATTACAGAAGATGCACCCACCCCTGAAGAGACAACACCTAAAGACCATGACATGATGGAACCACAAGAACCCCCTGCCATAAACATATCAAGGAAGAGAAAGCTAGCATGGTAAAGAGACATTATACTAGGAGCAGAAAAGTATGGAGCTCCTGAAGGATCCACTAGAGTGAGAAAGAAACCAAATACATTCTCCAGCTATATGGCCTTGATGTGTGATCTTGTAGATCAAGAAACCACTAGTTTTGAAGAAGCATCTCATAAGAAAGAGTGGGTGGAGGCAATGACAGAGGAGTACCAATCAATAATGAAGAATGATGATTAGGATATAGTTCCCAAACCAAAAGACAAGAGTGTGGTATCCTCCAATGGATATACAAGAGAAAGCATGCTGTAGATGGTAGCATTGAAAAGTATAAGGCAAGGTTTGTGGCCATAGGATTCTCTCAAAAAGAGGGAATTGACTATGAAGATACATTTGCACCAGTTGCAAGGTACACTTCCATTAGAACCATCATGGCACTTGCATCCATGATGAAGGGGAATTACACTAGATGGGTGTGAAGACAGCCTTCCTGAATGGTGTGATTGAGGAGGAAGTGTACATAGAACAACCATAAGGATTTGAGGTTGAAGATAGAAGAACCCACGTATGCAAACTTAAGAAAGCTTTGTATGGATTGAAACAAGCTCCCGGAGCTTGGTATGGAAGAATTGACAGTTTCTTGACAAGATTGGGCTTTACCAAGAGTAGAGTTGATCCTAATATTTATCTCAAAGTTATGGATGATGAACCTATCATATTGTTGCTATATGTGGATGATCTATTTCTGACTGGAAATGAGAAACATATTGTCGAGTACAAGAAGAAGCTCTCTTCAGAGTTTGAGATGAAAGATCTCGGATTGATGCATTACTTCCTAGGTCTGCAAGTATGGCAAGGCCCAGAAGGAATCTTTCTCAACTAGGGAAAGTATGCTGTGGAAATCTTGAAAAGCTTTGATATGTTGGAATGTAAAGCCATGGCCAGTCCCATGGATTCCAACTTGAAGTTGTTAGCTGATGAATCTTCAGAGTTAGTGGATGTGACTCTGTACAGACAGATTATTGGGTCATTAATGTATCTGACAAATACTAGGCTAGATATATGCTTTGCGGTGAACACCTTGAGTCAGTATCTAGTGGAACCTAGACAAGTTCACCTGATAGTTGCAAAGCATGTGATGAGGTACCTAAAGGGTACGATATATTTTGGTCTATGCTATCTTGGAGATCATGACTGCAGATTGTATGGCTACACAGATGCTGATTGGGAAGGATGTGTATCAGATAGGAAGAGCACATTGGGTGGATGTTATTGTCTGGGATCTGCCATGATCTCGTGGTTTAGCAGGAAGTAGTTTAGTGTGGCTCTCAGCACAGCTGAAGCGGAATATATAGCTGCTTTCTCTGCTAGTTGTGAAGTGATATGGCTTCGTAAGTTGTTATCGGGATTGTTTGACTTAGAGATGGACCCCACTGTGATCCTGTGTGACAACCAGAGTTGTATCAAGATGACAGAGAATCCAGTGTTCCATGATAAGTCAAAGCAAATAGAGATATGATATTTCTATATATGGGATATGGTGCAGAAAGGAGCTATCAAGCTTGAGTATGCAAGCACTGATGAAAAATTTGTTGATATATTGACCAAACCTCTGTCTCGAGTAAAGTTTGAGTATTTCTGAGACAAGCTTGGTGTAGTTCTGAAGGACCCTCCTTGAAAGGGGGAGTGATGTGGTCGTTGCTGATGAGATTTCCTGCATCGACGATAAGCTAGATGATGTGGATACCTGTATTCATGATACCGACAATGAGGTCGATGAGTGGTCCTTAGACTTGGTCCAAGTTGATGAGTGGATTGTATTATCCCTAGACACATGTCCTAAAAGAGATCTGTAGACATATGTCTCCGAGAAAGTGGTCCCTAGTGGACGTGATAGGACTGCATCGTCCCTGAACATTTGGTTCAAAATGTACGTGATAGGACTACATCGTCCTTGAACATTTGGTTCAAAATGTACATGATAGGACTGCATCGTCCCTGAACATTTGGTTCAAAATGTACGTGATAGGACTGCATCGTCCCTGAACATTTGGTTCAAAATGTACGTGATAGTACTGCATTATCCCTGAACATTTGGTTCAAAATGTATGTGATAGGACTACATCATCCCTAGACATGAGACTTGTCTTAAACGGATCATGGACTGCATCGCCCCTAGACATGAGACTTGTCTTAAATGGATCACAGACTGCATCGTCCCTAGACATGAGACTTGTCTTAAACGAATCATAGACTGCATCATCCCTAGACATGAGACTTGTCTTATACGGATCACGGATTGCATAGTCCCTAGACATGAGACTTGTCTTAAACAGATCATGGACTGCATCGTCCCTAGACATGAGACTTGTCTTAAACGAATCAAGGACTGCATCATTCCTAGACATGAGACTTGTCTTAAATGGATCAAGGAATGCATCGTCCTTAGACATGAGACTTGTCTTAAAAGGATCAAGATTGATCATCCTATAAAGTAGATCTGGATTGCATCGTCCATAGACATGAGAGGTGTCTAAAATTGAGAGGGATTGATTATCTTGTATTTGAATCGTGTGTATTACAGAGTATGCTACTACTGTTGGTCCAGATGATCCAGATGATCCAGATGATGACTATTGAGATGATTGAGATGATGATGTTGTTGATCCAGATGATCTAGATGATGCTATCGATCGAGAAGATCCAGATTGTTGTAGTTGTTCAGATGCTGCAGAAGATGAAGACTCAATACTGAAGATGTTCCAGTATTGAATATTTGAAGATGCTCCAGTAACTGGTTGAGTTACTGATGATGTTAAATAGAGCTTCCAATGAATTATAGATGTATCATGTATCATGTAGTTTATGACTCCTTGCTCCTGCAGATGTTGTTATAATATCCTTCTCATTAAGGGGGAGTGTTGAGATATTGTAACTTGTAAGAATATTATATTTGTACTTTATTATTCTGGAGATGTTCCATTCCTCCGAGGAGACCCTATTATATATCCGGAGATGTTTATTCCTCTGAGAGATTGTGGTAACTAGGGTTATTAGATCTCCCATGTGGAATTGGACCTGAGTTAGCTATTTAGGGGTTATTAGACTCTCTTAGGATAGGTCATCCTAGTTAGGGTGAAAAGTCAGTTAGAAGATGAGTATAAGTAGAGGAGGTGTGTTCCTCACTTATCACTCATTCACTCACTTGTGTATTGCGCATAGGAGAGAGAGAGACCTACATAGGAGGAGGAGGAGCTCTTGTTTGGAGGACTACATCTTTGTATTGGTTTATTATCTATATTGAGGAAATTTTTGCTAGGATTTCTACCCCATGAGGGTTTCCCAGGGTAAATCTTTGTCTATCTTGTGATTGTGTTTCTTTCAATGATATTGCTTGTGAAATTAGGCTAAACTTAACAAAATGAGGCTTATGGATTCTTAAAAACCCTTAAACCACTTCTTCAACATTCATTTACAATCTAGACAAAGTAGGGAAATGTACTAGTCAAATCGAGCTTCAAAACCACCAAGGGTAGTGGTCAAAGATGGATCTCCAAATGCTGTTAAACCCTTAAAAAGTTATGAACATAGGTATGGTACTGATAAATGGCTTTAATGAGCTCCCCAATGTATCCTCAACTAGTTCCTATGACTTTCTACAACTCCATTAAATTAGATATTTATATGCAAGACTTCACATAGGGGGGAAAGCTAGTAAATTTCACCATATGTTATGAAATTCAAAATTTAGGGGCCAAAGACTTGTTCCATGTTAATGAAACTTCTTTATAACATTAATGATGCTCCATAAATCAACAAAATCCAGAGAATGACTCATACAATTCGAAATAATGTCTCTTCAAGCTCCAACAACAAGATATAGGGAAAATTGCATCATTTATGCATTGTTTGGTATTTAGACCTGAGAGTCTTTTGAGAAGTAAATAAAGAGTATATATATCATAATACAAATAAATGGATATTCTTGGACTCTCACAAAGAGATCATCATCTCACCAAAGGCATAATTCCTCCAGGGGGCCAAATATGCAAGAAAATGTGAAAGAGATGCAATAACAAGTTGTAGATGAATGAACCATGAGCTTCCATGTATCTTAAACCTGTAAATAAAGAATCAATTGTATCACCAAATGAAAGTTTTGAATGGCCTCTCCAATTTCCAATTAGGATGGGAATCTTTCACCCTCGAAATTGATGCTAAGGCAAGTAGACTAGCTCTTCTCTCCAAATGCAAAATGTAAAATGATCAAAAGATGGTCTTCTTCCTTGTTTCTTACTTTTATAAAATTCCTAAGGCTTTTATAACTTGAATTCCATCCATGAGCTTCATGCCAACTCAATTTGGGAAGATATTCCCAAGTATGCCACTTGTCCTTCCAATTATAGCCTCCTCCTTCCCTCAATTCGAGTAGGTGTCTCCTTGTCTTCCCTAACTCCCTTGTGCACCTTCTAGGAGGCTATTTTTATCCTTGACATGTCATGTATGTCATATGTCATCCATTAGGTCTGATTTTGTCATATGTTTCATAGGCATCTTCATCATTGGTGTCATAGAAGCTAGGGAATCTAGCCCAAGTGTCCCACTAGCTCCAAAATGCCTCTTCCTCTTCCATGGGAGTTACTATTCCTCTACATTTCGACCTCATTGATTCATGCCAAGTATTATGACCTTCCAAATCCCCCAAGAATAGTGGAATCCACCTTGGATTCAAATGGGTGAGAGTGGAATGCCATGAGGCATGGGAAATCTAGCTTTGTGTGGGTCCCACACCATCCATGTGTCTCCATGACCAAGTTCCATATTATTTTCTCATCATAAATATTTATTATCCCCTCTTAATATATTTATGTCAAGCTAAATTCCATTTGGAGTTTATTAGTCTCCTTATTCCAAATTTAATGTCTCCACCCAAACTAGGAAACTAGTAGATTGGTGGAATTTTCTCCTTTTGGAATTTATTTGAGTGGGGACATTACACTAACCTCCTTTGAGACCTTCCCAAAATAGAAAATTTTCCATTTTCAGGTTTTTAATCCATCATCTTTGAACCGAAATTTTTTTGTATAGTCTTGGGACCTATAAATGCTCATGGTGAAATTTTAATCCCAAGCTAAGCATTATTTCCCTTGTTTTGCAATTATTTGCATTTATATAGTAATAGGCTATTTTGGAAAGTCATGAGATTTTGGGATCTTTGGAAATTTGCGAAGAGTAACTATAATATTGGACATTTATTGGTATATTTAACCTGCTGGAGTCATTTATTGAGTTCCTTATTTGTCAATTTTGAATAATTTTTCTAAATTAAGCCAATTGGGGTTAATTGCTATTTTGGTCATAAAAATCAGAATTAAGGTTGTTGGATCATAGAGAGGCATAAGGAATATCTCAGATCAGTAAATATACGATCTATTAATTTTAAAATGCATCCTCCATTTTTCTAGGTATTTTGATTATTTTTCATTAATTAATTCCTAGAAAATAGGATTAAGCTCGAAAATCAATTCCAAAGCCAAAGCTCCACTCTTAAACTTCAATAAGGTCATTAAACTCAATTTTACAGTCTATGGACCTAAATCAATTTTCTATAAATTTTTGAAGTTTAATTGAAAAATTTGGATGATTTACATTAGACTTTGGAAAATCAATTATAGAAAATAAATAGGGTAGAGATAAAAGGCCAAATTTACAACGCTGATTCTAATCAATGTGAGCAAAAATTGGATAAAATTTACAATCCCAAAAAATGGATTTTAAAACCTTATTGTGACAATTAAGGAATTTGGAAAATTAGCAAGTGCAAGAAAGTTGAGAGAAAATTCAAAGGGAAACTAAGGTCATAATGATAGTTAATGAATTCCAATCTAACGCTGGTCATGATGGTTTTCAATTGAAATCTATCTCGTATCAAAATTCCCAATTGGCGTAAATATGTAACATTTGGAAAGTTGGTTTAAATGTCACATTTTGCAGCACTTAGACAATTTTCACATTTTAGCTAGATTATAATTGTTAGCTTGATTTGTTGCAACTTCCCTTTTTGATCAATATTTAAGCTCCCATATATTTAATTTTGATAATAGGTGCTCACAATGAAGATGGAGGACTAACCAATATCACTATTTGAAAGTGAGCACAATAACCATGGACAAGTGGAGGTCATGTTCGATCAAGTAATGTCAAGGCATCAAGTTTTGAAGAATCTCTCTGTAGTAAGAAGACGAAAGTCACCATGCCACATGAGGACAAATTCCACTATGTGACGAAAGGTTACTAAAGGACGGATTAATGGAATGACAAAAGTCACCCAAGGGTGAATTGAATCAATTTTGTAATTAAATTATTCAAAGAATTCCAAAAGTATAAAAGGAATATGGAAGGACAAGGGTCACCTAGCCTTGGCCTGTATATTGTACTCTCATTTGAGGAGGAGGGATTTTTGCTCTCAAACTTTTTGGATGTACTATTGCTGAACTGTGAATGAGGATAATCCTTGGATTAGCTTTTGCATAAGATTACTTCTATTATGTGGATGAATTTATTGAATCTATTCATGCTCTTACATGCATGGATATGGAGTAACATTGTTTCATATTTCATGAATGGATTAGTCCTATAGTTCTATGTTGCTTATATTACATGTTATTCTTGTTCTTTTGCTTCTTGTAGGTAGTGAAATTAGAATGTCATAACTAGTAAGATTGTTCTTATGTTATGATTTCATTATGTTGATTGTTTATCTACTTCTTAAAACAACTAACTAGATTATGAATGTGGATGTTCGATTTTTTTTTCTCTACTCACTCCCTTTTACTCTCAAAACCAGTGAAACCCAATAAGGAATGGTTTCTGGGATAGAATTCAAATGGGTTCCCTACTCCAAACTATTTTAGGTCTAATTGGGACTTCTTACCGGGGAGAACCCCTACTGTTGACCCTGGGTCATTTTGACCCATCAACACTAGTAAACCCATAAGATTTCTAGAATGCATTGATCCCAGTCATCGCGCTGCACATTACGTACCTTCGTAGGTGCTTGCTTCAAAATATTGTTGAATGCCTCAACCATACCCTTTGCTTGACGATGGTAGGGTGTACTCCTTTGATGGTAGATCATGAATTCTTGAGTGAGTGCGTGAATAGTGGAATTCAGGAAATGGGTTCCATGGTCACTTATTATTAGCTTCAGGAAACCAAACCATATGATTCTGAGATGGAAGATAAACCAGATGGTTGTACCTGATGTGTAGTCCTTCACTAGCATAACTTTATTTGAGTGTGTCAAATAATCCTCCATGGAATGATATACTACACCCCAATTCTTCATGCAGGTGGGTTAATAGGGACCACAAAGTTGATGTCCCACTTATCAAATGGTTTGAGAATAGTCATGGGGAAGAGAGGAATCCCATCCCATATTGAAGGTTTCCCCACCCGCTAGAAAACATCACATTATTTGTAGTATAATTTTGTTTCTTGAAATGATGAGGGCCACCATAATCCTATGCGCAAAACCTTATGTGCAGTCACTTTCCTTGAATTGTGTCCTCCCACAACACCCTCATGATATTCCTATAAGATGGGGAGTCGTTCATTCTCCAATACACACGTATGCAGTACTCCATCAACTCCCAATTTATAGACTTGTCCCGCCATTTGTTGAAATTGATCACTCCTCGTGACCAACCTCCTACACTATGCAATTGTGTAGTCTTTTGGAACTCTTCCTATTACCAAAAAGGATGGTACTTTAATACGGAACAATTGTGCATCTAGTATATGATCATCCAAACTCCCTCCTACTTATCCTAACTCAATTATGGACAGATGGTCTGGCCCAACATTGTGCTTCCTGGTTTTTACCACTACCTTGAACTCAAGTTCTTGAAATAGTAGTATCCTTCTACAAATCCTCCCCCCGCAACACTAGCTTGTTGACTAAGTATTTAAGTGTTGAGTGGTGAGTGAAAAATTAAAAGAAACTCCTAAGAAGGTAGTGTCTAAACTTTTTGAATGTGTACACCATAGCCAAACATCCTTTCTTTGTGGTTGTGTAGTTTTTCTCTACTAGAGACAATTTCCTAGTGGAAAAGGAAATAGGTTGGTCAATGTTACCTTCTTTAGGCTGGGCTAACACAACTCCTAGTCTGACCGACGATGCATCGATGTGCACATGAAACATGCATGCCCAATCTGGGAAGATTAATATAGGTGTTGTAACCAACTTTTCTTTTAAGATGTCCAAATATTGTTGGTATTCCTCCTTCCAAATGTACTTAATATCCTTCTTCAACGGCACCTACAAAGGTGCATTAATACTAGCATAATTTTGGATGAACGTTATGTAGTAGATAGTATGTCCCAAGGTTGCACACAACTCCTTTGCATATGTTGGGGCCAACAAGTTTACAATGAAAACAACCTTTGTTAGGTATACTAGCAGTCCTTTGCATAGATTGTGCCACAAAATGATTCCAAATGTCAACTTCAAGGATATATGCATCTACATACTTCTATCCAACATTGACCTCAACACCTACAAATGGTTCTTCAACATAATAAACATTGTATAATAATCCAAGTATACTCCATAAATTTGTGCATAAACTCCTTAAATGTTGCAACCACTATCCTGGAGAACATTTCTAAGGATTTCTTTTACCCAAATGGTATGAAATTATAGGAAAAGGATCCCCACCTCATCGCAAACGTGGGTTTCTTGCAATTTTACTCTACAATGTGGACCTGGTGGTATCATGAAAATCCATCAGTGAACAAATAGGATTCCCTTCATCCCACATTATCCAACACCTCATATGTAAATGGTGTAGGAAAGGGGTCATGTACAAATGTTGCGTTCAATTTCCTTAGGTCTAAACAAATCCAAATTTCACCAGTCTTATTATCTCGGACCACCATTGGGTTGATCCACTATGATTCCTCAAATGGGAAGATGATTCTTGCATCCAACATGAAATCAATCTCCTTACACACTTTCTCCTTATACTTTGGGTTCATCCTATATGGTCTCTTCCTAATTGGATTGGATCCTTCCTTGAGCTATATTTCCATTTCCCCTAGCAAACTTGTTATCCCCTTCATCTTCATAAATTTGCCTGGGAATAGGTACTCGTACTCCTTCAGTATGTCGACTACCTGGGTGATCATCTCTTGGTCGCATTAGTCACCTATTATCGTCATTTTTGGTGCCTCCTTTATTCAAATGTTATACTTCTTGATCTTCACAAGCTCTATGATCTCTATCATAGTGCTAGTGGATGGTTGATCCTGTACTGCGTACCCTCCTTTCGTTTATGTAATCTACAATTTGCGTGGATCATATTCCTCCTCTATGTATATGTAGAAATTTAGTTGTCATTGATGTCAACTAATGTCAAAGAGGATGTCAACTGAAGACAAGTGGATTTGACACTCCCATGCTAGCTTGAATAAGTATAGTAAATACACATTAAAGAAGTATATGCGCAAGAAAGATGGTGAAGGATATGGATGTCGTGAAGAATTATATATAGAATTTGCATCCAGTATGAAGAAGTGTGTCCAGGAGTACATCATGCATATCTAGTTTGAAGAAGTACATAAGGAACATTTGCTTGAGTAGGTCACAAGTCCATCTATTCATAGTCCTTCAAGGAACAAGTTAAAGGGTTGGTTGGACAGAAGGATGAAGAGTGCGCAAGCAAGACAAATAATACATGGGGCAAAGTGTAGTCTATGCAAGCAACTCAAGAGAATATTCTAGTGTGTGCAAGCAACATGGAACAAGATATGGTTGTACAAGTCTACAAGTCCTGAAAGTGTGCAAGTCATCTCCAATCAGAAGATTCTTTCAATTGATAAAGTATGCACAATTTCCAAGAAGGGTGTAGTGGTTGAAGTTAGTATATGAGAAAATTCCATAACTGATAACACAACAAGTGTTCAAATCCCACAAGTGATGGTACCACAAGGGTCAAAGTCCCACCAAGTCCAAGATCACATATGTGAAAGTTCCGCAAAGCATTGATACATCAAGTGCACAAGACCCACAAGTGATGGTACAGTAAGGGTAAAAGTCCCACCAAGTCAAGGACCATGTATGCACAGAAGCCACAAATAAAGGACACATCAGTGGCACAGAACATGAAATGTGAAAAAAAAAGAATCCTCCAAGCAAGGAAGAAGGAATGCCACAACCAACTTGTGGACATACAATCCATGCAAGACATGTATAAAAATGGAAGCAAGTTGGATATTTTAAGTAAGATTGATGGAAAGGTTGAAGAGCTTCTAAGTGGAAGATTCATATTTATATTCGGGGCATCACGGGATTGGGGTACAGAACAGTATGATGTAGTGAGGATCTGAGTGCGCACAAGCAGGGGAATGATTGAACTGATGTTGCACATAATGATGTTGTGATCTATGATGATTGTGTGAAGACAGAAGAGAAAAATGTAGAATATGCGCAAGTGTGGGAGGATTGAATGAGAGTATTGCAAACAACAAGCAGATACTCACAGATGTTTTAAAGGAATAAGTGTAGAGACAGAACTGAGGTATATCAAAATATGTGCAAAATTTCAACTGATGCATGGAGGATGAATTGAAGTGTGCGAAGCAAAGCATCCCATCAAATGCACGAGGATAGAACAACATCAGAATCTAGTATGTGCGTCATGATGAGGATGATCTAAGGCAAGTGCATTAAAACAAAAGGACAGACCTTATGATGCACATCATGCCATAGATTATCTGAAATACTAGAGCACTTAAACTAAACGGACAAATCTAAGTAAGTGCGCAGTTCCATCTGATACCAGTGCACAAACTCATATCAGTAAGCTATCAATTGAAGCATAATATCGGTTGGTTAGTGCAATTGCACAGTAGAAAAATGACACAATTAATAAGTGGCACAGACTGTAGCAGATGAAGTAGCACACAAAATATGAAGTAAGTCATCAGCAGAAGTGAATAATTGAATGGAATGAGAAGTCAAGTGATGTATGCAGATAAGTGACAGCAATATGACTGCATACAGAGTGTGCGCACAACAAAATGAACAACCGAAGATAATAAGTCTGCGCAAGTTGGAACTTTACTAGGAACAGTGCAAGGAATAGGAGGTCCTATCCTCCTTCCAATTGGCACAAGAGAACATAGGGAGTTGGTGCTTCCTTCAGCTTAGTTCCTGTAAAACCAGGGGTTCGGTGCTTCCTTCCAGTTGGTGCTGGTAACAAGAAGTCGATGCTTCCTTGAATGTAATATTTTCATTATAAAAGATAATTCTGTGGTTTTATCCCATTTGGGTTTCCACATCAAAATCTTGTGTGTTCTATGTTCTTTGTCTTGGTGCATATATCAATGAATGATTTTGTCTATATTGGATGCATAGACTAATATGTTAAAGAAGGTCAAAATTGTTGATAACTGCACTAATATTGATTCACCCCCCCTCTCAGTATTAAATCAATTCCAATTGTCTATTCTACCCACCTTCCACTAGTGGACATGATGGTTCAATTGGGCCAGATACTTGTGGTATGCGTAGGTTGGTTTCTGCATGGTATCCTGTCTGGTGCTCTCCTGAAAAATGACGCGCTTCATCCGATGGAGAATTATGTCCTAGATAGGGTCTATTGTGCTAAATATAAATGTGTCAATGAACTATCTACTTACCTTCTCCCAGTTTCTTCTCTGTCTCCTACGCTCCTACTAGAAATACTTACTACACGGTATGATTTCCAAGGTATGGATGAACCTATGTACTCACTATCTACACGGGATTCTTTTCATTGTACACATTTGTTCGCAGTACTCCAAATTCTCCTTGTGGTCCTCAATACCCTTAAACCTCTTCGTTAGGTCTAGGTTCATGGTAGGATTAAACCTCACTTTTAAGCATATCTCAACATGTTCCCAGCTACATAGGTCCTCTTTGTCTATCACCCACTGTTATGGAGGTGTCCCCCTAATTACTACGTTCATCTCTTTGACACTTTGGGATTTCGGTACTCATTCTTCCATATGGCCTAGAAAGGTGTCCACCAATCCTATTCCATTGAATTTTGGTGGATAAAGCAGCTTTGACATGATCCAATGCATCGAATCAATGACCAAGGTGCATCTCCATGAGGACAATTATAACCAATTCTACCATCGATCCAACATGTCCTGGGAATTTGTATCAAAGGAGCAGACACTACACCAACTTATTTATCCATCCATAATGGTGTTCACATAATCCTCCATTCATCCTGTCACATTGTAGATATTCTCTATCTCAATACTACTTGTATCATCCTTAAGGGGTTCTATATAGTGCACTCCCTCCATAACATCGAGTGGGGCCACCACCTGCAGCTCCTCGATCTTGTTGAATGACATGCACTGCTACTTCATATTCAAAATGAAAGTGTTGTCAAATGTCCAATCGATCCCTAACAACGTTGGATAGGGATCGGTGTATTCCAATATTTCTATGAATTCAAAATATATGATTGTCTTTATCCCATCAATGTCCACCTCCACATTTTTCAATGTACAGATGGGATAGATTTTATAATAGTAGGGTCCCAGATCTCATACAGGAAAATTTTGAACAAGAAGATATAAATATTGAATAATTGTCTTTGGCAGGGATCCATGATCAAATATTAAAGACACTACATAAGAATGTATGAGGAAAAATACTTCTCGTTTTGTCAAAAACCAGTTACCTTTCTCCCAAGACATTTGCAACAATTATGCAGAGACATGGTTTTGGTTGCAAAGGTCATAAAAAGAAGAAATCCAGAGTTAAGTGTGGAAAATATTATGGTTGTAGAGATTACTCTAAAAAGAATACCTATTATAAGAATTCCTATAGATGGAATCCTAGACAGAAAAATCCAAGGAAAACTTATTTCAGGAAAAGAAAAGTCCCAAAGAAAATATTAGATAGGTGTTTCATTTGTAACAAGCCTGGTCATTGGGATGATAAATGTACATTAAAAGGGAAGACAAGGATACATAAAAAAATGATGGATATTTTCACTACTTGTTATGATCCAACAGAATGGGATCTATGTTCTTCTCCTCAATCTAAAGTATAATACTTCTCTGTCACGGATGAAGAATTCCAAGCATTACAGGTAGAATATCAAGGTACAAGCCTAAGCTAATCTTGGTAGAATTAGGAAATATGTCTTTTAAAGGCCTGGATGATAAATTAGTCATTCTCGTGACAATTAAAGATGGAGGATAAAAGGAATATAAATTTTATGCGCATATAGACACAAAAGCAATGTCATCTTTTGCTAAGAGAGTCGTAATTCTAGAATACTATTGGAAGCCAATAACTTTACATTTTAGAGCCATCAATGGCTCTAGAGGAGCAATCCAAGGAATATCTCTTGATTTTCCTATTTTGATAGGTAGTGAAAAGACCACATTTAATCTCTATTTCCTAGATACAAAATCATACATGTTATTGGGACAAGACCTTGTAAATAGACACAAGCCTTTCATTATAGGCAAAGAAAATATAACTATACAAGTTGGATTAGTTTCAGTCACACTTCTAGCTTTAAATTAGTATGTGTCTAAGGTCCCTAGCATGGTAGCTGTCAAATTATATATGTGTCACGGGTGGATATAGATTACTAGAGAAAGATTCAAATAGAATTTACTAAACATTGACAAGCAAATAGAAGAAATATGAAGAAAATATTAAGTAGAACACAAGAGAAAAACAACATTATTGTTTTTCTCTTCCATTACATTATTGTTCAACAACATGTGTACAATATACAGATGCTTTGAAGAGACAAAATAGATAGGATTAGTGGTGAGTTGAGTAGCTCACATTAATGCTAGGCTTAGTGGAGTAATTCCCCCAATCTATGACATCGTGCCAACTGTAAATCTTGTATTGGGCCATAATGAGGTCCAATGAACTTATGAGGACCAGGAGGAAGTTAGGCAAGTCAATAAATGTGGATGGAATCATTGTGAGGTAGAATTAGGTGTTTTAGGGCTTTGTTAGTGGCCATTAATGAGCAATTTGATCATTTATGGTGCATAAGCACCCTTGGTCCAACCTTATCCCATAAAACATGGAAGTGGTGCACCTAACTCATTAAATGCATTAAGTATGGTGCCTTTGACTCCCTAGAATAAGGAAATGGGCACACTTGTGGAAAAAATTGGCTATAATGACAAACCACTAATCTAATATGTGAACAAACCCCCTAGACTAGGCACTATGAATCCAAACAATGGAACAACTTACATTATACACTTGGAACCTTATGCAAGGATTATTAACCAAGGTCTAGATGGGAATTATGTTTCAACACCCCCCCTTAAGAAAAAATGGTTGTGAGAAAATAAAATTATTATGAGTGCCCAAGCAACAAAGGATTATGGTCACCCTTTACATTATTCATCCATGTAAGTGAGGAAAGAGGCAAAACCACATGGGGAAAATCCTCCCTCTATAATGGACATGAAAGACACCAAAAATAAACTACTCCAAAAAACAAGTAGGTGTGAACTTGTTCATATGTCTAAAGGAACCTTATTTTTGGGAAGAATAGGAATGTGCTCAACTAGATCGTGTACATGTATAGCTGCATGATGGAAACTGGAACCATCATTAGAGCCACTGAGTAACACTGATAGTAGAGAAAAAGCTGCTCTCCATACTTGATTTTGAACCAACTAGGGTGCCAGGTCCAAAAGAGACTTGATATGCTTGATAATAAGTGACCCCAAGTGAATCATAATGCTCCTGACGCATCAACATCAAACCAAGAGAGTTGTAATCAAATCCAAGAAAGAGGAACAAGAGTACCACAATGTGATGGCTAAGGATTCTCCATCTTCAAGTGAACTTGAAGAAATTCCACTAGTCATGGTGTAGGAATACATAGGAAGAAAAAGGGTGTGAAGTAATGAGAGATACTCACTTGAATTCTAAACTTCTCCTTGACCATCTTTCGAACCAACACTCTCATATGAAGAAAGAACCTCTTCTAGACAAGGCTCACTATGATCACCAATCAAAAACCCATATTCAACATTCGTAATTGAAGACATAGAGGATAAAGAAGTGGAATAGAGAAACATATCTTCAACAATATTGATGTAAGTAGCTCATATTTTAGCTTCATGAAAAATAGCTTCTTGAAAAACAAAGGAAGCCACAGAGGAAGAAATTTGAGCTAGATCATTTGTTGAATTTGTATCTTCCTCTTCTTCTTCAATTTGAACAACTTCTTGAGAAATGAATGAGGCCGAGACCTTTGGAGGGAGAACAAATGAGGAGGTGTGAATTTTCCTTCTCTCCATATAGCTAATATATTTTTCTGCATGATAAGAGATTTATCTAGATTTATCCAAAGCTCAAATGAATACTCAACAGGATCAATGAGATAATGCATTCTAGGCAGTATAGCTAGATACATAGTTCCATATGCTCTATCACAGTCATTGAGCCAATCACATTTCTATTCGTAAGATTCTGGCTTGCTCATAGCACCAATGGACACATAAAAGAGACATTTTCTCTTGAGATATGCACACATCTTTTCTTTCCACTCTAAATAGTTGAATGGAGATAGGAGAGGAACAACTTTCAAATCCATAATGAAGTTGTTGTAGGCACTTGCAAAACACACACTTGGAAATCTATTTTAGAAGCAAGACTAGGATCCCCTATGGTGCTCTGATACCATGTCAAATTCTATATGTGTCACAGGTGGATGTAGATTACTAGATCAAGCTTCGCTCAGAATTTACCAAACTCATGTGAATTTACCAAACTCATGTGAAAAAACTCATGTGGATTGATCTTCCATTACATTATTGTTCAACAACATGTGTACAATATATAGATGCTCTCAAGAGAACAAATCGATAGGCTTAGTGGTGAGTTGAGTAGCTCACATTAATGTTAGGATTAGTGGAGTAATTCCCCCAATCTATGACATTGTGCCAAGTGTAACTCTTGTATTGGGCCATAATGAGGTCCAATGAACTTATGAGGACTATGAGGAAGTTAGGAAAGTCAATAAATGTGGATGGAATCTGTTGATGTATATTTAACTTCGGAATGTATTTCACATATATGTATATTATATTCCTATAGAGATGTTATTATTCCTCTATATGGAAGTGTCATCATTTATATTGTAAGTGTCGTAACTTATACTTGATGGGTTATTAGACCACCTTGTTGGGGTCGGCCCTGTATAAGTCATGTGGGTCAAAGGGTTATTAGACCACCCTATTGGGGGTCGGCCATGTGGGTCAAAGGGTTATTAGACCACCCTAGTGGGGGTCGGCCCAGTCAGCATTATGTTAAGTGGTTAAGTTGAGGCCGACCTGGTTGAGTAAAGGTCAAGTCAAGTTAGTGTATAAATAGAGAGTGTCTCTCTCTCATTTTACACATTCTATTCTCTCACTCACACTTGGGAGAGTGGCACACTTGTGGATGAGGAGGCTCTGCTGCTAGGAGAAGACTATCTCTTGTATTTTGGCTGTATCATTGCTATATCTATCTCTGAGGAAGTTATTGGGGTTTTTCACCTTTATGGTTTTCCCCAAGCAAACTCTGTGTCTCTTGTGTGCATGCATTATTGTGTCCATGGTTGATATGCTATAGATTTGTTGTACATGTTGTTCTCTTAGTTAAGATCCTAGATTAGGTTGAAGTAAATTCTGAAAATTTAACATCGTATCAAAGCTAGCCTGAAAGAAGGCATGATATGGCATGTATGACACTTGTTGCACTTACGATGCTAAGGCTTGATATAGCAAAAACCAGTCATCGTAGCACTTTCACTATAAATCCATTTTGGAAAATTTTTCGGATCTAAAACTTTTACAGGTCGAAGATTAGATCCCCATGTACCTTGTGTCCAAAGGAAAACCTCTAATTCGTTTTACTTTGTGATTTATGATCTGTACAATATAGGGTTTCTACCTCTTCCAGATCTGAGTCAAAATCAGGTGACCTTGGGAAAAAGGTCATAACTTGGGCTAGGAAAATCCAAATGAAATTTCATAAAAAGTGACAAGTATTACACAGACTGTACTACATTAGGAAAAAATTTCAGAGGCTGAAGTTGAACTAGTGACACGTGGCACGCCGTACAAGTTCGCTCTCCTGTATTATCCCATAAACAGGTCACGTTGCGACACTTGGAATAAATACCTCTCAGAGAATCCAATTGAGGTCAGACCTGTCAGGATAGAAATATAACAGGTTGGTATATCTCAGGAAAAAGTTTCAGAGGCCGAAGTTGAACCAGTGACACGTGGCATGCCGTACAAGTTCGCTCTCCTGTATTATCCCATAAACAAGTCACATTGCGACACTTCGCATAACTCTCTCTCAGAGAATCCAATTGAGGTCAGACCTGTCGGGGATGGAATGATAACAGGTCGGGATATCTCAGAAAAATGTTTCAGACCTTGTGGATTGAAAAGTTCAGAGTTACACCAGAAACAACCAGGTACATATTTATATCAAAACAAAATTATTTTTTAGTACCTTCATTCATGGCTTCGGAATTTAGGGCTTTGGAGAAAGTTGAAATTTTTGTAATCGGAGACCATGGCTGGATGCTACTCATCAAAATCGAAATTTAGAGACCAAGATCAGATTTTTTGGTTGGGTAGAAGGTCGGGCTTGATCAAACCCCAGTTCGGGACTTTGATCGGAAAGATGGAAAATTAGGGCTTCTACAAAAATTGGAATTTTGGAAATCTGTGACCACGGCTGGAAGCTCCTCAGAAAAATCAAAGCTTAGAGTTTTGAATCAAATATTTTGGTTGGGTGAAGCTCCGGGAAACTCAAACCCTAATTCAGGGTCCTCCTAGTGAATCTAGAAATCTAAAAGGCAATTTTGAGGGGTGAAACTTTGCAGTTTTCAAATTCTGAATATACCAACTTGATCAGCTCATCAAGGCGCATATTTCTATCCTTTTGGAAGTTTGAAATTCAAAGTTTGAATTTTTGGGGTTTCTTTGACAAACCCTAATCCAGCTCCAGGTCCAGTTCTTGCAATTCAAGTGGATTGGGTTAATCCTAGAAGAAGATGGATTGGTCACCTGCATAAGTGAAGAAGTTCTTGTCTCAGAGGGAGATGAGGCTAAGGCCTTCCATAAGAAGATTACAAGCAATCTTGAAAGGTATGGCTTACAGGTATGTTTCATGGTTAAGTTTATCATATTTTTGTCTTCATATCATTACAGTACAATCTTCATTAATTACTGGACTTGTCGTATCACCTTAATAGAAGATATTCATTGATTAAAGTTTTGACACTTATGATTGTACTAATGCATTGTGATGTTGTACGAGGTTTATGTTGTTTTCTAACACAAAAGGTACACCAAGAAAGTCAAATCATGTTCTACTTCAAGAACATATGCTCATGCTGACATGAACACAAAGATTCAACCATTGTCATGGATCACATAGAAGATCTACTTTCGAGGTATGTATAACTTGGTTCTACAATGGTTAACTTATGAGACATGCAGGTTACTAGCACAAGTCACTGAAGAAAACCAGAAGACATTATGCGGGTATGTTAGACATAACTAGCTAGAATGCTAAGCCAGGTATGTTTTTCCTATATCAAGCTAGAATCCTACCTTGTGTTAGGATCTTATACTGTTGTGTTGTTGATAATGATTATTCATGAAGTCATAGGTTTGAATAATCATGGTTGTATGCATATTATATTTCTTACCATAAATGATGATATGACTAACCAGAAGAATCATGAAGATATAGGTTTGAATAATCACGGGTTTTATGCATATTATATCTCTTATCTTGATTGATGATTCAACTAACCAGAAGAGTCCTATTATCAAATAAGAATATGTATGAGTAAAAGAAGACTTACCTGAAACCTTGAATACTAATGTTTATTATCTGTGAATGATCATGAATATACATGTTTATGATTATTGTGTTTTGATAGTATTAAGATTATACTAATAAATGTGTGATTATGTATGAGACCTCAAGGATAACACAATGATGATACAAATAAGCATGCATAGTGATTAAGGATGGATGTAAGTTCAAGGATAGGTAATCCAGGAAGCAAAGATCAAGAGGGAGCACACTCTAGTTGTTCTTGCAAGAAAGCAAAGGAGCACACTTCAATAGTTTCTGCAAGGATGCAGATATTCAGAGGGACTTGACCACTTCTCAAAATCCACATAAGAATGGAGTTGCAGAAAAGAAGCAAAGACTGAGAGGGAGTCAACCCAACAAACAAACAAAGATAAGTATTTGAATTGTCATTACTTGCATATTTTATTGTTTAAATAATACTGTTCAATAATGTATATACTGATGTTCCTAGAATTAGGTTGTGTATTATGCATTGATGAACAGTATACTACTAATATGCATGGGTAAGTGGCCTATGGCACTGTACAACATTCCATTGATACTTATCTAGAATGAAACCTCTTTGCTGACATGTTGGGTGTTGTGCACACTCTTAACAATGTTCTGGTAGAGATTGGAAGGCATCTAGAAAGTTACGGGATATGGATAAATGTTGTATTGAAGCATTGGCTAAGATAATTGCATGACTGTATGACATATTTCTTTATGTGTAAGAATTTGTTCTGAAAACTATGAGATGTTTTCTAATCATACAATTTAACTTGTTGTGTAGGAAAGATCGTATGCCATCACCTACAAAAGAAGAACTACAACATTTGTTCAGCAACAAAATTATCTATTGAAGATATTGAAGTTCCTAGGATATGGGAAGAATGCCATGATCTGTCAATTATGAAGAATGATGTTTTGGATGTAGTCCCAAGACCTGAAGGGAAGTTTGTTATGAATTCCATATGGATCTATCAAGATCAAGCATGCTACAGATGGCAGCATAGAGAAATATAAAAGTGATGAAATAGAAGATACACCGGATGGATTTCAAGACAGCTTTCTTGAATGGTGTAGTTGAAGAAGAAGTGTATGTGGAGCAGCCACTTGGTTCTGAGACACATGACAGGGAGTCATATATGTGCAGAACTTGGGTATGATGCACCACTTTCTAGGTATGGAGGTGTGGCAGAGTGTAGATGGAATCTTCCTTGGACAAGGGAAGTATGCAATAGAGATCCTGAAGAGGTTCGGGATGATGGACTGCAAGGCTATGGCATTGAACCTGAAGCTTCTGTGTGATGCTTCATCTGAACCGGTTGATGTGACTATGTATCGTCAGATGATTGGGTCCTTGATGTACCTGACGAACATGAGACTAGATATTTGCTTTGCGGTGAACACATTGAGCCAGTTCCTGACAGATCCGAGGAGTGTTCACCTAGTTGCTGTAAAGCATATTCTGAGGTACCTGAAGGGTACAGTTGATTATGGGCTCAAATATGATGCGAATCAAAAGTTTAACCTGTAGGGTTATGTTGATTCAGATTGGGAAGGCAGTGCTGCAGATAAGAAGAGCACATCTGGATGATGCTTCAGTATGGGATCAGGTGTGATCTCTTGGTTTAGTAGGAAGCAGTCCTGCGTAGCACTGAGTACAACTGAGGCAGAGTATGTTGCAGCTTGTTCAGCTAGTTGTGAGGCAGTATGGCTATGGAAGCTACTATCTGAGTTATTTGATCTCCCATTGGATGCTACGGGTATTTTTTGCGATAAACAGAGTTGTGTGAAGCTGTCTGAGAACCCAGTGTTTCATGACAGGTCGAAACACATAGAGATCAAATATCACTATATCAGGGATATGGTGCAGAGAGGAGTTGTGAAGCTCCTGTACATTGTGATGGACGAGCAGATTGCAGATGTGCTAACGAAGCCACTAGCCAGGGTGAAGTTCGAGTACTTCAGGGAGAGGCTTGGCATTCTTCAGATTGATGACACTTCGAGGAAGAAGTGATGGACACATTTGCTGAAGCCATTCCAAGCATGTTGGAAGGAGAATCCTTCACATGGTTGTGGATGTAAGCACTGGATGATGAGCATCATGATGATGTTCTGCTTTCTGCTTTGTATGATCAGTTGGATCATTTATATGTATGTACGCATCATGTTGGATGCTGGATATGATCAGTTGGATCATTTATATGTATATGTATGTAGGCATCATGTTGGATGCTGGATATGATCAGTTGGATCATTTATATGTATGTATGAATCATGTTGGATGTTGGATATGATCGGTTGGATCATTTGCATGTATTTTGTATATGCATCATGTTGGATGCTTGGACCATGTATCTATATATGTATCAGGTGGATACATTGTATGATCAGGTGGATCATGTATGGTGATATGTATCATGTATTTGTATTTGTATCAGGTGGATCATGTATGATGATATGTATTAGGTAGATACTTGGTATGCATCAGGTAGATGCATTGTATGATCAGTATGATCATGGATGACGAGCTTCAGGATGTTGCTCCAGATGACATGCAGCAGGATGTTGCAGTGATGATGATTAGGATGATCATGTGTACATCAAGATGATGTATGGTGAGTATCAGGTTGATACTCTATGGCCATGGATCAGGTTGTACAGATGAGCATATAATTTGGCCCTGGGAGATTTGCAGATAGTCTTTCAAGGTTTTTCCTATGGCATGTAATCTGGCCCTGGGATATATGGGAAATGCTCTTTCAAGGTTTTTCTCTGGGAGGACATATAATTTGTCCCTGGGAGATCTGCAGATAGTCTTTCGAGGTTTTGCCTATGGCATATAATCTGGCCCTGGGATATTTGGCAGATGCTCTTTCGAGGTTTTGTCCTATGGCATATAATATGTCCCTGGGAGATCCGATAGGTTGGGTTGTGTGCCCGTAATAATTCCTGGGATGCTCTTGCGAGGTTTTGCCATGACCACATATAATCTGTCCCTGGGAGATCCTATAGGTAGAGTTGTGTGCTCGTAACAGCCTGGGATGCTCTTGCGAGGTTTTGTGGTGACCACATATAATCTGTCCTCGGGAGATCCTATAGGTAGAGCTGTGTGCTCGTAACATCCTGGGATGCTCTTGCGAGGTTTTTTGGTGAGGTCACATATAATATGGCCATGGGAGATCCTATAGGTAGAGCCGTGTGCTCGTAACATCCTGGGATGCTCTTTCGCGGTTTTGTGACGCACGTAATAAGTCCTGAGGATTCCACAGTATGGTTAGTGATGACAAAGACTTGCAGGTGGCGGGCCTACATCCAATATGAAAAAGGACTGGCTCTGTAGAACTTCCTATGATGAGTAGATTCAGATATTGATTGAGATAGCAACAGCAGTGACGATGATGATGTCTCAAGGACGATTATCCAGTGACGATGATCTAGAGAAGAAGACTTGTGCTAGAAGACCTGTGTCGAGAAATACCTTCCTAGTTAAGAGGGAGTGTTGATGTATATGTAACTTCAGAATGCATTTCACATATATGTATATTATATTCCTATAGAGATGTTATTATTCCTTTATACGGAAGTGTCATCATTTATATTGTAAGTGTCGTAACTTATACTTGATGGGTTATTAGACCACCTTGTTGGGGTCGGCCCTGTATAAGTCATGTGGGTCAAAGGGTTATTAGACCACCCTATTGGGGGTCGGCCATGTGGGTCAAAGGGTTATTAGACCAACCTAGTGGGGGTCGGCCTAGTTAGCATTATGTTAAGTGGTTAAGTTGAGGCCGACCTAGTTGAGTAAAGGTCAAGTCAAGTTAGTGTATAAATAGAGAGTGTCTCTCTCTCATTTTACACATTCTATTCTCTCACTCACACTTGGGAGAGTGGCACACTTGTGGAGGAGGAGGCTCTGCTGCTAGGAGAAGACTATCTCTTGTATTCTAGCTGTATCATTGCTCTATCTATCTCTGAGGAAGCTATTGGGGTTTTTCACCTTTATGGTTTTCCCCAAGTAAACTCTGTGTCTCTTGTGTGCTTGCATTATTGTGTCCATGGTTGATATGCTGTAGATTTGTTGTACATGTTGTTCTCTCAGTTAAGATCCTAGATCAGGTTGAAGTAAATTCTGAAAATTTAACAGAATCATTATGAGGGAGAATTAGGTAGTTTAGGGATTTGGTAGTGGCCATTAATGAGCAAATTGACCATTTATAGTGCATAAGCACCCTTGGTCCAACCTTATCCCATAAAATAGGGAATTGGTGCACCTTCCTCATTAAATGTATTAAGTAGGGTGCTTTTGATTCCCAATAATAAGCAAATAGGCACACTTGTGGACAAACTTGGCTATAATGACAAACCACTAGTCTAATATGTGGACAAACACCCTAGACTAGGCACTATGAAGCCAAACCATGGAACAAATTACATTAAACACTTGGAACATTATGCAAGGATTATTAACCAAGGTCTAGATGGGAATTATGTTCCAACAGTAGAAACGAAGATGAGATAGAAACATCTATAGAGAATATCATCAAGATAAAAAAGGTTATGAAGCATGCAGATCTCCATGGACAAGAAGAAGTTAAAGACGTTGTAGAAAAGATAAAAAAGGGATTGTGCATCAGATTATCCTGATGCTTTCTGGTCAAGGGAGTAATATTTTGTAGATCTCTCCTATAGAGAAGGGTATGATGGTATTCCCAGAAAAGAAGCAACAAACTCTATGTCTCCCATAGAACTTGAATATTGCAAGAATGAAAATGTTGAATTACTATAGAGGAAGCTAATAAAGGCAAGTAGGAGTCCATGGGCATGTCTTGAATTTTGTGTAAATAAGCACTTAGAGTAGAAAAGAGGTAATCCCAGAATTGTGATAAATTATATTGCCCTGAATGATGCCTTAATTCCAATCAAATATCCTTTTCCCAATAAAGAATTGTTATTTTCTAAGATTGCCAAAAATAATATCTTTAGAAAGTTTGATCTGAAGTCAGGATTTTGGAAGATAGGAGTAGTACCCAAAGATAAATTTAAGATTGGTTTTGTTGTGCCTCATTAACAATACCAGCAGTGGGTTATTCCATTTGGTATGAAAAATCCTCCATTGAAATTTCAAAAAAGGATGGAAAATTTGTTTAGAGACTTAGAATTCATTACTGTATATATAGATGATTTATTGGTTTGTTTTGTAGATACAAAGCAATATGTAAAGGATATGGATACATTATATAATAGGATCTACAAACATGAAATAGCTTTGTCCAAAACAAATATTGAATTTGCAAAATCTAGAATTGAGTATCTTGGTCTTATATTGTCACATGGAAAGGTTGAGATCCAAGATCATGTGTTGAAAGATTTGGTAGAGTTTCCAGATCAAATTCTAAATAAGACTCAATTGCAAATATTCCTAGGTTCTTTGAATTACATTAGGTATTTCTATGAGAAACAAGCTGCAGATGTTCATTTCCTGCAGGTTGGACTGAAAAAAAAAAAAATCCCATGCCTTGGAATGATAAAATGACTAAGGTTGTACAGATAATAAAGAAAAAGGTCCAAAATATCCCTCCTCTTGCTCTCCCAAAAGATAATTTTCCCTTTGTTCCTGAAAGATATGCATCTGGTGAAATATGGGTAGCAATATTATTGAAAAAACATCCCAAGAGAGAAGAAGTTTGCGTGTAAGGTTCTAGTTCATTCTTAGAGACACAACAAAAATATCCATCTTCCCATAAATAAATCCTAACAGTTAAACAAGGATCAAGTGCTTTAGGATATTTATGAAGCTTCTTCATTTTATAGTCAGAACTTATCTAAAACATATAAAATCCATGCTCTCTAATAGAATATTTCTTGAATAGGAAAATCATAGGATATCACATTGGAGCCTCTAGTTGGATGTGTTTGATTTCACCATAGAATACAAACCCGAGAAAGGAAATTGTCTAGCAGATTTGTTGGCTAGAGAAGTAAAGGATATAGCATAAAAGAGGACATAAGTATGTATGAAAATATTGACCATCGAAGTAGGTAGTTCATCATCAAGGAAGAGACGGTTTGAATTGGTTTCTGACCACTATGAAATTCAGTTTTGTCTAGGATGTCTTGCTGAAAGGATTAAGGAATATTTGGAGATACACATGAATCTAGAGAAATGGGAAAACCAAGCAAATCCTATTTCTACTGTAGATTATTTCAGGAAATCAAACAATTTATACACTGAAAGAATAGAGGAGAATGGGCCATGGGATTGATCCATATCGCAGTTGGCATTGTTGTCGAATGCTAACATCAGCTGTAACAAGTTTTCGACTTTGACAAGTTCCGAACTCGACATGAATGCGACACGCTCCACACAACAGTGACAAGATCCGCACTTCAACAATTTTGGTGACCTCAACAGTTTCACGACGTCGACATGCAACATCGCCTTGCAATTTGCGTAGCACCGACTTGCGACTTGCGACTTGCGACTATCGAACTTTGACAAACTATCTCTCTTTCTTCTAGTCGACTATAATGGTTGAACTTCCAAACCATTCTAACTTCTCTTGTAACTGAACGTAACAAGTAGGCACCCAAGCGTCTCGCCACTCTCTATATAAGCATGTAAAATATTTTAATATACAACTTAGAATCAATCTGGTTTTCAATAATAGAGATATCAGTTCGCATTCCTACATATTGTCTGTGCGTACGTGTTTATCTGTGTAGTGTATTCCTGCTTGCTCATTCTCTCCTTTATGCCTCCTCCATAACAGATCTGACTCATTCAATTGAACTTTTTTCCCCCTTGTGATTCTTGTCCCCGAGTGGATCATTGGTATTAGAGAAGATTCAGAACTTCGTCAGAGTGCACCAAGTTTGTTCATGCTTAAGTTTTGCGTAGACACTTCCATCGAAGTTACCTAACTTATGTTGGTACAAACTCGCTTGTAGACTCAACAATCCAAGCAGACACTACCTCTAGAGATGGTAGAAGAAACAGGTGAAAGACATGTAATCGACAAGACACAGCAGCTCATAGAGCAAGCGCTGGCTCAACAACGAACTGAGATGTTCGCCTAATTCAAAAATATTCTCACATTATTTGCTTCAACTTCAGGAGCATTTCCAACGAGAACTAAATCTAACAAAATCAACTCCTTCAAAGTGAAAATGAATTTGGACATACCGAATCTAGAATGCAAGATTGACGCGGAATTCGTTGACAATTGGGTACAACAATTGGAATCCTATTACTCTGTGAATCAACTCTAAGAACTCGACAAGATCACCATTGCATCCTTAAAGATGTCAACACCTGTGCACTGCTGGAGGGAGAACCTCTCGAAAAATATGGAGAAAATCGAAGACCCCATCGACACATGGGAGAAATTCATCGAATACATCCTAAAGGATTTTTACCCTCCCAAGAACCCAGAGCAGCAGTGTAAGAAATAGCAGCAGCTGAGGCAATGGAAAGACCAGTCCGCACAAAGCTACACCAATGAGTTATATCGACTGATAGCTAGACTTGGCATTCAATAAGAAGAAAAATTGCTTGTTCTGAAGTACGTTAGTGGATTATCCCAGTACATTTAGCAGGAGATGGATTTTCTGATTGTCAATACGTTGGCGGATGCATTCCACTATGCTAGCAAACTTGAAACCAAGCAGAATGGAAAAGCATGCTTCGTGACAAAGCCGACATCAAGACGACCACCTGACAAAAAGGCACCATCCGACTTCGACAAGTCAAAATATTCTCAGCCGACTCCACGAAATCTAGATCACAAAAAAAGCCTTTTCATAAAAAGGAATGTAGCAAGCAACCTACTGGGAAATGGTGCGATTAACATCATTCATCTTGGCATGATACGTCTGAATGCAAAGCTCAGAAGACATTTTTGGAAAAAGTGTTGACATCTGACGCGTTTGAAAAGACTGTGGTAGAATTTGATCCAGAAGCAACGACTCTTTTGACATCGACATTGACAACTCTAGAAGCCTCGATCATCGTCGACGAGGAAAAATGAGAGCACCTGTTCCATACACATATATGGGTTCAAAACAATCCATTGCATCTGATTGCGGAAAATGGGAGCCAAAATAACTTTGTTTCTGATCAAGAACTTGTGAAGAAACTAGGTCTTGTGACTACTCCGCATCCTCAGCTTTACAACATCGGTTGGATGAAGGATGTATAGGAGCTAAGGATCACCTGACAAGGCAAGCTCACCTACTTCATAAATACTTTTGAATATGAAGTACTATGCAATGTGGCACCACTCTCCATAGCTAACGCTCTGTTTGGGAAACCTTACCTATGGGATCTCCATGGAAGTTACCAGTCACGATCGTAGAAGGTGATTGTCAGAATTTGGAATCAACAATACAACATACCAGAACGATGACCTACACCAACAGTTGCAATGATATCTTCTAAACAGACAAATAAGCTCATCAATCATGTTCAAAATTTTGCATTGATTATGATAAAGCCGCAACATTCTAGGAAGACTACAGCAACTAGTCGAGTCACTGACCAATGTAGCTCCTGGCAAAGGTAGCAGATCGAAAATATTCTTGATGAGTACCAAAACCTATTCCAAGTTCCAGACTGAGTACCTCTACATTGCTAGGTAAAACACTCTATTGAAATTTCTCCTGGTTCTTCTTTTCCTAATACATCTGTCTACAGAAGATCCATTCTCGAAAATGAAGAGATTCGCAAAAAAATCCAAGATTTGATCGACAAAGGTCATATCCAACCCAAATCCTCCCCTTGTGAAAGTCTAGTCATCCTCATTCCAAACAAAGACAGGACTTGGTGCATGTGCATCGAATACAGGGCACTCAAAAAAATTTCGGTGAATAATTGGTACCCTCTTTCGTGGATAGAAGAGCTCATCGACTATCTGAAAGGTGCTAAATTATTTACTAAGCTCGACCTCAAGTTGGAATATCATCAGATTCCAATTGAGCCCTCAGATGTATGGAAAACTACTTTCAAGACAAAGGAAGGATTGTTTGAATGGTTAGTCATGCATTTCAGCTTAACCAATGCACCTACGACCTTCATGCGATACATGGATAACATTCTTTGACCTTTCATTGGAAAATGGGTCATTGTCTTTCTTCATGACATATAGCTTTCAGTCGATGGGAAGAACATGTCAGACAACTTCAATAAGTCCTCTACACTCTTTAGCAACATCAGCTCTACTTGAACATGGACAAGTGTGTAGTTGGGGTTTTCACCCCTGCTCGTGCAAAAAGGGAACCTACTAAGGGAAAGGGACTCTTAGTAGCAGGTTAAAGGGAAGTGATCAAAACTAAACTAATCATAAAAATAGTAAACAATCTGATCTAACATGTGCATGAGATTAAAAATAACTTAAAGCAATAAACAATAGATTTTCAAAGCAATGTAACAAAGAATTTTTAACTTTTTGTATTATGGGAAAGCAAGGGCTTGCAATAAAAATTTACCTCGGAAACGAGGCTGGTGAAGCTATGACAGCGTGTTCTGGAGCTCCTTTGGTTCCATACTCTCCCCCTCAATGCTTTTAGTGGTGGCTAAGATTTCTATCTTCTCAAGGGAGGCCAAAGCTCAAAGATGGATGGCTAAGGCTTGATAACATTTTAGCAGCATAAGGGTAGGGTAGTTGAGGGATCTATGACATGAGGGGCCTCCACCCCTTTTATAGACTTAGGTTAGGGTTTTAGGGATTTATTAGGGTTTTTACCCTATTCGCTCTTTTTTTATTTTTTGTTGAGTTTTATTCCCAATTATTTTGATTTTGACCCTCTTTTGGGGTTTTGGTATGTTTTTGAGGGAATTTTGAACATTTTGGTACCCATTTGGGTTTTCTGGGGTTTTGGAGGCTAGGTTTGTAGGAAATTTGGTCAACAGAGGTGTATGTCCAAAGGGATGAGCTGGAGAGTTCTTTTTTGGTGTTAACAGATTGCCCCCTAATGTGTGAGGGCAGGAGCTCATCGTATGGCCGATAGACATCATAAGTACTGTGATTTTCCTGGGTAACAAGCATTGGGATGGAGGAGAGCACGAACTGGTTGGAGACCTGAACATGAGGTCTGTATGGATTGCAAAGAACTAAAAATACATGTCTCATTGAGGAGTATCTCAACATATGGACGAGGAGGGAATACCCATGCTTGTTCTCAAAATATAATAATGAGGTCCAAAAGGGGACTTGAACAATACATGAAAAAATGTTGTGTACATCATACTGGTCTAGAGGGGATGCAGATCCGGGACATACTCATGGTTTGACCCTCGTTGATCTGGAGAACTGGTGTATGGAAATGACGACATCCATATAATCGCCAAATGCAGCCCAGATATTCATAGGAACATGCAACTAGGTGTTCTGAATTGAATCACCAATATGCTAAAGTCGAGGGATATCCGGGGTCTTCGATTGATAACCGAAGGGACCAATACCCTGGATGAATCTAAATGGTGCGATGAAGGTGTCGAATTTGAGCACGTGAGAAACAACCATTCGGAGAGGCGATGAGGAATCCTCTCAGGATGATCCGTAGGCACTCACCACTGATAGTGGTGAGTCCAAGGCACAGGGATCTCTGGGTCTATCCTATGGAATAGATGAGTTGGCATCGACAGAGGGAGACCAACAACTACCAAGGAAATGGTGTTTCCTTAGTAGGAGTGTGAGGTGCACAACCAAAAGGTGGCAGTACTGAAGGAGGGACTGATGTATTGTGGGGACAACTGAGGTCGTAAAATGTGGGAGAGGGGACTCAAACTTCCTTTGTTCAGATTATGATGGCATGGATGACCTGGCAGCACATGAAACTAATATTCAAGGGCAGGGATCATAGCTTGAACAGATCAGGGGTTGTGATTGCAAATGGGAGAGACTCGAGGGAGTAAAATGATGTATGGTATCAAGAAACTCTAAAGGTAGTATATCGCAGAATACTCTGAACAGATGCGACTAAATTAGGGAAACTGCCATAATAAGGTGGATGTGTATGTTGTGCTATGGTGCCGATAGGCACCATTGGGGCCTTCTTCATGGTTTAAGGATCTTGAAGAAGGGATAGAGGTGTGCTTATGAAATAGTATTGTCTTGTGGATTGAACGATCCCAGGACAGTTCATGCTTGGGGTTGCTTTCAATTTTAAGGAGTCTGAAAGCGACAAGAAGACTCTGAAATGGTGGATAGGTACCGTCTTGTATAATTGTATGAGCCCAGGATGGTAATTGCTCGTGGTTGCTTTAACTTTTAGAGAGTCTAAAAGTAGTAAGAGAACTCCAAGGGGGTTCTTTGTCGTGTGTTAGTCTCCAAATCCCGAAAAAGCGTAAAAGGATGCAATAAAGAAATCTTCTAGCCGGTGTGACTAGAGTATTCCTTTTTCATAATTAGTCTACAAGGCCTGGAAAAGGGGTAAACTTATACTAGGTAGACTCCCTTTCAGATACTTTTAGCGAGCATGAAAGGAAGCAAGATTGCTCGGCGATCTTTTCATTGTTTTAGGATTTAGAAAAGAGCTTAACGGAAACTCCCTAAGTGCCTTTTTCATAAAGGAATTGCTCAGCCCGAAAAAGGGATAAACTTATACTGAACAAAAGTCATGGCCAATCAAGGAGGAAGCGTTCAGGTAAGGGATGACTAGGGAGAGAATAAAAAGAGTTGGGGGGGGAATGCTGTTGGGTCCTCCTTGCGGGTTGGTGAATGGTAGCAAAACAATGTAAGAATTTCAGTATGGAAGGAGCGGAGGGCTCATGGATAGGTTGTGATGCATGGATTGGTAACATGTGATAACGGTCGATGTAGCATGCAAATCGAGGCGTCAAGGGATGAAAAGGATACTTGAGCTTGCTCGTCCCAGACAAATGGAGTGCGGGTGCAAAGCAAGCAAAGAAAGCTGTGGACTATCGTGGCCTATTCAGGAACAAAGCGGTGGGGAAAGTTGGCCCTCCCTTGTAGACTTTGTAACTAACGTATGGTGCGAGGTGGAGGTAGGTCCAAGATGGCTTGAACTTTTAAAGGGTCAACAGTTATCCCTTTCTATGAAATGATGAATCCTAACAACCAGCCTGCAGGAACAAAAAAGACACACTTGAGAGGGTTCAAGCAGATTTTGTATTTGCAGCAATGCAAGAAGACTTGCTGAAGGTCATTTAGGTGGTTAGAGCATTCTTTGGAGCAAGCGGTAAGGTCATCTAGGTAAACTAAGATGATATGAGTTAGGTCATGGAAGTAGAATGTCATGGCTCGTTGGAAAGTGGCACCCAAGTTCTTTAGACCAAATGGCATGACCCGGTAGGAGAAGGTGCCCCATGGGGTAGTGAACGCAGTTTTTTATTGGTCTTCCTTTCGGATATGTATTTAGTTGTATTCGGAGAAACCATCCATGAAGGAAAGGACTTCATGTAACACACAAGCGTCAATGATCTGGTCGATGAAGGGTGTGGGGAAGTTGTCTTTGGGAAATGCATGGTTGAGATCTTGAAAATCCGTGCAAACACAGAGAGTGCCCTGATTTTTATTGACAGGTACAAGGTTGGACACCCAGGTGGTGTAAGCGATGGGATAGATAAATCCATCTTTCCGTAGCTTCTCAATTTCAACTTTGACTACAGGGAGTTTAGACGGGTGAATGGGTCTTTGCTTCTGGAGAATAGGTGGTACCTCAGGCCATGTATCAATGTGGTGTTCAACAATGGTGGGATCCAATCCACGCATCTCGGTGTAAGACCAGGCAAAGACATCACGAAGCTCCTAAAAAAGCTTCTTGGATTTGTTAATTTCATATTCCGTACAAGCGACACTTAATGCTATGAGTTCAGGTGTACCAAGTGTAATGGAAATATCCACTTGTATGGTCAGTGATATATTGGCCATGTTTCCTTCCTCGAAGGCGTCAGGGGTGGGAATAGGGTTCTTAAACCAGTCGACCCTCTTTGGGAGAATGTCCTTTGTTTCAATTGCCAATTAGTTGGCTATGGTAGGGGTGGACTCACTAGGGATAAAATATGATCGATGGCGCATGCCATCCCATGGGTAGTCGGGTTCCGTAAGGGCTTCGAGGATTTCCTCGTCACTGCGGAAGTACTGGGTTGTCAAGTCAAACAGGGGGAGGGTAGATGTTGGAGGCACGTCATGCCTATCGACCGTAGAGATCATGTATATGGTATTGGTTTCTTCATAGGAGGAAGATGTTGTGGGATAAATTTCTTCAATGGTAGGAGGGGATGTTTCTAGGTCGACGTTATTCAGTTCGTAGAGGGATGCTCTGTAATCTGGGAGGTCGGGGAAGTGATGTGAGTAATGGGCGTAGATTCCGCAGATGGTGCAAGCGTGGTTAGTGCGTAATGCTTTGTTGTGCTGGTGAGCGGGGGGGTTTAATATGACTACGGGGATGTTGGGGTCATTGTCCAATGTCTGCATGTGTTTTTGGAGATTGGGCAACTGAGGACAGTTATGGGTGGCGTGGCCAATATAATCACACAGGGATCACTTAGGGGGTTCTCGCGGGGATGGTTGAGGTGCCACAGGTTTTCTCACTGGTGGGGCGATATAGTTTTGTGGGCCTCTGCCCCCATCATTTTTAAGTGGTGGTGGGGGAGGGTTTGTAACAGATGTGGATGCCGCGGCAGCGGGGTGGTTGGGTAGGTTCACAACACCGGGGGGTGGTCAGTTGGAAGTGCTGATAGGTTGAACAGCTTGGAGGACAACTTGAGGTGTTGGGGGAGGAGTAGGGGCGGGTAAATACCACATGGGTAGTCCTAGGGTTAAACCCGGGAGGTTCAAAGTGGCCATCACGGGGGTACTTATCACTCCAAATGGTGGGAATAAAAATGGGATCATATGGATTGGTGTTGCCCCAACGTGACTTGGTACCGATTGGTACCGAGTGGAGATTGTGCAGAGATCAGATAAATATGGTATCTTTACAGGGTGCAGAAGGGATTGGAATGTGGAGGTCATGGGTGATTCCAAGTATAACCCGAGTCCGACTGTGTAGACGAACGATGTAGGAGCATTGTGCACGGGTTGTTCAATCATGGGAAGAACATTATCACGAGCAGCGGGGGAATTGGGATCATAGTATGTTATTTGGTCTATTTTGACCACACATCCCTCATGGGGGAACATCATGATGCGTAAGACGGACAAAGCGACGGCCTTCATAGCATACATGTAACTATGACCAAGCAAGAGGTTGTAATCAAGTTGTGCATTAATAACCTCTATATCGATTAGGACCATTTTCCCCCCTAGCTGAATGGGAACGTTGGCCAAGAGGCCTTGGGGTTGAGCTGCACGTCCATCATAAGCTCTTAATGCAGTTGTTGATGGCTGTAGAGTGGGAGATACGAGCTTCTTCCAAATAAATGTCGACATGACGCAAGTGGAAACGCCTTCATCGATGATGCATCGATGAATGACAAGGTTCTGAACTGATACAGAAACCTGGAAAGCTAGTGTCGAAGGCAAACATGGTTTGGCTTGGTCTAAGTCGAATGCCATCAATTGTGAGTCATTAGGGTCTGTTGCATCGATGGTGGATAACAGTAATTTTCTCTGTACAGGGTAGTTCTTTAGGACTTCTAAGGCAGACATCACAGCGAGGGACTGCACTAGATCTTCTACAATATTATAATTTGATGTGGCATGAGCGTTAGGATTGTTATTGATCCGTCGTAGTGGGAAGCGAGGGGCTTTAGGGGCCCCATTGCATTGTGGTGGGGGTATGTGTAAGGGTTGATCTTTGGGAAGAGCGTTAGCAGCAGTATCAATGGAGGTGGTTTCGGGGTTGGGTCCGTATTGATTTCAATGCATTTGAAGATTGACGTCGGTTGATGACATCATGAGGAGATGGTGGGTACCCAAATCCGTTGGTTGGTTTGTCTTTGTAGCATATGTGATTTGCTGAGGTGGTTGTGCGGTTCCCTAGGGTGGAGCTGGTGGTTGGGTTGTTCCTTGCGTGGGCAAGGGATTTTGCACCACCATAGGAGGTGGCTAGGGGTTGGGTTGTGCGGGAGGAGCAGCTTGTCCTTAGCGTTGGGCGTCATCCGTCCAAAGTTGATGGGCATGATCTAAATGCAGACAATTGTGCATATGGCGGCCGTAGACCCCACATATGGAACAAGGATGATTCGTTCGTAGATTAGGATTCTTGCCCTGACGAGGTGGTCTATTAGGGTTGTGGTCAGGTGGGGCGGCTTTGTTGTTATTAGGGGGGTTTGGTTGTTGACCGCCTTGGTCCTGAGGTTGGGTATTCCTACGGTTCCGTCCTCTCCCCCTGTTCTGTTGGCCTTGTTGGTTGCATTGAGGAGGTTGGTTTTGTTGTGGGTGTTGTTGGGAATAAACTTTCTCTTGGGGGTTGGGAGGATTCTGTGGCTGAGCAAGTGATGGGGGGGTCTGCTACGGGTAGTAATCGGGATGTGCTTGAGGTTGAGCCAGTGCTGGTGGGGTCGGAGGTGGATGATAAAATGGAGAAGCTTGTGGTTGCGTAAGTGGGGCTTGCAGAGGGTAGTAAGCCGGCTGAACTTGCGGTTGTGCATGTGCGGGCGGAGCTGGGTGTTGATAAAAGGTGGATTGGCCTGCAGGAGGATTATAAGGTGAGTGTACATGGCCATAACACTATTGTGGGAATGATGTTCCATGAGTATAAGGAGGCCGAATGACCAGAGCGTATGATGTAGTTGCTCCAGAATGGGACATGGAATGCGAAAGATCGAGGCCTCTAGGAGTGGGCATAGCCATGTACGGTTAGGTGCATGATGATACATGCTCGATGATGCCGTCGACGACATGGGATGCTCTCGAGGGATCACTCCAGGAGGCATCGGCAGGAGGGGCGTCAGGTAGGATAGAGTATAGATAGCTCGATTGGGCGTAAATAAGATCAAATTCTTGGGATTTGAGGGTGGCTTCTTCCTCAAACTGAGGTCTCTCAAAATCCACATCCTTCGCGATGGTTGGTATGAGAGACGTTAGGAACCAATCTAAGAAAATACGGTCATCCAACTTGATCTTACATAAAGTACGTCGTTTACGCCACTCATGGATGTGGTCTGTGATGTGGGTGGCCGTATTTTGTCTACAAGATAAGAGGATCTTTACACCACATCGTAACAAATGGGTAGCTGGAATAATTGCAAGAAAGTGGAGGCAAGGGATGTGAATGTAAGGTGGGTCCCATGAGGTTGGTCAATATACCACTTAGCTGTAGCTCTAGTGAGGGTTCGTTGTACTAATCGGAGGCGAATGGAGTCATGCACGATGGAGTTGGAGGAACACCATAAGTGAAAAGACATGATATGATTTTGGGGGTCTTCTCCTCCCTTTCCCTTGAATTTGGGTATGTCTGAAGGGAGTTTGGTGGGCATAGGAGACCATGTAGGATCATGTTGTATCGGATAATTAGTAAACCTAGCAAAGTCAGGGAGGTTAAGACTGGCCATGAAAGGAAAACTAGCAGGAATATGTGTTGGGGGTGGCGGGGGGGTGTGTTTTCTATGGTGGTGATGGTGTGGCCACTGCCCCCAATGTGTGGGGCAACAGTATGGGCCGCAGTGGCAATGGTGGGGCTGCTGCGCCCAACGTGTGGGAAACGGTATGGGAAGTAACGAAAATGGTGAGGCCACTACCCCGATGTGTGGGGAAATGGTATGGGTAGTAGTGGTAATGGTGGGGCTACTGCCCCCGATGTGTGGGCCAACGGTGTGGGCCATAGCGGTAATGGTGGGGCCGCTACCCCTAGTTATGCTACTAGTCACTAGTGGATTTGTACTGGTCACCAATCCACTACCCATAAGAATGGATGTGGTGGCAGGGATGTTAGGTGTAGGGCCTATAGATGACATGATGAGGATGGACGTTGATGTGGTAGCCAGGTGAGTGGTGGGTCCTTCACTAACCATCCTGCTGAAAAAGATGTTGGATGTCATACCAGCTAAGGGGCTAGACAAAGCAATATATTTGTTGTACTTTGGTTCCGAATCGGATGTGGTATAAGGGGCGTCTGGTTCAGGTGAAGAGGCTCTACTTCTATGGCGAGGAGATCCAAGTAGATCGTACTGCGGGGGTTGGCCCCGTTGGCGTCGATACTGTCGCTAGGACTCAATGGTGGTGATGAGGGTAATTCGGGTGAGGATTGGTGAGTAAAAGGCTCAAAAATCCTAGTGCAACCATGTGTGCACAAGGAGAGTGTAAAAAAAGTCGGCACTTAGGCCAACACCAATGCTCAAAATGCTTGTTACAATAGTTGTGCTACAACAAATGGAGTGGCAAAAAAAAATGGTCAGAATACCAACAAACAGGGTTCCTAGCAAATGAAAAAAAAAGGTAAACTCACTAGATTCAGGGGAGGTAAGAGAGCATGAAAACACCTAAGTAAAAGGTATGCTGGCTCGAACTAGATGTATCGTCTGCAGGGTGATGAAATCCCAGTTAGACAATACGAACAATAGAACTAGAGGCTAATGTTATCCCCCTACTGGGAGGGACACTGGGTAGACAATCCTAGAAGAAAGGCTACTAAGATACCCCGTTCATGACACGTCTAGAAAGGTGAATCTGCGGCTCCAATCCTATCATCGTGTGGGCCTAAAAGGAACACCACACGCAGACAATGAGTAGGTATCCTTTGGTTACTTAATGGATTGCGGTATTCCACTCAGGCCTCCAGAACCAGTCTCACCACTTCGACACTCCTAAGGGAGAGGCCTTTCCGATAAATTAGTCGTAACCGTGCCAAAAAATACTAGAGTATTTTGGTACCCTAAAGGACAACCATTATGTTTCAAGTGTAAATGATAGAGGGGTGTTATTTGGATACCTATCCCCCCTGTCCTACCTAACTACAAAGTTGTTTTTGTGTTCCCCGAGTGTGGTTAAACGTTGGTTGAGTTAGTAGTTTTTTAGGGCTCACTTGAGTTAGGTGATAGAGTGTGTGCAATGATAATGTTGGAAGCTAACTAGCAAGTAAAAAATATGGCATTTAAATGCTAGAAAAATGGCATAATGCTGAAATTGATGGTTTTTGACACAGTGTGCATCGCGCGGTGCGGTGAGTTTTCTGTGGTCGGGGCCGCGAAAATAGCAAGGTGGCTAGCGGCGGGGGCTGCACAGGTGGCGGGGTGGTGAGCGGTGTCATCCGTGTGTAGAGTTCAGACCATGGGTAGGCTGGTGCAGACCATGGTATGGACCGCGGGGAGAGATAGGTAAGTAGCAGTTTAGATCCGCGTGTAGATGCTAGGAAGGGGCGGTGTACACCGTGGCCAAATGCAGGAAAGTTGCACTTTGGACTGCAACAACGGGCTAAAGAGCCGAGATGCAAGCCACGCAAAAATGTTGAACAGCTGCGGTGCTAGCCACAACTGTGAGGAAAAAAGAAGCGGTTTCTACACGGAAAACAATGCAAACTAGTTGCACCCAAACAAAAAAACTCACAGGCTTGTAAATAAGCAGATAAAACCAAAAAATAGAACTTTTAACAAATAAAAATGAAATCTAAGGGTTGTCAAAGAAGGGTTCAAACAGCGGAGTCGCCAAACTGTAGCTAGGGTTTTCAACCCTTCTCGTGCAAAAAGAGAACCTACTAAGGGAAAGGAACTCTTAGTAAACAATCTAATCTAACATGTGCATGAGATTAAAAATAACTTAAAGAAATAAACAATAGATTTTCAAAGCAATGTAACAAAGAATCTTTAACTTTTTGTATTATGAGCAAGCAAGGCCTTGCAATAAAATCTTACCTCAGAAACGAGGCTGGTGAAGCTTCGACAACGTGTTCTAGAGCTCCTTTGGTTCCGTACTCTCCTCCTCAATGCTTTTAGTGGTGGCTAAGATTTCTATCTTATCAAGGGATTCCAAAGCTCAAAGATGGATGGCTAAGGCTTGACAAAATTTTAGTAGCCTAAGGGTAGAGTAGTTGAGGGATCTATGACATGAGGGGCCTCCACCCCTTTTATAGACTTAGGTTAGGGTTTTAGGGCTTTTTTAGGGTTTTTGCCCTATTTTCTCTTTTTTTATTTTCTTTTGAGTTTTATTCCCAATTATTTTGATTTTGACCCTCTTTTGGGGTTTTGGTATGTTTTTGAGGGAATTTTATAATATTTTGGTACCCATTTGTGTTTTATGGGGTTTCGGAGGCTAGGTTGGTAGGAAATTTGGTCAACAGAGGTGTATGTCCAAAGGGATGAGATGGTGAGTACTTTTTTGGTGTTAACAAAGTGCTCCTTTGCAATGAACAACATCAAACATTTGGGGTTTGTAATTGACTCTATAGGCATTCACACCGACCCAAACAAAGTACAAATTCTCAAAGATTGGCCCATTCCTCACAGTGTTCAAGAACTAAGAATTTTTCTTGGTTTGGAAAATTATTATCAACGATTCATACTCGGCTTCAGTCACATAGCCTGGCCCTTGAATCAGTTGATGAGAGGAAGTGGGAAAACTATCTTCAAATGGACACCAACACAACAAGCAAATTTTGAACAGCTCAAGCACTGCACCAGTACTTGTGTTACCTTATTTGCATCAGCCCTTTGAGATTGATATGGATGCATCGGACTATTCCTTGGGTGCAATGATCACTCAATCTGGTCAACCATTCGCTTTTCATTCCAAAAATTTTAACGACACTCTTACAAGGTATTCAACATACGAAAAAGATCTGTATGCCATTGTGCAAGCTCTCAAGTAATGGAGGAATTACATTCTTGGCAAGGAAACAATCATCCTCACTGACCATAAGCCTCTTCAGTTCCCTTCGACCCATTAGAAACTACAAACAACTCGACAACTCAAGTGGATTAATTACCTGCAACAATTCCAATTGCTAATTAAGTATTGGAAAGGTAAAGCTAACGCCGCCGCCAATTGTCTAAGTCGTCCACCCATTACTCTACTTTTCACAGTGATGAGTATGCAGGGATATGACACCACTAATTGGACTCAGTTGTATTAGGAAGACATCGAATTTTCACCATTCTACTGACAACTTCATATTGACAAGTCATAGACCGTCGACTATTTCTTGAAATACACCTTTCTATACAAGCTTGGGCGACTTTGTGTACCAACATGTGAGCATCGACAGTAACTCATTTGTGATGCGCACTATAGAAATAATGCAGGACACTTCAGAGTAGAAAAGACACTTTTTATTATGCATAAGTATTTATTTTGGCCTACACTTAAAACCGACATCAACAAGTACATTCGATCTTGCGTGTTTTGTGCCATTACTAAACCTCCTAATCGACGACAGGGATTGTACACACCTTTTCCAGTTCCTAGTCGACCATGGGAATCTATTTCTATGGAATACTTGACAGGATATCCTACTACAAAACATCAACATGACGCAATCTTAGTAGTAGTTGACAGGTTTTCCAAGATGGCCATTCTCATTCCATGCAAGAAAACGACGACAACACTGCAGACCGCTCAGCTCTTCTTTGCACATGTTTGGAAAAAATTTGGTTTGCCAACAACCATCATTTCCAACCGAGATGCCAGATTCGTCAGCATCTTTTGGAAAACACTTTGGTAGCAAATCGACACAAGACTTTCATTGTCAACAACTTTCCATCCTCAGACAGACAGAAAGATGGAAGTTGTGAATTGCTTGGTCGTACAACTGCTTTTCATGTACAATAACAAGCATCAACGCACATGGGATGACCATATTCCATACATACAGCATAGTTACAATCATGCTCAGCAAATCTCTACGGGAAAGATTCCATTTGAGATTTGTTACGGATTTCAACCCTCAACGCCTATCGAGTTGATCAGCTCCTCGACACAGACAAACCACATCGATCACAACCAACGAGAAGTTGAAAAAGCATTGAATTTTTTAGAACAGATTTGCGACATCTAGCAACAAGCACAAGACATGTTGCAACGAGCAAACATGAAAGCCAAGACCCAACATGACAAGCATTGTATTCCTCATTCATTTCAAATTGGGGATAAGGTCTGGTTACATCTAAAGAAGGAACACTTCACTGGTCCATTCAAGAAGTTGAAACCTTTGTGATATGGTCCATACAATATTCTTCAGCAGATTGGCGAAAATGCTTTCCATCTCGACATTCCTGCATGCTTGGTCTACATCCATTCTATAACATGGATCTATTTCAAACATACCATGCACCACTATTGGAACAGAACAACTTGCAAACAACAGAACCTGATGACATCCATCCAAATGTTTAGTAGCCTCTTCCTTGCGACACCATTGTGGGACGACGAGTACGCCATACATGGATGAACACAATTCCCTTGTTTAAGGTTGCTAAAGTCGGACAGATCCCAGCACAAGGAAAATGGTACTCTGCGATTGAATTGACCGACAAGTTTCCTCACCTTCACGAGCAAACAATGGGGACCATTGTTTCTTAAGGAAGGAGGTTCGATCCATATCACAGTTGGAATTATTGTCGAATGCTAACATCAAATGCGACAAGTTGTCGACTTCGACACAACTTTTACAAGTTTTGAACTCAACATGACTGCGACACGCTCCGCACAACTACGACAAGCTCTGCACTTCGACAAGTTTAGCGACCCCAATAGTTTCACGACGTCGACATGCAGCATCTACTTGCGACTTGCGTAGCACCGACTTGCAACTGTGGAACTTCGATAGACTGTCTCTCTGTCTTCTAGTCGATTGCAACGGTTGAACTGCCGAACCGTTCTAAATTCTCTTGTAACTGAACGTAATGGGCAGGCACTCAAGCGTCTCAACACTCTCTATATATTCATGTAAACTATTGTAATATACAACTTAGAATCAATCTAGTTTTCAGTAATAGAGATAACAGTTCGCATTCTTTCATATTGTATGTGCGTACATGTTTATTTATGTAGTGTATTACTGCTTGCTTATTCTCTTCTTTATGCTACCTCCATAATAGAGCCGACTCATTCAGTCGAACTGTTGTCCCCCTCATGCTTCCTGGCCCCAAGTGGATCAAGGATACCAACGAATATCTATTCTATTTTGATCCCTGGTGGAATTACCATGACTATTGTTTCATCCATGAACATTTGAATGCCAAGAAGTCAGTATGGGTAGTCATGGAATGTTCTTTTGTTGTTCCATTTGATTGGTCTCCCTAGTTTAGTTTGTTTATGGAAAAAATGTGTCCCAGAAATATCAACTTGTCTTGTTACATTAAGAGTCAGTTTATTTACACTCTCTAGTTTGAATTGATCACAGTAAAATTTGGCAATCTATGGTTCGGATTTGATTTTAGGTATAATGTTTGTGGCCTTGAATTTGTAGCAAAAGATAAGTATGGGGAAAAATATTGGCAAATTAAAGGAAGGTACAAGGGAATCACTTCCATCCCTTCTAGAGAGTGTTAGAACAAATTAACCATCTAAACCTTAGTATATACAATTATTTTGCTTCCTGGTGGTTTGCTTCCTGGTGGTTTAGAACTATATTAGTTGGCTCCCTAGTGCTTATTTTGTCCACATTTTGATAGTTTATCCACTATAACTCCCTCTGTATGCCTTTACTCTGCTTTTATAAAGCTAAAGTGCCCATCTTTCTTTATCCTACTTTTATCCAACTTTTGTGAGTTAAGGAAGCCTTATTATGCTTTTCACTTGGATTACGATGAACTAGGAGTGCTAGGATGACTTGGGATAGTTTGCTACTTTTTTTGCACAACATATTCCTTCATTTTCTTTTGAAAAGACACCCACTAGTTGATTTTTTGTCACTCATGGACTACCTAGGCCCATTTAGCCAATTCATGACCATCTACTATGAGTTGGAGTTTGACACATGTCATAGATGGATATTTTGTCTATTCTAATCCTGCCACATGTGATTCATTCGAATTGCCTCCAGGGATCTCGATTTTTATCTATGAGATGTATTATATATTGTATTCATGTTATTGAATAATTGGATGTGAGAGTTTATTCCAATTGAATTCTATCTCATATGTTTCTAGCTCATTCTCCTTCTCTATTTTCTGCTAATCTCTATTTCAATTCTAAGTGAATATTATATTGGATTTAGATCCTTAGCTATAGAATTATTGCATGGCATCAAGGCCATATAATTTTGATAGAGAGTTACCTTCCAACATGGAAAATATTTCTTTCTCTAGATGGTTTTCCACTTTGCCACCTATGGCTCCCAAATTCCTGCTAGAAGATCTGATCCATGATTATGAGAGAGAGTGGTATAGAGATGATGGATGGATGGACCCATATGTCAATCGGATTGACCCATATGAAGAACATCCATATGATGTTGCTAGTACTAATTGAAATCTATGTATCTATGCAGAAGCAAAGTGGGCCATATTCATAATCCCTATAAATATTCCATTTGTCTCTGTGGGTTCACTATTCACTCCACTTTGTATATGTCATGTCTAGATGGCTGATAGTGGTTTCACCATTCTTTATCAAAATATTCCAAGGGCCGATTATCAAATTCCTTTGTGTTCTAAAATTTGTGTTGGCCAGTTATGAGAATCTCGAGTGTCACTTCCCCTCCCATCGATCCAACGCAAGGAAGGGAACATGACCAAAATTCGAGGCTTTTACAAAAAATCAGCCTCATTCATCATGCACAAATTCCATGTAAAAAGATAACACACATGTGCGTAGATGCAAATCAAAATAAACATGCACAACAGAATTAAACTATCCACATACATTTCACATGCATACATCATCATAATCATAACAGTCATTAGTTTAATACATTGTAGAATTAACACAAAAGAGAGAATACTTATCTTGATGTAATGTTGTCCTGAGCAACCAGCTATGCAACTACAATGTTCCACCCAACCATACGCAAACTGTGCTCATCAATCTCTCAGCAAAGTTTCCACCCCCAATATGGGCATGCTTCTACAAGGAATGGGAACCAACAAACTGATGCATAACAAAATGGACACCACATCTAAGCCAAGCCAGGTTTTATAAAGCCAATACTAAACCCTCTTCCATTCATGGATGCTTGCACTCAAACTCAAGCCAAAACAAGGGATACCCATAACTTGAACCACAACATCCTCACTTTCACACATAGCAAGCACATATGTTGGGAATAGCACAACGTTTTTAACTATGGGAATCACAAATCATGGTGTCCATGGATTTCCCAAATTGTGGCACCCAAAAATGAGTTGTGGGAAGGTAAATCAACCACAGGGAGAAAAAAAAAGTTCCCAATGGGTATGTGGCAATTCAGAGGGAAAAATCGACCTCTATGGGCCCCCAAATCATGACTCCCTTCCTCCCAGACATTTTTCATCACAAAAAACAACCTCCCGGCTATGGAAAATGAGGGTAAACTCAGGAAAAACGTGAGGGAAAATGCCTAGCTATCCCATAACTCGTAGGAGAGAAAAACTCATGCATGAAGAATGGATTGGGGATCAATTTCGTGGCTCTTTTATTTCCCAAGAAGCCAAACACATTTTCCAAAAATGGTGGCTTTCCCATACCCTAAATTGGACATCCATACCTCTCTGTTTCCCCAAAAATAACTATTTCAACCAACTCTTGGGAGAAATAAATGATTGGGTACAAAAGTCAACATGGGTAGTTGAAGGTTCATGGGTTCTCTCATTGACACTTGGCTTGAATTTATTGGCTCCAAGGGTTTGAATATTTCCCTCCCAAATCCTTGTAAAAATCATGCCCCCATACTCTTGTTGCATTGCATAACTAGTTGTGGGTATTTTATTAAAATGCATATTTACATGATATTTACGATTTCTATTGTTCCTGGCTAGCACGCAAACCATATGCATCAATTTTAACACTAAATATATGGTGGGCACATGGCCTTGAGATCCTCACCATGATTTTATAATGATATTATATCATTTACATTTAATGCGATGGGGTCAAAATTGGGATACTACAATCCCCCCCCCTTGGAATAACACCGTCCTCGTTGTTCTCTTTATTTTTAGCAAGGTTCCATGTACTTATTTTCAGGTGCAATTGCAATTCCTTTATCTCTCTTCATCGACATCCATTGTATATCCTTCCAATATTTATATTCTCATACTAATCCTTTTAGTACAACCACATGTCCATTGCATCCTTAAAATTCCTTCAAGGTCCTTGCATCTAGCAATACCTGTACTCAAACAATGAGTCAATTCACATGTCAAATTCATTCTCATAGGATTCATCTCTTAATAAGAGTTTCAAAACCGCATCTGAATCATATAAGCATGTATACTCACATTAAATAAAGAAGAATATGCAAAATAACCAAATACTTATCTTCATAAACATCTTCTTTTAGCTCCACAAGTATCTCGCTTTGACTTCAGACAACTATGGCACCCATAAGACCCGTCCCACCCAAAACAAGGATGGTACCTCTTCTCTACTACACACTTCCTCAAGTGTACCCACCCCTTCTAGTGCTCTTCAAGGTGCGCATCGAAAGGTAACCAAGTTTCTGCAATCCTTGGATCACCTGTGCATATGTATAAAACAAATGTTGAGCTAGCATGCTGGCTGCACCACAACATTCAAATAACCAATGCCAAGGCAGTACATTGATTGGTTTTATCAGGAATTCCATGAACCAGTATGCTAAGACATTTTTCCAACTGGGTTTATCAAGCATGCAACAACCATTTCCAAGCCAATGTCTCTATTGGGTTTATCAAGCAATAAAACAAAAGAATACAATTACATGGCTCCTTCTTCTATGCAAACCAGTCGTTCCCTCCAGGAAATCCATATGTAACTCACTTAAATGTCGGCTAGCATGCCCCCACAATACCCACTCACACAACACAAGGATGGTACCCCCTCTCTGCTACACAGTCCCTCAGGCATACCCATCCCTCCAGTGCTCTTCATTGTGAGCGTAGAAAGGTTACCAATGCCCATGAAAGCCTCTTGAGTACACATGCTCTTACTGGGTTTAATGACACTACGAAGAGAGAAGCACATGTAAGGCATTTTTGTAGGGTTTCTCAAACCCAAGCCACTCTTGACATTTCCTTTTCATTTCCAGCTTGAGCAGCCGACATCTACTCAACTAGCATATTTTCACCATCTCACCTGCATTACACACAAGCATGCAGTTCACATGAGATGTCATCATAATAATTTCAATTAGAGTTTCTCAAACATGTTTCATACAGAAACTAGATTTCCAAAACATGAGTTTATTCTCATCATGTTTAGCTGTTGTATGACATAACACATGGTCTTCCTGCAATGTGTCCTCCTGACACAATTCACTAACAATCAACCAATCAATGACATTAATAGTCAAATTCCAATCTGAATCTACATTTATGTCTCCGACATGAATTATATTTATTTAACCATGAGGCCATCCTCATATTTTTTGGATCCTGTAAGTGGTATCACTCTGTCCATTATGGTTTTACGCCTTCTACCATAACATGAACATACACCTACAACATGTCCTCAACCATTAGTAATTATTAGCAAAATTTCAAACCTGAAATTCACAATATGTTCTGTACATAATTAAGTTTCACAATCATGAGATTCTTCTCATACTTGTTGGCCTTTGCACATGGTAGATTCTAGTCTTTATTATGGACTTACCCACATTTCCATATCCAAGATAATTCTACCTATAATCCGAATTTTTCAATAAACCAACAATTTGTGAGTATCCATGCATATAATATTTTCATTGTAAATGGTACAACAATCACTTAAGTGATCTCAGAATTATAATACTCAATAATTCAAACACTATCAGTTGTTATTATATCAAAGACAAGGAAATACATTTACCGTATATGCATCATTATCACCATAAGGAACAACCACATTAACTATGCAATCAAGTAAAACTTTCAATGTGCATTATTACTCCATCATATCCATTCATGCAACTTTATCCTACCAAAAGAGTATTCTGGTAGCCAATCAGACATGACTACCTTCTTCATACAATTATTTCCGTTGCATCTATAGCAGCTCATGAAATGATCTCAGAATTGCTGATAATTCTATCATTCCAACTATTAGTGAATTGCAATGAAATATGTATCACAACTATGCATTCGCACGATGCATCTTAACATATGTACCCATGCGTATGCATGCACAATCACAATATTTACATAATGTTTTTAATGTACATTCACTCAATGCATCATTGCATTGATTTATGAACACCATAATGTTGTGTCATGCATTCCACCATGATGTTTTGGAAGGTCTAGCTAATGCATTGACACATCACCCAATCATCTCCCCAATCACTTGGTTTTAACTTATTTGGGTGCCTTCCTTCTCCACCCAAACAACACGTCAAGAGTTTTCTCACTCCTTGGTTGTTGTCATAGAGGTTTCATCCCAAATTAAAACCAAGAGGGAGTGCACGGGATACTTGTGTAGCACTATAGCATCACCATTCCAACCACATTATGGCCTTAACCATGAATATCTAATATGGAATTCACTACCTCAAAAGGAGAATAATTTCCCACTTGCTTTGGCTATTACACTCATAACCAACATACACACATGGCATGATATATTTGCATATTAATGCATTCAAACTTCTAAACAATTAGACAGGATAAGGATCCTTGTCCTTACTACCCTATACCTCACTTTCTGTGCTAGAAATTGTCCCTAGACTACAAAGGGTACAAGCTAGAACAATCTCAATAAAACTAAAAGAAAATGAATTTGTTTTTGTAATTTTTGTTTGAAGGAATCATTCACAACAAGGGGGAAATTAAATATCAAATACATACAATCACTAATCATAAATAAATCTTGAAAATCTGAGGTGTAAATATATAAAACATAGATATAAACCATAAGCATTCATTCAATAAGAATCTAGTTATGTCCACAAATTCATAAGCATTCACAAGATAAACAGTTTTATCCATAAATGAAATTATCAACCAGGTGGTTAAACAAACCATAAACATAAACCAGAAATAAGAGTCAATAGATGGCTTATATAATATATTCATATCAATCCTCAGTCTTCAAAAAACTTACATGAGAGTATACTGTATATGTTTAAGTGTAAACAACATTATCAATCCAAAATCCCTTCTCCTGAACAAAAACCAACCCTAATAATCTATCTTTCTCCTCCTTTTATAATTACAAGATATCAAAATGAAGTGGTTATACATCCACTTCTTTAGGTATCGAAACTCCTTAGCATTTACAAAGGCTATTATCAGATCCGGAACTCTAGGGTTGAATATGCCCAAAATAGCAAAATCTGGCAAATTTCTAGAAAAGGGGTCTCAAAGAACACTCCATATCTCTCGATCCAGGACACCTGTACGAAAAATGAGAGAGGTGTTTGTGAATGAGTCCATTATGGACAAAAACCTCTCTTGTTTTTTAAAAATTCTTCTCCAATCGATTTGAATGTGCACCGCAAGATGAAGACTAAAACAGGAAATTATTAAATGTTTTTAAACCCTAGAAAATAGGTCGTAAAGATCAATTCGAATCTTTCCAACCATGACACATTTTTCATCATATTTAAGCATTATGTTGTGATAGTTGGCACTTTGTCTGCCAGTCTTCTTCCAAGGATTGTAGTATGAAGCTTCAACAATGTTCACATTTTCAGTATCATTTGCAAAGCGTGCCAAAGCACGAACAACATAAACCTTGACTTCATCCCAAACTTCATTGGTGGTGAAATTATAAACTTGACACTTGTTATGATATAACTGAAAAATTCTTCGGGGTCTTCATTCATGACAAGTAATGCACTAAATTGGATGTGGGCTAGCCACGTTCTTCATTTATTTTGGGATTCCGGCAGCGCTTGTATCTATGCAATCTGGTAACTGTGTTGCGGGAATGTTATCATATGAAGCTTTTGCAAAATCTCAACATAGGAGTTAGGCTTTCAACATAGGAGTTAGGACAAATATTAATAAGTGTTTGAAAACTTAAAATGAAATGAAACATTTAATTAGCCAACATTTATAACATGGAATAAAAGTAAAATAAAATAACAAAACAATGCTCATGTAATAAAAATTGAAAAACCCAAAATAACTAAAACTTAAAAACAAAGAAAAATAAAAAGCAATAAGGAATGAAAAATTAAGAAAAAACTAAAAAGGGACTAGGTACAATTCCAATCCTAACATCTGGCTCTGACTGGTGGATGAAAGCCTCCTTGTGAGGTTTCAAGATCATGTAGACCTTGTTCCTTATTCATTGGGTGATGGAGTCATTTGTATCACGTTCCCAACCTATTCCAAAACTTGTAACCTTGCTCGTCTGACTATCAAAAACAAACTGAAATTGCTCACTCCAAACCATACTTGCTGAAAACAAATCTTCACAATGCAAAGTAAAATCATTGCTCAAGCAATGAACTTATTTATTTACACTGCCTACTCTAATCCACTGTGCTACTGCTTGATTAAGTAAAGTCATGCTTCCAATGAAGCCATGCAAGAAATTGATTAACTGGTGAAACTCTTGATCTGGATCGGACAAATGAAACAACCCATGGCATACAAAAGTGCATTTTGGAAAGACAGCAGAACCAACATTCATTTGACAATAATGATTTGACCTCTGTACTGCTCAAAGACTCCAAATAATCAGCAATAGGGTCATGAAATCCATATAAATACCTCTTCCTGATGTTCTTGTTGGACATTGAATTGTTTTTGCCCAGTTTTATAGCTGTTGCCAATCACATTTGTCTACAAAACTGAAAATTGATGTGGGCTACCTTCACTGATTTGTTTAATATATACTACAGATTCAGGTTTAAGAATGATAACAGAAAATGTGTTGAACTCTGGTAATAATTCTTGGAGCAATTTCTTCGACCAGTTATGCTCATATAATCCTTCCTTATCTCCTTCATTGTATTCCCGTTGCTCATATTCAAAACTATTACATGCTGATATATCAATCTGCTCCCTTTTATTTGCTTGTTGACTTTCTTCCCGTTGACCATTTTTTGATGAAAAAGAGAGCAAACTCACTTGTTTCTGTAGCTCCTTGATATGTTTTTGACCAAAGTTCAAAAGCATACAATCAAAGAGGTTATCATGAGCTAAGAATATTAACTCATTGTCTAAGTCAACAATAAGATGACAAGGGGAAGCAACCTTCTCTGAAACGGAAATGTCACCAATTTCTGCAAAATATTCCTCATGATATTCATCATAAACAAAATCATCCCTTTGCTCATAATTAGAAAAAGGCTGAGCTGCATATGTAAATTTATCTTGTTGGTATGCGTTATAAGCATGTACATTTGCATCTTTAATAATGGAAAATTCTTATTTAAAAATTTCAAGATCAAAAAAAGATTTTAGATCTGAAAATGATGCACAAGCATGCTGAAACAATTTCAAGCTCGGATAAGATTCATGTTGTCCATATACTTCTTCAGTTTCTTCTTTATCCAAAACATTTTCCAATATCTGGCAAGAGAGTTGTGCACATGCTCGAAGATTGCTCTCCACTTCCTTTGCATCCAAATCTACTTTTTTATGTCCATAAACTTGTTCTTGTTTCAAATCTTCATCTATGTTTTGAGCTACAAGCTTTCCACAACCTCGTAAATTGTCTTCAACTTCATTCTCTGCCTGTAAATAAAACCCTTGACCAAAACTTGAACAAATAAAACTCTGAAAGTGACCATAAGTCAAGAATGGCAGCTGATTTCTTATATCAATAGTAAGATGCTGAAGAGCAGCAAATTCTTCTTCATAACATGATAATCTCATAGCAGGAGCTAGTAAATTTCTACTATGATCAACTGAAAGTATATTATCATCTAAAAAGTCATCAAACTGATATGAAGAATCAACACAAGCGTCATTTATATCCTTGTTCATAGGAAAATCTTAAAATGATGAAGAAAATTGTCTTAAATCTAAATGATACCTACGTTCTTCTTCCTGTTCATAAGCTTGTATATCTTCAACATGAGCCTGATCTCGAAGCATTTTGCAAGCTCGGATGTTCTCCTCCACTCCTTTTTCATCCTCAAACAACTGTCTTAAAGATGACGATTTACTTTCTAAGAGGAAAAGGACAAGATCTGAATGTTGAGCCATAACACAATATACCATGGAAAGTCTTTCTGAAGGTCTGATCTCTGTAGGCATACTGACATAAAATCTTTGAAACCTCCAATTAAAATTAGTAATTGGCTCATCATTCTCCCTTTTCAAACCATAAAATTCGGAAAGAAATTGATCGTAAGATTTATTCTTACCCCAATACTTGAAGAAGACATCATGTAAATCTCCCCATGATATAATTGAATTAGCTTTTAAATTTCGAAACCAGAACCCAACATCTCCAGCTAAGGACTTGGAAAATATCCTCATGATGATATCCTCGTGTACAATCGCAAAATTGTCAATGAAATTGTGAAAAGATTCCAAGTGCTTTTTTGCTGTGACATGGTCTTCTCCAGTAAACAAAGGAAGATATTTGAAAAACTTGGGAGGGTAAGGATGAAGAGTAGATGACAACCTTAAAGGTTTAAAGCTTCTCTCTCTAATTCTAGACTAAAATTCAGTGGGCTAAGGGTGAGTTTCAACAGGATGATGGCAAGTTTCAGCAGTAATGATAGAAAGTAATGGATTAGCTTTATTCTCTACAAGATGACAAGAATAATCAGGTTCAAGAGCTATGGGTATATGTACATCATATTGCACATGTATTTCAAATGAAGGAATAGGATCAACATCAACAAAGCAAGAAGAATGCAGACTTTCTTCTTCCGAAGAGGCATATGTAACTGAAGGTTTATGATCATCGGAATAGACAAAATAAAAAATGATTCTTTTGACATGCAATGCGAAAGACATGAAAGAACTGATGAATAAGAACAAAACCTCATGGAGGAAACTAACAAGCTAATACCTAGTCTTTCCATTTGGCTTCTTCATTTTTATGTCAGCAAAATTCTCCTTCCAGTGGAATATTTAGTCGTGGAGTCGCCAGGAAAATGATTGCAGTCTATCTCTATGTCCTTCTCTTGTCTGCCATCAAGAGTCAGATCGGTGTTGTTGTGGTTCTTCCCGAGAAAGATAATCTTCACTTCCGTCTTCAACATTGCCAAAGATGTTTGTGCTAGAAATTGTCCCTAGACTACAAAGGGTACAAGCTAGAACAATCTCAAGAAAACTAAAAGAAAATGAATTTGTTTTTGTAATTTTTGTTTGAAGGAATCATTCATCAGAAGAGGGAAATTTAAATATCAAACACATGCAATCACTAATCATAAAGAAATCTTTAAAATATGAAGTGTAAAGATATAAAACATAGATATAAACCATAAGCATTCATTCAATAAGAATCTAGTTCTGTCCCCAAATTCATAAGCATTCACAAGATAAACACATTTATCCAAAAATGAAATTATCAACCAGGTGGTTAAACAAACCATAAACATAAACCAGAAATAAGAGTCAATAGATGGCTTATATAATATATTCAGATCAATCCCCAGTCTTCAAAAAACTTACATGAGAGTATACTGTATATGTTTAAGTGTAAACAACATTATCAGTCCAGAAGCCCTTCTCCTGAACAAAAACCAACCCTAATAATCTATCTTTCTCCTCCTTTTATAATTACAAGATATCAAAATGAAGTGGTTATACATCCACTTATTTAGGTATCGAAACTCCTTAGCAGTTACAAAGGTTGTTATCAGATCCAGAACTCTATGGTCGATTATGCCCAAAATAGCAAAATCTGGCGAATTTCTGGAAAATGGGTCTCAAAGAACCCTCCATATCTCTTGATCCGGGACACTAGTGCGAAAAATGAGATAGGTTTTTGTGAATGAGTCCAGTATGGACAAAAACCTCTCTTGGTTTTTAAAAATTCTTCTCCAATCGATTGGAATGTGCACCGCAAGATGAAGACTAAAACAGGAAATTATTAAATGTTTTTAAACCCTGGAAAATAGGCCATAAAGATCAATTCGAATCTTTCCAACCATGACACATTTTTCATCATCTTTAAGCATTATGTTGTGATAGCTGGAACTTTGTCTGTCAGTCTTCTTCCAAGGATTGTAGTATGAAGCTTCAATAATCTTCACATTTTCAGTATCATTTGCAAAGCATGCCAAAGCACGAACAGCATAAACCCTGACTTCATCCCAAAATTCATTGGTGGTGAAATTATAAACTTGACACTTGTTATGATATAACTAACAAATTATTTGGAGTCTTCATTCATGACAAGTAATGCACTAAATTGGATGTGGGCTAGCCATGTTCTTCATTGATTTTGGGATTCCGACAGTGCTTGTATATATGCAATCTAGTAACTATGTTGCGGGAATGTTATCATATGAAACTTTTGCAAAATATCAACATAGGAGTTAGGCTTTCAACATAGGAGTTAGGACAAATATTAATAAGTGTTTGAAAACTTAAAATGAAATGAAACATTTAATAAGCCAATATTTATAACATGAAATAAAAGTAAAATAAAGTAATAAAACAATGCTCATGTAATAAAAATTGAAAAACCCAAAATAACTAAAACTTAAAAACAAAGCAAAATAAAAAGCAATAAGGAATGAAAAATTAAGAAAAAACTAAAAAGGGACTAGGTACAATTCCAGTCCTAACACTCACCATACCCAGTGGGATATTAGTCACATAAAGCCATTCAACATCACATACATACCAATTTGATGATTAAATACGGGTCAAGGGATTCTTGCCCAATCCCCTTTTTTGTACTTATTCAATCAACATAAATAAACCATTACCTACATGGCTTCCATCAACATCTTTGATGTTACTTGATTAGTTTGTCTCCTACAAAGGATTACACCATCCTTCCACCAACCTCTTGACAGTAGATTTGTTGCCCCCAACCTTTCTTCATAAGGTTGTTGGTCACATGCAACAACATCATCAACATATTTAACCGTGCTTTTTTTTTCTTTGGTCCTACAACCAATGCCAACACCACTAATTATTAACAACCATAATAATTATCTAAAGTGGCTCATTGCATATGTAAAACTTCACTATTTTACTAACATGCAATATCATATACATGCACAAACACCTTCACGTGCACTATGTATTATCTATTAATGTTCCCACTAGTGCATAGTCTTTTCATCTATATGATCTCTTGCATTTTCAACATTCCTATGCCATAATTATCTATATATAAAACTCATAAAATATAAATGCAATAGCAAGAGAGGAGTTAAGGAATTATCCCTTTCCAATCCCTGATCATAGCATGGAATTCTTCTTCCACATCATAGCTAATCTAATTTTCATGGCCTCTCTACCAAGCGCACAAGGAATTATTAGCTATGATCTTCTCACCAAGAAGCAATTCAATTCATATACACATGCATAACATTCCTATTTGCTACTTTCCAAGCATGCAATTCTTATTTTATAAACATAAATAGTTTAAGGTGATAACTTTCCCTCTTTATCGACATTGCCTTATGGAGATTATTCTCCAATTTATGCTGCAACCATCTCAATAGCCCTATGTAGCTTTCCTTGATCATTGCACTATGTTCATAATGACTTGCTGCTCCAATTTCTTTGAGCGATTCTAGCCAAGTCCAACTTGAACTTTCTTGGACTCCCTTGCACTTATTAGCGCTACAATTTATTCAATTTCAAATCCATCAGGGGTCTTTTAAGCTCCATTATATTCCCTTGCACCTCATTCAACTATGATACTTCCTTTCATTTCTCATGGAAATATTTTCCAAAATTATGAACCTACTTGATTCACAAATGGGAATGCCTCATTCCCCAATTAGTAGCTTTTGCATGGCCACCATGTCACTATCATGAGCCACATGCCAAGTCCACATACTGGGATGTCTTATTCATATGTGTGACAACTTTTGGAAGAACGGAATTTCCTTACCCATTCTCATTACTTACTCATAAGTTACTGACTCATATCTTGTAACTTCTCTTATCATGCATGCACTTTCCCACAAGGATGATTCACCCATCATCTTTACAAGTTACATGTACTTTACCTGCTGGTATATTCCTCACATGCTAGACTAATCCATACCTTGTTGAGCATTCTCGTATGGAATAGAATATCCATATCCCATAATAAATATTTCCCATGACTTTTCCCTGCCATTCAAATTGCATATATTACTAACAATAATACATTGGATGTGTTCTTATCCAAGGCACCAGTGTCCATTATTGGTCCCTTTCACCCTCCAATGATTAGACATGGCTATTCATCCTTCATAAGGCATATTACAACCAATTACTCTTAATAAAGATTCCGCAATCCCTCTATGGATTTCATATTGCACATTCTGAGCATAGAGAATGCATTTCATACATTCTGGCTAAGGAACCATCACTTCCTTTTAATTCCCTTATTCCATCCCATGCTTTTAAAATACAATATGCAAGAAGGTAATCGTATCCACTCAACATATTTCCCACCTTGAGTCACTTTCACCTCAAGTACTCTTGCACCAACATATAAGGCCTTTCCAAAATTTTGATTGCTTTGGAGGTCACCCATAATGAGAATTTATTGTTCAATCAATCCTAGAGGCTTTGCTCTACCTGCTATTTGAAACAACTAGAAACATATTTCAAAATAAGAATAATTTTGTTTATTCTTCTTCATTTAGCATCATTACATTCTTAGAAATACACAAAAATAATATTTTTCATGTATTTTGGGGACTTGTACCCAAATTGACAATTTCTACTAAATTACAGAACCATCTGAATTACCCCATCAAGGTGCAAAATTTCCATTTCCATGAGTCCTGGAATCACCACAGAATTTTCTCACAATTAATGATGTCTCAAGGGGGTGACGAGGGTCAAGGGGGATTACCCCCTTGTGGCTTTGCAGGACGAGTTGAGGGCAGTTCTCTCATTTGTTTTCTTAAATCTTTCTATTTTGCGCAATCCAACGCATACGTTCAATGCTATTTTCCCACTTATGGCATGTTGGAACATAATTCCCATCTAGAACTTGGTTAATAATCCTTTCATAAGGTTCCAATTGTTTAATGTAAGTTGTTCCATGGTTTGGATTCATAGTGCCTAGTCTAGGGGGTTTGTCCACATATTAGACTAGTGGTTTTCCATAATAGCCAAGTTTGTCCAAAAGTGTGCCCATTTCCTTATTCTGGGGAATCAAAGAAACCCTATTTAATGCATTTAATGAGGTAGGTGCACCACTTCCCTGTTTTATGGGATAAGGTTGGACCAAGGGTGCTTATGCACTACAAATGGTCAAATTGGTCATTAATGGCCACTACCAAATCCCTAAACCACCTGATTCTCCCTCATAATGATTCCATCCACATTTATTGACTTGCCTAACTTCCTCATGGTCCTCATACGTTCATTAGACCTCATTATGGCCCAATACAGAAGTTACACTTGGCACAATGTCATAGATTGGGGGAATTACTCCACTAAGCCTAGCATTAATGTGAGCTACTCAACTTGCCACTAAATCTCTCGATTTTTCCTCCTAAGAGCATCTATATATTGTACTAGCTTTTTCTAAACAATGCATAATGGAAATAAATCTCTAGAGTGAATTTCTCTAGCTTTGTCTCAATATTCTTCTTCTCATATTTATTCTATCTCTTGAAATATTCTAAGTGAAGTTGTTATTGAATCTAGATCTATATATAAGTTTGTTTTGTCACATGTATCAGATCCTAGAGTTGTGATTGGTGTGCATTCCAAACTTTCACATGGTATCAGAGCTAGTATGGTTCAAAGCAATTTCCATATCCTTTCTTGAGTTTTTTTTGCAGGTCGTTGTCATCACCAAAAATGCTAAAGCTAAAGGAAAGCAAAAGATGAAGGAGAAGAAGTAGTCAGATGAAGAGAACTCAAGTTCAAGTGATGAGGATTCAAAAGTCAAGAAGATGAAGAGCAAGAAAGAGAAGCCGCAAAGGTTTTCATTATGAAAAATATTTTTTTATAAATGATATGGACATCATTACCAAGCTAATTGAAGAGCATAACCTTGATGTTCCAAATTTTGCAAGAAAAGACGAAGCCAAGCTCTCTTTGGAACAAGAACATTGTCTCCATGCTACCTGCCAAGGTAATAATTTGTATGATTTGGATGCTAGAGTTAAATCTCTTTCTGATGTCTCTATTTCTGATTCACGTTCTGATATATCATATTCAAAAACCTATATACCTTCCTTGGAAGAATCTCCATCTAGTTCACCAAAGTCTCCTCCCAATACTAGTCATTTTTCACTAGTTTTTGACATGCCTTCTGAAAGATATTTCCAAATCCATTCAGATCCTTCCCATTCTGATATGTAAGGTGATATGCAAGATTATATGTAGGTTATGACATCCTTCAAACCATTTTCCCAACCATTGGATTCCCAATAGACCATACAACCCCCAAGTTCTCCAGTTGGAAAATCTCACAATTTCACTGTTTCCAATACAATGTCACTTGTTTATGTTGTTTTTATGTCTTGCATATCATTGATTGGTTGGAAAACCATGTCATTAGCCATCATGGGAATATTGTTCCACGTGTCTAGACCTGATCTCACCACCTATGGTTCAATTTCAAGTCTCCAGACCCTTCAAGTTCGCTCAACTATCAGTGTGATCTAGTTGCACACTCTTTTCCTATTGTGGAGCCATTCGCTCATGGAGACACTATTCCTATGTTGTTTGTTGCTCCATATGAATCCTATTCTAATATTTCAGAGCCTCACAAGATGTATTGCAAAGTTAGGAAGGTGTTATATCAGTTTGGAAGGAAGATACATGGTTTGATTCGCCATATGGAAGCTACTCAAGAAGCTGATTTTGTTGAGTCTTTTGATGCTCTTTGGGAAAGAGTTTGCAAAGATATATTTTTCATTATTGATTATGTATTCAAATCAGAGTATGTATGCAGCAATAAGCATTCTTATGATTCTCCTCCATCATCAAATGATGAGTTTTAAGGGGCCTCTCAACATGTTTTCTGTCTACACAACATTGATGCATTGGTGCATGATCATGGCATCTGTAACGTCCCCTTCCATCAACACATGCAGGGAAGGAAAACATTAACAACACACCGGGGCTTTTGGCAGACTTAGCCCCAATATCCTTGCTTTCTCAAAAATTCATAACAATTAAACATTTCTGTGTGCAGCTTCAACTCAATAAAACACAGCGGAATAAACATACTAGCAAGCACACAAACAGTAATGCCTAACATATATATATATATGACAGCAGAGGATGATTTAGCATATAAAGACTCAATCTCGTTCCAATGCCATGCATAGATTCCAAATTAAGATAACTAATTCATTTTGTTAAACATGGACAATTTAACATATTGCAGAACACAAAATGCAAATAATTTATAATACATAGAACACTTATCTTGAAGATGAAGCTGTCCAAACAACTGGCTATGTGAGAGCAACGTTCCACCCAACCATAGATCTCTGTCCAGCCTATATTCTTTCAGCTGAGAGATCACCCCCGAGCTGGGCTGTGTATCCACTAAGGAGGAACTAGCTGGGCTCACTCACAACCATGGTTTCGGTCATTAGCTATGCTAAGCCAACACACCGTTGGGTTTATCAAGCATACGGATGACAAATGAGGAGGATTCTAAGCCAGTGAGCTCAACCACAAAGCTACAGGCATCTCAAATGAACTCAGCAGTCATGGCACCCACAATACCTACCGCACCCAACACAAGGAAGGTCCCCTTCTCTGCTGCACAGTCCCTCAGGCGTCCCTTCCCTCCAGTACTCTTCAGGGTGGGCATAGAAAGGTCCAGCTGCTAATTCCTTGAGATTCTAGCCTTCACTGGGTTTATCAAGCAAACCAAACCTCTGCTCAGTCATTCCCACTTGGATTTCTCACAGTTCTGTTATCCAATAACTCAATCCCGTCACTTCATTTCTGGGCTGTAAAAACTGGGTATTCCCATGGATTTCGGGGTAGCTAATGCTCCCAAATTCGCCCCAAGGTTCATACCAATGGATCCCCCATTAGATTTCACTGTCCAATACCAGATCTTGACGTTTTTGGCTTCCCAAAACGCGAGTTCTTTCAAAGTCGCGATTTCTGGTTTTGCTCTCTGCTGGCAATTCGTTTTTGGATGGAAAATGGTGCTGGTCACTTCCACAATGGAATGGGGATGAGGAAGAAGCAACATCCCTCAGGTAGAGTGACTTGTGGTACAAGAAAACAGAGCCCATACTCTGCCATACGAATTTCTGGGCTGCCCATGCTCCATTGAAGCCATGGACTGAAATCCTCAACCACTTCCTTACAACAGAATTAAATGTCATCAAGGAAAGTCAAATGGGTTCTCAAGGTGACATATGGCAGCCTATGGTTCAATCCCATAGCCCCCTCACCACTCCCTAGTGGATACACGTGGCCCCCTTCTCATTCGTTGCCTCCATAGCCAGTCTTGGAACTTTATATTGCATGAGGTTTATTTACATCCTATTACAATTGCCATGGCTTAAGAGCACATGGGCATCAAATATCAATGCTTGCCTTTTAAATCAAATTCGGGCTTTCACTAGCGGGGCCTTGGCCTTGAGCTCCACGCTAGGAAAACATACATTACATGTACACAATATTTACATGAAAGCCAATATTTCCTAAGGGTCAAAATGGGGTATTACAGCATCCACAACATCTTCACCAAGTATTTCACAAGGAAGTTGTTCATTCAACTCATTCAAGTGAATAACAAGTCCTTTTGAAGACATTTTGTTCATCTCTATTCCATTTCCATTCTCGAGGGAGTATTTTCCCCATGTGGTTTTTCCTCTTTCCTCATTTTACATGGACAAATAAAATTGTTGTAAAGGGTGACCATAAGCCTTTGTTGCTTGGGCCCTATTTTTGTTTCTCACTACCATTTTGGCTTAAGGGGGGTCTTGGAACATAATTCCCATATAGACCAGAGTTAATAATCCTTTCATAAGGTTCCAAGTATTTAATGTAAGTTTTTCCATGGTTTGGCTTCATAGTGCCTAGTCTAGGGGGGTTTTCCACATATTAGACTAGTGGTTTGCCATAATAACTAAGTTTTTCCACAAGTGTGCCCATTTCCTTATTCTGGGGAGTCAAAGGCACCCTATTTAATGCATTTAATGAGGCAGGTGCACTACTTCCCTATTTTATGGGATAATTTTGGACCAAGCGCGCTAATGCACTGAAAATGGTCAAATTGCTCATTAATGGCCACTACCAAAGCCCTAAACCACCTAATTCACCCTTATAATGATTCCATCCACATTTATTGACTTGCCTAACTTCCTCATGGTCCTCATAGGTTCATTGGACCTCATTATGGCCCAATACAAGAGTTACACTTGGCACAATGTCATATATTGGGGGAATTACTCCACTAAGCCTAGCATTAATGTGAGCTACTCAACTTGCCACTAAGTCTCTCAATTTTTCCTCCTGATAGAATCTATATATTGTACTAGCTTTTGCTCAACAATTCATAATGGAAACAAATCTCTAGAGTGAATTTCTCTAGTTTTGTCTCAATATTCTTCTTCTCATATTTCTGCTATCTCTTGAAATATTCTAAGTGAAGTTGTTATTGAATCGAGATCTATATCTAAGTTTGTTCTGCCACATGTATCGGAGCCTAGAGTTGTGATTGGTGTGCATTCCAAAATTTCACATGGCACCTCAGAATATCCCTAGGAAACTGCTGAAATTCTCTGTTTCAGCGGACTTTTCAATTTTCCTTCGATCGACACACTTATCACTTTGTCACCGATAAGAGCAATTTTCAGTTTTCCACCGACCTATTTCGGTGCAATTTTCATTTTTTTGTTGATCGACGTACTTTCAATTTCTCACCGATCGAAGAAATTTCCAATTTCTCACCAACCTATTTTGGTGCACTTTTCACTTTTCTGTCGATCGAGACACTTTTCACTTTTCTCCCAATCAACGCACTTTTCAATTTTCCGCCAATCGGCACACTTTTCAGTTTTTTGCCACCCTGTTTCGGCGTAATTTTAAATTTTCTGTTGATCAATGCACTTAGTATTTTTTCACCAAAATCCCTTTTTTGGAAACTTTTTTTATTTCTCACAGAAACGTACCAGCGAATTTTCCATTTTCTCTTCGATAGTTTCGACGCTTTTTCCAATTTTGCAATGACTTCATACTTAGACAAAAACTAAAAAAAATAGACTCAAAAACTTAGCAATTTTTCTTGATGATTAGTAGTGGTCTTACCTCTACAAACTGCTTGATTTGGTCCATACAGGCCCAATGTTGTAACCTATGCTCTGATACCACACTATCACGTCCCCTCCCATCGATCCAACATAAGGAAAAGAACATGACTAAAATTTAGGGCTTTTACAAAAACTCAACCTCATTCATCATGAACAAATTCCATGTAAATAGATAATAAAAAAATATGTGTGCAGATGCAAATCAAAATAAACATGCACAACGGAATTAAACAATCCACACACATTTCACATGCATAAATCAACATAATCATAACAATCATTAATTTAATACATTATAGAATTAACACAAAGAGAGAATACTTATCTTGATGTAATGTTGTCCTTAGAAACCAACTATGAAACTGCAACGTTCCACCCAACCATAGGCCAACTGTGCTCATCAATATCTCAGCACATTTGCCACCCCCGAGCTGGGCATGATTTCTACAAGGAATGGGAACCTACAAAATGTTGCACAACAAAATGGGCACCGCATCTAATCCAAGCCAGTCCATAGTTTTGTTTATCAAGCCAATTCTAAACCCTCTTCCATTCTTGGATGTTTGCACTCAAGCTCAAGCCAAAAAAAGGGATACCCATAAATTGAACCAGAACATTCTCTGTCACACACAACAATCACATATGTTGGGCATAGCACAATGTTTTTAAATATGGGATTCACAAATCATGGTGTCCATGGATTTCCCAAATCATGGCAGCCAAAAACAAATTGTGGGAAGGGAAATCGACCACAAGGAGGAAAAACAAGTTCCCAATAGGTATTCGGGCATTCAGAGGGAAAAAATGATCTCTATGGGCCCCCAAATCGTGACTCCCTTCCTCCCAAACATTTTGTAGCACAAAAAACAACCTCCCAGATGTGGAAAATGAGGGTAAACTCAGGAAAAACGTGAGGGAAAACGCCCAGCTAGCCCAGAACTTGTGCGAAAGAAAAACTCATGCATGAAGAATGGCTTGGGGAGCAATTTCATGGATATTTTCTTTCCCAAGAATCCAAACACGTTTTTCCAAAAATGGTGGCTTTCCCATACTCGAAATTGGACAACCATACCTCATGTCCCCAAATAATAATTATTTCAACCAACTCTTGGGAGAAATAAATGATTGGGTACAAAAGTCAACATGGGTAGTTGAAGGTTCATGGGTTCTCTCATTGACACTTGGCTTGAATTTATTGGCTCCAAGGGTTTGAATATTTCCCTCCCAAATCCTTGTAAATATCATTCCCCCATACTCTTGTTGCATTGTATCGCTAGTTGTGGGTATTTTATTAAAATGCATATTTACCTGATATTTATGATTTCTATTGTGCATGGCTAGCACGCAAACCATATGCATCAATTTTAACACTAAATCGATGGTGGGTCCTTAGCCTTCAGCTCCTCACCATGATTTTATAACGATATTACATCATTTACATTTTAATGCAATGGGGTCAAAATTGGGATATTACATTGGGTCCCCATATGTCAAAAGACCTTTAAGGGACGAGATAACATGTGGCAGTCCCCACATGCTCCAAATATCGTACTAACCTATTACTGGAGTCACTATTCATTATTTTTTGACTTACAATAACTGATTTATGTCTATTGAATACTGGATGTAATAACTATATAAGTAAGCTTAGTCTACTCATTTGAGCATTGGGGGTTGGAGTGAGTCATAGAGTCTGTGAGTTTTTTTTTGGAGCTTCCCTCTCTTTCAAGATTTGTGTCATTCTATAAGTGTTTGTAAAGTTTAGTTCTACATATGCTCTCACCTTTGTACTTTATGCAATCTCAATTGATCAGAAATAGGCTTAGACCATATTGGGAACATTGAGTCTGTAATACATTATCGCATGTGTATTCCCTCTACGTCGCACCAATTGTGATATTGGTAAATCAAAAACAAAGATATTGTAAGTCCAATATTATGTGTGTTGTATTTATGTCTGTATAATCTGGTGTGGGATTAGATCTTGATTTTGTGGTATATATATATATATCATCATGGTGTGTGACCTAAAGTTGCTAAGGTTGGTTAAAAACCCCAAAATCGAGAGGCATTTAATATGCTTCCTTATGTTACATGAACAAGTGATTACAATTGGTGAGGTTTTGTCTCTACACAATGCAATTTCATGTTGGGTTTTTGAGATAATATGAAGAAAAAAATATTCATGTTGCATCGAGTACTCTGTTTTCATCCTTTGAACCAAAAAGGTTATATCTAATATCATATTTTAATAAAAATTAAAGGAATAGAAAATTAGAAAAGAATCCACACCCATAGAAATAGTGGATGAAGAATGAATGAAAAAACAAATATTGACTTCACCATACTCAAAGGCTAATAGCTCTTATCGAATGAGATATTGGTTCTCATTGAATGGTGGATAGGGGATGTGGTTGCACTTGATTCCCTCTCCCATTGAGGTATGTATTTTCAATCTTGTTCCTTAAATGAAAATTTGGTGACTTGTGTAATTCCATTGTTGATTTATAGTTATTTTCAGACATTGATGATTACTACCTTATGATATAACATATATCGTAGAATAACTATACACTGAAAATATCAACCACATATGCAATAGGATCACATAAATATATCCAAGAACAAGAGACATAATATTTATCCAGCTGCATCCTTATCACTTTGTTGTAGTAGAGAGATAGATGAATTTATCGCTTGGTAAATTGCAAGTTCATGACTTTTACTTTATAGTGAATGAAGTGAAAGGACACATCCCTTTGTTGCTGGACGAAATGTCATTTCATAATAAATATTATTATTAATTCCTTTAATTAATATTTCTTTTGTTGGGCCGACTTGTGAGGATACCTCATGAAGCTATAAACACCAACAATCCCTCTTAGCTAGGGAGGTATCATTGTGCTGAAACAAATCTAGATATCGTATGATAAAATCAAATGCACAGTCCTAATTAATTAATTGCCTGGAAAACAAAATTTAACCCCATGGTTATGCAACTGCCTCCTCAACCCAAGGGATTGGTTGGGTTATGAACTTGTTCCAATGCTCAATTTTGTGGGGACATGACAATCCTCCCCACCCAAGATTTCTTGTCCTCAAGCAATTTCAAACTAGGATGTTGTAAGATGTGTTCTCCTTCCCAAGTAGCATCTTCACTAGGTATCCCTTCCCACTGCACCAAAAATTCCTTAAGGATTCTGCTCCTTAGCTTCTTTTCTCTAACATCAAGGATCCTTTCAGGGATTAGCACCAAATCTCCCTAATCAACAAGGGGTGGAAAGTCTTGTGAAACTTTTACTTGTTGCCCTACTGCTTTCTTCAAATAGTACACATGGAAAACATTGTGAATCCGGATGCCTGGAGGCAACTCTAGCTCATAAGCCACTTCACCAATATTTCTCAAAACTTGGTAGGGGCCATATAACCTTGGCTGCAACTTCTCATCCCCTTTAGACTTGAATGATGATTTTCTATAGGGCTGCAACCTCAAATATTCTACATCTCCCACTTGGAAGGATCGCTCAACTCTATGCTTGTCTGCATGTACTTTCTGCCAACTCTATGCTACCTGCAAGTTGTCCTTGAGAGTCTTGAGTATATATTGACTCTATTGGATCCAATCCTTTTATTTCTGTGTCTTACAATCACCAAATATCATATCATCAAAAGTAAGTGCATCATATCCATAAAGATATTTGAAAGGTGTCATACCAATCGAAAGATGGAAAGTAGTGTTATAAAAAAATTCTCCTAGATGGAGCCAAGTGGTCCATGACTTTTGTTGACCAGTGATATAGTTTCTTAGGTACCCTTCCAACCATTGGTTCAATCTCTTTGTTTTTCCATCAGTCTTTGGATGGTAGCTTGTGCTCATGTCCAAACTTGCTCCAACTAGCTTGAACAATTCTTGCCAAAAATTGCTACTAAACTTATTGTCCCTGTCACTGATGATGGACTTGGGTATTCCATGAAGTTTGAATACTTATTTGATGAAAATATCAGCCAATTCGATGGATGCAATATTAGTTGTGACAGAAAATAAATGTTCATATTTATTCAACCTATCAACCACAACAAAGATACTGTCTTTACCTTGGGTTTTGGGAAGCCCTATGATGAAATCCATTGAGATACTCTCCCATTTTTGCTCAGGAATGGGGAGTGGTTATAGGATCCCTGATGGATGATTATGCTCTACCTTATTTTTCTGGCATGCCACACATGATCTGATATATTCCATTACTTCTTTCTTCAGCTCCTTCCATGTGAAACTTTCCCTCACTCTCTTGTAAGTTTTCACAAATCCTGGATGCTCTGCCAAAGGCACATCATGGGCAACTTCAAGAATATTTTCCTTTAGTACGAATTCTGGAACTACGAAGATTATATCCTTATAATAAATTACATCATTAATAATATTATAAGCATCATCATGAATCAATCCATCAAATAAATCACAAGCAAACCGATTCTTGGTGTATTCTACTCCAAGTTGTATTTTCCAATCATCATGAAACTTCAGTAGTGCAAGTGTGGGTTTTCTATAAAGTGCATCAGCTACAATATTCATCTTACCCTTCTTATACTCAATCTCAAAATAAAATGCTTGGACCTTGCTTAACCACTTCTTTTTTCTATCATTCATCTCCTTTTGGGTCAAGAAGTGCCTCAAACTGTTGTGGTCAGTTTTGATGATAAACTTACCTCCCACCAAATATTGTCTCAACTTGACTAGCGCATGCATGATGGCTAGCATCTCTTTGTCATAAACTGAATACAAACTTTCATGTGGATGCAAATTTTTTCTCTCAAAGGCCAATGGATGTTTATTTTGCATTAAGGAAACCCTAATACCATTCCCTGAAGCATCACACTCAAGAACAAAAGGTTGAGAAAAATATGGAAGTGAAAGAACAGGACAAGTGCTCATTACCTCCTTCATTTTTTTGAACACTTTTTCAGATTATTCTGACCAATGGAAGGCTCCCTTCTTTGTGAGGTATGTCAAAGGATATGTCAGCTTGAACAACCCCTTGAAAAAATTCCGATACTAGGTGCATATCCCAATGAACCATCTCAGTTCAGTGAGACTTTTAGGACTAGGCCAATCTAGAATATCTTGAATATTTTCCATGTGAACCTTAACTCCATCTTGACCAATCACATGACCAAGATACAAAATCTCAGTCATTCCAAACTCACACTTGGTTAGCTTTGCATAAAAAGATTGATCAGCCAAGATTGTTAGTACTATATCCAAATGATGCAAGTGCTCCTCTCGAGTTCTACTATAGATCAAAATATCATCAAAGAAGACAAGTACAAACTTACGAAGCTGCTTGCTAAACACTCAGTTCATGCAAGATTGAAAAGTTGCAGATGCATTTGTTAGGACAAAATGCATAACCAAAAACTCAAAGTTCCCATGGTGGCACCGAAAAGGAATCTTCTGTATGTCCTCTTCCCTCATGCTGATTTGATGGTATCCAGATCGAAGATCAATCTTGGAAAAGTAGCTCATCAATACTTGTCCCCATGTACCTCATCCATAATCTCATCAATCCTTGGAATAGGATATATATTCTTGATAGTATTCTTGTTGAGAGATCTATAATCTATGCACATCCTCATGGTTCCATCCTTATTCTTCATAGGGACCACTGATGAGGCAAAAGGGCTTGAACTTGGTCTAATGAACCCCAAGTCAAGAATCTCCTTAATGGTTCACTCTATCTCATCCTTGAATCTTTTTGGGTGCTTGTAGGGATGCACCTTGATAGGAAAAGTTACTATCTCCAACTCAATCCTATGCTCCACTCCTCTATCTCGAGGCCTACCATGTGGAAGGTCCCCAAACACCTTCTTATGCTTATGGAGTAGATTTTGAATATATTTAGGATAATGAGCCACTTCGAATGAGTTTTCCTTTGTGGTGACTAGGCATTATGCAGCCCATTCAATGTCTCCATGCCTTAGAATGGATCTCATACTATGTGCACTTAACACTTGCTTGGGATAAGTATTGACTCCCTTCAACACCATCTATTTTCCATTTTCTCCCTTGAATACCATTTCAAGAACTTGGTAGTATATTGAATGCTTCCCAATGGAATGTAGCCATTGTACTCCCAAAACCATGTTAGTGTCAACCACATCAACAACATAAAATCTATTTGTAATGGTATCCTCTCCTACACAAATATGCAATTTAGGAATCCATCTACAACAATTCATAGTATGATTACCTGGGATGATAACAGTGAAGCCTCCAAATTTTTTAGTGTGTAGATTCCTTCTTTCAACCAGAGTTAAATAAATGAAGTTGTGTGTAGCTCCTCCATCCACCAACACAGTGACATATTGTCCTTGAACCACTCCTTTGAATCTAAGTGTATGGTAGAGAGGTAATCCTAAGATTACTGCAATCTTTTCCACCTCAGGATGAGGTGCTTCTTCTGTAGACTCATAGGCCACTTCTGCATCTATTGGGACTTCTCCTTCTTCTTCATCAGGTCCACTCTTTGAGTAGACCTCAATGCAGTGTGCCTTTCCTTTGGCACATCTATGTCTTGGAACCCAAGTCTCTTGACAAGTGAAGCACAGTTTATTTCTTCTCAACTCATCTCGATCCTTAGCATAGCTATCTTTTCTGAAATTTCTAGTAGGACTCTTCATTGGTGGCCTTTGATTCTTGAAGTGAGTAGGATGAAAATTACTTTGAGGAAATATGGTTTTTTGAAGAGAATCTTGCAAGTCTCTGGTTTTACTTAATGCATCTTGTAAGGTAGGGGGTCTATAGGCTTTCACCAATCCTTTCAAAGGTTCTAATAACCCTTCAATGAACAATAAGATCAGCCTTTCTTCTGAAATATCAGAGACCATCATAGCTAATTTTTGGAAATCAAAGATGTAGTCTTCAGGAGTTCCAGTTTGCTTCACACGTGCTGGTTCTATGAAGGTGATCTCTAGATCTTTTCTCTCAAACCTTTCAGCCAACCTTCTTGTGAACTCTTCATAGGTGGTCACTTGGTCATTCCCAAGAGTCTTTAGACCATGAAACCACAAGTCATTTGCTTCTCCATCTAATTTTAGAGTAGCCATATTGATGACATCTCTTTCAGCCATAGGATTCAACTAAAAATATGTGTCAAGTTTCTAAATCCAAGAGTTAGCAGTGCATTTTTGTGAACCATCAAAATAGGGTAAAGAAATATTACCAATGGAATTTCTGAGTTCATAGTTCTGATTTTGCATTATGAAGCCTCCTCTTGGATTGGACTTATATTGCATATCAAAGAAGTCCTTGAATGGTAACTCTCTTATGCATTCATCATTCAATGTAAGGTACTCACCATACTTGTCCTCCAATGAAGCAATACCTCCATTTCGAACCTCAGATTCTTCTCTTTGTTCTTCAGTAAACTTGGGCATAGTAGGTATGGAGTATGATGGTGATTCCATATTGAATTCATTAGGGTGATTGTGAGGCCCAGTCTTTGAGAAAATATGACCACTTCTACTCCTCCTCTCGCCACATGGGGTTCCATTGTTGCTTCCTTCCCCTAACTTGCTTCCTAGCTGTTGAGCTAAGAACTCTCTAGTCTCATTTCCACTCTGGACAACATTGAGTGAGATATATTGCAGCCCCTTCATCATAGTCTGAACCGAGTGTTTGATATAATTTTCATCATTGGGAAACATATTTGATTCCTCTTGTATTTTCCCTTCAGTAGAACTAATTTCTTCTTCCTCTTCTGCCAAAGGATATTTCTTCTTGTAGTCTAAATATATTCTTGGAATCATAGGAGCAATTAAAGAGAAGGTTCATAGGACCATGATCTAATACCATTGTAATGTACCAACTTGGGATTGTGGCACAAAAACTCTAGACTTCTCAAAATTGACTAAAACAATGACTGTGGAAGCTAAATGGACTGAGAATGGATTAAATCAAAGGATTGGGATGGATATGAAAATATGATGTGGAATGATACCTCTAAAAAATCTACTGATACCATTTATGTTTCAATAGCATCTCGTCTGAACTCTAATCCAATGCTCCTAGGGTTCTCAGCATATGCAGACTAGTATGGGTGGAAAATTGACTGGAGGATGGGGATGAATGTTTCAGACATAAGAGAGGATAAATATAATACAAAAAAAATCATTTAATCATAAAATATCATCTCATAAATTTAAATGAATATCTGGACAAGTCTTACAACAAAAATAGTAAAATTGCATTTCAGGACAACTCAACTAGTTCGAATTCTGGATTCCCAAAAAATGCTCAAAGGCTCACAAATTTCTGAAAAAATTGATGTATCGTGACATATGACATGTTATCTAACTACAAAAACAAGAATTACTTCATTTGGACTTATACTCACTGACTTATGAATCATACACTAAAAGCTAGTAAAATTCTAGCTAAATCTAGAAGGGGTAGAGAAATTGGAGAATAAAACGTATTTATGTAATTTGTATTGAATGGAATGATATAATAAAATTAAATCCTATGTTATTACATCATAAATAGGCCAATATTCCTCTCATAAAGTGATATAAATATCTCTCTTCAGGTACATAAGAAAATAGTTGTAGAAGCTCAAGAAGGCTTGAAGATTCAATCTCTGAACTGGATGATGATGCTTCTGAAAATCCAATTTGACTTGATAAGATTCAGTACCTGAAAATAAAATCAGTTAAAATGGTTGAATCCCATCATCCTCTCACAGAAAGCTGGGGCACATCTCCCATGCTTCACTAGGGGCACATCTCCCAAGTCTCAAATGCACAAATGCATTCAAACAATTTCTCATACTAACAAAATATGTGAATTCGGTGCTCATGGAATTATTTATAGATATTGATTGACTTGGAGATCAAGAGATCAAGTCTCCATGAGGAATGCGCCTTCCTTGAGTGGATGAGGAAATCTTGCTTTCCTTGATTTCCTTCTGCTTTGCTTTGCTTTGGATTTCCTTCTTTTTCCTCTTTTTATGACTTTCCTTATTTTCTGAACTTTCCTTCTTTTCAAAGTTTCCTGCTTTTCAAAATTTCCTCATTTTCATGTTTTATCCTGCTTTCTGATTTATGTTGTTTTTCCTGAAATATTCCTCTTTTCTCATTTTGACATCATTTTTGGACTCATGTGCTTTACTTGAACTTCTCCTCAAGTCACTCTCCAACCTTATCCACTAATGCACCTTAGTGGAGTATTTTCTCCATTTATTCAGCATAACAATGAAAATATTAATTGCACCAGTAATACTAAATGCACCATAAATATTTATTCCAAGTGGATGACAAACTATAGATAAAATTAAATGACACTCCTACTTAATTAGTTGCCTGGAATACAAAATTTAACCCCATGGTTATGCAATTGCCTCCTCAACCCAAGGGATTGGTTGGGTTAGGAACTTGTTCCAATGCTCAATTTTGTGGGAAGATGACACTCCCTTGTAGAGTATGCAATATGACCTCAAGCCTTATTCACACTTAGCCAAATCACATGACTAAGAAAGGCTATGCAAGCACCTTGAGCCATAATAACACCTAACCAAATCACATGGCTGAGAAAGGCTACGCCAGGGCCCTTCACCACTAGCCAAGTCACATGGCCATTTATTGTGAGTGAATGTGTCATTCTCTTTGGTCAAATCACCTGACCAATATGGTATAATGTCTGCACGATAATGCACCCTAGAGAAACATCAACATCAAATCCACCAAAGCCTTCCTCTTGATAATAAATCCTAGAGAATGTACAAGATCTGTAAATATGGGATACCTTCCCATTTATCACAAGATCCTGATATTTGATCCCTCTGTCATGAAATAAATATGTGCCTTGAATCCTCCTGAGTCATCTTAGGGATTTTTCTCTCCATCTAGTCATAGGATGCCTAAGAGATCTCCCCACTCTCTCACAGAGTTTCCAAGAGAAAGCACTAATATACCCACCCCATCAAAGGGTGTCTGGGAGAAGGCACTATTCCATCTTGAGTCATGAGTTGATGAGTGAGAAACTAGGGAATAATATCTCCATCCCACTCGGTGTCCAAGAGAAGGAAATTCCCCACTTTGAGCACTTAGGGACTAATCTCTCCACCCCACTTGGTGTCCGAGAGAAGGCACTGCCCCATTCTGAGTCGTCTTAGGGACTAATCTCTCCACCCCACTTGGTGTCTAAGAGAAGGCAATGCCCCATTCTGATTTTTCTCAGGGACTAATATCTCCACCCCACTTGGTGTCCGAGAGAAGGAATTGTCCCACTTGACCCACCCTTAGCTAAGTCACATGGATAATACTAGGGAAATGCTCAATGCTCAACCTCTAGGAGGATAGTGTGTGCAATTAAGGACTAATATTCCCACCCCGTCACATGATGTATAGAAGAAGGCACTGCCACACTCTAATTTTTTCACCCCTAACCAAGTCACATGGCTAATACTAGGGGATCACCTTCTTGATGCATCAGCACTAATCATCAAGTTCTAGTGTCCACACCCCGTAACAGGATGGCTGGGAGATGATACTACACTACCTATAGGCCATTTGAGCATCTTGCTTTCTCTGTATCTGAGCATCTTGCTCGTTCTGCATCTGAGGATCCTGCTTACTCTGCATCCGATCATCTTGATCCCTCTTCATAGAAGCCATCTTGTTGTCCTGGGATCTGAAGCCAACTCCCTCTAACAATTCATGGGCCAATACCCTCATAAATCCAAACCACAAACCAACACATTGGCTCTGATACCATGTTGATTTATAATTATTTTCAGACATTGATAATTGCTACCTTATGATATAACATATATCATAGAATAACCATACACTGAAAATATCAACCACATATGCAATAGGATCACATAAATATAGCCAAGCACAACATACATAAGACTTATCCAGATGCATCCTTATCACTTTGTTATAGTAGAGAGATAGATGAATTTATCGCTTGGTAAATTGAAAGTTCATGAGTTTTACTTTATAGTGAATGAAGTGAAACGACACATCCCTTTTTTTCCATCCAAAATGTCATTTCATAAAAATATTATTAATTACTTTAAATAATATTTCTTTTGTTGGGCCGACTTGTGAGGATACCTCACGAAGCTATAAACAAAAACACTCCCTCTTAGCTAGGGAGGTATCATCATGCTGAAACACATATGGATATTGTCTGATCGCCACAGCTTTTCTTGTACATCTCGACATCATAAGAAATGTCTCTTCTGATCAAGTCCTTCTGACCAGAACAACTATTACCACTTGAACCTTATTCCCTACTAGAACCATATCATATTTCCAATGATAATATCTAATATGCCTGATCAACTTGGTAATCCTAGACCAAAAAGGATTACTTCCTCATGCACTTTATCAGTCTATTTAACTGAAAGGAGTCTGCACTCCTCAGGAAGAATCTTCTTCCAATTTACTAGTCATTACAACTGGAAGATGGTGATGACTTCAGCTAGTCCACCCATCTGGGCCCATGATCCACACAGGATCACTCTCTGTACAGGGATATAATCCACACAGAAGACTTCTCCTTAGTCAAAAGAGAAACCAAATAATCAACTCTATCCTGAAATACACAATGTTATCACTTCAAGTCTCTTCTCGAGACTCTACCTGAGATTCTCCTTAAAAGACCAATCGGAGAATCTGCTCCTATGATGACATACACAATGTCACCACTTCAAGTCTCTTCTCAAGACTCTTCCTAAAGCTTCTCCTTACCGATTTGATGTTATTTTTATCCTCACATGCACATCTATTTATGTATAGGGCTATAATGTGTGTGCACCCACATTGGACTAGACATTGTTTATTCCACAAGGGGTAGATAGTCCCTATCAAATAAACAAGTCAAGTCTTCTCTATAATGAGATAGATCACTCCATCACAGAGAACTCCCTCACAGTTTATGCAATGCGACCTCAAGCCTTATTCACACTTTTCCAAATCACATGACTAAGAAAGTTTGTGCAAGCACCTCGATCCCTAATCACACCTAACCAAATCACATGGCTAAGAAAGGCTACGCTAGGGCCATTCACCACTAGCCAAGTCATATGGCCATTTCCTATGAGTGAATGTATCATTCTCCTTGGTCAAATCACTTGACCAATTTGGTAGAATGTCTTCCTAATACTGCAAACTGGAGAAACATCAACATCTCATCCATTGAAGCCTTCCTCTTGATAATCAATCTTGAAGAGTGTACAAGATCTGCAAATATGGGATACCTTCCCATTTATCACAAGATTCTGATATTTTCTCCCTCTTTCACAAAAGAAATATGTGAATTGACTCCTCCTGAGTCTTATTAGGGACTTGTCTCTCCATATAGTCATAAGATGCCCAAGAGATCTCCCCACTCCGTCACAGAGTGTTCAGGGGAAAGAACTAATCTCCCCACCCCATCACAGGTGTTCTAGGAGAAGGAACTATTCCATCTTGAGTCATGAGTTGATGATTGAGAAACTAGGGACTAATATATCCATCCTACTTGGTGTCCTTGAGAAGGAACTGCCCCGCTTTGAGCATTTAGGGACTAATATCTCCACCCATCTTGGTGTCCGAGAGAAGGAAATGCCCCATTCCAAGTCATCTTAGGGACTGATATCTCCACCCCACTTGGTGTCTGAGAGAAGGCACTGCCCCATTCTGAGTCATCTTAGGGACTAATATCTCCACCCCACTTGGTGTCCAAGAGAATAAAATGTCCCACTTGACCCACCATTATCCAAGTCACATATTTAATACTGGGGAAATGCTTGATACTCAACCTCTAGGAGGATAATGTGTGCAATTGACGACTAATCTTCCCACCCTCTCATAGGATGTCCAAAAGAAGGCACTTCCCCACTCTAATCCATTCACCACTATCCAAGTCACATGAATAATAGTGGGGGAACACCTGCTTGATGCATCAACACTACTCATCAAGGTCCAATCTCCCCACCCCATCACAGGGTGGCTAGGAGCTGATACTACACTACCTCTGGGCCATTTAAGCATCCTGCTTGCTCTATATCTGAGCATCCTTCTGGTTCTGCATCTCAGAATCCTACTTGCTCTGCATCCGATCATCTTTCTCCCTCTTCATAGAATCCATCTTGTTGTTCTCGGATCTGAAGCCAACTCCCTCTGACAATTCATTGGCCAATACCCTCATAAATCCAAACCACGAACCAAACCATTGGATCTGATACCATGTTTATTTTATAATTATTTTCAGATATTGATGATTACTATCTTATGATATAACATATATCATAGAATAACCATACACTAAAAATATCTACCACATATGCAATAGGATCACATAAATATATCCAAGCACAAGAGACATAAGATTTATCCAGTTGCATCCTTGTCACTTTGTTGTAGTAGAGAGATAGATGAATTTATCGCTTGGTAAATTGCAAGTTCATGACTTTTAATTTATAGTGAATGAAGTGAAAGGACACATCCCTTTGTTGTTGGCCGAAATTTCATTTCATTATAAATATTAATAATATTATTATTATTAATGTCTTTAAATAATATTTCTTTTGTTGGGCCGACTTGTGAGGATACCTTACAAAGCTATAAACACCAACAACCATTAATTTCGATTTGGATTTCAAAAAATGTTGTGGGAACTCTAAAATAATAAATTAGTTATTGTAATACCCAATTTTAACTTGGAATGTGTTTAATCAAAATTATGTAAATGATGTAAATATGCTAGTATGAATTCCTAGTGCAGAGCTCAAGGCTAAGGCCCGACTACTGAATGGCTAGGCTTGTATGATGTAAATATTTTTATTTGGACCATGTGTTTGGATTATCATGCCAATTTGAAATATATGTAAATATTATGTTGAAAATAATAAAATAGTCTAATATGGTTGTGTAAAGAGAACTAGAGGGGCTATGATTCCATCATAGGGGCAGAGAAAGGCGCCCTTATATGGGAGACAAAATCCTATGTTTCCAAGTGTCAACCTTAGAACTCATACAAATTATTCCATGTGCTTTAAATGAGCCAATTACTTCATCTTGACTATTAAATCTAATCATTGAATGCATTTGTGAGGTTGGTGGGAAAAGTCACTTCATGTAGTTATTGAAGCATGGGGGTGAATGCAATTTTGTAGCAGTTATGTTAGCTGCTAGAATTCAGTTCTGCAGTTGTCAGTAGTCCTTTCCTTCTATGGTCAGAAGCTATGTTAGTTGTATTTTCACCCTTATCTCATATCCTTTGGATTCTATTATCACTCAGTAATTTCTCTAGTCTGTATAAAATAAATCCCCAAGGTAACCTTTTCAAACCACTTGAGGATGGGAACTGACCTTTTCCCAACCAGAGAGGGCTCTCTCAATTCTAATCATGCACAAAAGGTTAGATTTGGTAAAAAAAAACAAGTCCTTGATATTTTTGCTAGTTGAATCAACAGAATACCATTGGGCATACAGTCATGAACATTAGACAACATATCTAAATAGTCAGACCAAAGATGAAGTGAATTTCACAAGGGCAAGATGGATTTTGCAAGTCTGATTTAACTAGTTTTGTTGTAGTATGGAAAGAAGAACAAAGATAAACAGGCCATCCACTTAGGGAATCTATCAAGGATGAATCCTAAGGTGATTTTAGAAAAAATAGAAGGAATATTTAACTGTTTGAACAAATCACTAAACAGAGTGAATTCCATTCACCATTTTCCAATTAAATATTTGAAAGAAAAACAAATTTAATGGAAATATTACATAGAAAAATACATGAACATAAGAAACACATTACCAAGCTGCAGAAACACGTGAATCCTTGGAAATCAACACAATAACATCAGTCTGAAACTTTTCTATTAAGAGTTCTTCAATACAACCAAAATTCTTTCCAAGTTGACTCGAACCAACCCCGACTCTATCTTTCTTCCTCTATATATCTCGAAATATTACAAAGGATTCAAGAGGATTCAAAATTCCTTGAGTTTCTAAAAATAGAAAACAATTTCAAAATAGTTAATACAAAATCAATCTATCTCCTATAAATTAGGGTTTACATTTGAAGGCATTTAATACAACTCTTTTCAGTTCCAATCTTTGTGAGTCGATGTAGTGAACGTGGTATTCATATTCGCCATCTCTCACGTAGAGGTGGCACCATCTGCTATAGCTGGAAAGCTTCTAGAACAATTTTCTACACAATTCACAACGAAGAGTCTGAGACGCTATGAATTTTATGTTTCGAAAAAATTTGCAGCATAACATACTACACAAGTCATAGCAAACTGGCACGCTGTGAAATATCAGTTCTAAGAAAATTTGCAGCGATTGTCACGCTGCAAATTTTCTGTTTTGCACCTTCTTCACTATGCTTGATGAACTGCTACCCATAATGAAATCTCGGTTACTTGCATCTTCTTTTGATATAGAACAACATCTTAATTATGTCCTATGCTTGAAAATTTTCCAATGATTACCCTTCAAATACATATCTTATGTTTGATCTTTTTAGGTTTGAAAAACTTTCTTCAAATTATATTGCCATCCGATATTTGAACATGCCAATTAGAGAAATTTTGAGGTCAAAAAAGGGCCTCAAAACAAAGAAAATGTACTATAAAAAATAACCAATCACATTCTAGTAGATGACATCATCCCCCTTGGTGAGGTGGCATTGCATGAGTTAAGAATGTTTATTTGTCAAATTTTCTATGGTGGATGAAAACACATAGTTAACCAAGGTAGTGGTGTAAGTACTTTTAAGTCATAAAGTAAAGTACTTATAATGATAGTCTTTTCATAAAATAATATTATTGTCATTTTCAAGTAAAGTACTTATAATGAATGTCTTTTCACACTTTCTCATAAAATAATATTATTGTCATTTTCAAGTGAAGTACTCTTAATTCATAAAGAAAGTCCTTTCACATTTTTTTATAAAATAATATATTATCATTTTTATATTTTTAATTTTAAAATATATATTCACTCCATTCTATTTAATAACATAATGTCAAACTAATAAAGAATAATAATAGATTTAATAAATAATAATAATAATAATAATGCAATGTGGAATATAATAATATTATTAATATTTTACATGTAAATAAATTCTCAATTAAATTACATTATATTAATTTCATGAGAAAAGTACTAAATATAAAAAGTCAACATAAAATTTAAAAAATAGCTCTTAAAAATATTTTTTATTATTTAATTTCATTTGCAAGTTCAAGACAAATAAATGCTAAAGGACAATAAATTTTTGGGAATTTATAATGAATTTTAGTCACATCAATGTAGACTTATTTTATTAATTTTATTTCTAGTGAATTTTGAAAAGCAACTCAACCATGGTTATTTATATTGTGCATAGAAAATAGTGTGGGAGGTGACTTGTCATATATACCTACCCCATAAAACCCCAAATTCATAATATTTTAATATATATCATATTTTTGTAGTACATCTCTTAGGAGGCCCATTTTTTACCTCAAAATCTCTCTAATGAACCTGGTCCATTAATTCTACACAACTTTCAAAACTACAAAACTTGATCTATTTTGGGCTAGGGTTTTCCATTTTTCTTCATATATTTACATGTAGGAAGATAGATATTTGGAAAACTGTCTTCCTCGAGAAAAATTTGGGATGATAAGGTGTTCTTATTACCTTGAATTCCTTGAGGCTGCTGCCTCAACAAGGATTTCCAGGTTCCTCTTAGAAACCTTTCTTTTAACCCTCTCCATTTCCTCTTTCAATGCCCTATTTTCTGCCTGTAGGGTTATGATATGGCTATTCAGATTGAAAATCTGTTTTCTAGTAGTTATCCATCTTCTAACAATTTTCTTGGTTGTCTTTAACTCATGATCAATCTTGTCCATCTCTCCTGTTATTTTCACTGTTTGCTGTTGGTGTGCCTCTTTTTGCTTTCTGTTCTCTTCCCTCAAATGAATTATCATCAATTGTTCTCCCTTAAGTTAAAATTTTAGGTTTTTAACTAGGTCATTGTCCTCCTATTCTTATTGTTGAAACGGCGACTGTTGTTTCATAGGAACCTCTTCCACTTGTTAACACCCAAAAAATTCTCACTAGCTCATTTCCCTAGTCATATGACCCATTTGTCCACTTTTCCTACCATTTTAGCCTCTAAAACCTCAAAAAACCTTCAAATGGTCACCAAAAAAGCCAAAATCAATCTTTTTCTCCTCAAAACAATTCAAATTTCCTCAAAAATGCCAAAAAAAACCTCCAAAAGGGCCCAAAATTCCCAAAAATCAATTAAAAGGGAATAAAATTCAAAAAAGGAAAAAAGAGGGAAAAAGAGGAAAAGAAACCCTAAACCATTTACTAATACCATTAGTTACCCAAAACCATGGTTTAATACTCCATCGCCCAAAATTTATAAAAAGGTGATAGAGGCTCCCCATTATTCATCCACATTCTTACATATCCTTATACTGTCAAAATCACTCTTGAGAACCCTAGCCTCCATTTGAGCTTGAGTTCCTCATTTAGAGTGAACGTTTGGCCCACCCTTGAAGCATCTTGGAGAAGAGAGATACCATTGGAGCACTGGAGCACCTCGTTCATACAACTGCACAAGCTCCATCAACCTCACCATTTGAGGTAAAACCATTGCAAACCCTTGTTTGCCCATTAATACAAAAATATCAATTTTATTTACTGTATCTCTCATGGTTATTTAGTTTTTACTGTTTTGATTTAGATTTACTTTCATGCACATGTTATCAGTTAATGATTTAAATTTTATTGATCTTGCATCTTAGATTTACTTTTTATTTGAACTGCTACTAAGGAGTCCATTCTCCTTAGTAGGTGCCCATTTGCACAAGCTAGGGTGAAAATTCTAGCCACACCACTATATCCTCTAGGGATCTTCTTTTTGCAGCTGACATAGTGAGGGGATTCTTGTTCATCTATATTTTATGGTTCTTTTCCCCTCTTTCTTTTAGATGAACTAGCTTCCATTTGTGTAGTTTTCTGAACAGTGGAGGGTGTTTTTTCCTTGGCATGAGGGTTCCTATAGCTTCAGGGTTAAATCCTGTTGATGATAAGAAATCTTCCCAACTCATATTCTTCCCCTTCAAATAATCTAAAACTAGTAATTTAATTAATCCAAAATGAAATAAAATTCAACATTTTTCTTTCTTGCCTGAAATTTATATGCCATCTTCCCTAACTCCTATGAAGATAGAAAGGCAAGTTCATATCCTTTTTACATGTGAAGTGCATAAGCAACCTGATATGATAGTAGTAAACCATTGTGAATCTTCCTTCACATGTAAAATACTTCCGGACAACTTTTAGTAGCTGGTGAAATTGATCCTGGACATGTGTCTTTGGGACCCCAACAGACAGGCTTTCATCCTTGAATTATGGCTTAAGGAATTCATTGCAGGAGGCAGGTTCAACACCCATACCCTTAAACCATTTGTCTCCAGTCCTTGACATCTATGTGGTAATTGACATTGTTCTTTCTGAAACAAAGAACTTCAAGGGACCAATTTCAGCCTGCACCCCATCATAATTCAAGGCAAATTGTTTTGTAACCTCCAAATGACCTCCCTGTAATTTCTGGAAAAACCCTAAACAACTTGCTTCCTTAAAAATATCAACAAAAGAGGGGTCTCATTCTAACAACTTTAAATTTTGGGGTCTCCTTTGTTGTATTTCCTCTTCTTCTCTTTATCCATAATGAGACAAGTGAACCTTGCACACAAGTCGATTTCTGGAAACCCAGAGTAGCCTAGAAAAAATATATAGTCCATGAATTTCGCAGCGTATGGGATTTCGCAACGACTATGCAATTCGCAGCATCTGGGAAAATTCACAACAATAAAGGAAATTGGCAGTGAGAAAATTTAGAACAACAATGGGGTAAATTTACAATGGGAAAATTCACAGCATGAATGAGGCAATTTACAGGAGCAAAACATTCTGCAGCGACAATGGGGAAAATTACAACAAACTGGAAATTCATAGCAGAGAGGAAATCTGCAGTGAAATGGTTTTGAAGCGAATCTTAACTCATGATCAGGTGTTTTGGCATAAAGTGTTTGGATTACATGCCTTCTTAAAGGTGAATTACTGGCTCAGGCATGGAATCATGACCAACGATGGAATTTAGGAAATTTTGAAAACCGACTTAACTGAAAAGACCTACGCTACAAATTTTAAGGAGATTATGCAGTGATAACATGATTTGACTGCTAATCATCATTATGACTTAAACCGGGTTTACCATTCACATGATGTAATGACATGGATTTCAAATCGACCTTTGGATTGCTAATTCTGACATGGAAACTGGGATTATGGATCATATCACAATAAAAATGTGTCCTAGAGTTATAAACATAGAACTTTTTATAATGACACAACAAACTTATGAATATGTATGACCCTCAAGTTAATTTTGAACTGAGCCTTAGAATTGACTTGAAACAAAACTTATGCACCTAGACCATGTACCAAGACCATAACATATATACACATGAAAATACCATGGACTCCATAACTGACATGAACTATTTTAATTTCAAAGCTTTCAGAACCAATACTAGCTTCAATGATCCCTAGTGCATTATCACTAACAGAGTCAACACTTTTTTTATCATTCTCTCGTAGATTTCTTGCACTACATAGATCTTCCTATGGTTGTTCCTTATGATTACTAGACTATTTTTAACACAGAAATTGAATTTAGAGATAGATTTTCATATTTGAAGGGAAAAATAGATGTTTTTAGGTGATCATAGAGGTTGGGGTAGGCTATGAACCATTAACCATTGAGTTTTGTTACTCACACATGCTCGAGAAGCCATAATTTATGCTACATGAGGTTCTCCAACTTCATACAACAGGTTGGATTCTTACTGCATGCATTGGTAAGCACTGTAAGGGTTGGATTTCCTAAGGGAACTGTGGATTAGTGAAGGGGAATGCATTTCTTATGTTTTGTGGGGAAGTTGGAAGGATTTCCATGTAGAGCTATGGGTGAGAATTTGGATAAGAAAATAAAGAAGAATGGGTTGTGAGTTGAGGGAGAGAATCTTGTAGGTATTTCCTTTTCCCTAGTGACCTCATAGCCCAACTTGGGGGTGGCCTCTTAACATAAATAATATATGCTAGATAGAGTGCTTATGGTTGGGTGGAAAATTTTTCTTACATAGCCAGCTTCTTGGATCTTCTTCATTTAAAGATAAGTATTCTTCTTTGCATCTGATGTACAATGATTTTATTTTATTATTATTCCTATGATTATTATGTTGGTATGTTCACCCTAGATGTGTGTGGACAGAGTTTATTTCTACTTTATGTTTTTATCTATGTATCTGCACATACAGTTTAGATGTTATGAATTTGTAATTATGGTTATGGGGTGAAATTTAGAAGATCGAATTTAGTTAATGTCCCCTCTCGTTGGTCGGATTGGGTGAAGGGGATGTTATCGAGTGGTATCCGAGATTCTGGTTGTAATACTGGAGTTGTATGGGCCAGGAATGCACAATTACAGACATAAATAAGAAAATGCTTCTATGGATATTAGGTTCTATTAAGTGATGGATAAGGAGACAAAGTAATTTGGTAATAATCCCCTTATTTCCGAATTAAAATTTCGTACAATTTCAAAATAAATTTTTTTATTATTAATTTTTAAGTGGGCCCCACTCGTGCCATGTGGGTGGGCGACGTGGAGGAGCCACATGGGTAGAAGGTATAATGTGGAGGAGCCACATGGGTTGGTGGCATGATGTGGACCCACGACATCGAGCCCGCTCATAGGTGAGTGCATATGATGAAGTGTGGAGGAAGATGGAGATCTAACCATCGGGCGATAGGGGAGATCAATGGCCATGGCTCATAGTGCATTGACAATGTTCACATTGGTTAACAGTGGGAGGGAGATCCGTTTTATGGATACTTCCTTACCATGTGTCACTTTTTTACTAGCAGCGACTCCACAAGAAAATTTCCAATACCACTTTCACAACTAGCCGTTACCACTTCTGGTAATCAGAAACCGCTAATGCATTTGTGCCTAGGGCCATGTGGTATAATGACTTGGAAACTGATGGAAGGTGACATGGTTGCATCATGGGGTGATGTGTAGCACCTGTCTAACACCTCAATAAGTACGTTTCATGACACGTCAGCACCCTACCACATCAACAGAAAATGATATTGTTCTTATGTTCCAAATTGCGCGAAATTAAAATATTTACAAAAAAATAAAAATGAGAGTGTTTCCATCGGCCCATCCTATAGCGGAGTAGGGGGGTTGCAAGGGGGAAATCCCACTTGATCCCCATTTTTTTTTTATAAATATACAATGTTAGTTCTGGAGTTTAACCGTAGCTATTGGAATAGTATAAAATTGGGAAAAGTGTGGATTATCAGGGGGTGTTATAGAACTGCCAAACATTTCGAAGTCTGGAGAAAGTGGAAAAAGATGAAAGTAGTCAATTCCAAAATTTTATACAAGGTGACTGGAGCATTACATCATAGAAATGAAAATTGCAGAGAAATCCTAGTCATATGTATTATCTAGGACAATAGATAAGTTTTTATGTTTCTCCTTATATTATCTTCTACATGTGTCTGAAGTTGGACTCTGGAATTAAATGAACCTATAGGAAAAGTGCAAAACTAGACAAATTTGGCAATTTTGAAGAACAACAACTTTTTGCTCTGAAATTAGAGTTGGGCATAGTCGTTGGAAATGTTATCCATAGGGGAAAAGCTGTACAAAGTCAAATTATAAAGTGGTGCTTCATATGTGTCTATAATTTGATTAGAAAAGTGCCTATAGTCATAATTTGACAATTTTTTTATCAATATGGGTATTTTCCAAAATACATGAAAATTGATTTTTTATTTTCTAAGAATGTAATAAATCTAATGAATGTGTTATACAAACACTTTTGCAGATTCCGAATTATATCAGAGATAGTTAAGGGTTAAATATTCATTATAGTTCAGTTTGGAAACCCTTGGTCTTGATTGGGCCAAGAGAATCATCATCATGAATGATGCACAAGATCCTAATGAAGTTGAGATAGATGTTATGGGAGAGAAAATATATGTTGAGAATGCAGAGATAGAATCCAATGGTAGAAGAAACCAAGTGAATCCCCCAGATATTACAGAACTAGTGAGGAGCCTGAGGGTGGAACTATAGAGTTGCAGCAACAGATGATTGTGAAAATCGTGTTCACACCAAGATCTACTCAAGCAATTACAAACTCTCACAAATTACCTTACAAAAACTAGTCATAGATCACATAAAATAGTCATGAATATGATGCAAATAGTAAAAAACTATTGAATAAGTATACATCAACCAAAATTGGGATATGTAATGGCTGTCCAAATATATAATTACATCAGATATTTGAAATCCAAAGAAGGCATTCGAAATCCTCACAAAAGAAGGCTTACTAAAAAGATGAAAAACCCCCCTAGGTGCAAAACGTGCTTTCCAAATCACCTCTAAGGTTCACGAATTGGTAAAATCAGAGTTGGATGGTGATGTAGGATGGAAAATAATGCTAAGTAAATATTTTAGAAAGAGGAAATATCATGGAGGGCGAGTTGGCCAATAAACTGTTAAAGCCAAGTCAACTAGCTTTCACCTTTTCACCAAAAACATTAAAAAGCAGGATAACGCCCTTCTAATCCAGGAATGGAATAAAATCTCACAGAATCTTAGGAAATCTTATCTAAAATCTCCATAAGTGTGCCCTAGTGACTCGGGATGGCTTGTGGGCCACACAAAAGACAAATAATGGCCAACTACCTAGTAATTAATCAAAAAATGACTAATTATTCTATCATAAGTATGAAATGTATATGGATGGTGTTGCAGCTGCAACCTGATCCCCAATTTCTTTTATAAAATTGTAGGGCCCATCCTTTTATTTTGAATTTACTCAGATTTTGTTTTCATCATTGATCTACTTACTTTTTGACACTTAGATTTGTTCTTAAAAACAAAAGAAAAGTCTTTTTATGGGTCAGAGCACAATATATTTCTACACCAAAACAGACAGATAGGTTGCAAGTTTGACGCCAAAACGCTCAGATATTTTGAAAAAAGAATCGTGTTTCGGAGCAGAATTGTGTTCCACTGAAATGGTCGGAGGACAATCCGAAGTTGAGTGACACAGTCGGAGGGGGTTTAAATTAATGCTTAGTTTTTGGGAAGAAAATTGTTTCGGATCCAAATAGAATGTTCCGCCGAAATGGTTGGAGAACAAAGAGAAAAGGGCTTATCAGAGGACGTTTCATTTTCATGCCAAAACGAGATCGGTGACAAATTATAAGAGTTCTAAAACACATATGCGTCGAAGGAGAATTGCTCTGAAATTGGCCCAAACACTTTTCGGTGTAGATTGGGAATTTGTGTCGACCGAAGAAATGGAGGGAATTGGCGTCAAATAGATGTCTTCCCCGAATTTGTTCGACGTAGACTTGGTTTTCACTCTAAAACATTTCAATGCAGAATCGGCGTAAAAGAGCTTTTTTCTTGCCCAAATAGTTTTAGCATAGAATTGAAGTCGCTCCAACATGAGATCAATGACAAATGATAAAGTGTGTCGAAACACATCGGTACCAAAAGAAATGATTGCACGAAAAAAGCATCAGTTCCGAAGGAGAATTGCTCTGAAACACACCCAATCATTGTTCAGCGTAAATAAAAAATGATTCGAAATATAGCCTATGCCAAACAAAAACTAAGTCGAAACTGAATCGGAGGAAAATATTAAAGTTCTCTGAAAGATTTTGTTGTTGAATGGTAAAGTGCTTTAAAATATTGATCTGAATAGCTTCGGTGTGAAATGAGAAAACAAGCCCGAAATGGGTAAGTGGACCCCATCTGCACGTGTGTCAAAACACATTTAATGCTAGGGTTATGTTTTGTATATAAGGTCTTCAATTTATTTTTTGCAAACATTTTTTGTAACGGTGTTTTGGAGCACTCATCGAATGACAAGAATGCATGCTAACTCCGTTGTATAGCCTTGGACCACTTGCGTATTTTCAGGTAGGTCATTTTTTCTGTTCGTCTTTTTTTATTCATAAACGAATTTTTCTCCATTGTTAAAAGAATCTGCAAACCTTTGATTGGCTCCCTACTTATGTTGAAAAACACATTAGCATATGAGGGAAGAATTAGATTCTTTTACTTAGCTTGAAACCCCTAGGGCACCATTTGTTGGTTAGGATTAGAAATGGGGGGAGGAAAGGGGATTATGCATGGTGTACCCTAGTCAAGGTTGCTTAGAGAAATACTTTGGAAACCAAAAGTATCCCTACCTACTAACCTACCTAACTATACATGAACGCCCATCGTAATCGATCCAACAATATCTCTTAGGGAGGTCCACTAAAGCAAATCTTTCTTTCTTTCCATGTCAATCACTCGTGGGTGGTATGGGGAAGTGGAATAGGGTGAACCGTATAAACTATGGTAAACTCTATTTTTTAAAAAAAATCTCTAAGGATTTATGAGACCACGAAAGACAATTATGCTGGGGTTAAATAGGAAAAATAAAAGGTTAAAAGATATGCTGGGTGAACTTTTCTTACCACTTATTGAATTCCTGAGAAGAGGAGAAGCCTTAATGTGGGTCTCTGATCCCGTGTGTATCCAGCAATTGGTTGTGGGAGATTAAAAATATTACTTATAGTTCATCTGAATGACAAAGTATCCCAATAGGTGTAACTATGGACTACTTCTGTGCATCGTAGTGATTATCCCACAGGTAAAATAACTCTGCCCACGACATCGCTTCTAGAATAGTGGCCTGTGCAAGATCTACTTGCCATGCCTTATGAATATAAGCCACGGACCCTATTATTTCCCTAGATACACTTCTTCGTAAAGTTGATCAATCTCCTCGCCCACATTCATAGTATAAAACTGTGCCTTTGCTCAAAATCGAACTCCTCTAGTAGGGATGGCGACATCTCTCCGGACTATAAGCTTGCTATACTTCCTAGATCTTAAGTTTCTTTCTTGGTGAAAATATCAAATAAAGGATATTTAAATTACGCATCCACCTATTAAGGAGTTTACTATTCCAACCAACAACATTGAAATGAAAGGATCTTTCCATTGGTGTTTAAACAAGTTATTGGTATCGAGGGCGAGATGAGGCCTTCTTGTCGCTATAGGTTGGTAGACCGATTGAAAAAGGGGAAGTATCAGATAAGATAAAACCTTCTCAATAAAACCTTAGTTAAACTATTTTTTCTATTTGGAATCCTAACCAGGAATATGATAGGGTGATGTTGATACTGTCTATGATTTTGTATAGAAATTGAAGGCACATTTGCGATTTCTTTAAAAATGTGTCCTTGCTTTTGGCTAATAGTGCATTGGAGAATCAGGATTGCTTCACATAAAGACCCATTGATACATTGTTTATTGCATATGGGAGTTCACTTTTGAACTAGGTTTCCAATAATGTGATAAACCATAACGGCTAGCACCAAACACATCTAACATCATGGAAGTATGAATCTCTTGTTCTGGTTCTGTTTGTAGAAAATCTTGACAAATCATGCATATGCAATTTATTTTCATAATACTATGGTCATTATCATTTTTGCTTGAAATTATTGCATTTACATTTGATTTCTATACATTAACTTTCTGTTCACCTTAGGACTCAGAGATTCAAAGAAGAGCTGCTAAGTGTAAGGCCAAGGTAGCAGAATTTGATTCTGACATTGAGGTTGTTCTAGAAACCCCGATGAAAACCATGTATGAGGATACTAGAGCAGTGACCAAGAGCGTCCCTGAATTTAAATGGGGTGAACTATATCACCTCATATGAGATATGAACGTGCCATATGCATCCATTGAAGAGATGATGGTGTATCAAAATATTAAAATATCCGGTCTCCATAAAACTGCCACCCAACCAGAGCTTTTCCCGTGTTCAGAAGTAATTGGCTGGATTCTACCTCATATAGATGTTGGAACACAGATCATAGTTGGTGCAGGTGGAGAAGGATTCACTTTGTTTCAACCCGATCATATCAGCACATCATACAAGTTACCCTCTCTTAAAGTTATGATGACAGATGAATGGATAAGGGGAGTTAACACAGATCACTTTGAGTATGCCAAGAAAATGTTGATTCCTGAAAAAAAATTGAGGTAAAGAGAAAGTAGGGAACATAATTCCCATAATTTTAAAACACCATTCAAAATCATAGCTTTAATGTTGAGTAGAATATTAGGCAGGGCGAATGGCAATATCTATAAGCTCAGTTGGATGCCCCTCATGTATCATATCACCTCCCATGGTACTGTCTTCAATTGGGAGGACATTATCTTGGAGAGTATGGCATCAACGATAGCAGCAGCCCAAGGAGGGATGACCCAGAAGAAAGCTAAGTTCTTTATGTCTTCCTACGTTATTGACTGCATCTTGATTAGACACCCATTCCACAAGTTGGGATTCTATTAGACCCCGGCTGAGACTCCACTATATGTGGCTTACCAAATAATGTGGGAACACAAGTATGCAAGCTTCTACAAGCTTATCTGTGAGGAATTCATAATTCCTCTATATTGGCTAATATTTAATGAAGAACCCAATTGCTTGTCAAAAAACGCAATGGTCGTCATCTGTGAATATCGACATTTCTACTTTACCCCGGAAGGAACGTATATTAGAATTTGTGGGGGTAGCAAAGCTCCATCACTAATGCCAAGGTACGCAATATATTATGTGGTACACAAAGACGTGGTAAGACAATTCTTCATCAATGGAGTAGGCCATTTTTAAAAGAACATAAGAAGGATTCATACCCACCGCTTCCCTTTGTCATTGGAGCATATAAATTCCCTAAGGAAAAAGGAGAAAAGGTTTTTGTAAAAGACTTAGAAGCATCTCATTTTGGAGAGAATATTTTTGTCAGAAATGGAAAACTACAAAAGGCCGCTCAACATTGTGCATTGTGTAAAATCCACTTTGAATACACGGATCACTTCCTTAAGGATGAGAAAGTATATCGGAGGGAAAATAACATGACAGATATGAATAAACGATTTGGCCGAAAAAGTGGCATAGTTACCAGTCATACTATGGATACTGCTAAAGAGGCATAATTGCATAATTCTAGAGAGGAAGTTGTGGAAGTGGAAGAAGCAGAAAGAGTACGAGCAGAAGAAGTAGAAAGACTACAAGTAGAAGAAGCATAAAGACAAAAAAGGGAAGAGGAAGATAAACGAAAAGAAGAAGAAGCCAAAGCAGAATAAATATCAAAGTGAAGGAAAGAGGAAGAATAGAAGAAGAAAGAGGAAGAAGAAGAACAAGAGAGACTCAGGAAGGAAAGGCAAGAAGCAACAGATAGAGCAATAGAATTAGAGATACAAAGGGAAGAAGAATATAAGATCAAGAAAGTTGTGGAAGACAAAGAAGCAGAAGAAAGAGACTATAATCTTCAATACATGGACATATATCTACCAGACATCTCCGGAATTACTCTTACAGGAGGCCACCTTCCAATTGTTGAGCTTGGGCTCACTCCTTTTACCCCTTCAAAGCAACATTCATTAGCAAAACTAGATACAATATTTTTTTACCCGAAAAGGAAGACAATTTCAAGGCAAATAGAGAAAATGATGAAAATGGGCACACAACCATATGTGGTAACTATTCAAGAAAGCACCATAATGGAAGGCGCCTACTGTTAACACCTAAAAAGTGCTCATTACCTAATCTCCCTCAACACATGACTCATTTGTCTATTTTTCCCACCATCTTTGCCTCCAAAACCTCAAAAAACCATTAAAAAGCCACCAAAAGGCCAAAAAACCCCTTTTTCCCCCAAAAATAATTTAAATTTCCTCAAAAGATAGCAAAAACCCTCTAAAAGGGCCATAAATCCCCAAAAATCAAATAAAAGAGAATAAAAAATATAAAAAAGAAAGAAAAAGGAAGCAAAAACCTTAAACCATTGACCTAAACCATATGGTGCCAAAAACCACGGGTCAACACTCCACCACTAAAAGACCTATAAATAGGTGATGGAGGCTCCCCATTTCATATCCATGATCTATCCTATCCTCACTCTGCCAAAATCACTCTTGAAACCCTAGCTCACCATTTGAGCTAGCTTCCCATTTGAGTGCCCCTTTTGGCCCATTAACCAAACACCTTGGAGAAGGAGAAGGAACCCATTGGAGCACGGAAGCAGCCCTCCTGGACTACCACAAGAGCTCCACCAACCTCCACATCTAAGGTAAATGTAATTTTGATCATATCATAATACAAAAGAAAAATTCCCATTATTGTCTTTTTATTTTCTGTTAATGCACATGCTAGATTAGATTTTATACTGCTTTACTGTTTAAATTTACAGTTTTACTGAACTACTGCTAAGGAGGCCCTTCTCCTTAGTAGGTGCTCATTTGCACAAGCTAGGGTGAAAACCCTAACTACAGTTTTGGCGACTCCACTATTGGCCTTTGAATTTCTGGTTAAAAATTTAAAAGTTTTTATTTTCTGCAACTATTTTTATGTTTTCCCTATTCGACTGTGGCTTCGGCCAGTTGGATTTTCTACTGCATATCATAGTTCTATTCCTTACAGCTGCAGCCCAGATCGCAGCTTTCGGCCATTTTTCCATGATCCAGATCGCAACTTTCTTCCCTTTTTCCCACGGCCTCGACCACGACTTCCTACCATTTTTCCGCGACCTGACTGTAGCCTTCTACCCCTTTGTCGCACTCCAGACAGGGCATTTTGGCCCCAGACCCGCAATTTGACCGCAGCTTTCTACCCCTATACCGCACTCCAAACTGCTCATTGTGGCCGCAAACCCGCGATCCGACCGCAGCTTTTCGCGCTTTTGCCGCGCCCCAAACCATGCATTGTAGCCCCAAACCCGCAATCCGACTATAGGTTTCACCCCTACAGCCGCGCCCCAAACCGCACCTATTGACCATAGACCTGCGATCTGACTGCAGGGCTCACCCCTATAGCCGCGCTCTAGGCTGCGCATTTCAGTCATAGACCCTTGATCTGTTTTCTGCATTTTTACCATTTTTTTAACCCAGAATTTTTCTGCAGTATTTTCTGCACTTGCACAGCCTCCTGTTCTATCTGTAGCCACAGTTACCTACAACCTTTTTCTGCAATTTGCTTTCTGTTCCATTTACAAAATTTTTAAGTTTAAGCATTTACATTGAAAAAAGAAAATTTTGCATTGCAAATTAAATTTCTACATTATTATTGGTTAAAAAAGTTGCCCACGCGTGGCACTTTTGATTGGGTTCATTACCTCACACGCACACACTCTGTCACCTAATTCAAGTGAGCCTTAAAACACTACTTAACACAACCAACATTCTAACCCCACTTGGAGAACACATAAGAATATTGTAGTTAGGTAGGACAGGGGGGATAAGCATCCAAATAACACCCCTCGGTCGCTTACACTTGAGACATAGTTGTTGTCCTTCATGGTACCAAAATCCCCTAGTATTTTTTGACACGGTCACAATTGGTTTATTAGAGGGCCTCTCCCTTAGGAGGGTTGAATTAGCCAGACTGGTTCCAGAGGCCTGAGTGGAATACCGCAATCCACCCAGTAACCGAAGGCTACCTACTCGTTGGTCCGCGTGTGGTGATTCCTTTTAGGCCCACATAGTGATAGGATTGGAGCTGCAGATTCACCTTTCTGGATGTGTCATGAACGGGTTTTCTTAGTTTCCTTTCTTCTAGGATTGTCTTACCCGGTGTCCCTCTCGGTAGGGGGATACCCTTAGCCACTTGGTTCTACCATCCATATTGTCTAACTTGGATTTCATCACCTTGCAGAGGATATGTCTAGTTGAATCAGAATACTATTTAGCTAGGTGTTTGCATGCTCCCTTACCTCCTTTTGGTCTAGCGAGTACACCATTTTTATTTTTAGAGAACCGCCTGCTTGTTGGTATTCTGACCATTTTTTCCGATACTCTGCTTATTGTAGCACAACTATTACAGTAAGCGTTTTGAGTTGGTTGTTGGCCTGAGTGCCGTATGTTTTGCGCTCTCCTTCTGCACACTCGGCTGCATTAGGGTTTTTGAGCCTTTTTTCACTTGTAATACCCTCATTTTTACCCTTATAATATTTTGGGCTATCATGTAAATATTGTATGCATATTATGTATGGTTCCTAGCGTGGAGCTCAAGGCCAAGGCCCCACTAGTGAACACTCGACCTTGAAGAGGAAAGTATTGGATATTATGTTGCCCATGTACTAGAGAACCATGGGAATTGTAAATATGCATTTTAATATAAATACCCACAATTAGCTATGCAATGCAACAAGAGATGGGGGCATGATATTACAAGGAATTGGGAGGAAAATATTCAAACCCTTGAGCCAATGAATTCAATCCAAGTGTCAATGAGAGAACCCATCAACCATCAACTACCCACTACCCATGTTGACTTTGGTACCCAATCATTCATTTCTCCCAAGAGTTGGGTGAAGTAGTTAATGCCTTGGGGATTGGGGAGGTATGGCTATCCAAATTCGAGTATGGGCAAGCCACCCTCATGAAAAATCGTGTTTTTTCTTCTTGGGCAAGAAAACAACCATGATTTTCTCCATAAGCCATTACCCATGAAGGGTTTTTCCTCTCTCACATTTTTGGAACTACCTGGACGTTTTCCAGCCACGTTTTTTCTGTTCCTCTAGGTCTTCTAGCTGGGAAGAGGGTGTTTTTGTGTTGCAGACTAGTTGGGAGCTTCCTGGGCATTTTTCTCCATTTATTTCTAGTGTTTTCCTCCCTTTTGGCATTGCTGGGAACTTATTTTTGTATTACATACCTGTTGGGAAGGAGAGAGCATGATTTGGGGGTTGTAGAGACCATTGCGGCTCTTTGAATGCCCATGGACGTTTTCTGAAAACGAATTTGCTTTCCATGGCTTGATTCACCATCTATCACTTCGTTCTGGCTGCCCATGTTTTTCCTCATACCCAGCACTTGGGATTTTGCTGTTATGAGTATTCATGCTCAGTTTTGAGTTGCTGTGTGTTAAGAAATGTTGGGGTTGAGATGGGTATCCATTGCTTTGGGATGTGATGAGCTTAAGAGTCCCCCTTTCCTTGTAGATATCATGCCCAGCTCGGGGGTGGTCTCTGAGTGCTGAAATAATATAGGCTGGGCAGAGACCTACGGTTGGGAGGAACGTTACAGCGACATAGCTAGTTGTTTAGGGCCATTTCACCATAAAGATAATTGTTTATATGTCTATGCATTTACTTCTGCAAATGTATTAATTTGTTGACTGTGTTAAATTTAATGGCATCATGTAATGTGTGTGGATGATATTATTTTACTGTGCATGTTTGCTTTAAATTGCATCTGCACACATTTGATCTTTAATTGTTGTGAATTAAATGAATGGGCTTAGTATATGTAAAAGCCCCGGATTTTGTTAAAATCATGTTCCCTTCCTGGAATTGGGGATAGATGGGAGGGTATTTGACAGATTGGTATCAAAGCTTAAGGTTCAACACTATGGTTGTTGGTCCCTTCATAGAGATATAAATCATTGTGTGTATATTTAGTTAGTATTTGGAATTAAAATGCATTAAAGAAACCTGAAGATCTCATGGCTTCTATTCGTTAGAATGGGAAATCATTCCCATGACTGTTTTGGGGATTTTTGCAAAACTGCTTGCATTGATTTCATTTTATGAAAGTGAGGAAGGAGGGAGAAAATCCCTTCTCAGGTTGAATGCTTACTTCACATTGTTTCTAATGCAGTAGCAATTTTGTTTTTGTAATTGTTGATTGCCCCATGAAGGAGAGAAGGAGGCGCAACCTCTTGTTATCCTTATACTATTTTGTTGTTTTATTTTGGCATAGCAGAGCTGCAAGTTCTTGGCATTCTTTTACTGTTTTATGCAAGTTTGATCTGTAAGTAGCTCACCTCTGTAAAGAAACGAAGGACACATTTCCAGAAAAATTCTAACTGTCTTTGAAAATTTGCAAAATTTTTCTAAGTATTTATGAGTTCTGCTAAAGGCTCTGTCGACGATTTTAGCATTAAGTTTTGCACGCGCGGCGGCAGAATTAACATTAATTTTTGCGACACAGTCGGTGGGAAAGTTGTTAATTCTGTGCCAAAAGGAAGGGAAAAATTTTGTTATCGAAATTTTGCCTAAGGGTTGTGGCAGCGAAAATTAGACTAATTTTCTCCGTGTGCGGCGACGAAAATTAGGCTAGTATTCTGTGCACGCGGTGGTGAAAATTAGGCTAACTCTTGCAACTCTACCAGCAAAGATAAGCCCAAAAGCGCCGCAACGGTCGGTGAAATAGTTGCTAACTCTACGCTGAAGGGAAGCGGTTGGCTGTCGCAGGGTTAGCTATCGAAGCCGAAAGGAAGAGAAAATTCCAAAAATTTTCTAAGTGTTTTGAAATTTTTTCGAAGGCTGTGTCGTCGAAGTTAAGGTTAACTTTTGCGCACGGAGGCAGAATTAGCGTTAATATCTGCAACGCATGCGGCGGAAAAATTAGCGATAAGGGCCGCGCCACCCGCGGCAATTATAATCTTAACATCCGCGATAATGGTGGCCATTTTAGCCTTAATATTTTTTCCAAACGGGGAAAAATGCAGCAACTTTTCACTAAGATTTCAGGTGCCGAAAATGGAAAATCGCCATGAAAGTTATGCGCCAGATTGCACGAAATCGAAGGATTTACAAAAAAAAAAAAAAAAAACGAGGGCGCTGCCCTCAACCCACCCTGCCTGCAAGGGGGCAAGCCCCCTTGACCCCCATCGTCCCCCGGAGACAGTCGTTGAAAGTATGAACTGAATTTTCTATGCTTGGAATGAGAAATAAGAATTGCATAGAAAGTTTGTGGAAATGCATTGCGGAAAAGCAATGGGAACAGTAAGGCAACGCTGATGAAAAGGAAATCTCTCACCTTAAACCATTTATGCTTATAACATAATAATTGTATGCTTGGAAAATATCATGAATGAATGTTATGCATGTGAATACATATATTGAATTTCTACTTCATGAGAATATCATAGCTAATGGTTGCTTGTATTCTTGGTAGGAAAGCCAAGAAAAGGATCAACTATGATGTGGAGGAGGAACTCCATGTTATGATGAGGAATGGGAAAGGGATAATTCCTTAACTCCTCCATTTTTATTATATTTGTATTCCCTAAGTTTATATACTGAAAATTATGGCATAGGGATGCTGGAAATGCAAGAGAATAATGCAGGTGAATTTCTTATGCATGAGCATGATGTTGCATATGGGAAAAAGTAGTGAAGTTACACATGCAATAGTCCACTAATGGTATTGCCTATGGTTGATGATGATTAATGTTGTAGGAATCAAACCATAGAAGCATGATTGAAAATGCAAGGGATTATATAGATAAGATGAATATGCACTAGATGGCATATTAATAAACATTGCACAGTGCATGTGAAAATGTTTTTGGATGTATATGATATTGCATATTGGTAAAATAGTGAGGTTTTTCATATGCAATGAGCCACTTAAGATAATGATTGTGGTTGCTAATAATTAGTTGTGTTTGCATTGGTTGTAGGACCAAAGGCAACTGAAGCATGGCTAAAGATGAGGATGATTTTGTTGCATATGACCAACAACCGTATGAGGAAAGGATGGTGCAACAAATCTATTATCATGAGGTTGGAAAAAAGGACTGTGTAGCCTTGGTAAGAGGCCAACTGATCAGGTAACATCAAGTGGTATTAGTTAATGAAAGCCATGCAGGTTATGATTATTGGTGCTTAGTTGCATGAATGTTGAAAAGGGATTTGGTAAGACCCCTTCAACTATGTTTGAACTATCATGATTTGGTTTGCATGTGGTATTGAGTGCCCGAATGGGAATGTTAACCTACCGAGTGTGGTGAGGTGTGGGTAAGTGAAGGCAATGATCCTTACACCCTATAATTTCTTAGAAATCTCAATGCATTCATATGAAATTATATCATGCCATTTGTGTATATTGGTTGTAAGTTTAACAACCAAAGCAAATGAGGACTTATGACCTTGTTATGGTAGTGCATGCTACGAGTGGCAGTCATGTTTAGGCCATAATAGGCATGAGTGCATAGTATGCATGGATTAATGCAAGGATTTATTGAGGGGTTATGCATTGAGTGAATGCACATTAAATATTATGTGAGTGATGTAAAAGTGCATGAATATGTATAGGTGCACATGTTGAGATGCATTGTGTGAATGCATGTTTGTGGTGTATGTTTCATTACAACTAGATAATAGATGGAATGGTGAACTATTGTCAATCCTAAGAGCATTTCATGAGTTGATGTGAATGCAAGAGAATGATTGCATAAAATGATATAATTAAACCATGCAACTCTAGTATGGTAATGATTCACATGAAGTAGATGATTTTGGTGATATTAAAATGCTTCAGTGACCGTGGCAGCAATGAAATATTATATGCATAGAGACTTACAAAGTGTTTGGTTGATGGAAGTTTCAGATTTCAAGTAGATTGTTTTGGGCATGACAAATATGGGTAAGTCCATAATGAAGATGGGAATCTACCATGAGCAAGAGCCAAACGATATGAGAACAGACTCATGGCTAAGCGAATCAATTTCTGTAGAGGACAGAATTGCAATTCATACTTGAATTTAATTATCAATTCCATTGACTGATTAGAGAAATAAGATTTGAATTTTATTGTTAAATGCTGCTAACTGTTTGGCTATTTGATAAATGTGCTAGGAAGACACATTGCAGGAAGACTAGGAGTGATGGCCTGAAAAATCCAAACTAGATGGGAAAGACCCCATGCTTTGGAAATGGGTTTCGGGTGAAACGCCATTGATAATATCTCATCCAAACCGCATGTCGGTAAACCATGAGAGTGAGATGGTAAAGCTATACCCAGAAGGCATGTGAGATACATCTGCAAAATGAATGAGTATTCTGTGACCCTAGACAAGAACATGTATGTCTAAATTATTAGGGTTAATATGTAGAGCATGCTCTATCTTATTTATATCATTGCAGCCTGCTTGAGTATGATTAGGGCCTACATGGTTCACATCGGAAAGGAGGTGCACACCTTTTCTGGTGCTGGGTCATGATAGGGTTTTCAATATTGACTACACCCTAAGGGAATGGACGCATTCATGGTGTTTCAATACTTGATAGTGAATGATATGGATTATAGTTACAAAATTGAACATCAATATTGATGAGCTTGCTTATCCTTCTTGTGTTGTCAGCCTACACAGATGCAGATTGATATTGCACATTAAGAGGCAAAGTGAAGAAGGATACGCAAAAGGACTGTATAGGAATTGGTAACCTTTCTATGCTCACATGAAATATTACTAGAAGGGATGTACAGGCCTGAAGAGTTGGGTAATAAGAAGAGGTATCATCCTTGTGTGAGTGGGGTCATGCTAACCTGCAGTCAAGAAAGTCACCTATAAAGTTCCTAAAAGGAACCACTGATTTGCACCAGAGAATGAGTGACGTCCTTGTATGAATGAAGAGTTGTGTGTGTGAAGGGTTGTGGTGCAAGAAGGTGTGGAGACATTGGTGAAGGCATAAAATCTCTATCAGGACAGTAGTAGGAGGGCAGGTGCCAAGACTGAATGAAAACCCTAAGATGCCTATGGCTCCAAAGTAGAGCCTTGACCTATAATGGTCAGGTGGTGCAGTTTCCTTCCATTGGTTGATGACCTGGACGAATGCGTTAGCTCAGTAATGGAGAGGGCCAACCAAGTATGGGATTGGTTGGGCACCACCAAATGCTTGGTAAATATAGTCGGCCTGAAGGTGTACTGGTGAAGCATTAACTACATCCAAGTCCATAGGTGATCCCAAGGCTTGCAAAGCGAAGCAGGATCCTGTGGACCAGAGGGGAAACGCACAATACAGATAAGTATTCAGCTTCATTTATGTCTTGTTTGGAATAATGAAGATTTCAGGTACAAGTCTTCTAACAACTAAGCTGATACACTAATGTTTCTTTGTTGGAAACCTTGGTCATTGCAGGAAAGAAAGACCCTGAAAGCGCTATAAAATTACTGGTAAGTCCAGAGATTAAATGAGTGGGCGATATGAAATTATTGATAAATCCAGAGAGTAACTGGTTGGGCATTCACTACTTAATATTGTGAAACAACGTGTATGCTGGCCCAATACCCCTTAAACAATTAATAAAACCAGTCAATGTACTGGCCTGGCATTGCCTATTCGAATGATTGTGGAGTAGCCTACATGCCGGCCCAACATTCCTAATTGTGTCCATGGGAAATCCAAGGTTCATAAAGCAAAGAAGGATCCAATGGAATAAAGTGCATACATTCAATACAGATAAGTATTTGGTTTTCTTGCAGCTTCTTGCTTATGAATATACATTTGTATATGATTTGGTTATGATTCCTCAAACTCTCGTTTAGAGAAAAACCTTATGAAATCAACTAAACATGTGAATTGATTCAATGTTTGAGTGTAGGTATTGTTGGAAGCAAGGACCAGGAAGGCATCATAGGGATGCATATGGACATATGACCATCCTAAAGAGCTCAATATGAGCAGTAATAAAAGATGGTGCTAGTGAACATGAGTGGGTCCTAGCAACCAAAGGTTTTGTAAGTAGAATGGGAAGGGGTACCCAAGTTTAAAATCATTAGACAAACCTTAGACACTAAGTCTCATAGCCAATAAAGGGCAATTCAAGCATTCACATTAAAGTGAAAGATACTGACGAGCATGAAACAACAGTGATGGCATAGCTCCATAATAAAACAAGACTAAGAGGGAGAAACTCTTACTCTTCTCTTTCCTTTTTATTGATGCATTTATAAAACAAAGAATTGTTGAATGCATGTCATGACTAGAAGAAGAATGTGTTTATTTGCTTGAATTAAATTGTGAATTCTAAAATAGTTATTTCACTGTGAAAGGATGAACATGAAAGAAATCATGTGTATGTTGGGAAAGCATTAAAAAAAAAAATGGAAGTCTCATGAGTGAATCATGGACGTTCCATGTCAATTGGGAAATAATTGACTAATTTTAATGTTTATATTATGCTTGTCCTAACAAAGAGTTTTCCATGATAAATTTCACAGGGAAAAATTGAAACAATTGGTTGCAGCCGACACAAGCAAGTGTTGCTAGTAAGTGAAGAGTGGTCAGCTATGCACATTGACCATGGTGGAAGACCAAGGGATATTGGAATTGGCTGAAAGTCTTCTTCAAACAATTACAAAAACCCAAGAAAATCTTGGAAAGCTGCTCAAGCTATAGAGGTAACAGAATGAGATGAACCACAGGGTTTTGCAGGACTCTATTTGTCTGCAAAAAGAGGTAAAAAGTATTCCTAGAGAAGTCATTAAGGGAAAGGAAAGTGGATCAATGAAGAAGCATTCATCCAATCGGTCGATTAAGAAACGATCCAGGTGTGAAAACTCAAAGGAAATGGATCAGGAAAAGGTAAAGCAACCAATGAAATGTTGGGGTGTGGCGGAAATCATTTCCTCCATGACTGCCCAACAAGAGAACATCAAGAGGGTAGCAGCCGTAAATTTTCCAGGTTTTTGGACCAGCTGGAAGGTAAAGAAAAGGAAGGAATTGTTTTGAAACAATGTCCTCATGCAGAGCTAGAAGGTCCTAGCCAGCAGGAACAGTTTGTGAAGGCCAAAGGACTTGGTCCTGAAAACCCAAGTAAATGATGAAATGCAAGACAAACCTGCCACATTTTGTGAATTTTGGACATATATAAAGCATGTATGTATTCCCAAGTTATGGAACACCGAGGACGGTGTTATTCCAAGGGGGAGGGGAATGTAATACCCCCATTTTTACCCTTATAATATTTTGGGCTATCATGTAAATATTGTATGCATATTATGTATGGTTCCTAGCGTGGAGCTCAAGGCCAAGGCCCCGCTAGTGAACACTCGACCTTAAAGAGGAAAGTATTGGATATTATGTTTCCCATGTACTAGAGAACCATGGGAATTGTAAATATGCATATTAATATAAATACCCACAATTAGCTATGCAATGCAACAAGAGATGGGGGCATGATATTACAAGGAATTGGGAGGAAAATATTCAAACCCTTGAGCCATTGAAGTCAAGCCAAGTGTCAATGAGAGAACCCATCAACCATCAACTACCCACTACTCATGTTGACTTTGGTACCCAATCATTCATTTATCCCAAGAGTTGGGTGAAGTAGTTAATGCCTTGGGGATTGGGGAGGTATGGCTGTCCAAATTCAAGTATGGGCAAGCCACCCTCATGGAAAATCGTGTTTTTTCTTCTTGGGCAAGAAAACAACCATGATTTTCTCCCTAAGCCATTACCCATGAAGGGTTTTGCCTCTCTCACGTTTTTGGAACTGCCTGGGCATTTTCCAACCATGTTTTTCTGGTTTCTCTGGGCCTTCTAGTTGGGAAGAGGGCATTTTTGTGTTGCAGACCTGTTGGGAGCTTCCTGGGCATTTTTCTCCACTGATTTCCAGTATTTTCCTCCCTTTTGGCATTGCTGGGAACTTATTTTTGTATTACATACCTGTTGGGAAGGAGAGAGCATGATTTGGGGGTTGTAGAGACCATTGCAGCTCTTTGAATGCCCATGGACATTTTTCTTAAATGAATTTGCTTTCCCAGGCTTGATTCACCATCTATCACTTTGTTTTGGCTCCCTATGTTTTTCCTCATACTTGTTAATTTTGAGCATTAATTCACAATACTCTAGGATCTTTACTAAGAGAATAACATGTACAGTATATCAATGCATATTAATCATAACAAGCATGGCAAGCATCATAAGAATCAAAATCATGAGAGACAAGAGACACAGAATTTATGTGGGGAAAAACCTAAGGTGAAAAACCCCACAACTTCCTCAGAGATAGAGAGAGCAATGTCTCAACCAAAGTACAACCAAAATATACTGAGATAGTCTCCTAGTAGCAGATGATCCTCCTCCTCACTAGTGTGCCACTTTCTGAGTGAGAGAAGTATGAGTTTCCAAGTGATCAAATAGAGGTCTCCTGATCTCTATTTATACTTAACCTGTTTTCCCAGTGACACTATGGGGATGACTTGTCTAGCTAGGTAAATCCACAATATAATATATATTTCAGGGCCGACCCCACACATGGTGGTCTAATAACCCATCGGCAAATACACACACTTGAGACACTTGTCAATACACATGATGACACTTCCTTATAGAGGAATAACACATCTCTTATAAGGGTAAAATAAATATATATGAAATACATAGATGAAATACATTCCAAAGTTACATATACATCAACACATCCTCTTAACTAGGAAGGTATTTCTCGACACAGATCTGCTAGACAAGTCTTCTTCTCGGGATCATCATCATCGAAGCATCGTCATCATCGTCGTCACTGCTGCTGCTATCTCAACCAATCTCTAACTCTACTTGTCATAGGAAGTTCTACAGAGCCAGTCCTTTTTCATACTGGATGTAGGCCCACCACCTACAGGTCTTCATCATCTATGCGAACGGTCTAATAGAGGTGGCCTCTCAGGACTAATTTTATGTGTGGATGCAATACTGGAAAGAGTATCCCAGGAACATTTATGTGCCTAAGCACAACCGGAAAGATCTCCCAGGACTGATTACATGCATCTCCTCCACAATACCTTTAAAGAGCATCCCAGGAACATTTATGTGCCATAGCACGACCGGCAAGATCTCTAAAGAGCATCCCAGGACTTATTACGAGCACACAGCTCAACCTCTTGGATCTCCAGGACTAATTACATGTGGATAGACAAAACCTTTAAAGAGCATCCCAGGAACATTTATGTGCCGCATAACAACCGACAAGATCTCTAAAGAGCATCCCAGGACTAATTACAAGCACACAGCTCAACCTCTCGGATCTTTAGGACTGATTACATGTCTCTGTAGTAATACCTCATCCCAGGACTGATTACGAGCACACAGCTCAACCTATAGGATATATGAGGACTGATTACATACTACATAGAAATACCGAAAAGAGTATCCCAGGAACATTTATGTGCCGCAGCACGACCGGCAAGATCTCCCAGGACTGATTACATGCTATTTGCACAACCTGCCACATATCATCTCTGACCTCCAAGTATCAACCTGATACTCATGATCCAACAGATCATCATCGCACAAAGCGTCATCCTGATGCTCATGATCACACTGATCATCATCACTGTACCATCCTGATACATATCATCTGGAGCAACACCCTGAAGCTCGTCATCATGATCATCCTGATCATACAATGCATCCACCTAATGCATACCAAGTATCTACCTTATACATATCATCATACATGATCCACCTGATCATACAGTGTATCCACCTTATACAAATACAAATACATGATACATATCAACATACATGATCTACCTGATCATACAATGTATCCACTTGATACATATACAGATACATGGTCCAAGCATCCAACATGATGCATATACAATATACATACAAATGATCCAACCGATCATATCCAGCGTACATACATATACATATAAATGATCCAACTGATCATATCCAACATCCAACATGATGCCTACATACATATATAAATGATCCAACTGATCATACAAACCAGAAACTAGAACATCATCCTGATGCTCATCATCCAGTGCTTACATCCACAGCCATGTGAAGGATCCTCCTTCCAACATGCTTGGAATGGCTTCAGCAAATGTGTCCATCACTTCTTCCTCGAAGTGTCATCGATCTAAAGAGCACCAAGCCTCTCCCTGAAGTACTCGAACTTCACTCTAGCTAGTGGCTTCGTCAATACATATGCAATCTGCTCGTCCATCGCCACATGCAGGAGTTGCACTACTCCTCTCTGCACCATATCCCTAATATAGTGATATTTGATCTCTATGTGTTTTGGCCTGTCATGAAACACTGGGTTCTCAGACAGCTTCACACAACTCTGGTTATCATAGAAGATACCAGTAGCATCCAATGGGAGATCAAATAACTCAGACAGTAGCTTCCGTAGCCATACTGCCTCACAACTAGCTGAACATGCTGCAACATACTCTGCCTCAGCTATACTCAGTGCTACGCAGGACTGCTTCCTGCTAAACCAAGAGATCACACCTGATCCCATACTGAAGCAGCACCCAAATGTGCTCTTCCTATCTGCAGCACTTCCTGCCCAATTTGAATCAACATAACCTTGCAGTTTAAACTTTTGATTTGCTTCATACTTGAGCCCATAATCCACTGTACCCTTTAGGTACCTCAGAACATGCTTTACAGCAAACAGGTGAACACTCCTAGGATCTATCAGGAACTGACTCAATGTGTTCACAGCAAAGCAAATATCTGGTCTTGTGTTCGTCAGGTACATCAAAGACCCAATCATTGTTAAGATTTAATATGCTAAGACAGAAAATAGCAGCATTACATTCCATTTCACAATAATAGCATATACAGGATCACTGAAGAAACAACAAGCACAACATAAACACAAGAGACACAAATTTATCCTGGGAAACCCTCATGGGGTAGAAAACCCAGCAGAGCTTCCTCAATATAGATGACTAGCAATATACAAAGATGCAAACCCTAAGCATAAGCTCCTCCTTCTCCATAGCAGACCTCTCCTCCACAAGTGCGCCACTCTCAAGTGAGTGAGTGTGTATCAAATGAGGAATACACCTCCTCTATTTATACACTACTCCGACTTGTCTTTTACACAAGAACACGTAGGCTCGTATTTAACCAATGGATTAAATACCCCACTACAACTAACTGGGCCGACCCCTCTAGGGTGGTCTAATAACCCTTTGACCCACATAACACATACAGGGCCGACCCCCACTAGGGAAGTCTAATAACCCAAGTTACCACATTCCGACGGAGGAATAAACATCTCCGGATATACAATAAGATCTTCAAGGAGGAATGAAACATCTCTAGAATAATAAAGTACAAATATAATATTCTTTGATGTTACAATATCTCAACACTCCCCCTTAACGAGAAGGATATTATAACAGCATTTGCACGAGCAAGGAGTCATCAACATCATACATGATACATCTATAAATCATTGGAAGCTTTCTCAACATCATCAGTAACTCAACCAGTTATTGGAACATCTTCAATACTGGAACATCAACATCTTCAGTACTGAGTCTTTATCTTCTGCAGCACTCGAACAACTACAGCAACATCAATATCTGAATCCTCACGATCGTCAACATCGTCATCACACGACCATCAGCATCGTCATCACACGATCAACATCGTCGTCTAGATCAACACGATCAGCATCATCACATCATCTCGATCTATAGCATCTGGTTTATCACGAGCTACAACATCTGGATCATCTCGATCTACAGCATCTGGATCATCACGATCTACAGCATCTGGATCATCTCGATCTACAGCATCTGGATCATCTCGATCTACAGCATCTGGATCTACAACATCTGGATCATCTCGATCTACAACATCTGGATCATCTCGATCTACAGCATCTGAATCATCTGTATTAGTATCCACATCAATACATCTATCATCAAAACATGTATTCTTACTAATACATATATCATCAAAAACGTGCATTCTCACTAATACATCTATCATCAAAAGCATGTATTCTCACTTAATACATCTATCAAAAGCATGTATTCTCACTTAATACATCTATCATCAAAAGCATGTATTCTCACTAAATACATCTATCATCAAAAGCATGTATTCTCACTAAATATATCTATCATCAAAAGCATGTATTCTCACTAATACATCTATCATCAATAGCATGTATTATCACTAATACATCTATCATCAAAAGCATGTATTCTCACTAATACATCTATCATTAATAGCATGTATTCTCACTAATACATCTATCATCAATAGTATGTATTCTCACTAATACATCTCTCATCAAAACATAGCAGCATACCCTGCAACACACACGATCATATTACAGGATGATCAATCCCGCTCTCTTTAGGACATAGGTCCATGGATGATACAATCCAAATCAAGTTCCAGGATGATCAATCCTTATCACTTTAATACAAGTCTCATGTCTAGGGACGATGCAATCCCATCACGTACTTTTTGAACCCAGTTCATGGACGATGCAGTCCTCACATGTACATTTTGAACCAAGGTCCAGGGACGATGCAGTCCTATATTCAATTCTCGGAGACATCAGTCTACGGATCAATTCTGGGACCAAAGTCCGGGGAAGATACAATCCCCTACCTGTTCATTTAGGACTTCATTATCAGAGACCCAGTCTACGGCTCAATTCTGGGACTGCAGTCCGGGGAAGATACAATCCCCTACCTGTTCATTCAGGACTTCATTATTGGAGACCCAGTCTACGGCTCAATTCTGGGACCTCAGTCCAGGGAAGATACAATCCCCTACCTGTTCATTCAGGACTTTATTATCGGAGACCCAGTCTACGGCTCAATTCTGGGAACTCAATTCGGGGAAGATACAATCCCCTACCTGTTCATTCAGGACTTTATTATCGGAGACCCAGTCTACGGCTCAATTCTGGGACCTCAGTCCGGGGAAGATACAATCCCCTACCTGTTCATTCAGGACTTTATTATCGGAGACCCAGTCTACGGCTCAATTCTGGGACCTCAGTCCGGGGAAGATACAATCCCCTACCTGTTCATTCAGGACTTTATTATCGGAGACCCAGTCTACGGCTCAATTCTGGGACCTCAGTCCAGGGAAGATACAATCCCCTACCTGTTCATTCAGGACTTTATTATCGGAGACATCATGTCTATGGCTCACTTTAGAACATGTGTTCAAGGATGATGCAATCCCTCTTCTTTCTTGGAGACACCTGTCTACGGCTCACTTTAGAACATGTGTTCAAGGATGATGCAATCCCATCATGTCCACCAAGGACTTCATTCTCGAAGACATACGTCTACGGCTCTCTTGAGGATGATGCAATCCTATCATGTCCACCAAGGACTTCATTCTCGGAGACATACATCTACAGCTCTCTTGAGGATGATGCAATCCTATCATGTCCACCAAGGACTTCATTCTCGGAGACATACATCTACGTCTCACTTTAGAACATGTGTTCAAGGATGATGCAATCCCATCATGTCCACCAAGGACTTCATTCTCGAAGACATATGTCTACGGATCTCTTGAGGATGATGCAATCCTATCATGTCCACCAAGGACTTCATTCTCGGAGACATACGTCTACGGCTCTCTTGAGGATGATGCAATCCTATCATGTCCACCAAGGACTTCATTCTCGGAGACATACGTCTACGGATCTCTTGAGGATGATGCAATCCTATCATGTCCACCAAGGACTTCATTCTCAGAGACATCATGTCTATGGCTCTCTTTTAGAATATATGTTCAAGGATGATGCAATCCCCTTGTCACCTTAGACCCTGTCTAAGGACCATCCACCAACCTCTCTATCGGCATCACCAATATAGGTATCCACATCATCGACCTCACTGTCAATGCAGGCAATCTCATCATAAGTGATCACATCACTCCCCCTTTCGAGGAGGGTCCTTCTAAACTATATTAAGTTTGTCTCGGAAAACTTTACTTGAGGTAGAGGTTTGGTTAGAACTTCGGATCGGTAGAGGTTTGGTTAGTACATTGGTAACTTGTTACAAATTCGAACATTAACTCCTTTCTTGTATATAGAAATGTCAGATCTCTATGTGCTTTGACTTATCATGGAACACTGGATTCTCTGCCATTTTGATACAACTCTGTTTGTCACATAGGATCACAGTTGAGTCTATCTCTAAGTCAAACATTCCCGAAGCCATACTACTTCATAACTTAGCAGAGCAAGTAGCCATATATTCTGCTTGTGCTAAGAGCCACATTAGATTGTTTCCTGCTAAACCACGAGATCATGGATGATCCCATAATAACATCCTCTCGATGTGCTCTTCCTGTCTGATACACTTCCTGCCCAATCAACATCTATGTAGCCATCTGAAGTCATGATCTCCAAGATAACATAGATCAAATTCTATTGTATCCTTTAGGTACCGCATCACATGATTTTCAACTTATCAAGTGAACACATCTAGTTTCCACTAGATACTGACTCAAGGTGTTCACAGCAAAGCATATATCTGACCTAGTATTCGTTGGATACATCAATGACCCAATAATTTGTTTGTACAGAGTTATATCCACTAACTCTGATGAGTCATCTGTTAACAACTTCAAGAGTGGCCATACCAACACATCAAGTCCTTTTAATATTTCTCAGCATACTTTCCTTAGTTGAGAAAGATTCCTTCTGAGCCTTGCCATACTTCCAGACCTAGGAAGTAATGCATCAATCTGAGATCTTTCATTTTCATTTCTGCATTGAATGATCTTCTGCATATCTATATGTGCCATCTCTCATTATATGGGTCTACTGATATAAGCCTCAATATCATTCGAACTCTGTGGTGAGTTCCTTCTTGCATCCATGTCATCTGTGTATAGAAACCATATTCAACCTTGTAGCAAAGGTTGAGATCCACATCACCCATGGTGATCATTAAGCTCATCAATTGATTATCGATCCTGGGAACCCATACAGAACCTGATTCACACTTCTTCTTTAATTATACCATTAAGAGAATGGTCTTATCTAGCCACTTGGAGCAAACATCTCATCATGATTCTCTTCATCTTTCTAAGAGAATCTTCTAGCCACAAGCCTTCTATAGTGTGTTTGTTTTGTAAATCTTTTGTTGAACATCCATCGCTTGTTCAGTGTTTATCATTCATCATGATCTTTCCTACAAATCAAAATTAAGTACATGATTAGTAATACTTCATAATCATCAAATCATATTGACATGATAACCTATTATGCATACAGATATCATTTACATAGTTATGCAACTATTTTGACCAATACTTTGGCACAACACTTTCCCATATCCTGTATGCATACAGTGGCTATCTAGATGCCTTCCATATCTACCAGAACATACTATCGAGAGTGTGCACAGCTCTCAGCATGTCAGCAAAGAGGTTTCATTCTAGACAAGCAACAATGGAATGTTTGTCCAACTTACCAATCATATGCATATTAGTAGTATACTGTTCAATGCTCTATGAATGTTTACACTCAGCATCATATATTCTAGGAATACAAATATGCATACAACCTATTACAAGAAATATCATTTACTATTTCAAATAACAACTCAAATACTTATCTTTTATGTTTGTGTGGTTGCCTCCCGCTTGATCTTCTGTATGATTTTGAACTTCTATTCATTCTGTACCACTGTGCATGCTCAAGTGTCATCCTCATGATCTCATACACAAACATACATTCATTAGTATATTCTCAACATTATAGTTCTAAATAATCTTGAAAATGTATAGTCATGATTATGGATAATATTCAAGGTTTCAGGGAGGTCTTCTTTTACTCAAGCATATTCTTGTTTGATCTAGTTAGTTAAATCATCAACCAAGATACGAGACATAATATGCATAAACCCTTGATTACTAACTTTATGAATAAGCATAACCAATCATACCAAGTATACTTATATAAGGGATCCTAACACAAGGTAAGATTCTAACATGACATAGGAAAACATACCTAGATTAGTATACCTGCTTAGTTATGTACAACATACCTAAACAATCTCTTCAATGATTTAGAGATCCTGAGCTAGAACCTAAACCTCCTTAAGTCATACCTGTCGAGACTTCTTGTAGTCTTCTTATGTAAGGCCTTAGCCTCAACTCCCCCTGAAAATTGATCTGGAGCTTGATTAGGGTTTGCTAGATAAACCCTAATAATTCAATCTTTGACTTTCACACTTCCGAATGGATGGAAGGATGTGTCTTGCTGAGCTGATCAAACTAGAATACTTCAATTTTGAAATCTCCAAAAATTTGACCCCTCAAAATTGCCTTTGAAACTTCTGGATCTTCTGGATAGGATCCCAAACTAGGGTTTGATGAAGCCCACCCTTTTGCTTAATCAAAAGGTTTGATCCAAGGCTCTAAACTCTTATTCTTCTGAGGAGCTTCCAGTCGTGGTTACAGACTTCAAAAATTTCAACTTTTCCTAAAGCCCTAATTTTCCATCTTTCCGATCAAAATCCCGAACTAGAGTTTGATCAAGCCCGGTCTTCTACCCAACCAAAAAATTCGATATTGGTCTCTAAATTTTGATTTTCTTGAGTAGCATTCAGCTGTGGATTCCGATTTCAAAAATTCTAACTTTCTCTGAAACCCTAAATTCCGGAAGCCATGAATAAAGGTGCTCCAAAAATAATTATGTTTTGACAGAAATATGTGCCTGATTGTTTCTGCTATAACTCCGAACTTTTCACTCCACAGGGTCTAAAAACTTTTTTTGCAGTATCCTGACCTGTCATCTTTCCATCCTAATAGGTCTGACCTCAATTGGATTTTTTGAGAGAGAGATATGCCAAGTGTCGCAACGTGACCTGTTTTGGGATAATACAGGAGAGCTAACTTGTACGGCATGCCACGTGTCACTGTTTGAACTTCGGCCTCTGAAAATGTTTCCTGAGATAGTACAGTATATGTAATACCTACCAATTTTTACGAAATTTCATTTGGAGCTTCCTATCCCAAGTTATGCCAAGTGTCGCAATGTGACCTGTTTATGGGATAAAACAGGAGAGCAAACTTGTACGGCGTGCCATGTGTCACTGGTTCAGCTTCGGCCTCTCAAAACGTTTCTTGAGATAGTAAAGTCTGTGTACTACCCGTTAATTTTTATGAAATTTCATTTGCAGCTTCCTATCCCAAGTTATGACGTTTTTTCCTAGGCCACGTGATTTTGACTGAGATCTGGAAGAGGCAGAAACCCTAACTTGTACTGATCATAACGTACAAAGTACAACGAATCTAAGGGTTCCCTTTGGACACAAGATACCTAGAGATGTTATCTACGACCTGTAAAGGTTTCAGATCCTGAACCTTTGCCAAAATGGATTTATGGTGAAAGTTCCACGATGACTGGTTTTTGCTATATAAAACCCTAACCTTCAAATTGTCGTAATTAAAGCAAGTGTCATAAGTGCCATACCTTGCCTTCCTTCAGGTTAGCTCTGATACCATGTTAAGATTTAATATGCTAAGACAGAAAATAGTAGAATTACATTCCATTTCACAATAATATCATATACAGGACCACTGAAGAAACAACAAGCACAGCATAAACACAAGAGACACAGATTTATCCTGGGAAACCCTCATGGGGTAGAAAACCTAGCAAAGCTTCCTCAATATAGATGACCAGCAATATACAAAGATGCAAACCCTGAGCATAAGCTCCTCCTTCTCCATAGCATACCTCTCCTCCACAAGTGCGCCACTCTCAAGTGAGTGAGTGTGTATCAAATGAGGAATACACCTCCTCTATTTATATACTACTTCGACTTGTCTTTTACACAAGAACATGTAGGCTCGTATTTAACCAATCAGTTAAATACCCCACTACAACTGACTAGGCCGACCCCTCTAGGGTGTTCTAATAACCCTTTGACCCACATAACACATACAGGGCCGACCCCCACTAGGGAAGTCTAATAACCCAAGTTACCACATTCTGACGGAGGAATAAACATCTCCGGATATACAATAAGATCTTCAAGGAGGAATGAAACATCTCCAGAATAATAAAGTACAAATATAATATTCTTTGAAGTTACAATATCTCAACAATCATCTGACGATACATAGAGACATCAATCGGCTCAGATGAAGCATCACAAAGAATCTTCAGATTCGATGCCATAGGTGTGGCCATGGCCATGCAATCCATCATCCCGAACCTCTTCAGGATATCCACAGTATACTTCCCTTGTCCAAGGAAGATCCCATCTGTTCTCTACCATACCTCCATACCTAGGAAATAGTGCATCATCCCCAGGTCCTTCATATCGAACTCAACATCAAGCTTCCTCTTTGTATCTGCAATCAATCTGTCATCTCCTGTTATAAATAAGTCATCCACATACAGGAGCAGAATCACAGGATTCCCTTCCTCGACCTTGTAGTAAAGGTTGGAATCCGCTTTACTCTTGGTAAAGCCCAAGCTAGATAGGAAACTGTTCATCCTACCATACCAAGTTCTGGGAGCTTTCTTCAAGCCATACAAGGCTTTCTTCAATCTACACACATATGACTCCTTGTCATGTGTTTCAAAACCGAGTGGCTGCTCCACATATACTTCCTCTTCAACTACACCATTCAAGAAAGCAGTCTTTACATCCATCTGGTGTATTTTCCATTTCATTGCTACAGCCAGGGCAAGTACTGTTCTAATGGAAGTATACCTAGCTACAAGTGCAAAATTTTCTTCATAATCTATTCCCTCTTTTTGAGAGAAACCACGAGCTACGAATCTTGCCTTGTATTTCTCTACACTGCCATCGGCAACATGCTTGATTTTGTAGATCCATTTGGAAGTCACAACAGTCTTCTCTTTAGGTCTTGGGACAACATCCCAAACATCATTCTTCATTATTGATTGGTATTCCTCAACCATGGCATCCTTCCATTCTTTCTTTTCCACTGCTTCTTCATAACTGGAAGGTTCTTTGTTCATAATGTCACAGACTAAAGCAACATAGCTGGTGTGTGATCCGGTTCTCTTCTTTGCTCTATGTTCTTTTTCTGGAATGCCAAATATTTCTACATCTAGAATGAGCTCTCTAGCCCATGCAGGTTTCCTCTTGTGAGAGTTATCCTCACGGGGTGGATCTACAAGTTCATGCAGATCTTCAAACTCAAGAACAACTTCTGGAATTGCTTCAATCATGGTAGTGTCTTGAAATCTAGTTTCCTTAGGTTCTTCATAAACTTCGATAGGTGCCTTCCTTGATTTGATGAATGCTGAGTTTTCATCAAATGTTACATCCCTGCTGACATCAATCTTCTTGAACCCTGGAAAGTATATTATGTAAGCCTTCGAGCTTTCACTGTAATCCACAAAGATACCCTTCTTTCCTGAAGGATCTAGTTTAGTCCTCTTTTCCTTTGGGACATGAGTGTATACTGGACAACCAAATATTTTGAGATGACTGACTTCAGGTTTCTTACCAGAAAATACCTCTTCTGGTGTCTTGTTGTCCAATATCTTGTGGGGTGTTCTGTTCTACACATATACAGCTATTCTAGTTGCTTCTTCCCATAGATGCATAGGTAGATCCTGGTCATGTAGCATTGCCCTTGCTACTTCCATGATTGTTTTGTTCTTCCTTTCTGTAACTCCATTCTGTTGTGGATTGTAAGGAGCAGTCAACTCCCTCTTAATCCTTGAATCACTGCAAAGCTTCTTGAAGTCACCTGAGGTGAATTCTCCACCATTGTCATATCTAAATGTTTTGATATTCTTATCAGTTTGATTCTCCATCAAGGTTTTGAATTCCTTGAACTTGTCAAACACCTCATCTTTGTTCTTCAAGAAGTATACCGAAGTCTTCCTAGAGAAGTCATCAATGAAAGAGACATAGTAAACATACCCACTTAGAGAACTGGATGACATAGGACCACATACATCTGAGTGGATGATTTCTAAGATACCTTTTGCCTTGCTTTCACTGATTGGGAAAGCCTTCTTAATGTTCTTTCCTTTTGCACATCCTTTGCAAACACCTTCATGCTTGGTCTTGATTTCAAGAAGACCTTCTACAGCCTTACTTGCAATTGGTAATGCTCTGTAGTGCATATGTGCAAGTATTCTATGCCAAAGTTCACTTGGCTCCATGGAATCATGCACCATGGCATGTTCAGGTTGTCCTTTCAATTTATAAAAACCTCCCTCTTGCTCTCCAATCACCACTGCATCATCTATGGTCTTTCCCTTTGGCCACATAGGACTTGGCCATCCACAAATGCAACCCTCATACCTTTTGCATCCAATGCAGAGATGGCGAGTAATTTCTTCTTGAGCCCAGGTACATAAAGGACTTCTTTCATCTTCAAAGATTTTCCAGAATCTAGGTTGTAGGAGGCTTCACCACTTCCTTTGATGGGGTATTGATAATCATCCCCAAGTTTTACTTTATGGGGTGATTCATGTTCAGACAGATTTACAAAATATTCTTTAAACCCAGTCATGTGTTTAGAAGCCCCACTGTCAATTAACCAATCATTACAACCATGGGAGATTGTACCTGTGAGAGCAGAGATTAGGACATACTCTTCTTCACTTGATGAGTCATCTTCACTTTCTGCCCTAGTTTTCTTCTTTGGAGGTTCATCATCTTCAGCAACATGAGCATGGTACCTTCTTTTGTTACCCTTCTTCTTCTTGCTGGAGTTGTTGTTGTTGTGGTTGTCCCTTTTGTTCTTGGGACATTCTGAAGCAAAGTGACCCTTCTCATTACAAGTGAAACACCTTAGATCTTTCTTGTCTTTGTGATAATGATGAGAAGATTTCTTCTTGTGATGGGATGGCTCCCACTTGAACTTTCCCTTCTTAGTGTGAGCTGTGAGAGCTTGATCTTCATTCCCCATCTTTTCTTCTCTTTCCACAAGCCTTGCTTCTTCTTGAGAACATTCCTCCCACAATCTGCTGAAGCAGATTAATTTCTTTCTGGCACAGATCACCTGGATAAAAGAGTCCCATGACCTAGGTAGGCCATTCAAAGTGGTCATAACAATTTCACCATTCTCCACCATTTCATCTACAGCTTCAAGTTGTTCCTTGATCTGAGAGACCTTGGAGAAATAGGATTGAATGTTTTCTCCATTTGACATCTTGACCCCTTTCAATTGATTCCGTATGGTCATCTTCCAATTTATGTTCTTCCCTTCAAATAGCTTGGTCAAAGAGTCAAACATCTCCTTGGGTGTCTTTAGAGAAGACACATGGGGTATGACATGGTCTTTGATAGAATCAGCAATGATTCTCTTTGCCTTGACCAAGTTCTTCTTATGCAATACCTTAGCCTCTTCATCCTCTGGGATAGGGATGTCTTCTTTTATATATGAGTCCAACTCTTATCTTCTAGGATTAACCCAATCCTATACTTCCAAGCTCGGAAGTTATCAGCCCCTTCAAGCTTATCCTCAAGCTTGGTGTGGTGAGACATCTTAAAGAGTACTTCAAATGGAAATAGAAAAGATTTAGGTCTTACCACTTGAATTGCTGAAAACTAGATCTGGTCCCGGATTAGGGTTTGTTGAAAAACCCTAAAAATTTAAAATGTGAATTTCAAATTTCTGAAAGCATAGAAAGATGCACCTTGATGAGCTGATCAGCCTGGTGTATTCATAATTTGAGACCAGCAAAGCTTTACCCTTCAGATTTACCTTTTTGTCCTCTTGGGTTCACTAGGGAGAGCCCTGAATTAGGGTTTGAGTTTCCCAGAGATCTACTCAGCCAAAAACCTCGCTCCAAAGCTCTAAACTTTGATTTTTTCAAGGAGCTTCCAGCTATGTCTTTAGAATTCAGAAATTCCTATTTTTGTGGAAATCCTAATTTTTAGGGCCAAATCTGAAAATGCTCAGAATTAAATTCTGATTGGACAGATAGATTCTCCTTGATGAGTATATTCAATTTACTATACTGCTTTTCCAAAATCTGTGGAGAGAAACCCAATAAACAAGAAACTCAAGTTTTCGTCACTGCAAAATGTCTTCTTCTCAGGTTAGCTCTGATACCATGTTAATTTTGAGCATTAATTCACAATACTCTAGGATCTTTACTAAGAGAATAACATGTACAGTATATCAATGCATACCAATCATAACAAGCATTACAAGCATCATAAGAATCAAAATCATGAGAGACAAGAGACAAAGAGTTTCTATGGGGAAAACCCTAAGGTGAAAAACCCCACAACTTCCTCAGAGAAAGAGAGAGAAATGGCTCAACCAAAGTACAACCAAAATATACTGAGATAGTCTCCTAGTAGCAAACGATCCTCCTCCTCACTAGTGCGCCACTTTCTGAGTGAGAGAAGTATGAGTTTTCGAGTGATCAAATAGAAATCTCCCGATCTCTATTTATACTTAACGTGTTTTCCCAGTGACACTATGGGGTCGACTTGTCTAGCTAGGTACATCCACAATATAATAGATATTTCAGGGCCGACCCCACACATGGTGGTCTAATAACCCATCAGCAAGTACACACACTTGCGACACTTTTCAATACACATGACGACACTTCCTTATAGAGTAATAACACATCTCTTATAAGGGTACAGTAAATATATATGAAATACATTCCAAAGTTACATATACATCAACAATACCCAGCACTTGGGATTTTGCTATTATAAGTATCCATGCTCAGTTTTGAGTTGTTGTGTGTTAAGAAATGTTGGGTTTGAGATGGGTATCCATTGCTTTGGGTTGTGATGAGCTTGAGAGTCCCCTTTTCCTTGTAGATATCATGCCCATCTTGGAGGTGGTCTCTAAGTGTTGAAATAATATAGGATGGGCAGAGACCTATGGTTGGGAGGAACGTTGCAACGACATAGCTAGTTGTTTGGGGCCATTTCACCATAAAGATAAGTGTTTATCTGTCTATTCATTTACTTCTGCAAATGTATTAATTTGTTGACTGTGTTAAATTTAATGGCATCATGTAATGTGTGTGGATGATGTTATTCTGTTGTGCATGTTTTCTTTAAATTGCATCTGCACACATTTGATCTTTAATTGCTGTGAATTAAATGAATGGGCTTAGTATATGTAAAATCCCTAGATTTTGTTGAAATCATGTTCCCTTCCTGGAATTGGGGTTAGATGGTAGGGTATTTGATATCACTCGACACAACCCCCAGATACTTGACACCATCTGTCACCATTGATTCCCCGAGACACTCTCGGCACCTTCGGCGTGAGCCCCCACAGCAAGGTTCACTTGACAGCACCCATCATAGACGTAGAGCTGCATCACTCCACACCACTCATCATAGACCTGGAGCTTCGTCACTCGACTCTATTCATCGGCTACATAGAACTCCGTCCCCTGACTCTGACGCCCCTTATTTCACATCTGATTCTCAGGTAGAGTCCAAAAACCCCACTTACACTGCACCAACCAGCCCCATGGCTGGCATGACTTCCAACCCTTTCTTTGTAGGGACCCTTGGTGGAGCGCCCACAACCACCCTAGCGAGCACACTAGCCACAACCACACCTACCTTTCATATTCCCTCGATGGGGCCCACATCTACCTTGGGTATGCCCATGATGGGTCCCACACCTACCATTCCTGTTACTATTCCCATTGCAATGACTACCATACCCAACCCAACCCCATATGCAACTCACATTACATTTGGGGGTGTAGGACCCTCCCATACCACCTTCGTTACTCCATATGGGGGTACCATCCCCAACATGAACCCAACTCTCACACTTGGGGGCAGCAGTCCCACCATGGCCGCCCCCACTAGTACTTCACATCCTTCTACTAGTTTTCCATTCATGGCCAGTCTCAACCTTCCTGACCTAGCCATATTTACCAACGATCCCATCAGACACGATCCCACGTGGCCTCACATGCCTACCAAACTCCCATCAGACATCCCCAAGTTTGAGGGCAAGGCAGGTGAAGACCCACAAAATCATATTATGTCCTTCCATCTATGGTGTTCCTCCAACTCCATAGTGGATGACTCTGTCCGACTCCGTCTGTTACAATGAACTCTCACTGGCTCTGCAGCTAAGTGGTACATCGAGCAGCCCCATGGAACCCATGCCACCTTTACTTCCCTTGCCTTGACCTTCCTGTAGTTCTTTCAGTTACCTGTCCGCTATGACGCGGGAGTTGAGATCCTACTATCTTGCAGACATAATACGGCCACCCACATCACTGACCACATTCATGAGTGGCATCAACATCAAAGCCTGTGCAAAATCAAGTTAAATGACCGTATCTTCCTAAATTGGTTTCTCAAATCTCTCATTCCCGTCATTGCCAAGGATGTGGCATCCGAGCAACCCCAGTTCGAGGAAGAAGCCATCTTAAAAGCCCAGCAGTTTGGCCTTATCTATGCCCAGTCTGGTTACTTATATACCATTATACCTGACACCCCCCGTGGTGATTCCTCCCAAAATGATGCGCCGGGGGCATCCCATGCTGTCGATGGCATCATTGGCCATGTTGCATCGCATAACCAGCCCTTTTCCATGACATGTACTAGTAATGGCCTTGACCTTTCGTGGGTTACATCCCACTCTGGAGCAACCAATTCGTATGCTCCCATGGCGCATAACCACCATTCCCACGGACCCTCATGTCCACCTCAGTGCTTCGGCCATGCATCCCCGGCTTACGTTCCCCCGGTTGCACCTCAACCATATTACCACTAGCAGGTTGCGCACGCTCCTCTATCCTCTCAACCCCCCCCCCCCCCCCCCCGCTTATTATCCACCACAGGAAGTACCTGTGGCAAATCAACAACCCGTCACACAGATGTATCAACAACCCCCACAAGGTACAACACATGTACCACCTCCACCCCCACCCACTTATTATCCGCCGCAGCCTGCTCCTGCACCTGCACAAGCCCAGCACCCACCTGCCGCCCAAGGGCAAGTGTACGCACAAAAAAATCTGCAGCAGAACCAAAATACCCAACTCCAACAAGGACAAAACCGCAAAAAAGGATGTAACAGCGGGAACAACCCCCCTCCAGAACAAAGCGGCCAGCCACCTAATCCCCCAAACAATAATAACGCGGCACCTGCCAACCAAAACCCCAACAGGCCGCCAAAACAAGCTAAACACCCTAACTTGCAAATAAACCATCCTTGTTCTATTTGCGGGGTCTATGGCCATTACACACATGCTTGCCCAAATATGGAGCGGGCACGACAGCTCTGGACTGATGATGCCCACCGCTAAGGGCACGCGGCACCTCAGGCACCACCTAACCCCCCACCACCTCAAACTCAACCCTTGGTGTTACAGAACCCTTTACCAACCCAAGGAGTGGTGAACACTCAACCGTTATCTCCCCCTCAAGGAACCGCGCCACCACAACAGCAAGTCACGTACACTGCACCTGCCCACCCCACTTTAGACTCAGGCACCCATCACTTGTTAATGATGTCATTCGCTGATGTCAACCTTCAAACCCGCTGAAACCAATATGGCTCCACCCCTGAAGCCCCTCCCACCGACAAAACCACCAATGCTCTTCCCACCGATCAGCCATTACACATACCTCTAGTCCCATTAGATGGAGCCCCAAAAGCCCCTCGCTTCCCACTTTGTCGCATCAATAATAACCCCAATGCTCACACTGCGTCTAATTACAACATTATGGATGACTTAGCTTAGTCCCCCACAGCCATGTATGCGTTAGAGGTCTTAAAAAACTGTCCTACACAGCGCAAGACTCTGTTATCAGCCATTGGTTCTATCGACCCGACTGATTCACGAATGATGGCCTTTGATTTGGACCAATCTGAACCAATCCTGCCTTCCACATTAGCATTCCAAGTTTCTGTATCCATTCGGAATCTTGTAATCCATCGGTGCATCATCGATGAGGGTGCTTCTACATGCGTTATGTCCACATTTGTTTGGTAGAAGTTGGGATCGCTTGCTCTCTAGCCATCCACCACTATGTTGCGAGCCTATGACGGCCGTTCGGCTCAACCCCAAGGTCTCTTAGCTAATGTCCCCATTCAGTTGGTTGGTAAAACAATGCTTATTGACAGAGAGGTCATCAACGCCCAACTTGATTATAACCTCTTACTTGGCCACAGTTACATGTATGCCATGCGGGCGGTTGCCTCATCCATTTTTCGTACCATGATGTTCCCCCATGAAGGACGAGTGGTCAAGATTGATCAACTCACCTATTACGATCCCAATGCCCCTGCTGCACCCGAAAATGTTCTTCCCATGGTTGTTCGCGGTGCATTTACCTCGTTGGTTTCCTCAGTTGGACCCGGATTCTACTTAGATACGTCGATGACTTCCACATTCCAATCTATTCCACCCCCGTCACCAACTACCGAAATATCTGACTTATGTACCCTCTCCCACAATACACAAACACCCAACTATCAACCGCCCTTGCTACCCCAACCACCATTGGTGCCTAGTCATGTTGGTGTAACACCCATCCATACAATCCCATTCCTATTCCCCCCTTCAGGAGTAGTGAGCGCCCCAGTTATGGCCACTCTCAACCTCCCAGGGTTAACTTTAGGACTACCTGTGTGGTATCTCACACCTCCCATTTCCCCTCCGATACCAAATGTTGTCCTACAATTGGTGCAACCCATTACCACTACTAGTCAACCACCTCCCGGTGTCACTACTCCTTCCTCATCCACCAATCCATCCCCTCTTTTCAAGCACACTAGGGGTAGAGGCCTACAACCGTACACCACTCTACCCCCACCCAAAACGGTAAAAAACCCTCCAATATATAGAGCTCCTCCGAAATGCTCTTTGTGTGATGAGTTGGGCCATGCTACCCATCAATGTCCACAATTACCCGCACTACAGGAGCACATGCAAATTCTTGATGATGACCCCAACATCCCGATTGTCCAGCTCGACCTTACCCCTAAGCCTCGCGATAAATCACTACGCACCAATCACCCTTGTGCAATATGCGATATTTACAACCATTACTCACATCACTACCCTGATCTCCCGGATTACAGAGCCACCCTCTACAAGATGAATAACTTGGACCTCGAGACGTCTCCTCCCACCATTGAAGAGATCCACCCCCCAGCATCTCAGCCAATAGGAGAGGTCAATACCATTTATATGATATCTACTGCCAGCATCCCCTCATCAACCGATTTGACTACAAAATGTTTCCGCAATGATGAGGAAATTCTCGAGGCTCTTACCGCACCTGAGTACCCCTGGGAGAATATGCACCATCGTTCCCATTTTCTCCCGGAGGAGTCCTCCACCACCACAGCCACCCAATTCTATGTTGATTCCAAATATTTTCTCCCAACCAAGGTCGACTGGTTTAAAGAGCCCATTCCTGCTCCCGATTCCTTCGACGAAGGTAAAATGGCCAACATCTCACGTACGTTCCACATTGATATCTCTACCCCAGCCGGTGCCTCTGAAATCATTAAGTTAGGAACCTCCTGCATTGAATACAAGATCGGAGAATACAAAAAACATTTTTAGGAGTTCTGCGATGTCTTTGCCTGGTCTTGACCCCGCTATCATAGAGCACCACATTGAAACATGGCCAGATGTGCCCCCCGTTCACAAAAAATAGCTCCTCAATCACACCATGTAAACCATCCATCATGCATAATCATCACCTATCAACACATCAAAAACATAAAAATCCCAAAAAGACTACATCTACAACAAAGGGCATCCACATGCCTATCATAACAAACCATTTGCATGCACGTGCAATAAACAACACAAAACAATACAGGTGCATCCACGTGCGTACAAAAATAATCACTGCAAAAATGCATCCATGTGCATATCTATATAAATATATCATCGTCGTATGAATGTCATGAGTGTCCCAGCACTCAGATATACAAAAACATACATTGAGGAGCCTCAAAAGCATCCCTGTCATAAAATACATGCCGTATATACAAAAAATCCTGAACGCCCATACGCATCGGGGGGAGTCCCCAGCACCCCCTAATGAGAGTCATATCCCCCATCCGAACCACCATAACTCTCCATCGCTGCCGCCTCTGTTGCGGACTCATCCTCTCCTCGCTCCTCCTTTGGCTCCTCCTCCAGATCCTCCTCATCCCCCTGTCAAGCCTAATCCCTCCTCTCCTCGGCCAATACTGCCACCCGAATCAGAATCACCCTCCAATCCCGTGGAGCCTCATGACAGGCCTCGACCACCTCCCGATCAAGCTCCCACCACCCCTCATTGGAGACCCCAACCAGTAGCCTATCGAAGGTAACTCGCAAGGACTCCAAAGTCCCGTCCACATCCTGTCGTTGCACCTCCCCCCGGTCTGGCACGGCTGGAAATGCTATGTGTCCACTACGCTTCCTATGCCCCGGTGGTGGTTGCAGTCCCACATCTGCATCAAACCAAATCGCAAATGGTTAGCATCATCATATATCTCTAACCTCAAAACATCCAACATAAAACAATCAAGAAACTAGATACATACCATCTGGACCCCAAACCTGCCCTGGGGGTCGTGGCACCTCCGGATCTCACCGGTAGTCCATCTTGTGATACGGGTAGTCATAAAAAACTAGCGGCATCTGCAGCCACTGCAAATAGAGTTCCTACGTGAAATATCGCCCCACCTCTCCACCACCCCCGCCGGCACATCATCTGACCCCACCACACCATCTGCGACTCCCTCAAACCCCTAGCCTGGATCGGTACTCGCGGATGTAGCGTCGGAACCCTCTCCATGAAGAAAGCACACAAAAACAACCCATAACAGAACCCCTTGCCAGGTACCTTCACCTTGCTCAGCTACCGCTGAACACAGGTGAGGAATATCTGGCCCCAAGCAAAGAAGGTGCCCTATAATACCCACTCTACCATCTACATCTATCCTCCGGACACCCGATTGGGCCTCTGTGACCCCAACACTCAGACCACACATGCTGCAATCGCCTGAACTGATGGCTCCTCTAAGTCACAAATCAGAAGTGCATTCTTATGCACTATTGCCGTAGGGAAGAAGTACTTATCTAGCATCTCCTCCATGTCCACATCCACGGACACCCATGGCTAGGTATCCGCCACCCTACCCAAACAAGGCAGTCCCATCAAAAAGTACACATCTGCCAAGGTGAGCTCCAGTCTCTCCCCCTACACCATGAAGGCCCGTATATCAAGATCTCAGAATCCCACCAACCTGTTCAGCAGCAGTACTGTTGAACACATCATCGGCACCTGTGCAAACTTCAACAGCTCGCACAACCCCAAAGTCCCTCGGACATGTTGATCATCCCGTATGTACTCCATGAGATTGTCAGGTATCTCGCGCTCTCGCCATAGTACTCTTGACATCCTGTCAATCCCACAAGGAAAACTCATCAGAACATGATCAAATAAACCATCATCCCCCCCCCCAGTATGACTCCACAATCCCGATCCAGATCACAGCTATGGGGCCCAATGTTGCGATCCCACATCATGGCTATTAGGTCTTCAGTCACGATCGTAGATCGTGACTATCCAAGCCACAGTCGCGATCTCGGATCGTAGCTATGGAGGCCACAATCGTGATCCATGACCACGGCCATCACCTCGAAACCTGCGATCCACACCCCTCGTGGACTATACCATCCTTCCTGAGGGCCCACTACCCACCTGAATCGAGAAAAAATTAAAGGCAAAAGTTCCATGAAATACCTGCAACTCGCAGAAATAAAATCGACCGGTCGGATCGCCCAGAAATGACAAATCCACTTTGGTCTACCACACTCTCCTGTCAAAGTCAACCGCACAAGTGACACTTAGCATTATGGGTCCACTTATTATTTATAGACAGTTGACTTTTTCTTGATTCAACCATTTTGGATCCATACGGAGTCCATTTTCCAAACCATTTGCACCACTGGAATCAAAACGACGAGACCTTTAGAATGGTCGACTCAATTTCTCGTTTTCCTCCAAACCCCTTTTTTGGAATTTTTTCCATGCACCTCTCCATCTCGATTTGTGTGCCACATCGACCATTATTAGTTTTTAGCATTCCTTATACCATCGGATTCAGTTTTCTCATCCCGTGATGATGCTTGAGATCATTTCTCGCTCTCACCCCCAGATTTTTTGGGCATTTTTCACCAGCCCCTAGTCGTCTAGGTTCACATGCCACCTCGACCGTTATCCGTTCCTGACATTTTTATATCACCGGATTCAGTTTTCCGCACTCGTGATGATGCTTGAGATCATTTCCTGCTCTCACTATAAACAGTTTCAACATTGTGTCTCGACACCTTGCTTCCTCGATTTGCATGCCACATCGACCGCCATTGAATTGTTACATATTTATACATGAGCCATTCACTCCATTCATACTACAATTATGTTGTTATTTTGACACCATTCATCATCCCGCAAGGAGACCCACCAGTGTTCCCCCCCCAACCCTCGTTCTTGGTTCTCATCGATGTCCCTTGATTGAACACTCTCTCCTTGCTTGGCCATTCCTTTTGTTTGGTATAATTTTATCCCTTTTTTGGGTCGGACAAGTCCTTTACAAAAAAGGCACCTAGGGAGTTTCTGTTAAGCTCTTTTCTGACTCCTAAAAGAATGAAAAGATCACCGAGCAATCTTGCTTCCTTTCATGCTCGTTAAAGTACCTGAAAGGGCATCTATCTAGTATAAGTTTAACCCTTTTCTGGACCTGGTAGACTAATTACGAAAAAGGAATACTCTAGTCACAATAGCTAGAAGAGTTCTTCAATGCATCTTTTTATGCTTTTTTGGGCCTTGGAGACTGACACACGAAAAAGAACCCCCCTGGAGTCTTCTTATTGCTTTTAGACTCTCTAAAATTGAAAGAAACCACGAGCATGCACCGTCCTGGGCTCGTACAAATCCACACGATGGTACCATTCCATCATTTTAGAGTCTTCTTATCGCTTTCAAACTCCTTAAAATTGAAAGCAATCATGAGCATGAACTGTCCTAGGCTCGTATAAATCCACATGACAGTACCATTTTGAGCACACTTCTTCTAGCTCCTTAAACCATGAAGAAGTCCCCACTGCTGCCTCTCGGCACTATGATCAATCATCTCGGCAGCACCCCCAATACGGTCGCCTTTGTTCAGATTCTTCTGCGATATACCACCCTCAGAGTCTCCTACCATCCTACACGAACTTGAGTATCCCTCATTCCAGTCACCATCCCTAGTCCCTTAAAGCTATGATCCCCTTCCCACTAGTTAGTTTCATATGTTGCTCGATCATCCCCGCCATCATACTCTGGAAAAAGGAAGTTTGAGTCCCCCCTCCCACCGACCCATGTCCGCTACCCTCACAGTATGTCAGTTACACGTCCAGTCCTGTCACCTCTTGGTTATCCACCTCATGCTCCTATCAAGGAAACATCATTGCCTTGCTAGTTGCAGGTCTCCCTCTGTCGACGCCAACCCATCTATTCCAGAGGATAGATTCAGAGGTCCCTACGCCTTGGACTCATCACCATCTGTGCTGAGTGCCTACGGATCATTTCGAAAGGAGTCCTCAGTGCCTCTATAAATGATTGTTTCTCACATGCTCGACGTCAACACATTGATCGCATAGTTGAGATTCATGCAAGGTATACATCCCTTTAGTTATTGGTCGAAGACCTTGGACTTCCCCCAACTCTAGCACATTGATGAGTCACTTTGGAACACCTAGTTATATGTTCCCGTGGATATCTGGGTTGCATTGGCGATAGTATTTGGAAGCCACCCACTCAGATGCTTTCTTGAGTACCCAGTATAGCTATAGTCCAGTGTACCATTGAGGGTATGACTCCCCGTCATTATGGTCCAGCAGCTCATCAGTTCCTCTGGTACCACACTCAGCAACACTATTATTATTCCAATGTATCAGTTCTTCAACTCAGACATGGTCAGACCGGTAGTATGTCCCAGATTTGTCTCCATGTATCTTTCAGGTCTCCTTTTTTGGGCCTCATTGTTATTTTATATATCTTGATACGAGCATGGGTATTGAGATTATTCCTCATTCATTATTGAGGTCATGTATTTTCAGTTTTTGCAGTTTGTACGGGACCGTTGTTCCGGTCTCTAATCTGTTTATTCTATTCTCCACACCCCAGGAAAACCATAAAAGACCTATGATGTCTATCGGCCATACGATGAGCTCCTGCCTACACACATCAGGGGGCAATCTATTAACACCTAAAAAGTTTTCATTACCTAATCTCCCTCAACACATGACTCATTTGTCTATTTTTCCCACCATCTTTGCCTCCAAAACCTCAAAAAACCATTAAAAAGCCACCAAAAGGCCAAAAAACCCCTTTTTCCCCCAAAATAATTTAAATTTCCCCAAAAGATAGCAAAAACCCTAAACCATTGACCTAAACCATGGGTCAACACTCCACCACTAAAAGACCTATAAATAGGTGATGGAGGCTCCCCATTTCCTATCCACAATCTATCCTATCCTCACTCTGCCAAAATCACTCTTGAAACCCTAGCTCACCATTTGAGCTAGCTTCCCATTTGAGTGCCTCTTTTGGCCCATTATCCAAACACCTTAGAGAAGGAGAAGGAACCCATTGGAACACGGAAGCAACCCTCCTGGACTACTGCAAGAGCTCCACCAACCTCCACATCTGAGTTAAATGTAATTTTGATCATATCATAATACAAAAGAAAAATTATCATTATTGTCTTTTTATTTTCTGTTAATGCACATGCTAGATTAGAATTTATACTGCTTTACTGTTTAAATTTACAGTTTTACTAAACTGCTACTAAGGAGGCCCTTCTCCTTAGTAGGTGCTCATTTTCACAAGCTAGGGTGAAAACCCTAGCTACACCCACAAGGATCCCAAGTTCACCGCGTCAGTCAAGAAAGCAGCCGCTCAAGCAAATGCCGACAATGTTGATAAAATGATGAACGATATGGAACACAACAAAGTAAAATTATTGAAGCTAAAGGATGTTGGAGTATTAAAAAACCCACCTATACCATTTTATACTTAGGATATAATTAATTAATCATTTATGATTAATTTCCTAAGTTTTGACAAGGTAAATAGGACCACTTTTGTCTTTTAGTGGACCACTTGCTATCCTAAGTCACGAAAATGAATTAGAAAGACTCTTTATTCTATTCCTGAATTAGAAAGACACTTTCCTGATCTAGACAACTTTATCCTATTTTTTCTACTTTCTACTGGATATGGTAAAGCTAGTTGACTTGTAAACTCTCTCCACTTGACCAATTCGACCTCCACATCATTTATCCTCTCCTACATACATCATTACATTCCATTTATATCACTCATGAGCTTCCATACCATATTTAGGCAATTCGTGATATTTTAGACATTTCTAGAAACAACTTTTGCCACCTAGGGGGTTTTTTTTCGTTTAGTAAGCCTTTTATTTTTGTCCTTTTCAGCTTGCCTCTAATGCATTCGATTTTCTCCATGGAAGATGTATTATATATTGTAATCATAAATATGAATAAGAAACAGAGTGTTTTCCACAAATTATCTTCTTTATTCTTCTTCTCTCATTCTCAGAAATATTCGATGTGAAGTTGTCTTATTGAATCTAGATCTAAGCCATTGAAAATATCACATGGTATCAAAGATAGATTGATTCAAAACAATTTCCATAGTGTTTTTTGCAAGATATTTCCATCAAAAGGAGCACATAAGCATGGATCAAAATCAAGCTAAAGTTGTGACTCTCACTCCCTTCAACTACTTTGTCTAGAAGGTGCATATGATCATCTTGCTTCGAAGCAAAGGATTGTATAGAGTCACTATGGGGCTTGAAACTGAGCCAGGAGTTGTTTCATTAAAATCCAAATGGTTCAATAGGATTGATGAATATTATGGGTTACTTTTCTCTCTGTATCTCCAAATATTCTATTCCATATTGACTCTCTATCCACTCCAAATCAAGTGTGGACAGAGTTAGAGTCTCTCTTTGGAAAGCAGGACGAGCTCAGAGGTCATTTATTGGAGATTGAGCTTATGTCACTTAGTCCAAGTAATTTAGATTCAATGGAAGAGTTCATCTCAAAATTCAAGAACTCGGTGCTTCAACTCAAGCAATGTGGCATAGATAATAAGGATGAGCAGCTAATCCTTACCATTATGTCAAAACTGAGTTCTGAATACTTAGTATTTGTGTCTACTTTTCATACTACAATACTTGCAGTTCCCAATTGGAAGATGCATTCATTGATTCGCTCACTAAGGAGAAGGAAAATCTGCTCCAAATGAGGGAGCTAACACCCTCCAAGGACTTTGCACTTGTTTCTCATTGAGCAAAGAGTTTCAAGAATGACAAATCCAAACAAAAGATGTTGTCAGATGAAGAGGACTCTGATGAAGATTCCAAATCCAAGAAGATGAAGAAGGAGAATCCCAAGTGTTCTTATTGCTGCAAAGGCACTCATTCTGAGAAATATTTTTTCAAAAATAAATTGGACATCATGGCCAAGATGCTTGAAGAGCATAACATAGATGTTCTTGACTTTGCAAGAAAAGAACAAGGCAAGCTTGTTGTAGAACAATAACATTGTCTCCAAGCCTCTCCCAAAGGTAATAATGCTTATGCTTTGAGTACTAGATTGAAAAATACTTCTTATGTATCTTATTTTTATTCACGGTCTGATATATCAGAATCAGAAACCTCCACCTCTTCCTTGGTACAATCTCCAGTCAGTTCACCCAAGTCTCCTCTCAAACCTAGTCATTTTTCACTAGTTTCTGACTTGTCTTATGAAAGGTATTTCCATCTCCATTCAAATATTTTAGATTCTGATTTTGAAAATGATATACAGTCTAATATATAGGTCATGACACCTTCCACACCATTTTTCCAACCATTGGATTCACAAAAGACCCTACAACCCCCAAGTTCTCCAATTAAGAAACCACACAATTCCATGGTTTCCTACAGTGTGTCACTTGTCTCTGTTGTTCTTATGTCTTACATATCTTTCATTGGTTGAAAAAAAAATGTACTTGGATATCATTGGACTGATATTTCACACATCTGGACCTGACCCCATCACTCATGGTTCAAAATTCAAATCCTCAAACTCTCCAGGATCACTCAGATGTCAGGGTGACGTAGTTGTTCACTTGTTTCCTACTGAAACTCTATCTGATCATGGAGACTCTCTACCCTTTTTGTTTGCTGATCCATATGAATCAAATTATTATATTTCATAGATGCAATGTCTCCTTTACAACATCAGAAAGGTTCTACATCAATTTGTGAAGAAGGTACAAGAATTAGTGCACCACATTGCAGCTGCACAAGAAGTTGATCCTGTCGAGTCCAATGATGCTCTTTGGGAAGGAATTTGCACCGATATTCTTTCCATCATTGATTATGTTTCTGGATTAGATTATATATGTTTTAACAACAATAATAATTCATATTACGCTCCTCCATCATCAGAATATGATCTTCACGGAGCCTCTACACATGATTCTTTCCTACACCACATTGATGCACTGATGCATGATCATGACATTCACAATCTTTTCATCAAGTCTGTTACTCAGAAGTAGCCCATTCAGTTCATTCAGCTCCTCCAAATGAGGAACAATACAGTATTAAGAAATCCAAGCATGTCCATTTTTTAGGGAGGGTTTTGTTCCCATAAGGATTTCCCTGTTTCCTCGTTTTACATGGACTAGTTATTTTTGTATTGGGTTGACCATAAGCCTTGTTTCTTGGGCCCTATATTTATGATTTTTTTTTTTATTTCTACCACATAAAGTCAAGCTTAAGGGGGGGTGTTGGAGTATTAAAAAACCTACCTATACCATTTTATACTTTGGATATAATTAATTAATCATTTATGATTAATTTCCTAAGTTTTGACTAGGTAAATAGGGCTAGTTTTGTCTTTTAGTGAACCACTTGCCATCCTAAGTCACAAAAACGAATTTGAAAAAAATATAGATAATATTTCCTTGGATTCTATCTGATTTTATTCTATTCCTGAATTAGAAAGACACTTTCCTGATTTTGACAGCTTTATCTTGCTTTTTCTACTTTCTAGTGGATAAGGTAAAGCTAGTTGACTTGGAAACTCTCTCCACTTGACCAATTCGACCTCCACATCATTTCTTCTCTCCTAAAGACATCATTACAGTCCATTTGCATCACTCATGATCTTCCATACCATATTCAACCAATTCATGAGCCTTTAGACAATTTTGGAAACAACTTTTTCCACCTAGGGGGTTTTTTGCCTTTAGTAAGCCTTTTCTTTTTTTCCTTTTCAACTTGCGTCTAAGGCATTCGATTTTATCCATGGAATATTTTGTTAGAAAAACAGGATCGCAGAGACATAATAATAAACAGAAATGAAAATACAAAATGCACAAACACATTACAAGAGAGACACCAATATATCATGGTTCACCCAAGATGGGCTACGTCCACACTGAAATTGCCAGTCCTTATTATTATACCATCCAACAAAGTGAAGGGATACAACCTGCAGCACATCCACTGCACTTCCTCTTCACACTCTCTCACAGTCTCTCTTTTCGATCTCAGAGATATTTACAATGCATAATACCTAATACATCAACCCTAGTTGTGTTACAATGTCTTTCTTTTATAGGGGAAATACAATGGGAAAATACCACGGGTTACCCAAAACCATGGGCCCATAAACTGTTGGCGAACGAGGGTACAGTCCTTTTGCATATCACGACTAAGACAATATCATCTATGCTATTGGAATATCTGGCTCCACAACCAACAATATCCCACTTGGAGACTAACCACAGCAACTCCACTATTGTTGTACTTGTTGGACTTGGACTTGGCAAATTTATTGTCTTCACCTTCATGCTAGAAGGCCAACTAAAACCGAGCAAGAACTCAGTTTCTCTCTAGTCACTAACTTTGTGAACATGCTTGTAGGATTCTGGCTAGTATGTATCTTTTCCAGCTTCAACAGTTCATCTTCCAGAACAAAGCGTATGAAATGGTACTTGAGTTGTGTATGTTTAGTCTTGGAATGGAATGTTGAGTTATTTGCAAGATGAATGGCACTCTAGCTGTCACTATACAACCTGCTATATTTCTGCTTCTTACCCAATTCCTCCATAAACCTATGCAACCAAATCATCTCTTTACTAGCCTTTGTAATAGCATCATACTCTACTTTCATTGTTGAAACTGCAACAACCTTTTGCAGTTTTGAAATCCAACTTACGGTTGTTCCACCTATAGTAAACACATACCCTGTGCTGCTCCTCCTGATATCCTTGTCACCTGCCATATCTGCATCAACATATCCCTGTAGAACAGTGGATGAACCTCCAAAACATAATGCTTGAGTGATAGTACCTCTCAAATACCTGAGAATCCACTGTACTGCCTTCCAATGTTCTTTACCTAGATTGTTCATATATCTGCTCACAACTCCCATTGCATGTGCAATATCTGGTCTTGTGCACACCATGGCATACATCAAGCTGCCAACTGTTGATGAATAGGGAATCTTGGACATGTAATCTATCTCTTCCTCTGTCTTGGGACACATTTCCTTACTTATATTGAAATAAATGGCCAAAGGTGTACTAACTAGTTTTGCATTCTGCATTCTGAATCTCTCCAACACCTTTTGTATGTACTCACCCTGAGACAATGTCAATTTGCGATTTTTCCTGTCTCTTGTTATTCTCATACCAAGGATTTGCTTTGCATCACCCAAATCCTTCATCACAAATGAATTAGCTAACTTCCTTTTGAGCACATTTATATCCTGCATGTTAAACCCTGCAACAAGCATGTCGTCCACATACAATAACAAGATAATATAACTTCCATTATCTAGCCTCTTGAAATAAACACAGTGGTTAGAATGACATCTACTATAACCTTGTTCTATCATAAACCTATCAAATTTTAGATACCACTGCCTTGGAGCTTACTTCAAGCCATACAAGCTCTTTTTCAACCTGCACACCAGATTCTCCTTCCCTTTGACCTCATACCCTTGTGGTTGCTGCATATATATCTCTTCCTCCAAATCCCCATGGAGAAAGGTTGTTTTTACATCTAACTGTTCAAGATGCAAATATTCTACCACCACTAGACTTAAAATAGTCCTAATTGAAGTCATCTTAACAACAGGAGAAAAGATTTCATCAAAATCTATACCTTTCTTCTGTGCAAACCCCTTTAAAACAAGTCTGGCCTTGTACCGCTTCTTACCTCCTTCTTCTTAGTTCAACTTGTAAATCCATTTGTTTTGCAGTGCTCTTTTACCAGCAGGAAATTGAACCAAATCCCAATTCTGGTTTCCTACCAATGATTCCATCTCCTCATTCATGCCTTGCTCCCACTTCTTTCTAGTTTCCACCTGCATTTCTTCTGCATAACATTCTGGTTCACCAGCATCAGTCATCAATAAATAATACATTGAAGGAGAGTATCATTCAGGGAGTCTACTTAACCTGGTAGATCTCCTTACACTTGCAAGAGATTCAGGTACGTGCTGTTGTTCTTGATTTTCTGGCACCTTTGGAACTTCATTTTCTTAAATTTCAAGTATTGGTACTGTGTTTTCCTTTTCCTGTTTCTTTCCCTGCAACTGATCTTTATACATGACCTTTTCTTTGAATATCACATTTCTACTCCTAATGATTTTGTTATTTTCATAATCCCATAAGCGATAACCAAAATCATCAACCCCATATCCAATAAAGGTACATTTCTTGGATTTAGCTTCAAGCTTTGTTCTATTTTCTTTATCAATGTGGACAAATGCTTCACAACCAAACGTTCTCATAAATGATTAGTTTACGTTTTTACCTGTCCATGCCTCCTCTGGAATACCACCATCCAAAGCACTTGAAGGCCCTTTGTTTATTAAATAAACAACAATATTTATAGCATCTACCCAAAACTGTAAGGGAAACCTTACATGCAATCTCATACACCTTGCACGCTCCATGATAATTCTATTCATCCTTTCTGACACACCATTTTCTTGTGGTGTTCCTGGGACTATCTTCTCTCTACGAATCCCATGGTATGAACAGTAACTATCAAACTCCTTGCCACAGTACTCACCCCCATTATCAAATCTGAGACACTTCAATCTTTTTCCTATCTCATTCTCAACCAAAGCTTTCCACTTCTTAAAAGTAGCAAGCACATCATATTTATGTCTAATGCAATAAACCCAAGTTTTTCTACTTGAATCATCAATAAATGTAACATAATAATGAGAGCCACCAATATATTGTACCTAAGTCGATCCCCATACATCTATATGCACAAGCTCTAACTTTTCATTCTTCTTCTGTTTCCCAACCCTGAGAAATCTGACTCTCTTTTGTTTTCCATAAACATGGTTCTCACAAAATTCCAAACTTACCTGCTTCAAATATGGAAGCAACTTCCTTGAGTGGAGAATCTGCATCCCCTTCTCACTCATGTGGCCAAACCTATGATGCCACAATGCCGTATCTGTTCCTGTGGAAGCTAAAGAGATAGAATGGTCAGTATTATGAGGACATAAATACAACGTACCTACCCTGTCTCCTTTTTCTATCACCATTGATCCTTTAGTGATCTTCCACCACGTTTCTCCAAACGTAGATAGATGGCCTCCATCTCCCAACTACCCCGTTGATATCAGATTTATTTTCATATTAGGAATATGCCTAACATCTTTCAGCAGTCATTCAGTTCCATTCTTAAATTGTATCCATACCTTACCCATTCCAACAATTTTACATGGCTCATCATCACCCAATAAAACATGTCCAAAATTTCCTGGAACATAATCATGAAAATATTTCCTATGGGGTGTAACATGACATGAAGCCCCTAAATCTACTACCCAATAATCACTAGTATTATCTAATGCAAGAATCAAAGCATCTTGTAACACATCACCTGCTACATTTGCTTCCTGGGTAGTTTCCTGCTGTCCATCTCCTTTCTTCTTTAGAGATCTGTAGTCTTTCTTCAGATGTCCTTTCTTTCCATAGTTCTAGCACTCTATTTTTCCCATTCTAGAGTTGGATCTTCCCATTTTATACTTGCCACGATTACCTTGCCTCTTTCCTCTCTCCTTTTGTCTTCCCCTGCTCTCCATGGTCAATGCACTACCTGATGTCTCACCTGTTCTTTTTCTTCGCATTTCCTCGCTAAGAATAACACCAATAACATCATCAGACTTCAAGGTGTTTGAACTAGAGATAGAGTTACTTATAGCCATGACCAAGTTATTCCATCTTTCTGGCAATGAACAAAAGATTAGAAGAGCCCTAACCTTGTCATCAAAGTTCACACTTACTAAACTTAGTTGATTTGTAACCATATTAAATTCATTTAAATGATCAGCAACAGATCCACCTTCAGACATCTTCATATTAAATAAACGCTTCATTAGAAATACCTTATTGGAGGCCGAGGGTTTTTCATACAGCTTACCCAATGCGCTCATCAAACCCTCCGTTTTCTTTTCTCTTGAGATATTGAAATCCACCGATGAATCCATGGACAACCGTATTGTTCCCAGTGCCTTTCTTTCAAGAACCTCCCATTCTTCATCCTTCATAGTCGCTGGTTACTTTGCTCTTCCTCCCAACAGTAGAAATAGATCCTTCTGGTACAGATAGTCCTCCATTTGCATCTTCCATAACTGGTAGTTTTGGACATTAAACTTCTCGACCTTAAACTTTTCTTCTTCCTCCATTTCTCCCACTCGAACCAGAAACCCTAGATTCCTGCGAGTTTATCGTCCAAATAGACCTTTGGCTTTGATACCAATTGTTAGAAAAACAAGATCGCATAGCAATAACAATAAACAAAAATGAAAATACAAATTACATAAACACATTACAAGAGAGACACCAATATATCGTGGTTCACCCAAGATGGGCTACGTCCACACTGAAATTGCCAGTCCTTATTATTATACCATCCAACAAAGTGAAGGGATACAACCTACAGCACATCTGATGAACTTCCTCTTCACACTCTCTCACAGTCTCTCTTTTCGATCTCATAGATCTTTACAATGCATAATACCAAATACATCAACCCTAGCCGTGTTACAATGTCTTTCTTTTATAGGGGAAATACAATGGGAAAATACCATGGGTTACCCAAAACCATGGGCCCGTAAACTGTTGGCGAACAAGTGTACAGTCCTTTTGCATATCACGACTAAGACAATATCATCTATGAGATTGGAAGATCTGGCTCCACAACCAACAGATGTATTATATATTGTAATCATAATGATGAATAATATACAGAGTGTTTTCCACAAATTATCTTGTTTGTTCTTCTTCTCTCATTCTCAGAAATATTCCATGTGAAGTTGTCTTATTGAATCTGGACTTAAGCCATTGAAAATATCACAAAGGATAACTTAGTAAAAGCAAGAGGTGAAGGGATTGAGTTAAAAAGGAAACATGATGCGATAATAGCTAAAAAGAATAAATTATTGTTGGACTACTAGAACTTGGAAAATGAAAGTGATGCTTTGAATGTACAAATAGTCCTTATGGAAGGAGAGTGAAGTGACTTAGACTCTCACATCAATGATTTGGAGGAAAAGGAAATGTGGTCAAACCAACAGGTGGGAGCTTTGATCAGTGAAAAAGAATCTCTACAAATGAACATAGACGAGACAATAGTTGAAAGAGAAGATTTGCAGTCTTAGGTGAGTGAGATGGTTAGAGATAAGGAATCTCTCTTGGAATAGGTTGACATGGCTCAAAAGCAGAAGCAGGATATGACCCCATTCCACAAGCAGGCCTGCAAAATACAAGAACAAAATTGCCACTCAGAAGAATTGTTAATTGAAGGCATTTATAAAATGAAACATATGATAGCTAGAATGAAGGAGATCTCTGCTGGTGCTTTATCTATAAGACAAAAGTTAGTTTATACTTTTAAAAAGATGAAAAGGTTGATGATATGGAAGGAAGGAAATCCAAACTTCCATGATCACCTGCCAAACAAAATGGTTGCGGAACTCAATTTGGATATTGCACTTATAGAAAGTTGCAGGAGAGCTTCCAGAAAGATACATGTATAAATACCAAAATCCATCACAAAATTTGAGGAATTTTACAAAAGAATTTATCAAATACATGAGAAATTTCATATTGCAATGATTCCAAATATGTATGAGTTTCCCACCAAGGATCAGCGCATAATGGAATTAAGAAATGGCCTAAAAAAAGACCTGGAATACATCAGGAAACTAGATGTGTTAAATGAAGAAGACCTCAAGCAACACATTGGACAGGCATCTATAAATTCTTATTTCCTGGAAGAGCTATCTGTTAGATTTGTATAAGCATTCTCAAATTATTATTCTTCTTAAAAATCGCTCCTTGCAAGGATAGATTAGTTATTTTAGAGTAGGTTTAACTAATTTATAAGGTAGGAGTGATAAGACGGGAGGTAATAACCTACGCATCACTTGTGAGGCTTCTACCTGACAATTATAGGTAAATGCATTAGTTAGATTAGAAGCACTTGCATACTCATACTTTAAAACATAAAATATAAATGGTGGGTCGGGCTGCAACCGGTACATAAATTTAATAAACATACCTACGGTATTCGGACCATTAACCGGATAGATTCTCCATTGCAAACAATGAATGATCTAATTGGGATTATTCATTGGGAATAATACCTACTGTCAATGCTAGGATTTTTTGGGCATCAATAATTTTGGTGCTAGAAGGAGGGCTACCAGTGCATGGCTAGAAGAGGAAATATTTTTTCACGAGGAAATTTCTCTGGGTCTCCATTGGAAACAACCCAACCAAAAGAATTAATTTCTGAAACCAATTATCAAGAAAACTTGGATTCTAAAATTGATCATACTGAAAATTTGTATGTTGTTCCTCACACAGAAGTAGATAACTTTAGGAGACATACTAGATCATACGTGAGGAAACTTGGTGGATTATCAGTAGTACCTTTACTACCTAGAAGGCAAGATCCTAGAAGACAAGTTGTACACATTAGGGATTCTGTGCTTGTGGAATCTTTGGAATAATTAGTTGATTTATCATTACAAGATATCCCAGATCCCATCAATCATTGAGGCCTAATTCTTTGTATTCAATCTCTTCTCCTCACATACAGACTCGTACACCACCTCATATTCCTCCACATTCTCTAGGGCGTATTTCTAACATGGCTCACAATGCCAGTCAACCACCTGCATGGAGAGCCAGAGGACCACTCAACCTAGCTTCTCATTTGCATGATTTACATAAGCACTCGGAGCGAGTGCTTCCTAAGTTTGATATTGGAAAAGGGATCTCTGCTGAGGATCAACTAAAGAGATTTTACTTAACATTGGATCTGTTAAATGTGGAACATGAGGATGTATTGTGAAGATTATTTCCTTATACTTTTGAACCTAGAGAATCATCCTAGTATTTTAGCTTGCAGACTAATTCTATAGCAGATGGGGACAATTTTGAAAAGGTCTTTCTGAATAAGTTTGGTAACCAAAAAACTGTGGCTTAACTTATGAAAGAATTATTGTCTATGCGGATGGAAAAGAAGGAGAAGGTACAAGAGTTTAATCAAATATTTACTACAATTTTGAATAGTTTTAGCACTACCATGAAACCTGCTAAAGCATCATTGGAAGACTATTATGCTACATTGCTTATCCCATCCATAGCCATGTTTGTCAAAAGATATGCTAAAACTAGTTTAGCAAAAAATTATGAAGAGGCGAAAAAAGTAGAAGCAAACATAGATAGTATCATCAAACATTCTCTGGATTTGGAAGTAAAACCTACAGTGAATAAGAATCCATTGATATTGACCAAACCTAAAGAATATTCTTCAAATGAATTAGAAAATGTGGTCAAAATGGTTCAAAATTTGTCCAATAAAATAGTAGATTTGGAAAAGGAAAAGGGTGCTAGTTCTTCAGTAAAAAAACCGTTTAAACCTTTCTATAAAAAAAAGGAAGAAAGCACACAACCAAAATCACCATCAAATAATCATGTTGTTTTTAATTTGAATGAAGTTGGCAGGATCACTTTTGCACATTTCATCAAGAACATCATTCCGAAAAAAAATTCCCACAATGGATTAATTCAATGACTCTGGTAATGAATTAATTATTGGATACACAACTAATAGACCATGAAGGCCAGGAAGAAGACCAATCTAATGAACTAGAAGATCAAAATGAATAAACCACATTGGTATTATGGGATTGGGCACCAACTTTTGCTTTAGGTGAAGAAGAAAAGTTGGAATAAATACAAGTTGCATCAGTAGATTATGCTACCAGAAGTAAATGACCAGTGGAAGAGAAAAGTATGGTATTGCCCAAAATGAAGATAGCCAGAGAAAGCATGAAATAGAATAACAGTATAAATCAGTCCCAACCAAAGGTAAATTATGGGATCATAAAGGAAACAAATACATTAATCAATAAGCAAGAAAACCCTATAGTTAGAAAATATTATAGTGGTGAAAAGGTTGGGGGAAATCAAACTATGGGATATGATATTGTGGAAGAAATCAAGAAAACAAAGGAGAACATATCTCTGTTCGAAATGTGTAACCTTCCACAATAGAGGAAAAATTTATTAGAATCTTTTGACGTAAAATCAAGTAGTACAATAGAAAAATAGTAAAAAAGGATTGAGTCTAATACCGAGATTAACGAAGCAAGCATCAGTGGAAAATCGAAATCTCAAACTCTTCCTTTCCTTTTGACTTTTGAAATCTTCAACTATAATATGCATAATTGTTTGGTATACTCTGGGGCTTCATATAACATCATGCCACTATCTATTTGCAAAAGGATTAATGGACAACCCACTACATCCACTTCTCAGATTATACAACTAGATAGATCTGATATTATATTCATTGGGGAAATGAAAAATGTATTGTTCATATTGGCTACAGACCCAAGAGTGCGTCAATTTATTGATATTATGGTAGTAGACATATCATAACCTTATGGGTTAATACTAAGGAGAGATTGGTCAAATAAGTTGAATGGTTATTTCGCAACTGAGTGGTCTCATTTATGGTTTCCATATCAGAATAAGAAAAACCAAATCAAGGTGTTGAGGGAACCTCATATGAAGCATAATGTGATTCAATTAGAAGAAAAAAATGAACCAATGAATTTTTCATCTTCGGTCTTGGGAAATTATTTTTTAGAAATTAAGCCAGGGAATTATCAAGCAAAAAATGTTGGCCATGATTCAGACAACCAGTCTGATCGCCTTCAATTTGCATGGATTGATGATATTGACTATAACATAATAGAGTTAGTTACTGACATACGTAATCTTACTAACATAGTTGAGTCGAATTATAAGTTTTGGACTTTGTACTTCGATGGTTCCAAGACACAAGAGGGAGAAGGATCTGGTTGTGTTCTTGTTGATTCTCAAGGAAACAAACAGTTTCTCTCTTGTAGATTAGAGTTTGAATGCACTAATAATATTGTTGAGTATGAGGCTTTAGTTCAAGGTTTGAAAAAAACCATTGATTTAAATGTTAAGAATTTAAAAGTTTTTGGTGATTCAGAGATAGTTGTTAGGCAGATAAGAAATACCATTCATTGTTTATCTCCACACTTGAAAGGCTATCAATCCTAGGTATAGAAATTAATATCAAATTTTAATGCTTTTAAAATAAATGCCATTCTTAGGTTACAAAATGATGTTGTTGATTTACTAGCCTCTTCTACTTCACGATTAGTACCAACCAATAACAAATGTTCTATTGAATTTATTTTCACGCCATCTGTACCTAATAACATTACAAATTTGACAGTTTTCGATGATGATGAACAAATTATCAGTTTTTTGACAAATAAAGATAGCTTCAAAGAATCCACTGTTGACGAAAACGAACACCAATCAAGAACACAAGATAAGGATATCAGTAAGAGAAATTTTATGCCAAAAGGAGTACGAACTCTTGAGAGATTATTTGAGTTACATCATAAGTTCAGGAATCCTACAAATTTTAAAACAAATAGCTCTTCAATGCAATACAAACTAGTGAACTTAGGTACAGAACAAGAACCTAAATATGTCAATTTAGGAAAATGTTGTTCACCTTGTAGCTAGTGTTTTCACCCTAGCTTGTGCAAATGAGCACCTACTAAGGAGAAAGGACTCCTTAGTAGCAGTTCAATAAACAATAATAAAAATACAATACATTGAAATGGAAATTATTCTAAACATGTGCATGAGACATAAGAGACAAGAAATAATAAATGGTTTTCTTTTGTATTGAAATTTTACCTCAAGTGTAGAGGTTGGTGAAGTTCTTGCAATGATCCAAGAGGGTTGCTCCAAACTCCAACTTTGCTCCTTCTCTTTCTCCAATGGTGGAAATGGGCCAAAAGGGGCACTCAATGGTGAAAGTAGCTCAAGGGTGAGCTAGGGTTTCAAGAGTGATTTTGGCAGAGTAAGGGTATACTTGATTGTGGATATGAAATGAGGGGTCTCCATCACCTATTTATAGGTTTTTTGGTGGTGGAGTGCTGGCCCATGGTTTTGGGAACCATATGGTTTAGGTCAGCTGTATAGGGTTTTTTCCTCCTTTTTCCTCTTTTTCCTCATTTTTTTATATTTTTTATTCCCTTTTTAGAGGGTTTTTGCTATTTTGGAGGAATTTTGGATAATTTTAGGGGAAAAGGGGTTTTTAGCCTTTTGGAGGCTTTTTTGATGGTTTTGTGGCTTTTTAGAGGCTTTTTAGGCCTTTGGGGGGCTTTTTTAATGGTATTTTAGGGTTTTGAAGGTAAATATGGTAGGAAATATGGACAAATGAGTCATGTGATGGGTAGATGAGATAGTGAGCACTTTTTGGGTGTTAACACACCTGGAGAGAAATACAAATTTATTAAACTTTTTCAGCAGTACAAGGACATTTTTTCATGGACATATGATGATTTGAAGACTTATGATACATGCATCATACAACATGTGATACCCATCAAACAAGGAGTGAAGCCATTTCAGTAACAACACCAAGAAGATGAATCATATGCTTGAACCCCTAATACAAAAGGAATTAAAGAATTTGTTGGATGCTAAGATTATTTTCAAGGTCAGACAATCTGAATGGGTGGCAAACTTGGTGCCTGTAAGAAAAAAATCAAGAGAAATAAGACTATGTGTTGATTTTCGCAATTTAAATAGGGCATCGGATAAAGACAACTATTCGGTCCCACCCATGGAACAAACTTTACAGATGGTATCAGGCTCAAAGATGTTCTCCCTGTTGGATGGATTTTCAGGTTACAATCAAGTATTAGTGGCCGAGAAGGATCGACTCAATACTATCTTTTGCAAAAAATGGGGAACATTCGATTATAGAAGAATGCCTTTTGGCGTTATGAATGTTGGAGCCACATTTCAAAGGGCCATGGACATCACATTCTGAGGTTTAGTCTGCCACTATGTTGTTATTTATTTAGATGATGTGACAATTTTTCTAAAAGAAAAGAGGATCATGCTTTTCATTTAAAACAGATTTTTGAATGTTGTAGGAAGTATGGCATATCTTTGAATCCTAAGAAAATCATTTTTTTTATCCTCGAAGGAACACTGTTAGGGCGCATAATCTCTAAAAAGGGAATATCTATAGACCCAGAAAGAATTCAAGCCATAACCTAGATTCCCATGCCCCATAATAAGAAGACTATGCAATCATTTATGAGCACAATAAACTTTGTTCGAAGGTTTGTGCCATATTTTGCACAAATTGTAAAACCTTCGCAACAAATGGTGAAGCAAAATGTGCAGTTCAAACGGACTAATATTGATAAGAACACATTTAAAGATATAAAAAATTCCATTGCTCATGCACCTTCGTTAAGCCGTCTAGATTTCGAAAAGGATTTCATTATATATACATTTGCTTCAGATCATTCTATTGCAATAGTTCTCACGCATAAAGGAGATAAAGGAAACAAATATCCAATATATTTTATGGGCACTAGGTTACAGGGAACTGAACTAAATTACCCAGCTGTAGATAAACAAGCGTATGCAGTATTCAAGGCAGTAAAACAATTCAGGCCTTACATTCTAAAAAATGGAACAAAGGTTATACTACCTCATCCAGTTGTCAGATCTTTATTTATACAAAAGGAGTTGGGAGAAAGACAAGGAAATTGGTTGACTCCATTACAAGAATATGACCTATAATTTAAACCAGCTAATACCATCAAAGTTCAAGGGTTATGCAACTTGCTTACGGAAAATCCAACTGATGGAGATCACGGTTAGGAAAATGAATCCGAAATGAATTTAACTGACGTATGTTCCATTTTTACCACTCCATAGTCTTGGTATAGAGATTTAATTCATTATCTTCAAGATGGATGTTTTCCAGAACATTGGAACTCCAAGCAAAGAAGGGCCCTCCGATTGAAGTTAGCATCATATCAAATAATAGATGGATTACTTTCTAGAAAGAATTATGATGGATTATTTCTTAGATGTCTTGAAAGAGATGATACGAAGAAGGAATTTAAGGAGTTACATGATGGCCCTGCATGAGGACATTGTTCCAGGGACACTACTACTCATAAAATATTGAGAGTCGGATATTACTGGCCTACTATTTTTAAGGATGCTTATGCTTACGCAAGGAAATGTGATGTATATCAGTCGGTAGGCTATCAAAATCAGCAAGACCATTACAACCGGTCATCATTTCAGAACCATTCGAGCAATGGGGTTTAGACATCATTGGGGAGATTGATCTCAAATCTTCACTACAACACCGATATATTCTCACCACCACTCATTATTTTACAATATGGACTGAATCCACTCCCTTGCGCAAAGTAAATGAAGATGCGGTCATCAAATTCTTGCAGGAAAACATCATAACCAGGTTTGGGGTTCCAAATTCATTAGTTTTTTATAATGCATCTTATTTGTATTCTTTCAAGTTGAGTACATTTGATATTGAAAAGGGAATTAAATTACATTATTCATCTAAATACTATCCTCAATGAAATGGGTTAGCAAAATCCACTAATAAGAACCTCATACAAATATTGAAAAAAACCATTATTGAAAACCAAATAAATTGGCATGCAACTCTTCCCAACACTTTATGGGAAGATAGAGTCACTCCAAAAAATTCTTTAGGGGTTTCTCCTTACACCTTAGTAAATGGGAAAGAGGCTATTCTTCCCCAAAACATACTACTCCCTTCACTGCAGTTAGCTCAGGCATATCGAGGGTCGAATAACAAAATCATGCAGTCACACATTAATACCTTGCTAAGACTTGAGGAAGCACTACAAAAGGCCAAGGATAGGTTTAAACATCACCAAGACATTGTAAAAAGGTGGTTTGATAATCGGAAATATGGAAAGAAATATTTTGAGGTAGGAGATCTAGTTCTAAAATGGGATCATCCTCACGAGGAGAAGGGAAAACACACCAAGTTCCAACAATTGTGGCTTGGCCCTTATCGGGTCGCGGAGTGTTGGTTGTGGAGCCAGATCTTCCAGTCTCATAGATGATATTGTCTCAATCGTGCACCTCAGAGGACTGTACACTCATTCCCCAACCTTGGGGTTCGGGCCCATGGTTTTGGGTAACCCATGGTATTTTCCCATTGTATTTCCCTTATAAAAGAAAGACATTGTAACACGGATAGGGTTGATGTATTAGGTTTTATGCATTGTAAAGATCTTTAAGATCAAGAAGAGAGACTGTGAGACGGTGAAGAGGAAGTGTAGTGGATGTGCTGCAAGTTGTATCCCTTCACTTTGTTGGATTCTATAATAATAAGGACTACAAACTTCAGTGTGGACGTAGCCCATCATGGGTGAACCACGATATATCTGTGTCTCTCTTGTAATGTGTATGTGTGATTATATTTGCATTTTTGTTTATTGTTTTTGCTCTGCGATCTTGTTTTTCTAACACGGAGAAGCTTGGTGCATCAACTTATAAGTTACAAGATTTACAAGGGGAGAAGGAAAACCTCTCTGTCAATGGCCTAGCACTCAAACAATATTTTTTCTAGATTTAGGGAGACCTGTTGTACATAAATAAATTTTGTTGATTCTTAGCCTTCCGTTTGATTTCATTTGTTTTCTTCTTAGGTTAGTTAGCCTTAGCCTTATCTCATTTTGGTTTGATTTTTCTTTGCTTGCTTGATTTTTTTTTAATAAACCCCAGCTCAACTTTCAGAGTGATGTGCAGAAATGTAGACATTTGAACAATCTCATATGAAATGCTTATAGTCACAGAAGGATTAGAATTGGCTTCATAACAAAAGGATTTTTTTTTTGTAACAACAATGTCATTAGTGATTTTAATTGTTGCTTTGTTTTAAAAGGGGAAACCTGCTTCGTGTTTCATTTTGTGTCAATGTAAACCTTGTGAAATAACCAAGATCCATGAATTCTAAATTACTAACTTGGGGCTCCACTTACTTACTCACAAATGACCATCTCAGGTAGCCTACTATAAATGACCCATGGAAAGGAAGCAAGTATTGTAGATGCGTGGCAATTAAAATTATCCCATGCTACAAAAATTACAGCCAAAAGGCTTATAAGGAAGAGACAAAATTTCTGAAAATGTTTCATCTCCATCAAAGAAATGGTCTTGAAATTAAAATACATCCAATCAAGGAGATTCCTATGATGATATTCCAAAAGGTTCTTCTCCATCTGCGAGTATGAAAAACAAAGTAAAAACTCATCACTCACACAAAAGGACATTATGGATGGAAGAACCCATGTCAAATGTTTGAAGACTGAAGAAAGCTATTTTTGAAGGACTCGGACGATAAAACTCGTCAAAAGAAAGCATCTAAAGAAATGCTAGTAGCATGGGAATGAAGAAAAAACAAATAAAACTATCTTATTTTGTTACGATCACGTGGATTCATATTTAGAGGTAACCAAGAGATGGGACTAATAATTAACTCCATATTATGGCCTCAGGAGAGTGGTCAAGAAATCTGGTCTAGGTTGCCCTACTTCCCAAAATGAATGACCAATATGATTCAAAAAGCTCCTCTCCCTGCCTAAAACTTTAGACTTTTAAAATCTTGAAAAAATAAATGTTAAGGGCATAGTTTTACAATTAGAATTACTAACAAGCAAGGAATTGTGATCCTCAGGAAGAGTTTGTTCAGAGATCTGTGTTCACCAGCTAGTCGCCAATTGTTGCAGCTACAACCCGATCCCCAATTTTTTTATAAAATTGTAGGGACCCTCCTTTTATTTTGAATTTACTCAGAGTTTGTTGTCATCTTTGATCTACTTACTTTTTTACACTTAGATTTTTTCTTTAAAAAAATAAAAGAGAAGTCATTTTCTGGATTAGAGCACAATCCATTTCTCTGCTGAAATGGTCAGAGTACAATTCATTTCTCTACCGAAACAGTCGGAGCGGTTGCGAGCTTCACGCTGAAATGCTCAGATATTTTGAAAAAAGAATCATGTTTCGGAGCAGAATTAGATGTTCCGCCAAAACCGTCCGAGGACAATCCGAAGTTGCGCCGACATGGTTGGAGGGGGCTTAAATTAATGCTTAGTTTTTGGGAAGAAAATTCTTTTGGAGCCAAATAGAATGTTACATGGAAACGGTCGAAGAACAAAGAGAAAAGGCCTTATTGGAGGACATTTCATTTTCACACTAAAACGAGATCGATGACAACTGATAAGAGTTCTGAAACACATCGGCGCCAAAGGCGAATTGCTTCAAAATTGGCCCAAACACTTTCCGGCGTAGATTGGGAAGTTGTGTCAACCGAAGAAATGGAGGGAATCGGTGTCAAATAGATGTCTTCCCCAAAGTTGTTTGGCATAGACTTGGTTTTCACTCTGAAGCATTTCAATGCAGAATCGACGTTAAAGGGTTTTTACTTGCCCAAATAGTTTCGACATAGAATTGAAGTCGCTCTGACAAGAGATCGATGACAAATGATAAAGTGTGTTGAAACACATCGGTGCCAAAAGAAATGATCGCACGAAAAAGGGATCGGTGGTGAAGGAGAATTGCTCCGAAACACACCCAAACTTTGTTCGGCGTAAATAAAAAATGATCCGAAACAGATTCGGCACCAAACGAAAACTGAGTCGAATCTAAATCGAAGGAAAATATTAAAGTGCTACGAAACATTTCATTGTTGAAGGGTAAATTGCTTTGAATTATTGATCCGAATAACTTCGGCATGAAATGAGAGAACAAGCTCGAAATGGGTAAGTGGACCCCATTAACATATGTGTCAAGACACATTTAATGCTAGGGTTATGTTTGTGTATATAAGGTCTTCAATTTCTTTTTTTCAAACATTGTTTGTAACAGCGTTTTTGAGCAGTCACTGGACGACAGGAAAGCATGCTAACTCCATTGTAGAGCCTTGGACCACTTGTGTATTGCTAGGTAGGTCATTTTTTCTGTCTGTTTGCCTTTTATTCATAAATGGAGTTTTCGCCATTGTTAAAAGAATCTGCTAACCTTTGATTGGAGACCTACTTATGTTGAAAAAATCGTTAGGGTATGAGGGCATAATTAGATTCTTTTACTTATATTGAAATCCCTAGGGCACCATTTTTCGATTACGATTAGAAATGGGGGCATGAAATGAGATTATGTATGGTATACACTAGTCGAGGTTGCACCAAGAAAGACTTTGGAAACCAGAAGTATCCCTACCTACTGACCTACCTACCTATACATGAACTCCCACCGTAATCGATCCAACAATATCTCTTAGGGAGGTCCACTAAAGCAAATCTTTCTTTCTTTCCATGTCAATCACTCCCAGGTGGTATGGGGAAGTGGAATAGGGCTGACCATATAAAATACGGTTAAGCTCTATTTAAAATAAACACCTCTAAGGATTTATGAGACCACAAAAGACAATTATGCCGGGGTTAAATAGGAAAAATAAAAGGTTTAAAGATCTATTGGGTGAACTTTCTAACCACCTATTGAATACCTAAGAAGAGGAGAAGCATTAATGTGGGTCTCTGCTACCATGTGTATCCAACATTTGGTTGTGGGAGATTAAAATTATTCCTTATAGTTCATCTGAATGACAAAGTATCCCAATAGGTGTAACTATGGCCTTCTTTTGCGCATCGTAGTGATTATCCCGTAGGTAAAATAACTCTTCCCACGACATCGCTTCCAGAATAGTGGATTGTGCAAGCCCTACTTTCCATGCCTTGTGAATATAATCTGTGCACCCTATTATTTCCCTAGAGACACTTCTTCATAAAACTAATCAAACTCCCCACCCACATTCATAGTATAAAATTGTGCCTTTGCTCAAAATCAAACTCCTATGGTAGGTGTAATGAACATAAATAAGATAATAATTAAATAAAATAATAATTGTTAATTATTATAGTAGTTAGCTATTAATGTGAAGGGACATAACCCTTCATTAAGAATTCTCAAGCCATATAAAAGGCGAGATGTGTTGTAATATTCAATCATCCTTTATCTATTCAATTATTAATATTATTCCATTTATTATGGGCTATCTAGTTTACCAATTCTTTTGGTAACTTAATAGTGTGAGAGAATAAATATTCTGCTCATTTGGTATCAGAGATTCAGGCACTTAATCCAGCTTTCCGCCATCATCTTGGAGCTTCTCCGAAAACTCGGCCTTTGGCCTGTAAATTCATATTTTCTGAAAAATTAGTCTGCTGCAAAAATTAAATTTCTCTCTCGATTCATCTCTCTTCATCTCCACTCATCTCCCATCTCCTTTCCCTCCTTCCACGTGATTCACCTGCCCTATCCTACGTGCATTATCCAATCTTCAAACCTCCCACCTCGTGCCAACCAACCTCACCGCTTTCCCTGCACGGCCTTACCATCCCCTCTTCACTTCCCCCATCTCTCATTCATGCCCTTCCTCCACCGTCCCTCTTCATCCACACTCTCTTAACCTAAGAATCTAACCACACACCATCTCCTTCTCACCTCTCAACACATGTGCACCCCCTGATCTCTCACTACCTCCTACGCCTTTAATCCACCCTACACCTCCACTCTCAACTTCATATCCACGCCAACTACCAACCTCCACACCCAGCCGCACACTCCCATCGATCTCTATGTGCTCCCTCGTGCAACCCACTCCAATGAGCCCACACACCTACACTTCCTTTTAATCCCACACCCCTGCGACTCCATCACACCCCACCATCCCACACCTGCACCTCTTCTTAATCTTCCAAACACTTGTCTTCCCCACCTCGCTCTAGCTCGTGTACTCCTCTCCTACTCTCCTGCATATCCTAGTCCATTCTCTCATGTTGCCCTCCATTTTCCTTCACGCGCCATCCTCCTCATATTCCCCACCTCACTCCAGCCCACGTACCTCTCTCCTGCTCTCCCGCATATCCCAGTCCATCCTCCGACGACTCCCTCCATCTCCATTCACACACCATCCTCCTTTGTTGCATGTCATCATTCCACCTCCTCTCCACTTGCTACGCACTCACGTCCCTCCTTTCCCTTGGCTCACCCAACACCCTTTCCACCCAACGCCATCTCCCTTTTCCGCATCATCTCTCCCTCCCACACCATAACAAGAACATGGACAACAAACTGCAAATATAATTGTTAAACTACAAATTGAATGCTTAAAACCATCAAGATAATTTTTTACACATTATAGGACATGAAAGATAATTCTTTATGTAAAATAAAAACAAGATACAAGATACATTCCACATGTTCTCTTTTGCGGAATTGTTTTGAACTGGATGTTGAGTTGCTCTTCCCAGGACACACACATACACACCTACTCCATGCTCCAAAGCATGCCCAAACAAAATAGTATGATAGTTTCTTGGTAAGAAAGGGATGGAGACTACTGGAAATGTATATTTCCATATCTTGGGGGACATACTTGTATACCTGGGAATAGTGTTTATGGATTCAATATGCATAATATCAGTATAACGATGCTATATTTTTCTCTCCTCTTTATCATACTTTCCCTTGCCTCTTTTATACTTTTGGGAAGGAAGTTAGGGAAGTTCAACTAGTTATCTACAAGAAAAAGATGATTAGAAAATTGTGAAATTGTTTTCATATTTCCTGAGATTTTATTTATTTTATACCTTCAAAATAGGTCATATACAATAAATACACTAATAGGGTGTTTATATGTGGGCTAGTAATGCATAAGGCACGTATAAGTAGGAAATTGTGGTTTTTTGAAGGATTTAATTAATAAGGGATAGGGGAATTGAACCATGGATGTCACGTCCCCTCCCATAGATCCAACCGACGACGGGAACATAAATGACTTACAAGGGTTCTAATTTTCTCCCCCATGGCCATATTACAAAATTCAAAAGCATTTGAATGCATGTGCAAATGCATAAATAAAAATACACAGCGGAAGATAAATTAATTCCACACACACATCATGCATATACTAACATTTTCATCACATGCATAACAATAATAATCATACACAGTTAACACATCAGTAAATTTACAATAAACACTTATCTTTTAATTGAATTTGTCCAAGCAACTGGCTATGGAAGAGAAATGTTCCACCCATCCATAGGCACTCTTTCCAACACTTTATCTTTCTATTGAGAGGCCACCCCCGAACTGGGATGTGTATCCACTAAGGAGAAACTACATGGGCTCACTCACAGCCATAGAAACATACTCTCATGTTAAGCTAGCACACATCTAGGTTTATCAAGCATGTAGGGATCTGAAAGATGTGAATGCTAAGCCAGTGAGCTCAACCACATAGATACATGTATCTAAATTGGTCTCATCCAGCCTTGGCACCCACAATACGTACCACACCCAGCACAATGAAGGTCCCCTTCTCTACTACACACTCCCTCAAGCACCCCTTCCCTCCAGTGCTATTCATGGTAGGAAGAGAAAGGTCCAAGCTGCTAAACCTTCAGATATATTTCCCTACACTGGGTTTATTAAGTCATTCCAACTCCTCATCTCTCTCAGATTCCAATGGTCTCTTGGATTCTCTGATTTCTGGAAACGCTAATTTGCAGTCACGAAATTCAACTTTTAGGCTTCCAAATCTGGGTTCTCCTATGGATTTGAGAGCCTCTAACACTCTTAAAGTTTCCCTAGGAGTCGGGTCTATGGATCCCCCACTTGATTTCACCATCAACACAAGTTTCTGGGTGATTTTAACCGTCTAAAATAGGGCATTTTCTCCAGTTGCGATTTATGCAATCTTGCTTGTTGGGAATGCATAGCTTGCTAAGAATTGGTTTGTGGTATCCCAATAATGGAATGGGAATGATAGGAAATGAATTCCCATGAGGAAAACTGAATTTTGGGCCAATTAAACTAAGCCCATAACCTGCCATATGAATTTCTGTAGTCATCCCATGCTCTATTAAATTCATGAGATGATTTCTCAGTTGCCTTCTTACAACAAAAATAAATATCAGCATGGAATTCTACTTAGGTAGTTGCTTACCCTTTATGGAACAATGGGTTCTCAATATGACAACCGGAAATAAAGGATTGGATCCCACAACCCCTCACCTCTTCCTAGTGGATACACAGCCCCCTCATTTTACTTGCTTCCATAGCCATCTCTTGGACATTTTATTTGTATTATAAATATTTACATGATGTACATTTTTCCACGGTCGACTGGTGCATGTCCACAATATATAAAATACTTGGCTTCATAATCTAATCATTCACCAACGTGGCCTTGGCCTTGAGCTCCACACTGGGAAGCTACATTTCATATTTACAATAGTTACATATCAAGCCAATAATTACAAGGGTCAAAATGGAGGTATTACATTCCCCTCCCTTGTAAACAACACCGTCCTTGGTGTTCACATGATTTCCCTACCTCGGAAAAATGTTTCTTTAGCTTCTAGATGCTCACAGTATGCCTTCAAGGTCCTTGCATCCATCAATACCTATGATCAAACAATGGGTAAATTTACATGTCAAATGTGTTCTCATAGGATTCATCCCTTAACAGGATTTTCAAAGCCATATCCGAAGCATATATACATATACATTCACATTAAATAAACAAGAAGATGCAAAATAAACAAAATACTTATCTACATAAGAATCTTCCTTTGGCTCCATAGGTATCCCACTTTGACTTCATACAACTATGGAACCCACAAGACCTGCCACACCCAACACAAGGATGGTACCTCTTCTCTTCTATACAGTCCCTCAAGCGTACCCACCCCTTCCAATGCTCTTCAGGGTGTGCATCGAAAGGTCACCAAGTTTCTGCAAGCCTTAGATCACCTGTGCATGCATATAATACAAATGTTGATCCAGCATGTTGGTTATGCCACAACATTCAAATAACCAATGCCAAGCCAGTGCACTGACTGGGTTTATCAGGAATTTCATTAACCAGTATGCTAAGCTAGTCCCCTGGCTAGATTTATCAAGAATACAATAACCATTTCCAAGCCAACACCTCTACTATGTTTATCAGGCAATAATAATAATAAAGGAATAAAATTGCATGGCCCCTTCTCCTTATTCAAACTAGTGGTTCCCTCCAGGAACTCCATAGGTAACTCACTTAACTACAGGCTAGCACGACCCCACAATACCCACTCACACAATCCAAGGATGGTACCCTTTATCTACTACACAACCCCTTGGGTGTATCCATCCCTCCAGTGCTATTCAGTGTGAGCGTAGAAAGGTTACCAATACCCATGCAAGCCTCCTGAGTACCCATGCTCTTACTGGATTTAATAGCACTACGGAGAGGCAAGCACATGCAAGGAAGTTTTTTACAGGGTTCCTCAAACCCAAGCATTCTTGGCATTCTTTCTACATTTTCAGCTTTAGCCACAAACATTTTCCCCACTGGCATACTTTCACCATATCACCTGCATTACATACAAGTATGTATCTCACATGAGATATCATCAAAATTTTAATCAAAATTTAAAGCTGAAATGTTCCATCTCATTGCCATGAGATATTTATCATAATAATTTTCATTTAGAAATTCTCAAAAAAAAAATTAATACAGAAACTAGATTTTCCAAACATGAGGTCCTTATCATGATGTTTAACTCTTGTAGTCCATAGTGCATAGTCTTCCTGTGTCCTCTTGACACAATTCGCAAACAACCAAATAGCCAATAACATTAATAATCAAATTCAAATTTCAAATTACAATTCTATCTCCTACAAAATTTATATTTATTTAACCACGAGTCTATGCTTGTATTGTTTGGCTCTTGTAAGTGGTAACATTCTGTCCCTCATGGTTTTAAATTTGTTTCCATAACCTCAACATCCACCTACAACATTTCCTCTTGACACAATTCTAGATTAGCCAAACAACCATTAGAATTTACTAGAAAATTTCAAATCTAAAATTTACAAATTTGTTCCCTATATAAATCAAATTTTGCAAACCTGAGATCGTTCTCATAAACTTAAATCTAAAATTTAAAATATGTTTCATACAGAAATCAAATTTCAAATCGAAGAGATCCTTCTCACAATGTGTGGCTTTTGCACTTGGTAGATTCCAACCTTTATTATGGACTCACCCACATTTCCATATCCAAGACATTCTACCTACTATCTGAATTTTTCAATCAGTTGAACAAGTTGTGAGTACTCATACATATAATTTTTTCATTGCAAAATTTATAGCAGTCACTAAAGCGATCTTGGAATTATAATACTTCATAATTCAAACACCATCAAGTGTCAACATCTCAAAGGAAATGAAATGCATTTACTTTATATGCATCATTATCAAATAAAATTGCGAGATACAATCACATTATCTATGCAATAAAATAAAACTTTAAATACTCATGATTACATAGACATATCCTGTAATGTACCAATTAGATCTAATGATACACTAACTGACTTCCTGTTGTGGCCACAACAGATCCCATGCTTCAGTTAAGCATGAGAGCCCCGATTTTAAAATTAGCACAAGGATTTTCATGCAAGTGTTCTTGTGAACATGAATTTTGAGCATGGTTTCTGCAATCTTGTACTGTTTTCCTTAGAAATATCCAAGTGTTTTGGTCGTAGAAAGATTCAAATTTCAAGTCTGTTATTGTTTGTTTTCTGCCTACCCGAAACCCGACTTTTCAACACCCCGAAACCCCGAACCCGATAGGTGAGGGTTGCGGGAAATCAATTTTCAACTGTTTGATTTTGGTCAACCCGCAACTCGAAAGGTGCAGGTTGTGGGAACCTTTTGTTAATAAGTTTGGGAATCGTCATCCCGAAACCCGAAACCTGCAATTGCGGCTTTTGGATTCCCGCTTTTCCTTTTAGTTGCGTAGCATGTTTCCGAAACCCGCAACCCACAATTTTGGGGTTGCGGCTTTCGGTAACGTGTTCTGTGTTTTGATTTATGTTTGCAATCCCGAAACCCGCAACTTTCGGCTTGCATATTTCGGGAATCATGAATAAACATAGGAATAATTCCCCAAGGTCTTATCCCACATCCTACATTGCTAAATCCTCACCATCCGTTCAGTTGATCCAGCAGATGAAATTCAATCATTCGAATTTATGTTGCAATGTCTTGTTTTCGTTGTTCTCACGGCCGAGATTCTCACTCCACTTCGCACCGCATGATCATCTTTGAAGATATGATTGCTTGATAATATTGACCTGTAATGACAGTTTTTAGATGCGACATTGGATTATGCTTCATTCTGTTGAAATTGTACTTGTTATGATCCATTTCGGATTGACATGCTGCGACGTCGTTTCATTCCAGTTCAAATGATTGTAATTCCAAATTCGCATGATTTTAATCATCGCAGCTCATCATATTGAATCATTTTGATCCTCTTTAACTTATCTTAAATATGGCCACAGGTATGAAGCACTTAGCTCGTCATTTGAAGTTGTTAGAAAGGTTTCTTGTTTTGGCAAATTTTCTTTCTAACGATTTGGTGAATAACATGCAGACACGTTGTGAAACCTTTGATGAATCTTCTATGCAAGAAGAAATTCACTCTTTGTTATTTCCAGAACCTATGTCACCACCTTTTGATGCAGGTGTTCCTGATATTAGCTGTGGTAGCAGAGAAGAAGTTTCTGAAATTCTGCCAGTTTGCTTACCACCTCCTCAAAGGAACGACGAGGAAAGTAGTGAACAGCTTTATGATCAAGATGACTCTATTATCCAAGATTTCATAATAAATGAAGAACCCGATACCTCACTAGCTCTCGTGGAACAAGACCCGTTGTCCGATGTTTTTGTTTTTGAAAGTGTTATGGACCAGCTGAGAGATTCCACGGCAATTCAACAGGAAGGTTTGGAGGACCGACTCTTCCCTGTTGTTGACAGCTAGTGAGCTGTTGTCGAATTCTACAATTTTGCTACAGGATTTTCCTGAAATTCCAAGATGAATCTTGTTCAAACTTCACTTCGAAGCGGAGGGATAATGTTGAACTAAAATTGTTTAGATTATTATGGCAGAATTCCCTGGATTAATAGCCTAATTTAAACTCTATAATCCCCATCTTTTGGGATTCCCATTTTTGTACTCTATTGTAATCCTTATTTAAGGAAGAATACTTCTCAAGGTGAGGGGTTGATAATTTTTGGGTCATAAATCAAAAGGAGATAACGCGGAGATACTCTGTTTTATTAGAGCCTTGTAATTTTGTTTACAGACCTCTTAATACAGTAAAGTAATCCTTTTGAATCATCTCTTGTTTATCATTCAAATTTCTTTGACGGTGTCTAATTTCTAATTTCTAATTTTCATCTACAAGGTGTGATTCTTTTGCACGTATAAATTAATGCACAGATCTGTTGTATTGATTTTTCTTATGACTGATCTTTGTATAAGGATATCTTGTTAAATTTCTTTAATTAAGATACTTTCTTTATCGATTTCTGCAAATGATTCACAGCTATTTAATCATTGTTAATTTTTCAATTAATATAGTGGTTATAGCTTGACCTTGAATAGGTTTAAATTACTTGAATTATTCTCTTTTAATTTTCATTAATGGATTATGATCTAAATGAATAAGTGAATGCACCTTTTAACATTTTTGTTGAAGTTGATAAACTCACTTATTCTTTTCACATCAAGATTGAACTGCACAAAAAACAAGCATTTCTTTAGCATAGATCTAACTCAAAATAGATCATTTTGTCTTCAATAGGTTAAGTTAGAGCAGACAGAGTTTTAAGCTTATGTTTTCCTTATCGAAATTTGATCTATCGATCAAACCCATCAACTCATAGAGTGCCAGCGGAGGCCGAATATCCGTGGGAGAATTCCACACCAAACAGGCTGGGGATAGAACTGCTCTTGCATACGGTCTTTCAAATCCTTTCAGTCTGGGTTTTCAGCCTCTGTTGGGAGCCTTGGACCCATTCCAGAACCTTTCAAATACCTTGCACCCCAGAGGCCTCAACACTTCCCTACAAGGCTTAAGGAAAAATAATGAAACTAGTGACTTGGCTCGATGTAGGAAGGCAATTTCAAATAACTATCGAAGGGATGAGGATCATTATAGATAAGAGATCCTTTGAAAAAATTAATGGGACCATTAATTTTTCAAACATAAGCTAGGATAAATTCTACTTTAAGGCTCCTAGGCACCCCAACATATACAAACTAGATCTTCAACTGAGAACTACCTGAGAACCAATGGTGAAGGATTTTGACTCAGGAAGGATTGAAAACATTAAATGATAGTCAAATATTAGTCTAGGTTCACTCCAGCAAGTTTGAAAATGTTTCGAGTTGGTTTCACAAACAAACAAGCAAAATTGTCTCTCGAGATTGCACAACTAGTTTAACTTTAGGATTTTCCAAATAGTGGGAGAAGGATTCGAATTCTTAGTTTCATACATGGAATGACTATATTGGCATGTTAAGTAACAAAATAAATAGAAATAATTCAATTTGGAGTTGTAGAATTTAATTTATTAATTAAACTCCGAAAACTAGTTATTTTCCATGGCAATCTAGACTAGGTGCAAAAGATGGATATGAAAGGCAGAATTTTCTTTATTCAAACTGAAGAACAAACTTTAGAGGTTCAAATTTACATCAATAACATCCATCAGTATCTGAAATACATCTCATATAACTCTCAGGAAAGAAATACATAAGAAATAGGATTCTCCATCATAGAAAGACTAGAAATCATCGGAATTATGAATGGAAGGCTCTCTAATCTCTGCAACAAACTTGAATTTCGCTGGATCAAACTTCAGGACCTGCAATAAAATCATGATGAATATTTGATTTCATCATCCTCTCAAAAGAAGTAGCGGCACATCTCCCAGCTTGGACTAGGAACACATCTCCCAAGTCACGGAGGCAAAATTGCACTCAATTCAATTCTCAAACTGTCAAAAGATGGACTAGTGGTGTGCACTCCTTCTTTTCTATATTGGAGGTATATTTTTTAGAAATTCACCTAAGCTAATGCACCCTCATGGAGTGGATAAGGATGGCTACTTTCAAGCTTTTTCTTTTTACTTTGCTTTTTGCTTTTGCTTTATCCTGCTTTTTCTTTTTACTTTGCTTTTTGCTTTTGCTTTATCCTGCTTTTTCTTTTCTATCCTACTTTTCTGCTTTTGACTGCTTTCTTCCTTCTTTTTTCCTTATCCTGCTTTTCTGCCTTATCCTACTTTTTTGCCTTATACCGCTTTCTGATTTTATATGCTTTCTGCTTTATTCTGATTTTCCTGAGCTTTGTTGCTTTTCTGCCTTGTACTGTCTTTTCTTTCTTTTTCCTAATTTCCTAGCTTTGGCTGCTTTCATCTTTTCTTCTCTTGCAAGTTACCTCTTGGTCAAACTTATCCTCTAATGTGCCCTTGTGGAGAATTATCCACTTATTCCATTGAAATAAAATATCTATTAATGAAAAATAATTATCATCAAGTGCATTTCAAACTTTAAGAAAATAAAATAAACATCTTCTAATTAATTAATGCATGTACTTTAAAAATTAACCCCAAGTAAATGAAATTTTCTGCTCAACCCAAGGGATTTATTTGGGTTAGGAACTCAATCCAATGAACATCAATGAGGGGACATGGCATATCCTTTCATGCAACTCTATCCTCCCAACAGAGCATTCTAGTAGCCCATCAAGCATGACTACCTTTTTCATGCAAGTCTTTCCCTTGCATCCATATCATCTCATGAAAGGATATTCGAATTGTCAATAATTCTATCATTTCATCTATTATCTAATTGCAATGAAATGTATACCATAATCATGCACTCACACAATGCATAACCACAAAATATTTTAATGTACATTTACTTAATGCACCCAATGCACTACAACATTGATCTAAAACATTTTTGTGCCTACACAGGTGTCTTATCTTGGTAAGTTGGGAATCCTATTCAATGCTTCAACACAATACCCAACCATCTCCCCAATCACTTGGTTACTATCTAGGTTCCTTCCTTCTTCACCTGAACACAACATGGGGAGTTCACTCACTCCCTACGTGTTAGCAAAGAGGTTTCATCCTAGATTAACACAACTAGGGACTTCATGGGATACTTTTGTAGCATTTTAGGCTTCACAACCCAACATCCTCATGGTCTCACACATGGCATGCTTTTATTTCTTATGAATTCATTCAAAATTTTAAACAGACACATGGTAAAAGGTTCCTTTCCCTTACTACCGCATACCTCAACATACCTTGGTGGTATGGCATTCACGTAACTGCATTTAAAATTTCATGCATACCATTTTATGATGATTTAAACATGGTTGAAGGAATTCTTAGGACCCGTCCTCTTTCAACACTTACATAATCAACATAAATAAAACATTACCTACATGGATTCCATCAACATATTTGATGTTACTTAATCAGTTGGCCTCTTACCAAGGAATGCATAGTTCTTCCACCAACCTCTTAATCATGGATTTGTTGCTCCATCATTTATTCACAAGGTTGTTGGTCACATGCAACAACACCATCAACATCTTCACCCATGTTTTTGTTTTCTTTGGTCCTACAACCAATACCAACAACAATAATAATTATTATCAACCACAATAATTATCATAAGTGTCTCATTGCATCTGAAAAATCATACTACTTTTACCAATTTGCAACATCATGTGTATGCACAAACATATTCACATGCACTATGCATTATCTTTTAATATGCCTACTGGTGCATATACATTTCAATTATCTAATCTCTTGCATTTTCAACATTCCTATGCCACATTTTGTATATAAAACATATCAGCAAGAGAAGAGTTGAGGAATTCTCTCTTTCCAACTCCTCATCATAGGATGGAATTTCCTCTTTCATATCATAGCTGATCCAATTCATGGCATCTCTGTCAAGCACACAAGGGATCATTAGCTATGATTTTATCACCAAGTATCAATTGAATACATATACATGTCTATAACATTTATACTTTCTACTTTCCAAGCATGCAATTCTTATGCTATAAACAAGAATAGTTGAAGGTGAGAAAATTCCCCTTTTATCAATGTTGTCTCATGGAGATCAATCTCCAATTTATGCTACAACCATTTATCATCCTTATGTAGCATTCCTTGGTCATTACAATAGCTCTATTTGCACTCTGATCACATTGCCTTGCTCCACCAATTGCTTTGGGAAATTCTAGTCAAGTCCACCTTTCTCTTTCCTGGACTCCCTATCTCTTAACAATGCTGCAATTTATTCCATTCCAACTCCATATGGAGTCTCTTCAAGGTCCATTGTTTTCCTTTGCGCATCATTCAACTATGAGACATGATTTCCTTTCCCATGGAAACATTTACTGCATTTTGAACTATACAACTGATTCACACACAGGAATGCTTCATCCCCTAATTGGTATCCTCTGCATGGTCGCTCCGTCACTATCATGAACCACATGACACGTCTACAAATTACAATGTCTCAATCTATCAGCGACAACCTCTTGGTGAATGGAGTTTCCTTACCCATTCTCATTATTTATTCATAAGTTGCGGGTTCATATCCTGTAATTTCTTTTAGTGTAAATGCACTTTCCCACCAGGTTGATTCACCCATCACTTTTACAACTTGCATGTCCTTTACATGCTAGCATATGCCATACCTTGTTGAGAATTCACTTGTACAATATCTATATCCAATATTTGTCACATCCCCTCCCATCATACTAGTGCAATGGAGAGGATTGTGATCCTAAAACTGGGCATCTAGCCCCATGAACTTATTGAATAAGCATTCACATAATAAAAAAGACATATGGAAATGTATAATTATAAGAAAACACAACGGAAGTAATTTCAATTACACATCCATCATACATTCAAGATATTCATCAAATAAATAATTGCAAAGTTCACACAAGAGAATACTTATCTTATAGCAAAGTAGTCCCAAGCAACCAGCTATGCATCTGCAACGTTCCACCCAACCGTAGGTCAGTTGTGCTTATCAACCTCTTGATACAACTCCCACCCCCGAGCTGGGCATGATTTCTACAAGGAACCAGGGAACAGCAGACTCACACATAGCCAAGCATACACCAAGATGAGCCAAGCCAATCTACAATTGGGTATATCAGGCTACTAGGAAATGGAAAGGAAGAGTTGCTAAGCTAGTGAGCTCAAGCACAAAGCCAGGGATAACCTTACAAGATCTATCTAGATTGGCACCCACAATACCTACACACCCAGCACAAGGAAGTATTCTTTTCACTGCTGTACAATCCCTCAAGCCATACCTTCCCCATCTAGTGCTCTCAGGGTGTGCATAGAAGAGTAGCCAAAGCCCTCTTGATCTTCTTGAGAGGTTGTCTCCCCCACTAGGTTTATCAAGCCCTCTCTGTCCACTACCACTCCAATATCTTGCTTACAGTCTCCAAATCAAACAGGGATGCAGATAATCAGCTAACTACAATGGCTGATAGGAGAAAAACGTTTGTACAGTGATAAGCATGAAAATGATTCCCTGAGCTCCAGAAAAACGTGGGAAGGCTAAAAATGAACAATGGAGGTTTTCGGAAAACCCCAGGAAGCAGAAATCGTTTTTAGGAAAATGCCCATGGAAATTCTGGGACAAAACGACCTCCATATGGTCCCAAATCACAGCCCCTTCTTCCCAGCTACTATCCAAAACCACAAACGAGTTTCTGGGCAAGGAAAACCCTGCATTTTTTATGAAAAATGTGAATGTAACTTCCAGCAGTCTCAATCTGCGTGAAAGGATGAAAGCCCTGGGTGAGGAATGGATTTGGGCACCATTTCGTGGGTGTTTTCTTGCCCAAGAAGCAAAAATACGAATTCCCAAGTTGATGGCTTGCCCATGCACGAAATTGGCTTCCATACCTCTCCATTCCCAAGGCATTAACTGCCTCAACCAACTCTTGGAAGAATTAAATGATTGGGTGCATAACCCAAAATGGGTAGTTGGTGGTTTATGGGTTTTCTCATTGACACATGGACTAACACCATTGGCTCAAGGGTTTGAATAATTTCCCTCCCTATTCCTTGTAGAATCATGCCCCCATCTCTTTGTTGCATTGCATAGCTAGTTGTGGGTATTTTCATTAAAATTCGTATTTACACGATGTCTTATTTACATTGTGCCTATCTAGCACAAGAACCATAGGCATCTATTTTTAATTGCCGATACATAAAATGCTAAATCAATGGTGGGGCCTTGACCTTGAGCTCCTCACCATGATTAAATAATAATATTTAATCATTTACGATTTAATACAAAGGGGGTCAAAATGGGGACGTGACAATATTCAAGATCTTCCATGGCTCTTCCTTGCAATTCAAAATGCATATACCAATCACAACAATATCTTGGATGCATTCTGATCCATGGTACCAATGTCCATCATTGGTCTCTTTTATTCTTTCCTGATTAGACATGGTTGTCACTCCTCCATCCTACATGTTTTCCCAACTATGGCTCTACTTTATTGTGAGAGAACCATTGAAATGGTATGGGTATTGTTACATATAGTCATTTTGAGTTACTCTCACCTTTGGCACACACCCATACCATCATACAATTTTTTTTCAAAAAAAATTGGTCGCTTTGGAGGTCATCCACATTGTGAATTTCTTGCCCAGTCAAGTCTAGAGGTTTTGCTATGCCTGCTATTTGAAACAACTAGAAAAATGTTTCAAAAATAAGACATGCAACTTGACTCTCCTGTATTTTATCTTCATTACATTCTTAGAAATTCACAATATTAATTTTCATGCATTCTGAGAACTACCCAAATTGAATTTTTTTATCAAAACAAGGTTATAGGCACTTTTCTATTCTGATATCTAATCCATTTGAATTACTCGTTCATATTATGAATGTCCACCATTTTTACCCTCTGGATAATATTTCTAATGCCTATCCATGCTTCATTTTGATTTCGGAGCTGAAAGTTATATCCTCCCAAAAATGCTAATTATGCCCAATTTCGCACTATTTTTACAAGTACAATTAGCTTCGGAGACCAACTTCAGTCGCTTGCAGAAGAAAATATAGAAATAAATAGAAAAACTTATATATCAAACAAAGTTAGTGCATATAAAAAATATCACACATCAACTTCCATATCTCTGATCTGATACTCCAGTCAACCTCTACAAAATTCTAGGTTTGACTACTTTTAACTTTTGCACTTTTCCTAGACTTAGAATTTTTACCAAAACTTACTATCTCGTAAACTGAGCATTTCTGGAAAACCTTTATCTAATGAAAGTTGTATGTATTGATGAGTAGGTAAAATTTCAAGCTCGGTAAATTTTATGGTTTCGACATCTAGGGTCACTTTTGCTTCCTGCAAGTTTTCCAAAATCCCCAAAAAGTGGGAATAGTGAATTTTGGCCTTCTTTTACACCCCAGCCTCACACCTTTTGGAATTCGGCTCCAATATTACGGATTTAGTCGTGTTCCTGGTCTAAGACCACGCCATATCACTTTTGACCCAAACCGAGCACCCATCGGGTCTCTAGACATAGATCTTTAAAAGTCACTAATTTGAAATTTCTGCTAAATCGAGGCAGGATGGGCTCAAGCCTCTCATTGGCGTTTTGTGACCTTCATCAATGGCACCGAATGCTTCTAGTCTCCTCGAATTCTGACCTAAAATGCTCCTATTATGGCGAAAATAATTTTTGGGCTCCAAACTTTTTTTTATTTACTGAATCGCCATTGCAGGGTCGGACTTTCCTTGTCGGCCTTTCTCATAACGACATATTGGAAAACCCCCGCAATGGAACTCCGAAGTGGTGTCGTCGATGCCTCACAGAATTTTCTTGGGAAGTAATTTTTACACCCCCACGGATGTGTGTCGATGACCGATGACAATGTTCGACCACCGACGACCGTCGATCTGCGACCACCACGGACTTATACTCAGTTGCTCTTGGGGAATTATCTATGTGGCCTATTCCTCATGTCACATTTTTGCAAAACCACGGACGCGCACTGACGACCGTCGACCACTGCGCAACTTTTTTCTTACCGCTTCTGTGGACCTTTCTCTGCGATACTACCATGAACTCCTCCCTGCGGACTTCCGCGGACTCTTCCTCACTGCGCCTGCAGACCTTTCTCTACGGCCTCCACAACTTCTCTTCGTGGTACCCCCGCAGATTCCTGATGACTACCAGTGATGATCTTCATGGATCCATACTGTCGTGATGGCTGCAAAATTTGGACGTCGTCCACTCACATGTCTTCCAACGTGGCTGGTCCATGTCGTACCCTTCTCGCCTACATGGCACTAATGGGGTCCACCTTGAATTTTCCAAATTTTCTATTTCAAGAGTGGTAACGCCTCACTATGAAATTAGTTTTGGAAAATCTATTGCTGGATCCACTGCTAATCAAAATCGAACACATGGATAGATGGTATCTACCCAATAGCTTGCTCACTCTACATTATCTAGTGTGCAATTTGCAGATGCGTCGTGAACCATACCCATGGATCATGATTCCTTATTTCTGCTAATCAACCATCTGTAATTTTAAACCCACGAATTTAACCAAAGCTTTATCATCACCTCCTATGCATCTGATTTCCTGTCTCTGAGTGTGGATTCTGGCCCAAACAGCCCTAGTGCTGCAACCATTGGCTTTGATACCACTATGTCACATCCCTACCCATCGATTTGACCGACAACAGGAACATGAAAGAGTTACAGGTGTTCTAATTTTCTCCCCCATGACCATATTACAAAATTCAAAAGCATTTGAATGCATGTGCAGATGCATAAATAAAAATACACAATGGAAGATAAATTCAATCCACACACACATCATGCATATACTAACATTTTCATCACAGGCCTAATAATAACAATCATACAGAGTTAACACATCAGTAAATTAACAATAAATACTTATCGTTTAATTGAAGTCATCCAAGCAACTAGCTATGGAAGAGCAACGTTCCACCTAGCCATAGGCACTGTGTCTAGCACTTTCTCTTTCTCTTGAGAGGCCACCCCCGAGCTAGGTTGTGTATCCACTCAGGAGGAACTACACGGGCCCACTCACAGCCATAGAAACATACTCTCATGCTAATCCAACATATAGTTGGGTTTATCAAGCATGCAGGGAGACGACATAGGTGAATGTTAATCTAGTGAGCTCAACCACGGAGCTAGAGGGATCTCAATTGATCTCATCCAACCTTGGCACCCACAATACCTACCACACCCAACACAAGGAAGGTCCCCTTCTTTGCTACACAGTCCCTCAGGATCCCCTTCCCTTATTCAGGGTGGGCATAGAAAGGTCCAAGATTCTAAACCTTCAGAGATATTTTCCTACACTTGGTTTATTAAGTCATTCCAACTCCTCATCTCTCTCAGATTCCAATGGTCTCTTTGATTCTCTGATTTCTGGCAACACTAATTTGTAGTCACGAAATTCAACTTTTGGGATTCAAAATCTGGGCTCCTATGGATTTTAGGGCTTCTAACACTCTCAAATCTTCCCCAGGGGTCAGTTCTATGGATCCCCCAATTGATTTCATGATCAACATGAGTTTCTGGGTGATTTTAATAGTCTAAAACAAGGCATTTTGTGCAGTTTCAATTTTTGCAAACTTGCTTGTTGGGAATGCATAGCTTGCTAAGAATTGGTCTGTGATTGCCCAACAATGGAATGGGAATGATAGGAAATGAATTGCCATGACGAAAACTGACTTTTGGGACAAGTAAACTAATCCCATGACCTGCCATATGAATTTCTACAGTCATCCCATGCTCTATTAAATTCATGAGATGATTTCTCAACTTCCTCCTTACAATAGAAATAAATACTAGCATGGAAGTCTACTTAGGTGGTTGCTTACCCTTTATGGAACAATGGGTTCTCAAGATGACACTTGGAAATAAAGGATTGGATCCCACAACCCCTCACCTTTTCCTAGTGGATACACAACCTCCTCATTTTAGTTGCCTACATAGCCAGCTCTTGGACATTTTATTTGTATTATAAATATTTACATGTTGTAAATTTTTCCATGGTCGACTAGCACATGTCCACAATATATAAAATACTTGCCTTCATAATTCATGCATTCACTTACGGGGCATTGACCTTGAGCTCCACGCTAGGAAGCATACATTGCATATTTACAATAGTTACATAACAAGCCAATAATTCCAATGGTCAAAATGGAGGTATTACAATAGAGGGAAAAGGAATATTGCAAAGATGTATATCAACCAAAATAAGCATTTTGCAATGATGTGGAAAAATATGCTATAAAAGATGCCCCCTAATGTGTGAGGTCGAAAGGAAAACTAATGGATGAAATATATTATAAATCTCCATAGTATATGGACGGAGGACCCAATATAAGTAGTCAACAACTCACCATAGGTAGTGAACCTACAACAGAACAATACATAACTCTCTTCATGAGGCGGGCATACCCATGCTCAAAAATAATAAGAAGCATGGCCACCAAATCAAGTACACTACAGATCCATGTGATATACAAAAGAAATGATCATGGCCACGAAATAATGAATACACTATGGATCCATGTCAAAATATATCATATCCACAATTAAATACATCGTGGATCTATGTCTAAATGAGATCATAACCACGAAATAGATATATTGTAGATCTATGTCTCAAAATCAAATGAAGATATCTGGAAAATAAGACTGAACATATCAATCTTCACAACAATCAGTGCCAAAATAAGGGTAAATTGAAATCCAATGCAACCCAAGTCATATCATAAAGATGTGATGCTATATAATGGACTCAAGGTATTCAAACCAACCAATACAGGTATGAGTCTAAACTATGTGAATAGATGTATTGAAGCCGAACATATTAAGACATCGTTTGAATACTAATCATTGATGTATACCGTTAACAAATGAGAGCCAAGTCACTAATAATGATAATGAGAGGAAATGTACCTAGTACAATCTAAGAAGTATGAATAGATTTTTTGACATCGAACACTTGTAGACTCTAACAATCAAGGGACATTCATGTATTCCCACTGTCGATAGCAAGGAAACTTACCACTGATGACTGCAAGTTCCAAGGTACTAAAAGGAATCTAGATCGTTATCTCATAATAGATGTTTTGGAGTCAATGGAAAGTGATCTACTAGAAGGAGGGCATTAAGGCATCCCCCATCATCCAACATGAGGTAGTAGAAGAAGGCCAAATATTTATGGAACAAGTTGATTGTTCTTGAAGCGTACTTGACAGAGGAAGGTCGACATACTAAATTCAAAGTTCTAAGGATTGTCCAACACATACGAAAACTTTCTTTGAACATAAGCACGACAAAAAAAGTGGCTAAGGAAGCATTAACTCAAACATGAAGACACATAAGTAGGTCATATAGGAGACATCAACAGACTTCTACATAATGACTGGAAGAGTAACCATTCACGGGAGATAATACATAAACAAGTTCAACTTCCTAAAGCCATAATTTAACCCAAATTACAGAGATAGTGTCTCAAGGCAATGTTCTTTGTTCAAGGGAGGCACAACTTGCTTACAGACATAAATAAGAACATGACTCTTTCCCATCCATCTTTTTGGAATATTTTTTTTTTTTGTCTTTTCATATTATAAAATACTGAAGAAAAATAAAAGTGTGCTATAGTACATGGGAGAAAATGAGTGTCAAGAACGAGTGAACTAGTTCCAAGAGAAAGGAACAAACATATGCATAATGCAAGGAACATGAGCAGGATAAGGACACTCGGGGTGTGTTTCCTCCCAATAAATAAGTTTCAAGTTGTAAAGGAAAAATTATGCAATGCCTAACAATGATTAGATTGAAAATGAGGGATTATAAAGAGTTGTAAGTTGGAAGCCGACATTAGGATCAAAAGCGCAAGCAAGCAAGATGCCATTGCATTTACAACTTAAACACAAAAATGGGAGACTTATAGGGAACGGACATAAATATATGAGAAAGACAGGTATGCAGCTTCTTCTCAAAGTCATGGTAATACTATAAAGGCTCCCAAGCCTATGAGAAAAATTTGACATGGGCACCAAAAAGGAAAGAGGGTATTAACTATAAAGTCCCATGTTAGGTATGCACTTATGTCAGATTGATGAAAAATGTAGATAGAGATGGTCGATGCACCAATATCCAATAGGTTTGACCCTATGGAAAATTTGGATAATAAAAGGTTTATATGCATCATAATAGTGGGGAGGCCTAAACCTATATGCAAGTTTCTAAAAATACCTGATCGGATTGAGCAACAATGCAGAAAATGATCCCTACGAAACCATGAATCCAGATAAATTCTTGTCTCCAAGAAACAACAATACCATGATCATATCTAAAAAATTTAGAAAGAAATATTTGATATAGATCACTTTGGTAGAAGTATTCCCAACTTCAACATCTTCAACAATATTTATTACCAAGGAGAGTTTACTAGTGAAGAATCAATATCATCAATGCTTGAGGACCTACAATCAAGAAGATCAAACTCATGAGGAAGATTGAAGCTAAAATAAAAAATGGAGTCTATAGGAATAGACTCATCAAAATCTATTAGCATAATCAAACTCATTAGGAACAACAACTTGCAGCTCAAAGGCAGAGTCTAAAGACTCAAAAATGCTAATGTCTGAAGATCTATAAATAGGGAGAGCAGACTCAAAAGAAAAATCGAGGTTGTATTTGATTGCAACTGGGTCCAATCTAGGGGGATGATCTTTGGAAAGGACGTCAATACCCAAAGGAATTTCAAACTCTATCATAGCCTCTAGGAAAGATTCATCTGAAGGAAGCATATCATCCCAGAGAGAACATACGTCAAAAATTTCACTTGGACCAATAGGGTGGAGAGTAGGCTCCAATGTCCCCATTGGATGGATCATCTGGTCAACTGCTGAGATCAAGTCCCAAGAAGGTAAGCATGAATGCAGAGGCTTCTTCTTAGTAGCAATTGGACACAAGGTATATAAAGCCACATAATTCACATGTGGTGGGGTAGTGTATGTTGGAAAATTCACCAATATTGAGAGGGGGAGTGAATCAATATTGAGCAATTTTTACCATTTTTAACCTTAATCACATCATGTAACATTAACCATTAACAATGCCATTCATCTTCGCATAAAATCATACACAATGCACAAGATATTTTACGTGGAAACCCAAATGGGATAAAACCACAAAATGCTTTTCTTATATCATGTCAAGATTACATTCATAGGAAGCACCAACTAGAAGGAGGTACCAACCCCTTGATTTATAGGCACCAACCTTAAGGAAGCTCCAACTCCCTGATTTACCAACACCAATTGGAAGGAGGATACAACCCCCTATATTTACTAACTGCAACTGGAAGGAGGAACCTACTTCCTAAAGCATAGTTTCCAACCTGTAGTGAGGACACCAATCCTTAGTGAGCTCCAAATCACCCTAGCACCACCCTGCCACCCTGCCATGAGTAAGAGTATCAACCTGTCACTATCACTATCTTAACATTGTCACTATATTCGCAATGTCACTGTCACTGTCACTGTAACTTCCACTATCACTATCATTGTCGTTGTTATTGTCACTGTCACTATTATTGTCACTATCACTACCATTATCACTGCTGATGTCACTATCACCATCACTATCACTGTCACTATCACTTCCATTGTCATTGTCACTATCACTGCAATTTTCATTGTCACTATCATTGTCATTGTCACTATCATTGTATTCACAATATGCCTTTGATCTTGTTCATAATATTCCTCTGATCTGCTTCATAATCTACCTTTGATATGCTTCATAATATACCTTTGATCTACTTTATACTATACAGAAACCCTTACTTCCAAAAAGCATATGTCCAAAATTATAGAAAACCAATATCTAAAACTTGTACCCCAAGCACTTCAATATCTCTACTTTACCTCCTCCAAGTTTCACTATCTGAAACGTCCTAGAACAAAATTTATAGAGAAAAATACCAAAATGACAAGTTCAAAGCTGATTTTAGGATCATTCAGAAACCCTAACTTCATGTGGTCATATATCTGAAAATACAGCATACCAGCATCTGAAACTCATACGATAATTTTTCAATATATCCACTTCATCTCCTCCAAGGGGCACTGTCTAAAGCTTTCTAGAACAAAAAATATAGCGAAAATGCGAAACTGGATTGTTTAAATCTAATTTTAGGATAATTAAAAAACCCTAAATTCATGAGGTCATATCTTTGAAAATATAGAATACTAGCTATTGGTGCATTTTTACTGTGACCAGGGTTCAACACTTAGCATTCACCAACAACCTCCACAATCCACAAACACTGGCCTGAAAGGGAGTAAATTCATTTTGGAAAGAAGATGAAGTCTCACCCGAAGTATCTATGGGGACTGCAGGAACCAGATTTAATGCAGTACATAAGGGGAATACTCAACAAGAAATACATTCATCATTATAGCTTGTTATAGAACATCGACGGATCAGATCTTCAACAAAATCATCACTTCGACAAATACCATAACTTAGCGCAAGAATAGATTACATCCAATTTCCATACACTTAAGCACATTATACATTCACTTGATTATTTAACAGAAGAAAGAAACACATATCACAAGTCACATCACAACACATCTCAACACACATGTAGACACCATATTTTACATGGAAAACCCATCTAGGAAAAACCACATAAGTGCTTGTATTTTATTAAGAATCGCAGCCAAATAAGCACTTCAAGCAGAACTTGCAGACTTCTTCATGTAATACAATGGATCTATGCACACAGCCTGCAGATCAGCGACTCGACTTCTCCAAAATATCTCGACACACATAGTGGATTTCTTCATTACAGAGTACAAAAATCGACTATCTCTACCAACCGCATGTAACCCAAAACTTCATTTTTAATACATATTTATAGGACGCACTAAGCTTTCCCCGCATCCACTAACCCGTTAAATTCCTAACATATTCATTATTACAATGTGGCCCAATCCTAACTAACTGACTCAACTCCGACCTTTGACACGATCAACATGACCGTTTTCCCCATTTCTTGGCCTCTTTGTCAGAGTTGACCACTTCTCCAAACTAGTTCCATTGCATCTTTTTCCACACTAAAAATTGTTTCTACAAAAATTATACCTCCAAAACACTGGTCCCAACAGGCCCCCAACACTCACATGTGGCTCATCTTGAGCCACTTCAGGGCTATGAGTCAGGTTCTTGTAGCTTCAACAAAAACTCTTCAGAGTGGCTCTTGCTTGCTTCAACCAACTATTGGAGTTATTCCTTCTTCTAGCCAATAGTATCAACTACTTCTGCAGTAATATGTGTTTGGCTCACATCGACATGTTGAGTGACTTACAACTGGATGGAAGTATGTCGACATCCAATGTCTTCTAATATGCGTTGGGCCTCAGACTGAAGTGTCTGGAGTCTCCCTGTACGTTTCCTATGTTGCAATCTCAAGTGATTGACTTCTTGTTGCATCTATTTTCTTTCGGTATCTCTGCTCATTCATTGGACTGGAGGCAAAGTCTTCAACTGCTCTCATAAGGCACTCATCTTTCCTTCAGCAGCACCAAGTCGCATTTGGATCTCCCACATATCAGCATCCTCAAATAAAGCATCCCAGGACTTCGAAATAGCATCATACATCTACATGGATTGAGCTTATGTTGCCTGAAGGTTCTACATAGCCTTCTGAATTTCTACACGTCGATGCTCAATGACTTCAGGTGGGGTGCTTGGAACCAAATTTTCTTCTAACTCCTACACCTTTAGACGGTATCCAGATATGACCATCTCTAACCATTGGACCTTTTCTTCTGTCGTCATTTCCTGAATATTTTGTGCCTCAGATACTGCTTGACACACAACTTTGACAGCTTGCTGGACTTTATCCTTCTCCTATCACAGTAGGTCCTTGTCTTGATAAAGTTCAACATCTAACTCCTTCAGTGTTGCCGCCTGATTCTTATACACTTTCATATATTCCGAGAGAGAACTTTCCCTTGATTTTATTTCCTTATCAACACTTTCATGTATCTTATGCAACATATATAGAGGTAATGCAGGTAACTTAATATCTGCATACCCCAACTTGAGAACTTCAAAACTGGTCCCTAGCTCATCGAATGTAATTTCCCGGGGAAAAAATTTAACCACCCCTTCTGTAAGGGCAAGTGACGTTCCTTGATTTTTTGCTGCTTCTTCTTGTGGAACTTCTACCTGTGTCAGTTTAATCAGTAATGGAGCCGAAATGCAGATTCTTTTGACTTCCTGACATAGTGTATCCAACACATCGGTGACACTACTAAACAAATGTATAGTTTTATCTTCTACTTTTCTTCAGTTTTCTGCAGCAACTTCTGTCATCCTGTTGAACAGGATGTTGATATCGCCATCTGCCAAGCCTTGGACATTTTCATGTCGTTGCATATTTTGCTTCTTCCTTGTGCCTTGATTTAATGTTTCACCTTTCTACTTCCCCCATATTTCTGGATCAGTAGGGGTCTGACTAGATTGTTTATCTTCTATGTCATCATCTTCCCCTTCGGTTTGTTACATATTTTGATTGTTTTGTTGTTGTCCAGATGTGCCATCCTTCTGTTTTTCTTGCTGCGACAGATATAGCGATATATTTTCAGGCTCAATTGGCACTTGCCACTTCTGCTTCCAGCCATGGATCATCGCATCGACTTCTTCATTGGACAGTTTGAACACCCTCACTAACCATTGCTAGTATGGGTCCCTTCTTTCTTACACACACATATGGTGGGGATAGGATTTTAACTTTACCACACAATGATACTTGGCCACCACAACTTCATTAATACGTGGTATTTGAACCACATAATACCTTAATGCCTCCAATTGCATATACAACACCACATTGCTTTCTTGTTGACGGCTCCTTATGTCTGAATACGATAAATTCATGTATATTGAACCTTGGCATGGGCCAATTGGTAGCATAGATTGTTAATTAGCTAGTTCCTCCCATCTAACAAACGCGATTAGCAGTAACATCCATGAATAAGTAAATGGTGTGTCATTATCCTGGGAATTCGCATAGTCTTCCAGAAACTCATTTAATAGGAAAGTAGCCCAATTCATCTGTACACCCTGTGCGCACTGCTCTGTCGCAGCAATGACAGGCGTGGTGACTTGGTTCGGTCTATTCTTTCTCAGAAAATTGGTAGCTAGTAATTTGGCAATGAACCAAACACCCTGGTCACTAATAAAGACTACGTCGAAGCCCCTATTTCTGTTGGACAAGTTATATTTCTCTTTCATCTTGGTCACAAGATATCTATCTCTTTCCTTTCCAACAAAGAATTGTGATGGGTCTACCCCAGCCTTAGGTGAATCTATAATTCGAGCAATCAAATCTGTGTCAATGGATACCTTGGTTTCCAACCAAAGGCACCCCCGATGCAAGCATAACAATAGTTTTTTAACACATGTGTTGGCCTTCGCAGTGCAACTAAAGTGCGAAAGATGGACTAGGGGCAAAAGGTCGCCTCTGGAAATGCCAAGAGCCCACAACTATGGTTCCAATTCAACTGGATAGCCCTCTACCAATGCGATAGGTTGCATCTAATTGCTATATTTGAACTCAGTGAACTTGGTTACATCATGATCTGCGTATGACAGGTTCAGGATATTCTTCAATATGGCTCCTTGTACCATGACCCCTTTGGCACTGGGACAATTTCCAACTGTTACCGTGCATTTTTCATCAACTTTAATAGGGTGAAAACATGAAGTTGGGTAACACTTTTGGCTTGTTTTTTACAAACAAAACTACTAAATTTTATGTTTTTCAACTTCGACCTATTCAAACCCATATCTCCCTTAGGAATTTCAACTTGAAGTAAACACAAAGGTTTTAGAGAATTGAATTAGCTTTCTACTCGTATTTGTTTTTAATTTTTTTGTGGACATATCATGGGACAAATTTTGTGCACACCAACGGCATATACTTGAAAATTTTAGGTATGGATAGTGAGTGACCTATGTGGGCGCTGGTGTTTTGATAGAAGGTTATTCATTTTAGGGGGAAAAAGTGTATGCTCATAATCTACACACACTACACTTGTGCATGGACTATATTTTGAGTTTTTTAAGACTTGGGAACTATTTTTTATTATTTATCGAAACAACATATGTTCAGAAAATGGTGCATTATCGACACACGTTGGTGAGCTTCAATTTTCTTTTTAGTGTGACTCTTATTGGAAAAACTAAAAGTTCCCTTTTGAAGAGAATGAGCCAATTATGATCTCTATGAAGATTTCAAATATTTTGGTGTTGTCTTTGTTATGATATTGAATTTTCATTTCAGGTGATTTTCAGAGTAACAAAATTCTTAAGGGATAAGATTTAGAAAAAAATTATTAATAAATAGAAATTCAAATCAAAATGAAACAATTATTATATCATTGGAAACTAGATTCAGAGATGAATTCATTGCTACCAAGTCCGACAAATAATACTTCAAATTTGCAAGGGTTTGGTCTTGTTGAAGTTGCAGGTTCCAGAAAGATGCCAGATATTTTCATAGGTTTTGTTGACCATAAACTCTCGGCCAAAAAAATATCTTCCAAACTCTTGGCCGAGAGTTTAGTTCAAACTCTCATCCGAGAGGTTTTTTAAAAATACAGCACGGTGATTGGTTCAAACTCTCGGCCTAGAGTTTTTTAAAACTCTCAGCCAAGAGTTTGAACTCTCAAAACTCTCGGCCTAGAGTTTGAGGTTGACTTTTTTTCCCCTTTTCATCCACGCGCCCTCTTTTTTTACCACTCTGTTGTCACGAAATTGTTTCCCAGCTTCGCATTTTCACCCATTAGTTTGTCTCATGAGTTTCGTGGTGGGACATACTCCGTAAATAGAGTATCACAGCCCGAAGCAGATGTACTCGCATCATGGCATGCCTTCGTTCTTGGTTCTGGATTTAGTCAATTTTTTATTCTCATCTTTCGAGGCACATCCACAGGCACCTGTGAGTAAATCACCACAGGCATCTCTGGAATCGCAGAAATGGAGCCTAGAATTTGGAGTTCTTCGATAGAGTCCTGATACTCACTTCCAATGGACAACTCAACTTGCATCTTGGTAGCTAACAATCGCACAATCTCACACTACAAAGACTCGGCTCTGGTTTCCTAGCTCACTACATTTGCTCAACTTCGCAACAAAGAAAAAATGAAGGAGAATTGGGATTTTTAAGTTTATCCCCCGCATGCAATATATCTTTCAATCCTGAGATGAATTAATTGTTCTTGATCTTCCAATTATTTTGGTGGAAGTGGTGGATCTCTTCTCACATATCAATCATTTCAGCATTTAATTCGAAAATCCCACTAGCGTCATCGTGGAACTCGTCAAAAGCAGCAATAAATGAGTACCAACCACAATTTCAACAAGAGAGGCCATCCCAAAACTTCAGCAAATAGAGTTGCGACAAACATCCAACTTTTAATAGGACTCTAACTGCAACACAACTATTATGTTAGGGTTTTCGTGTGACATAAATAACACTTCGACATACTAACTTCAACACACAACCAACTTCAATATGGAAAAAGAATTCGATAGACTAGGAAGTTGGGGTTTCCAATTGAAAATTATGGAACTTCGACATAAGTACCCTCTACAAAATATCTTTGACATGATTTTAACCTGGGGTTTCATAAACGCTCCGACAGAACTGTGCATCGACACAACTATTATGACATAAATGACTCTGACAGAAATTAAACTTGGGGTTTCATTTTTTTTTTTTTTTTTAGACATGCAAGCAATAAGTTTCACTTTAACACACCATGGTTATCCCTGTAGGGATTTAGTTAGATCCCATTCACCAATTCTTGAAGGATTTGACCATCTAGTTTTTGTAACTATACCGCGCCTCCTTCTATAATAAAATTTATAACATATGGTCCTAGCCAATATATCTGCAACTTACTAGGATGTTTGAAGAATTTGTTGTCATAGAGAAGAAATAAGTATTCCACTGGAATTTTTTTTTAGAAATGTGGCGATCATGCCATGCCTTTTCTCTATCTTTCTATATCTATTGATTAAAACCTACGACAAAGAGGTCTTCCTCCAATTGGAGTAATTGTGTTAGTCTTTCTTCAATGGCACCAGTATCAGACATACGTGTAAAAGTCGCAATCCTTAAACTAGGGACAATATATTCCAAGGGCATCATAGCCTCTTGTCCATACACCAATTTGAAAGGATTCTGGCCTGTCAATTGTTTACATGTCATTCTATAATCCCATAATATTGCAAGGATTCTTAAATCCTAGTCGTCATGGTTCACATTACAAAATTTAGTGAGTGCATGTTCTAGAATTTTATTGAACGCTTCGACAGTTCCATTTTCCTATGGGCGGTATGGAGTACTCTTCTAATGATAAACTTGAAATTATTTAGTAAGGGCCTCTATAGTTTTATTAATAAAATGTGTGCCTTAATCACTTAGCAAAATACGCGGGCCCCCAAACCTGGAAATGGCATTGTCAAATAAAAACTCCGCAGCACTACAGTCTCGAATTGGCGTTGCTTCGGCCCAACGCATAAGATAATCTATCACGGTGATAAATTTATATCTTGCTCCTGTCATTTTTCCTGGTGGATTGATTGGTCCCACGAAGTCAACAACGCACTTATCAAATTCCTGTAGTGTAAACTGGGGTACTAAAGGCATTTTGTCTCTTCTTGAAGGCTTCCCAATTCTCTGACATACGTCACAGTTTTGAAAGTAGTGTTTAGCATCTTTATGAAGGCCCGGTTGGCCACCATAATCATGCTCTTAAGATCTTATGTGTTGTATCTTTTCAGCATAATTTCCTCCTGCGACCCCAACATGAGCTTCAGACAATATGATTGGTCAGTCATGCTCCAAAACACAGCGGCGCAATACTTCATCCAGTCCTAGATTATACAACTGACTGACAATCAACTGATAGTCCATGGACTTGACTACTAACTGCTTCTTCTAGGCTATCGTGTATCCTTATAGTGGCATACATGTGGACAAAAATGTCACAATATCCTAAAATTAGTCATCAACCATTTTTACTAAAAAGAGCGATGCATTTTGAAGATTGTCTTTTAAACTAATTGGATCTTCTCCAGTTTCCAACCTCGAGATATGGTCAGGGCCCGCATTCAACCTCCCGGGCTTAACTATGATTTAAAAATCGTATTCTTGAAACAACAAAAACAACCAACAAATATTCCACCCAACAATGGCTTATTGACCAGCTACTTCAATGCAGAATGGTCAGTAAACATCTTAAAGTGGCCTCCTAATAAATAATGTCTAAATTTTTTCAATGGGTATACCATAGCAAGGACCTCTCTTTCAGTCGTAGTGTAGTTTTGTTCAGCGGTGGACAATTTTCTGTTGGAAAATGAAATAGGGTGGTCGATGGACCCCTCACCTGGTTGAGCAAGGACCGCCCCTAAAGCGATAGATGGCGCATCAACATGGACATGAAATTATTTCTTCCAATCAGGAAATACTAGAATAAGTTTTGTGACCATCTTTTCCTTCATTGTATCAAGACTCTGATGGCATTCTTCATTCCACTCAAATTTTGCATCATTTTTTAGAAGTTTCTCCATCAGCACGGTTCTCTGGGCATAGCCTTTAATAAACTTCATGTAGTATCATGTGTGACCCAAAGTTGTCCTCAACTGTCGAACTAAATTAGGTGGAGGTAAATCAACTATGATAGTGAACTTTGGAGGATCTACGAGCATGCCTTGCTTAAAAACGACATGTCCTAACAGTGTGCCAAATGGGGCGTAGAATATACATTTCTTCAAGTTCAAATAAATTTGATACTGTCGACAACGTTCTAACATCAACCTTAAATTGTTGATATGATTCATTAGTAAGCCATAAATTGTCCAATCATCAAAGTACACTTCTAGAAACTTATGAATAAACTCCTTAAAGGTAGCAACAACTACTCATGAAAAAATAGCAGGGGCATTCTTTAGGCCAAAAGGCATTACTATGTATTGAAAACAACCCCATTCTATTGCAAATGTTGTTTTATGTTTATCCCCCTTAGTAATATTGATCTGATGATATCCATAGAATCCATCTGTAAAAGAGTAGGCTTCATGTCCTCCAACAGTCTCAAGCACTTAGTCTGTAAAAGGAGTGGGAAAAGGTTCATGTAGACAAGCATCGTTCAAATTCCACAAGTTGAGATAGATCCTGATCTCTCCAATCTTCTTGTCATGGACCACCATAGGACTGATCCATTCTGATTCTTCCATAGGTTCAATGATTCCTGCATCAAGCATTATGTCAAGCTTTGATCTAACCTTTTCTTTGTACCGTGGATTTAGTCTGTGTAGTCGCTGCTCCAAAGGCTTAGCATCGGGTTTCAGGGGAATCTTCATTTCACCCATATCGCCAACTATACCTTTCATCTATAGAAATTTAGTAGGAAACAGATTTTGGAACTCATACAATAAGCCAGTAATTTTCCCCACGGTTTCATCATCCCAAAAAATCACCTATGTTTGCAAACTTTGGGTTCTCGGTAGAGCCAATATTTGTTAAAATTTGAGCATTAATTCACAATACTCTTGGATCTTTACTGAGAGAATAACATATACAATATATCAATGCATAACAATCACAATAAGCATGACAAGCATCACAAGAATCAAAAGCATGAGAGACAAGAGACACAGAGTTTCCATGGGAAAAACCCTAAGGTGAAAAACCCCACAACTTCCTCATAGATAGAGAGAGAAATGGCTCAACCAAAGTACAACCAAAATACACTTGAGATAGTCTCCTAGAGTAGATGATCCTCCTCCTCACTAGTGCGCCACTTTATGAGTGAGAGAAGTGTGTCTTTCCGAATGATCCAAATAGAGATCTCCTGATCTCTATTTATACTTAACCTGTTTGCCCAGTGACCTTATGGGGCCGACTTGTCTATCTAGATACATCCACAATATAATATATATTTCAGGGCCGACCCCACACATGGTGGTCTAATAACCCATCGGTAAGTACACACACTTGCGAGACTTGTCAATCCACATGACAACACTTCCTTATAGAGGAATAACACATCTCTAATAAGGGTACAATAAATATATATAAAATACATAGATGAAATACATTTCGAATTTACATATACATCAACACTCCCTCTTAACTAGGAAGGTATTTCTCGACACAGATCTGCTAGACAAGTCTTCTTCTCGGGATCATTGTCATCGATGCATCGTCATCATCATCGTCACTGCTGCTACTATCTCAACCAATCTCTAACTCTACTCGTCATAGGAAGTTCTACAGAGCCAGTCCTTTTTCATACTCGATGTAGGCCCACCACCTGCAGGTCTTCATCATCTGTGCGAACGGTCTGATAGAGGTGGCCTCTAAGGACTAATTTTATGTGCGGATGCAATACCGGAAAGAGTATCCCAGGAACATTTATGTGCCTAAGCACGACCGGCAAGATCTCCCAGGACTGATTACATGCATCTCCTCCACAATACCTTTAAAGAGCATCCCAGGAACATTTATGTGCCACAGCACGACCGGCAATATCTCTAAAGAGCATCCCAGGACTTATTATGAGCATACAGCTCAACCTCTCGGATCTCCAGGACTGATTACATGTGGATAGACAAAACCTTTAAAGAGCATCCCATGAACATTTATGTGCCACAGCACGACTGGCAAGATCTCTAAAGAGCATCCCAGGACTAATTACGAGCACACAACTCAACCTCTTGGATCTCCAGGTGTTATAGGTTAAACTTGCACCTCTCCGTCCGTGATCACCTTGAACTATTGATCACACAAAAGGACAACTTGGATGGAGGAGCATGTTGACCTTAGATGATACTTTGACTTACTCCATTTCCTAATTTTACTGGAAAAAACCCAAAACATATCATTCTGAGATATGAGCGCTACTCTACCTAGAGAGACTAGCGCCCATACACTACTCCAGTGTATAAAAGTAGCGCTCAAAGCCTTATGAGCGCTACTCCTTCTCAGCATAGTAGCGCTCAACATTTAAAATTTGATGAGCGCTAATTGGTAAGCACTAAAGTAGCGCCCTATATGCTACTTCACTAAACAATAGTCGCATACATATCAAAAGATGATTAAAAAATAATTAATTTTCTCGAGGAGGATTAGTTGCTGGTAGTTTTCCAACTTCCCCAACTTCCTCCATAACCATACATCGACCTGAACTACTTCTCTAATCCTATAAATACAAGGAAGACTAAAGAGAAAGGTTAGATGGATTAATGGAGAAACTTTGAGACAAAGAGATCTAAAGAAGAAGCTTGCATTTGGAGGAATTGATGCTAAAGATATCCAAGCCATAGAAGAGCAAGAGCCCAGAATCAAGTTGCAGGAGCCTGTCATAGAGTCAGGTATAGTTGTACATCAATTTACTTTTGACAATAAAGGTTGAAGTGTCTTTCTTGTTCCAATTTAAATGTGTTCTGAAATGACATCTTAATTTGGATCTATTTTGGTCAATATTGAATGTTAAACATTGTTTTTGTTTTCTTTCAAGCTTTATATATTGCCTAAATATGCTTTGAGAAAGGTATTGTTATTGCAGGTTTACTGAAAGGAAGGTGGATTTGAAGGTTGAGCACAAGATCAAGTAAAGGCTAGGATTGAACTTCGATTGAAAGGTGTGTTCTCAAGATCCATAACTTATTTCTTTTCATAAATATCTTTGTAATATCATCAATACACTTACCTGTCACCCCACTCCAGTTGATAGCATTAGTTTCCTTGCTATAGGGTAGATTTGCCCACCAACAGATTGGCGACTCCACTGGGTAAAGTTGAGTTTTTGCTCTAGGAAACCTTGTTCTTGTTTGTCTTCCCAGAATTGTTTTGACTCATTTGATGTGTTGAGAAACGCTGTAGGTTTCCCCTTCCTGTTTCTTTCTGCTTCCATCAGTCTTTTGGTATCTTTCAAAGTCAGTTTTTAATCTTTTGAGATATGAACGCTACTCTACTGTACATACAGTAGCGCCCATACGCTACTGTGCTATACATACAGTAGCGCCCATCTCTACAGGGGCGCGAGTTTCCCTACTGCACAGTAGGGTACGTTTCTTGAAGCTCTCTGTTAGTGGTCTGCTTGAGTTTTTAACCTTTTGGTGGTTTGCTGACTTTGCTTTTAGGTCTTCTTGACTGGTGTATGAGGTTTTTAACTTTTGTTTAAGTCATAGAATGTTTCTTTGATTCTTTTTCCATCTTTTGAATCGCGTGTTTACCTTTGGAACGTTTGGACTGTTTATGACTTTTTTGGAAGACTAGGTTGTGTCTTGTGGTGAACACTTCCACTTTTTAGGCCTTGACTGTATGTTGCTAGTTTACAAACCTGCATACTCTTGTATCCGGTGTTTGTGGCAATGTTTGTCTGCTCTGTACTCATCCTATCCTTTGTTTTAGGGTTCGGTCCATTTTAGAGCCTCTGGGGTGTCTTCCGAATTGTTGGTTTCCAATCTTCTTGGACTTATTGCCTTTTTCTGGTTTCAAGTGTATTTGAAAGTGCTTTAGGCTGATTCATTTCCCAGTTCTCTATGTTAGTAGGGTAATTGGCAACTTGCTTGTCTACTTTTTCTTGGCATAGTGGTCTTGCTAGGGTTAGATGCTTTAGGTCAGTCCTCTTGTATCTATCTCTTTTGTTTTCTCCCACTTTGTTTCCGAGTTTAGAGGCTTTTTCTTTGCAAAAAACCTGTAGATCAAGTCTTTTTTGAGCTAGTGTCTTGACAGCTATAAGCTTAAGAACTTTTTAGCCATACTTACACACATTGCACATAAGTTTTATTTTGCTTTCCATTTTTATAGTTCTTTTTCGTTTATAGAAAAAGCAAAAAAAATTTGGTAGTTTAAGTTTAATAAGACTTATTTTTCTTGTTACAAGATAACATAGGATATTTTGTACAATTTCAAAAAAGAAAACAAAAAAATTTTAAGTAGATTTTCTCAAATTTTCAGTTTTGGAAAGAAGTAAATGAAAAAATGAAAAGAGCTTTGTTGTAGAAAGTTTTGATTTTATGCACTTTTGCTTTCTTGTTGCAACCACGCCACACAAAAGCACTACCCTTTTTGAGTAATAACAGCCCTAAAAAATATTTTAATAAAATAAACTAGAAACAATTTTTCTTTTTAGGGATACACTACACCAACTAGTTTTGGTTAGGATCTTGCGTTTAAGTCACCTTAAACCACTCAATATCACACATTACGCAAAAATCGTAGTTTAACTATCATAGGTAAATCCATTTCACTCAAAACTTGCCTGGGATCTATGCAGTAGGTCATTGCGAGATCAGATTGTTGGGAATACTCCTCCTACTTTCTGTTCGAGCATACGCCAGGATTGGATTGCGTATGGGGACTCTTTAGAGTTTTGGGCTTAGTTACCCTACCCACGCTTTCTGATTCGACCAGTGACTGTTCCACCAGGAGTTTTCGGTGTTGTGGTATCCTTAGTATCTGACTTTAGGTTCATACACAGGTGACAACAGAGGGTATATCTGCTGTACCTAAGACAGATGTGGGAGGAAATCCCTTGCAGGTCTTTGGGAGGGCGGTTGGGTGATTCCAGTGCTTGCACCCTTAGTCATTGTATTGTGGACCCTGGGTAACTGTCTTTCTTCCTTCGTTGATCTGTTATGGGCCCTCATCATCCCAGACTCTTCTCCAGAAGGCATCTTTGTTTGCCTGGTTTGCATACTTAGGACTTTTTAGTTGGCGTGCTGTTTTCCCCCTAGTTGTAGTGGCCACTAGGTTCTAGTATGTTATTTTATATATATAATCACGGAGAATAAAGAGCTTCGTAGATCGAGAAGGTTTCAAAACCTTCCACCACTTAGAATAGAACATTTACAACCAACTAGACGACAGCGGGTAAACCCTGGTATTTCTTCAGAAACTACTCCTGAAACAGAATTTTCTGAGGAAATTCTTGCAACAGAAAACCCTGAAATAGAGGTTCCTGAGGAACCACTACCAGGTACTACAGATCAGTGACACTTTAGTTCAGTTTAGGTTGAAGATCTTACATCTGCGGAGTATAGCACTCCTTTCAATCCTCCTTTGACCAATACTAGAATTCCGCTTCTGTCACCTGTTGGTTTCCAGCAGCCCCATTTCAGTGCAGATAATTCCTTGCCCGGACATCTGATGTCTACTTTAGGAGGTGAACAGGGAGTTCCCCAAACTCCCACTATAGGTATGAACACTAACACGGTAAATCCTTCTTTTACTGCTACGCCGAGTCAGGCACAGACAACCTCTGTGACTACTCCGTCTTTTAGTTTCAACACTGGTACATTAGGTATTCCAAGTGTAACAACAATGGGATCTATCCCTACACCTACTGTTGGACCTAGCAGTACAGCCAACTTTGCACCACGTCCTTCTTTTCAACCGTTATATCAGATACCTAGTACTTGGATTTCCACACCTGCTGTAGGACCAAGTGCTTCTGCAACCGTGCCAGTCATGAGTACCATGACTGCACCGTCTACATCAGCTTCCACTGGTTTCAATACCTTTGCAGGCCCTAACATGAATCAATGTAATATGCCTGCAGGTAATGTCCCTTTTTCCTTATTCTCAGGGGGAGGGGGTAATATTTTTAACCAGCAATATGGCGGGGCTAATACCCAGCCACAGTGGACAAACCCACAGAGCACTAATCCACTTTCATATGGGTGGGGAAATTTTAATAACTCTTTCATACAACAACAGATGGCAGGGGGCAACCCCTACCAACAAGTAGCTGGGGGAAACCCCTATCAACAGATGGTAGGTGGAAACCCCTATCAGCATATGGCCGAGGGAAACCCTTATCAACAGACGGCTGGGGGAAACCCCTACCAGCAGTTCATGGGTCAAACTATGGGTGGTTCCCCTTTTTCGACCCTAGCTTATCAAGTACCGTCTTATCGGCCTCGTTTACCATTTCTGGCAACCTTAAATTTGCCATATCTTTCCAAACTGACCAACGATCCTGTGTATCATAATTCTACATGGCCATCAGTTCCCACCAAGTTACCTTCGGACATTCCAAATTTCGAAGGCAAAGCAGGTGAAGACCCTGGTGACCATGTCACTACCTTCCACTTATGGTGTTCCTCGAATTCATTAAACGAAGATTCCATTAGATTGAGACTGTTCCAAAGGACCTTAACCGATGTTGCAGCCAAATGGTACATTGAGTTACCTGCAGCCACATTCTCTAATTTTAGAGATCTCGCCACTGTCTTTTTGAATCACTTCCAGCTTCCTATTCGGTATGATGCCAGAACAGACCTTTTGTCTACATTTAGGCAAAATAAAGCCACTCATTTATCTGACCACATTCAGGAGTGGCGAAGACGGAAGAGGCTCATTAAGGCCAACATACCTCCAGAGTTCCTTCTTGAGTGGTATTTGAAATCACTCCTTCCTTATATTTCTAAGGAAGTAGCTACATCTGGGGTATCTAATGAGGAAGAATCCATCCTACGGACCCAGTAGTTAGATCGCATTTATGCACAATCTGGGTTATTGTACGAGATTATACCTGATGCACCGCAATCGAACACCGATCTGAGTAGACCTAAACCTGGACCACATGCTAACGGCATAGTGGGTTCAGTTGACTCTGCAGCTTTCAAAGCACTGAGCAAACAGGTTCATGCCCTATCAGTCAAACAATTGACTGCAGATGTTTCTTCCGTCATAACCTCTCCTTCTACTTTTGAGCTTGTCAACCAGGTTCAGAACGACCAAAAGGGCCCTCGGCATCCCAATAACAAAAAGAAGGGCAAGAAAGGAGAGGGGAACCAACAAAAGCCCAAAAAAGAGAATGCCGAAGAGGGTAACAAAGAGGAAAAGAAGGTTAAGTTCCCTTGTAAACTTTGCAAGCAGAACCACCTTACTCACCAATGCCCTCTACTAGAAGAAGCCCAGAAGCTCTTAAGAGAAAAGAAGCCTACCGTCCTGAAAGATCCATTCCCTAAGGACAGAGCTCAACTTCTGGCACCTCCAATACTGGGGACACTACACATGCTACGGTTGATCAAACTTTTATCAACATGGTTAATTCAGATGCACTCTTACAAACTAGATCCAGGAACTATACCCCGGACGCACGGAAAAAGGATAAAGAGATTCCAGAATCCTCCACTCCACTCCACATACCTGTGGACCCAATGCCCAAGATCCCAAAAGGTGTCTTGAAACGGGCATCGCACAATCCCAACACTCAGGCTGCTTCCAACTACAATGTGGTTGAAGATTTACCCCAGACCCCTTGTGCCATGTCTACTTTAGAAGTCTTGCAAAGTTGTCCTTTACAACGGAATGCACTTCTGGCAGCTATTGGAAGTATGGATTCCTCTAATATGTCTATGCGATTTGATATGACTGATGTCAAATACCGGTTTCCCTATCACGTTTCCCTTCAGATTGAAGTCATTCATGGTCCAATGACCATCAGACGAGCTGTAGTAGATGAGGGCGCGTCGACTTGTGTAATGTCAATTTCCTGTTGGAAAGCTTTAGGCTCCCCCGAGTTAGCCCCTTCTAACACACTGCTTACTGCATTTGATGGCAAAACTTTCCATCCACATGGAGTTTTGCCATCATTTGATGTCACATTGGCCGGTAAGACAGTTGCTGTTGAAGTAGAAGTTCTGGACGCTCCGCTTGATTACAATATGTTATTAGGCAGGAGTTGGACATATGCCATGCGAGCTATTGCATCGGCATTTTTTCGAGTGGTTATGTTCCCATTTGAAGGTAAGAGCGTTACAGTTGATCAACTTTCTTTCACTCAGAGAAACAACCAGACTTCTTTGGAGACCATAGTTCCATTGATTGATCAAACCACCCCGGTTGGTGAGAGTTTAGGAGCAGGACTTTACGGGTCATTAATTGGCACTTTTGACCTACCGGCTCCTACCTTATTCATTGGTACTGAGGGATGTTCATCGTCTGAAACTTCCATGGTTAGTTTAACAATTGATTATGGGTTTCTCCCAACTAATACAAACCCCTTCGTGCCCATCCCTATTGCAGAAGTTACCCACCTGGATTCTTATCAAACTGCAACAGAACATATGATGACTCCATTGGTGTCTGTCGAGTCAAATATAGATTGTGCTACTACTCAGTCACCAGACCCGGTCCACTCTCTTGACAGTTCAGATATTACTTTACCTTATGAGGAGGAAATGTTAGAAGCCATGACCGACCCGGACCATCCTCGTGAACATATAGATCCCGGGTCCTTTTTGTTTCCTTTTCTTAACTTGATAGAGAGAGGTGAATTTTGTCCAACACCCAGTGAAAATATTAATTCCGCTTCTTCACAAGTTGGTCTTGTTGAAGAGAATAGATTGCATACCTTACTGGTGAACATTTTCACTGGGGCCAACAGAAACATTTTTTTTGAAACGGGTTGTTATCTCGATGAGATCATTCCGTATACCAACCTTTTCTGTGATTTCCATAACACCTTTGCCCGACCTCACGAGGAGGATCCAGGCATTGACCCTACCTGAAGAAGTATTACGCTTAGGCTGAAGTACTTTTTCTTGTAATATAGATGTATATTTTTGTAAAGCTAGTTTTGTTATGCTCGTTAGTTAATCTTATGTGTGTTTTTTCGTTTCGTGTACCAGATGTCAACCGAACATTTCTTAGGATTTGTTGATGGTGCCAGTCGCCACACCTGTCAGTTGGCTTCAGCAGCTTGGGTCATTTATTCACCCGCTAGCCAACTTGTCTCTTCGGGGGGGGTTTGTTTGGGTCCTACCACGAATAATGTGGCTGAATACAGTGCAGTTATAGAACTTCTCTGAGATGCTCTCAGTCATGGCATTTCACATTTGGAGGTAAGGCTTGACTCACAATTAATTGTATTTCAGTTAACAGGTGTCTATCAGATTAGGGATCCGGGATTGCTACGTTAGTTTCTACGAGTTAGACTATTGTAAAGACAATTTCATTCTATTATATATGAACACATTCCAAGAAGTTTAAACACATTAGTTGATTCATTAGCAAACTATGTGTTAGACTGGCATTTGCATCATACATTTTCGTAAACAACATTGCACACATAAAATTAAAACACATACGGATGTAAATAACCGATACTGTATATAGTCGATACTGTATCAAAAAATATATGAGTTTTGGGTCACAAGTCTATCAAGTCAAGTCATAAAAGTACAAAAACTGGGCATAGTAGCCTCAAAAATATATACATAGAATGTATCTCTCTCCTATGGAGAAGGAGGGACATCATCATCATCTACTGCATTGCGATAGCATATGACTAGCCTAGCTATTTTCCGCAGCACCCTAAGCCATGCCGGGGGCACCCCAACAACATCTTCCTACATATCAATAGGTATCTGATCCATACGGCATGCAGGAATTTCATGAGTCAACCAACTCATTATTCTCTCTAAGGTCCCCAACATAGCATCTGCTGTAGCAATATCAGCTGGCCTCACAAAGACGGTAGGATGTCCCTTAGGACGAATAGGCCCCAGATCTGCATATGACACTTGATTAGAACTTCAAAACTCATTCATAAAAATCAAATACTTGAAAAAGTTTGAAAAAATTAAATAAGCCTCAAAATTTAAACATACCAATATCTCCCCAGGCTCCACCTGGAGGAAGCACCAGCTATGGATCATGACGGAAATCCAATCCAGCATATGGAAACTACTCGAAAGCGGGCACTTGCCTCTCCCACCAACCCCAGAAATCATCAGTATGATAACAGTAGTGACTTTCCCCACCACCCTGGCGGAGGAATATGTCACCCCAACGGCCTAGTCTGGGCTCACAGGGGTTAACTTGAGGTAGAGGCATCCCCAAACTGATAGTAGGAATCCTCTCAAAGAAGAAAGTACACAAAATGCTACCATACCCAAAATTCTTCATTGTACCGGATTTGCAACCTATCAATTGAGATTTCATGCTCGCCAGTAAACTGGTACACCAATCATAGACATGACCGTGTAAGCATTGTACACCAATATGCATAGAGTGCCTGGAAGCTAAGTGTTGTGATGCACTACCTGCCACTCGGTTGATCATGCTCACTATCACTTTCAAAGGGAGGTCGTCAATGGTTGAGATCAAAACTTGGCTTCTCGATTTCTCCGCTCTGGCAACACAATATGTATTCACGTACTCTTGCACAGATCTTACACCCACATGAGAAGACCCTTTCAGATTGATTACATCTCCTCTCCGTGAGAGACCAGTAATGAAATATATGTCATCAATTGTAAGCTCCAAAGTTTGCCCATGGATGACAAAAGTATTGGTATCCACATCCCAGTACTGAATAAGTCTTCGAAACAGTTTGTTTAAATCCCTCATGTTTAAAGTTCGGTAAAACTTCAATAAACCGCATCTTCGGAGAGCATGGAGAGTGGCCGGATCTTGCATGGCCAACCTATCCATGTCCTCATGCTCTCTCTCCCTCCATTGAAGAACCATCCTGCACAAAAAATGAAAATTTTTTGAGTCCCGGCGCTTGTATGTAGGTTTTCATGAGTGAGCGCTACTGTGTATACTACACAGTCACGTATGGGCGCTACTCTGCTTGAGCACAGTAGCGCCCATCGCGTTTACACGCTACTGTTATGGTTACACAGTAGCGCCCACGCAACAAAGCTTGTGAGCATCACGTTGCAAGCCATTTTTTACTCAAAAAATGAAAACTAAAGCATGAAAATCCAAGTAGGGTGAATTTTAACTTACTTGGTGGAGGAATAACGACGTTTGGATGCTTGGTTTGATCGCCACGGAGATTTGAAATTGCAAAAGGTTGCCCCAATCTTTGCCCTACAAAACAAATTGAAAATTGATTTTTAAAAATGAAATTATATATATGAATTGGATTTTGATTTTTACCCACCATTGTTTAATTTTCTATAGTTTCAAAATTTTCAAAAATATCTAATTAATCAATTGAAACACATATATGGTACAATACTAATCCAAGCTCAATTTTCATTTAACTTTTGTCGGATTCATCTCCTAAGTTCAAAAACTCTTGATGTTAGACATTGTCAACTAGTTAAATAGTTCAAATTCATATATCATTCGAGATTTTTTGACCGCATCGACTAATATTTTGTTGAAGACATAGTTTTGGCAGAGTATGAAGCTATGATCCTAGAAGCTGACCTTTAAGTCATTTTAAGCTCTTGTTTGGACTATTTAAACCTAAACAAGATTGCCGAGCAAGCTTGTCCTCTTCGAGCTCATTAAAGTAATTGAAGGCTCATCCACTCAGGTATAGAATTACCCCTTTTCCGGGCCTAAGTGGATTAACTACGGAAAAGGTATACTCTAGGTATACTTCTGTATGCGCTAGAAGAGTTCTTCTTCCATTGTTTTATACTTTTTCGGGGGAGGATACTAACTGCACGAAAAAGGACCTTTTGGAGCCTTTCTTTAGGGTTTTCAGGCTCTCTAAACATGAAAATACCAAGCGAGCATTCACCTACTCGGGCTCGATGTGAAATCCACGAGAGGGTAAGTAAAGGACTGTTTAAGTTTTTCAACTCTATAAACAAGAAAACACCGCTGAGCACAGACCAATCCGGGCTCGATATAAAATCCACGGATAGGTGAAAAGAGGATTGTTTAAGTTTTTCAGACTCTATAAACAGGAAAACACCGGCGAACATTAATCTGCTTGGGCTCGATACTAAAATCCACGAGTAGATATATGGAGTTATTGTTTAAGTTTTTCAGACTCCTTAAAATTGAAAACACCGATGAGCAAGAATAGATCTCGGCTCGATATTAAAATCCAGAGATCAGTAATTATAGAGTAATCTTCTATCTCTTCTTCGAACTCTATAAACAATGAAGAAGGTCTTGAGTCTTCCTCCCATGGGCTCGTTAAACTATTTACATGGTTGGATCTATTGATTTTTCATTCTTTCTTGGACTCATTAAAACAACAAGAAGGGTATTCTTTTATCTAAAAAGAATAAGGGACGAGAAAGACATATCATATCTTCATTGTCAAAGGCAGTTCAGTCAGTTCTATCCTTGAACACAACACCTACTTGAGTCTATCTTGTCGGTTGGGTTTAGCTTTTGACCTCAGGGTGAACCTTTCCTCCGAGTTATTTACTCCCTCGGTTGTTTATTCTTCCAACCATATGGAGGGTCTGATAATGTCTCTTACATTTCAGACTTATTATTTAACCCATTATGTCAGAAATTGCCTGAGTCACTTTGTGTCGTGATCAATGTTCAAGGATATACCCTGTGTCGGCCATTCTGCCGTTTACCTTGACCTAATGTGTTGGCCTTCCTAGTGTCAGTCTTGTTACATATTATTCCATATCAGCTCTTACCAGTTGAGTGTTTCTCGAGTTGGATGATATAGGATGCCTTAAGGCCTCCCTTCCAATGGACTTCTTCCCATCAACATCAACTCATTTTACTCTGGGAATGAAGTTTAGAGTTTCGGTTAGTACCTTGGAGATTGCAGTCACCAGTGGCATTTTTCCTCACTGTTGAATGATGAGAATACATCAATGTCTCTTCTTCGACAGGTTCCCCAAGTGTTTGACTCCAAGTCCATTTATTCACATTTGGCGGATCGTACTTGGTACCTTGGACCCCATCATCCTTATCGGTGGAAGTCCTCGCGTTTGTTAATGGTATACATCAATGACCGATAATCAAACGATACCCCCCATGTTCGACTATCAACTCATCTATTCACATGGTTAGGGTTTGTACCTAGAGTTGTTTTGGATGAAGACCTTGGGATTTTGGATGACAGTACCTCATTTTGTTATCACCCAAATTGCGCAAGACTGAGCCTCACTTATATTCGGCTCTCCATGAGACATAGATCCAGTTTGTTGTTATGGCTATGATCTCTTAGTTTGACATGGATCCACGCTTGTTTTCCAAGTGGCCATGCTTTTATATACATCTCCTTGTTATGTATCGGAGATCATGTTGTATCACACTGCACATCTATATGATGTCAAAAATGTAATTTCTCGCTGACCTTGATCTTTGTTGCAGGTGTTCTTGCGACTTATTTTCTACGGTTCTTTGCTCCTCCTCTGGCTTTGGATTATAATGTATTTCAGCCATCGTTTCCCTCTGACCTCACACATTAGGGGGCATCTGTTATAGGTTAAACTTGCACCTCTCCGTCTGTGATCACCTTGAACTGTTGATCACACAAAAGGACAACTTGGATGGAGGAGCATGTTGACCTTAGATGATACTTTGACTTACTCCATTTCCTAATTTTACTGGAAAAAACCCTAAACATATCATTTTGATATATGAGCGCTACTCTACCTAGAGAGACTAGCGCCCATAGGCTACTCCAGTGTATAAAAGTAGTGCTCAAAGCCTTATGAGCGCTACTTCTTCTCAGCATAGTAGCACTCAACATTTAAAATTCGATGAGCGCTAGTTGGTAAGCACTAAAGTAGTGCCCTATACGCTACTTCACTGAACAATAGTCGCGTACATATCAAAAGATGATTAAAAAATAATTAATTTTCTCGAGGAGGATTAGTTGCTGGTAGTTTCCCAACTTCCTCCATAACCATACATCGACCTGAACTACTTCTCTAATCCTATAAATACAAGGAAGACTAAAGAGAAAGGTTAGATGGATTAATGGAGAAACTTTGAGACATAGAGATCTAAAGAAGAAGCTTTCATTTGGAGGAATTGATGCTGAAGATATCCAAGCCAGAGAAGAGAAAGAGCCCAGAATCAAGTTGCAGGAGCCTGTCATAGAGTCAGGTATACTTGTACATCAATTTACTTTTGACAATAAGGGTTGAAGTGTCTTTCTTGTTCCAATTTAAATGTGTTCTGAAATGACATCTTAATTTGGATCTATTTTGGTCAATATTGAATGTTAAACATTGTTTTTGTTTTCTTTCAAGCTTTATATATTGCCCAAAGATGCTTTGAGAAAGGTATTGTTATTGCAGGTTTACTGAAAGGAAGGTGGATTTGAAGGTTGAGCACAAGATCAAGTAAAGGCTAGGATCGAACTTCGATTGAAAGGTGTGTTCTCAAGATCCATAACTTATTTCTTTTCATAAATATCTTTGTAATATCATCAATACACTTACCTGTCACCCCACTCCAGTTGATAGCATTAGTTTCCTTGCTGTAGGGTAGATTTTCCTGCCAACACCAGGACTGATTACATGTCTCCGTAGTAATACCTCATCCCAGGACTGATTACGAGCACACAGCTCAACCTATCGGATATCTAAGGACTGATTACATACTACATAGCAATACTGCAAAGAGTACCCCAGGAACATTTATGTGTCGCAGCACGACCGGCAAGATCTCCTAGGACTGATTACATGTTATTTGCACAACCTGCCACATATCATCTCTGACCTCCAAGTATCAACCTGATACTCATGATCCAACGGATCATCATCGCACGAGGCATCATCCTGATGCCCATGATCATACTGATCATCATCACTTGTACCATACTGGTACATATCATCTGGAGCAACATCCTGAAGCTCATCATCATGATCAACCTGATCATACAATGCATCCACCTGATGCATACCAAGTATCTACCTGATACATATCACCATACACAGTGTATCCACCTGATACATAGATACATGATCCACACAATGTATCCATCAACATACATGATCTACCTGATCATACCTGATACATATCAACATACATGATCTACCTGATCATACAATGTATCCACCTGATACATATACAGATACATGGTCCAAGCATCCAACATGATGCATATACAAAATACATACAAATGATCCAACTGATCATATCCAACATCCAACATGATGCGATATACATATAAATGATCCAACTGATCATATCCATCATCCAACATGATGCGATATACATATAAATGATCCAACTAATCATATCCAGCATCCAACATGATGCGTACATACATATATAAATGATCCAACTAATCATACAAAGCAAAAACCAGAACATCATCCTGATGCTCATCATCCAGCACTTACATCCACAGCCATGTGAAGGATCCTCCTTCCAACATGCTTGGAATGGATTCGGCAAATGTGTCCATCACTTCTTCCTTGAAGTGTCCTCGATTTGAAGAACACCAAGCCTCTCCCTGAAGTACTCGAACTTCACCCTGGCTAGTGGCTTCGTCAGCACATCTGTAATCTGTTCATACATCGCAACATACAGGAGCTTCATGGCTCCTCTCTGCACCATATCCCTGATATAGTGATATTTGATCTCTATGTGTTTCGACCTATCATGAAACACTGGGTTCTCAGACAGCTTCACACAACTCTGGTTATTACAGAATATACCAGTAGCATCCAATGGGAGATCAAATAACTCAGATAGTAGCTTCCGTAGCCATACTGCCTCACAACTAGCTGAATAGGCTGCAACATACTCTGCCTCAGTTGTACTCAGTGCTACGCAGGACTGCTTCCTACTGAACCAAGACATCACACCTGATCCCATACTGAAGCAGCACCCATATGTGCTCTTCCTATCTGCAGCACTGCTAGCCCAATCTGAATCAACATAACCCTGCAGGTTAAACTTTTGATTCACTTCATACTTGAGCCCATAATCCACTGTACCCTTCAGGTACCTCAGAGCATGCTTTACAGCAACCAGATGAACACTTCTCGGATCCGTCAAGAACTGGCTCAATGTGTTCACTGCAAAGCAAATATCTAGTCTCGTGTTCGTTAGGTACATCAAGGACCCAATCCTCTGACAATACATAGAGACATCAACCGGCTCAGATGAAGCATCACATAGAAGCTTCAGATTCGATGCCATGGGTGTGGCCATGGCCTTGTAATCCATCATCCTGAATATCTTCAGGATATCTACTGTGTACTTCTCTTGACCAAGGAAGATCCCACCTGAATTCTGCCACACCTCCATAACTAGGAGATAATGCATCATTCCCAAAGTTCTTCATATCGAATTTAGCAGCAAGCTTCCTCTTTGTATCACACCAAGTTCTGGGAGCTTGCTACAAGCCATACAAGGCTTTCTTCAATCTGCACACATGTGACTCCCTGTCGGGTCTTGGGACTGCATCCCAAACATCTTCTTCATGATCGACGGATCATGGCATTCCATTTCTTCATCCCAGATCCTGGGAACTTCAATATCTTCAATAGATATCTTTGTTGCTGGAACAAATGTTGTAGTCCTTTTGTAGGTGAAGATATATGGTCTTTCCTACAAAACAAGTTAAATTGCATGATTAGAAACATCTCATAATTTTCAGAACAAATTCTTTACACATAAAGAAATATGTCATGTAGTTATCTTAGCCAATGCTTCAATACAACATTTATCCATGTTCCACAACTTTCTAGATGCCTTCCAATCTCTACCAGAACATTGTTAAGAGTTTGCACTACTCCCAACATGTCAGCAAAGAGGTTTCATTCTAGATAAGTAGCACTGGAATGTTGTACAGTGCCATAGGCCACTTACCCATCACATGCATATTAGTAGTATACTGTTCATTAATGCAATCATTCTAATATGCACAATACATCTCCTAAGTCTAGGAACATAAGCATAATATTATTTAAACAAACAAAATAGGCAAGAAATGATAATTGAAATACTTATCTTTGTTTCTTTGTTGGGTGGACTCCCTCTGAGTCTTTGCTTCCTGGCAGGAGCTGCTGAAGTAGCTTCTTCTACACCTTTCTGTTGTGGAATGTAGGAAGATGGTCAACTCCCTTTGAAAATATGCATCCTTGCAGGAGCTGCTGGAGTGTGCTCCCTCTTGATCTTTGCTTCCTGGATTACCTGTCCTTGAACTTATATTCATGCTTGCTGACATCAATCTTCTTGAACCCTGGAAAGTATATTCTGTAAGCCTTCGATCTTTCACTGTAACCCACAAAGATACCCTTCTTTCATGAAGGATCTAGTTTGGTCCTCTTTTCCTTTGGGACATGAGTGTATACTGGACAACCAAATATTCTAAGATGGCTGACTTCAGGTTTCTTACCAGAAAATACCTCTTCTGGTGTCTTGTTGTCCAATATCTTGTGGGGTGTTCTGTTCTGCACATATACAACTATTCTAGCTGCTTCTGCCCATAGATGCATAGGTAGATCCTGGTCATGCAGCATTTCCCTTGCTGCTTCCATGATTGTTCGGTTCTTCCTTTCTGCAACTCCATTCTGTTGAGGATTATAAGGAGCAGTCAACTCCCTCTTAATCCCTGAATCACTGCAAAGCTTCTTGAAGTCACCTAAGGTAAATTCTCCACCATTGTCGGATCTGAATTTTTTCATCTTTTTGTCAGTTTGATTCTCCATCAAGGTTTTGAATTCCTTGAACTTATCAAACACCTCATCTTTGTTTTTCAAGAAGTATACCCAAGTCTTCCTGGAGAAGTCATCAATAAATGAGACATAGTAAACATACCCACTTAGAGAACTAGATGACATAGGACCACATATATCTGAGTGGATGATTTCCAGGATACCTTTTGCCTTGCTTTCACTGCTTGGAAATGCCTTCTTAATGTTCTTTCCTTTTGCACATCCTTTGCAAACACCTTCATGTTTGGTCTTGATTTCAGGAAGACCCTCTACAGCCTTGCTTGCAATTGGAAGTTCCCTATAGTGCATATGAGCAAGTCTTCTATGCCAAATTTCACTTGGCTCCATGGATTCATGCACCATGGCATGTTCAGGTTGTCCTTTTAATTTATACAAACCTCCCTCTTGCTCTCCAATCACAACTGCATCATCTATGGTATTTCCCTTTAGCCACATTAGGACTTGGCCATCCACAAATGCACCCCTCATGCCTTTTGTATCAAATGCAGAGATGGAGAGTAAGTTCTTCTTGAGCCCAGGTACATGAAGGACTTCTTTCATCTTCAAATATTTTCCAGAATCTAGGTTGTATGAGGCTTCACCACTTCCTTTGATTGGGTATTGATAATCATCCCCAAGTTTCACCTTATGGGGTGATTCATGTTCAGATAGATTCACAAAATATTCCTTAAACCCAGTCATGTGTTTGGAAGCCCCACTATCGATCAACCAATCATTACAACCATGGGAGATAGTACCTGTGAGAGCAGAGATTAGAACATACTCTTCTTCACTTGATGAGTCATCATTAATATCATCACTTTCTGCTCTAGCCTTCTTCTTTGAAGGTTCATCATCTTCGGCAACATGAGCATGGTACCTTCTTTTGTTACCCTTCTTCTTCTTGTTGGAGTTGTTGTTGTTGTGGTTGTCCCTTTTGTTCTTGGGACATTCTGAAGCAAAGTGACCCTTCTCATTACAAGTGAAACACCTTAGATCTTTCTTATCTTTGTGAAAATGATGAGAAGATTTCTTCTTGTGATGGGATGGCTCCCTCTTGAACTTGCCCTTCTTAGTGTGAGTTGTGAGAGCTTGATCTTCATTTCCCATCTTCTCTTCTCTTGACACAAGCCTTGCTTCTTCTTGAGAACATTCCTCCCATAATCTGCTGAAGGAGATTAACTTCTTTCTGGCACAGATCCCCTGGATAAAAGAGTCCCATGACCTAGGTAGGCCATTCAAAGTAGTCATAACAAGTTCACCATTCTCCACCATTTCATCTACAGCTTCAAGTTGTTCCTTGATCTGAGAGACCTTGGATAAATAGGATTGAATGGTTTCTCCATTCAACATCTTGACCCCTTTCAATTGATTCTGCAGGGTCATCCTCCAATTTATGTTCTTTCCTTCAAATAGCTTGGTCAAAGAGTCAAACATAGCCTTGGGTGTCTTTAGAGAAGACACATGGGGTATGAGATGGTATTTGATAGAATCAGCAATGATTCTCTTTGCCTTGACCAACTTCTTCTTATGCAATACCTTAGCCTCTTCATCCTATGGGACAGGGATGTCTTCTTTTATATATGAGTCCAACTCATTCTCTTCCAGGATTAACCCAATCTTATACTTCCAAGCTCAGAATTTATCAGCCCCTTCAAGCTTATCCTCAAGCTTGGTGTGGTGAGACATCTTAAAGAGTACTTCAAATGAAATAGAAAAGATTTAGGTCTTACCACTTGAAATGCTGAAAACTAGATCTGGTCCCGGATTAGGGTTTGTCGGAAAAACCCTAAAAATTCAAAATGTGAATTTCAACTTTCTGAAAGGATAGAAAGATGTGCCTTGATGAGTTGATCAGCCTGGTGTATTCAAAAGTTTAGATCAGCAAAGCTTTATCCTTCAGATTTTCCTTTTTGTCCTCCCGGGTTCACTAGGGAGAGCCCTGAATTAGGGTTTGAGTTTCCGGGAGATCTACCGAGCCAAAAATCTCGATCCAAAGCTCTAAACTTCGATTTTTGCAAGGAGCTTCCAGCTAGGGCTTCAGATTTCAGAAATTCCTATTTTTGTGGAAACCCTAATGTTTAGGGCCAAATCTGAAAATGCTCAGAATTGAATTCTGATTGGATAGATAGATTCTCCTTGATGAGTACAGTCAATCTACTATACTGCTTTTCCAAAAACTGTGGAGAGAAACCTAATAAACAAGAAACTCAAGTTTCCATCACTGCAAAATGTCTTCTTCTCAGGTTAGCTCTGATACCATGTTAAAATTTGAGCATTAATTCATAATACTCTAGGATCTTTACTGCGAGAATAACATATACAGTATATCAATGCATAACAATCACAATAAGCATGACAAGCATCACAAGAATCAAAAGCATGAGAGACAAGAGACACATAGTTTCCATGGGGAAAACCCTAAGGTGAAAAACCCCACAACTTCCTCAGAGATAGAGAGAGCAATGGCTCAACCAAAGTACAACCAAAATACACTTGAGATAGTCTCCTAGAGCAGATGATCCTCCTCCTCACTAGTGCGCCACTTTCTGAGTGAGAGAAGTGTGTCTTTCCGAATGATCCAAATAGAGATCTCCCGATCTCTGTTTTTACTTAACCTATTTTCCCAGTGACCTTATGGGGCCGACTTGTCTATCTAGATACATCCACAATATAATATATATTTCAGGGCCGACTCCACGCATGGTGGTCTAATAACCCATCGGCAAGTACACACACTTGCGACACTTGTCAATCCACATGACGACACTTCCTTATAGAGGAATAACACATCTCTAATAAGGGTACAATAAATATATATAAAATACATTGATGAAATACATTCCGAAGTTACATATACATCAACAATATTTACCTTTTTATCTTCAATGGGTGCAGGAACTTATCTAATGATATGTCTGGCCCCATCAAATCACGACTTCCTTCACTTTTTTTATATGGACATCCCTCGGGTCGTCATCTTCTGGTCTGCCACTAATATTGTAACACTCCATCATTTTCTCCACCGACACAGTCCACTGTGGCAGATTGGATGTTGGTCCTAGGATTTCTTCGAAAATATTATCCCTAATAACTTGCAGAGCCGCATATATTGTGGGATTCTCATTCTCATAGTTAAACATGTGTTTAAAACTTGCATCCAAATTGTCCCAATCTACAGTTCCTTGTCGTATCTCCAGCGACGTGTACCAATTTCTCATAATAGTATCAAGTGTATTAATGAACATATGTACCCACTCTCGCCTGGGTATATTCTGCCAATTTGTACTACAGGTAGTCAAATGATCAGCAGGACTAGTAAGTGTTGTGTATTTCTCACCAATATATGGTATCCCTTCTCCAAACTAAATTTCTAAGTATCTTCTGCACTGCGACCAACCATTTACAGAGTGCTTATGTGTAGCCCACAATCTCGCCAGTGTTACTTTCAGGGAGATATCCAAGGCTAATAAGTGTTGTTGCTCTGGGAACTTTCCTTCAAATTCATTACTAAACTCATCCACATTAGGTAAACCCTCATAAGTAGGAATACTACATACCTTGGTTCCAACCCATCACAGGGACTTTTTCACATGAACGCATCTTTGCATAGAGACTTCATGTAGCCTATTTTGTCAATTTTCAAGAGCTTCACCAGAATCAGATGAACAAGAACTAACACTTCACAAACTAAGCGTACCTCCTGTTGTAGGATTAATATAAGCATTAAGCCTGGAAGATACATTATAAATGTTATATAAATATTGAACATCATAATCTCCTTTGACTGGTTCTACATATCTCTTCTCTTCTAATGGAACCAGAGGTGCGACAACTCTAATCTCCTCATTTTCAAATGTCAGAACTCTCTTTTTGAATTTTATGATATTTTGATTCTAAATTTCCCAATCTATCCCCAGTAACTCAGGATACGTATTGATGTCATCGACAATCTCTATCACTTCAAATTTTGCATATGTTCCCAATCCTTCTACCTCGATAGGAACCCCAACCATTCGACCAAATGGTATTACTTTCTATTGGTTAGCTAAGCATAGCTAGATAGGTGACCATATTAACTTTGTCTTACCCATATTCTCCCATGTTTTCTTGGTCAAGATGTTTACATATCAACCCAAATCTATAATAACAAAGTCCATGTCATAGTCACCAATCTGTGCATTAAGTCGCAGTTCTCGACCAATCTTAAGTATTCTCTAGGCACGATTAAAAACCCTTTCCGATCATACTTCTTCCTCATATTCTCCAATTAACTTTTGCAGTTCTCTTAAAGCATCCTCATCTTTAACCAAAGGCAAACATCTTTTGAGAAAAGTATTAAGGGCACTTACTTTTCCAAAATTCCTCTTTGGTGTAGACTTGTCGAAGCGAGGTGGCATGTCATACACCGGTCCTTCTTCAAGGGCAGGCTGCGGGGAAGATATTGATGCACCCTTCATAGTTTCATCCCGAGCTTCAAAGAATACACTTTTCTCTTTCTGGACATCAAACTGTGGTGGATTCTGAGCTACTGTTCTAACTCTTGGGTCCCTTAGATTATTGTTATTATTATTATCTCCGCCCATCACAGCACCACCTCTTGTTACAACAACGGCAGTAGGCTGACCTCGTGGCGGTTCCGCTGAAATATTTTACACTTTTTTTATTTTGATTCTAATTATGCTTCGCTTTCCACGAGGCTATAAGTTGTGGACAGTCTTCAATGGTATGATCCAGTGCTTTGCAATACGTACAAGATGTAGTAGGATGTGGACAATCTCTAGCATAATGTCCATGAGTACCAGAATTATAACATATGAGTTGTCCTTTACTTCGACCAAATCCTCCTCATCCACAACCACTGAATCCACCTCACGGTTGATTGAACTGTGCCTCAGGTCTTTTAGTTGAACACTCGCTCTTCATAAGAAATGTGTCTGCAGTTTGTTCAGTGAGCCATTGATATGCTCGATAGTGATTTTTCGGCATGCCCAATAGAGCTACAGAACTTGCACAATGTTATGGGGAGCACTCACCATATTTTGTAGCAAGTATCATTCTTCTGGTTGATGTCCCTTGGTCTGACCGATTCGGCACCATACAACAGTATTTATTGGACTCGGATTACCAACATTAAGATAGTCATGAAATGTTGTACATTGGTCTTTGGACTGTCCATCTTCTTTACATCTAGTGCACCATACATCTTCACGCTTTTCTTTTCCCTTGTTAATATCTTGAATTTGAATGGACAAGTTTTCTAACTGTGACTAAATTTGAGCCATACCAGTGCTAGTCTCCCCAATAGGTGATGCTTCTAACTTCATAGCCAATTCCAAGGCCTCCATCTATGTCAGTATCTTCTGTTTCAGAAGTGGAATTCTAATGTGGGCAAGTAATGCAGCAATAAACCATTCCTTATGCTATAAATCATTCATTGGAAATATTGTACGAGCCATCAATGTTTTGAAACACTGGTCGAAGTCCCAAATAAACTCATTTGATGCTTGCTTGATTTCCTTCAATTCCATAATACATTGAGATTCACACTTCGACTTCTTAAGTTCAATCTCTAGTCCTTCCTTGAATTCTACCAAGGTATTCATGGGATGGTTACCAGTAACTTCAGAAAAAATCATAAACCAGTCTAAGGCATGACCTCTGAAAGTCGTGATCAACTACGCCAACTTGACGTTGTCGTACTGGACTTGCTTCACAGTCCATAATGCGTTGCATAAGAACCAGTGTTTTTATGGATCTTCTAATCCATTCCCATTAAAAATAGGTAACTTCATATCATCCATAGCCATTCTAGACCTATGGGGCATTGATTGATTCACTACTAATGGACCACTACTTGGAGCCTTCCCATTCGGCAAAGTACTCTTCGGGCTACTGCCACTACTCTGACTAGATGGAATAAAATGCGAAGAAATATTAAGTCTTACATTAGTCTCCGGAGATGTACTTAGGGTCATGGGTATGTCATAGCCTCGAGTCTAGAACTATAAGATACCATAAAAAATATACTAGAATCTCAACTCAAAATTGTCAATTTTAATTCAGATTTTTGCTAGTAAAATTGAGACAATTTATGTAAATTGAACTATGACAATTTCGACCACTGGAAACCCAAACCCAAGGATGATAGGGGAACCTTTAGGTTCTAATTTTTGAATGGGACAGTGCAGCATAAAAATTTGTTAGAGGTAAAAGTTTTATGGATCCTTTGTACAAATCACAAAGACCATTTATGTTTCGAGCTTTGGCTACCGCCGAAGTCTACCACAAGACTTATGGGTGCATCCGTGTATACAAACTAGATCAGTTCAGGGTGGATAATATTGGATGAATTGAGCATGTTTGTATATCATATGGTGTCAATAAACAACAAGGAACAACATATGAAAAAGGAATTAATATTTGGGGAGTTGTTACTGTAGTTTGGAATAATAGGTTGGAATTCCTATTTTCCTTCCCAATAACTAAATGAAATTCTCTAATTAGTGTTCTGAAGCTGGAATATGATTCATTATTATCCAAATAACTCACAGAAACTTACATAATTGAATTTGAGTTCATATAATATATTTTACAGGGAAAACAATAAAACTAGCTAGTTGGACTGCCTAACTAGTTCAACTTATAGTGGACCCAAACATTGTACTAACTGAACTAAATTGCATTCTGAAACTTAGTATGGATTAATTATGACCTTAATGACCTTCATAAACTTATAGAATGACATTTGGATTTATATAACTCATTTTACAACCTTTTTGGAAAAACTAGTCAAAATTTATAGTCTAATGAGAATAGGTAGGAAAATGACTTAATTACTTGCATAATTTGAAAGGAATATTTATGAATAATATTAAGGATATTTTATAATCTGATAACCATCATCTTACGTATATTTTTGCAGCGCCAAAATGAATCTAATGTTCTTAGTAACCCCCAGCATGAATCGTGTCTCAGTTACATCAAAGAAAGCTCCATTGGTTGGAGTGTGGAATACATAATGAAGGTAGGTTCCGAGAAGAATGAGTGGACCTGATGTAACTTTACTGATCATATATGGAATCCTCCTCCATCATGGAATAGTTTTAATCATCACATGTTGATGCCCATAGATAATTAGGGAGAAGGGAGAAGATAGAAGGTTGTTGCAGGAGAGGTTCATTATTCAATATTTTGGGAGTCTTCAAGAAATTTTGACCCCAACTTGAGATCAGAATTTAATGGCTGCAATATGATCTTCAGTGGTTGTACAATAGTATTCAGTACCTGTAAGAGAAAGTGGAAGAGATACTGGAACAATAATGGCTAAGGGGAGCATCACCCAAAGCAAGGTTGAGGCACATCACTCAACAAGAGAAGCTAGAGCTCGCACATTCAATTACAAAATGGTCAAAAGAGGTGAATTGGAGTTGGAATCATTATTTTATAGAATTTTAGGGTGACCTAATGATCAAGTTGAATAGCATTGTGACATGTGAGAACCCTTCCACATGGGCCACCCATGAGTGGATATACTTGCCTTGCTTTTGCCTTACAAGCTTTTCTTTCCTTTAGAAACTGCGCCCCCCTTTGTCTCAATATGTTTCCTGCTTTGTTAGAGTTTCCTGCTCTGTAAACTGAGCTCCCTTTTAGAAATTATGCCCACCCCCCCCTTTGTCTCAAGATGTTTCCTGCTTTATAAATTGAGCTCCCTTTTGGAAACTGCGCCCTCCTTAGATTTTCCTAGATATTTCTAATTTCCTGCTTTTGGAAACTTTTTACACCTAATTACTTTTGATTTGTTTCTAAATCCAACAGGTTTCTTTGCCCACCTTTCTAATTTATTGTCCTCAGTTCCAATTTAACAAGATTATATTCATGAGGGAACCCTCTTTTCCCACTTGCACAATTTTTAGGAATATTTATTTATAAAAATAATTGAAAATTAATTAAATTATCTCATCTACGAGACTTAGGATAATTTTATTCTATGATTACAAAATTGAATAAAATTAATATCACTAGGGACAAATTTGTCCCGTTTACCCATGGGAATTGATTGAGTCAAAATTGGGGACACGATAAGTCCTCCCTTCCCAAAATTACTTGCCCTCAAGCAATTGAATTTATGGAGGATGAACCTGTGCACCTTCAAAAAAAATCTCTACTTCCAATCAAAATCATATGTTGTGCAATTTTGAAGTAGTGTACTCTATGAACCAATTTTCTGCAAGGTTCCATCATGCTTGTTGCTACTCTACTCTGATTTTAGTCCCCATACTGCTTTTTTTTTTAAATTCTTCAAACTTGATCATTTAAAATCAAAATGATCCTAGGATCCAAACTGAACCTTTGCAGTACTTTACTTAAGAATTTTGAAACTTTGTACTGCAAAGATGAACTCAAGAGAAGAAAGATTGGATTTCACCAATAAGCCAACAAACAGAGATCTGTTCCCAATGAACTGAAACAACAATACCAAGATCCCATTGCTTGTTTTTCAATCCCATGGAAAGGAATACTTCTGCAGTCCAACTATTAGGAAAAAGAGATCTTGGATCCCACTGCGCCCACTGCAAGTATCTATATGGCAGTGTCAAAAGTGAAAAATTTCCATCTAGAATGACAGGATTCCATTGTACAATCGGCATCTTTCCAAGCATTAGTGAAAACTAGAAAGTTCCATCATTATGTAAAATGCAAGGGAATATGGAAACAACATGCCACCAAAAAATAAGATCATATTTAAATAAGCAACTTGGTAAATGTGAAATCCCCATCAAAATATGCAACTCTCCAATGTAGGGCTGAATCAAAGGAAGACTATACATCACCAAATATCCCTTCAAGGAGGGAGGACAAAATTCAACAAGTCTTTCTTTTCCAACTAAAGGGTTCTTATGTGACCAATGCACACAAGAAGAAAATGTATCATCCATGAAACTCAAATGACAAGGGTGGGGATCCCATGTTGTATAATGCTTCTCCAAAAGAGAGTAAGTTATATCAAAATCAACCATGTGTATGTCTTCCTCAAATAAAGATATCTCATGATAACTATGGAACCCAACAGGTGCTTCCCTCTTCATCAAATGGATCAACCCTTTTCCATTGATCCAAGGGTGCAAGACTCCATCAAATAACACACACTTTGAAGATAAGTGTAGATCTGTTGCCTTATTGTCAAAAGAGGCTGAAAAAAAGGCATGGGCTACCTCAACTACTGCTAGGAAGGGAACATATCATCTGTATCAATTATAGGAGCCTACTGCTCCTCATGTGGCACAAAAAGGAAGAATCCATTTACCCACTTTTCGTCCCTATGTGTGTTGGATGCCATAGGTGTGTGGAATGAAGGACAGTGACCCAACTCTTGTAAATAATCATCCATCTCACTTGTGGTTGGCTCAATCAATGTGAGATCATGTGCCTCTTCCAAAACCATGCAAATCCCTCCTAGAGGAAACTCATAATATTTCTGGAAATGAATAGGTGCTTGATCTTTAGTTTGCTTGTTTTCCAACTCCTCAAGCACATGCAAATCAGACTGTACTTCATGTGCCACCGTCACATGAAGTTCTCTTTATTCATCATGTATGCAATCAGCCATATAAGAATGATTGTCTCCAATGTAGGGACTAAACTGTGATTCTTGAAACTTCTCATGTAATTGCTCAACATACTGCTCAAATTCTTGAATAGCTCTGTGAGTTTTCTTCAAAGAATCCTAGGTGGATTCCAAATCAAGGCTAAGCTTGTCAATATTTTCTTCATCCCTCAAGTATGTGCCATGATACAACTATGCAAGCTCTAGTAAAATATTCAACAAAGGGTTGCTCCTCCATTGATGCAGTTCTCCAACAGCAGTGAGAGATAAAAGCATAAATTTCATGGAGGTTGTCCCGGGCCTCCTTGATATTTACCTCACTCGTTTTCAATGTCCCAATCACGGAAATAAGTTTTTTGTTGGTGAACCTCCTCTTCTGCTTCTTGCAATTCAATCTCCTTTGATTCATGAACCCCAATACTAGAGGACTCAACCAAGCCAATCTTTCCACTAGAAGTGGCTTCCATCTAGGGCTGCAACAAATTCATACAAAAATTATAATTGCAGCCATAACTTTGTGCCCAATTCTCCTCCTCATGTGATAGCCTTATGTCAACAGGCTTCTTCTCCAAATTTTATGATTCGCACCCCACTGATGTGTGCTTGTTTTATTCTTCCTGATGAAGCTCAAGAGGTGACTGTAAATCTGATTCATGTCCATCATTTGGATCAGATCCAAGAGATGTCTTACCACTACCAACAACATCATAATCCCTTGTAATGATTTTGATATCACCCACAAAGAAACTAGGAGTGATTTCACCTTACACATTGCCAACAACCAGATGTTGGACTGCTAGATATTCAGTTGTGCATGGACCTTCTTCATATTCTTCCAATGAACGATTTGGTAAATCATCAACCTTACAGCTGCTGCAAATAGGATGATTTATATTTGCAGGCTCTTCCTCATGGTAAGATGGTTGTGATGAAAAATCAGATTTCTGATCATACCTATGACTAGTATTTTCTCATTTATGAACTGTTGTCTTATGGCGTAGATTGGAAGAGCTATTGGATTCTTCTCTCAGATGCAACATATTCTTCATTTATTGGCGCATATTATCAATAGTAAGGGAAGACACCCTCTTGTCTTTGATCATACTATCTACCACAAGTTCACAGTAATCTCAAAAGATAAGAGATCCCAAATGATCTCTTCCTTTAAGGCATAGTATTCCATGAGATATTGGAATGATCCCTTCATCTTCTTTCTACATGAAACTTTTCCATCCCATTTAGACATAGGTAGATGAGATCCTATGTCCTCTTCAAACATATAGTCAGCAAATTAATCTTATTCAAACCTCTGCAAATAACAATCTCCAACATAGGACATTCCCTCTTCTTCATATGGCTCAAAATCCTCCTCGATCACTAGGAGGAGACTCATACTGCACTTTTGAAGATTTTTTCTACAATATTCTTCAACAATGAGTTTCTTTATTTCCACGGGGGTGGAGGAAAGTGCTCTGATGCCACTGTAAGATACCAGCCAAAATATACTGGAATTTCAACTCAAAATTGTCAATTTTAATTCAACTTTTTGCTAGTAAAATTGAGACAATTTATGTAAATTGAACAATGACAATTCCGACCACTGGAAACCCAAACCCAAGGATGAAAGGGTAAAATTTAGGTTATGATTTTTGTATGGGAAAGTGTGCAGCAAAAAAAATTGTCAAGGGTAAAATGTTTATGGATCATTTGTACAAAGCACGGAGACCATTTATGTTTCAAGCTTCGGCTACCGCTGAAGTCTACCGCAATACTTCTGGGTGCATCCACGTATACAAACTAGATTGGGTCAGGGTGGATAATATTGGAAGAAATGATCATGTTTGGATATAATATGGTGTCAACGGATGACAAAGGAATTAATATTTGGGGAGTTATTACTGCAGTTTGGAATAATAGGCTGGATTTACTATTTTCCTTCCCAAGAACTAAATTAAATTCTCTAATTAGTGTTCTAAATCTGGAATATGATTCATTATTATCCAAATAACTCACATAAACTTACATAATTGAATTTGAGTTCATATAATATATTTTACAGGAAAAACAGTAAAACTAGCTAGTTGGACTACCTAACTAGTTCGACTTCTAGTGGACCAAAACACTGTACAACCTAAGATAAATTGAATTATTAAACTTGTTATGGATTAATTATTAGCTTAATTACCTTCATAACTTTACAAAATGAAATTTGGATTTATATAACTCATTTTACAACCTTTTTGGCAAAACTAGTCAAAATTTCTAATCTAATGAGCATAGGTAGGAAAATGACTTAATTACTTGTAGAATTTGAAAGGAATATTTATGAATAATATTAATGATGGTTTATCATAGAATAAAAAACATCTTACATATATTTTTGGAGCACCAAAATTACTCTAAGGGTCTTAGTAACCCCCAACATGAACCGTGTCTCAGTTACATCAAAGAAATCTCCATTGGTTGGAGTCTGGAATACATAGTGAAGACAGGTTCCAATAAGAATGAGTGGAAATTATGTAAATTCAGTGAGAATATATGGAATCCTCCTCCATCATGGTATAATTCGAATCATCATAGGTTGATTCCCACAGAGAATTAGAGAGAAGGAAGAAGATAGAAGGTTGTTGCAGGAGAGGTTCCTTCTTCAATGTTTTGGGATTCTTCAAGGAATTTCGAACCTAACTTGATATCAGACTTTAATGGATGCAATATTATATTCATTGGTTGTACAATAGTCTTCAGTACCTGTAAGAGAGAGTGGAAGAGATACTGGAACAATAATGTCTAAGGGGAGCATCATCCAAAGCAAGGTTGAGGCACATCACTCAACAAGAGAAGCTAGAGCTCTCACATTCAATTACAAAATGGTCAAAATATGTGAATTGGATTTGGAATCATTCTTTTATATAATTTTAGGGTGGCATGTTGAGCAATTTGAATAGCTTGGTGACCTGTGAGAACCCTTCCACATGGGCCACCCATGAGTGGATATACTTGCCTTGCTCTTTCCTTACAAGATTTTCTTTCCTTTAGAAATTGTGCCCCCTTTTGTCTCAAGATGTTTCCTGCTTTGTTAGAGTTTCCTTCTTTGTAAACTGAGCTCCCTTTTAGAAACTCCCCCCCCCCCCCCTTTGTCTCAAGATGTTTCCTGCTTTGTAAACTAAGCTTCCTTTTGGAAACTGCATCCCCCTTAGATTTTCCTGGATATTTCTAATTTCCTGCTTTTGGAAACTTCTTATAGCTTATTGATTTTGATCTACTTCTAAATCCAACAGGTTTCTTTAGCCAACTTGCTAATTGCTTGTCCTTGGTTCCAATTAGCAAGCTTATCCTCATGAGGGCACCCTCCTGGACCACTTGCACAATTTTTAGGAATATTTATTTATAAAAATAATTTAAAATTAATTAAATTATCTCATCTACTAGAATTAGGCTAATTTTATTCTATGATTACAAAATTGAATAAAATTAATATCCATAGGCACAAATTTGTCCTTTACCCATGGGAACTGACTGAGTCAAAATTGGGGACATGACAGGAACGGTCCTTCTTCTTCCTCAGAAATGAGCTGGTATTCTTCCTCCTCGTCGCTAATATCCTCGTCAAGCTATGGTACTAGTTTGTAGCTTCTTCTTTCAGTCACACTGCAACCCCTCTTCTCTGTTGCAGTTATCCTCCTCTTGTTTGACCGAAATTGTCTTCCACTCTGTAGGAATCCACACTCTTCATATGGTTCAGTTTCATATCCTCTTATCATCTCATCTCATCCCATTAATTCTGTCTAGAGCATTGTCCATCTGATACCCATGCCCACCGTTCATAATTGCTCTACTCGTCAGATTCCATTCGCATTACACATTTTTAACAAAGAAGCTTTTTCATCGACAATTTCAACAACTTGAGGTACTTACCGCGCAGTCCTTCAAGGAATTACCGCTCTGCTGCATTATATGAATTGATAGTGTCAACAACGAATTTCGTAATATACCCTTCCAGCACATTGTCTGACCAAAAATCTGTTAGGATATCTCATCATTTACTTTTGTACTTTGCATGCATGCATTGCATGCACCCGCATGCTTCCCAGTCATCAGTATGGTACCTCCAGCACCTAGTCCTTAGTCTCCCAACACTCGGGAGCTACTTTCAACTCAGTTTAAGCCCTCCTAGCCTGTCATGCGCCCAATTCTCACCTACCACTGAAGAAGGGTGCCTTTCTCACCTACCAGTCCAATTACACTTCAGTTATCACTCCGATTTACCTCTGATTGACCCATAACTGATGTTATCACTCTGATTGACCTCCAATGAGACATGACTAACAGTTCTGAGTGCATTTAACTCCTCATGCACCCTCCACTGAGCCTCCATCCCTAGATTAGTTCCGCTTACCATCAGTTACACTTATTAGACTCAGTTAGACTCAGTTTGACACCTGTTTGACAGTGACTTGTGCATTGATGACCACCACTGATTGATGATGAGGACTCCTAGTTGGAGCCAAGCTATGCCATTCAGTTAATTCGAACGACCTCCTTGGTTAATTCAAATTTCTCATTCATTGTGACATTATTGTATTGTATTTTCACCCTTATTGGGATTATAGAGCACTGATGCATGCTTTTTGCACAATTTACATCATATTTTCTGAGTTTCATCTATTGTGATTGATTTACTTGTTCATTAGATCTGCTGTGACTAATTTTACATGGTATCAGAGCCATTGCAAGGACAAGATCTCTTTTCTACAGGTGTTCTATAAGAAGATTTGAGTGAATTTGCTCAAAATTACAGAAGTTTTGGCATGAAAGATCTCATGTGCATTCGCTGTGCATGCAAAGCATAAAAATACACTCTAATCCACTCCAGAAGCTTGAGTTTTCCACATAATTCCTGGATTTGATACATTAGACCCATTTCAACTTGTTTGATCTCCAATCCCAGGTGTGATGCAACTCTAAAAGGGTGGATTGTTCGACCTTAATGTTCTTGTTTTGATTGTGATTTGCAGGTTAATCATCTTCACCAATTGCATTCGCTCTCTTGTGTTTGAAAAGTTCTTCTACATCAAGTGCACTCGCTATTTGAGATGGAATACTCTTCTTCCAAGCCCATTCTTACTCCCTTCAATTATTTTGAATGGAAAGATGATATGGAGATTATATTGCGCTCAAAAGGGTTCTATAGAGTCACTGTTGGCCTCGAATTGGAGCCAAGCACATTGTCGGAAAGAACCAAACGATACAATAAGCTTGATGAAGCTTATGGTCTCCTTTGCCTCTCTATTTCCAAGGATCTTCACTTCCATCTCAGCGGATTGAAGACTCCAAAAGCAATATGGGAGCAACTTGACACACTTTTTGGCAAGCAGGACAAGCTTAGGGCTTCTCAATTAGAGAATGAATTGATTGCTCTTAGTCCTAAGAATTTCGAGACCATCAATGAGTTTTTCACAAGATTCAAGCACTTGACATTGCAGTTGAAGAACAGTGGTGTTGTGAAAGAGGATAATCAATTGATCCTCTCCATTCTCTCAAAGCTTGGTAAAGATTACTCGGTATTTGTCTCTACTTTCAATTCCGTTCGGCTAACTACCCCGAATTGGAAGATGCCTACCTTGAATGCCTTCATTGAATCCGTTACCAAAGAGCATGACAAGTTGATTCAAATGGGGTCCATAAACTCCAAATATTCATCCCTATTTGTTCAAGGATCCAAGAATTCGAATGGAAAAGGAAAGCAAAAGAAAGAGAAGCCCAAATTTGAACCTCACAAGCAAAGAGAGAAAGGCAAGCAGACGGATGCACCATCTAGTTCAAGAAACAAGCAAAAGGGTAAAGAGGGAAAAGAAAAATCTAATTGTTCTTATTGCAATTGTGGCTTTCATCCTGAAAGTTCATGCATGAAGAAAACAATAGATCAAATGGCCCTCCTTTTGGAAAAGAACAACATATGTCTTCCCGACGGTGCAAGGAAGAAGGATAGGAATGATGATCATGAGAGAGGTCAAGCACTCATGGCAACTGTTTCGAAACCCACCACTCTACTAATAGATTCTGGTGCCTCGAATCATATGGCTACAAATATTGACTCCTTCTCTTCGTTCGATCCAAACAGCTCCATCCCCATCCATTTGGGAGATGACTCAAAAATTTCATCAAAGGGTAAAGGTACCATCCATGTAGAGCATGGAAGCTTCCAGAATGTTCTCTATGTGCCTTCCTTGGATTCAAATCTACTTTCTGTGTATCAAATGACACACACTGGTGAACCGAAGCAAGTTACAGTTGAAATTTCTGATATCAAAAGTGGAAGACTTATTGCAATCGGAAAGGCAAACCACACTACAAAATACTATCAGTTTTCTCACTTTATGCCGCTTGAAAATCCCACTGCTCTCCTCACTCATGGCAACGAGGTTAGTAGGATTTGGCATGAAAGGTTTGGACACCTTAACTACAAGTATTTTCTACTGTTACAAAATAATTTCATGGTTGATGGTCTTCCGCAACTCCATTCCTTGAAGGGAATTTGCCCCGGTTGCATTGTTGGAAAGCACCCCGAGCACAAGTTCGACCGCGGCAAAGCTAGCAAAGATTCTACCATTTTGGGCCTCATACATTCTGATATCAATGGTCTACTACCAAATATGTCCATGAATGGTTCAAGGTATGTTTTGACATTCATCGACAACTTTTCCCGCTTTACTTGGGTATTTTTTCTCAAAAACAAGTCAGAAGTGCTTGGAAAATTCAAGGATTTTAAGGCTTCTGTTGAGACCGCCACTGAAAGCAAGATCAAAGATCTTATATCTTATAATGGTGGAGAATATATCAAGAATGATTTTCTACAACTTTGTGCTGAAAGCGGAATTCAGATCCAACATACAGTTCCCTACACACCCCAGCAGAACGGTGTAGCGGAAAGGAAGAATCGGTCACTGAAAGAGATGGCTACCTGCATGCTTGAGTCAAAAGGTTTGGCTGCAAATATTTGGGCTGAAGCCATTAATGTTGTTGCATATATTCAAAACCTATTTTTACATTCATCCGTGAAAGGTAAAACTCCTTTCGAAGCATTCTTTGGTCGCAAATCGGTTGTGTCCAATTTGAGGGTTTTTGGCTCCACTGCATGGGCTAGAATTCCTTCTAATAAGAGAAAGTCTTTGGATCCACAAAGTATTGAATGTATCCTGATAGGATATGGGGAAGAATCAAAAGCATATAAACTCATGAATATCAGATCCAAAAAGGTATTCATAGAGAGAAGTGTGTAGTTTGAAGAGCCGCTGCCAGATCTGAAACTAGTTGAGGAAAACACTGCCGATCTGCACCCTCCACAAGAAGAAGATTCAAGTGAGTATGAAGAAATAATTGGATCTTATATCTCTGATATCATATCAGAATTTGATGGCCATGACATATCAGGTTCGGAATAATACCATAATGATCCTCCTCAGTTACCAAAGTGGGCCCAAAACACTCTACAATCTACTGCTCCAAACATTGGAAATCCTACTGATCCAAGGAGAACAAGAGCAGACTATCAAAGAGCAGGTATGGCTCTTTCTTTTTCTGATCCATTATTATCTGAGAAATGTTATTTGATGATTGGTTCAGATCCCAAATCATACTATCATGCCCATCGAGATCCATGATGGCAAACTGCCATGGATGAAGAGTACAGTTCTCTTCAAAAGAACAATACATGGGAGCTAGTTTCTCTTCCACTTGGAAGAAAATTAGTTCAATGCAAGTGGATCTACCACACGAAGTTTGCTGCTTATGGTTCTATAATAAAATACAAAGCTAGGCTGGTGGCAAAAGGTTTCTCCCAAGTCCAAGGTGTGGACTACACTGAGACTTTTGCACCGGTTGCAAAGATGGATTCCATCCGCTTAGTTTTGGCTATTGCAGCATCCAACCACTGGGAAGTGCACCACATGGATGTGAAGAGTGATTTTCTACATGGATACCTTGATGAGGAGGTGTTTGTGTCAGAAATTGTTACTAAGGCTAGGGTAACAAGCCAACACAATCTCAAGAGTAAAACTCAATTCAAACTAGGGTTTAGGGTTTTGTTTTATGTATTTTTGGTCATAAACTTCAAGAGCATAAAGGGAATACATTCAGCAGATAAGCAACAACTAAATCATACACATATATCAATAAAGATGCAGATATATCACAAGAATCCAACAAAAGACTGTAATGAAGTTCACACATAAAGGACAAGCACCACTGGAAATTACACATCAACCAGCAATGAATTTGTCATTCATGAAACTAAATAAGTTCAAACATGAAGCCAACACAGATCAAATGAAGGGGGAAAAGTCATATATTCATAGTTTCATCAGTAAATGCATATAATAGTTTACAATACCTATCTCTGAATAAGTCTGAAAGTACAAGCAACTAGCAGACCTCCTGATGCTCCCAAAAAATCAGAACCTCCTCAATGACCCTTTGTTCCTCTTTTATAATTACAAATAAGTGGTTCTATTTCCCCTTCATTAGGTCGAAATTGAAACCACTAAGCAGTTACATTAACTAACTAACTCAACTAATTAACTAAAAATAGTAAATCGGATTCCTGGCAAATATGGCGAATTTCTGGAAAATAGGTGTCAAAGAAGCTTCCATATCTCTCAATTGGTGACATCTGTGTAAAAACTGAGAGAGGTTTTTGTAAATGGATCCGTGATGGACAAAAACCTCTCTTGGTTTTTAAAAATTCATCTCCAGTCAATCAGAATCTGCCCCGTAAGATGAACACTAAAACAGAAAAATATTAAATCTTTAAAATCCCTGGAAAATAGGCTGCAAAGATTAAACTGAATCTTTCAATCCTTGACAGTTGTTGCAAAAATGAGAGAGGTTTTTGTAGATGGGTATCTTAGGAACAAAAACCTCCTTCAGTTTTCAAAAATTCCTCTCCATCAGCTCGCAGTCTTCATTTGACTTCAATCACTCAAAACAGGAAAAACGCGATATTCTTGTAGCGCTCCCTTTGTTAAAATTTTGTCTAGCGCTACAAGAATAGCTGCCATGCCAGAATTTCGCAGTTTTTCAACTTTTTGCTAATTTGTCGGAGATTTTAAAAGTTACTTGGTTTAAGAAACAAGTCTAACTGCTCTTTAAACACATTAATGAATCAACTTTTGAAAATATGACCTTCTTTAACCCCCTTTAAAATATAAAAGATCAACAAAAATCAAATAAAACCTAAAAAGAATGGGCTCAAAACTTATTCCATCACCCATAGAGTTCTAAGGAGACTAAAACTAAAACTTAAAACCAAAAATTTAACTGAGGTAGATTGAAAAACAAACCAAAACTGGATTGAAAAACAAACCAAAACTGGAGAAAATAAATCAAAAATGGAGAAAAATTAACTGACTTAACAGGAGGTATATATGAAACAACCAGAAGGATACATATCAGATCCATCATTAGTTTGCAGATTGAAGAAATCTTTGTATGGATTGAAACGGGCCCCAAGAGCTTGGTACGCAAAGATGGACTCCTTCCTTCTTTCTCAGAATTTCAAAAGATGCAAATCTGATCCTAATGTGTACCTACAGTAAGTTAAAGGTAATTTTTTTATTGTGGTTTTATATGTTGATGATCTTCTTATTATTGTTAGCACTCTCCTTACAATTAACAAGCTGAAAACCACTTTAAATCTAGCTTTTGATATGAGCGATTTGGGCTTGCTTAAGCAATTTTTGGGCTTGGAGATAGCTCAAAAATTTGATGGGATCACATTATCTCAGCAAAAGTATGCTAAATACCTTCTATGAAATTTTAATTTGGCAGAATGTAAGGCTGCTCCATTTCCATTCCTCTCAGGAATCAGTCTTGAAGAGGGAAATACTACACCACTTGCAGATTGCACTATGTATCGACAGTTGATTGGTTCACTTCTCTACTTAACACACTCAAGGCCTAATATATCTTATTCCGTGAGTGCTGTATCAAGGTATATGCAGCAGCCCCATGAGATTCATTGGCGGGAAGCCAAGCGGATCTTGCAGTATGTGCAAGGTACGAAACATTTTGGCATACATTATGCTGCAGATTCTGAGCTAGATTTCATTGGTTTTACTGATTCAGATTGGGCAGGTGATAGCATAGATCGTAAGTCCACTTCCAAATATGTTTTCATGATTGGACATGGGCCTATTTTCTGTTCAAGCAAAAAGCAGGCAGCCATTGTACTTTCTTCAGCAGAGGCAGAGTATCGAGGGGCATTCAATGCCTGCATTCAGGCAATTTGGTTGCAGGGTATTCTTTCCGAGTTTGATTTTGGTAGCACTACTTCGACTGTCCTATTTTGTGACAATCAAAGTGATAATAAGATCTCCACTGATCCAATTCAGCGGCAGAGGACCAAACACATTGAGATTCATATGCACTACATTCGAGAGTTGGTGCATGATCACACCATCATTCTGCAATATTTCCCTACCAATGAGCAAATTGCACACATCTTCACCAAGAGCTTCACTGAGAAGAATTTCTCTTACCTCCGTTCACTGTTGGGGTGAGTTCCATCATGGTGGAGACATATTAGATCCATTTTTATGTTTAGCTTGAGGGGGGGCTTTCTTCCCACTGGGGTTTCCCTCTTTCCTCACTTAGCTTATTTCAACATTTTTTGGATTATTGTATTGGGGTGACCTTTGGTCTCAGTAACCAAGGCCCTGCATTTTATTTTTTACATCATAGTATAGCTTGAGGGGGGGTGTTAGGATATCTCATCATTTACTTTTGTACTTTGCATGCACCCGCATGCTGCCCAGTCATCAGTATGGTACCTCCAGCACCTAGTCCTTAGTCTCCCAGCACTCGGGAGCTACTTTCCACTCAGTTTAAGCCCTCCTAACCTGTCATGCACCGAGTTCTCACCTACCACTGAAGAAGGGTGCCTTTCTCACCTACCAGTCCAGTTACACTTCAGTTATAACTCCGATTTACCTCTGATTGACCCATAACTGATGTTATCACTCCGATTGACCTCTGATGAGACATGACTGACAGTTCTGAGTGCATTTAACTCCTCATGCACCCTCCACTGAGCCTCCATCCCTATATTAGTTACACTTACCATCAGTTACACTTATTAGACTCAGTTAGACTCAGTTTGACACTTGTTTGACAGTGACTTGTGCATTGATGACCACCACTGATTGATGATGAGGACTCCTAGTTGGAGCCAAGCTATGCCATTCAGTTAACTCGAATGACCTCCTTGGTTAATTCGAATTGCTCACTCATTGTGACATTATTGTATTGTATTTTCACCCTTATTGGGATTATAGAGCATTGATGCATGCTTTTTGCACAATTTACACCATATTTTCTGAGTTTCATCTATTGTGATTGATTTACTTGTTCATTAGATCTGCTATGACTAATTTTACAAAATCTACTGCGCAAGAGATTTTATTATTCACAACCTTTAGTCGCTGTATCAACTCAAGTGTCCAATATCTACTTTCTCCTCCTTGTAAATTTGTCTTTTGTTCAGTCAACCTTGCAAACCATTCATGCAATATTACAGGGAACTCACCAAAGAAAACTTCATGAATATCAATAAAACATACTTATCCAACCAATATTCATTATTCAAACAAGGATGTCTATTATGCTTCCTTGCAAATTATTCCAATTGCGGGTCTACCCAATCCTATATCTTCGGCTTAGTAGGATGCCACAACATTCACCTTCACCTCAAAGTCTCGGTCGCGGCAACAGAACAATTTGTTGGCACACTTTTACTTCGACCGGGATTCAACACGTAGCGTTCACCAACAACCTCCACAATCCATAGACACTATCCTGAAAGGGAGTAAATTCCTTTCGGCAACACCTGCAAAGCAGATGAAGTCTCACTCAAAGTATCTATGGGGACTGCAAGAACCAGACTTCATGCAGTACGGAAGGGGAATACTCAACAAGCAATACATTCATCATTATATCTTGCTATATAACATTGATAGATCAAAGCTTTGACAGACTCATCCCTATGACAAATACCATAACTTAGCCCGAGAATAGATTACATCCAATTTCCATACACTTAAGCACATTATACATTCACTCTATTATTTTATAGAATAAAGAAACACATATCACAAGTCACATCACAACACATCTCAACACACATGAAGACACCGTATTTTATGTGGAAAACCCATCTGGGAAAAACCACGGAAGTGCTTGTATTTTATTAAGAGTCGCAACCAAATAAGCACTTCAGCCAGAACTTGCAGACTTCTTCATGTAATACAATGGATCTGTGCACACAGCCTGTATATAAGCGACTCGGCTTCTCCAAAATATCTCGATAGACACAGTGGATATCTTCATTACATAGTACAAAAACTCGACTATCTCTACCAACTGAATGTAAACCAAAACTTCCTTTTTAATACATATTTATAGGGCGCATTAAGATTTCCCTACTCCCACTAACCCATTATCTTCCTAACTAACTCATTATTACAATGTGGACTAATTCTAACTAGCTGACTCAACTCCGACCTTTGACACAATCAACATGACCGTTTTCCCCATTTCCAGGCATCTTTGTCGGAGTTGACCACTTCGCCAAATTGGTTCCACTGCATCTTTGTCCACACTAAAACTTGTTTCTACAAAAATGGTACCTTCGAAATGTTGGGCCCAACACGAGCATTTGAAACTTGTAACATGGGTTCTTTAGGCCCTCTACTTCATCTTCTCGAAGGAGAATTGTGACTGAATCTTTTTAGAACAAAAGATATAGTGAAAAATGACAAATGACTTGTTTAAAGATGATTCACAAACCCTAACTTCCCAAGGTCATATCTCCTAAAATATAGTAAACCAGCATATGAAGTTTTTACCACACGTATTCACGTATCTTACCTCCATCCCATGAAAATTTCATGGTTTGAATCATCCCAAAACAAAATTTAGAGTGAAAATTCCAAGATGACCTGAAACCGATTTCACAACAAAAACCCTAGAACAAATCATCACAAGATTTCATCTTCCATTGGAATTTCTCGCTTCTTCACTTCATATTCCATTGGAAATTTTATCCTCTAAGTTGAAATCCACTCATGTTCCTTGTCTAGGTTGAATTGATGTTATAAAAATTCCAAATGAGGTTCCTCTTATTTATATGAGTCTAAGTCACTCTTTTAGCTCACTTAAGGTTAGGTCGGCCTATAACTTATCATTAATTTTGTCTTCCACATTTTAGGGACTTCTTCAATGGGTCAATGACCACTTCATGGGTTCATCAGGGAAATCCAAGTGACATTTATTCATTTCTTTAGGGGCTTCTTCAATTTGCTTTAGGTCTTTACTTTAGGGCTTCATTTCTTCATGAAGGGGGTTATAAGATTGCAAAGCCACATGGGGTTAATTGAGCCTTCAAACATTTTCCTTTCTTCACAAGTGGGAACACACCTTGTCATTAATTCCTTTAAGACCAAACAAAGTGTTCAATATTTCCAAGTTTCATGATTAGGTTGCTTCCTCACTATATCAAGGTGTCCTCCTACACCCTCAAGGTGGTCCCAATACATAATTTATTCTTATTTCTTAGGGATTCTTGCCTCTACAGGTGGGCAAGTGGGGTATACATAAATATATTCACTTGGCTTTAGGGACTTATTCTCACTTATCATCATCATGGTCTTGTGGACACATCATCATCACTTTAGGGGCTTCTTTACACTTCACATCATCATGGTCATGTGGAAACATCATCATCACTTTAGGGGCATATTCAATGGCGTTTAGGGACTTTCTCCATTTGTGTACCACTCAAAGTGTACATGTGGAAGCAACCACATGTTATCTCATCCCGTGAGGGCCATGCTTAACAGCTACGCCATAAGGGGACCACTTTGGATTTATATACACTTATGTCGAGGCTCATTCAAATATCTTCAAGGCTTCAAACAATCTCCCTTTATTAATGCCATATCATCATAATCATTACCATTGCCACATTATCATTATCATTGCCACATTGACATCAATGACAACATCACTCAACAATCTTACTAGTTCGTGACATGGATCTCTTGACTCAACAATGTCTATTGAAAGACTAGGAACAGAAAATGGGTATACTTGGTCCAAAGTCGGGTAATGAGAGGGATTAGCAAATGAAAGCTTATCAATAGTGACAATTCTTCCATTGTGAGGAAAATGCATCACACAAAAGAGCGTCGATGCCACAACATTCATAGAATATACATATTCATGCCCAAGGAGCATATTAAAGTCTAAAGGGTCCTCCATAACCATAAAATTGACTAAGAAAGTTTTCCCACCTAACGTAATAGTAAATTGAGGAAGAAATCCCAAAAAGTTGCACTAGGTCTTCTATCAAAAGCCATAGGTTGATAAATAGTCGACACAAGGTTGGGAGATCCAAGACCTCTCCAAGCATGTGCAGATAAAATACTACCATAGGATCCTTCATCTACAATACAACGAGCAATTGTGTAGTGCTTAACTTGAACCATTATTTGAAAAGGTGCAGTAGAAAGAAGGTGAGCCCTCAACTAGACTATTCCAATCAAAGGAAGCAAAACTAGAGCTTAGTGAGGATGCATTCGAAGATAATGGAGTGCCCCCTTGTCCTGGAAGTTCTGAACTAGAAGTGAAGAATAATTAAGAGGTAGACACATCACTCTTCAAAGGAGGAATGGGATCGACTAAAGGTTGCATCGATTTGACCACTTGATGCTTGTCACTCCCCAAGGGAAGAATGGGATTGACCAAAGAGTGCAATGGTCAACCACTTCAACATCAGCACTCTCCAAGGGAAGAATGGGATTGAACAAAGAGTGCAATGATTCAACCACTCAACATCAACACTCTCCAAGGGAGGAGTGGGATCAGTCAAACATTATATTGACTCGATCATTTCATCAACAAAAGGTTGAAAAGGTTGTTGTAAATTTATAAATTGTTCAGGAGCATAAGATCCTTGAGACATGGACCACACTCTTTGTACCTATGGAATAATAGGGCACATGTCAATAAGGTGATCTCTCTTTCAATGATTACAAGGGAAATTAGGATTGTGTCCTATATGTTTAGATTTTTCAATAGTGTCAATATGTCTAGCATGACTCACATTGGCTAATTGTTTTCCCCCAGCATGACTTACAGGGGTTGGTAGCTTGTCTCCAGTATGACTTGCAGTGACTGTTGAATTGCTAGTATGAATTTCAGTGACTAGTGACTTGTCATTAATATGACTTGTAGAAATCAATGGCATGTCCTCAACATGACTGGAAGTGGTTGATGATGTACTTTCAATATGACTAGCAGTGACTAAAATTATTCCCCCAGCATGACTTCTAGACATTGGTTGCGGGTTGCTAGTATGACTTGCAATGATTGGATGAGTGCACCCATCATGACTTGTAAAGGTTGAGGAATTCCCCCCATCATGATCTCTAGAGGCTGGGGGTTTTCCCCCAACATGAATCGCAGAGGTTGAGGAATTGCCCCTTGATTTCGCTTCTTCTTCATATTCTTCCCCCATCTATTCATTTTATACTATTAATTACTAGCACTAATACTTTCACCACATGAGGTATAAGGAGGAGGATAATATGTTACTAGTGAAGAAGGCACAGGGTTTTGATGCCCATGATATAAAGTGATTTCTTGAGAAGCATCGGGAGCAAGTGGAAAACAACCAAACTGGAATTCCCGGGGTGAATCCAGGAAGATTCAATGTGACCATCAAGGGTGCACCAAATTTCCCAACAAATGGAAAAGCACAAGGGATCCCTTAGTTGCTGTCCGTAGGAACCTTAGCCATAAGTTATCACTCAACAAGTAAACTAAGCACAAACATCACACACTAGCAAAAGTCCTAGAGATATCAACCAAACAAATGATGGGCCTTTTGAAGCTAAGTACGGGTTGATTAGTTCTCACAACCAAACAACAAAAGTACACGAAATGGTTACCAAGTCCTCCACTAATATCTCTTCTTAGTGAAATTCTCCTAGAAAGGAATGGGACACCCTCCAAGGCTACTATTAGTTTGGTTCAACGTCTATTTTGGGTACCATAGGAACCCCCCTACAGTCACCTAGGAAATCCTAAGGCAAGTTATTAAGGCTACCAACTCACAATCAACATTGGTGGGAATAGTTAACGGTTAACCAATCCCGAAATCTCAAAATTACTAGCACCACAAGGGGGCCAAGTTGGTACCAGTGAAATCCCTGCACACACAAAATCTCGTGAATGCTTAGTTAAGTATCAGAGGGGTAATCTCTTCAACTTAAGCTCACATGACCTCGTGCTTAAATCTGGTGTTAGTGGAGCTTCTTGACCAGACCCTTACGATATTGGATTTTCCCATCCTCAAGATAGACACCTAAGTTTCACATTTTAATATCCCCAAAGTGTTTTTTCCACCCTACTTTGAGGCTTTATCCCTAAGCCAATTGATGAACCCTATAAACCAAAAATTCTAGTAAATTTTAGATTAAGCATTCATTTTAATGGTCGTTGTTACTCAGAAGGATGCATAAGTGTGAAAAGATTACGTTCTCAAATGAAAAACAAATGTAAGAGATACAACTTGCAAATGGAAAATACCACTTAGGCTTTTGAAATATTACTTGACTATTAACAACTTCCAAAAAGAAAGAAAAACCAAGCATAATCTTTCAAAAATTTAAGCAATATGCAACTTTTTAAGGAGATTACTATAACTAAAGCAAGCAACTCTTTATTATTTTCATGAGATAATACAAATGAAATCAATAAAATATTTTCTCTTATCAAAACACTCCCAAAAACATCAAACTACCCAAAAGTTCCCTAAACGAACCAGAAGCAAACTATGATTTTTTGGAACATAATTTTCCTTTCTTTTAGGGCCTAATAAAAAAACAAACAAAAATATGATTTTGAAGGATTAAAAATCAGAATTTGAAAAATATAAGAAAGACCTACATCCCCACTAAACCTAATAAACCTAAAAAACTAATAAAAAAATATTGGTTTTTCGAAAAACAATTACCCTATTTTTTGGCCCTCTAGGACATATATGCACCTTACCTTAAGGAAGCCAACGTATATAAAAGGTTCATATTTCCCCTACATTAATGCAACTCATGTATGGAATGTTCATACATGGTTTAACTGAATACATCCTGCATATATGCACTCTATATTTGTGAAATGCATATTTTCGGGATATATACACACCCTAACCATAGAATGGGGAGTATACACACTCTGGTTGAATACAACCCGCATATACATGCGCTAATAGTTTTTAGCACTCGTATTTGGAGAAAAATAGTGACATTTAAATATTTTGCAACATACAGTACTAATACGCGCCTGTATGCACAATAGGCCATGTATATACATACCTGTACACTATAGCATGCGTATGAACACAGAGGAGGCAAAAACAATCATTTCCAGATTTTAGAGAAAGTAAAAAAATATTCACTAGGGGTTTCAAGATGAAAATTAAACTATAATAAAAAGCTACAGCAAGAAAAGAACGACCCAAATAAGAAACAAATCCACAAAAACACCCTAAACTACCCAAACAATGAAAGAACTCCCCAGTGGAGTCGCCATTTTTGTTTCGGGGTTATTTACTACCCTAGTGATCTTTGGGTGGGATCACCACAGAGTGATGCCTATAAAAAATTTAAACAATATTTGCTAAAGATGTAATTCAAACAAATTTATAGTTTTTAAAATGATTGAAAACCAGAAGGCATAATTCCTACACAAAGTCCAACGATTGATGAAAATCCTTGTTTTCAATCTTTAATCCACAAATGTTCTTGATAACCCATGATCAAAAGAATGAATAAGAACATGGACAACAAACTGGAGATATAATTTTTAAACTACAAATTGAATGCTTAAAACCATCAAGATAAATGTTTACACATTACAAGACAGGAAAGAGCATTCTTTATATAAAATAACAATAAGATACAAAATAGATTTGACCTATTCTTAGCTACAATACTATTCTGAACATGATTCTGAGTTTCTCTACTTGTGCCACACACATACACACCTCCTCCGTGATACAAATCATGCCCAAAGAAAACAATATGATAGTTTCTTAACAAGAAAGGGATGGAGACTGTTGGAAATGCAGATTTCTAGATATTGGGGGCAATAATTGCAGACCTATGAATAGGGCTTATGGATTCAATATGCATAAGATCAGCATAAGGATGTTATATTGATCTCTCCTCCTCCTCATTCTTTCCCTTGCCTCTTTTATACGTTTGGGAAGGAAGTTAGGGAATTTCAAGTAGTTATCTACAGGAAATAGACAATTAAAGAACGGTGAAACTATTTTCACGTTTCTCGATATTTTATTTATTTTTTACCTTCAAAACATGTCATATGTGAGCAATACACTAGAAGGGTGTGTATATACGGGCTAGTAATTCATAAGGCGTGTATGAGTAGGAAATTGAGGTTTTTTGAAGGATTTAACTAAGAAGGGATAGGGTAATTGAACCATAGAGGGACAAGGACGTTTGCAAAGATGTATATAAGCCAAAATAAGCATTTTGTAGTGATGTGGAAAAATATGCTATAACATAAGGGACACTTCGTATAGCAATTTTACCACTACTATTATATCTTAAAGAAAAGTATCACTATATTTAAATATATTTATTTCATACTTGATATAAAAGAAAAATAATATACAAATATAATGAAAATGAAAGATACAGGGATGGCAAGTCGGGGGGGGTCATCTTCGACCCTGGAGGAAACATGGTTTCTCAATTTGCTTGGGGTTTAGGTAGGAGAACCAACAATCAAGCTAACTAGGCTGCTCTTCTCTAGGGGATGGGCATCATGAAGTCGCTTCACATTGAATAGGGGATTCCAAGATCGTTATTCAAAAAATGATCAATATCTAGAGAGGTCATCATAAGGCTCTCAGCAGAATCCAGAAGAGAATTTTTTCCATCATGGATATTTTCAAGATCCAATTCTTTCATATCCTTAGGCACAATAACTCTAAAGTTGGCCTTATGGAAAACCATGGAACTAGGCTTCAAGAATGGAATAGGGTCGTTAACCAAAGTCCTATCAATTTGTGTTTGTCACCATGTTTTTAACCCACTTCGTATTGTTGGGGGTGCTCATGCACAACCCCTCCCCTTCCTTGTGGACATGTGGCTCCTTCCTTCATCCTTGTCTCAATGACGAGCCTCATTCATTCAACAACATTAAAAGGATTAGGTGCAGTGGGAGTTTGGATGCATGCGGAGTTATGACAAATCTTCGAGGTCTCAGCTCACACGTATATGCCCCTGGGGATGGCATCATTTTGTAGTAGGTCATTTCGGGCCTTGAAGATCTCACTTGCATCAATGTTCCTTTTGCGGGTGAACTATGCTTTGTTCCTAGGCTCTCTCCTGAGTGTTTTAGGATGAATTTGGAGAGAATGGCTTCGAAACTTAAGGAGATGAGAGGGGCACACTAGGATATCAAAAAACATGCCCGTAATGCGTTCGAAGCCGCCAAGGATGCTCTGGATGAGAGTAAGCTCATTGGACAGGACATTATCAGGTTGGAGATGCACATGGAGGATGTTGATTCCAATGCTCAGGTTCAGGTGGAATAGATTGAGGAGATACGAAAGGAGTTCAATGGCATTAAATAGTCTCAGTTTTCAAACTTTGAAGGACTCAAGCAATTCCTCTTTTCCCTAAAGTGCTAGTTGTTCGACACCTTGCAGGATAACAGTGACAAGATTGAAGCTCGTCTGGATCAGCTGGAAGTCTCCATGCAGGAAATGAAAGATGATTTGGGGAAGCTCATTGAACCGGAAAACTTAGGGCAAACTTAGGGCTCCAGCATGAAGAAAGCTCTCTTATGGAGGATCACTTGCAGACCCACGAAGGAATTCTTCTATATTAGTTTCAGGAATGTTTATTTGCTCCTCCTTTTTGTTGTCAAATGTTTTTTTGCCTCCTCTTATGTAAACATTTTGTTCGGATATATCCGACAAATAATTGTATTTATGAACAAAAAGGAAACACCAATATCAAGTCTGAAATGCTAAATATGCTTCTCTCATAATAGTATACCAGTATTTTTCCTGCTACCCCTCTCGGAAGGGATTTTCGTATATGTACTTATCTCCTTGTTTAATATATATTTTACTTCTCGTTCCTATTAAAAAAAAATGAAAGATAATTTCAAAAGTTAAAATTGATATTTTCTTTAAAACATAATGAAAGACCATTACAAAAGTTAAAGGTAAATAAAATGAAAATTGTAGATAAGTTTGAAAACAAAGAAGTACAACTTGTAAAAAATAAAAATAAGTTAAGTCACACACCGGAAGTTACAATCAACACCTTTATTTTTTAAGAAATCAAGTAACATAGCCATAGATATTAGAAATTATTGTAACAAAATGATTGTTGGCACGAGGTTAGAGCACAGGCGTTTCGGAGCCGACAGCGACGAAGGGGTCATCAACGAAGGAAAAGGACCATTCGTGAAGGATAAGGAGCCAACGGAAGTGGAAGTTTTGGTCCAAATTAGTTAGAATGGGTCGTTTGGACCATTTTGTAATGACCATGGGTGTCTATAAATAGAAACACAATTGTAATAGGAAGATCATCATATAGATATTAGTCGATCAAGTCTAATGTTTTTTGTCTGCCTTCAACAGTTTTTTCTCTGAGTATATGGATTCGTGTTAAGTCGCTTGGAACTATTTTCTGTGAAGTTCATCTCGCAGAATTTTTGATGAGTTATTGAATGAGGATGTTTGGCTATATCTCAACTCTGTTCTTTCTATTTGTCTCTATGAAGTATGAATGATATCTTGTAAGAATTATGATGATGCAATCTTGTTGCTTTGTTGATTGATCAGTAATGTTGGTTGATATGAGTAAGGGTTATGTCTATTGAATATTTGAATTTCTAGTATAATGCGAAAACGAATATCTGGTTTCTGTAGCGACTAAGTATGAATTAATGCATGTCTTCTCCCAACTGTGGAAAATTGGTTCCTGCAGCCCCCCTTAGACTTCTTGGGTGAGACCTCACTCGCTCCGTGGGTGTTGTTGGAAAGGGTAAAACCTTTATGGGTCGATGCTTAAGGGTGTCTGGTCGATCTTTGTTGATAGCAGTGCGAAGTGAACCCCTGTCGACAGAACTGTGTCAACAAATGGTTTTGTTTCCCAGACCTTAGTGCAAAATAAGAGAGGACATGTTGTGGCATTTGACAAAACCAGAGATCGAGGAATGGTTCGACAAGAAGGCACGAGAATTTACTGAGGGGGGAAATCGCAGCCTTGGATTGTCGATGACTGACTGGCTACAGAAGTATATCTACTTCGAAATTCATGAGATATTCTTCTACGAATTCCCGATACTGCTACATGAGTGGTTGGCACAACTAACGTTCCAAAAGAAGAACTTTCAAGGTGGTGAGCCTGAACAGTGGATGCCTGAACTGATCCAACAATTGAAGAAAGTGGATAACAAAGCCTCTAGAGCTGTCGAGGTCTGGGTAGATAGTAATCTGGAAGGATACATCACTGAATTTTTTGTCTACACAATTAATTCATACAGCGACGCAGAAATAAAAAATTTCAAGGCACCCAAAGGAAGGTTTCTACTGTCACTGAAACTGTGGATTAAAATGCTTATCTGCGAAAAAGTATACTGAAGATGAATTCCGACAAGTAAAGCTCAGTGTGCAGAGGACGTGGGTACCGCGTGGATGCGGGTATGATAGAATGATGCAGGGTAGATGGATATGACCTATGACGAAATTCTAAGGGAGGTTGTGGAATATTGTGGTACCCTATGAAGTGGGGTCAGGTTCCGATCGGAGAAGAAGAGGAGGACTGAGATTGAGATAGAGTCTCCTAGAGCGACCAAAACAGAAGTGCGAAACGGGACTACAAGGGACTAAACGACCTTACTATGATGAAGAAAGCAACAAAGATACCCCCGAAGCCGAAGAAGGACAGACCCAAAGCGACAACGTACCCACAACTCCACGCACCACACCAAATTTCGGAGGAAGAAACATAAGCTCTTCGCAGGGTTGTCTGGCATGTCAGAACAACGGTAGGAGTAGTGGGTGTGTAAATAATAGGAGGAGACCAAGGATGGCAAGCGACGATGTGAAGATGTCAATCTTTCATGGTAACGGTACTGAGGATCCCAAGCAGTATTGGTTTCTATGTGAAGCAGTATGGAAAGTGAAGCATGTCCAAGATGACAATATTAAGAAGGGACAACTAGCGATGACCTTTAGGGGCCATGCGCTAGATTGGTTTATGAAATCCATACAAGTACCTACAAGGAGTCCCAAGAAAACATTGTCACAGATCAGGGAAGGATTGATTGATGAGTTTAGGAAACTGAAATCAAAGTCGCAATATATCACAGAACTAAAAGAGATCAAGCAATATCCAAATAAATCAGTGTGGGAGTTCGACCAAAGATATAAAACCCTGATGGAAAAAGTAAGTTTTGGAATGAGCGACATACAACAAAAGGAATGGTTCATCGTGGGATTAGTACCACACATCTATATGCCACTAATGCAGCAGGAGATCGCATCCCAGGAGGAAGTACTGGAAATCGCAATGAAGTTGGAGGATTCACCAGTTGGAAAAACAGGTTTAGGTATGAACCACATCCAAGCACAGCTAGAAAACCTAACGATCCAAATACAAAAAATCAAGAAGGGAAAATAAGTTTGCGAGGAAATATGGTGCAGTCATTGTAAATCAGAAGGACACCATAATGACCAATGCCCGAAGTTCCGCGGATATTTACAGTTTGGCGCACCAAATCCACTTAGTCAGGGAGGAATGTCGTGGTGTCGAATTTGTCAGACAAAAGGGCATCAATCAGAAGAATGCGTATATTTACAGAAAATGGTGTCGAATCTAGGCAACCTTTTCTGCAATTTTTTTCGAATGGTCAGGCATGAAGAGAAGGATTGTAGAGCGTACGACTTACTCCAAGAAAGGACCGCTTATACGTTTTTTATGAAGGGAGAGGAGAAACCCCTTGCACAACAACAACAACAATATAATTAGCAGCAAACGCACTACAATCAACAGTATAACCATCTGCATCATTATTGCCAACCACGGCCATTGTACAACCAACCACCGCCGTAGTACGGCCAACCGCAATATCATCCTGCGCAATATAACCAACAGCCATATGGCTAGCCACAAGGAGGATTCAGAGGAGGATTTTGCGGAGGCCGAGGTGGAGGAGTTGGTCGGGGAGGATCTTTTCGATGAGGTCGAGGGCCAGTTGTTTGCTATAATTGTGGTCAGGTCGTACATTATCAAAGGGATTGTCCGAACCCGACTCCGTAGTGTACTTATTGCAGTGCAGTGGACCACAGTGTTGAGGAATGTCCCCGGTTGATTGTGAAATGCCAAATTGAAAATCCACCCCAACCTCAACCGAATCCAATTCAGAATCAAAATCCACCTCCGAACATACCGAAGATCTCAGCAGAGATAAGAAGTTGACCTGTGAACATCACAGTAGTGACCAAAGGAGGGTTGCGACAGGGAAGACAGGCCACAACCTAGTATCCAACCTAAAGCAAGGAAACAAGTCTAATTTAATGTGGAAGCATAGAGGGAGACTTTTTTAGAAGTGCACGAGACAATGAGACGGATGAAGCTGCCACCTATTGGCCAGAAAGAACCCACCTATGAGATGTCACATATATTCGATACGGCGAACTCACAGAGACCACCAGGAGGGATCAACACCTTGAGGGCCTTCCTAGAAAGTTGTTTGGAAATGGCGAAATATCAAGATGCACTAGCAGAGATAGCCATCCTACTACACCGATAGGAGGACGAATGACAGGTTCGAACAGTAAATCGACTACACAAGAAGAAGACAGGGAGAAAAATGAGGATGACTGCGCAGATTGGTGCATTCGACGTCGACTCTATTATTTTGGACTTGGGATCAGATGTAAATATATTGACGAAACATACATGGGAGACAATGGGGAAACCATAGCTGGCATGGTCCCTTGTACAGCTTCGACTATTAAATCAGAGCAAGGTCACACCCATTGGTTGATTATGTCACCTCCTAGTCGAGATAGAGTGGTTAAAGACTTATGCAGATTTCGATGTTATAGAAATAGTTGATAACACAAGCCCGTATCCGGCGTTGTTAGGGATATACTGGTAAATGGAGAATCAAGCTGTGATCAACTTTAAGAAATGAACATTGTCATTTTAGAACCGTGACATGAGGGTCGCTGCCCCACTTGATCCATTAGAAGGGAAGAGGTATGTCGAGCCAATGCGGGATGAATTCACGGAAGGGTGGGACAATGTTTACAACATCTAGGAGGACTACATCAATCCCACCACCGATGGAGAATTGGGGAGGCGAAGCATTAGCTCGGCATCGTCACACTCCGATGAAGCGCTTGAGAATTGCATAATCGACTACATGAAGTATCATTCAAGAGGTGTGCACGAATCACCCAGTCGCTGAGATGGGTGGTGACAGAAGTATGCGAACTTCCAATATACGAAGGATTTCCTAATCTGAATCTATTTATCACCAAATTTGAAGAAAGAGTAGCAGAACCACAAAGACTGTTGACGTTGGAGGAAGCACTGAAGGCTATACCAGCACGATGGTGGGAAACGCACAAGTCAACGATAACAAGTTGGCCACTATGTCGACAACTAAGGGAAGTCAGATTTGGCGAAACTGAAGGGTACTGTGGAAGGAAATACAGTCGCAGGAGTGACCCAAGGGATCACTTGGAGGAGTGTCAAAGCGCATGGGGAGTGAGACCAAAACAGGAATGGATCCATGCATTCATCCATACATTGGATGAGGTACCCCAGAGCTGGTATATCACAGCAGAACTGCGACATGGAACAATTACATGGGAAGAGCTAACTATTAACTTTAGCCGGACTTTCAGCTTCTCGGATGAAAACCCCTTCATCTATAGTGCACTACAGGAGATTCAGGAGAAGGTACTTGAAGCAGTCCCGATGGAAAAACCAATGGGATTACAGTGGACTGCGACACCAGAAATGTTGCTGGAGTGCTACAACATGACGGGAGGACCTGATGAAGAGGATGATCCACGATATTTTTATGTACCAGAGTCAGAAGGAATTCGGGATGTCGAAGCACTAGATATTCCCTTCGACAAATTCCAACAGCCACTGCGAATCAAGAAGGTTAATATTGGGTTAGAGGCAGACCCCAAGTTCACAAGTATTGGAGATTATTGGGATGATGCGACAATCGAAAAAGTCACTGACCTACTACAGGAGTTTCAAGATTTGTTCCCAACGAAATTTTCAGAAATGAAAGGCATTTTCGGGGACCTGGGAGAAATGAAGATTCCACTGAAACCTAATGCAAAGTCGGTAAAGCAACAACCCTATAGATTGAATCCCAGGTACAAGGAGTGAGTGAAAGTCGAGATAGAGTGAATTTTGGATGCATGAATCATATAGCCTTTAGAGGAATCTGAATGGATCAGTCCAATGGTTGTCCAAGATAAGAAGACTGGCGAAATTAGGATTTGCATCGACCTAAGGGAACTGAATGATGCATGTCTGCAGGATCCATTCCCTACACCATTCACTGACGAAGTACTAGAAGGTGTTAGAGGTCAGGAGATATATTCATTTATAGATGGATTCTCAGGATACCACCAAATAAAGATCGCGAAGGAGGATTGACATACGACAATATTCGTAATAGAATGGCGGTGTTTTCAATACACAGTAATGTCGTTTGTTCTAAAAAACGCCCCTGCGATCTTTTCAATATTAGTTGTTCCTGCATTCAAAGATTTCATTCATAAATTCCTCGTAGTATATATGGACGATTGGACTGTATATGGCCTGGTGAAGGACCATGTTGAGAATCTAAGGTTGATGCTAGAGAGATGCAGAAAGCAACAAATTTCACTAAACTTGAAGAAGTGCATCTTCTGTGCTCCATTTGGGATCTTGGTAGGCCATATTGTATGCAAGGAAGGGATGCTAGTTGACCCAGCGAAGATTGCCATCATTATTGACTTACCACCACCGACGACAGTGAAGTAGTTAAGGGAGACATTGGGGCATACTGGGTATTATAGAAATTTCATCAGGGGATATGTAGCGATCACAGCGCCAATGGAAAACTATTAAAAAAGGATGCTAAGTTCGAGTGGAATGATGAGTGCCAGAAGAGCCTCGATATACTGAAATCAAAGATGGTCGCGGCACCAATATTAGTTTTTCTCGATTGGACAAAAGAATTCCATGTTCATGTGGACACGTCATCAGTCGCACTAGGAGTGATATTCGCCCAGCCAGGAGAAGGAGTTATCGATCATCCAATCGCATTTGCAAGCAGGAAGTTGTCCACTGTGGATAAAAACTATAAGATGACAAAAAGGGAAGGCCTAGAAATGGTTGGTGAATCGGAATCGGCTAAAGCCGTATAGAGATAGCGTGGCAAAAAAAATAAAAATAAAAATCAAGTTTGGGCATCTATCTAAATAGCCGCGACGGGGATGGAATTAAGATGCGTATCCAACGATGGGACAGTGACAAGAATAGGATAGCGACAAGGACAAAAAGGCTCGTACTGGGACAAGGAAAAGAATTCTCGACATCGGGCGAAGTATGAATGGGTCAAGTCAAGAAATAAATGTAGTAATTAAAACACATCTAGCGATGGCACGAGTGGATTAAAACACAATCAATGACCGATCGAGTCAACAGAAAGGACCAATGAATACACAACATCGGGAAAATCAATGGGAGATTCGGTAAATTAGTGGAAGATTTGGTAATTATTGCCCATAATTAATTCGATTAACACAGAGCAGGATATGGCATGTTATAAAATCATGGTGCAGTTAACCGTTCGACTTATTGTGCAATCGAAGAAGTATAGCAGAGAAGTTAGAGAGAAGACTAAGCAAAAGGGTTAAAGACAATTAGATTGCAATGGCACATGTAATTTCCAGTACGAGCACACTAGAGGCACCATTTGCAAGGGAGAAAATCATCCAGGAGAAACCGGAGATTGCATCTACACCACTGAAAGGAATCAGTCATAAAAGGCGTAGCAACCGACTAGCGAGTTCCAAGAGAAGACCCAAAACAACCCGTAGTTCGACATGGGAGACAATAGAAGGAGTGGGCACAACAACCGCTACGGAGGATGAAATGATAACAGATGAAAGGCAAGTAGATCCAACCATAGCAGAAATTCCAGGATATGTGACCCCACGGTAGGAAGGCGCACAGGTTATCTGCATCGGAAAGAATGCTAAGTATACCATCAAGGAACCAACGGTATTGAAGGGGGTGTTGTGGGGAAAATGCACCTATAGTTCAGGGGAGAAACTACCAACTTACGGTGATAAAGATAGACTTACAAGCATTCTGCAAGTATAACTAATAAATGAAGAGATTAGGGTTTAGAGATGTAGGCACCTTATTCAGAAGGTTGATCCTAGCTTTTCCTCCCTCGCTCTTCAATGCTTATCTAGTGTCGCAATGCCCAGACCTGCAAAACAACTTGATACCTTTCTCAAATACATTTGACTACATATATAAGACTGATATTAATAATAGAAGAAGACATCAGATTATAAACAAACTGTAATCAAATCTGAGACACATTAATAGGTCATATTTGGAAAGAGAAGAACGTCTGATCTTTATTAATGAATGAAAGCAAGTACATACAATTATACCTTCCTTCAAGCTTGGCACTTCACGAAACCTAGATTCAAGGTCTCCTGCTTCCGTTCTCCAAGGATCCCAGCCTCTAAGCAATTGTACTAGGGTTTACCAAAACTGAAGCACAAGAGAGGGGGATGAGGGTCTCCATTCCTCCAGCATAACTTTGCAATTATGCTTGCTCTTCTCACATGACCCTTCTACCCTCCTTATATAGTCAGTGAGGAAGAGGAAAAGAAGTTATAACCACTCAAGAGGTTTCCCAACCAACTTAACTTACTCGAATTTCGATATTTTGACCAAAACAAGAGTGTACCCTACTCTACAGTATACAAAGTCGCGTACATATGGCAATGGGCGCTACTTTAAATGAGACAAATTCGCGTACACACGCTACTATTATAACAGTAGAGTCGCGCTCATAGTGAAAAATGGCCAAAAACAGGCTTTTCTGCTCATTTTCAGGAGATAGTTTGGTCTGGAAAAATGTTCCTAAGGGTCATATACATCAAATGGGTCAAGAATGAGGTAATTTCAACCATTTTTAGTGTCCCAAATGACTCCTCCATCCACAATTGTCCTGTTGTGTGACTGAACTTGATCTCAAGAAGTGTCGTCATGCGACCAAGAGAAACAAGTGTCGTCACGGACGGAGAGGTGTCATTTCAAGCTATAACAGGGGGTCTGCAAGACAGGGAATATTATATTGCAACTGCAAAAGCTACAGTATAGTGACCATGATATACTACTATGCCCAAAATGCATGCATTATACATACAATAATGTATTGCATGGCGAAGGTGGTCTAGTCACAAGAGAAACTGTGCAATGGGCGTTAGGGATGAAGCAGTCAGGTCTGCTAAATATTATTCAATTGCCACACTTTGGAAGAGGTGCCGAAGTAAATGCATGTGTGAATTAGATGTTGGCCTTCTTTCATGGCGGTTTCCTATGGTTAGCTAAAAAGGTCCCAGTAACAATTGATTTAATTGCGCCAATAACAGGGTTACCCAAAAATGGGGTAGACCCTTCGCAGTACTTCAAGGGAAATGATAACGACAAGCGCTTAGCTACAAGGATGAAAGAAAAGTACGGGGTGGAAAAGAACACCAGAGGATACCTAATAAAAACCATCAACAATACGGTAGTAAGGGTTGCAACGAAGCTGCTAGAAGTCAAAATTGTAAGGAAGAATCGCCCGAACCAATACACATCCGGGGTGATTACCTCTGCAGAACAGTGTGCCGCAGGGGTTCAGATGAATTGGTCACTATTCTTAGTGAACGAGCTGACAGAGGATGCATTACTAGTGCAGGAAGAAGGAAAACCATTTACGTATTCCTGGCTATTGATACTAATAGAAATGGTTGCCTGGAAGGAACCCATAGACTACCAAGGAATGGACATACCAGAAGTCCAAGTGTGCCAAGGAGTATGTTACCAAAACTTGTGGGCGCTAAACGATAAGGAGCGAAAAATAACTAACAATATCATTTTCTATATATACTTAGAAATGCTAAATAATGATGGGGAGGAAATCCCGCGACTAACAAAAGAAGTGTCTCAAAAGCATCGATGAGTCGCAAGATTGTCAGTCGGACTGCAAGTAATCTCCGTACAAGTGCGCGCAGACCCACAAAAGCAGTGGCTGCCGACATAGTACAAATTGACTACTGAGGAGTTAGATGCCATAATAAATTAATGGCCCCAAGAATGGAAAATACCGGTAAGAGAGGAGGAACTGTTGGACCCTGAAAATGGCGACGCAACAGAGGGACCAAAGGCACCAGAAAAGAAGGATTCTGGAATCAATAAAGGTGGTGCAGAAGAAGACCAAGCCAAAGAACAACACTCGCACACTACGAGTCATGATGGAGTGTCATCCGCGACACGAAAAGACACCGGCTTCAACACACAACTCGAGGAAGGAAGGACAAAGTTCTAGTTCGAAAGAGGCGAGGGGAGCGCACCTCTCAACCTCTCGCAAGGGCAGATGGACAAGATTCTAGAGAAGATAACAACAGTGGCAGAGGACAACCGCGCAAAGGTGACACAACATGCGACTAAGTACTTTCACCAAGTAACACAGTTACTATCAACATTAAACAATGTAGGCATAGAGACAAGGTTGCCGTAAGGGGAAGTCACACCAAGTACATTGACAAGAAGGATCGAGGTGGGTATTTGAACGAAACCAAGATTAGTAAAAATACTACCAAATTCCATAACAATAGGCGACGAAGACTTGGACGCGACATTAAGGACGCACAATCAAATCATGGTATATTTTAACATACTGTCGATATTGATGTTGCATCGAATTCACAGAGTAGCAAGTGAAGACTTCAATGACCGCGAAGTCGCAACACATGACCAAATGATAAGATACAAACGACATGCGCAAACAGCGAAGCGGAGGCACATCGACTCCAAGAAGAGAAAGACAAAATCCTGAATGAAAAATCAAAGGCAATAGAAGATAGGAAGAGATTGGAGCATGCAATATCAATGGTGTGTGAAGAGGCCCCAGAAGTAGACAAAGACATGTTAGCATAGGCAAAAGTGATACATCTAGGAGTAGTTATCGTAGAACTGCGGAAGGAGAATGAAGAGCTACAGACAAGGGTGGTGTTGGCAGGCGGTGCGATGAGGAAATGTTGCAGTACTGGCGACGCTGCGACACATTGAATGAGGGCGCAGAAGGAGTATTTTGTGTTAAAGTATACCACAGTTGGCGGGTTTTGGGTCACTTGGACCACATGTTATGTAATGTTGAGTCAATTGTACCGCGGTAGGCAGGTTTTTGGGGTCATTTGGACCGAGTCAGTTAGATATTGGGTCATTTGTCCATAGTGTCAATTAGGAAGTCGTTTGTAAGTGGACAAACATTGTAATGGTAGAGGCCCATAAATAGATGAGAGTTGTAAGTGTTAGGGACAATAGCAGGCGAGCGATAAGAAGGTGGATGTATGCGGAGATCTATGTTTTGCTTCTGGTATATGACTGTGACGGTAATACAATGATGATTTTTTGGTACGATCTTTATGCAATGTTGCAATATATGAATGTTGTTATATTTTCTTGATGCAATGTTTGCTTACTATTGCTGGGATGATAAATGCTGCGATTAAGTAATATGTGATAACTCCATGTCGAATGTTTAAAGTTTATGTTTAAATACTACAATAGAGTTAGTCTATGTAGCCCCAACTCGCCTCCTCCCTCGGCAGAAACATGGTTCCATCTGCTCTTCCTGGATGCCTCGGGTGAGACCTCATCCGCTCTGTGGGTGTTGCTGGGCGGTCTCAAACCTACCTAGGCCGGTGCTCAGGGAGACTGCGGTATGTGTCGACAGTGAGGCGAACCCCTGTCGACCAAGGTTGCATTGGTCAACAAATGGTTCTGTTGTCGGGACCGTGTGCAGAGTGAAAGGAGGCCATGTTGTGGCACCCGACGAAGCCAGAGACACAGAGACGGTTTGATCAGAAATTGCGTGATTTTGCTGAAGAAGAAAGCCAGAACATGCGACTGACAGTAGCTCACTGGCTGGGAAGGTATATTCACGACGGTCCACATGAATGGTTTTTCTATGAATTCCCGGTCATTTTGTACGAGTGGTTGTCAAAGCTGACCTTCCAGAAGAGGAACTTCCAAGGTGGTGAGCCGACAGCTTGGACCCCGGAGTTGATTCAGGAGCTACAGGAAGTCGATAATAAGCCATCGTGGGTTGTCGAAGTTTGGCTTGATAGCATCTTGGAGGGATATATTACTAAATTTGCGGTCGACACGAAGAAATCCTATAGTGAAGCTAAAAGATACTTCTTCCGAGGACCAAGGGGAAGGTTTATGCTATCACTCCAACTGTCGATTAAGATGCTAATCTGCGAAAAGGGTATATTAAAGATGCACCTTGATCAGTAGACAGCCTGGTGGGCGGAGGCCGTGGGTACCGCGACTGCTAGGGAATGGTACATGGAATGGTAAGGGGTAGATGGGTGCAGACCATGAGGAAACCGTGAGCGAAGCCAAGGAAGAAAGTGGTCTTACGAGAGGAGGAGTGAGGTTTCGACAGGAGAAGAGGCAGAGGATAGGAGAAGGTCCTGCTGTGATCGAACCGTAAAACCACGAAGGAATACCACACAGGATGAAGCGACCTCACAGTCCTGACAGGGATGACCAGGCTACGCCTAGGATAGAGGCAGGACCAAACCCTAGCACCAACATACCCACACCTCCACTCACTAACTCACAAACAACAAGAAATACCACTTCGACACTGCCAAGTTTGTCAATTCCGCAGAAGTTAATTGGTAGTAGCATAGCGACAAGAGGAAGGAAGCCCAGAATGGTGGGTGATGATGCTAAGTTACCGTTGTTCCACGGAAGTGCGACAGACAACCGAGAATAGTATTATTTTTTGTGTGAAGCGGTCTGGACCATGAAATAGATCACTGATGCTAATGCTAAGAAAGGACAGTTAGCCAAACTCTGCGAGGTCGTGCATTAGATTGGTCATGAAGTTTATTCTAGTCCCTACGGGAACCCTGGAGAAGTCCCTGGATGAGATTCGGGATGGGCTCATTGCCGAATTTAGAAGGCTTAAGTCAGAGGCTCAATATATTACTGAATTAAAGGAAATTAAGTAGTATCCCAATGAGACGGTATGGGATTTCGACCAGCTATTCAAGACACTGATGGCAAAGGTTAGTTTTGATATGAGCGTCGTCCAACATAAAGAATGGTTCATTGCGGCACTGCTACCCCACATTCAGCTGCCGATGATGCAACAAAACATTTCGACACCCAGCGAAGCTCTAGAGATTGCAATGCGATTGGATGCGTCACCGATTGGGGATAATGCAGTTGGGATGTCGCAGATACAGACACAGCTCGCTAACCTGACTATATAGTTGCAAGATTTGAAGAAGAACAAGGAACAGCGCGATGAAGTATGGTGTATGCGATGCCGAGGAGAAGGGCATACAAAGGACAATTGCCTGGATTTCCGTAATTATTTGGTGTCAGGTGCACCAAACCCATTGAATGGCGGTAGTATGCCTTGGTGTCGTGTTTTCCAGGTGTTTGGGAAAAGTCACGATAATTGCCCGTATATGCAGAAAATGGTCACAACCCTGTGAAATCTTTATTGCACATTCTACAAGCCGGTGGGTCACGATGACAAGGATTGTCGTGCATATGGGTTGTTACAAGAGAGAATGTGTGATGCATTCTACATCAAGGATGATCAGTGCATCGTGCAACAACCACAACTACAACCGCAGGTAGCTCAGCCGCTACCGCAGCCGCAGATGCAGTTTGCACCACAACAACAGCAACCGCAGCAGTTCATGCCACAATATACTCCGATGCAGATGACTCCCCCACAGCTACAGTATGTACAACAACCGCAGTATGCACCACCGGGGCAAGGGATACCACCAGCACCGATGCAGCAACAGTTTAACCAACCTCAATACCAACAGCAGGGAAGCTACCGAGGAGGATACAGGGGCAGACGCGGTGGTGGATTTGGTCATGGAGGAGTAGGTCGAGGTGGTCGTGGACATGTTCAATGTTACCACTGTGTGGTATGGGGGCATTATCAGCGTGATTGCCCGCTACTACAGAATCAGTGTACGTTCTGTTTTGGTAATGATCATACGGTTGAGAATTGTCCATAGTTGATTGCACAATGGCAGGCTGGGAACACTCCGCAACTACAGAATCAGGCCCAGCCACAGCAACCAATACAGAATCAGGTACATAAACTAGTACAGAACCAGCCCCCGCAACCACTGCTGAACGCCAATCAAAATATCAATCAACTGGGGAATCTGCAGCAGAACCAGACGCAGGGTGCAAATATTGCGACCATTTCTGCAGAACCGCGACCATAAGATGCTTCGGTGGCTGTTGTCACTCATGGAGGCAAGACGACTGGGGAAGATAGTTCACGACCACTGATTCGATTGGCTGGTCAGAAGACGGTACCTTTCGACATTGACACGGAGCGGGATACATTACTAGAGGCACGTCGCACCTTGGAGAAAGATCGCGGTAAGGCTGTTGTTTGCAATATGCCACCTATTTTTGATACTGCATCAAATGACGATCGACCGCAACCACCAGGAACATTGCAAAAGTTTCTTGAAAGTTGTCTGTTATTGGCCCGAGATCTGGCTGCCCTGGTTGAGATTGAGGGATGGTTGCAGCAATTTCCGAAAGGACAGCAGGAGTCTACAGTAAACTCTTTACACCAATGGAAGACTAGCAAGGAGATGAGAATGAATATTCAGATTGGTGAATATGATGTTGACTCTGTTATTCTTGACCTTGGTTCGGATGTTAACATCTTAACCAGGCAGACGTGGCAGAAAATGGGGAGTCACCCATTCAGTTGGTCTCCTGTGCAACTCCGGTTGGCTAACCATGCAAAAGTAACCCCCATTGGACGGGTTTCGAGGCTAATGGTTGATATTGAGGGTATGAAGACTTATGCTGACTTTGATGTCATTGAAGTGGTTGAGGGAGGAAGCTCTTATCCGACGCTCTTAGGGATTGGATGGGATTACGATAGTGAAGCTGTAATCAACTTCAAGAAGCGTATGATGACTTTTGAGAATCATGATTTCAGGGTCATAGCTCCATTGGATCCAACTGAAGGACACCGATATGTTGAGCCTAAAAAAGATGATGATCCCACTGGATGGGACCATGCATTTAATATTTCTGAAGACTACATTCTTCCCACTGCCAACGGTGAGCTGTGATGGCGCAGTGAGAGCTCTGCGTCTTCCGACTCTGATGATGTCTTTGAAATTTGGCAGAACCGGTTGCATGAAGTACCGCTACGAAAATGTGTCTTAGTTACGCAGTATTTATGCCGTGTTGAGACAGAAACGATCACATTGCTTGTCTATGAAGGGTTTCCTGGCCTAATCAACTTTTTGATGGAATTTGAAGAATGGGTCTCATAACCTCAGCGATTGTTGGCATTGGAGTAAGCATTGAAGGCTGCTCCAGCACGCTGGTGGGCGATGCATAAGAAACCCATTGATGATTGGTCACAGTGTCGGAGGTTGATGATGGTTCGGTTTGGAGATACTGAGGCTTATCACACTGGAAAGTATGATGGCCGGAATAATCCTGGTGATCATGTGATGGAATGCCAACGGTTATGGGTTGCACAACCCAGAGATGAGTGGGTCCATGCTTTTATCCATACCTTAGATGAGATGCCACGCTCGTGGTATACTGCAGCTGAATTCGCAGAGAAATTACAACATGGGGGGAGTTGATGGTCTGTTTTACTCATACGTTCACTTTTGCGGATGAGAACCCTAATGTCAATAACGCCTTACAGCTCATCTGCAACATGGTACTTCAAGTTGTTCCGGTGGCCTACCCTGTCGACTCGCACACATATTGTCAGATGCAGTCTCTCATGTAGTGCTTCAACATCAGCGGTGGGCCAGTAGATGATGACAATCCCCGGAACATTAACATTCCCGAATCTGAAGGAAGTCATGATGTGGTCCCACCTGCTGCGCCAAGTAATCCGTTCAGTCAACCATTGAAGCTTCGTAAGCTCAATATCGGCACAGAAACTACTCCCAAGTTTGCTAATGTTGGGGATTATTGGGATGATGAGATGATGAGTAAGGCTACTAAGTTACTTCATGAGTTTCAAGACGTGTTTCCCACGAAGTTTTCTGAAATGAAGGGAATCCTAGGTGATTTAGGAGAGATGAAGATTCCATTAAAACCAGATGCTAAGCCAGTCTGACAGCGACCTTATCGGCTGAATCTGCGACATAAGGAAAAGGTCAAGGCAGAACTTGATCGCATGTTGGATGCTGGTATTATTGAACCTGTGGAAGAGTCCAAATGGATCAGTCCTATGGTGGTGCAGGACAAGAAAACAGGTGAAGTGCGCATTTGTGTCGACTTGCAGAAGTTGAACGATGCCTGCTTGCATGACCCTTTTTCGACCTCGTTTACTGATGAAGTACTTGAAGGGGTGGGCGGCCAGGAGATGTACTCATTCACTGATGGATTCTCTGGCTACCATCAGATTCACATTGCCAAGGAAGATCGCCATAAGACAACTTTCGTTACTGAATGGGGTTGCTTTCAGTACACGGTAATGCCGTTTGGTTTGAAGAATGCACCCGCGATATTCTCCCAGGTCGTTGTTGCCGCATTCAAAGATTTTATTCAGAAATTTTTGCAGGTATATATGGATGATTGGACAATTTATGGGTTGATTCGTGATCATCTGGCCAATCTGTGGTTAATGCTTGAGCGATGCCGACAGCACCAAATATAGCTGAACTTGAAGAAATGTATTTTTTGTGCACCGTTTGGGATATTGCTGGGTCATATCATGTGTAAACAGGGATTGTTGGTTGATCCAGCCAAAATCGCGCTCATTTTAGGGTTGTTACCGCCAACCACCGTTAAGCAGTTGCGTGCGACTTTGGGTCATATGAGATATTATCACAAGTTTATCAGGGGTTATGCTGCGATTACTGCCCCTATGGAAAAGTTGTTGAAGAAGGACGTGGCATTCCAGTGGAGCCTGGAATGTCAAGATAGCTTCGAAATGCTCAAGGCGAAGATGGCATCGGCACCGATCTTGGTCTTCCCGAACTAGAACAAGGAATTCCATGTCCATGTTGATGCTTCATCGATTGCATTGGGTGTTGTATTGGCTCAACCTGGAGAAGGCGACCTTGATCATCCTATTGCTTTTTCCAGTCGGAAGCTATCCTCTGCAGAACGAAATTACACTACTGCAGAGCAGGAAGGTATGGCCATGGTTTACGCGCTGCAGAAATTTAGGCATTATTTGTTGGGTGGACACTTTAAGATGTTCACTAATCATTCTGCATTGAAATACTTAGTCAATAAGCCTGTGTTGGGGGGAAGATATGTCACTGGCTACTTTTGTTTCCGAAGTTTGATTTTGAAGTCATTGTGAAACCAAGGCGGTTGACTGCTGGACCAAATCATTTATCACGGATTGACACAGGGGAGGAACTGACTAATATTGAAGACAGGTTGTCGGACGCCCAACTATTTAAGGTTGATGTTGCTGATAACTATTTTGATGACATCATCCAGTTCCTAACAATGGGCACTGTACCAGATGAGTTCACCACCATTCAGAAGAAGCAATTGGTAGTCAACGCTGCAGACTTCCAACTCATTGCAGGAGAGTTGTATAAATTGGGCGCTGATGAAATATTGCACAGATGTGTCTTGCCGCATGAGCAAGCGCAGATATTGGCTGAGGCACATGGTGGAGTAGCGGGAGGACACTATGGCGGTCGGGCGACTGCCCGGAAGGTACTGCGAGAAGGTCTTGGTGGCCCACATTACATAATGATGCAACAGACTATGCGCGGTCTTGCGATGTTAGTCAGCGAACTGGAAAACCGTCCCGCCGCAATGAGATGTCGCTGATGCCTCAAATAACATTACAACTGTTCGACAAATGAGTCGTGGATTTTGTAGGACCGATCAATCCACCAGGGAAACGCACGGGTGCGCGGTATATTGTCACGGCGACAAAATATTTGACCCGATGGGCCGAGGCGGCACCCGTAGCTGATTGTTCTGCCGCAACGACTACTCGATTTTTGTTTGATAACATTATTACTCGCTTTGGCTTCCCCAAGATATTGCTGAGTGATCAAGGAAGCCACTTTCTTAATTGCACCATTAGCACATTGATGGAGGAGTTGCAGATACAGCATAAGAAGAGTACACCCTATCACCCACAGATGAATGGCATGGTGGAGGCATCTAACAAGGTATTGGAGCATGCACTGACAAAGGTGTGCAATGCGAACTGCAATGACTAGGATCTGAAAATCCCAGCAGTGTTGTGGGCCTATCGCACCACATGTAAAAGGTTGACTGGTCAGACACCTTTTAAGCTGGTATATGGGAAGGAAGCGATTATGCTAATGGAGTACATTGTTTCGAGTCTTCGAATTGCGGCTGTTATGGGCATGGATGATGTCGCAGCATTAGATGAACGTCTAGCGCAATTGGTGCAGCTGGAAGAGGATCAATTTATCGTTGGCTTTCACCAAGGGGTGGAGAAGGATCGCCAGAAGGCATGGCATGATCACCACATCAAAAGTAAACAGTTTCAGCAGGGCGACTTGGTGCTATTGTACGACAACAAGTTTATGAAACATCCAGGAAAATTGCAGATGCATTGGCTGGGTCCATATCGCATCAATAGTATTACTTCAGGAGGAGCGGTTCAGTTGCAACAGTTGGATGGGGTGATGCTCCCCAAGGTGGTAAATGGTCATAGGTTGAATCCCTATCGGTCGGGCTTGGAATAGTGCGATGCCTGAGTCACATTGGGAAAAAAAAAAAACGTGTGTGTTGCAGGTTGCTTGGTGGCAGATGGCACACCAACAGAAGACGGAATGCACAAGCAGGGAGGCTTGTGCCGCAAGTTTGAAGCAGTCGAAGACACATGACATCGTTGCGACCAGGATCGACGGCGGATTTGGTTGAGTTAATACAGGATTTTGTGATAATTACAGAGGATTTGGGGGTACGGGGCAGTGTTATGACTACTGTCCCGCTAACATCTTGCGACCCTGTGCCATCATCCCTATACATGATTGCGCCTGATAGATTCGGTCTGGTTACCACATGAAGACGGTTTGTTTTGCACATGGCATGTTGGGCCGGTAAGATCAGTAGGATGTGAGGAGATTGCTTACACATCAGCACGTGGGATCTTCGGTGGCAGCATGGTCGCCACTTGCTATGTCAGCTGATGGGTTCACGCACGCAGATGCGAGGTAGTGGGGCATCATTCCCACCGTCGTGACTCGGGAATGGTCCGGATATAAGTAACAGAGGCCGACAGTAGTTCATTACAAAGAAGTCTTTCCGAAATAGCGTGATTATGCTGTTAGATCAGTTTACGAGTTGAGTTGTGAGGAATTCCAAGGAGGCTGTGGAAATGCTTCACTTCATTTCCCGTGGCAGCACCCCAGGGGCCCTACGCGCCCAAATGACGAGTGTCCCTGAGCGCCTTGATACAGCGGGTGCATTTACACTATGGTATGACCGAGCCAAGGGCCGGTCCAGCATGTTTAAGTACGCAGTAGTTGTTCGAAGGATTGTGCTCTTTTTTACCAATGCGATGGTTGGGACGATAGCTCCCCGACCATAGTAGGAGTTGTTTACCGGTGCAAAACAGATGTGCTAGAGTCATCTACTAATTTTGCACCTTGGTACTGTTCATCCTCTTTTCCTTCTTGTCTGTACCATTCCTCGAGACTGGAGGATGAGTTTGAGAAGTACATGACAGCAAGTCGGGCGATGACCACTTTTGGATTCAGAGTACATGACAATGAGTCGACGATCAGTGTAGCAGAAGGAGCAGGATAACACTGCGTGATCCAAACAGCAAGAACAGTTACAAGAACATCGTTCAGTTCGAATGCACCATGTCCAACAATTGACGTGGCTCGAGGGCAAGCCACAAGATTGTGTTGGGGGCCTATTGGTAGGCGGTGCGATGAGGAAATGTCGCAGTACTGTCGACGCTGCGACACATCGGATGAGGGCACAGAAGGAGTATTTTGTGTTAAAGTATACTGTAGTTAGCGGGTTTTGGGTCACTTGGACCACATGTTATGTAATGTTGATTCAATTGTACCGCGATATGTGGATTTTTGGGGTCATTTGGACCGAGTCAGTTAGATATTGGGTCATTTGTCCATAGTGTCAGTTAGGAAGTCATTTGTAAGTGGACAAACATTGAAATGGCAGAGGCCTATAAATAGATGAGAGTTGTAAGTGTTAGGGACAATAGCAGGCGAGCGATAAGAAGGTGGATGTATGCAGAGATCTATGTTTTGCTTCTGGTATATGACTGTGACGGTAATACAATGATGATGTTTTGGTACGATCTTTGTGCAATGTTGCAATATATGAATGTTGTTATATTTTCTTGATGCAATGTCTTCTTACTATTGCTGGGATGATAAATGCTGCGATTAAGTAATATGTGATAACTCCATGTCGAATGTTTAAAGTTTCTGTTTAAATACTGCAATAGAGTTAGTCTGTGTAGCCACAACTCGCCTCCTCCCTTGGCGGAAACATGGTTTCGTCTGCTCTTCCTAGATGCCTCGGGTGAGACCTCATCTGCTCTACGGGTGTTGCTGGGTGGGCTCAAACCTGCCTGGGTCGGTGCCCAGGGAGATTGCGGTATGTGTCGATAGTGAGGACTACCCCTGTCGACCGAGGTCGCATTAGTTAACAAGAAGTGCCCAACATGCCACCAGAACAAATCCAAAATAGACAGAATGCGATAGAAGAGGCTATGACGGAGAACGCAGAGCTGGAAAAGACAGCCCCAAACAATTGCAAAAGACATCACCGAGTTCTGGGGGAGTTTAGTGCAAGATGAGCAATTGCACCAACTGAAGGCGCAAATCAGCGAGGCAGAAACACAGCTGGAATCACTGAGGGGATCACTTAAAGCGATGCCCCTATTCATGCAAATGACAAAGGCTACGAAGCTGAAAGAACTGCAGCATCGAGTTAATAAGGCACGCACAAGGAAACAAAGGAGAACAACACACTTGGATGAGCTACAAACGAAAGCGAAACAGTTGGCCGTAAAAGCAATAGAAGGGATGGCACAGTTTAAGCAAGAACTAGAAAAATGACAATAGATAAATGGCAAACACCCAATAGAACAGCAAGTAGAAGACTGTGCAATGCTCAAATTGTCAGCAAAGGAAGTTGTCGACCAGATTAAAGCAGCATACGACAACTTCAAGTCGCAGGTAAATGCACCAAAGGTGTCCAGCTGAGATGGCTCGAGGGAGAGCCACAAGTTTGTGTTGGGGGCTTGTTGGCACGGGGTTAGAGCGCAGGAGATGTGGAGCCGACACCGACGAAGGGGTCATCAATGAAGGAAAAGGATCATTCGCAAAGGATAAGGAGCCGACGGAAGTGGAAGTTTTTGTCCAAATTAGTTAGAATTGTCATTTGGACCATTTTGTAATGACCATAGGTGTCTATAAATAGAAACACAATTGTAATAGGAAGATCATCATATAGAGATTAGTCGATCAATTCTAATGTTTTTTGTTTTCCTTCGGTAGTTTTTTCTCTGAATATATGGATTCGTTTTAAGTCGCTTGGAACTATTTTCTACGAAGTTCATCTCGCAGTCTTTGTGATGAGTTAATGAATGAGGATGTTTGGCTATATCTCAACTCTATGCTTTCTATTTGTCACTATGAAGTATGAATGATATCTTGTAAGAATGATGATGATGTGATATTGCTGCTTTGCCGATTGATCAGTAATGTTGGTTGATATGAGTAAGGGTTATGTCTATTCCATATTTGAATTGCTAGTATAATGCGAAAATGAATCTCTGGTTTCTGTAGCGACTGAGTATGAATTAATGCATTTCTTCTCCAAACTACTGAAACTTGGTTCCTTCAGCCCCCCTTAGACATCTTGGGTGAGACCTCACTCACTTTGTGAGTGTTGCTGGAAAGGGTGAAACCTTTCTAGGACGATGCTTAAGAGTGTCTGGTCGATCTTTGTTGACAACAGTGCGAAGTGAACACCTATCAACAGAACTGTGTCAACAATGATAGAAAGAAGAATTAGATATTTTTGTAACAAAATAATTTGGGTTGATATAATTTTTGTAATATGATGATGTTGTACCTATCACTTAGCCTATATAGATTATTACTTAGCTTAGAGTTCTATACTTTGCCAAAGGTGCATTTGCATTTTTTTTACTATATCATTATTTAGCTTAGAGTTTTATAATTAGCCCAAATTGCATTTATCTATCTTTTGTTTATATAGATTATTACATAGCTTAAAGTGTTATCGTATTTATATTACGTCAAAAATTATTATAATGTCATATTATTGGTCAGTTTGATTGGAAACTAGATCAGCTATAATAACTAAGTTTATCAATTTGAATATGACTAAAATGATCATAAAAATATATATATAAACTAGGTTCTAATATCATGTTTGATGAAACTAAATAATCCATCATAGCTAATATGGTATCTAAAATTTTTATGCCTCGAAAAACTAGTATAGGAAAACCAAAGATAACTAGTCAACATCCGATAAGGAAATTGTTGGACTTTGGAACAAGAAGAGTCATCTTTAGGTTCCTCCACAAAGTGGATTCCATGGGAAATTTGAGCAATGATGTTCAGCTTATGATCCTGCTTCTTCAACTTTGCTTGAATCTCGTCCATTTGGAGTAGGGATTCATTGTGAGATACCTGTTTTTCCATTAAAAACTTAGGCTGCTAGAGTTTTCACATGCTAATATAGGGAAATTGTTTTGAATTATTTTGTATCATGGGATATAGAGAAACCCTTATCCAGAATCCTATTACCCATGGTACCCTCAACTTGCTCATCACTATGACATTCTTTTTATGTTTTGATTTCTTCTTCCACTAGCGAAATTTCTTCCTTAATGTCCCATGGATTTCTTTGCAGAATATCATTGTTGTCACTTTTGTGTCCTCCTTAACCTCTGTGCATGTTATTATGTTGCTCCTGTGAACATGCTTGCTCGAGCGACCTCTCTCCATCAGGACTTCATGAGAAAGAGAAGCAGAGATCCACCATAGGGGAAAGGGGAGAGACTGCAAGCACATCAAGAACAACTAGGGGAAAAAATGCAAGTAAGTGCAACAAGCACAATAATAACAACAGAACTACTAGAGAGAACCAAGGGTGACTGATAGAACCTAAGGCAAGAGACAAAGTCTAGTATGGGCGATAGAGCCAACACAAGAGACGATAATTAGATAAATGCAAACCACGGGAAGGAGAGATAAGCAAACAAACCTCCTAAACCATTGATATCCCAATCTGCTAACCTTCTCATAACCTAAAATGATCCAATTCAGGAAATAATTACCAAGAAATACCAAACTACCACACCATGAATCGTCCAAAAACCAAAGGTCTCATACCTTTTCCAAATCCTTCTAACATGTGTAGGGATCCCCCCATAATGAGGATGTTAAGTTTGCAAGTGCCTCCCTTGCTGTCGGGACACGACCTAGAACTGCAACAATTGTCGGTGAAGGGTGGCATGTACTTATGTTCCATCTTCCCTAAGTGAACACCCCATTTAGGGAGCCTAAAGTGCTATACTTAATGTAGAGCTATACTTAATGTAGATTGCTTTTATATGTTTTATTTTATTTAACTATATAGCTCATACTTAGCCTATAGCAGCACTATATAGATCATTTGGAATTACATTGAGGGAGAATTTTGTCAAATTTACGATTATTTCATTTTACATATTCCATATTCTTAGATTCCTCACACTACCTTAGATTCACATAATTCTGGAATATTGAGATCTAGTAAAACATTGTGACTTATGCCTTAGGACTCTGAGGCATATTATCACAGCGGGAATGTGTAATCACAATGAAAACAAACATATTATTTAGAAAGCTTATACCTTTATGGTTGCCAAGCAAATAAATCCCCAATTCATAGTCAATTAAATGAATACTTTACTTGTATTATAAGGTCAGGTAAATGGATTTAATACTTTACTTGTATTATAAGGTCGGGTAAATGGTTTTCATAATATGTTTTATGGAAGAAGTATGTACAAAGAGAAATAGGGTACATGTTTTTATTAGAAAATTAAAAGTAATTTTTATTATTAAATATTGAAATGAGCTGAAATAAGTGAACAAACTTTTTCTTTTTTTTCAGCGGAAAAATCACCTTCCTGCTATTCCGAATGAATTAAGGAAAGCTAACAACGCACGATAAATCTCAACAAACTTCCTCACATATCGTGCATGGTAGGTTGAGCAAACCGTCAGCCGGTAATCCAAGCCAGAATATGTCTCAAAGAAATTGAACCTTGATAAATGGAATGAAATCCATCTAACCCCACCATCAAACCACTATATCCTTCACAAATAAGTGAACAAACTTATTAATACGTTAGTTCTTATTTTTATTTATTATTTATTTTTAAAAATTTATTGATATATCATTTTAATAAGTCAAAACCTATAAACAAAATTTCATAATCAAAGTTTTCATTAATTAAATCAAACACAGTTTTAAATTATTCTTATTTAATTTGGAAAAAAATAAAAATAAAAAGATATTAACTTTATCTACTAATTTACTTGTACATTCAATATTAAATTAATATGTGAAGTGATCATATTTTTTAAAATATAAATATAAAAATAATAATTTATTTTTAAAATTAAAATTTATGATAACTTAGAAGAAACACATTTTTAACAATTAATAACCTTTCCTGAATTAATTTTTTATATAAAATAATACTCTCAAATATATAATATATATTATAAAAAATAAATAACTTTATATATAATATAAAATACAAAGACATAAGGAAGAAACACAATTAAAAGATTACAGCTGTCTTTTTCCTCGATACATCGATTTAGGAGCAAATATGTCTTTTAAATATAAAATTGTAAAATAAAACAGGATTGGAGTAGTCGAATCCATATTTGAAAGACGCTGGAGTATATTCAAAGTTGGTATATGTACATATGTACATCAAAAAATGTGTGGATGATTGTTGTTCAATACGAAGAGAGGGTTATGATAGTGTTGGGAATCTTTATGTATATCTCAAATTTTTAAATAAAATTTGGGAGAATTTGATCGATGATTATGATGTTAGAATAAAGTAATTGTAGATGACTTGAAAGAAAAAAAATGTTTATAACGAGTATAGGTCTAAATCCTAGGCTCTATCAAGCTCGAGAGGGATCAAATCTCCCAAGGTGCAAACCTCTCCTTGAATAGCTCCTTGAGTGCAATACCTGAGCCATCTAATACTAAGCTCTAAAGTCTCTAGTTTAAGTCTCATATTTACTTTTTACTTTGTATTATTCTTTTTTGTTTATGTATGACATAATATTTATTACTTTTTACTTTGTATTATTCTTTTTTTGTTTATTTTGTATTATTTTGTTACTCAACAAACACTCTAAAATCTCATATTTACTTTTTACTTTGTATTATTCTTTTTTGTTTATGTTTGACATAATATTTATTACTTTTTACTTTGTATTATTCTTTTTTGTTTACTTTGTATTATTTTGTTACTCAACAAACACTCTAAAATCTCATATTTACTTTTTACTTTGTATTAAGAGTAAAAAGTAAAGTCTCTAGTTTAAGTCTCATATTTACTTTTTACTTTGAATTATTCTTTTTTGTTTGTGACTGACATAATATTTATCACTTAATCCTAAGCTCTAAAGTCTTTAGTTTAAGTCTCATATTTACTTTTTACTTTGTATTATTCTTTTTTGTTTATGGCCGACATAATATTTATTACTTTTTACTTTGTATTATTCTTTTTTTTATACTTTGTATTATTTTGTTACCCGACAAACACTCACATGTTAGAAGATCTCCCTCATACTAAACTCGACAAACACTCACACATGTTACAAGATCTCCCTCATACTACACTCTACAAACTCGACAAACACTCCACGCATGTTACACGACCTCCCCCATAGTGGGCTGTAGAGCGCCTCTCGGTGCAATAAGGAAGGGGATTGTATTATAACATAAAGTTATACTTGCCATGATTTCAATGGCACGTTCTTGTTAGATCGGTGGTGGTCTTGCTTGTTGCACCTAAATGGTGGTAGCAATGTGAGGCATACTGTAAAAAGTATGGAACTAGTTTGTTAAATAATATAGTTAAATTTTGTTTGTCACAAATAAAGTCTTTGGATTTTTATATATTCAATTGTGTGATTATAGTACTTGTAAAGTGTCAAATTTGGTTTTCAAAGGTGCAAAATTAGAACTTGAAAGTGCCAAAATCGGTTTTCAAAATCACAAATTTTAGTATTGAAAGTGTCAAAAACAACCTTTCTAAAGTGTAAAATTAGGTTCTAAAAGTGCCATTATCATATTGTAAAAGAGAAAAAACCAGTTTCAAAAGTGGCAATATCAAAAGCAAAAGTACACTTTTGGAACTTGAAATTGGCACTTTTGAAACCAGATTTTGCACTTTAGAAACCTTGATTTTGGGGTTTAAAATTGTTGTTTTAGACCTATCTTTCAAGGGACTTGGACTAGATTAAATCCAAATTTAATGAAATAGGTGTTTAGACTAGAAGTTATAGTAGTCTTAGGAATCCTCTTGTCGTCAATGCTAATTAACTTGTGCTTATACATTAGGTACCCTTTCATAACCATGCTCCCAATGGGAGATCAACCTTCTTTTATGAGGAGGATAGGATAGGGTATATTGCTTTTAATTTTAAGATTATAGATTATAAAATGTTTCTGGATTTGCTCAATCTTTCTCCAAGATTCTCTAGAGATGTTGCAGCCCCAAACTACATAACCATATAAGATAACAAGCGTAACAAGAGTCTCGAAGAGAAATTTCAAGGCCAAAATAAGTTTTCCACCCACCATTTATCCTTTTCTCAATGCTATAGTACCAATTAAGCTTGTGATGAAAATCGATTTCGAGATATTTGTATGAAATTACTTCTTCCAAGCTATTGTTGTCATATGTTATCGTAAGTAATATTTTTTTATTTGATTATCATGACCTTTTTTGTCATTATTAACAGTCATACCTGTACTAGAACATAAATCTTTGAGAATTCTTAGTTGCTTGGTGAGATCAAAGGGAGATCTTGCCATAAAAATGATATCATTATCATAGAGAAGAAGGATGTTGACTATTCCAACCAAAGTTGTGTCAGCACAACCTGCTTCTTTCAAACAACAACCTTATCACCGTAGCCCTCAACTCAAAAGGAACTTTTATCTCTTCTAGTCTATTCAAGAGGTTAGTTGTAGGCATTGTGTCATGTCAAACATTTTTCTAAAGTCAATGGAACAACATAGGATATTGTTTTTATTATTGTGTCATTCCTATCCAATGATCCTAAGCATAACAAGGTGGTCCACTATTGAATGATGGATTCTAAACCCGACCTACCCTTTAGCCCCTTTTCTTTGAATTTATAACCATATGTTGATATTCTTCTCCAGGATAACCCCAAATAAATTGGCTACAAGAGGGTTAATTTCATAACAGTCCTATAATTAGATGGATTGTTTTTATCTCCACTTTTAAAAGTAGGAACAATGAGGCTTTGAGCCCTTGGCTTAGGAAAACCTTGCTTGACCTCTGGATTGAAGAGGTTATAAATGTGAGGGATGAGGATAAGACATCCAATCTTTAGGATTTTTGCTTGGTATCCCTCAATGTCCTAGGTTTCCCTTTTGCAAACCACTTAACTCCAAACTCTATGTCTTTAGGAGAAAATACTTCTTCCTTTGTAAAAAGGGTTTGAATGCTGTGAACAAATCAAGGGAATCATAAAGCTTTTTAAGGTATAAATTTGAGTCCCTTAAGGAAATCATATTATTGTGAAAATCCTCACAGTGGATCCAAAGAGATGATGTAAATCTCACAATGAAATAATTTAGGAAAATAGAAGAAGAATAGAACAACAGAACATAGATCCAATGGAATTCAGATATGAGCAGAATATTCACACATGTTTCATTAATATGAATAGTAAAACAATAATGATACAATACACAGGATTCAAATACCAAGGGTGTAATTCGAATTAGCCTGCATGGAGAGATCAAAAGATCACTAGAGTGTCATCAAAGCACAACTAGAAGTCTTCATCATCATCAGTGGAGTCATCAATGCACAAGTAACTGTCAACCAGATGTCAAGCTGAGTATAACTGAGTGTGGTAGGTGTAACTGGCACATGGAGGCACTAACTGAATGAAGGAGGCTCAGTGGAGGGCGCATAAGGAGCTAGTTGGAGTCAGAATGGGCAGTCTAGTCTCACTGGAGGTCCATCGGAGTGATACAGTCAATTGAGAGTCAGTCTATCCTTAAATCAAGGAAGGAACTGAAGATAACTCAACTAACTGAAGTGCAACTAAGTGGTAGGTGAGAGAGGGCACCTTTGCTTCCTTAAATCAAGGAGGAAGGGCGCACTAAGCTCTAGGAGGGTTGAAACTGATCAGAAAGAAGCTCTCGGGGCTAGCTAACTGAGGGCTAGGTGCTGGGACTGATGACTAGGATGCATGCAAAATCATGACTGCATGCAAAATGCATGCATAACTGAAAATGAAAAGTTGGTAGGATTAGGATGGAGTATAGGAAAATCCCAACAATTATTTTATTTACTTGTACGAGTTAGAATTTTCCTCTAGAATTTCTAAGAATATATCTCAGAGAGTTGTAAAATCTTATCTTGTCTATCTTTTATACACACCATGTGACATTTTTTTAATGCTCGCATTTTACAAAATTCAAGTGTGGGAGGTAATGCTTTTTCATTGATGTATGTGGTGCACACATAGATAAGTGCGTTACTGCACCAATATGGTTGAAGTGCACTGAATAAAACCTTTGCATGTTGTCTTCCACTAAAAACCTTAACTAAAAATCAAGAATGGAAAGAGGTTCCACTAAAACCTTTCCTAATTGGTGTTTTTCTTGTACTACCGATATTAATAATTATATTTACATACTAGTAAACTAATCATATATGTTTATCCCTAACCTTTGTTAATGGTTTCTATGGGTAATTGGTAACAAAGTCACTTAAAACACATCAAAGTTGTTAGCATGTGATCACTTACAACAAATGTCATGACCAACATTTTTGTTAGAGAAGTCATGAAAACCTGAAATTGTACTAACGATATATAATGCAAAATGGAACACTATAAAATTTGTACCTTGTTCTGATAATTTTAGAGTGAAAATTAGAACCATGGCTTTTGTGGGCCCAAATTGGGGATAAATGCCCATTTTATGATTTGGGATTTTGAAACTTCTAGAGCATTTTTTAGGGGCTTAAAATCTTTCAGGGTTAGTATTTTGAGACATCATCTCTTATCCCTTTGATGCTAAAGAACTTACCAAAAGATTTCCAATGAGCCAAAAAAATTCTAAAAGCAGAGTTCATATGAGAAAGCTAACCTATGTTTTGACCCACTATAGTACTAGGTGGATGTCACATCAACTCTTATTACTCACACTTATTGAGTTAGTCACTTGTGGACTTTCAAGAAGATTCTAGAGAATAAAAAAACCTAATCTTAAAGGGAGTTGGTGTCACGTCCCCATCTTGACCCTATTGCATTAAAATGTAAATGATGCAATATTGTTATAAAAATCATGGTGAGGAGCTCAAGGCCAAGGCCCCGCCATCGATTTATTGATGCATATGGTTTGTGTGCTAGCCAGGCACATTGGAATTTCAAACATCTTGTAAAAATGCATTTTAATAAAATACCCACAACTAGCTATGCAATGCAACAAGAGATGGGGGCATGATTTTACAAGGAATTGGGAGGGAAATATTCAAACTCTTGAGCCAATCAAGTCAAGCCAAGTGTCAATGAGAGAACCCATCAAACCCTCAACTACCCATGTTGAATTTTGTACCCAATCATTCATTTCTCCCAAGAGTTGGTTGAGGTAGTTAATGCCTTGGGAATGGAGAGGTATGGCTGTCCAAATTCGGGTATGGGCAAGCCACCCTGCATGGAAAATCACGTTTTGGCTTCTTGAGCAAGAAAAGAGCCATGAATTGCTCCCCCAAGCCATTATCCAAAAACCAGTTCTCCTCTCTCACGAGTTGTAGCTACCTGGGCGTTTTCTAGCCATGTTTCTCTGTGTTTTCCTCCATTCTCAGCTAGGAGAAGGGCGTTTTTGTGTTGTATACCAGTGGGAAAGAAGATGAATCGAATTAGGGCTCCATAAAGACCGTTCTGGCTGCTGAATGCTTAGATAGTTGGGGATAAATTGCTTCCTCCCTGTGAATGTTTTTCCCATTCCACAATTTGTTTTTGGATGAAAACAATTTGGGAAAAACCCATGGCCATCCTGTGGGTAACTCCATTGTTTTGGCTTGAGCTTGAGTGCAAGCATCCAGGGTTCAAGTGTAGCCTAATAAACCCTGTTGTGGACTGGCTTGGCTCAGTTGAATTGTTGAATTGGCAGTGAATGAGTTTGAATGTCTCCGTTTTCCTTGTAAGAATCATGCCCAGCTCGGGGGTGGCAGTTGTGTCTAGAGATTGATGAACACAACTGGCCTATGGTTGGGTGGAACGTTGCAGCGACATAGCTAGTTGCTTGGGATCATTTCACCATAAAGATAAGTGTTTCTATGTCTACGTATTTACTTATGCAGTGTTTAAATTAATGACCGTTATTGATATATTGAATGCATATGAAAATATGTGTGTGGATGAGTTTATTTCCGCTGTGCATGTTTGATTAATTTGCATCTGCACACATTTGTTTTTAACTGTATGAATCTAATGAATGGGCTGAGATTATGTGAAAAGCCCCAGAGATTGCCATCATGTTCCCTTCCAGGAATTGGGTCCACGGGAGGGTACGTGACAGAATGGTATCATAGCTATTGGTTGCAGCATTGGGCCTTCATGGGCTACCTATCGCAGTTACAGAGGTAAGTATTCCTCCTGCTCAACATTGATCCTTAAGAAAATTTCAAATTTTCAAAAAATTTATAAGTGTTTTTGTTTGGGTTGTGCCAACACGTTTTGGCAAGTCTCGTGGAGTCGAGCCGATGTGTTTCGGCAAAACTCGTTGAGTGGCACCAATGAGACTGTGGCAATGAAACCAGTGAAGTTTTGAGAAATCGTGCGATACGTTTCGGTGAAACTCGCTGAGTGGAGCTGAAACGGTCTGTGAAATTGGCTGAGTTGCGCCGACAAAGTTGCGGATGTGCCGGGGAAAGGAAGAAAAATTTCAAAAATTTTGTAAGTGTTTTCAGCGGAAGAACTTGGCGAGTTGGCCCGAAACGGTGGAGGAACTCAGCAAGTTGGTCCGAAACGGCGGGAGATCTCGGCAAGTTGGTCCGAAACGGCGGGAGATCTCGGCATGTTGGTCCGAAACGGTGGAAAAACTCAGCAAGTTGGTCTGAAACGGTGTCAATGCATAGAAGGTTGTGGAGGCCTTATTAAGAGTAATTGGCTATAATATACATTGCAGAAGAGCAATGGGAGCAGCAAGGCCATGATGATAAGAGGGAAATTCCTCACCTTAAACTATTTCTGTTTATAGCATAAGAATTGCATGTTTGGAAAATAACAAGAATGAATGTTATACACGTATGTATATGTTGAATTGCTAATTTATGAGAATATTATAGCTAATGATTGCTTTATGCTTGGTAGGAAAGCCAAGAAAAGGATCAGCTATGATGTGGAGGAGGGACTCCATGTCATGAGGGGGAATTGGAAAGGGAGAATTCCTTAACTCCTCTCTTGCTATTTTATTTATATTTCCTGAGTTGTACATACTGAAAATTATGGCATGAGGATGTTGGAAATGCAAGCGAGTAGTAGATTAAATGCATATGAATTAGTGGGAATGATTAAAGAATCATTGCATGGTGCATGTGGATTGCTTATGCATGAGCATGATGTTGCATATGGGTAAAGGTAGTGAAGTTACACATGCAATAGCCCATTAGTGGTACTTCCTATGGTTGATCACCGGTAATGTTGTTGATAATGGTTGTATGAATCAGACCATAGAAGCATGATTGAAAATGCAAGAGGATAGACAGATGAAGTGAATATGTACTAGCTGGAACACTAACAAACATTACATAGTGCATGTGAAAATGTTTGTGCATATATATATATGATGCTGCATATTGGTCAAATAGTGAGGTTTTACATATGCAATGAGCCACTTAAGACCATTATGGCGGTTGCTAATAATTAGTTGTGTTCACATTGGTTGTAGGACCAAAGAAAACCGAAACATGGCTAAGGATGTGGATGATGTTGTTGCATATGACCAACAACCTTATGAGGAAAGGATGGTGCAACAAATCTGTGATCATGAGGCTAGAAAAAGGACTGTGTAGCCTTGGTAAGAGGCCAATTGATCAGGTAACATCAAGCGATGTTAATAACAGCCATGCAGGTAATGGTTATTTGTGCTTATTTGCATGAATGATTAAAAGAGGGTTTGGTGAGATCCCTTCAACTATGTTTAAACTATGTTGAATTGTTTGCATGTGAGACTGAGTTCCTGAATGTGAATATAATCCTACCAAGTATGGTTGGGTGTGGGTAAGTGAAGGCAAGGAACCTTACACCCTATAGTTTCTTAGAAACCTCAATGCATTCATATGAAATTATATCATACCATTTGTGTATGTTGGTTGTGAGTTTAACAACCAAAGCAAGTGATGACTTATGGTCCTGTTGTAGTGTATGCCATATGAGATAGGCATGGTTAGGCCATAATATGTTGAAATGCCTAGTATTCATGGATTAATGCAAGATTGAGGGGTTATGCATTGAGTGAATGCACATTAAAAGATTATGTAAATGTGGTGAATGTGCATGCATGTGTGTGGGTGCACATGTTGAGATGCATTGTGTGAATGCATGGGTGTGACATATATATGTTTCAATGTAGTTAGATAATAGATGAAATGGTGGACTATTGTTAATCCTGCGACCATTTCATGAGCTACTATGAATGCAGGAGAAAGACTGCATGAAGAAGGTAGACATGTGATGGGATACCAAAGCACTCTGTTGAAAGGACAGAGTTGCATGGAATTTGAAGTAATGAGTATTTACAATTTATTTAAATTGCATGGATAGTGTGACTGTGTCTTGCAATTTTATTGTGACAATGATGTATATATAGAAATGTATATATTTCATTGCATTTCAAATTTTAACAGCTGAAGGTGTTTGAATTATTGAGTGTTATAATTCTGAGATCACTTCAGTGACTGTTATGACAATGAAAGGATTATATGCATAGATACTCACAATGTGTTTGGCCGATTGAAGATCGGATTCCAGTTAGAAAAGTCTTGCGTATGGCAATGAGGATAAGTCCATAGTATAGACCAGGATCTACCATGTGCAAAAGCCAAAGGTTATGAGAAGGTTCTCATGGTTGTAACTTATGCATGAAACTAATCTAAAAAAATTTCTGGTTTAAGTTTATGAGAATAATCTTATGGTTGCAAATCTAAATTCTGTAGGAAAACAGATTTGTAAATTTCAGATTTGAAGTTTTCTAATGATTACTAATGACTGTTTGGCTTATATAAAGTTGTGTCAGGAGGACATGTCGTAGGTGGATGTTCATGTATGGTAGCAAGTGTACAACCATAATGGACAGAGTGATACCACTTACGAGAGCCAAACAATATGAGGATAGCCTTGTTGCTAAGTAAATTAATTTATGTAGTAGACAGAATTGCAAATTCATGTTGAATTTAATTATTAATGACATTGATTGGTTATAGAACAATCAGATTTGAAGTCTATTGTTAAATGTTGCTGACTGTTTGGCTATTTGATAAGTGTGTCAAGATGACACATTGCAGGAAGACCATGTGTGATGTCCTACAGAAGCCAAACTAAATGAGAAGGATCCCATGCTTTGGAAATGGGTTTCGGGTAAAACGCCATTGTAAATTTTGGTAATGTCTCAACCGAACTGCATGTTGGTAAAGCATGTGAGTGAGACAGTAAAATTATGCCAAGAAGGCATGTGTGACTTATGGAATGTGAAAAGATGGGGTGGCAAAACGAAGGACTATCGACTCAGAGAAGGGAGCCCCCATTCTTCGCAAATGAAGAAAAGATACATCTGTGAAATGAATGAGTATTCTGTAACCCTAATTGAGGATATACATGTTTGGTTATTAGATTTAATATGCAGAGCATGTTTTATTATTTCATTATTGTTCTAGACTGCTTGAGTGTGACTAAGGCCTACATGGCTCACATCAAAAAGGGATGCATACCTTTCGAGTGATGGGTTATGTTATGGTTTTCAATATTAACTACACCCTAAGGGAATGGATGCATTCCTGGTGTTTCAATACTTGATAGTGAATGTTAGGAAATACGATTACGATTTTAGAGCAGCAATACTGACGAGCCTGCTTATCCTTCTTATGCTATCAGCTTACACAGATGCAATTTGGTGTTGCATGCTAAGAGTCAAAGTGAAGAAAGGGTGCTCAAGAGGACTGTATGGGCAGTGGTAACCTTTCTATGCTCACACTAAAGGACATTAGAAGAGATGAATAGGCCTGAGGAGTTGTGTTGCAAAAAAGGGGTATCATCCTTGTATAGTGTGAGTGGGTATTGTGGGGTCATGCTAGCCTGCAGTCAAGTGAGTCACCTATGGAGTTCCTAGAGGGAACCACTGATTTTCCTAGGAGAAGGAGCCACATAATCATACTATGTTGTTCTTATTGCTTGACAAATCCAGTCGATGTACTGGCTTGGCATTGGTTATGTGGATGTTGTGGTGAATGGTTGTTGTATGCCTAATAAATCTAGTCGGTGTACTAGCTTGGCATTGGCTATTTGCATGTTGTGGAGGTATTGGTGAAGAGTGTTATTTCTTGACAAACCCAGTTGGAGAACTGGCTTAGAAATGGTCGTTGAATGCTTGATAAACCCAGTCGATGTACTGGCTTAGCACTCTGATTTTTGAAATGCTTGATAAACCCAGTCGGCGTACTGGCTTAGCATACTGATTTTTGAAATGCTTGATAAACCTAGTCGGCGTACTGGCTTAGCATACTGATTTTTGAAATGCTTGATAAACCCAGTCGGTGTAGCATACTGATTTTTGAAATGCTTGATAAACCCAGTCGGCGTACTGGCTTAGCATACTGATTTTAGGGATGCCTGATAAACTCAGTTGGCGTACTGGCTTGGAATTGCCTATTCGGATGATGTTGTGGAGCAGCATGTGTGCTGGCCAAGCATCCACCCCATAGGTGATCCAAGGCTTGTAAAGCAGAGAAGGAAACCTGTGGAGTAGTGAGGAAATGCACAATACAGATAAGTATTCATTTTCATTTATTTTTTGTTTGGAATAATGAAGATTTCAGGTATAAGTCTTTTAACCGCTAAGCTGATACACTGTTGTTTCTTTGTTGGAAACCTTGGTCATGGCAGGAAGCAAAGACCCTGAAAGAACTGTAAATTCTTGGTAAAACCAGATAGTAACTGGTTGTGCACTAAATTCTTGGTAAAACCAGAGAGTAACTAGTTGTGCACTAAAATTCTTGGTAAAACCAGAGAGTAACTGGTTGTGCACTAAAATCCATAGTAAATCCAGAGAGTAATTGGTTGTGTGCTATAAATTCTTGGTAAACCCAGAGAGTAACAAGTTGAACATTAACTACTTGATGTTGACATTGATAAAACCAGTCGGCATACTGGCCTAGCATTGCCATTCGAATGATTATGGAATAGCCTGCGTGCTAGCCCAACATTCGTTATTGTATCCACGAGAAATCCAATGCTTGGAAAGCAAAGAAGGAGCCTGTGGAATAAAGTGAAGACATCCAATACAGATAAGTATTTGGTTATCTTGCAACTTTTTGCTTATGAATATACATGTGTATGTGATTTGGATCTGATTTCTTAAATTCTCGTTTGGAGATAAACCCTATGAAAATAAACTAAACATGTGAATTGATTCAATGTTTGAGTGTAGGTATCGCTAGAAGCAAGGACTATGAAGGCATCATAGAGATGCATGTGGACATATGATCGTCCTAAAGAGCTCAATATGAGCAATAATGAAAGATGGTGCTAGTGGAATTGTGTGGGTCCTAGCAGCCAAGGGTTCTATAGGCAACAATGGGAAGGGTCCCTTGGTTGAAAATCCTTAGATAGACCCTAGACACTATGTGTCCTATCCAAGAAAGGGAAAGTCAAGCATTCACATTGAAGTGAAAGAGGCTAAGGAGCACGAAACCAGAGTTGTGATGTGGCTCCGGATTGGAACAAGACTAAAAGGGGAAAACTCTTACTCTTCTCTTTCTTTTTTGATTGACGCATTTCAGAAACAAAGGATTGTTGAATGCATGTTATGACTGGAATTTGATTGTGTTTATTGCTTGAAATAAATTGTGAATGCTGAAATAGTTATTTTCCTGTGAAAGGATGAACATGAGTGAGTTCATGTGTATGTTAGGAAAGCATGAAATATGTGGAAGTCTCATGAGTAAAGCATGGACGTTCCAAGTCAATTGGAAAAATAATTGACTAATTTTAAATATTGTGTTATGCTTGTCCTAACAGGAGTTGCCATGATGAGTCTCATAGCTGAGACCTTGAAAGCCATTGAGTGCAGCTAGTACTAGCCAAGTGTTGCTAGTGAGAAAAGCGAGAGCCAATTGTGCACATTGATCGTGGCAGCATGCCAAAAGCTATTTGATTGGGTTGAAAATCATGCTCAAATAAGTTGCTAGGACAACAAGAAAGATGGCATCCATGAAATTCTAGACTGGTAAATCAGATGGAAGGTGGATAAAAGGAAGGGATTGCTGTGGAGCAATGCCCACCTGCAGAGATGGAAGATCAAAGCCAGTAGGAGTAGCTTGAGGAAGCCAAAGTACTTGATCCTGAGAGTTCAAATTCAAGAGATGAAACGCAGGACAGACCTGCCACCAGTTGTGAATTTTGATGCATGTGTAAAGTGGGTATATATTCTGAAGTATTGGAACATCGAGGACGGTGTTATTCCAAGGGGAGGGGAATGTCACGTCCCCATATTGACCCTATTGCATTAAAATGTAAATGATGCAATATTGTTATAAAAATCATGGTGAGGAGCTCAAGGCCAAGGCCCCGCTATCAATTTATTGATGCATATGGTTTGCGTGCTAGCCAGGCACATTGGAATTTCAAACATCTTGTAAAAATGCATTTTAATAAAATACCCACAACTAGCTATGCAATGCAACAAGAGATGGGGGCATGATTTTACAAGGAATTGGGAGGGAAATATTCAAACCCTTGAGCCAATCAAATCAAGCCAAGTGTCAATGAGAGAACCCATCAAACCCTCAACTACGCATGTTGACTTTTGTACTCAATCATTCATTTCTCCCAAGAGTTGGTTGAGGTAGTTAATGCCTTGGGAATGGAGAGGTATGGCTGTCCAAATTCAGGTATGGGCAAGCCACCCTGCATGGAAAATCGCATTTTGGCTTCTTGGAAAAGAAAAGAGCCATGAATTGCTCCACCAAGCCATTATCCAAAAACCAGTTCGCCTCCCTCACGAGTTGTAGCTACTTGGGCGTTTTCTAGCCATGTTTCTTTGTGTTTTCCTCCATTCTCAGCTGGGAGAAGGGCGTTTTTGTGTTGTATACCAGTGGGGAAGAAGGTGAATCGAATTGGGGCTCCATAGAGACCGTTCTAGCTACTGAATGCTTAGATAGTTGGGGAGAAATTGCTTCCTCCCTGTGAATGTTTTTCCCATTCCACAATTCGTTTTTGGATGGAAACGATTTGGGAAAAACCCATGGCCATCCTGTGGGTAACTCCATTGTTTTGGCTTGAGCTTGAGTGCAAGCATCCAGGGTTCAAGTGTAGCCTGATAAACCCAGCTGTGGACTGGCTTGGCTCAGTTGAATTATTGAATTGGATGTGAATGAGTTTGAATGTCCCCGTTTTCCTTGTAAGAATCATGCCCAGCTCGGGGGTGGAAGTTGTGTCGAGAGATTGATGAACACAACTGGCCTATGGTTGGGTGGAACGTTGTAGCGACATAGCTAGTTGCTTGGGATCATTTCACCATAAAGATAAGTGTTTCTATGTCTATGTATTTACTTATGCAGTGTTTAAATTAATGACTGTTATTGATATATTGAATGCATATGAAAATATGTGTGTGGATGAGTTTATTTCCGCTGTGCATGTTTGATTAATTTGCATATGCACCCATTTGTTTTTAACTATATGAATCTAATGAATGGGTTGAGATTATGTGAAAAGCCCCAGAGATTGCCATCATGTTCCCTTCTAGGAATTGGGTCCACGGGAGCATACGTGACAGTTGGGGCATGCAAAAACCCTCACCCTAACCCTAGATAGTTATTAGGACATGTTAATAGTTGATCCACAATGAAAGGGAGGTGTTTCATTCCTATTGTAATTATTTACTCTTGCATAGATGATTAGAGGAAAGCAATGGAATATTTCATTAGAACAAAGGATGAGATGATGTAGCAACCATTCACAGGTCACAGTTTGTATTCTAACTCCATAGCAAATCTATGATTCTTTATATATTGTTATATCAAAAGAAAACGGAAAGGCATAATCTTCAATTTTCCCTATTAGGTTACCCAAGAGATACGATGTGTTCATTGTGTTGACGATATGTTTATTTTTTCTATTATATTCTAAATTTATTAAGCAATATTTTGATCATTATACTTTTAATATTACATTTTAATAATAAGTAATCATTACATAATAAAATGTATCTTCACAAAATGATAATAGTATTTAAGATCTATGATGGTGAATTGTTTAATAATAATATGTATGAGATCCTCTACAAGGAGATTTGATCACTACAATTATATATTAAAGAAAAGTATGACTATATTTGAATATCTTTATTTCATACTTAGTCTAAAAGAAAAATAATATAAAAGTATAATGAAAATGAAAAATAACTTCAAAAGCTAAAACTAATATTTTCTTTGGAGTAAACACATTGAAAAACAATTACAAAAGTTAAAGGTAAATAACAAGGAAACTGTAGATAAGTTTGAAAACAAACAAGTACAACTTGTAAAAATAAGTTAAGTCACACACCGAACGTTACAATCAACACTTTTATTTTTTAAGAAATTAAGTAGCATAGCCATAGATATTAGAAATTATTGTAACAAAATGATAGCCATGGATAATTAGATACCATTGTAACAAAATAATTTATGTTGGATGTACTTTTTGTAATATGATGATGTTGTACCTATCACTCATCCTCACTTAGCCTATATAGATGATTACTTAGCTTAGATTTCTATACTTTGCCCAAAATGCATTTATCTATTTTATCTTGTTTGAATATATCAATACTTAGTTTAGTTTAGAGTTCTATACTAGTACAAAGTGCATTTATCTATCTTATTTTGTTTGTCTATATTGATTATTACTTTTTCTTTTAAGTTTGAATTTGTATTAAATTAAAAGTAAAAGTTGTATATATCAAAAACCAAAACATCCTTTTGCAAAGAATTTCCACATGTCCAAGGAGTAATAATGATTCCACATATGAGCTCATTTCTAAGTCATGTTTAGTACTGCTACAACAAATTAAAACTGAAAACTAGGCTATAGCAAAATTCCCCCACGGGTTCGGGGTTATGATCGACCACAAAGAGATTGAGAAAACACATACTATCTTTGAATTGTCCATGGACCCTAGCATTCTAAAATAGAGATTAATCCTCATCGGAAATAACCACAAAGGATGGACCTTCACCTGCACTCTCCAGCTTGGTGGCACATTTGACAGCCTCTAGAAAATGTTGGTATAATAGCTGTGGGATTGAGGGAGTAGGTGATGCAGGCTTGCTAGAGGTCTTCCTTGTGAGTTCATGAGCAAGAGCGCCTAATTTTCCATTAATTCATGCATCTGCAACGACCTAGTTGTGAGCCAAATGCTTCATGCCCTCCTCTAATCGAGAAAGACGAGCTAACATAGAAGGGTCCTTTAGGTCCTCTTGCGAATTTCCATTGAAACAATCCTCCATGGCCAGATTGAGCAATGCCTTCATACTCCAGAACATACCCAAGGTATTCGTGTGCCTTGTTTCCTTGGTTCTGGCAGAGCCCGATTCTTCTACCAGACCCTCGGAATATGAAATGAGTTGTTGGGCCCTCAAGCATTACCCTTTGGTTGCGCAGGCATCATTCCAATCTCTCTGTGTGGGGCTGAGCTTGCTTGTTGAGCTTGGTCTCGAAAAAACCCTTAGCATTCTCCATCTCTTTGAGAGCCCTGTGCATGTGAGAGCACTTGGGACCATTGGTCATTTTCCTCTTCGTAACCTTGGTGCGAACCATCTTGAATCTCGCAAAGCCTAGAACCCGAGCCAAGGGCCCTTGACTACCAAGGAGGAGTAGGTGACACAGCTTCGTAGGAAGGAATGCAATCCAAGGAAAATATTATATGCCTGGATATGCATCAAGGGGAAGGGAATGACCCCTCCGAAGACATCATTTGCATAAGAACCCCATTACTCCGCATATCTCCATCTCATCATAATAAGAGCCACCACTGAAATCCATGAGAGCCCGCAGAGGTGAGAATTTAGAAACTTGTACTGTCAACTAGCTACCAAACCAGGTATTGTACCATCCACATAAATACTTCATAATGGTAGGATTATAAGTGTGGGATTGCATGAAGTGGGAGCTACCACCAACTAGCCGCGTGTCCCACCATCCTCGTACTTAAGCCATGATCTCATGACCCCTGCTCGCATCATCATTATGATGGTACCCACCATGGGGAACTATATTGATCATTACATAGTCTAAAGTACTATATATTTTTAAGCTAGTAGTATTTATATTATATCAAAAAGAAGATTATAATGTCATATTGATAGTCAGTCTATTTGGAAACTAGGCTAGATACAATATTTAAGTTTATCAATTTGAATGTGACTAAAATAATGATATAAATATATAAACCAGTTTATAATACCATGTCTGCTGGAACTAAATAATCAATCATAGGTAGTATGGTATCTAAAAGTTGTATGCCTAAAAAAAATAGTATATGAAAACCAAAGATAACTAGTCATCATCTAATAAGAGAATGATTGGACCTTGGAACAAGAGGGCTCATCTTAAGGTTCCTCCGTAAAGAAGATTCCACAAGCAATTTGAGCAATGATGTTAAGCTTCTCATCCTGGTTAACTTTGCTTGAATCTCATCCATTTGGAACAAGGATTCATTGTGAGACACCTGTTCTTCCATTAAAACCTTGGGTCGTCAAAGTTTTCACATGCTAACATAAGGAAATTGTTTTGAAATATTTGGTTTCTTGGGCTGTAGAGGAACCCACATCTACAATCCAATTACACATGGTGTCCTCAACTTCCTCATCATTAAGACATTCTTTTTATGTTCCGGTTTCTTCTTCCACCGGAAAATTCTCTTCCTTAATGTATGGTAGAGTTTCTTTCCAGAATATCATTATCGTTGCCTTCGTGTCCTCCTTAGCCTCTATGCATGCTATTATGTTGCTCATGAGAACAAGTTTGTTAGGGTAACCTCTCTCCATCAAGATTTCATGACAAGGAGAAGCAGAGATCCACCAAAGGGGAAAGGGGTGAAACCACAACCACATCAAGAACAACTAGGGCAAAACTATAAGCACAACAAGCACAATAATAATAATAGAAGTACTAGAGAGAACCAAGGGTGATTGATAGAACCCAAGGAAAGGGACAGAGTCTAGTCTTGGCAAGAGAGCCAGCAAAAGAGACAATAATTACAAAAATTCAAACCATGTGAAGGAGAGATAAGTAAATAAACCTCTTGAACCACTAATGATACCTCTACTCCCAATCCATATAAGTAAATAAACCTCTTGAATCAATGATGATACCTCTACTCCCAATCCACTGACCTTCACATAGACTGAAATGCTATAATTCAATAAATAATTACCATGAAATGCCATTCAAAGTGACAGACCATGAATTTCCCAAAACCAAAGGTCTCATACCTCCGCCAAATCCTTCTAACGCGTGCAATGATCCTCCATAATGAGGGTGCAAAGTTTGCATGTGTTTCCCTTGCTATCGGGCAACCACCTAGAACCGCAACTACTGTCAGCCAAGGGTGGCATGTACTTATGTTCCTTCTTCTCTAAGTTAACACCCCATTCAGAGAGCCTAAAGTGGTATACTTAATCTAAAGTGCATTTATCTATTTTATTTTGTTTGATTATATAAATCATTACAAAGCCTAGAGTGTTATATAGATCGTTTAGAATTACATGGAGGGAGAATTTTGTCAATTTTAAAATTATTTCATTTTATACGTATTCTATTTCCTTGGATTCCTCACACTACCTTAGATTCCCATGGAGATCTAGTAAAACCTTGTGACTTTTGCCATAGGACTCTAAAGCATGTTATCACATTGGGAATGTGTGATCCCATTGAAAACAAATATATTATTCATAAAGCTTATACCTTTATGGTTGTGAAGAAAATAAATCATCATTTAGTAGTTATTGAAGGGGATGTACTTTACTTTTAAAAGAATGCCTAGGGAATTGGCAGGAGGACTAATAATGAGGCGGAATGGCTTGCCTTGATCAAAGGAATGGAAATTTCCAGGAACAACGATGTCAGGAATCTAGTGGCCTTTGGGGATTCCATGCTGGTAATTAGGGAAACCAGATCTCTGGCCAAAAATCGAAAAAAACTGATCTCTAAACTTTAGCATCTTTTCACCTACGTGGCTAAGGAATTTGACTCCATCTCCTTTCTCCATGTCCCGAGAAACAACAATAAGGAAGCAGATAGCATGGAAAACATTGGTGCTGGATTGGATTGTGGTTTGGCGATCATTAATGGTCTTAACATTGTCATCAATTGGGTGCCTTAGCCCCCTCTCTAGTAAGCTCATGAAACCCTTGCTCCTCATGACCTCGTTCTTGGGTTGGGTCCTAAATTCTCACCACCCAAACTATACAAATTTTAATTTTTTGTTATGGATTAAAGGCAAGATTTCCTTGGGATATCCTACTCTACATCGATCTTCTCCCTTGTACCCATGGAACACTTGGTGCCCTCACTGGTCGCAGCCCACCTGTCCCTCATGCATGAATTTATTATCACCACCCTCTGCCATGCCTTATAACACACCTCAGGACAACATGCTCGACATTCTGCAAAACCATTTTGCTGAGACTTGGATTCTTCAGGAGCCTTACATAGGTATTTGGGTCAGTAATTTGAGTCTTCTCTGGTTAGATATGGAGGACAAGGGATCGAACCTTTCTTTGTTGCAGTGCCGCCGATGTAGGAAGAATATTCAGGAAAATGCAGGAGGGGTTGGAGTGAAGTGTTACCTGTCATCATTCGACGTGGTACAGGGGCAGGGGAATGGTGGTGCTGGTCAAGCGCATGGTGGTTCGACTCAGAATTTCCTTCGTGGTATCTCCAGGGTTGATGATCCTGTCAATGGAAGAAATTGGGTTCCTTTTGAGTTGGGCTCCGGACAGAGCAATGGTGGTGTTGTGCAACCAACTGCTCATGGACTCCTCAACGAGTCCGGGAATGGAAAGGGATGGACCCCTCTGGAATTGGGCACCAGCCAGAACCTCGGCGGGGCAGTGCTGCACTCTACTCGCAGACTCTCTAGTGAGCCTGGCAACAATAAGAATTGGGCTTCTCAGAACAGGTTGGATACTGGATTTATCAACTTGGAGTCTCCACGTGGGCTGACAACTTGTCTTCATAATTCCTTGCTTACCTGCTGGAGCTTGAAAGTCAGGTTCGAAGGCTCAGGGATGAATATACCGATCATAAAAAATATCTTTCTCACTTAGCCACCTTCATTCAGATCTCAACTTCTGAAATACACAATCTCTACAGCAAAATGAAGGAGTACTTTGATGTGCTTGTTGGAAAAATGGACAATGGCTGTCCTTGCTCAAGGGATATTAGTACTCAGATTAATTCTCTGCACAATAGTCTGAAAGTGGTTGAAGCAAAGTTGGATGGAACAAGGTCTGATTCTAGAATTAATCCCACAGTCTACCATGGCAACAACGAGGAGAACGCTGGAATTGGGAATGGCAACAAGGAGACCGTCGACCATCAATGCTCCGTCTGACTTATTATGGTTTTTCTAGAAGTCTTTTTGTATTGGCTCTCAGAAGCTAGTTATCTGTCTATTTGCTCGATATGTTTTTCTTTTGCTGTCTACTGTTAGGAAAGTTTGTTAGGATCTACTGCTATAATAGAATCAAGTGTGTGTTAGAACTGCAAAGACTAGAATCAGATGAGCTTGATATGACAGCTCTCCAATTTTGGGAATAGTTTCCCAGACTTTATTTTGTAACTCTGCTTCTTTTTTCAAAATAAAAGCTCGTCACTCGTTCTTGTTAAAAATAAATAAAATGGAGACTTTACTTTTAATATAAGATCTTGTAAATGTTTTTCATAATATGTTTTATGGAAGAAGTATATAGGAAAATAAATAAGTACATGTTTTTCTTTTTTAAATGTTTTTCATAATATGTTTTTTTAGGAAGAAGTATGTTGGAAGAGAAATAAGGTACATGTTATGTTTTTTTTGGAGTAGTGTATTTATTTGACGTTTTTGTTTTTGATTTTGAGTAATTTTTATTATTAAATATTGAAACGAATTCATAAGTAAACAAATTATTTTTATTTTTATTTTTTTTTAATATGTATTTTAAAAAGAAAACTAGAATATTTTTTTGTATTAGGTGGCATGACACATCCAATCTCGCTATTGCTCTATCCTTAGGTGCATCACAGGGCCCGAACCATGGTACACGGCAAGATTGGGGGGATTTGAACTAGTGACTTTCTGTTTACAACGAATTACAACTTCTCATCTTTACCACTTATTTATTTATTTAATATTTATTTTTGAATTTTTTAAATAGATAATTAGAATAATTTTTATTATTAAATATTGAAATGAATTAATAAGTTAACAAACTTATTTGTAGATGAGTTTATTTTTATTTTTATTTAATATTTGTTTTTAAAAATTTAATAGATCATTTTAATAAGTCAAAACTTTTTACATCAAAATTTCATAATCAAAATTCTTAAATAAGATATAATTTTGAATAATTCCTATTTAACTTGGAAAAATTAAAAAAATATTAACTTTATATACTCATTTATTCAATATTTTTTTTTGTTGGTAAGTGGTAGTACCCCCTGACTTGCAAGGTTTACCCCCTATTAAAATTACCTGGGATAGCATCCGGCTCGACCTAGTATCCACCGGGTTTCGAACTAACGATCTTCCCGCCCTTTCAGCTTAAGAATGTCTTAACAATCACCCACCACCAACTTTTCTACATCTCACCCATTATTTATTCAATATTAAATTAATCTTTAAAATAATCTTATATAAATAATAATTTAATTTTAAAATTAAAATTTGTGATAACCTAGAAACACATTTTTAATAATTAATAACCTTTCTAGAAGTAATTTCTTTTGTAAAATAATACTTTCACAAATATAACAAAAATAAAAATAATATATTATTCGCTGAAAAAAAATAATTATTTTTATATAATTTAATTTTAAAGTTAGAATATGTGATAACCTAGACAAAACACATTTTTAATAATTAATAATGGTTTTTTTATAAATTAATACTTTCAAATATATAATAAAAAATATGAAATACAAAGACACAAGGAAGAAACACAATTAAAAGATTAAATCTGTCTTTTTGCTGCGTACATCGATTAAGGAGCGGATATGTCTTTTAAATATAAAATCGTAAAATAAAACAGGATTGCAGTAGGCGAACCTATATTTGAACCACCGTTAAATTAGCTCGCAAATTCAAAGATTTGTTTTAAAATTTGAACACAAAATGGGATTACCTGTGCTAGCGTCATTAAAGCTGGGTACATATTTTTGAAGATTTCAAGGTGCGTATTTATTAAAAAGAATCCAGATAGTAAGAATTGCTTACCGAAGAGAACGAAGCGGGTAGAATATTTGCAAACTCGTGTTTGTCGATATGGGCTGAACGTACAACGGTCTTCTAATTTAAGGAAAATATGACAGGATCGGAGAGATCCCAGCTTAAATTAGGGTTTTCCAGAAATGTTGATGCCTAACAATGGCGGCAATATATATGTTTTACATGTGTATTGGGAACGGTGAATGGAAGATCTTGAGCGGGCATTTATATAAAATAATAATGAGAATAGTCTGGCACACGGGATTTGTGGGAAAAAAGGTGAGTGATAGATGGATTTGATGTTGGGTGGTGGAGGAGCCGATGCGGAGCAGGAGGAAGAGGAGGAGAAAGCGTTGTTTAATGGCGGTGCGGTCGTTGTAGGTGGGTAAAAGACGGAGAATTTACACTCCCTGCCTCAAATAAAATTGGCGGTGGAGGAGGTGGAGCAGTTGTGATTTCATGGAGAAATACAATTTCAATACTGGCGATTTAGATATAGATGGTGTTGGGTTGTTTGTAAGGGGAGGGGAGGGGAGCATAGCATAGCAGATTACTGTGTATATGATTCTCCTCCCCAGCATGGTAGATCATTTCATTTCCCTGGAGGCTGTAAATTGATAGAAGCTGCTGGTGTCTCTGTGCAAGCAAAGCTACTAGTGCATGGTAATTTTTATTACTTTGATGGTTTACTGTTTTTGATGTCATGTCAAGGCTAGGTTGGTCCATTAAAGGCTCCTTTCTTACAAATCAAATCAGTATCAAGGTTCAGAATCTCAGATTTAATGAATTTTAATCTTTGGGTTCTTAAGATTTGGTTTTGTGATTAATTGTTTTAGTTGTGGAATGGTGGATAGGCTGTTTTGTTTTGTTTTTGGTTGCATGAGAATAAGTAGGTATCACGTGAGGGCAATTTGTAATTTTCTGATTGAAGCTAAGGACCGGATTCTACATTGGTATACGGAATTTATACCCCCTTGTGTTGTGGTTTCATGACATGGGTCCCCACAGAACCCCACGAGGCCTGTCTGATCTGATCTGATGAGATGAGATGATAGATGACGATGATTATTCCCACCAATAGTAGTTGAGTGAGTTCAATTTCAATTTCTCAAGATGAGGATGATAGCTCAGATGATTACAATGTGTAGTTTGAGTTTAAGTTTTAGGCGTTTTGAGACTAAATCTCAGCGGGTTTTTTTTGAGTATTATGAGTTGTCGATAATGCTCAAGTCTCAGTCGGTATTGAATTGGAGTAGGTGACCCATTTGGGTATTAGTACCGTATGCGTTTGAGATTATTGAAACGCTCTAGTGCACAGTATATTAGGGCAATAGTAATACTTGACCTCAGATTAAAGCAATTTGGGGATGATTTAGAAGTGCTAGAGGAGTGAGTTTGGCACTAGATCTGAAAGGTGTTTGCCATGATGATATGCAATTGTGGATTCCCAACAACCGAATCGTTTTTTAGTTATGAGAAAGTAATTTTCTGCTGTTGCAGAGCTCAGATCTGTTTCTTCTGCAGTACTGCTGGTTTGAAGCCGTCATAGAGATCTGCACTGAACATCAGCGCCCAGGCACTGGACTGAGTCGGTTTTTCTTTCTGAAAAATGTTGTGTGTCTAGATAGGATAGTACAGAGAGTTGAAAAATCCTTGGCACATATATATAGAATTCTTCCGTTGTTATGATTCAAAGCTGTCAGACTGACAGTGGTGCTGTGAAACTCGTGCTCTAGTTATAGGAATGCCAGTGATTCTCTCGAGGTAAAAAAAACAATTGAAAGGCTATGGGGATTCTAAATTAGTCGGTATATTTCATTGGCCTAAGATTCGGCCTTATTTTTTCAAAATATTATGTATTATCGAGGCTGTGATGTAGATCTGGTATGGGTGAATCAATCATTTTGTTTTGTATCATGGTGTTTTGCAGGTCAGATTGACAATAAAATGGACGTGTTTGATGCTACACGGATTGTTTTCGGGCGGATTCAGAGCTTAGAGCCGGAAAATGTGTCCAAGATCATGGGGTATTTGCTTTTGCAAGACAATGGAGATCAGGAAATCATTCGGCTAGCGTGTAGCTCGGACGCCCTATTCCAGTCCTTAATATCAAAGGCAAAGAAGGAACTTGGCCTCATTATACCGACTGCCTATAATTCGCATCTACCTCTTCATATCTCACAGGTTAACAACAATTTCTCATCCAGGCCGGCGTTTCCTTCTCCAGGTTTGGTGTCTATAAATCGCCCAACAGTTTACTGGGGGGGATCGTCTCATCTTCAGCAACAGCAAGAAAAGCCCTTATCATTTTCGTTACCCACATTATCGTTGCAGCCTCATGACCAGTTGCGCATGGAAGATCACAACAATGTCTATATCAATTATAGGCCCAATTCCTTACCACTTCACATGTCCTCCAGTGAGAAACTGCAGCAGGCACCTCCAGCTACAATATCTTATGAAAAGCTCCCAAATTACAGCCACGAACAGCTTACTCTCAGAGATGATTATCAGCTCAGAGATCAGCTTTCTTTCTTCAACGATTCATTGAATCCTCACAACATGTACCCTGCTATCGATTATATATTCCCAGATCAGATGGTCGGTTATGTGAACGGTAACAAATTGGGTATGGATCATTTTAACTCCATAGCTTCTGTTAACGGTGACAATCTCAATCTAGCTCCATCCACCATTGCTCCGGATGTTTCCGAGTCCTCTCCAGCACCATCTTGGAAGCCTTGCATGTATTTTGCTCGTGGTTACTGCAAGCATGGCAGTAATTGCAGGTTTCTGCATGGATACGCGAGGCAAGAGAATACACTGCCTCTATCATTGAGTGGTAGCCCTACTGGATCCCGCAACTCTGACGAAGCTTTTCAAGGTGGGTCATTGGAGAGATTGGAGTCCGAGTTACAGGAGCTTCTGAGAGGCAAGAGAGCGCCTGTTTCTATTGCTTCACTGCCTCAACTCTACTATGAAAAGTATGGCAAGACACTTCAGGCCGAAGGGTATTTGACTGAGAGCCAAAGACATGGTAAAGCTGGTTACAGTCTCACCAAACTATTAGCACGCTTGAAGAACACTGTCACCCTCATTGATAGGTATTTGCTTACCATAAATCCTGCCCATCATTTCAGTCTTTTAAAATTTCAATTTAAGCCCATGAGAGTGGTGTAGCAGCTGTGATCATGCTTGCATGAGGCCAGGTGTAAGTTTTGGTCACATAGATAAACTCAGGCCAAGTACAAGTTTTGGGTGACTTTGAAGACATAAATACACTCTTCAAAGAACCACAAACTCAACAAAACTCAGCAACATAAATTTTATCATCAGAACTATTTCTTTAAAAAAAACAATCTATATCTTACCATTCTTCATAGCTTTTGCAGGCCTCATGGTCAGCACGCGCTGGTTTTAGCAGAGGATGCACACAAGTTTATGGCATACAAAAGTGGAGTAGATGACTTAGGTGGAGTGAACTCGGGTTCTCGGCAAATATACTTGACATTCCCCGCTGAAAGTACTTTCACTGAGGAGGATGTTTCTAATTACTTCAGGTATGGTTTTACAATACTAGTAGATAGCACATGTTTCCATACGAAATCTCTTATAATCAAAATTGAAGAGCCATTGTGTTTTTTGGATTATCCTCAGGGCTTACGGTCCTGTGCACGACGTGAGGATACCTTACCAACAGAAGCGCATGTTTGGATTTGTAACCTTCACATATCCAGAAACTGTGAAGATAGTTTTGGCAAAAGGAAATCCTCACTATGTTTGTGGTGCGCGTGTACTTGTTAAACCATACCGTGAGAAAGGCAAGCTTGGAGATAGGTAATAGCATTGCATGATTGGTTGATTTTATTTGATTGTTTTCTAACTGGATTTTATAGTGCATTAATACTGAGACAAATTTCTTGCCGAACTTCTGTGGAAATAGAAAGAATCCTGACAGAGGCGAGCAGTACTCAAAATATGCGCCTTTCAATAGTTTTGATGCTCAGGACTACGATCATATGCACCTGGGTTCGTATGTTTGTGTATAAAGCCAACTTCCATTGCATTTATAAGTTGTATGGATTCTGATAATAATTGACGAAATGCTTTTTTTATAAACAAGGATTCGATGATGGGAAAACTTATAATATATGGAGAAATTTTTGCTGGGCTTAGGATTTGAGTAAGGGCTAAATTGGGTGTTGGGCTGATGATCCAACAACTTTGATTGTGTTTGCAGCTCCCAGTGTCATGGATAATTCTGACGCTATCAGAAGACACATCGAGGAGCAAGATCAAGCAATTGAATTCGAAAGAAAACGGCTTGCTGAGTTACACTTAGCAGATCGACAAAGGGTGCATCTTGCAGCTGAGAGCCACATTTCATTTGCTGTATCAACGCCTCTTGTTTCTCATCCTCTCGAGAACAGATTTACTAATGGATTCGCACAATCTGAAGAAGAATCCAAGGCATCAGAAGGTAGCTAGGATACCCACTTAATCAAGGCATGTTTTCTAGCGACTGCCATTTCGTTTTTAAGTTTCATTCATCCTGTTGTGCAGATCTCAACAATTTTCCTTCTACCGATCATTTTGGGTATCTGCTTGAGGTATTGGAGAATAATGAAGATGAGCCCAAGCACGAGGACAATGATGACCAGGAAAGGTAGAGACCATGTGATCTACAGACTGTAGTTTTGTGAAATAAAGAACATGATGACAAAGATTTTACGCAGAAAATAGGCTTACCCTCATGAGTTCCTAGATGTAGTTGAATAGAAGCTACATTTTTTTATGATTATTCTAGGAAGGAAATGATCTCTGAATTTCTTTCCTTGCAGCAGCTATGGACATAACCTTCCAGAGAGCCCATTTTCAAATCTTAATGGGACTAAAACGTTATCATATACTTCAGAGAAAACAATGGGGAACATGCCCATTATTCCCAGAGCTTTAACACAAGAATTATCAGCATCTGTTATCGATAAGGAACTTACTTGCTCCATGTGCCTGGGTACTTGGAATATTCATTTCTTTACATTGCTATTTCAAGGATTTATCTGTAGTCCAAAGGAAGACAACAAAAACTGAAACTTTTGCTGGCAAATCTATATGCAGATGCCGTTGTGGAGCCGAAGCAGTTAGAGTGTAGCCACTTATTTTGTTTGAAGTGTGTGCCAAAGGTCAGATAATCTAAGCATTCATTTACTTTATTAATTCTTTCTCTCTGGGAAATAATATATACAATTGATTCAGGTTGCTGTTTCTGTGAATTCGGTTGGCGCAGGTGATTAAACTATCCAATATTGAAGAGTGCCCTATCTGTGTGCAACACAAGGGCAACAAGTTCTTTAAACTTTCGGAGAGGAGAGCACAACAATATGAATATTACATGGAGAAGAGAGCCAGTCCCACACCAAATGTGTGGTAGTTATACATATATACATCATGATACTCAACTTGGTCCATTTCTCAGATGGCACCGGGCTTAAAATATAAAACAATTTGAAAATGGTGCAAATTCAATCCCTTGCACCTATATGAAGATACAGATAATGTACTACACAGTGCCCCGGGATGCATCAAGGTCATGCCCTGGGGCCTGATTTATATTTTGTTTTTTCCAACCGAGATCCGCATACCCACTGAATAGGGATTTTCAAACTGAGCAGGCAGCCAGGAAATTTGTCTACATATATAACTATAGAAAATTCAGAAGATACAAAAAGAAGTATAGTTTACAGGAAAGTGTTTCGTATTTTAACCTAAGGAAATAATTATTGTCTAGTCTAGTGAACTACTGCTAGCTGCTACTAGTATTACTTACAGTCAGCAAACAACTAGCCGTGATCAAGTTGTAATCCTTCAGTATTGAAATATGTGTATAGAAAACAAAAAGCATAGAAGAATTATCGGCGAGCTCCCTTTAATGGTGGCTCAAACTATCATTTGTTAAAAAAGTCTTGCATCGTACAATGAATGACGAGATCATTTTTCACACTTTGTGTGTCCATCTTTCATATATTTGGTGCTGATGGTGATTTTTGTATGGATTTTTATATTTGGTGGTATATTATTGTTTGATGGGACTTTGTGGGACATATAATATTAGAAATTAGATTCTCCAGTACACAGACCAATTAACACACGTACAGTCATCACATGCTGGGCTGACCTGCAGGAGGCCCGCACAGGCAAGAAAAAGACATTGTTCTGCACGGCTGTCTTGTTAAACTTTCCGTTGGGCTGTACAATTGGGTTTGCTGCAGAAACTGAATGGCGTAGTGCTTACAAGTATTGTCATGATATTTATCAGCGAGCAAGTATGTGGTGGAGTAGGCTAGTTGAGTCCAGACTCTGTCCTGTAGAGGCAAGGAGAGGAGGGCCTTTCTCTGTCTTTCATAAAACCCTACAACTAATATTGCACGTTCCTCACCGTTGTTACATGGTTAAAATGGACTGTAATCCACTCTTTGCCACTTAAGGGACAGAATGAATCTCAACATCTCTTCTGACCCACCTTCCACAAAGCATTCCTACCTTGATGATACCGCACACTGGCACTTCTGGTATAGTGGCCAACTTTGTCCTTGATGACAGACAGGCCCACTCTGGACAGGCATCTTAATGGGGGACCAAGGAGGCCGATGGAGAAAGAGATGCTTGGAAAATGGTTAATTAAAGGCGCGAGCACTTTGTATTCATTACTGTCCTGTCAATCAGGGAGGGAGGCGCTGGCAAAGTTTTTTCCACTCAGAAAACTATGCAACAAAATGCACCTTTCTGGCACATAACTTTACCTTCATAATTCATTTCATTAGGATTTTTTTGACACCACAAATTTGTTCAGACTTAAAAAACCAATGCAGTTGAGATATGTGAGCAGGGAATGCTTCCAGTGTGGAATCAGTGGTTTAGGAAAGTGGCCGGAAAGAGGTGCAATTGGTTACCTTTTTTTAATCCGACTCTTTTTGAACAGTCTCTCAGTAATTAGAGTTGGGCATTGAAGAGTAGTGTGCACTTATCCTGTCATGGTGAGAAGTGCACTTCCTTTTTCCTGAATCTATGGGTTTTGGATTTTTTGAGGTTAGAGATAGTGTGTACACATGGAAAGTTCAAAAATGGCTATTTATGGTTATTTTTTAAGTTGGAGTGCTTTTACAATTTAATTTAATATTGTATTACATGGTTAGCTTTTACAATTTAATTAATATTGTATTACATAGTTAATCATTTAGTTCATGTTTTATTTTTTTAAAATATATTTATAAATTTTGAAGCATATTTATATTTATAATTAGCCGATCTACTTAATTCGTATTAGATGAATATTGATAAGTTGTAAGTTAAGTGTCACTAATAAGTTATCTTATTCTCGAGTTCTTTTAGTTAAACTGGTTGTCTGTAACTAACTGCAATCTAAGAAAAGCATAGATGCAAGTCCACCCAAAATTCTAAACTAGCGCAGTCACAAGTAAAGTGGCTGGTGAACACCGATAGGTGTAGCTAACCACTTAGTTTTGTGGAGATGACTGGTTGTTAAACAAAAACTAAACATTAAACTAATTAATACAAACATTAAACTATCATACTGCTTAATGAAACTTATTTAAATGTTAATCAAGATGCATTTGAGCATAACAAGATAGGATGACCATGAAATGAATCCACACTGTACATTTGTTACACTCAGGCTAATCTTGTTGGTCCACTCAAGAAAGTCCAAAATCTTAGATGATAACTAAATACCTATCAGTATAAATATAAACATCTATCGATATAATCATACCTACCCACTGGAGAATTTGAACCTTACAAAACAAACACCTATAAACATAATAAAACATTTTGTGATTAATAAAAATTAGAACACCAATCACTTTAACTAATCCCCACTTACCTAAAACACGTGACTAAAAAATTGATATATAAAAATAAAATTATTTAGTTTATATTTTTATTCAGTATTTTTTGTTTTACTTTTCTTTCATTTTCACCTAATTAAAATTAAATACTAAAAAATATTTATTTTTAATTAATTATAATATAAACATAAATACTTGATATTAAAAAAACTTAAACTTAATAATACAGTGAACTACAGAACTCTAGGATTTCCCTACCAGTGAAATGGAATGTAAGTGAATATATATCACATCCGAGGATAAAGTCACATCATTTCTTACCAGTGAAATGGATTATAATAATGAATATATATCACATCCCGGAATAAAGCCACATCTATACAAAGATTAAACCTGAAATCTGAAATGAAGTGTGGAAATGAATATACATCACATCCACATATTAAACCTGAAATGCAGTGTAGAGTGAATATATATCATCTAAGATAAAGCCACATCTACAAAGATTAAACCTTAAACTTAATCAGCTCAAAAGGAAATAGTGCAGTGGCTAGAGAATACGAGTGTATATATATCAACTGAAAAAATGGTCTCCATATATATCACATCTCAATCTATATATCACATCTCAATTTAAAGTAATATTTATAATTTTTTTTTTGGGTATGTCTCAGTTTTAATGTTGAAGAGGACATAATCAATGGAAATAGAAAAACAACATAGTAATACAAGGTGTTGAAGGATTGCAAGTCCCTGTAGAGAATCGAACCTGAACTTTCACTATAACGTCTATTACAAATTTTACATTGTTATAGAATAATTACAAAGTTAAGGATGGTAAGTCTTACATTGTTATAGAATAATTACAAAGTTAAGGATGGTAAGTCCCTGCAGAGAATCGAACCTGAACTTCCAATTTATTACAAATTTTACATTGTTATATAATAATTACAAAATTAAATATTTTGAGTATGTCACATCCAAAGAGAAAGCCACACTTACAAAATTCAGATGCGACATTTTCCTATTATTGGCAGGTTCACAGGAAGCAGTGAAATTTTTTAAAATGGCCCACTTCCTTGCAAGTTGAGGTGGGACAGCAACAATCACACGGAAAGCCTTGGTTGAAAGTTTCCAGCCAAGCATACAGTCACCTTTGATTCGATGTGCCTTCCCAAATGATGTGAACAGCTATTTTTACTGTTTGAAAAGCGAAAGTAGGCGAACAAAATCTGATTATTCAAAATTGTTAAATGCTTTTATGTACATATTTTGATGGTCTCAATAGATCCATTCTTAAGAAAATCTTAATGCCAGGCTACATTTTTTTTGTCCACTGGATGTGCAAATTGTAATCATATGAACCAAGCCATGCAGCCATACTGTTTGAATAACAGGACATCCAAATTAAATCCATATGGTCCACCAGTAACTGTAGAGAAAATGTGAGCCATTAAATAAAATTATAAAACTCACAGTTGTTTAGTCTAACACGGCACTTTCAGCAGAATGCCAAAGTTTCAATTTTCTATCTTTATCAGTCCAGTTTTACAGATAAAGGACTCCTTAGCACAACTGTATTTTTAAATGGCCATCAGAGTCATGGGGGATTCTTCACTGTTGCTGCTGATATGGACAGGGCGCAATTTGTATCTTGTCTCTTGTAAAATTCTTGTCACTTGATTGTTGAATAGTGAACACGTTATTAACATTGAACAACAATGGAGGCCAGAGCGATTTTTTCTCCCATGAAGTTGACAGTTAACACATATTTAGACACCATTGTTTTACACATTTAGAAATCACTGACTGATTGCACTCAAATTGACAAGCTGTTTCTATATTTAAACATTAATAATTTGCACATGAAATAATTGTATCATCTATACCTGCAGCAAGAGACACTGTAGAAATATACTTGACGTTATTCCTGATTTACAGGCAAGAGAGGATCAGTAGAAGTGATTGGGATAATTTACAGTAATTTCTATGAAAAAACTGGGTCTTTCTGGAGAGTCCCAACAATTTCATCCACTCTAGCAGTGGAATCCACAGTTTATTAGAGTAAGTGTATAAAAACACCATTTCGCAAAGTGCCGCTTTCCTCCAAATCCACGTTAGGCGATCCATCTCGCCCATGTGCAAACATGATGGTACCATTTTTTTATTCTGACTCTTAATTTTTAAAGAATACTTTTAGAACATACAGTTATCCATAACTGGTGAAATGGCAAAAGTTTGGATATATATAGAAACCCTGCCCTACAAATCAGGGAGGCATGAGGATTTTCTCACTCGGATTTATATGATCTTCCAGAAGATTCTTGTGCAACAGTGAATGCTTTTGGATGTACTAGTTGTTGAATTATGTACTAGTTGTTGAATTTCATTGATACCTAAATCATACAGAGTTTACCTCAGATTTAATATTTTACATTCAATATGTTTAAAATTAATAATGGAAGTAAAATTTTGTGTTTCGAAATAAGGACTCCGCCATAACATGGAAGTCAATAACACGGAAGGGTTGAAAATTTGGCAACGAAGCACAGTAAAAACAATGGGGAAGTAAAAAAAATTAGAAAAAGAGGAGGAAAATCTTGGTATAAACTAGCTTGGTAAAGATAGAGAGGATTATCAGAATTCTTGCATCAAGGTTTGATTAAACTAATTCAAAACACTCCCATTGATTGTATTAGTGGGTGGGCTCTGTTGGAAGGTTTATTTTAGACAATGATTTATGTTTTTGGAAGTTATGGAATGGGTTAGGCACTTTGATAACTGATAACTATGTTACCAAAGACAAAGACAGGAAACATAATGATAAATGGAGTTTGCATACAAAGACATGAAAATGAATGAGAGATGGAGCTTGCATATAATAAATTAGGAGAGAAAAAACACCACATCTTGAAGATTATCATTCTATATAATTATATATTTTATTTTTAACTTTATCTATTAACTATATCTATACGTTTACCATATAGAAACAATGGATATTTATTTCATCATCTAAGCTTAAGAGCTAACATATATTAGAAATAGGTTAGAAGGATAATCCTAAATTATAGATAATACAATTTGAACATTTAAAATCTTATAATCTAAAGAAGGAAGGAAAAGGAATTTTATACTTGTAAAAGTTAGTTAAAGATACCATAAGATTGTTGCTATATGATTAGCACATTTGCAAGGGGATTACAATGATGTAGTATTTGCAGTAGGAGGAGTGGAGGGAGAGGTGGTGTACCTGTATAGATGGCCCCAATTTCATTTTCGAAAAAAAGAAAAGCTAGGTTTACTTCAAGCAAGAATCGCAAGTGATGCATATTTGATTGTTGGATTGAAGAGAGGAGCATTCCATTTGATTGTTGGATTGAAGAGAGGAGCAGTCCATTTGATTGTTGGATTGAAGAGAGACAATCAATTTGATTTTGGGGATAATAGAAGAGAGGAGTGGATTGAAGAGATAGTCGATTTGACTCCGAGGTTAACATAAAAGAGGCAATCGATTTGATTAGAGACATTCAATTCAAGAGAGTAGTCGATTTGATTCCGGGGTTAACAAAAGAGAAGTTGATTTGGTTGTTGGATTGAAGAGAGGTGATCCTAGAATGAGTACCGCTGCAATGGCCCCAGGATGGAGGAATAGAGACCATGCCTCTAACTACCTTTGCAATAAAAATAAAATTAAACTTGCAATAAAAATAAATCATAAGATCTCATCCCTTGATTATTGGTGGCGACGAAGAATATTTGAAGCTCTTTAATATTATCCATTAAAAATTAAAACAAATTCAAAATTATGGAACCCACCCCTATGTTGAAATAAATACGTCTATCGGCGTAATTAATCATCCTATTTTATTCTAAGAGTTCCAAATCTTATATAAATTTGAGCTTGTTACGATTGGTAATCTTCTAGGGTTTATAAAGTAAAGAGGATGTGGCTTTTGCAATAAGAGTTTGTAAAGTAATGAGTTCCACAATTACATAGTCCACCTTCATTATGTTAGGGTCCTACCTTAACCCCTTTACTTTAGACTACATAGGAGTTAGTCAAATAATGTACGTGGTCATTTCCTTTGAATAACGACAAGTAGTTAGTAATGGATAATTAATGTAAAAAGGGTCTATGTGTTAATTAAGGCCCACTAAATAGTAAGGGTTTATGGTCACTTAGTAGTTAGGGTTTTGTCTATTGAAAGCCTATTTAAGGAGGTCGGAGGCTACGTATTGTTTTATCAAGAATTGTTTGATTGGAGCTCTCTTTATACTTTTTGGTATCTCATATCATTTATCTTTGTTTATATTCCGAACAATTCTAAGTTTGAAGAACATCACAAGTGGTATCATAGCACTTCCCTTAGCCATGACGCCTCCATAATTTTTGCATATTTTTTTTAAAGCTAGAGACATATTCTAGCATCTTTAAATAACACAGAGATTCGTCGTTCAACAAGTAAATCTATAGTTGGGGAAGCATACACATAGAGATTACAATTGGTACCACGTCACATTTGTTGGACATCGCTGTAACCTATATTGGTACCTCTTCGAGTAATACCACATTAAACAACAATTGATATGGAGTTTCACTTCCACGTACCCTTGGGTATATCGAAAGTCCCCTAGGAAACCTGAAACCAACTGTAGATAAATTGATCACCCGACTTGTTGCTATAATGGCACTTAGCACAACACTCAAGAATATTACTCTCTCATACTTGGGTAGTCAACTTGTACGGATAAGGGCACGATTGAGCCTCCTTAGTTAGTGCCTTGAGAGATTGGGCCAAGTACTGTTGTTGGACCCTGCAAATATTTATGAGAATTATAGCACCTGACAATCCCTTGTCCTTAGGACCCTAGAAACCCTTATCCCTATCATCGACTTGTGAAATTTCTACATCTTTGCATCCAAAAGGAATTTGGACATTCCGTCAATACAATTTAACCTTATTCTCCATGACCAACTAACAAAATTCTTACATCTTTGCATCCAAAAGGAAATTGGAAATTTTCCAGTGTAGTAATATAACATCCTCATTAGAGACCTATCTCAAAAAAATTCTTGTACCATGCTGATCGTTTTGGTATACATCTCTAACAACCATTTTTGGCTGGCCCAACTAATAACTAATTTGGTGATACATCTCAAAAGACTCCTCTTTAGCCCTTGGTCATTTTGAGATAAGTTGGTGTTACTCCTATTCCTATAATAAGTGGTCCCATGGTACGCACCCATAACCAAAAAAACATACAGGACTTGACCAAGTATATACCTATTGTGCAGTAAAACTACCTATGATAGGGAATTCAAGAGATCATAAACGTACATATAATTGGGTTACAGAGATAGGATAGCAAACAGGTGCAACATGCAATACTTTTTCAATGGAAAAGAACTAAGATATAAATTCAAAATGAATACCTGAATAACCGACGTTCTATCCAAGCTTTCAAACTTTAGTCTCCTGCTCTACTGCTCCAGATGGATTACCTGTAATAAAACATATACCCTTCTCAAATATTTTGACCAAAAAGAAATGAATGCTTAATAAGAAACTCATATATTAGGATATGAAATATTCAAAGACATAAATTCATACAATGGCCAAATATTTACGGGAAGGAAAATCTCTGTATTATTAGCACTAAAGGCAATCAACTAAACTTGTTTTGTAATTGACACCGTTGAAACCAGACCCTTGGTTCCTACTCTACTTTCAGTGGAATTTTCTCCATCATTTATTTATCAAAATTGGTTATCCCCTTCTCAAGGCATTCTCCCTGTATTTATAGCAAGGCTGAGAGGATAAACTCGAAAGGGAATTGGTTAGGGAGGTTGTGGTAGTTAGAATAACTACCATAAGTAATCTCTAATCATCTTGTAATATTTTTTTCTCGTGATTTAAAGATACCCGTGAGTGTGTCTCTTGACAACTAGTGAGTGAGTCGCTAGTATAGTGTCCAACAACATGCGGATGTAGCTTTTTAGGTGTTACTTGTGGGTTGTCAACGTAGACTGTCGCAGTTAACCCGTGAGTTTGTTGATATGAAAGCCACGGTTATATCTCAAAGTATGTCACAAAAAATGGTTATTTTTAAGGAGAATATTGCAAAGTCTGGGCCAAACCATCTATGATCAAATAGGCTCTTCCATCCATAAGGTCCTTTTGTGTGACCGACAATGTAATGTGGTCACGAACGAAGAAGTGCCATTTTGACTGATAACACTACCTACAAACACTAATGATTTGGTCTCATTCGTTACACAACTACAACAAGTAGTTAACCATTTCACCATTGATATGGTTAACCAACAACAAGTGATCAATGCTATCGCTCAACACATGGGGCTAACACCTAAAATGAAATGATACAACCAATGAAGAAAAGGTCAATGAAGAACATGGATCTCACACTCTCTTTCCAGAAACCCGACCTCTATCCTTTTAGGATAAAAATTCATGGCACGGATTCTTGAAGGTTGACATGCACAAATTTGATGGCTCAGATCGCTCAGGTTGGGTTACCCAAATGTAATAGTATTTTACTCTCCATGGCATTAAGGATAATCTCCAAAAGTTAGAAATTGTGGTTTTATATCTAAACTTAGAATGTTGGCAATGGTACCAGAAATCTTACATTGTTATGTCCCTTGGAGCCAATTTGTGAAGATCCTCCAGGATGAATTTGATTGTGACAGTCACTACTTAGGCATGTTGACCAAATTATGCCATAATGGCATAATTCTGAACTATATTATTATAGCATTCAAGCAATTGGCAATCCACACAGATGGCCTCTCTGATTATTTTTTCAGAAATGCTTCATCAATGGCCTCAAGGAGGCAATTCAAGCACATGCCAATATGCCGTGGCTCTCAACTTGGTTAGAAGTTTGTGATCAAGCTCGAGAAGATAAAATGGTGATCAATGTTCAACCCAAAAAACCTTCCTTTCCAACTCACACTCCCATGGATTCTACTTTCAGTACTTCTAATGTGCCACCATCAAGAATCCAAAAGTTATCTCCTATTGCAATGGATGAAGGTCAACTCTTTGAAATTTGCTATACTATAATGAAAAAGATTTATGAGACCATAAATTCAAAGAACATAAATTATTCCAAATAGATGTCTCCCCACATGAGCAACTAGAAGATATCACCATGGATTTCACCCAAGAAAATGCCTTGGAATATTTCCCCTACGAACAGGTGAAACCTCCCTTGGATTGAGACTCCTTCAATCCAAGACAGAAAGAAAACAAGTGGACACTAACATCTCCCTATACTTAACTCATACGCAAACAATCGAAGCAAAAGATGAGGAAGAAGTACATGGACTACCTCTCTTTCAGATGGTTTCTCTCTCTACTCCTAGTTGATCGAGCTCCTAGTCTTGAAGTCTGAGGTTAAGATGCAAATCAAAGCCTGCACAAAACAAAGAGAAAATTCTTTCCAATGCAACAAGTGTATTAAGCACAATCTAACCATCAATTGATAGACATATTCATGAATCCAACATAAAAGACATGAATTGAGAAGTATAGGCCAAGTTTGTATTAAAACATGGAAATAAAAATAAGAAGCACTTACAACCATAAGTTTGATCTTGCAGCAACACCTCCAAGCTCTCCTTCTAGCCTGCAGAGTGTTACAAATTCATAAGTATGATGCCTTCAAGTTCTCTATGTCTTTTCACCCAAGAATGGCCCTCATTATATAGGGTTTGGAGGCATAAAAACTATGGAGAAATGATTGGATCAAAGGAGGATTTGTTGGACCAAGTAAGATTGATCTTACTTGGGATAAAAGGGTAGAGGTGACTCAAATCCATGATCTAACCAACCAAATCTCCACAAATCTAGATCCTACATCCAAGGTTGAATAGTTGAACCAATATTATCGCTCCCCCAACACTACCCATAGAGAGATAAAGTGGGTCTTCATCGCTCCTCTATAACAGGGAAGGGGGAGATAATAGGGTTTCATCTCTCCCTATATAAGGCAAGGGGGGTGACAATGCTAAAAAAGGGGCACAAATCAAGGTTTACTAGAGTATATATTTTCCGTAATTAGTCCATGCAGCTCGGAAAAGGGTTAAACTTACAATGGATAAATGTTCTTTCAAATCCTTTAACGAGTGTGAAAGAAAAAAATCTCGCTTGGCAATCTTTTCATGTTTAGGGAGTCAGAAAAGAGCTTAAAGGAGACTCCAAAGAGTTCATTTTTCGTATTTAGTCTCACGAGGCCGAAAAAGGGATAAACTATCACTTGAAGGACGACTTTGTCATGGTTGATAACTGAGTACGACAAAGACAAAGTAAACTCGGCGCAATTCCTTTTCCATAAATAGTCTACCACGGCCAGATAAAGAGATAAACCTCATTAGAGGAAATTTGAGGTCTAAAATGGGCCTCCTAAGGAAAATAATAAAATAATAGTCAAAATAATGAAATAATATTTAAAATAATAAAATAATATTTATGAATATTGGAGGAAGAAAGAAAATGACTACTTTTTTTGGTTCATATTTTCAACATATCTCCCTGTGTTTTAACTCAAATTTCGAGCGGGAGCACTCGTTGGATACATAATTAAATTATGCATCCAACGAGTACCCACACTGCATACTTTTGATGGACCCTGCTTTCCCAAAAACAAGAAATACTTGAAAAAACATGATGATGATGTCATCATCACGTTTTTTCGGGTATTTCTTGTTTTTGGGGGCAACGGGGTCCATCAAAAGTATGTAGTGTGGGTACTCGTTGGATGCGGAATTTAATTCAATTATGCATACAACGAGTGCTCCCGCTCGAAATTTGAGTAAAAACATAGGGAGATATGTTGAAAACACGAACCAAAAAAAATAGATTTTTTTTTGACAAATATCTCAAGTCAACCATGGTTGACTCATTTTATTGAAATTCTATTGGTTCTTGAATTCCAACTCATCAAGCAATTATGTTTGTCTTTTTTTCTTAGATGATGGCTTGTTTTCTTATAAGGCCCATTTTAGACCTCGAATTTCCTCTAATGATACTCGTTAGAAACCTTTCTCATGTTTGATAACCGAGCACGACAAATATTAATGCTAAGTTCGATGGAATATTTTTCATGTTTTAACCAAAGCATGAAAAAGTAAAAGGTAAGCTCAACAACTCTTATTGTTTTTAATGAGCTCAAAGATAGGTGGAAAGAATGCTCAGTAACTTATTCTCATGTATTTACGAGCACGATAAAGAACAAAGACTAAGGTCATCTAGAGAGAATGAGTGGCATGAAACTAAGTTCCTATGCCCAGAACCAATCCTAAGCAATAACTGCAAATAGGCATGTGAGCGGAATCACTCATAGCAGCATGTCTCTCCAGAGGGTAACTCCGAAACGGTAGCAATGTGATGCAAACGATTAATGTCAAGTGTAACTGCGACGATAATAAGTAGGAGAAATGGAAAATAGTAGCGATGCAGTGATTAAAAACAAAGAATAAGTAGCAATAAGCAAGTGCGACCATTAAGCAGACAATAAAATGTCTTCTTCATTTTTTAATGAGTTTAAAACAAAGAATGAACTATGCTCGAGGTGTTTTCTTCATTTTTTAACGAGCTTGAATTAGAGAATGAACTATGCTCATAATGATACTCATTGGTGGGTTTATTTCCAATGTGATATCCATAGATTGGTACTTTGAGTGATACCCATTGGTGTTTTTTTTCCAATCATGATGTCTAGAGGTTGGAGACATTCCCCCAAAGCTTCGTTTTGTCCATCGATTCTTTTTTCTGCACCTGATTAGACTCTTGGATACTAATAGGAATAGGTTCACCAAAGAGGAAGGAAGAAAGATGATCAAGTGACACAAGCGGAGGAAATGAAGGTCTAGGTACTAGATTTATCGAAAGAATTGACTCAATTGGAGGGGGGTTTGTTTCATTTTTTAACGAGCTTGACACAGAGAATGAACTATGATCATGATTATCCATTTCATTTTTAACGATCTTGATACAGAAAGTGAACTATGCTCATGGTTATTGGCCATGCCTTCCAAGAGGTCTTCATCGGATGGAAGAATAATGCTATGGAAAGGATGCACATCATTGAGCGATTCAAGTTCAGATGGACTAGGTACTACCCAAGGGTTAAATGATTCAGGGGATTCTTGCACCATAGTCAAAATATGTTTACCGTGGAAACCTGCCATGGGGGATTAGGGTCAGACAAGGGAAAAAATCCCACGAGTGAGGAATAATTAAGGATACCCGACCCCACACTCTCATAGTTGAGTTTAGAATGTCCCAAGAAAGGGACATTATTGGCAGTGTGGTTACAAATATCGAGTGTGCAGTAATCAATTTGGTCGATGGTAACAATTTTCCCTTGGTGAGGGCATTGCATGAGGTGGAGGAATGAAGATGCAATAGTGGTCATCGCATAAAACCAACTACGACCAAGCAATAAATCATAATTGAGGGGTGCATTGACTTCTTCTGCATCAATAGAAATGATTTTTCCACCCAATTCCATGGCTAAAGATTGCAAAAGTCCATAAGGTTTGAAATCACGTCCGTCAAATGCCTTAAGGGCAGTGGGAGGTTGGTTAAGGTCAGGAGAGCCAATGGCCCTCCAGAAGGATAAGGACATGACACAAGTTGAGGCGCCTTCGTCTAAAATAGTACAATAGATATTCCTCCCATGAACAATGGTGTTAATTTGGAACGCAAGGTGGTGGGAGAGCCTCATTTTGAAATATTCTCGATTGAACATAATAATGTTATATGTCTCTAATTTTTCTAGGACATTTTCTAACAGTTCTGTAGAAATTCGAGCGTCAACATAGCACAAGGTATCTAGGACAAATATTCAACAATATTGTAGTTTTGGGAAGCAAGGGCACTTGGATTAAAAGTTTATTTTTGAAAGTGTGCTCTTAGGTGAGTGCAACATTGAGTCGGAAATAGGATTCTCTATTTGAAGAGGGCCGAGAGGTGGAGTATTTATCAATAGTTCCTCCATTAGAAGTATTTTTTGGAACAATTTCATATGTATGGGACCTGGTTTTCAGACCAACTATCTCATTACACATAAGTACATGGGAAATCGTGGAAGAATCCCCTTGAAGAGAATGACCTGCGTTGCCTCCGTGCAGAGGAGCAAGATTGTGGGTAACCATTCGTTGTTGGCATGGTGGGAAAAGGTTAGTTAATACTATGGGTTGGGAGGTTCCCTTTAAAAATTTGGTGACATCCTCACGATGGGGATAGTCCTTGGTATAACGGTCACCTCCCCAAATCAGGAAGGGAAACTTCGGCTTCCGTTTCGGCTTGGTTTCAACAGTTGTTTCTTGGGGTTTCGTGTTCTCTTATTGGTTGGAATATGTTTTGGAAGTTACCTTTATTTTTCCTCTTACATCCATATTGTTGCGATGGGGTGGATTGAACTGTATTCACCTTGGAGGAATGGGCAGGAGAAGGTGTAGATTTGGTGTTGGTAACATTTTGTGTTGAGGTTGGAGTGGAGGCTAGTTGGCCTTATTGTCCAATCGATTGGGTTGCAGACTAATTTTTTACGAAACCTACCATGCCATCAACATGGGATCTAGGGCTGGTCGTGAGGGATCATTGAATGGATGGTGAGCATTAGGGATTAGATCATAGAGTTTGCTAGATTAGGAATACACCAAGTCGGAGTATTGAGCACGACTGATCCCTTTCTCTTCTGTGATATCACCTCTCATGGCGACTCTCTAGCAAAAGGAAATGTGACTTATTAAACCAATCTGCCAAGATTTGGTCTGGAATTATGGCTTTAATCGGCCTTCTCCATTGCCTACACTCATGAATGTGATCATATATATGGGTGGAGGTGGAATCCCTAAGCGATGTTAAAAGCTTAATAACAGTCTCATATCGTATTGACAGTTGGAAAAGGGTAAAAAATTCCATAGTGAGGGAATTGAAGTCGCCAAAGAACTATTATGGCAACTCTATGTACCATTTCATCGTTGAACCTATTAGGGTTATTTAGGAAGGTATTAAGCAAATGGAATCGTCCATCAAGGAGTTAGAAGAACACCAAATATGGAAGGCCATTACGTGGTTGTAAGGAAATTCTCCAAGCTTCCCGTCGAATTTCGAGATATATAAGGGTAGTTTGGTAGGGATTGGTGTCCAGTGTAGGGCATGTAGTATGGGATCATTAGTCAATCCCGACAAGTCAGGTAGATCTAATGTATCCAAAAAGGGGATTTTGTAGTTGGCTTGTGGATATTAGTAATATTGATGCAGCATAAGAATACAAGTAGGACCATAGACAAATTGTGATGGCATGTTAAAACCAGATGGTCCTCCCATATGTGTAGTACACATGGCCTCCTTGAGGGTGAAAATATCCTACTCCACTATTTCATTCTAGGAAAAGGAATTCTTTTTTAGCAATGTTGTTAGAGGAGATGCAATATTTACATAGTTCACCACAAGATTATGGTAATATCTTGTAAGGCCAAGGTATCCTCTCAATATCTTGAGAGTATTGGGGCACGACCAATTCTTCCTAGATTCCACTTTATTGGGATCCACCCGAACCTCATCCTAGCTCACAATATGACCCAATTATTCAACATTAATCATGCCTTAACCATACTGACTGAATACCTAGGTACATGAGAGTATCTTCTCAAGTCATGTTCTCAGTGCCGTTATAGAAATAGGATAGTCATAAGCTAATTTTTAGGTGACCTATGGGAATTTGATATACCCAAGGGTATGTGGAACTGATTCCATGTGTAGGTGTTGTCTGATGTGGTAGTACTCGAAGGGGTACCGACATGAGTTACAGTGGTGTCCAAAAATTGCGCTAAACGAGGGTACAATGTGACTAAGTACCAACTGTATTTGTTACATGTAGTGCTCCCTAGCTGTAGGTTTATCCGTTGAACTACAGATCTTGCTGTTATTTTAAGACATCGGAACCATGCTAGAACACATCACTAGCCATACAAAAATTTCTATTAATTCTCAAAGGAAAATTATCTTTGAATTGTGCTATGATGCCACTTGTGGTGTTCTATACTCCTGAAACTTGAGAATCACACAAACTATAAAATATTAGCGTGCAATAAACTAGACATAAGCAACACATAACCAAAAATATGAGACAATAATAGAAAAATATGGCCGGAAAAGAGCTTTGTTATTATGGGAACAATGTTGGAAAGTCTCTTATGGTAGGGAGACCATTCACTCAAGCAAAGCTCCGTTACAATATTCTTCACAAAACACTTCATATCCTTGAATCTCTTTAAATAGGCTTCAAATATCCAAAACTCTAACTAATTAGCATGGTCAAAATACAACTTCCTAATGGGTTCTAATTAATAAAGACACCCTTTTTACATTGATTCTTGAACACGAACTTTTTCAACCTTATTACAAAGTTATGGAATTATATGATGTATGAGTAAGGTGATTTGGGGTAGGACCCTAACATCATAGTGTGTTACACCCAAAATCTACACCATCATGAGACATATGTAACCTCAGTTTTTAAATCCCTGAAGTCCCATGATCAAGTTAGTCATTTGGAGCAAGTTGATGTCCTTTATTCACACTCCTAATTAGACCGGCGCATGTTGTCTTTGAGAAAGATGCGTCGGTGCAGGTTTTCCTCATGTAGACTGCGCCAGAGTCAGTTTTTTAAGATAAAGGTAGCTTCCGAGCGAATTCTAGAAGTTGAATGAGGTGGATCCCTATCCCTAACTCCTAGGTGAGCTGGCCTTTGGTTCCCTAACCTAATGGGAGGATCCCTTAACCCTCTCCCCATGATCCTCAACCTACTCTATCCACTTGGTCCTATAAATACAAAAGCCCTATCCATTCCAAGGGGAGGAAGTCTATAGCACTTGCATGCTGGTGAAATTAGCTTAGGAGATCCCTACTCATCTATTGGGAGACCCATACTTCCTTGGGAGGCTTTGGCTTGGCTTGTTGGAGGAGGATTGTGACGTTACGATTTGGTTGTAATCATCTCTCTACTTTGTATTTCCCTATTTTAATACAGTAATATAAACTCTTTCCACCAAATGTTGTTGTGTTAATAATGTTTGTGTAGTTTACTTGCTTAACCATTTACTTAGATATGTTACTGTTTAGATGTGTTTTACTGCTTGTATTGTTTCTGTATGTCTTGATAGGTCTTGCAGCTGAGATTTGACGACTGTGGAGCTTGGAGAAACTACAAGGAGGAAGATCTACAATCTCAAGGTAAGATATCTAATCACTTGATCTTTAACTAGATCTAGGAAAGCAGTTCTATAATCTGCCCCACTTGTTCTAGATTCACGTTGAACTAGGGAGATCATGCCTTAAGTCCGCTTTCGGTAGATTGTCTGGTAACAAGTATGGCAACCATACTGGGGAATAAGTGCATTGTTTTAAGTTTTCAATTTGAATGTCATATTCTTTGATTTCTTTGCAAGCCATTTCATTTTCCTCCTGAGCCTTTTTCACCATCAGATCTTCTTATTGAAGAGCCTGTTAGATTTCTCTAAGTCTATGTGCTTAGTTATCAAACCTTTTTGTTGCTCATCGTTGGAGATCATTTTATTTTTTGCTTTTGGATTTCGCCCGATGCACCTGGGCAGTATATCCAGAGCGTCGTCCTCTTGCGGGTGCGTTTTTCCTCTTTATAACCTGCGCCCTCGACGCTAAAGCCAGTTTTGAATTCTGCATCGCCGACGCTAAAGATATGCACTTAATCTGCGCCGGGCACTTTATGCCTGACCACAACCTACGCTGAGCAGTCAATCCTAAGGATTGGGTCATCTCCTTTCCTTTTTGAGTTTGGTTTGATTCTCATATCCCTCCGCACTGTACCTTCAAGTCAGGGATCCTGTGTTTTTGCATTGGTAGTAGCTTGGATTTGTTTGGATTGGTTTTGGGTCCCATTTTGGACAAGCTCGAGACTTGGTAGTGGTGGACAGTTTAGTCTCCCCCACCTTCATCCAATTGACCTTGCATTCCCTCCTCTCCTCACCAGATCTAGTCATTGCATTGGATTTGATTCTAGACCTCTTTTTGCGCACATCTTTTGGTTTTGCTTGCTTTAGTTGTGATGCACCTGCAACAATTAATTAATAAGAATATGCGAAATAGCAGAAATGACAGAACTCAGAATCACTTTTATATTGATCATAGGCCACTTCGAGGGGGCAACCTCCTATGAGCAAGCTCAATACAAATAACTTCACGGTGCCTTCATAGGTCTCAACACACACTTATATACTAAGTCTAGGTGCCAATACTATGGGTCAAAACCATGGGCCACTACAAACTATGGATCAACAATACTACGGGCGACTTACAAAGCATATGCGCCAACAACAATAACATAAACTATTGATCAACAAATACTACGGGACGACTTACAAAGTATATGCGTCCAACAACAATATACTAACAAAGTAAAGACATGGGTTCCTAACATCCCCTCCCCCTTAAAAAAATCTTTGTCCTGCTTTAGATGTGGAAATTGTTGTTGAATCTGAAGGAGTGGTTCCCATGTAGCATCCTCTAGTTGCATGCCGTGCCACTGAATTAAGACCTCTGTGATAGAGCGAGAGCGAAGCTAACGAGTGCACTGATTGAGGATGGCATTCGGCTCCAAAAGGATGGATCCTTCATTATCCAGTTCGGGTAAAATCGTTTGTCCACTGATGTTGGTGCCAAGAACTTTCTTCAGGCAAGAGACATGAAAGACTGGATGAATGTGAGAAGAAGGAGGAAGTTCCAATTTATAAGCAACGGACCCAATCTTCTGAAGAATCCGATATGGCCCATAGAACTTTGGAGCGAGCTTATGACGCCCTTTGAGTTTCAGGGAGGATTGCTTGTACGGCTGGAGACGAAGAAAAACCATATTGCCGACTTGAAAAGTGCACTCAGAACGGTGCTGATCAGCTTGTTGCTTCATGCGATTTCTTGCCATGTGAAGATTGTCCCGCAAAATGCAAAGAATCTGATTGCGGTTTCGAAGGACCATGTCAACTTCCTAAACTGGTGAATTGGTGGGGGTGTATGGAAGAAGAACTGGAGGTGCCTGACCATAGACTGCTTCATATGGGGTCATTTTAGAGGCAATGTGGTAAGAGGTATTGTACCACCATTCAGCGAGAGGGAGCCACTTGGCCGACTGATGTTGTTGTTTAGAGGTGAAGCAATGAAGATAAGTTTCCAATAATTTATTGATAATTTCAGTTTGACCATCTGTTTGTGGGTGAAACCCTGAACTCATCTTCAGTTTGGTGCCAGTGTGGCGAAATAGTTCTGTCCAAAAATGACTGGTGAAAGTCACATCACGATCTGAAACAATGGAAGAAGGGATGCCATGAAGACGAAAGATCTGGTCCAGGAAAATTTGAGCGACTGAGGAGGCTGTATAGGGATGGTTGAGAGCACAAAAATGACTATATTTGGAGAGGCGATCAACCACAACAAGAATCACTGTCTTCCCTCCAAATTTAGGGAGCCCTTCGATGAAATCCATAGAAATATCTGTCCAAATCCGTGTAGGTATGGGCAAGGGTTCGAGCAATCCTGGAAGGAGTGTTGTTTCACCCTTATTGCGCTGGCAGGTATCACATTCAGCCACCATCTGTTGAATTGTCCTTTTCATGCCCTGCCAAAAGAAGTTACGCCGTGCCCATTCATACGTTTTGAGGAACCCAGAGTGCCTTGTCGATGGAGAAGCATGAAGTTCATAGAAGACAGCCTGTTGAAGATCTGTGCTCTGGGGAAGCACCAAACGACCCTTGTATCTCAGAGAAGCACCATCCCAAGAGTAATGTGGTACAACAGAAGGGTTGTTGGTCAAATGTTGGATGATTTGAGATAAGGAAGAGTCATTGACATAACCCTGTTGAACAGATTGCAACCAATTTGGAATAAGCATAGAAATAGATGAAAGAGAACCTTGGGCATCAAATGTGTGAGAAAGAGCATCTGCCACAATATTGTCTTTACCCTTCTTGTAAGTGATCTCATAGTCATAACCCATGAGTTTGCTAACCCATTTCTGTTGTGTCGGGGAGGAGACACGTTGTTCCAATAAATATTTCAGACTCTGGTGATCAGTCTTGATGCAGAAATGATTCCCTAATAGGTATGGGCGTCACTTCTGTACTGCATGCAAAATAGACATCATTTCCTTCTCATAGGTAGAGGAAGCTAAATTCTTACTTGAAAGGGCTTTGTTGGTGAATGCAATGGGGTGTTCATCTTGAAGGAGAACAACACCAAGTCCATTGCCGCAAGCATCACTCTCAATAGTGAAGGGCTTGGAAAAATCGAGCATAGCTAGAACAACTGTAGTACATATAGCTTGTTTTAGTTTGTCAAATGCACATTAAGCAGCATGTGTCCATGTAAAAGCATACTTTTTCAATAGAGCAGTTAATGGAGCTGCAATCTTCCCATAATCCTTGACAAACTTGCGGTAGTAGCCAGTTAACCCCAAAAAACCACGAAGGCTCTTGAGTGTTTGAGGATGTGGCCAATTGTTCATGGCATTGATTTTGGCAGGATCCACGCGAACCCCTTGTGTTGAGATAATGTGCCCGAGATACTCAACTTCATTTTGTCCAAAAACACATTTAGACTGCTTGGCATGGAGATGATGGTTAGAGAAAAGTTGCATGACAAGATCCAGATGCTGGAGATGTTCATCCCATGTTTTACTGTAGATGAGGATATCATCAAAGAATACCAGAATGAATTTCCGCAAGTAGGGTCGAAATATTTTATTCATTAATGCCTGAATGTGGAAGGAGCATTAGTGAGGTAAAAGGGCATGACCAAAAACTCATAATGGCCATCATGTGTGCGGAAAGCTGTTTTAGGGATATCATCCTCATGAACTCGAATTTGATGATACCCAGAACGAAGATCCAACTTGGAGAAAAAGTGAGCCCCATGAAGCTCATCAACAACAGGAATTGGAAACTTATCCTTGATGGTGAGTTGATTAAGTGCTTGGAAGTCAATGTAGAGGCGCCATGACCCATATTTTTTGCGGACAAGAATAACTGGAGAAGAAAAGGAACTAGTGCTTGGGCGACTAATACCTTGCTTCAATAAGTCCCGAACGAGCATTTCAATCTCCGTTTTTTGGTGAAATGGGTAGCGATAGGGCCTGATGTTGTAAGGAACGCTTCCAGGAAGGAGCTGAATACGATGGTCTTCTGGCCTGGAAGGTGGCAATCCCACTAGTTCAGCAAATACACCTGTATAGCGATCCAGAATTTGTTTTAGATCCAAAGGAGTAGTGGAGACCACTGATGGTTGCATCTGAATGGAATGGAGTTGAGCGATGACACCATGTGAATTCTTCTTGAGGAGTTTTTCCATGCGATGTGAACTGATGATGCTAAGAGAACTTGGTTGTAATCCTCTCAATGTGTGTTTTTGTCCATTGACGAAAAACTGCATCCAAAGTTCAGCAAAATCCCATAAGATAGGGCCAAGTGTGCGTAGCCATTGAGAGCCCAAAACCACATCACATCCGCCTAAGGTCAAGGCAAACGTGTCAGAGCGCAAGGTATAATCTCCCATAGAGATACGCACATTTCGACACTTCCCTTTGCTAGGTAAGGTGCCCCCATTGGCAACCATGACTTCAAAGTTGGAGCAAGGATGGATAAAACAATCAGCTTGTTTGGTGATCTGAGGGTCAATGAAATTATCAGTGCTACCAGAATCAATGAGTATTGTAAGAGGAAGCTTCTTGAAGTAACCCCTGACCCGCATTGTTTGGGGGATGGTGATTCCAGCTAAAGCATGGAGAGATATCTCTGGCTGGTCATCCTGAGACGGAGGGTCAATAGGCGGTTCCTGAATGTCGACTGGAGCATCCAGTGTTTCTGGATCTTCGTCACCAATTTTAGAGGCAGGTAGAGAATCCACATCCAAGAGATAGAGCTTTTGCTGAACACATCTATGTCCCCGAGTGAATTTCTCATCACAATTATATCAAAGCCCCTTTTCTTTGCGTGCTTGCATCTCTGTTTCAGACAAATGATTGATAGGAGTTGGTCGAGGAGCATGCGGTATAGGTGGTCATTGAGAACCCATATTTCGGAAGGGAACAAAAGTGGGCTTGGAGCGTTGTTGGGCTGCAATCTTGTCTTCTGCCAACTTAGCCAACCCTAGGGCTTCCATCATTGTGTTGGGACAAAACATTTTGACCTCAGAGCAGATGGCATCCTTTAGACCACTGATAAAACAACTCCGGTAAAAGTCATCAGACAATCCTTCGGTGTGGTTGGCTAGTTTCTCAAATTCAGTTTGATACTCTCTCATAGTGCCAATTTGGCGAAGTTTAGTGAGGGCTCCTGTGAAGTCATCAAAAGCACTAGGACCAAATCGTTGCAAAAGGAGCTGGCAAAAGTCTGGCCATTTTGGCTCTTCATGAGCCTTGATGTACCAACGGTACCATTGAAGAGCTTCCTGTTCTAAATGAAAGGATGCCAGTGGAACTTTGTTGACATCAAAAGTATTATGAAAACTGAAATACTGTTCTGCACGATAGATCCATCTAGTTGGGTCGGTACCATTGAAGCGAGGAAAATCAAGCTTCGGACCACGAAAATTGCTGGAAGAAGAGAACCCACTGTCTGATGAAGACTCAGACTGCCATTTGTTATTCATAGCTGAATATTCAAGATGGAGGACGAGAAATTTTTCATCCAGATCTTGGAGTTTGGCTTGGATGGCTGCAAGTACGTCTTCCATGGTTTTTGCTCCTGCACGGGTGACAACCATAACCAGGAGTTTTTTTTTTTTTTTTTGGGTGACTGGGTAGGAAAACAAAAATAGAAACAGCTTCAGTAAAGGAAAATTTGGACTTTGGAAAAAATCTGAATGGTAATTGGGGTTTGACTAGGTTTTGGACACTGACGAATAGACAGGGAAGCAAAAATGAGGATTTCGGAAGCGGGGTGAAAGAATGGGAAAATTTGGCAGAGGGAAACAAAGAAACAGAATTCAGAAAGGAACTCTGTGGTAAACTTTGAAGGTGATTGGGTGAAATCTGAGGAAGTTATGGCAAACCCTAAAAATAGACAAATGTGAGATTTCGGGCTTTGGGAAGGGGAATTGGGGATATGGTCCTCACGAAGAAAATATGCAGAATGGGATGACAAGGGTTCCCCGAAAATTTCAAGGGAAACGGAGTGAAAACAAGGGAGATATGGAGAAATCATGTTTCATTCCATTCATGGGAAATCATGTTTGGATTCTTGGTCAAGAAAAGAGCCATGAATTGCTCCCCAAGCCATTATCCATCAACTAGTTCCTCTCCCTCACGAGTTTGGGGCTACCTGGGTGTTTTCCAGCTATGTTTTTGAGTATTTTCCTTGACCCTCAGCTGAAGGAAGGGCGTTTTTGTGTTGTATACCAGTGGGGAAGAAGGGGAATGGAATTGGGGTTCCATAGAGACCGTTTGGCTGTTGAATGCTCAGTCAGTTGGGAGAGAATTCGTTTTTCCTTCCTATGATTGTTTTTCCCCATACCACAAATTCATTTTTGAATAGAAACGAATTGGGGAAAACCCATGACCATCCTGTTGTAAATCCAATTGTTAAATGTGTACCCCTGCCCAATGATTGTGCTTGCTATGTGAGAAAAGAGTATGTTGGGGCATGGGTTATGGGTCTCCATTGTTTTGGATTGAGCTTGAGTGCAAGCATCCAGGGTTCTGATGTAGCCTGATAAACCTAGCTATGGTCTGGCTTGGCTCAAATGAAATGCTTAATTGGCTGTGTATGAGCTGAATGTCCCCTTTTCCTTGTAAGAATCATGCCCAGCTCGGGGGTGGCCTTCGGACGGACTGAGTATATGCCGTCGAAGAGCCTATGGTTGGGTGGAACGTTGCAACGACATAGCTAGTTGCTTGGGACAATTACGAAAGGAAGATAAGTATTTGATGTGTAATTACTTCTGCAATGTTTAAAATTGATGATTATTTTGATATGCTGGATGAGCATGAATTGTGTGTGGATGAGTTTAATTCCGTTGTGCATATTTGCTTAATTGTTATCTGCACACCATGTATTTAATTGTATGAATCTAATGAATGGGCTGAGTTCTTATGAAAATCCCCATAGAATGGCATCATGTTCCTTCCCTTGCATGGGGTCCAAGGGTGGGTACGTTATAGAGACACTCTTAGGATTCCTCAAACCAACTGAGTTAACCATTTGGCCGTCTTGGCAGAGCAATACACCAAGAACAACACTCGGGGAGATTACTACACACGTGCCATCCAGGTATTTGGGTATTCAGGCAAGGGTACGGTCCCGATCCTCCTTGTCACATTTTACTGTTGGACCCTGCGGCATATAGCGAGTTGCGAAGCCTTGACAATCCTGTAAGGTTCTAGACTTTTGAATCCACACCTATCACATAAGTTTGCTTGCGGCCTTAGTTTGTGTAGATTTTTCTGGATTGCTTTTATTTTGTTTAGATTACACCTAGGAGAAACTTTGTTTCAGTCACTCTAGCTAACTTTCCTTGGAGAAGGTCTTGTAGGATTTTGAACTTACCACCCGAATATCCCCTTAATCAGGAGGTAATTTTGAAGGTAAGAATGGAACCACATGTCACGGCTATGTCACCTGAAGTAGAAAACCCTATTTTGAATATTGGAGCACACATGTTCCCTCCAGATTCACCCACCTCCAACCCCCCAAGGGGTGAAGAGGCAGAGAATTCCACTTCACCTGACATACCTCTCCCTCCTGTTTTACCAGGAGAGCCTGGATTGGTGGAATGGTTAAATCACCCCCAGGACAACCCTATATCTGCTGCGTTTGGTCCAGCTGCACCCTTTTGGGAAAAATCTATAGGTCAACAAGTGGCTCATTTTTCCACTACATCCCCACCCCCTTGGCTGACTCCTGAAGATATTTTCGGACCCCTTCATGCTCGCTTGGATCAATTACATTCCAAGGGCGATCAACTTCGAAGAAAAAGTTTTTCATGAAGGGCAGAAGCCATAGAGGTACCCACGTATCGACAGATCCCGATTCACACTTTATCTTATTACTCATCGGAACCATCCATCCACAATGTGCCCACTTATGAACCTGGTCCACCCTCACTTCCTGCAAGTACACCCCTTAGATAGGAGACCAATTCTATACCTCCAATGACCCAACCTGTTGAAGGACAACAATCCAACACTCCTCTTACTACTACGAGAACATTACCCACTCGTCCCCCACCCCAAAACGCGCGGGGAGGATACTCTTTACCCCCTACCTTCTTTACGAGTAATGTTAATCCCGTAGTAGATAATCAACAACCCACATTGGGTCAACCTTTGAATAGTTGTTAGTACATTGCTACTGGGGGGCAACTCCCGTCTCCTAACGATAATACAGGAGGAGGAGTCCCCATCGGTCCTTCTGTTGGAACTTCCCTACCCGCCAAAGCTTCCACCACGGGATTATCCCATGTTTGGGGACCATCTAAGTCAAACCAACCACCATGGATTTAAGTGTATCTTGGTTATCTTAACCTTGTGTCGGGACAATTCAATCCCGGAAACGCACTCTACGGGATACCTTATCCCAGAAATCCATACACTCTATGGGGGCATCAAAATGTTTTACAGCATGGACCCCCACCAACCATCCCTCAGGTACCACCACCCCCGCTTGGTCCCCCTCCACCTCCCACTAGAGGCGACGGGCCCCCATTTAATTCTGGAAGAGGCAGACCCCTAACTTTTGGTGGAGGCCCACCTCATTTTGGCAACAATGGCCCACCCGCTCTCGGTGGCAGAGGTGGAGGCCCTCCTCCTTCCAGCGGAGGCGGAGGACCACCCCCCCGGTGGTGGCGAAACACCTTACTCCGGAGGTGGTGGTGGAGGACCATCCTATTTTGGTAGAGGTGGCGGAGGAGGACCATACCCTTCCGACGGAGGTGGTGGTGCACACCCCCCCCTGGCGGAGGCAGTGTAGGACCTCCTTATTTCAGTGGTGGCGGCGGACCCCCACCCCCTCTCGGCAGTGGCGGCGGACCTCCACGCCCTCCTGGCAGTGGAGGTGGACCTCCACCCCCTCCCAGCGGTGGTGGTGGATCTCCACCCCCCCCGGCGGTGGTGGCGGACCCCCACCCTATGACAACACACCACCTTATTGCGGTGGCGAACCTACATATGGTCTGGGCGGCATAACCCCTTACGGCTAGTTCCCTGGGAACACCCTACAACCAGTTGATGTAAGGTCCCACTAGTCCATACATGCCATATCAGTACTATCAGTACCTCCAACAGTTGCATTTCTTGGCTACGTTGGACCTACTCGACCTGTCTCATCTGACTAATGACCCCATCTTCCATGGATACAATTGGCCACCAATTTCGGTGAAACTTCCATCTGATATCCCCAAATTTGATGGAAAACCTGGTGAGGATCCAAAAAATCATGTGATGACATACCACTTATGGTGTTCATCCAACTCCTTGATGGACGACTTGATCTGTCTTAGGTTATTCCAACGGACTCTCATCGGCCCAGCTGCCAAGTGGTATATTGAGTTACCACCTAACTCTTTTCTAGATTTTCTCTCTCTTGCTATGTCATTTTTGACCCATTTCCAGTTGCCCATTCGCTATGAGACTGGTACGGACTTATTGACCTCACTCCGTCAAAACATTGCCACTCATATTTCAGATCATATCCATGAGTGGCGGAGGAGACGATGTCTTACTAAGGCTCATATTCCCGACCAAATCTTAGCTGATTGGTTCACTAAGTCTCTCTTACCTATCGTAGCACAAGACGTGGCCATCGGAGGGGCCGTCATCGCGGAACAAGCTATTTCCTGTGCCCATTACTTAGACCTAGTCTATGCTTAATCCGACACGTTGTATTAAATTTTTCTTGAAGCACCCCGCCCTATGTACGACCCCACGAAACCACCTAAGGGACCTCAGGCCGATGGCATCATTGGTTCTCTTACCTCCCAACCTTCTACTCAAATTGGTGGATCGTCAAACCCCCAAGGTTCTTCCCCATCGCCACCACAGGATGGAAACAACAACACCAAGTCAACCACTTCTGCTTCCACTGAAGAGGTGAATTCTATTCAATCAGCTTCATCCCAGAAATCCAGTGGTAAGAAGAAAAAGAAAGGCAAACCTAAGAAATATTCTAATCAGCAGGATCCCAAGCCCACCCCTGAAGACACCAAACAAAAAAGGAAGTTGAAGTATCCTTGTTTACTGTGCGGTGGTGACCATTTCTCCAAGGAATGTCCTCATCGAGACGAAGTGCAGAATTTTCTTAAAGGAAACTATACTACTGCAGTTCTCAATGATCCATTCCCCACTCAGAACCAATAGATGATTTGTGAAACCTCTCCCTCCCGTGGAGAGGCATCCTCCACCGCGCATGTTCTCATGATGTGTAGTGAGATGGTTAACTTGAACACACGTTCATGCTCGTACAACTCGATCCCTCAGAAGGAACCCATTGGAAGTAATACTGAAAAAGCTTCCACTTCTATTCTCGACGTCACCGTACCACATGCTTCTCTCACCATTGAGAAGCCTTCTTTAGAGTCAATGTTGCATCTGCCCAAGAGCACGATTCAAAAATCTGTTTTCAATCCTAATGCTCGGGCAGCTCAAAACTACAATGTTGTAGAAGACTTGGCACAAGCTCCTTGTGCTATGTTAATGCTAGAAGTCTTGCAGAAATGTCCCAACCAGCGCAAGACTCTTCTCGCTGCCATTGGCGCGGTTGATCCGGATTCCTCTAATACCATCATGTTTCGTTTCGAGTATTTTAAACCAAGGCTTTCCCACCAACTTGCATTCCAAGTTGCTACGAACGTTGCTGGGAAGACAATCCATCGTACCATTTTGGACGAAGGTGCCTCTACCTCGGTTATGTCAATATCATGTTGAAGAACCATTGGTTCTCCCGAGTTAAACCGTTCTCACACCACCTTGAAAGCATTCGACGGTCGTGGTTTCCAACCCCATGGGTTGTTACAAGCCTTAGCAGTCGATTTGGGGGGTAAGACTGCAACCATTAATGTGGAAGTAGTCTCATCCCATTTGGATTACAATCTCCTACTTGGTCGTAATTGGTTTTACGCCATGACTGTGGTCGCATCATCTGTCTTCCGCATTGTGCAATTCCCCCACCAAGGCCAAATTGTCAATGTCGACCAACTGGACTTCTGTACACTGGACACTGCTACTCATCCCGGCAATAATGTCCCATTACTTGGGAAATCTTCACAACCATATGAGAGCGTGGGGGTCGGCCTCATAAAAGATTCATCTCTTATGGGTGTTTTTCCAACCTTGAATCCCCCTAACCATGTTTCCATAGTGAACATGATCGCCTCTGGGATTTCCTCTTGTTCCAACTCTAACGATCCATGGCTTGTACCTGATGAAGCCACTATGCATCTAATTGGAGACTCCATGCCTCTTTCACTCGTGGAAATCACTTACGAGGCTATCCAATCAACACCAGAGGACCACTTAGCTGTGACCTCTACTTCTTTTTCTTTGCAGCAGACATCATCCCTACCCGAACCTCTAATCCAGGATTTTCATTCTAACGAGTCCATTATGGAGATCATGAGCAGGGATGACCCTCCGTGGGAAGACCTCCATCATCGATCGTCTTTCCTTCCCCCATTGGATACTGCGGAGAATAGCATCACCATTATTTTCACATCGGATGTCTACCCTTGCCCCCAGTGCCCGATACTCACGTGTCATATGGACTCTGAGGGAAACTTGGAAAACATTGAATCCACCATCCTGGTTGACATCTCAATCACTCCCAGTGTAGTGGAACACATTCATTTCGGCCATAAGTGTTCCCCTGAAGAGATTACTACTTTCACGACCTTGTTCAAGCAATTTCGAGACGTGTTTGCTTGGACCTACGAGGAAATGCCCCGGATAGACCCCGCTATAGTTTCACATGAAATCGAAACCTATCCTGATGCTAAACTAGTCTGACAAAAGCTACGACCGGTACACCCTTAAAAAATTGCGGCAATAAAGGCATAAATTGAAAAGCTCTTGAAGGCCGGTTTCATTTATGCTGTTCCATTAATAGAATGGGTCTCAAATGTCGTCCCTGTAGCTAAGAAGTAGGGCACCATACATGTCTGTGTTGATTATTGGGATTTGAACAAAGCTTGTCCTAAGGAAAAATACCCCACTCCCTTCATCGACCAGATTATAGACAATTGTGACGGAAGTGTCATCTTCTCGTTCATGGATGGCTTTTCCGGTTACAACCAGATTGAGATCCACCCGGGTGACCAACATAAGATAACTTTCATATGCCCTTGGGGCACGTTTGCTTATCGCAAGCTCCCTTTTGGTCTCAAAAATGCTGGTGCCACATTCCAGCGGGCTATGTCGTATGCTTTTCATGACGTGAAGGACTTTGTGGAACCTTATCTCGACGATTTACCTTCCCATTCATTACAGCGTGAGTACCACATTGATCATCTGACGATCATTTTCCTCAGATGCAGGCAGTATAACATCCGCCTAAACCCTCACAACTGTATCGTTTGCATTGAGTCTGGATGCCTCCTTGGTTTTACTGTCTCAAAAGATGGGATCCGCATTGATCCCTTGAAGGTGGAAGCCATCGCCGCCCTCCCACCTCCTAATGACATCACGAAACTTCAAATTTTGCAAGGGAAGTCAACTTACTTATGAAATTTTGTCTATAATTTCACACAAAAGACGCAGGATTATATGATAATACTCAAGAAGGACGTCCCATTCATTTGGGACAATCAAGCACAACAATCCTTCGATAGTCTGAAACATGCCATCATGCATGCCCCTGTGCTCCAACCGCCCAATTACTACAAGGATTATATCCTTTATCTTGTTGCTTCTGCCACCACGATCGCCATGGTTTTGGTGTAGGAAGACAACAACGCCTAGGAGCATATGATCTACTACCTAAGTAAGGGTTTTATTGAATCTGAAACTCGTTATTCACATGCCGAGAAACTCACTCTCACAGCAGTCATTGCCGTCCAAAAGTTTCGTCACTACATACTACTCCGCACCACCACCATTATCGCCGACTCGAACCCCATGTACCACATTTTAACATGCCAAGTACTTTGGGGAAAGTATTCACGCAGGAACGTGATACTTCAGGAGTTTGACCTCCTCTTTGAGAAATCCGAGTCTAAGAAGTCATTAGTGTTCGTCGAGTTCATTTGCGATCTTCCCTATGTTGATTTAGGATCCGAGCCCAATGATTCTCTTATGGACGAATCATTATTTCTTATCAGCACGTCTGACCCGTGGTATGGAGATATTACCTTATATCTTCAAACCCAACGTTTCAACCCCCAACTGTCTCACGACGATCGTTGTCAAATATGCTACCACGCAAAGTATTACCTGATCATCAGTGATACCTTGTACCGTCGCGGCATTGATTCTGTTCTTCGATGCTGTCTGACACATGAGGAGGCTGAACACTTATTGAATGACTGTCACGCTGGGGCTTGTGGCGGTCATCTCTCTGGGATGGCTACAGCCCAGAAGATACTACGTGCAACATATTATTGGCCATCTATATTTAAAGATTGCATTGAGGCCGTTAAAAAATGTCCCCCATGCCAGCATTTTCAAACGAAAAAGCGCACCCATCCAGCCCTGTTACACCCGGCTATTTCCGTTGGCCCCTTTGCAAAATGGGGCATTGACTTCATTCCCTGTAAACCTACCTTGACTAGGGGGCATGGTTATGTCATAGTAGTCATGGATTACTTCACAAAGTGGGCCGAGGCTATGCCTACATACACCAACGACGGAAAAACCGTCACACTCTTCATGTTCAATCATGTCATCTCACGGTTCAGAGTCCCACAAGCCATAGTCACCGACCATCGATCTCACTTTTAGAACCATATGGTTGATGAATTGAGCGCTAGATTGGGTTTTCTTCATGAAAACTCAACACCTTACTACTCGCAGTCCAATGGAAAAGTAGAGGCCATTAACAAGGTCTTGAAAAGCATGATTCAACACATGGTGGGTACGCACAAGTCTAACTGGCATAACATGCTCTTTTCTTCACTATGGGCATACTAGACCTCCATTAAGACTGCCACCAGATTTACACCGTTCCAATTAGTTTATGGATTGTAGGATGTCCTACCAATAGAGTGTGAGATTCCATCTCTCAAAATCGAAGTCAAACTTCTTCGGAACACCACTACTGAGGAAGAGAGATTCCTTTACCTCGCAAAACTTGACGAGACCCATCGCGATGCTGCTCTTGCCAACAAGGCACATTAGAAGCGAATTAAGGAACAATACGACAAGTCGGTCAAACCCCGCGTCTTTAATGAAGGTGATTTTTGTTGGGATATTCCTATACTCCATCCTAGTCCTAACAACATTCTCCATTTTTGCATTTTCAGTCATGCATGCATTTTGCATGCAGTCATGATTTTGCATGTAGTCATGATTTTGCATGCATGCATCCTAGTCATCAGTCCCAACACCTAGCCCTCAGTTAGCTAGCCCCAGGAGCTTCTTTCTGATCAGTTTTATCCCTCCTAGTGCTTAGTGCACCTTGCATGCATCCCAGGCGCCCTCTCTCACCTACCACTCAGTTGCACTTTAGTTAGTTGAGTTATCTTTAGATCTTTCCTTGATTTAAGGCTAGAATGACTATCAACTGACTGTATCACTCCGATGGACCTCAAGTGAGACTAGACTTTCTATTATGACTCCAGTTAGCTCCTCATGCGCCCTCCACTGAGCCTCCTTCATTCAGTTAGAGCCTCCATGTGCCAGTCACACTTACCACACTCAGTTAGACTCAGTTTGACATTTGGTTGACAGTTACTTGTGCATTGGTGACTCCACTGATGATGATGAGCACTTCTAGTTGTGCTTTGATGACACTCCATTGATTTGATGATCACTCCATGAAGGCTAATTTGAATTGCCACCTTGGCATTCGAATCCTCTCACCATTGTATTATTTATTTGTCGATATTGTGATTAATGAATTAGTGTGTGATGTTATTCTGCTTTTATCCGAGTTCTACTATATCATAATTCTATTGCTCCTTTACAGTGCATTGACCACTCTTCTTCTATTTTTCTGCTTAATCTTAATCTTTCTTGTGAGATATACATTAGCTCTTAGATCTACTGTGATGATTTTCACATGGTATCAGAGCATGTTGAGAGTATTTTCTATCTCCATTCCTGAGAGTTTTTTGAAGGTTATTATCAATATTTCGAGTGTAGTAGTTGTAGCAGTTTCTACACTTTTGCAGCAGTAGCAGTTGTAGACATTTTCCATTGTTTTTGCAGGTCTTCTGAAACAGCTTCCATGAATTCAGAAGGAATTACTCCTCTTTCTCCATTCAACTATGATGAATGGAAACAAAAAATGATAGCATATTTGAGGAGCCGTGGTCTCTTTGATTATTGTTTTGAAAGAGAGTTTGAATCCTCTAAAGAGGAGAATGATTGGTTAAATGAAGGTGACAGAGCCTCTGGAGCAATGTTGCTTGCTATGTCTCGTTGTATGGCAATCAATTTCCTTAATTCTGCTGAATCTCCAAAAGAGCTATGGGCCCATCTGGATGAAAGATTTGGCAAACAGAATGAAGGGATTGGTGCAAACTATTCTGAGAGCAAGCCCAGTGATACATTCACCCTCCTTGATGGTCTCTCTGATCATGAATCAGTATCAAACATATCTCATAATGAAGTTGTCCACAAAGAAGAAGAACTTGCAGATTCTACAATCATGCTCCAAATTTCTTCTATTTCAAATTCTGTGCCAGCTCACACTCTAGAAACTGCAGAGGTTCTTAAATCCTCTCTTGCACACGAGTCTGTTGGTTTTCATCATGATCTATTGAATGTTTCGGAGGTCAAATCAGCAATTGGAGGTAATGCATTCTCTCTCCTTGATCACTCACCTCTTATGTACTACTATATGATCACTCAATAAGTTGGGGGCAGGTAAGTTCACCTCTCAATTTCGCTCTCCTTAGATCTGCTGTGCTTTAATTTCACATGGTATTAGAGCCATGGCAGGGACAAGAATTCTTTTCTGCAGGTGTTCTACATGAAGATTGAGTGAATTTCTCACAAAAATATTTCAGTAGTGGCATGCAAAATCTCATGTGCATTCGCTCTTGGTCATGCAGTTGCATCTATTGCTGAAAACATAGTGTTTGTTTGTTTGTTTGTGATTTGCAAGTTTCTTACTTCCTCCATTTGCATTCGCTATTGTAGAGATGGAATATTCTTCTTCACAAAATATTCTTACTCCATTCAACTATGATGAATGGAAACCAAAGATGATTGCATGTTTGAAGAGACAATGTCTTTTTGATGTGTGCAATGGTATTACAAGAGATTTTGATTCCGATGAAGAGGAGAATGATTGGCTTAATGATTGTGACAGAGATTTTGGGACAATATTTCTTGCTATGTATCCTTGTATGCGCTACCTCAGTACTACTACTGAAAATCCAAGAGATCTATGGGCCCAACTCAATAGAGAATTTGGAAATCAGGAAGAAGAGGATCATGCTAGCTTTTTGGGGAACAATCCCAGTGAGATCTCCTTATGTGCTCTCTCCGATTATGTCTTGGCCTCATTCATTGTTCAAGATGAAGAAGAAACTGTAGATTCAACACTCATTCTCTCAAAGTCTTCTATTTCGAATTCTGAGCAAGATAAACCAGCTCATACTCTAGATTCCGAAGAGGTTCTTGAATCCTCTCTTTCACATGAGTTTGCCGGTATGCAGAATAATGATCTAGTTGATGTTTTGAAGGTAAAATCTGATTTTGGAGGTGAAGCATTCGTCCTCCTTGATTGCATGCCTCCTATAAACTTTTGTTCTATCATTTGCATAGTTTCTCAGAGTTTCATTGAAGATGAAGAGCACTACCGTTCACTTGAGTTCAATTCTCATGCAATTTTTGTTGATTTTGGTTTTGATCTCACCCCTGTTGGTTCAAAGGATATCTCAAGAAACCATTTGTCAAATATTGGAACTGATTTAACTTCCACTAATAAGAAGTTCAAGTTTCAAGATCTATTTGATCTGATTGGAGCTATTCCTACCTCACTTGGTTCAAATCACAGGTTCCAGGATCATCCTCATATTTTCAGATTTGTTCTCACCATTTTCAGTATGAAGAGCAAGTTCATAAAGTCTCCACATTCTCTTGCATCCACTGATGGAGAATTCAAGCACATGTTTTTGGAGCATGAACCATTTACTCCCAAGAGTAAGATACCTCTAGACATATCTACTTGAGTTTGGAGCAGTTAAATCTTTTGGTATGTTACAGTCCATTTTGAGGGGGGGGGGTTTTCCCATGAGGTTTTCTCCATTTCCTCGGTTCATGAACTGTTCTTTATTTGGATTATTATTGTATTGGGGTGACCTTTGGTCTCAGTTACCAGGGCCCTATCATTTATTTTTTACATCATAGTATAGCTTGAGGGGGGGTGTTAGGATATCTCATCATTTAGTTGTGTACTTTGCATGCATGCATACATTTGCATGCATCCCAATCACCAATTTGATGCCTCTAGCACCTAGTCCCTAGTCTTCTAGCACCCGAGAGCTTCTTTCTGATCAGTTTTAGCCCTCCCAGTGCTTAGTGCAACTTGCATGCAATTGCATGCATCCTAGATGCCCTCTCTCACCTACCACTCAGTTGCACTTCAGTTAGTTGAGTTATCTTTAGATCTTTCCTTGATTTAAGTCTAGATTGACTCTCAACTGACTATATCACTTCGATGGACCTCCAGTGAGACTAGACTACCTATTCTGACTCCAGTTAGCTCCTCATGCTCCCTCCACTGAGCCTCCTTCATTCAGTTAGTGCCTACATGTGCCAGTTACACCTACCACACTTAGTTAGACTCAGTTTGACACCTGGTTTACTGTTACTTATGCATTGATGACTCCAATGATTTGATGATGAGGACTCCTAGTTGGAGCCAAGCTATTCCAATAAGTATATTTGAATGACCTGCTTGTTTAATTCGAATTGATCAGTCATTGTGACTGTATTGTATTGTATTCTACCATTCTGAGTTGGGCCAAATCAACAATTGGAGGTAATGCAATCGAAGGTCAAATCAGAATTGATCACACCTTGGATTGTCTCCTACCAAGGCCAGGGGGCCGTTGCCCATGGAATTATGGTGGTTACATGGACCATGAATCTTCTAACTACCACCACGCACTTAGAAATATCAGTTGAGACCTCGTCTCTGGCCCTCCCGAGTGTCCGCGCTGCTGTCTTCTGTGGTTGTTCATGCACACTCGTCGTTCTGGCCCTCAACACCCCTGGGGTGCTACCGCATGAAATGAAATGGATCATTTCCACAGCTTCTTTGGAATTCCCAACTTAACTTCCTTGCAGACCAATTTTCCGCATGGGTTCCTCTCGACTGATAGATACTTCCTTGCTCAGCTATCCTCTTGCACCTTCTTTTATGTTTGTTCGTTGTGTCCTTGACACCTGATTCTAAAATCATTGACAGATCCTTGTGCATCATCGTCTGATCCCGTCATCATATCTTTTCACCGTATTCTGGTGAGACTGATCCACAATGATCATGGGAGGACTTGACTCCTCACGTGCCAAACGTGGGAAGCATCGACCGTAGCCCGATTGGCCATGCTTCTATTTCTGTGCGCCAATCGTGCGAGGCATCTAACATGTGTCCCCTTTTTGTCATTATGACCATTATTATTATTATTATTATTATTATTATTTTACCTCTGTTGCTCAACCACTATGTGTTGGATCATGGAAATAAGGCTTCAACCTATTCCCATTGACTAATTTAGGTAACAATACTCCATCCAAACTTTGTAACTGCACCGCACCTCTGTCGGTGACAAACGTTATAACGTATGGTCCTAACTAGTGCATTTGCAACTTACCTGGGTGTTTCACAAACTTACTGTCATACAACAGAACTGTATCCCCGTTTTGAAAGTGCTTCGATTTGACATGGAGGTCCTGCCATGCCTTCTGTTGGTCTTTTTCCACTTTCTGATGGAATCCAGCAATGAATCGATCTTCGTCGAGATGTATCAGTTGCGCCAACTGTTCCTCCATTGTGCCATCGTCGCTCATCCCTGTCGCTACTGCAATGCGTAATCTTGGTACAACTTATTCTATTGGCATAAATGCTTCCTGGCTGTAAACGAGCTTAAATGGAGTCTGGCCATTCAGTTGCTTGCATGTGGTGTGATACGCCCAAAGGACCACTGGGATTTTTAAGTCGCAGTCGTCGCGGTTCGCATTGCACACCTTGGTGAGTACATGCTCCAATACCTTATTGAACGCCTCAACTGTCCCATTTTCCTGAGGGTGGTAAGGTGTATTCTTCTTGTGCTGGATATGAAATTCTTCCATCATTGCTGAAATCATTTGGTTAACAAAGTGCATCCCTTAGTCACTCAACAACACTTTTGGGCAACCAAACCTGGTGACCACATTGTCGAATAGGAACCGTACTGCAGTCGCGGCGGAACAATCTCTTACTGGTGCAGGTTTCGCCCAATGCATCAAGTAGTCTGTCACAGTGATGACATAGCGCGACCCTGTTCTCTTCCCAGGTGGGTTGATGGGTCCCACGAAATCAATGACCCATTTTTCGAAGGCCTGCAACATCACTTGTGGTACTAGTGGCATTTCGTCTCGTCGTGAGGGATTCCCGGTTCGTTGACATACATCGCAGCTCTTGGTATAGTCTACATCATCTCCATGCAAGTTTGACCACCACATCCCTGCTTGAAGGATCTTCCTAGCAGTATCTCGCCCACCATAATGTCCCCCATCAATCCCGTCATGAGCTTCCAACACAATGCTCGCCTGTTCATGCGGAAGGACATATCATCGAAGAATCTCATCTGGGCCCATTTTGTACAATTCCCATGCAATTAACTGGAATTCTGTGACTCAGACAACTAGTTGCTTCTTTTGATTGGTAGTAAACTCAGTCGACGCCTTCCCTGTTGCTAAAAATTGAATGATTTTCTCATAATGTTTATCGACCATGCCAACCCTGAATAACTGAGCATCCGGTAATCCTTCGTCGATGCTCCTTGGTTCTTCTCGTGACTCTAGCCATGAGAGGTGATTAGTTCTTGCATTCAACCGTCTCGGATTTACGATGATCTCGAAATCAAACTCCTGAAATAATAAAAACCAGTGACAAATCCCCACCCCAACACAGGCTTGTTCACCAAGTATTTCAGTGCAGAATGGTCGATGAACATCTTGAAGTGGCCCCCTAAGAGGTAATGCCAGAATTTCTGCAAGGCATAGACCATCACCAACCCTTCCGGCTCGGTGGTCATATAGTTCTTCTCCACAGTAGACAACTTTCTACTTGCGAAGGCTATCGGATGGTCAATGTCGCATGTTCCTGGTTGGTCCAAAATTACACCCAGTGCGACTGACGACGCATCAACGTGTACGTGAAATTCCTTTGTCCAATCCAGAAATGCAAGGATGGGTGCCGTGACCATCTTTTCTTTCAATATGTCCAGGCTTTTTTGACATTCCTCGTTCCATTCAAACTTAGCATCCTTCTTTAATAACTTCTCCGTGGGTGTCGTAATGGTTGCATATCCTCTAATAAATTTTCTGTAGTAACCCGTGTGTCCCAACACCGCTCGTAGTTGTTTAACTGTCGTCGATGGTGGGAGGTCGACGATGATGGAAATCTTTGCCGGATCTACCAACATTCCTTCTCTGTAGACAATGTGTCCTAACAAGATGCCGAACGGAGCACAAAAAATGCACTTCTTGAGGTTCAAGGAAATTTGGTTCTGTTGACATCTCTCCAACATTAGGCTTAAGTTCACAACATGATCCTTGACTAATCCATATACTGTCCAATCATCCATATAGATGGCGAGAAACTTATGAATATAGTCTTTGAACGCCGCAACCACTAATATGGAAAAAATCGTTGGCGCATTATTCAATCCAAACGACATCACTGTGTACTGAAAGCATCCCCACTCTATGACGAATGTAGTCTTGTGTCGATTTTCTTTCACAATCTTGATCTGGTGGTAACCAGAAAATCCATCCGTAAATGAATATATCTCCTGACCGCCTACTCCTTCGAGCACCTCATCCGTGAATGGGGTTGGGAATGGATCATGTAGGAAGGCATAATTCAACTTCCTTAAGTCGACGCACATTCGTACTTCGCCAGTTTTCTTATCCTGGATGACCATTGGGATGATCCATTCTGATTCTTCCATAGGTTCTATAATGTCAGACTCTAGCATTCTTTCGATTTCAGCTTGCAGACGTTACTTATATCTCGGATTCAATCGATACAACCGCTGCTTGACTGGATTCGCATCGGGTTTCACAGGGATCTTCATTTCCCCTAAGTCTCTAGAGATTCCCTTCATCTTTGAGAATTTCGTCGGAAACAAATACTGGAACTCATGCAGCAAGTCAGTCATTTTCGCAATGGTCAACTCGTCCCAGTAGTCACCAATGCTTGCAAACTTTGGGTTCTCCTCCGATCCAATGTTCACCTTCTTGATTTTCAATGGTTGCTGAAATTTGTTCGAGGATTTTTCTGGTGCGTCAACACTATGACTACCCTCTGATTCTGGCACATATATAGCCCTGGGATCATCCTCATCGTCGGGCTTTGTGGTGACGTTGTAACACTCCATCAACATTGTTGGTGTCGCATTCCATTGAAGTGACATCGGTTGTCCTGTTGGTACTGCCTCAAATATATTTTCGCGGATCACCTGTATCTTAGTGTGGATGAAGGGGTTGTCGTCTGAGAAAGAAAACGATTGGCTGAAGCCAATGGTAAGTTGTTCCCAAGAAGTCATCCCACGTCGCAGTTCTACTACGACATACCAAATCCGTGGTACTTCATCCAACGTGTGTATGAATGCATGTACCCCTCCTGCCGTGCTTTCGATCCCCATCGGTGTTGACAAGCATTCAGATGCTCCTTCGAGTCGCCTCTCCCGTCATATCTCATTTGGTCGTACCTCGCAGCTTCGCCGAAACGAACCTCCATGAGGTGTCGACATAGAGACCAAGTTGTGATGTTTGATTTGTGTGTCTCCCACCATCGCGCAGGAGTAGCCTTCAGGTCTAATCCTACGCGACCAATTTTCCGCATGGGTTCCTCTTGATTGATAGATACTTCCTTGCTCAACTAGGCTCTTGCGCCTTCTTCTATGCTTGTTCATTGTGTCCTTGACACCTGATTCTGAAATCATTGACAGATCCTTGTGCATCATTGTTTGATCCCGTCATCATATCTTTTCGCCATCTTCTGGTGAGGCTGATCCGCAATGATCATGGGAGGACTTGACTCCTCACGTGCCAATCGTGGGAAGCATGTTTCGGAGGTCAAATCAGAATTGATCACACCTTGCATTGTCTCCTATCGGGGCCAGGGGGCCGCCTCCCCTAGCATTCTGGTGGTCACATGGACCGCGAATCTTCTAACTACCACCATGCACTTAGATTCCTTGGAATTCCTAAATTAAATTCATTGCAGACCAATTTTCCACATGGATTCCTCTCGACTTATAGATACTTCCTTGCTCAGCTAGCTTCTTGCGCCATCTTTTATGCTTGTTCGTTGTGTCCTTGACACCTGATTCTGAAATCATTGACAGATCCTTGTGCATCATTGTCTGATCCATTCCACCCATGATCATTGCGTATCAGCCTTCTTAGAATACGGAGAAAAGATATGATGACGGGATCAGACAATGATGCACAAGGATTTGTTAATGATTTCAAAATCAGGTGCCAAGGATACAACGAACAAGCATAAAAGAAGGCACAAGAGGCTAGTTGAGCAAGGAAGTATCTATCAATCGAGAGGAACCCATGCGGAAAATTGGTTTGCAAGGAAGTTAAGTTAGGAATTCCAAGGAAGCTGTGGAAATGATCCATTTCATTTCATGCAGTAGCACCCTAGGGGCGTTGAGGGCCAGAATGACGAGTGTGCATGAACAACCACAGAAGGCAGTAGCGCAGAAACTCGGGAGGGCCAGAGATGAGGTCTCAATTGAGATGTCTAAGTGCGTGGTGGTAGTTAGAAGATTCGCGGTCCATGTTACCACTAGAATTCCAGGGGCAGTGGCCCCCTGGCCCCGATAGGAGACAATCCAAGGTGTGATCAATTCTGATCTGACCTCCGAATGCATTACCTCCAATTCCTGATTTGACCCCCATCCCCCTAGCTCATTCTCTATTGAGTTGGACCCATAGATCTCTTGGATTTTCAGCAGTAGTACTGAGGTAGTGCATACAAGGAGACATAGCAAGACATATTGTCCCAAAAGCTCTGTCACAATCATTAAGCCAATCATTCTCCTCTTCATCGGAATCAAAATATCTTGTAATACCAATGCACAAATAAAAAAGACAATGTCTCTTCAAACATGCAATCATCTTTGGTTTCCATTCATCATAGTTGAATGGAGTAAGAAGATTTTGTGAAGAAGAATATTCCATCTCTGGAATAGTGAATGCAAATGGAGGAAGTAAGAAACCTGCAAATCATAAACAAACAAACATTATGTTTTTAGCAATAGCTGCAACTGCATGACCAAGAGCGAATGCACATGAGATTTTGCATGCCGTTGTTGAAATATTTTTTTGAGCAATTCACTCAATCTTCATGTAGAACACCTACAGAAAAGAATTCTTGTCCTTGCCATGGCTCTGATACCATGTGAAATTAAAGCACAACAGATCTAAGGAGAGCGAAATTGAGAGGTGAACTTACCTGCCCCCAGCTTATTGAGTGATCATAAAGTAGTACATAAGAGGTGAATGATCAAGGAGAGCGAATGCATTACCTCCAATTGTTGATTTGACCTCTGAAACATTCAATAGATCATGATGCAAACCAACAGACTCTTGTGCAAGAGAGGATTTAAGAACCTCTGCATTTTCTAGAGTGTGAGCTGGCACAGAATTTGAAATAGAAGAAATTTGGAGCATGAGTGTAGAATATGCAAGTTCTTCTTCTTTGTGGACAACTTCATTATGAGATATGTTTGATACTGATTCATGATCAGAGAGACCATCAAGGAGGGAGAATGCATCACTGGGATTGCTCTCAGAATAGTTTGCACCAATCCCTTCATTCTGTTTGACGCGACCATCTTTTCTTTCAATATGTCCAGGATTTTTTGACATTCCTCGTTCCATTCAAACTTAGCATCCTTCTTTAATAACTTCTCCATGGGCGCTGCAATGGAAGCATATCCTCTAATAAATTTCTTGTACTAAACCATGTGTCCCAACATCGCTTGTAGTTGTTTAACTGTCGTCGGCGGTGGGAGGTCGACGATGATGGAAATCTTCACCGGATCTACCAACATTCCTTCTCTGCAGACAATGTGTCCTAACAAGGTGCCGAACAGAGCACAAAAAATGCACTTCTTGAGGTTCAAGGAAATTTGGTGCTATCGACATCGCTCCAACATTAGGATTAAGTTCACAACATGATCCTTGACTAATCCATATACTGTCCAGTCATCCATATAGACGACACGAAACTTATGAATATAGTCTTTGAACGCCGCAACCACTAATCTGGAAAAAATCGTTAGCGCATTCTTCAATCCAAATGGCATCACTGTGTACTGAAAGCATCCCCACTCCGTGAAAAATTTAGTCTTGTGTCGATCTTCTTTCACAATCTTGATCTGGTGGTAGCCAGAAAATCCATTCATAAATGAATATATCTCCTGACCTCCTACTCCTTCGAGCACCTCATCTCTGAATGGTGTCGGGAACAGGTCATGTAGGAAGACATCATTCAACTTCCTTAAGTCGACGCATATTCATACTTCGCCAGTTTTCTTATCCTGGATGACCATTGGGATGATCCATTCTGACTCTTCCACAGGTTCTATAATGTCGGCCTCTAGCATTCTTTCAATTTCAGCTTGCACATGTTCCTTGTATCTCGGATTCAATCGATATGGCTGCTGCTTGACTGGATTCGCATCAGGTTTCAGAGGGATCTTCATTTCCCCTAAGTCTCCAGAGATTCTCTTCATCTCTGAGAATTTCGTCGGAAACAAATCCTGGAACTCATGTAGCAAGTCAGTCATTTTCGCAATGCTTGTGAACTTTGGGTTCTCCTCCGATCCAATTTTTACCTTCTTGATTTTCAATGGTTGCTGAAATTTGTCCAACGGTATTTTTGGTGCCTCAACACTACGACTACCCTCTGATTCTGACACATATGTAGCCTTGGGATCATCCTCATCGTCGGGCTCTCTGGTGACGTTGTAACACTCCATCAACATTGCTAGTGTTGCAGTCCATTGAAGTGCCATCGGTTGTCCTGTTGGTACTACCTCAAATATATTTCCGCGGATCACCTGTAATGTAGTGTGGATGAAGGGGTTGTCATCTAAGAAATAAAATTATTGGCTGAAGCCAATGGTAAGTTGTTCCCAAGAAGCCGTCCCGCGTCGCAGTTCTACTGCGACATATCAACTCCGTGGTAGTTCATCCAACGTGTGTATGAATGCATGTACCCACCCCTGCTGTGCTCTCGATCCCCATCAGTGTTGAAAAGCATTCAGATGCTCCTTCGAGTCGCCTCTCCCTTCATATCTCATTTGTTCATACCCCATAGATTTTCTGAACCGAACCTCCATGAGGCGTTGACATAGCAACCAAGTTGTGATGATTTATTTGTGTGCCGCCCACCATTGCGCAGGAGTATCCTTCAGGGCTTCCTCCAGGGCCATTAGTCGCTGCGGTTCTGCCACGTTTTCCTCAAATTCTATGAGAAACTTGCCCAAGTTGGGAAATCCCTGATATGTAGGTAACACGTATTCCTCTATGGCTACCCTTCGTAGTGACTTCGTTATCCATGCACATCTTCTAAAGGATACTTCATGTAACCGGTTCTGCCAATTTTTGAGGGCCTCATCTGAATCTGATGATGCTGAGCTGGAGCTGCGCCATCCTAACTCTCCATCTATGGTGGGATTAACATAATCCTTTTATATGTTGTACAAACTATCCCACCCTTCCGCAAACTCATCTCTGGCTGGTTCCACATAGCGCAGCCCTTTCGCAGGACCCACTGGTTCAATGACCTTCATCTCACGATTCTCAAATGATATCGTCCTCTTCTTAAAATTGATAATTGCTTAGTTTTCCATGGCCTAGCCTATCCCTAGCAGTACTAGATAGGGACTGGTTTCATCCACGATTTCAATGACATCGAAATCAGCATACGTCCTGAGCCCTTCAATTTCAAATAGAAGTTGACATACTCGACCAAGCGGAGTGACCTTACTCTGATTTTCCAATTGCAGCTGTATTGGTGATCAGGTCATCCGCGGCTTCCCCATTGTCTCCCACGTCTGCTTGGTCAGAATATTCACATCCGAACCAAAATCTAGAATGATGGAGTCGACATCAAATGCTCCAATTTGTGCTGACATCCGCATCTCCCTCCCTGTCTTCTACTTATGCATGCGGTTAACTTGTTGTTCCTGACGTGCACCTTCCCGTTGATGCAGTAGACCAGCTATTTCTTCCAGTGCGTTTGGGTCCTTCGCCAACTGCGGGAAACTTTCCAAGAAGGCCTTTAAAGTTTTTTCCTTCCTCCATAACCTCGTTGAGTTGAACGTCGATGGCATGTCATAGATTTCTTCCTAAAGAGGTAGTTGCATCCTATTCCTCATTGCCTCCCATGCCTTCAAGAAGACATTCCTTTCTGCTTCCACGTCAAAGGTGACCTGCTTCCACTGTGTTTGTGTTGGTCGAACATTGGTGTGTGACCTATCACCTCCCGTCATCGCTCCTCCTCGTGTCACTATTCCAACCATCGCATGGCTACTTCTAGCTTCTGTCGATATCATCTGCACAACCAATGGCTCGTTCTGATTATTTTGGTTCTGGTTCTGGGGTGGATTCTCAGTCTTTCATTTCGCAATGAGCTGAGGGAAGTCCTCTACACTGTGATCTACAACACTGCAGTAACTACACTATGGCGCTGGGTTTGGACAATCCCTCTGGTAGTGCCCCTGCTATCCATAATTATAATAGATGATTGGTCCTCTTCCCCGTCCATTAACTCCTCCACGTCCCATACCGACCCCTCGGCCTCTGCAGAATCCTCCCCTGAAACCTCCCCGTGGTTTCCCATATGGTTGATACTATGGCTACTCGTACTACGGTTGCTAATACTCTGGCTTCCCATACTGCGGCTGGCCATATGGCGGTGGTGGATACTGCGGGTGCCCATATTGCCCCTGATCGTATTGCTACAGTTGGTTGAACTGAAGTTGTGGATCTTCTCCCTTCATAAAATATGTGTCAGTTGTTTGATCTTGCAGCAGGTCATAGGCCCTGCAGTCCTTCTCATCATGGCCAACTGATCGACAGAATTTGCAATACAGGTTTGCGGGCTTCAACACCATCTTTTGCAGATATACACATTCCTCCGGTCGATGCCCTATGGTCTGGAAGATAGGACACCGCGACATGCCTCCTTGATGAAGGGGGTTTGGTGCCCCTGACTGCAAATACTCACGGAACTCTATTCAATTTTCCTTATGGTGTCCCTCAGCTTTGCACCTCGTACACCATATGTCTCCACGGGTTTCCTTTCCCTTCTTTATATCCTCCAATTGAAGCGTTAGATTGGCCAATTGCGCCTGGACTCTATCCATTCCTATCCCTGATTCGCTGATTGGTGAAGCCTCCAGCTTCATTGCAATCACTAATGCTTCCGCCTGTGTCTCTACTTTTTGCTGCATCAGTGGTCCCCGGATATGCGGTACTAGTCCTGTGATGAACCACTCTTTGTGTTGCAGCTCATTTATCGGAAAGCTCACTTTGCTATCAACGTCTTGTACCGCTGATTGAATTCCCAAACTGGCTCATTAGGGAATTTCTTAATCTCCTTGAGCTTAGTAACCGACTGCGACTCAAATTTTGGCTTTTTAAATTCATCAATCATCATCGTTCTGAACTACGCCAATGTCTTGGCTGGTGTTCCCGTAGGAACCTTTACAAAATTCATGTACCATTCTAACTCCCGACCCCTAAGGTTCGTCGCTATCTGTCCCATCTTTATGGCTTCGTCTTAGACATGCTTTACAGTCCAGACTGCTTCCCATATGAACCAATACTGTTCGGGATCCTCGGTCCCATTCCCATGAAAGGTAGGAATCTTCTCCTCGTCTTCCATCCTAACATTGTTACTATTATTGTTTACTGAAGTGCTATTCTTACCGTTACACGTAGGGCAACTCTACGAGTAGTTTGTATTTCTTCCGATAAAATTTGGAGTAGTGCATGGGGTTGAAGGTATGTTGTAACTTATGATCTGTCCTCCTTCTGCTTTTGGGGTAGCCTGGTCAACGTCTCCTTCACAATAAGGTCGCTTCCACCCTTGTGGTCCTATTTCACAATCCTTTGTTCCGGTCCTCTCGGGAGACTCTCTCTTAGTCCTCCTCTTCTTCTCAGGACACTGGAATAATTCTCCACTCCTCAAGGTACCACACTCTTCGTAAACCTCCCTTAGATACTCATCGTCGCTTATGTCCATTTACCCCACATATTTCTGTCAGATCCACATTTATGCGATACCTTCAAACTCCGCACACCGATTTTTCTACTCGTCGGAAGACATCCTCAATATTCCCTTTTCGCAGACAAACATCTTAATCCACAGTTTTAACAATGACAAGAACCTTTCTCTCAGCCCCTTGAAGAAGTTCCTCTAAGCATCACTGTATGACTTGATAGCGTCTACTACAAACTCAGTCACATATTCCTCGAGGATACTATCCACCCAAAAATCAACAGCTCGTGATACCTTGTTATCGACTTGCTTCAACTAGCGAATCAAATCCAGGGTCCAACAATCAGGTTCAGTCTTCTGGCAGTGATTCTTTCGGAATGTCAACTGCGCTAGCCACTCATGCAGTAACACTGGGAATTCACAGAAGAATATTTCGTGAATATCTGAGTAAATGTATTCCTGAAGCCAACTAGTTGTTGTTTGTTTAGGGTCTCGCTTCTCGCTTTCTGCGAATTCCTCCTCCTTCTTATCGAACCACTCTTGGATCTCTAGTTTCGTCGAATGCCACAACATATCCTCTTCTTTTCTTCCTCAAGGTCTCGGCAATGGAACCATTTGTTGACGTAGCATCTATCGACAAGAGTTCAATTCGCACTGTTGCCAACAAAATACCAACCCAAACTCCCTTACACACCAACCCAGAAAGGTGTAACCCTTTCCAACAACACTTGTAGAGCAAGTGCAGTCTCACTCGAGATGGATAAGGGGGCTGTAGGAACCAAGTTTCTGCAATGGAGTTGACGATATGCTTTCAACACACATTACCCTTGTAGCAACCATAGATTATAACATCCGCAACATATTATCAATTCTTCAGTCGCACATTGATTCATTCGCAGATTTCAATAGATAACAAACATTCGGAACAACATATTCCATTTACTTATTCAGATCGACAGTACTCCTTAAACTCATAGCATATTCACATCAAAGATACTCTAAAACATTCACATTCATCATCACATAAAAATAGAGACAGAGATTGCACCATAACCGAACATCTTCATTCATTCATTAAACCTTGTGGAATGAACCTCGCAAAAACAACCAATACACCATGTCGTGGATATGAAACAGACCAAAAGATAGGATCAATCATCAAAAACTAGATGCCCTTAGGCTTACAATCCTACTCTATTTATATGCTTCTATTCGGTTACAAAAATGTCCACATGACTAATTCTAACTAATTTAACTATTTTTGTGCTTCCGCGAACTCCACGAATGGTCCTTCTTTCGCGAATTGACCCTTTCGCACCTGTCGGCTTCTGCACTTCCTGCGGACTTATCCCGTGCCAACACTGCATATTGTTGATGTATATGTAACTTCAAAATGTATTTCATATATGTATATTGCATCCCTACAGAGATGTTATTATTCCTCTCTACGGAAGTGTCGTCATTTGTATTTACAAGTGTCGCAAGTTGCATTGCATGTACCACAACTTGTATGTGATGGGTTATTAGACCACCAAGTGTGGGGTCGGCCCTAAGTTGAGTTACCATCGGTTATTAGGCTCTCCTAGAGAAGTCGGCCCTGTTAGGTTATTAGGCAAGTCAAGTTGTGTATAAATAGAGTTAGGGTGTCACTCTATTTGATCATTCACTTACTCATCCATTCTCTCAGTTGGGTGATGCGCACTAGTGGAGGAGGAGAAGCTGCTAGGAGACTATCTCTTGTATTTGGGTTTTGTATCATTGCTATTTCTATCTCTAAGGAAGTTGTGGAGTTTTTCACCTTCTTGGTTTTCCCTGAGAAAACTCTGTGTCTATTGTCTCTTGTGATTGATATGTTGTACATGTTATTCTCTCAGATAAGATCCTAGATCATATTGAATTAATGCTCAAAATCTAACATGGTATCAGAGCTAACTTGAGAAGAAGACACTGTGCAGCTGCAGAAGCTAGGGCTTCTTGATTTTTGGGTTTCTCTCCATAGAACTTCAAAGGAAAGAGGCTAGATTGACTCTCCTTGCAAGGGCGCATCTTTCTATCGAAACAAAATCTCATTCTGAGCACTTTCAGTTTTTGGCATATCACTACTGCGGGAAATTAGGGTTTCGAAGAAAGTTGGAATTTTTGGAATCTGAGTCCATGGCTGGATGCTCCTCAGAAAAATCAAACTTCTAAGCCTTGGATTGAATTTTTTGGTTGGGTGGAAGTCCGGGTTTGATCAAACCCTAATTTAGGACCCTGTCTAGTGAATCCAGAAGTTTCAAAGGAAAGTTTGAGGGGTAAAACTTTGCAGATTTCAAAATCTAAGTATACCATCTTGACCAGCTCAACAAGGCACATCTTTCTATCCTTTCAGAAGTTTGAAATTCAAAGTTTGAATTTTTAGGGTTTCTTTGACAAACCCTAATCCAACTCCAGATCCGGTTTTCAGCAAATCAAGTGGTAAGACCTAATAACTTTTCTATTTCCATTTGAAGTACTCTTTAAGATGTCTCACCACACCAAGATTGAGGATAAGCTTGAAGGGGATGATAACTTTCGAGCATGGAAGCATAGGATTGGGTTAATCTTGGAAGAAAATGAATTGGACACCTACATAAGTGAAGAGGTTCCAGTTCCAGAGGGAGATGAGGCTAAGGACTTACACAAGAGGAACTTGGTCAAGGCTAAGAGAATCATTGATGATTCTATCAAAGATCATCTCATACCAAATGTGTCATATCTGAAGACACCTAAGGAGATGTTTGATTCTTTGACCAAGCTATTTGAAGGGAAGAACATAAATCGGAAAATGACCTTCAGGAATCAACTAAAGAATGTCAAGATCCAGAATGTGGAGACCATGTAGTCTTACTTTTCAAGGGTCTCCCAGATAAAATAACAACTTGAAGCTGCGGGAGAATATATAGACAATGGAGAAGTGGTAATGGCCACTCTTAATGGCCTTCCTAAGTCATGGGATTCCTTCATTCAAGGAATTTGTGCTAGGAAGAAACTTATCACATTTAGTAGGCCGTGGGAAGAATTATCACAAGAAGAAGTTCGAATCATAGCTCAGGAAGAGAAGATGGAGAATGAAGACCAAGCTTTCACTGCACACTCGAAGAAGTATGATAATAAAAAAGGACATCACCATAGTAAGAAAGAGAAGCATCACCATCAGAACCAGAGGGGTAACCTCAGATCTCGAAGAAACATATCCAATGACCAATACTTCACATGTGATGAAAAGGGACACTATTCCAGGGATTGTCCCAAAAATAATAAAGATGGTTCCCACAAGAAGAATAACATCAAAAGAAGACATCATGCTCACACTGCAGAGGATGATGAACCTCCCAAGAAGAGAGCAAGGGAAGAAAGTGAAGATTCTTCAAGTGATGAAGAGTATGTTTTGATTTTTGCTCTCATTGGTACTATTGCTCATGGAAGCAATGATTGGCTTATAGATAGTGGGGCTTACAAACATATGACAGGATTCAAGGGATCCATTGTAAACCTATCTGAACATGAATCACCCCACAAGGTGAAACTTGGGGATGACTACCAGTATCCCATAAAAGGAAGTGGTGAAGCCTCCTATAAACTAGACTCTGGAAAATCTATGAAAATGAAATATGTACTATATGTTTCAGGTCTCAAGAAGAATCTTCTCTCCATATCTGCTTTGGATGCAAAAGGAATAAGGGTTGCATTCATAGATGGCCAAGTCCTTATGTGGCCAAAAGGTAAGACCATTGATGATGCAGTAGTGATTGGAGAACAAGAGGGAGGATTATACAAATTGAAGGGCCAACCAGAACAAGCCTTGGTTCATGACTCAATAGAACCAAGTGAACTTTGGCATAGAAGGCTTGCACATGTGCACTATAGGGCACTACCTATTGCAAGGAAAGCAGTTGAAGGTCTTCTTGAAATCTAGACAAAACATGAAGGCATTTGCAAAGGTTGTGCAAAGGGAAAGAACACAAAGAAGACATTTCCAAGCGATGAAAGCAAGGAAAAAGGAATATTGGAGACTATCCACTTTGATGTATGCGGTCCAATGTCTTCCAGCTCTCTGAGTGGGTATGTATATTATGTTTCCTTCATTGATGATTTCTCTAGGAAGACTTGGGTTTATTTCTTGAAGAATAAAGATGAAGTGTTTGATAAGTTCAAGAAATTCAAGGCCTTGATAGAAAATCAAACTGATAAGAAGATCAAGATCTTTAGATCCGACAATGGCGGAGAATTCACTTCAGGAGACTTCAAGAAGCTATGCAGTGATTCAGGAATTAAGAGGGAGTTGAATACTCCTTACAATCCACAACAAAATGGGGATGCAGAAAGGAAGAATAGAACTATCATGGAAGCAGCTAGGGAAATGCTTCATGACCAAGATCTACCTATGCACCTATGGGAAAAAGCAGCAAGGACAACTGTATATGTGCAAAACAGAACACCTCATAAGATACTTGACAACAAAACACTAGAAGAAGTGTTCACTGAGAAGAACCTAGAAGTTAGCCATCTCAGAATATTTGGCTGTCTAATGTACACACACATTCCAAAGGAAAAGAGGACAAAGCTAGATCCTTCAGGAAAGAAGGGCATCTTTGTGGGCTACAGTGAAAGCTCAAAGGCATACAAAATCTACTTTCCAGAGTTCAAGAAGATTGATATCAGCAGGGATGTAACTTTTGATGAAGACTCAGCATACATCAAATCAAGGAAGACACCTGCTGAAGACAATGAAGAACCAAGAATACCCAGAACACAAGACACCACCATGAATGAAGTTATTCCAGAAGAGGCTCGTGAAATAGAAGATCCACAAGAGCATGTAGATCCACCTCGTGAGAAGAACTCTCACAAAAGAAAACCAACATGGGCTAGACAGCTCATCCAAGATGCAGAAAGGTATGGTATTCCAAAGGAGGAACACAGAGAAAGAAAAAGGACTAGGTCACATACCAACTATGTTTCCTTACTCTATGATATTATGAACAAAGAACCTTCCAGTTATGAAGAAGCAGTGGAAAAGAAAGAATGGAAGGATGCCATGGTCAAGGAATATCAGTCGATCATGAAGAATGATGTTTGGGATGTGGTCCCAAGGCCTGAAGGGAAGTCTGTTGTGACTTCCAAGTGGATCTACAAGATCAAGCATGCTGCAAATGGTAGCATAGAGAAATACAAGACGAGGTTTGTAGCTCATGGCTGCTCCCAGAAAGAGGGGATAGATTATGAAGAGACTTTTGCTCCTATAGCCAGATACACTTCCATCAGAACAGTACTTGCTCTAGCTGCAGTGATGAAGTGGAAGATACACCAGATGGATGCCATGACAACTTTCTTGAATGGTGTAGTCGAAGAGCAAGTGTGTGTGGAATAGCCACTTGGTTTTGAGACACATGACAGGGAGTCATATGTGTGCAGATTGAAGAAAGCCTTGTATGGATTGAAGCAAGCTCCTAGTACTTGGTATGATATGATAGACAACTTTATATCCAGCTCGGGCTTTACCAAATGTAATTAAGATTCCAACCTTTAGTACAAGGTTGAGGAAGGAAATCCAGTGATACTCCTATTGTATGTGGATGACCTATTTGTGACAGGTGATGATAGATTGATTGCCGACACAAAGAGGAAGCTTGCTGTCGAGTTTGAGATGAAGGACTTGGGGATGATGCATTACTTTCTAGGCATGGAGGTGTGGTAGAGTGCAGATGGGATCTTCCTTGGACAAGGGAAGTATACAATAGAGACCCTGAAGAGGTTCAGGATGATGGACTGCAAGGCCATGGCCACACCTATGGCATCAAACTTGAAGCTTCTGTGTGATACTTCATCTGAGTCGGTTGATGTCACGGTGTATCGTCAGATGATTGGGTCCTTGATGTACCTAACGAATATGAGACCAGATATTTGCTTTGCGGTGAACACATTGAGCCAGTTCCTGACGGATCCGAGAGGTGTTCACCTGGTTGCTGCAAAGCATATTCTGAAGTACCTGAAGGGTATGGTTGATTATGGGCTCAAGTATGATGCAAATCAACAGTTTAACCTAGAGGGTTATATTGATTCAGATTGGGCAGGAAGTGTCATTGATCGGAAGAGCACTTCGGGGTGTTGCTTCAGTATGGGATCCAATATGATCTCTTGGTTTAGCAGGAAGTAGTCCTGTGTGGCACTGAGTACAACCGAAGCAGAGTATGTTGCATCTTGTTCGGATAGTTGTGAGGCAGTATCGCTTAGGAAGATATTGTCTGAGTTATTTGATCTCCCGTTGGATGCTACCTATATCTTCTGTGACAACCAGAGTTGTGTGAAGTTGTCTGAGAACCCGTTGTTCCATGACAGGTCGAAGCACATTGAGATCAAATATCACTATATAAGGGATATGGTGCAGAGAGGAACAGTGAAGCTCCTATATGTTGCGACGTATGAGCAAATAGCCGATGTGTTGACCAAGCCACTGGCTAGAGTGAAGTTTGAGTTCTTCAGAAAGAGACTTGGTGTACTTCAGATCGAGATTCCTTCCAAGGGGAAATGATGAGTTCGAAGGCACAGATGCACATGATCCATTCTCACATAGTGGTAGGTAGGTCCTCCTATGGTGCAGATGTAAGGGCTAGAGCCATTCTCACATAGTGGTAGGTAGGTCCTCCTATGATGCAGATGTAAGGGCTGGGGCCATTCGCACATGGTGGTAGGTATGTCCTCCCATGGTGCAGATGTAAGGGCTGGGGCCATTCTCACATGGTGGTAGGTATGTCCTCCCATGGTGCAGATGTAAGGGCTGGGGCCATTCTCACATGGTGGTAGGTATGTCCTCCCATGGTGCAGATGTAAGGGCCGGGCCATTCTCACATGGTGGTAGGTATTTTCTCCCATGGTGAGATGTAAGGGTTGGGCATGGATTTTTCGACATGGTGGCAGGTGTGTCCTACCATGGTCGTTGATGTAATTGTCGAAGCCTTTCCGACATGGTGGTAGGTGTGTCCTCCCATGGTCGTGATGTAAGTGTTGAGCCATTCCCGGATGGTGGTAGGTAGGTCCTCCCATGCCGGTGTATGTAAGTGTTGTGTGATGTGCATCTAGGTTGTGCTTCATGGACTATGAGGTGAATTGAAGACAATGATGTGACAGTAGGGTACACAGGTTTTGCAGAGACATATAATCAGTCCTGAGATGCTCTTGTAGGTTTTACAGAGGCAATGTAATCAGTCCTGGGATATCTTGCAGGTTTTGCAGAGGCAGTATAATCAGTCCTGAGGTGTACCTACTTGATGGCTTGCTCGCAAAGATGATGAAGACCTACATGGAGGCTAGGCCTACATCCATCATGAAAAAGGGATGGCTCTGTAGAACTTCCTATGACGAGTAGATTGGAGATTGATTGAGATAGCAGCAGCAGTGACGATGACGATGATCAAGTGACGATGATCCGGAGAAGAAGACTTGTTCTAGAAGACCTGTGTCGAGAAATACCTTCCTAGTTAAGAGGGAGTGTTGATGTATATGTAACTTCGGAATGTATTTCATATATGTATATTGTATCCATACAGAGATGTTATTATTCCTTTGTACGAAAGTGTCGTCATTTTTATTTACAAGTGTCGCAAGTTGCATTGCATGTACCACAACTTGTATGTGATGGGTTATTAGACCACCAAGTGTGGGGTCGGCCCTAAGTTGAGTTACCATGGGTTATTAGACTCTCCTAGAGAAGTCGGCCCTGTTAGGTTATTAGGCAAGTCAAGTTGTGTATAAATAGAGTGAGGGTGTCACTCTATTTGATCATTCACTTAATCATCCATTATCTCAGTTGGGTGATGCGCACTAGTGGAGGAGGAGAAGCTGCTAGGAGACTATCTCTTGTATTTGGGTTTTGTATCATTGCTCTTTCTATCTTTGAGGAAGTTGCGGGGTTTTTCACCTTCTTGGTTTTCCCCGAGGAAACTCTGTGTCTATTGTCTCTTGTGATTGATATACTGTACATGTTATTCTCTCAGATAAGATCCTAGATCATATTGAATTAATGCTCAAAATCTAACACATATTCCATGAGACATGAATATAGTTGCTGACTCGCTGGCCAACTTCATTCTAGATTGGTACATTGCACACACATAACATATTCATAAAATATAAAAGCATACATAACATGTAAATAATCTGTCGTATAAGCAAAAATGTAAACAAGATCTCATCAATCATCCATAGAACAAGTAATATATAAAGCCAATGAAAATGTCTGTATATATATATAAATCCGTACAAAAGTACAAAATGGTAGTGTTGATACAAAATCTGAAGCATGCTAGCTTTCAGTAAGAGTCATCTCTACAAAAAAAGACTGAAGCCTGTAAGCTTTCAGTATATACATATATAAGCCATGTGCCTAAACCCTACGTCGCATGGGCCTAGGCCACTCAGCCCCAGGCTGAGCATGGTAATAGACTATGACCCTCGTCACCTTCCAGATTAGCGTGCCGAAACGAGCTGATACCCCAACCACCAACTCCTGATAACGTAGGGATAAGTCATGCACAATAGGCTCTGGAATGTCTGAGGTCATCCACTGGGGCTTCTCCCTGACCACCTCTTTCTCCTCAAGAGCATCACGGACAACGAGCTCCATCTCTAGCACTCCTCTCCGCACAAGGCGAGAGACTCCAAGCGGCCGCTCTAGACCCATGTCTGCAAGGAAACATGTAAACGTCATCAACACTGCTACAAAAAAAAATCATAAAATGTATAAAATATAAAAACACAAGCAGTTCTTCTTACCGATGTCACCCCACTGCGTCCCCTCCAGAAGCACCAAGTCAGGATCTCCTCGGAAGTCTATACCAGCATATGGATAATCCTCCACCATGAGGATCTATTCCTGCAGCTAGGAGTAGAATCCAGTACCAAAACTGATGATGGGACCCCCGCCACCATGGTGAACCATCATCTCTTCCCATCTCAGCATGTGAGGATCACGTGCATCCCGATCCTCAAATTCCACTTGTGGGCGCAAGTGAGGTACCCGGTCTAGCATGAAAGATACCAATACCAAGCCATATCCAAACTGCTTCAGCGCCCCATGCTGACATTTGGTCAACTGATCCTTGAGGCTAGTGAGAAGACCCTTGCACCAGTTAAACACAGTAGGATTCATACACTCCTCAACATACATCATTTGCGACTTGCTTTCGAAGTGAGCAGCTTGGCTGCCAGCAACTCGTGTAACGGTGAAGAATACCGCGCATAGGTCTGGATCCCTGACATGCTTGATGGGAATTTTCCCACCAACCATCGTTGTACTCAGAGTACACCACTGATCTATCATGTCCTCAACCGAGCGACCACCACCTCGTGACTCGGTCAAAGACACAGGGTTCCCTCGCTGGGATAACCTTGTCAGAAAGTAGATGTCCTCGACATCTATGTTAAGCCTGTGCTCACCTATTCGGAAGTGTTGTTGAATGGGGTCCCAACATTGGACCAGGTATGTCAGTAGCTGGACTTGGGATCTCATCCCCGACACTCGAAATTACTTGAGTAGCCCATAGTTCCTCAACACTGCAACACTTTGTGGATTGTTTTCCACTTGCACATCTTCGAGCTCATGCTTGCGTTCCTGCGCCGTCCCATGAACGCAAATATCCCAATTTAAAATGCTCAAAACCTACCTAAATGCATAAAAAAGCAAATTCTAATCCACTGAAAAGTTAAAGGGGTAGGTTTAGGGTTACTTGTCGCCGACGACGCTTGAAATAACGGATCACAGCTCCTGGAATCAACAAAAGAAAAATGGCTTCAAAGGGCAGTTTTCACCTCTCCAACTTGGTAAAAAAAATAGTAATTCTTTTTACTATTTACCCCTATTTATATTGAAAAAGAGAATATTCCTTTTTTAATTTATTCTAATGTGGGTTGTTTTGCTATAGTTGGGCTTATTTATATCTGGTTAATCATTTTTTGACCTAGTTTCCTGTTTGCAGGTGAATTTTAGTACCACTTTGATATGGCTTTTTGTGGTTAAGGTCTTTTTGCATATATTCTTAGGTATGAACACTCGTAGAGCATCTTTTGTCATTATTTCGCTCATTAAATGTAAATTATTAATGACAATCGAGATAACTCTTTGTTCTTTCTCGTGCTCGTGAAACAATGAGAATAAGTCACCGAGTTATGGTTTATCACTGTTTCGGGCTCGTTAAACTCCTACGAAAAAGGAACCCCCCCTGAGTCTTTCTTTAAGCTCTTTTCAGGCTCTCAAAATATGAAAATATCGCCAAGATAACTTGTCGCGTTCATGCTTGTTAAAGTATTTGAATGGTCGTCTTCCTGGTGATAGTTTACCCCTTTTTTGGACCAGGGGGCACTACTTACGAAAAAGGAATACTCCAGCCAATCATGACTTGAAGAGTCCTCTCTCGTGTTGTTTTACCCTTTTCTGGGCGAAGAGGCTAACCTTATGAAAAAGGACCTTTGGAGTCTTCTTTAGTTCTTTTCAGACTCTCTAAACATGAAATGACACCGAGTTTACCTTCTATGGACTCATTAAAACTTAACATTGAAGGGCCTGTCATGGGACGAACCCCTCCTTTCCCAGGTTCGAAAAATGTTTGGGATTAGACTCATCTATGAGATGAGCTATACCGAGCATCTGGTTACCCTCATCAAGCTTGTCAAAACACATGAGGCACTCATCAGTCATGATGGGGAAAAAGGAAAGTTTTTGTGCTACACCTTTACCAGTGGAAGTACTTGGTCGTTCTTGAACATGGCACTCATTTGCATTTTCATAGAGTACTTGGGTCATCCGTTTGTCCTTGAGTTTTTCCTACTTCCCGAGTCTTGTTACTCCTTTGGGTCATCCAAAGAATACTTCCATCATTAGTTACATTAGGAGTTGGCGTCATTCTCATCATGTCAATACTGCCAAATCATGCCATGCGCATGTTCAAGAATACATTCACTGCTCATCATTTGTAGTCAGTACACCCTCCGCTATGTCGGTCTACTCTGAGTCCATCTTGCATGTTACTGTACCATCCGATCTAATCCAAACATTTGTTATCGAGTTTTGTGTCGTCGATGATGGGGGATTCATTAATGCCCTCCTTCAACGGGTTCATCCTTGTCGACTTCAAATCATCATCTAAGGACTGGATCTAGAAACCAATTGAGTACCTTGGGCTTGCATGCCTCAATGGTAGGTTACCTCGCTTTCGACATGAATTTACATCATTGAATCTTGATTGAAATGTTTTGTCAAGCGTTCGACTTCAACTCATTCATTCGCGCTTGATGATATGTACTATGATACCTTGGGATGATTGACATTAATGGTGATTTCCCTCGTGCTTGTTAACGGTATACATCAATGACCGGTAATCAAGTGGTTTCTACCATGTTCGACGTCAAGACATTTGTAATCACATGGATAGATTCGTATCATTGCGGGTTCGGCTTGAAGACCCTGGGGAGTCATTTTTTACCCAGGTTGCGATGGAGATTTTTTGAGTCATATTACACAGATCCACTTTTGTATTGGTCGTGGTTGTGTTATCATCTCATCATGGATATACGCTTGTGTCTAGTAGCCATGATTGTATTCAGTCGGTCTTTACTACCATGGATGTGCAATGTATTGGTCGGCAGCCATGTTGTGAGTCATGCGAGACTGTGTTCTCAGAGTCAGTTGTACTGCGGCAGCGTCTTCTCTCCAGCATGTCCTTGCCATCCTTCTGTTAAAGCATTTCACCTGTCTAGTTTCAACAGCTTCATGCTTTGGGGGGCATTCTGTTACACCCAAAATCTACACCATCATGAGACATATGTAACCTCAATGCCAAAATCCCTGAAGTCCCATGATCAAGTTAGTCATTTGGAGCAAGTTGATGTCATTTATCCACACTCCTAATTAGATTGGCGCATGTTGTCTTTGAGCAAGATGCGTCGGCGCAGTTTTTCCTCATGCAGACTGTGTCGGAATAAGTTTTGTGAGATAAAGGTATCTTTTGAGCAAATTCTAGAAGTTGGATGAGGTGGATCCCTATCCCTAACTCCTAGGTGAGCTGGCCTTAGGTTCCCTAACCTAATGGGAGGATCCCTTAACCCTCTCCCCATGATCCTCAACCTACTCTATTCACTTGGTCCTATAAATACAAAAGCCCTCTCCATTCCAAGGGGAGGAAGTCTATAGCACTTGCATGCTGGTGAAATTAGCTTAGGAGATCCCTACTCATCTATTGGGAGACCCATACTTCCTTGGGAGGCTTTGGCTTGGATTGTTGGAGTTGGATTGCGACGGTAAGCTTTGGTTGTAATCATCTCTCTACTTTGTATTTCCCTCTTTTAATATTGTAATATAAACTCTTTCCACCAAATGTTGTTGTGTTAATAATGTTTGTGTAGTTTACTTGCTTAACCGTTTACTTAGATCTGTTACTCTTTAGATGTGTTTTACTTCTTGTATTTTTTCTGTATGTCTTGATAGGTCTTACAGCTGAGATCTGACGACCGTGGAGCTTAGAGCAACTACAAGGAGGAAGATCTACAATCTCAAGGTAAGATATCTAATCACTCGATGTTTAACTAGATCTAGGAAAGCAGTTCTATATTCTGTCCCACTTGTTCTAGATTCACGTTGAACTAGGGAGATCACGCCTTAAGTTTGCTTTCGGTAGATTGTATGGTAACACAGTGCTACCAAAATGACCCCATATGAAGAAGTGTATAGCTAGAAACCCTTGGGTTTTGTTTCCTATTTGCTAGGCACCTCGAAGGTCTCGACAGTAGATAACAAACTTCACACCAGAGAAACATTTATCTGCCCACTTAAGCACATTTTGGCCATGGCTCATTATAGAATGAAACACCTGGAAGATCAACATCGCTCAGAGCATTCATTTTGCAAAGGGGATCAGGTGTTTCTTCACCTTCAACATTAAAAACAAACATCACTCAAAAAGAACCTCCCCTAGAAATTGGCCCCAAAGTTCTATGGACCTTACAAGATCATACAACACATTGGACAGGTGGCCTACAAGCTAGATCTACTAGATCAATCCACGATCCACCCAGTCAAGTTCATGTATCTTAATTAAAAAAAGTGGCAGGGTCCAATTGTAAATTGCAGACCAAGTTACCATAACTTGAAGAGGAAGGCTCCATTTGGCTCCAACTGGAAGTAGTATTGGATACCAGGGAATTCAATTGCGTAGACATATAATCAAAGAAGTCTTGATACTGTGGAAATATATGCAATCAGAAGATCCCACATGGGAATTAGAAGGGATTATGTAGCAATTTAATCATCTCTACCCTTGACGATAACGCTTCTCTTGAAGGGGAAGGGCATGTTAGAGTCATACCCTAACCCCCTTACTTTAGACTACATAGTGTTAGTCAAATAATGTATGCAACTATATCCTTTTAATAAGGCCATGTAGTTAGTAATGGATAATAAATGTAGAAATGGTCTCCATGTTAGTTAAGACCCACTAAGTAGTTAGGGTTTTGGCTATTGAAAGCCTATTTAAGGAGTTCATAGGCTATGGATTGTTTTGTTAAGAATTGTTGTATTGGAGACATTTGTTCAAGTGAAAGGTCACCCAACATTAAGAGGCGAGTGAACATTGTTCCTTACTTGATTTTCATAATACAAGAGTTATTGTGCCTCATCTTTCTTATCTTTCTTAAATATGCATTATACTTTCTAGTATCTTGCATCATTTATCTTTGTTTACCTTATGAATGGTTCCAAGTTTCAGGGTAAATAACACCACACATTATTTTGTGTTCCTTGAGCAACAACTTCAACCTACTATAGAAGTTCAAAACATCCCTACATGTCGTGGCTTGTTCAACAAACCACTACATTTCAAATGCAACAACTTACACTGTCCAATATGTAACTCACATAGCTCATGTTAGTGTTGGAATTTGGAGAGATTGGAATTGTGAAAAATTAATCAAATACAAAATTGATAAAATTAACAATTAATTTGAATATATATATATATATATATATATATATATATATATATAATTTTATTAACTTTATTTTTAAACTACAAGAAGCTATCAGCATTGGTGTGATTGTTGGATATATATTGAGGTTCCTTTTAACATTGATTTTTCTTATGCCAATATGTGGTATTGGTGTTTACAAAAGCTACCACTATTATATACAAAGACCTCCATATTTACTATGTTTCTTGTTGGCTCCCTAATGGTACCTAGTTTGGTAGACTGGAAAAAATCTTGAGGTCATTTTTATGAGTCAAGTATAGAGGCAAAATAAGCTTGCATATGGCTCTTAAGCATGCTTGTACCTTTCTTAAAGATGATGATGTCTTGTGCTTGGTAGATGTTACTTCTCAAGGCAAAGTTCTTGTGGCTAAGCAGGTTGTTAGACAGTTGGAAGGTAATGCTCTATGGAAAAGAGTTTTGAGACTCAAAATTTCATAGGTTCACAATCTTATAATGTAAGGTTTTTTTGTTTGGCTTGTGTGATATTATCACCTCTCTCCACTTATTTAAAGTTCAATTCTAATAAGTATTTTTGGAGTGGGTGGTGGTGGTGTTACGAATTTATCTTGGTTATGTTTTAGTAACACATTTGGTTGAGATTTGGCTCAAAATATTTATGGAACTTTGAATTTAGAGCTTGGATTGATTGGAGAAATATTGATCACCCAAAAGCTCCTCTAGATAGAGTAATTATTGATGAAATCCAACACCTTGTTCCTTCAAAAAAAATCAACATAAAACGAATAGTCAGATCCAAGGGCCCATTTGGAGATGTTAAGGTTTGATCTTTTGGTAACCCTTTTCATCTTTATGATCCTAGAAAGCTTTGTTGTCTACTTCACAAAAGTTCACCCTCATCCCATATTTTGAACCCTGGGTGGACTTCAATGAAAACTTAAAAGAGATGGATTAAAACCATGGGTGTTTGGGCCCTCCATTTACCCTTTAAGCTTCAAGTATTTGCGTGGCTAATGAAATTCCAACATTGGCTCAATTAGCAAAAAGTGGTTTATGGATAACACCTTTTTAATGTGTAAGTAGGTAGGAAATCCTAAGCATATTGTATGGGACTGCAAATTAATGCAGGGTAAACAAATCCCCTATATTTTTCACTCCTTAGATATTAAAAACAAGTTTAGATTTTAAAAAAGTTGGCATATGTGTTTTCTTTGTTACTCTTCTTCTTTTTCATATATGTTTTTTACAAAGTATTTTTTTTAATTAAACTTTAACAGTGTTGTTAGTGGCGTATGTCAACCTCTAGAGCAAGTAAGATGACACAAAAACTTCCTTGGATTATAAGGTGTTGCCCTGCAACAGTAATTCAATAAAATTAAAACAATTAATAAGAATAATATAATAAATTCCGGAATAATTATACTTTGTACACCTACTTAACTCTTCTTGATGGACTGAACTTAAGCAATGAATGAATGAACGAAGTCGGTATCCAATGATTTTACATTTCAGTATTTTATCATTGGATTTTGTGTTGACTTTTACATTTCAGTATTTTATCATTGGATTTTGTGTTGACTTTTAGACAACCTCTATTTCAACAAAATCAAAATTGTTGTCTTTTAACTGAAATTATAGTGTTTTCATGACATTTTTGGGAAAACTATATTATCCTATATCACATCATCAAAAAGTGAAGATATATATTATATAATAGATTTTAATTTTTTTTTATTATATAAAGATAGTTATCTAAAAATTCATTTAACAGTTTTTTACTATATTTTTTAGGTGTGGGATAACTGGCACTCAAATCGCCCTGCTTTTCCGGCGATTTCTTTTCTTGATCCGGTTATAAAAACCGGCAGAAGCGTAGTTCCACTAGTTTATTACAGAACTATGCCATGGAACTGTGCCCCCAGAAGTTTTGGGCCATTTTAAGACGACCCAGATCGTCGAAATTCCCAAAAAATGACCAGAAGGGGGTGGAACTGTGCCTCGCCGAAAAACCACTCACCGAGATACCAAGGCGACTTGAGTGCTCCATATCACACACCTATTTTTTATTTTGCAAAATCTAAATTTAACTATATTTTGATGACCATTTTGATAATAGAAATAAAATCATTTTTTTCGAAATTATAAAACATTTAAACTAAACTTAAAAAGTTCGTAGTAACTATAGTTTGTAGACCGACTCAACTCTTCTGCACCGACTGAACTTGAACAATGAAGTGTGACACTTGTGTGTAAAGAAGCGATGAAACCATTTGACTGAATCAGTGATCTGATCTGACAACTAAGAGTGTCAAGTTTCGATGCAATCCCAAAGTTGCTCTTCGGGTTTTCTGGTTGGGTTTTGTATTGACTTTTACCACATTTAATGCAAGTAAGAAGAAAGAAAACCTCAATTTGAACAAACTGAAAAACATATTGTCTTTCTTGGTATGTGAAATGGATTTAAAAAGTAGAAGATGGAATGAGGGAAATAATATTGAAAGAAATTGGTTAAATGTTTTATATTTTGGATTTTTTTGGGTCAATTTTGCTGGAATTTAGTAATAAATATTTTATTGAAATAGTGATTTTTTATTGTTTAAATTATATTTTTTAATTGTAAAATGGATTCAGCACTTTCAAATATTATAGACATTCTCATTATATAATTTTAATAACTTATATTTATAATTAAAAGTAAAAAAAAAATGATAAAAAAAGTATTTATCCTATTCTATTAGATAGCTACAACATGACCATGATTATTGCAAACTTAAATACAATGTGAATGGAAAAGTTTATATCCAATTTTATTCAACATCCAATCTTATTCAACATGACCATGATTATTGCAAACTTAAAAAACTTTTCTCAGATCTACATAAATACAATTTCCACTTCAAATAATATATACAAAACAAAACACAGTATTAAAATTATTTAGCATTGCCTTAGTTTAAAAAACTTTTCTCAAATCTTCATAAATACAATTTCCACTTCAAATAATATATATAAAACAAAACACATTATTAAAATTATTTAGCATTGCCTTGGTTTAAAAAACTTTTCTCAAATTTACATAAATACAATTTCCACTTCAAATAATATATATAAAACAAAACACATTATTAAAATTATTTAGCATTGCCTTAGGTCCTCCTCATTAAAAAAGCCAAAGCAAGATATTTAGAATAAAACTATAATTTCCAAAAAAACAGTATGTACATAATAAGTAAAGAGATATGAGTGAAGGGCATAATGGTTAATTGAATAAAATTTGAAAAAACAGTAAACATAACTTTGTTAAAGATACTTATAGAGGTTTTATTTACTATGATATCATTTTTTAATCTAAATGATTGATGGCAACAATTGAAATGGGGTGTCCTAAGGTGAGATGTTCATGGTGAAGAAATTCCAAGAGAACAATGATGCATGGAGAAATATAAACAAATAGCTAATATGTATGTTCAATATACCCCAAAAATATATGATTTCATTTTTGGATAATTTAATTTTGAAAATGAGGAGGTAGATTATCCAATTTGTAATTATGATATAAGGCCATTCAATTGCTACTTTTACAAAGAGGGTTAATTTGGACCTTTGCAACCAAAGCAACACAAAGTCCATATAGAGGGCTAATAATATTTAATTCTAAGAAAATGCCCAAGTGGGAAAAGCAAAGGATGGCCTATAAACTTAGTGGGGAAAAGTACATGTTGCTATGAATTGTTTGAAAATGCAAGATGTACCCTCAAGAATATACAAAACTTTGATGCAAATAGTTTTGAGGATGATTATGAATCATCATGGGTAGGATATTTTTCGTGAGTACATGAGGTTGATCACTCACAGAGTCGGAGATATGACCATAGATGTCCCTCATCTAATGGCTATGAAATTGCATTATTCCCTACAAAGAGAATATGGTTTACTTTATTGATATATATATCGAATCAACACTATTTACAAAGAGAATGTGGGTGCTATCAAGATGCCCGAAACTTCATCTTCAGTATGACCTTTGGTTATTAAAACTTGTTGGAATATTTAAACCCATCCACGTCATTTAATGCCTTCGGATAGCATTATTGATCATTTTTTATTAATTCCTAGGTGTTAGACTATGTAGTTGGCTAAATTAGACATTATGTGGACCACAAGTCTTCATTGTGTGGACCACAAGCTTCCTAGAGTCACTTGAGCGCATTTATGAAGATTCTGGATAAGATTTTCTTTGATTCTAGCTGATCTTATCCTATCCTGGAATAGAAAGGCGCCTTACTTTTTTTACTGCTTTTTACCACTTTTTGGTGAAAGGTGAAAGACTAGTTGACTAGTTTTACTGTTTTTTTACCAACTCATCCTCCATGATGTTTCTTCCTTCCAAATTCTAGATTTAGCATGCTTTTCCATCACACATCAATATTTGATCACTAAATCAGAAATTTGTGAGCCTTTGAGGTAACTTGGAAAGCACACTTTCCACCTAGGGGGGTTTTGCATATTTTTAGTAAGCCTTCTTTTGTGAGGATTCGAATGGCATACTTATGCATTCGAATCTCTGATGTAATTCTATATATTTACAGCCTATTACTTTCCTAAGGTTGGATGATGTATTATTATTCATGAGAGTAATTCTGTTTGCATCATATGTGACTATATTTCACTATTCTTGACTAGTTGTGTGAGAATTACTTGTGAGAGTTGTAATTTCTTGATCAAATATTGGTGTGAACTAAATTTCACATGGTATCAGAGCTATCAAGATATTCTTTTCTCCTTTTATTGTCTTGCAGGTCCAACCAGTCTCAAGAAGAGCGCATTTAGTCACCTACAGGGCACATTCAATCACCTGGAGGGAGAAACTAATCATCTTGGGGCGCACCCAAACCACTCTAAAATCTATTTCAGAGCTGCCATGGATCATTCAAATCTGATCATCCTCACTCCAATCAATTATTTTGTCTGGAAAGCACAGATGGAGATCATGTTGAGGAGCAAAGGCCTCTACAGGGTGACTATGGCAACTAAAACTAAGCCAACCTCATCAATTGAGAAATTGAAGTGGAACAATAGAAGATATGAAGCCTACGGTCTCTTGTGTCTCACCACATCCATGGATCTTTTATTCCATCTAAATGGTCTTACCACACCGAATGATGTCTAGTTGAAGCTCCAAGACTTGTTTGGCAAGATAGATGAATTAAGAGGCCACCAACTGGATAATGAACTTGTTTCATTGAGTCCATAGAATTTCGAGAACCTCCAAGTTTTTTTTATCAAAGTTCAAGTCACTTGTTCTACAGTTGAAGCAATGTGGAATTGATAAAAAGGATGAGAAACTAATATTGGCCATTCTCTTCAAGCTTGGCCCTGATTACTCAGTCTTTGTTTCGAACTTCCATGACACAAGGAAGGCAGTTCGAAACTGGAAAAGTCCCACAGTCTCAGAATTCATGGGGTCTCTTACACAAGAACAAGACAAGTTGGTCTTGATGGGAGCCATAAAAAATCCATAAAAATATCATTGTCTGACTATTGGAGATTCAAGGAGTTCGAAAGGAAAGAAGAAGAGCGATTTCAAGAAACCCACTGATAAGAGCAAAGAAAAACATAAATTCCATGAAGACTCCTCAAACTTCAAGAGGAATCCAAATAAGAAGAATGAGTTGGCAAAGTGAAACTATTGCAACAGGGGATTTCATACTGAAAGGTCCTGCATGAAGAAGACCATTGATCAAATGGCTCAACTTCCGGAGAAAGCAAATATTCCTCTTCCTGAGAGCACAAGAAGGAAGGATGGACGACAAAATTAAGAAGACAAGGAGCGAGTGCATGCACTGATGGCAAGCACATCAAAGCCTACCTCGTTCATCATTGATTCTGGAGCTTCAAGGCACATGGTGTCTACAAGAGAGAGATTCTCATCTCTTGATTCTGCTAGTGGTCCAACCATTGTTTTGGGTGATGATTCTGAAATTTCAAGCAAAGGTAAAGGCAACATTGATTAGATTTTGGCTCATTCACTAATGTGTTGCATGCTCCAGGACTCGCTGCTAACCTTTTTTCAGTATACCAGATGAATCACATGGGATCTCTTAAAAAGGTGATATTCACACCTAATGATGTTGAAATATGTGAAATGTCAACAGGCTGAATTGTTGCCTTAGGTTCTATTGACCATAGCTCAAAAATCTATAGATTCTCTCATTTTGTACCATTCCCCTCACCTTTTGCTCTACTTACCCATGCCAATGAGTCAAGCAAATTATGGCATGAAATATTTGGTCACCTAAACTACAAAATCTCTCCCAACTTCATGATAAATATATGGTCACAGGGCTTCCAATATCAAGTTTTCTAAAGGTGTCTGTCAAAGTTGCATCCTAGGAAAGCACCCAAAGCATGAGTTTGAAAGAGCCAAAACTGAGCGAACCTCAACACCCCTAGAGCTTATTCACAGTGACATATCAGTTCCATTCCCCCATGGGTCTTTGAACCATGCAAAATACATCCTCACCTTCATAGATGAGTTTACTAGGTATTGTTGGATCTATTTCATCAAGTTAAAGTCAGAAGTGTTCGGTCTGTTCAATCTTTTCAAAGTCTCAATTGAGAACTAGTCTGGTAGACATATAAAGATCCTTAGATATGGTAATAGTGGGGAATACATCAAATATGAGTTTCATCAATTTTGTGCCTCTTCAAGCATACAAATGCAACACATTGTTCCCTACACACCTCAGCAGAATGGTGTTGCTGAGAGGAAGAATAGATCTCTGAACGAGATGGCCACATGCATGCTTGAGGAAAATGATTTATCTCCAAGACTTTGTGATGAGGAAATAAATTGTGCCACATACATACAAAATAGAGTGCCTCACAAAGCACTAAAAGGAATCACTCTTTTTGAGGATTGGACTGGGCACAAACCTAATATTTCTCATTTCAAGATTTTTGGCTCCAAGGCTTGGCCTAGAATTCCACTTGAGAAGAGGAGGGCCATGTAGCCCCAAATCCAAACATGTATTTTTGTTGGATATTAAGAAGAATCCAAATTCTAAAAGCTGCTGAACATGACTTCTCAAAAAACATTCATTGAGAGGAGTGTTCAATTCAAAGAAGAGCCCTCACATAATGTTGAAATTGGAGAACCCTCCACACCACCACCTGAAGATGTAAGTGAAGTTCCTCTTGAATTTTCTGATTCTGATATTTTTGATGATGAATACCATTTTATTACAGATCCTAATTCACCAACAATGCCAAAGTGGGCTACTAAGACTCTTCAAGTAGTTGGTAAACTAGTGGGAAATCCTCATGATACTAGGAGGACTAGATCACAATTTGAGAATGCTCTCAATGTGAATGATCCTTACTTATGTGAGAGATGTTATTTGATGGTGGATTCTAATCCTCAGACATATGAGGAAGCTTCACATGACCCAATATGGCAGGCTGATATGGATGAGGAGTTTCATTCACTGCAAAAGAATGAGACATGGGAGCTAGTCAAGCTCCCCCCAAGCAGAAAATTGGTAAGGTGTAATTGGATCTTCAAGACTAAATTTGTAGCTGATGGTGCAACAATGAAATATAATGCTAGGATGGTGGAAAATTGCTTCTCCAAATTCCATGTCCTTGAATACAATGATAATTTTGCACCAGTTGCACATAAGGATTCGATAAGACTAGTTCTGGCAATTTCTGTTGCCAAGTGCTGGGAAGTACATCACATGGATGCCGAAATTTCCTTCCTCCATGGAGACATTGAGGAATATATTTATATGAAACATCCAAAAGGATATACATCTGATCCTAACTATGTGTGTAGGTTGAGGAAGTCCTTATATGGGCTTAAGCAAGCCCCCAGGGCTTGGTATGCCAAAATGGACAACTTTCTCTTGTCACAATATTTTGCTAGATGCAAATCTGATCCAAATGTTTACATGAAGCTGATTGATGGCTCAATTATGATTATTGTGTTATATGTTGATGACCTACTAATCACAAGTAGCTCTATTGATCAAATTGCTTCATTAAAGGATGCTTTGCATCAAGCTTTTTCCATGACTGACTTGGGAATTCTTAAGCAATTTTTGGGGCTTGAGATTTATGAAACTGAGAATGGAACTAAGGTATATTAGTCCAAATATGCATATGAACTGCTAAAGAAGTTCAAGATGGCTGATTATAAGCCTTCAAAGAATCCCTTCCTTTCAAGAGTCATACTTGAAGAAGCAGATTCTACACCATTGGTGGACAACACCTTGTATAGGCAGCTTATTTGTAGCTTGTTATACTTGACTCATACATGACCTGATCTTGCATATGCAGTGAGGGTGGATTCAAGATACATGTAGCATCCACATGAGCTTCATTGGAGGGCTGCAAAAATAATATTTCATTATGTGCAAGGCACCAAGTCTTATGGGATTCACTATGTTGCAGATTCTAGCCTAGATCTTCTTGGCTTTACTGACTCATATTGGGATGGTGATAGCCTTGACAGAAAATCCACATATGGATTTGTTTTCATGCTTGGAGGTGGTCCAATTTGTTGGTCTAGCAAGAAAAAAAGTGAAATTGCACTATCTTCAGCAGAGGCCGAGTACATAGGAGCAGTGAATGTTGCTACTCAGTGTGTTTGGTTGTAGGGTATTCTTTCAGAGTTTGAGATTTCCTTTAGCTCTCCCTTTGTCATATTTTGTGACAATCAGAGTGCTATAAGGGTCTCAAGTGATCTAGTACAGATATAAATTACCAATCATATTGAGATCCATATGCACTATATCAAGAGTTTAGTGCATGGCCAGATCATTGATTTGCAATATTTCCCAACATGTGAGCAAACTGCAGACAACTTCACCAAATATTTTACTAAGAAGACTTTTAGCTATTTGAGATCATTGCTTGGGATGGTTGAACATGTGGTGGAGTGAGGGATTGATCAGCAATATTTCAATTTTTATTATGTCCATTTTAGAGGGGAGGTTTTTCCCAAGAGGTTTTCCTTCTTTCCTTGTTTCAGGGACAAGGCAGTATGTTATAGGGTGACCTTGCCTAGTTACTCGGCCCTATTTTTATTTCTTATTTTTAGCACATAAAGTCAGGCTTATGGGGGGTGTTGGAATATTTAAACCCATCCATGTCATTTAATACCTTAGGATAGCATTATTGATCATTTGTTATTAATTCCTAGGTGTTAGACTATGTAGTTGGCTAAATTAGACATTGTGTGGACCACAAGTATTCATTGTGTGGACCACAAGCTTCCTAGAGTCACTTGGGGGAATTTATGAAGATTCTGTATAATATTTGATTTGATTCTGGCTGATTTGATCCTATCTTGGAATATAAAGGCACCTTATTGTTTTTTATTGCTTTTTACCACTTTTTGGTGAAAGGTGAAAGGCTAGTTGACTAGTTTTATTGTTTTCTGGCCAACTCATCCTCCATGATGTTTATTCCTTACAAATTCTGGATTTAGCATTCTTTTCCATCACACATCACTATCTTATCACTAAATCATAAATCCGTGAGCCTTTGAGGTAGCTTGGAAAGCACACTTGCCACATAGGGGGGTTTTGCATATTTTTAGTAAGCCTGCTTTTGTGAGGATTTGAATGGAATCCTTATGCATTCAAATCTATGATGAAATTCTATATATTTACAGCCTATTAATTTCCCAAGGTTTGTTGATGTATTATTATTCAGGAGAGTAATTCTATTTGCATCATATGTGACTGTTTTTCAGTGTTCTTGACTAGTTGTGTGAGAATTACTTGTGAATGTTGTAATTTATTGATCATATCTTGGTGTGATCTAAATTTCACAAAACTTACATTAGAAAAAGGGTGGAAGGTAAAATGACAGAATGCCAAACTATCAATGCGGAGAAGAGAAGATTTTGAAATTGAAAACATTGAAATTAATCAAGATGTACTTATAGAGAATCAAGATAATAATGTGGAAGGACTACGAGACTTCAATAATAGTTTAAGTAATTTTTTTAAACCTAGAGATGTTTAAGTTATCGTGACTTTACAATAATTAAATGGGCTTCGATTTCCAAATGAATCTCAAGGGAATGAAGATATGGATTTTTTTCCTTTTTTGTAAGTTAGTAGAGTTTTTGTATTAATTTGTCCAAAAAATATACAGTCTTTGTTTTTGTTTGAAATGCCACTGGGTAAACCAAACCAAAAACAAAAAAGTCCATTATCAATCCTAATAGGCTGAGCCCCATAGGTATGGGATTCATATCTCCAAAATTTATGCTTAAAACAATGATATCCAAGAGTGTCTATAACAATACTAGTATGTCTTAAAATTAGAAACATGATATCTACAATAGAAAGAAAACTAGAATGGGTGGCCATCTTCAAAAGGAATATTGATAGGGACCTCTTGACTTGGGCACAACTCATAATATTCCTCCAAAAAATCAATTTTACTGGCGGCTCTAGCAAGAATATTGATTTTTTCTTCTAGAGTTTTAATTTGTACTTAAATTTCATCCAATTGCAACAAAATCTCTTTATGAGTTTGATTTTGACTCCTAAGTTCCTACTCAATTAGATATTTTTTCTACAAGTAGAGGTAGACCATTTTTTGATATTGGGTAGTTCATGTATGAGTATTTACCAAATCTAGAACCCATGGTTACATCTCACTATCCACTTCCTCATTGGAAACTAGGCTTCTCTATGATTCTCTTGTTGAATTGTCTCAGGGATCAGTCTCTGATAGGTTGAGGATGATTGTGTTTCTCTTTGCATAGATCGAGACAATGGAGCCATTTCCCTCCCTTTCCAATTTCAATGTCCTTTGCCTCTCCCAAGAGTGGTGTTTAGAATTGGATAGAATCGACGACTCATAACTCCAAAATATTCTAGCTTTGAAATACCTAAGATCCATTGAGATTGCTAGATGCAATATTTTCAAGAGAACAAAAAGGGGGCCAATTTCCTCCAGTCATGAATTCCCTAATTCCAAACCAAGAGCACAAATTGAGAAATAAAGAAACACGATAATTAATGCAAGGTGAATTCACTGGCTCCCTGAGAGAAGAATACCATCCCACCTTTGAACACAAGCCACATGTCAGCTCCTCTAAAAAACTAGTGTGCCATATATCAAATTCTCTTGTCATATTGTCGAATATTAACCATTCTAATTCCTTCTTTATGATACCTCCTTTCATGATTACTCTTCCCATCCTTAGAAATACCATTACTTGATGCCTCAAGCTAAAATTGGAAACCGTATCCAACCCCCACTTGGAACCATCAATACTCCCCAGTCTATATCTTCTATCCATTAAATTCTACATGTTTATCATTAACCCATCCTCCGCCACCCATACCCTTGTAAGATGGGTCATGGGTTAGTTTCTACAGTTGGGTCATTATTTCTGAGCCTTGCATGGTCTTTCCACTCCTTATCACCCCATATGGAGGGATACAATAAATTCTAGAGACATCCCTATACTATGTAGTTAAGTTACTAAAAAAATCTAGATGCCAATTAATATCTAAGAATTATTGTATCTTCAACACAACTTCATTGACTAAACTATCAACCACATTTTTGGATGATCTTCAATCATGAGAGGGAACATAGAATGATATTTGAGGAAGAAGAGATGCCAACCATTCAAAAACCTTCCTTAAGTCTCTAATTACGAGATACCCTGCTGAGAGATGATCCATGTTGTATTTTCCTTAGCATTTGAATGATTATAAGAGAACATCCCTCAACTACTATCTTCAAGAACCCTTGTCGAACTAGAATCCTTAGGCCTTGATCCAGGTCATATATCTCTACTATTTTATTTCTTTCTATCGCCATAAAACTTGCAAATATCCATATTATTTCTCCTCTTTCATTAGGAAACACCCCTCCGAACCTTGCAATACCCGGGCTCCCTTTTCATGCCCCATCAAAATTGAGTTTGTTAAACCCTTCTGAAGGGGTTGACCATTTATATGGTACAGATATTGAAGAAGGTTTAATGTGTGTTTTGTGTTTTATGTTGTCTTGGGAAATGTTCCATGCCTTTAGTATGATGTCCTCGTTGTGTCCTTTCCAATCCTCCCATGTCCATGGGGTATCCCAGAGGGTGTCTAGGATATTTTGTAGGATTTTGTCCCATATTTGAGGCATGCTTAGTTGGGATTCTTTGAAAAATATTTAATTCCATTCCTTTCAATTCTCCCACATCATAAATCATGGGGACAACACCCAAGTTCATATGAGAATGCGATTATTAAAGACTCCTTCTTTCCATTCTTCCAATGTTGCTAAAAGTCTATTTTTCTCATAGTTTGGAGACCCATGATAATTTGTTCAAAATATTCTTGGTAGATTCTTCATCCATCTTACACATATGGATAAAAGAGGGCCCTTGAAATCCTCTCCAAATAAGTTTTTTTCAAGTTAAAATTTTTCATGTAGCCACCAGCTAAAAGAAGGTGGAAACATTTGGCCACAACTTCCAAGTCCATATCTTCTCCTAGCTCCTTTCTTTTAGTGCTTGGATATGCTCTGCTACTAAATGATAGGATTATTTTAATGAGAATCCTACCCTTGGTTGATAACGTCGATTCAACTTATCCGGTCTTTCTTTATCCTTGATTCTTATTCCCTTTATTTCTTTCCAAAGTTCCTCCCAAATTTAAGGTTTATGGAATTCAAGGCCATAGCTTCTTAGGTTTCCAAGATCGCGAATCTGATTCCATGTTGCTAGTCACCCAATAATGATGCACATGTTTCCTCTTTTGGGCATGTAGGATAGCCAAGCATTCAAAAAAATTCCTTGAGTCTCTAATTACTGGAGACATTGCTGAGAGATGATCCATGTTGTATTTTCCTTAGCATTTGAATGATTATAAGGGAATCTCCCTCAACTACTATATTCAAGAACCTTTGTTGGACTACAATCCTTAGGCCTTTCTCCAAGTCATATATATCTACTATTTTATTTCTTTCTATCCCCATAAAAATTTCAAAGATCCATATTATTTATCCTCTTTCATTACGACACACCCCTCCGAACCCTACAGGACCGAGGTTCCCTTTTGACACCCCATCCAAATTGAGTTTCATAAACCCTTCTTAAGGGGTTGACCATTTATCTGGTATAAATATTGAAGAAGGTTTGATGTTTGGTTTAGGTTTGATGTTATCTTGGGAAAAGTTTGATGCATTTAGTATGATATCCTCCTTGCCGTGTCATTTCCAACCATCCCATGTCCATGGGGTATCCCAAAGAGTGTCTAGGATATTTGTAGGATTTTTCCCATATTTGAGGCATTCTTGGTTGGGAGTCTTTAAAAATTATTTTATTTCATTCCTTCCAAGTCTCCCACATCAGAAATCTCAGGGACAACTTCCAAGCTTAGTTGAGAATAGGATTATTAAAGACTCATTGTTTCCATCATGCCAATGTTGCTAAAAGACTATTTTTTTCATAGTGTGGAGACCCATGGGAATTTGTTCAAAATATGCTTGGTATATTATCCATCCAAAATATGGAACCGAGGTTGGAGACCGCGTGTTTCATAAACCCTTCTTAAGGGGGTGATTCTCTCCGAGTGGTTGTTCCTCACATGCTCGACTTCAGCACCTTGATCGCATCGTTGAGGATCGCGTAGGATTATATTCCATCAGTTTTTTGTCGAAGACCCCGGATTTCCCCCGACTCTAGCACATTGGTGAGTCACTTCGGAACGCCCAGTTGTATGTTCCCGTGGATGTCCGGGCTGCGTTGGCGTTTGTATTCGGAAGCCATCCAGTTTCATGCTTCCTTGAGTACCCAGTTTCAGTTCCAGTTCAGTGTACCATGGAGAGTATGACCCCAGTCACTATGATCCAGCAGCTCATCAGTTCCTTTGGTACCAAACTCAGTAGCACTGTTGATTGTTCCGGTGCACCAGTTCTGCAGTTCACACATGATCCGCTCAGCAGTATGTCCCAGATTTGTGTCCCCTCTGGACTCTTATGATGTACACAGTGGTCATGTATCTTACAGGTCCCCCTTTTCGGGCCTCACAGTTATGTTTATATATCTTGATACGAGCATGGGTATGCCCGCCTCGTCCATATATTGAGATTATTCCTCAGTCAGTATTTGAGGTCATGTATATTTCAGGTCCCCATTTTTGGACCCCATTGTTGTTATTATGTTATATCCTGATACGAGCATGGGAATGCCCGCCTCGTCCATATGATCAGATGATTCCTCATCCTTTATTGAGGTTATGTACTTTTAGTTCTTGCAGTTGTTCGGGATCATTGTTCCGGGCTTCAGTTTGTTTCTTCTCTTCTCTCCACATCCCAGGAAAACCATTCATGACTTATGATGTCCATCGGCCATACGATGAGCTCCTGACCTCGCACATCAGGGGGCAATCTGTTAACACCCAAAAAGTGCTCACTAGCTCATTTACCACATTATATGACTCATTTGTCCATTTTCCTACCATATTTCCATTAAAAATCCCAAAAAAAACCCATTAAAAAGCCTCCAAAAGGCCTAAAATGCCTCCAAAAGGCCAAAAAAACCATCAAAATAGCCTAAAAAAGGCTAAAAAACCCCCTTTTCCTCCAAAAATAGCAAAAATCCCCTAAAAAGGGAATAAAAATATAAAATAATGAGGAAAAGGAGGAAAAAACCCTATACAGCTGCCTAAAACCATGTGTTTCCTAAAACCATGGGTCAGCACTCCACCACCAAAAAACTATAAATAGGTGATGGAGATCCCTTATTCCATATCCACAATCACAAGCACCCTTACTCTGCCAAAATCTCTCTCGAAACCCTAGTCCATCTTTGAACTAGTTTCACCTTGAGAGCCACCTTTGGCCCATCCCCAACATTGGAGAAGGAGAAGGAGCATTCTTGGAGCTTGGAGCATCCTCTTGGACACTGCAAAGGGCTTCACCAACCTTGACACTCAAGGTAACATCAATACAAAGTCATTCTTTCATTTTGGTGTTTAATGCTTCATGCTTGTCTTAGAAATAATTTAATTTTTGTTTTTTGCATAATTAGTTTAATATACTGAACTGCTACTAAGGAGTCCATTCTCCTTAGTAGGTGCTCATTGGCACAAGCTAGGGGTAAAACCCTAGCTACACATACGGAAAAAAGAGGGCCCTTGAAATCCTCTCCGGATAAGTTGTTTTCAAGTTAAAAAATTTCCTGTAGCCACCAACCAAAAGAAGGTGGAAACATTTGGCCATAACTTCTGAGTCCATATCTTCTCCTAGATCCTTTCTTTTATTGCTTGGATATTCTCTACTACTAAATGATAGGATTATTTTAACGAGAATCCTACCCTCGTTTGATAACCTCGACTCAACTTATCTGGTCTTTCTTTATCCTTGATTCTTATTCCCTTTATTTCTTCCCAAAATTCCTCCCAAATTTAAGGTTTCTGGAATTTAAGGCCATAGATCCTTAGGTTGCCAAGATTGCCAATTTGATTCCATGTTTCTAGTCACCCAATAATGATGCACATGTTTCCACTTTTGGGAATGTAGGATATCCCTGAAGTACTAAATATAAGGAAAGTATTTCCACTTTGGGAGTTGTTTCAAAGCATTGTTCCAAAAGAGAGAAGACTAACTATCCCTAATCTCCCAAAAGCAATGATTTTGTATTAAAGATCGATTCTACCAGGCTATATTCCAAATCATCTATCCTATTTCGCTTCCATCCATCCTCACCAAATATTGATCCCCTATTTCCATTGGATATTTTTCCCTCCATATCCTTCCCCATAATTCATTTCCATTATTTAGCCATCGTCACCATGTCTTGGATCCTAATGTTGAATTAACTATTTCTTTATATCATAGTTTGAAACCTCTACTGAGATTTGGGAGGAATATTTGTCCCACCCTACCAATGACCATTTGTGATGAGATTTGGATCCTTCCCATAAAAGGGATCCTTGGAGGTTTTGAATTCCTTTGATAATATACTTTGGTTCTTTACGAGTTGAGAACAAATACATAGGCGTAGCTTGGATCAATGTTAGACAGTTTGCTAGGGTTAGTGTTACAACATTATTTTCCACCTTGTGAGAATCATCACTCTTTGGCCTTCAAGATCCATTTCACTGACTCAGAGGCACTTTATGTCCTTCAGGCACATCTGTTTCCTATTTTTTCTCCTTATACGCATGTTGTATCACTGCAATAGGCGTACCCGCGAGCTGGATCACTATAGCCTGCGGGTAGCATGTAAAATAATAAAAACCACTAGTTAATTACTTTTTACTCCCAAAAAGTGGCTTTAGGGTGACCTTTGGCCCTCCATTTTCCCAGTAACGCCTCGATGTGTCCTTTCACTTACCTTGGGAGGACTATATATTGAGCACATATAGCATATGGAAGGGGGGAGAGACATAGAGCAAGATAACTCTAGTGGATTTTTGCCTCATCTTGAGTCTACACTCATTGATCCTTGTAGTTGTGAACCCTTTATGTTCACCTTCCAAACTCCTATCGCAGTTTGAGTTTTCCATTCCATGGAGGATTGAAGTGGTGGAGGCACAAGTGGAAAGACTCAGTTCTTGGTTCAGATTGGTTGCAGCAAGAGGTCGTATCACATTGTACTTCTTGTTATTTATTAATAGAAATACTCATATTCTCGTCCATTAATGTTGTGAATGTTGTTTATATTACATTGGGTTGCATTTACTTATAATATCATGGGCCATTGCTATTGATCATGTTAATGTCTTTCATATATTATATGTGCTTGTCGTGTATTGGCTGTCAAGACTAATTTGCAGGTTCAAGTGCATTGGTTGAAAGTTTCAACGAGGATCTACATCAAACATTTGGATCGAGGTTGGTTATATTATCCGTTATCTCCGCATTGTTAATTTTATAGCATTGCTTTGAGAATTGAGTTATTTTATGGTAGTCAACTGTCTGTTGTGGTCTGCCCCAAGCCATAGGAAGCTTTCTCCGTAATAGAAATGGCAACTCCACTGGGAAGAACATCCATTTTGGGGGATATTTAGGCTTTAGTCCCTATTTAGAGTTGATGTGTGTAGAATTTATGTGTCATTCATTGGTCGTTAGGATACGTTATAGAAAACTGGTTTTTTTTAGCCACTAGACTCTTCTGCTACTCATTTGCCTTTCCCTGTACGCGGGTCAAGCTTTTTTTGCCCGCGTCTACCCACTTCTATCTGCACTATAGCCCTCAGGTACCCGCAGTTATTCCTTCGACAGTAGCGTACAACTCCGGATTTGATTGGTTTATGCCCTTGTGTTGTTGCTAGGTTGGTTCTGAGTGTTTCCGAGTCTTCTTTGGCCTTATTCTTGACTGTTCCATGCCTTGTTTGTGACTAGAAGCTCTTCTTTCTCTTTGTTTTGAGTCTTGGTAGTCTACCAACATTTTTTGGTTTTTTTCTCATCACATTGGCTGAATCTCATTGTTTGGGATGTGCTGGGTTGTTTGAGTGATTTGCTCTGCATGTCTGTAACTAGATAGGTAGATTTCGCTTGCATTTTTCATTTCATTATATTGAAAAATACAAAAACATAGTTTGCATTTTCCTTTTTGCTTATAAGTGAAAATACAAAAAAAAATTACTTTTATGTACTGCATTTTGCATACGAGTGCTTGTGCTTTCATTTAGGTCATGCTTGTGCATTGAAAATATAAAAGAGTTGCATTTTTATTTTGAAACTATTGGATTGAATTTCGTTCTAGTGGCATTGTTTTTATTGGATATTTGAGTCTAGAGTTTGTTGATTGTGCATACTATTGAGTCATTTACATCATTAGTTTCATGACCATATCCTTTGAGTAACCACAGCCATTAAAATTAACTCTTAATATTAAAATTGATTACAACGATTTTATTTATAGGGTACACCAACCAGCATAGGTTTAGAGTCTTGGAATAGATCATTGTGAGTTAACAATCCAAGACTACTAGACAGAACACTATGTGTCTGACCAGGAAGTGGTGAAATCCATTGTATACATCGGTTTTCTCAGGAAGCTCTACTTAGACCAGAGTTAAGCACGAGGTCACGGGAGGTTGGTTGAGGAGATATCCCTATGATACTGGCTGAACGTGGGAGATATATCCAGGATTTTTTTGTATTTGGGGGTATTAGAGGTTCATCCTCTTGTGCTTCAGGCTTAGTTACCCTGCCCATACGACGGATCCCACCTGCGACTGTCCCCCTGAGCATCGGTTATATCGTGGTGACCTTAGTTGCCTTACCTAGGTATCGCACAGGGTATTCGTAGTGGTTATACTGCGGGTGTCTTGAGTCAGATAGAGGTCGGACAACACAGTTGCCTGTTGTATAGGGACTTGACCCTGTGCACGTAGTGAAGTCTGGGAGCCTATATAACTGATTCTGTTACCTTCGGCTATAGTTTGGGAGTCTCAAGCCTCTCCTAGGCGAGACATACCAGCTCTAGTGTCGGGAGCTCATTTAGCCACTCTATTTGTCTGCTCTTGGTTTTAGTTTCTCTAGGTGTGTGCTCTTGATTTACTGTTTTTGATCGATAGTTTGGCCGTTAGGAGACATTTTGGTTTATTGAACTTTCAAGGGTATCGTGGTGTGAAGTCCCGCTCTCCGCTGGTATCGTCAGCTGGCTGGTTTACCAACTGCAGAAGTTACACGTCGTGCTTAGAGAGTACCTCGACGAGCCCTTTCCGATTCTTTCGATTCTTTTGAAGGGTATTACGACGACTATATGACTGCACATTCAGGAACAGGAAAAATACCTATAGACCCTTCGGGTAGACCCAAGCACACTTCAGACACCCCTACTCCTAGAGAGGAATGGGGGGGTGATCCACCTGAGACCCAACCTAATTTGTTTGGTTTGGAACCACCCGAGGATGACCTGTTCGATCCTTCAAATTTACATGACTTCTGATATGGGATGCCTGAGGCACATGATGACACAGTTCCTACGACCAACGGTCCCACGTTCTCTTTTGGTATGCCCGATTACACCACAGTTGATACTCCTGCTCGATTTGGTAGTCATATTGGTACTAGTCATGGTGTTAGAAACACTCCACCCACTGGGGGTAATAACCTCGTTGGGGGCACTACTTTGTCCACTCACACACATAGTATGGGGACCGGCCATATTCCTCCTAACAATGCAAATGTTGGAGGATGACCGCCTCCTGGGACTACCCATCCTAATAGGAACATTGTTCGGAATACGACTCACCATCCACATAATAATACACATGCCCATACATGACAACCTAGGACCACTTTTGCAAATGTTAACAATCCTCCCAATCACGGGGGTGGACACATACCACATACTTTTACATCTGGTGCCACTACTAGTAATGCTAATGTGGGAGGTGGGCCTATACCTCATGCTCATGGTCACAACGCCACCATTCCTACTACTAGTAATTCCAACGTTGGGGTGAGAATGCATCTCATACTTATGGTCACCACACGACTGCTCACGCTACAAACAACGCTTACGTAGGGGGTGGGAACACATCTTACCATCATGTTCATTACAACACGGTTCCCGCTATGAATATCACGTATATTTCCCATAATTATGGTGGTAACCCTCACTACAATACGATTGGTGTTGGCTCTCAGTACAAACCATTGTTGATGTAATTATAACTTCGGAATGTATTTTACCTATGTATATTGTATTCCTATAAAGATGTTATTATTCCTCTATATAGAAGTGTTTGTATTCCTATAGAGATGTTATTATTCCTCTATACAGAATTGTCGTCATTTATATTGTAAGTGTCGTAACTTATACTTGATGGGTTATTAGACCACCTTGATGGGGTTGGCTCTGTATAAGTCATGTGGGTAAAAGGGTTATTATACCACCCTAGTGGGGGTCGGCCCTGTCAGGATTGTGTTATGTGGTTATGTTGAGGCCGACCTAGTAAAGGTTATTAGGCAAGTCAAGTGAAGTATAAATAGAGTGTGGGAGGCACTCTATTTGATCATTCTATTTCTCTCACACACACTCATTGGAGAGTGGTGCACTAGTGGAGGAGGAGAAGCTGCTGCTAGGAGAAGACTATCTCTTATGCTTGGGTTGTATCATTTCTCTATCTATCTCTGAAGAAGTTTCGGCGTTTTTCACCTTCTTGGTTTTCCCCGGTGAAACTCCGTGTCTCTTGTGTGCTTGCATTATTGTGTCCATGATTGATATGCTGTACATGTTATTCTCTCAGTTAAGATCCTAGATCAAATTGAAATTTTGAAAAACTAACATGGTATCAGAGCTATCCTGAAAGAAGGCATGGTATGGCATTTATGACACTTGTTGTACTTGCGAAGCTAGGGCTTGATATAGAAAAAACCCGTCATCATAGCACTTTCTCTATAAATACATTTCGGTGAGGTTTCAGGATCTGAAAATATTACAGGTCATAGATAAGATCCCCATGTACCTTGTGTCCAAAGGAAAACCTCTAATTCACTGTACTTTGTGATTTATGAGCAGTACAAGTTAGGGTTTCTGCCTCTTCCAGATCTCAGTCATAAGCAGGTGACCTAGGAAAAAAGGTCACAATTTGGGCTAGGAATCTCCAAATGAAATTTCATAAAATGTGACAGGTAGGGCACGGAATGTATTTTTACAGGTCGATGGGTCATAGGATGAAAGTGAACCAGTGACACGTGGCACTCCGTACAAGTTCGCTCTCCTTTTTTTATCCCGTAAATAGGTCACGTTGCGACACTTGGCATAACCCTCTCTCAGAGAATCCATTTGAGGTCAGACCTGTGGGGTTGGAAAAATGACAGGTCAGGCTACCACAAGTCAAAGTTTCAGACCCTATGGATTTGTAATTTCAGAGTTACACCAGAAAAAATCAGGTGCATATTTCTATCAAATTAGAATTGGATTTTGAGCACCTTCGTTCATGGCTCCGGGAATTTAGGGTTTTGGAGAATGTTGTAATTTTTGTATCGGAGACCATGGATGGATGATCCTCATAAAAATCAAAATTTCAAGATCAAGATCGAATTTTTTGGTTGGGTAGAAAGTTGGGCTTGATCAAACCCTAGTTCGGGTCTTTGATCGAAAAAGTAGAAAATTAGGGCTTCCGCAAAAATGGGAATTTTTGAAATCTGTGAGCATAGCTGGAAGCTCCTTGGAAAAATCAAAGTTTAGAGCTTTGAATCAAACTATTTGGTTGGGTGAAGCTCTAGGAAACTCAAACCCTAATTCAGGGTCCTCCTTAGTGAATCCAGAAGATTGAAAATCAAATTTGAGGGGTGAATCTTTGCAGTTTTCAAATTCTGAGTATACCAGGTTGATTAGCTCATCAAGGCACATATTTCTATCCTTTCAGAAGTTTGAAATTCAAAGTTTGAATTTTTAGGGATTCTCTGACAAACCCTAATCCAGCTCCAGATCGAGTTTCAGCAAATCAAAGTGGATTAGGTTAATCCTAGAAGAGAATGGAGTGGTCACCTGCATAAGTGAAGAAGTTGCAGTTTCAGAGGGAGATGAGGCTAAGGCCTTACATAAGAAGACTACAAGAAATCTCGACAGGTATGACTTACAGGTATGTTTCGAATTCTGTTCATGACTAAGTTTATGATATTTTTGTCTTCATATTATTACAGTTAGTACAATCTTGATTAATTTTAGACTTGAGGTCAGAAATGTGGGGTTGGAAACATGACAGGTCGGGATACCACAGGTCAAAGTTTCAGACCCTGTGGATTTGTAATTCCGTAGTTACACCAGAAACAATTAGGTGCATATTTCTGTCAAATCAGAATTGGATTTTGAGCACCTTTGTTCATGGCTCTGGGAATTTAGGGTTTCAGATAATGTTGGAATTTTTGTATCGGAGACCACGGCTGGATGCTCCTCATCAAAACCGAAATTTCAAGACCAAGATCGAATTTTTTGGTTGGGCAGAAATCCAGGCTTGATCAAACCCTAGTTCGGGTCTTTGATTGGAAAAGTGGAAAATTAGGGCTTCTGCAAAAATGGGAATTTTTTAAATTTGTGAGCATAGCTAGAAGCTCCTTAGAAAAATCGAAGTTTAGAGCTTTGAATCAAACTATTTGGTTGGGTGAAGCTTCAGAAAACTCAAACCCTAATTCAAGGTCCTCCCTAGTGAATCTGGAAGATTGAAAAGCAAATTTGAGGGGTGAAACTTTGCATTTTTCAAATTCTGAGTATACCAAGTTGATCAGATCATCAAGGCGCATCTTTCTATCCTTTCAGAAATTTTTAATTCAAAGTTTGAATTTTTAGGTTTTCTCTGACAAACCCTAATCCAGCTCTAGATCCAGTTTCAGCAAATCAAAGCGGATTAGGTTAATCCTAGAAGAGAATGGATTGGTCACCTGCATAAGTGAAGAAGTTGTAGTTTCAGAGGGAGATAAGGCTAAGGCCTTACATAAGAAGCTTACAAGCAATCTCGAAAGGTATGACTTACAGGTATGTTTCGAATTCTATTCATGACTAAGTTTATGATATGTTTGTCTTCATATTATTACGGTTAATACAATCTTAATTAATTTTAGACTTGTCGTATCACCTTAATAAACTTATGAATGCATGATAGAATATATTCATTGATTAGGGTTTTGACACTTATGATTGTACTAATGCATTGTGGTGTTGTATGAGGTTGATGTTGTCCGCTAACCTGAAAGGTACATCAAGAAAGACAAATCATGTTCTAGCTCAAGAACATATGACCATGGTGACATGAAGACAAAGATTCATCCATTGTCATGGATCACATAGAAGATCTACTTACGAGGTATGTATAACTTGGTTCTATAATGGTTAACCTATGAGATATGCAGGTTACTAGCACAAGTCATTGAAGAGAACAGGAAGACATTATGCAGGTATGTTAGACATAACTAGCTAGCATGCTAATCCAGGTATGTTTTTCCTATATCAAGTTAGAATCCTACCTTGTGTCAGGATCTCTTATATAAGTATACATGGCATGATTGATAATGATTATTTATGAAGTTAGAAATTTAAGTGATCAAGGGTTTATGCATATTATGTCCCTTACCTTGATTAATGATATGACTAACCAGAAGAGTCCTATGGTCAAATAAGAATATGCATGAGTAAAAGAAGTCTTCCCTGAAACCTTGAATACTAATGCTTGTGATAAATTATCTGTGTATGAAATGATCTTGACCATCCGTGTTTAAGATTACTTAGAATCATAATGTTTTGATAGTATTGAGATTATACTAATGAATGTATGTATAAGACCTCGAGGATAACACAATGATGATACTATTAAGTATGCATAGTGATTGAGGATGGATATGAGTTCAAACATAGGTAATCCAAGAAGCAAATATCAAGAGGGAGCACACTCCAGTAGTTTTCGCAAGGATGTAGACATTTAGAGGGATTTGACCACTTCTCACAATCCACATCAGAATGGAGTTGCAGAAAGGAAGCAAAGACTGAGAGGGAGTCAACCCTACAAACATACAAAGATAAGTATTTGAATTGTCATTTCTTGCATATTTGTTTGTCTAAATAATATTGTTCAATGATGTATATGCTTATGTTCCTAGACTTAGGGTGTGTATTATGCATATTAGAATAATTGCATTAATGAACAATATACTACTAATATGCATGTGATGGGTAAGTGGCCTATGGCACTGTACAACATTCAATTGCTACTTATCTAGAATGAAACCTCTTTGTTGACATGTTGGGAGTTGTGCACACTCTTAACAATGTTCTGGTAGAGATTGGAAGGCATATACAAAGTTATGGGATATGGATAAATGTTGTATTGAAGCATTGGCTAAAGATAATTGCATGACTGTATGACATATTTATTTATGTGTAAGAATTTGTTCTGAAAACTATGAGATGTTTTCTAATCATGCAATTTAACTTGTTTTGTAAGAAAGATCGTATATTATCACCTACAAAAGAAGGACTACAACATTTGTTCAACAACAAAGTTATCTATTGAAGATATTGAAGTTCCCAAAATTCGGGAAGAATGCCATGATCGAGGAGTACCAGTCGATCATGAAGAATGATGTTTGGGATGCAGTCCCAAGACCAGAAGGGAAGTCTGTTGTGACTTCCAAGAAGATCTAGAAGATCAAGCATGCTGCAGATGGTAGCATAGAAAAATACAAAGCTAGATTTGTAGCTCGTTGCTTCTTCCAAAAAGAGGGAATAGACTATGAAGAAACTTTTGCTCCTGTAGCCAAATACACTTCCATTAGATCAGTACTTGCTCTGGCTACAGTGATGAAATGGAAGATACACCAGATGGATGTCAAGACAACTTTCTTGAATGGTGTAGCTGAGGAGGAAGTGTATGTGGAGCAGCCACTTGGTTTTGAGACACATGACAGGGAGTCATATGTGTGCAGGTTGAATAAAGCCGTGTATGGCTTGAAGCAAGTTCCTAGGACTTGGTGTGCGAGGATAGACAACTTTCTATCCAGTTTGGGATTTACGAAGAGTAAAGCGAATTCCAACCTTTACTACAAGGTTGAGGAAGGCAATCCAGTGATACTACTTTTGTATATGGATGACCTGTTTGTTACAGGTGAGGATAGATTTATTTCCGACACACAATGGAAGCTTGCTGCCGATTTCAAGATGAAGAACTTGGAGATGATGCACTAATTTCTAGGCATGGAGGTGTAGCAAAGTGCAGATGGAATCTTCCTTGGACAAGGGAAGTATTCAGTAGAGATCCTGAAGAGGTTCGGGATGATGGATTGCCAGGCGATGGCCAAACCTATGGCATCGAACCTGAAGCTTCTGTGTGATGCTTCATCTGATCCGGTTGATGTCACTGTGTATCGTAAGATGATTGGGTCCTTGATGTACTTGACGAACACTAGACCAGATATTTGCTTTGCGGTGAACACATTGAGCTAGTTCCTGATGGATCACAGAGGTGTTCACCTAGTTGTTGTAAAGCATATTCTGAGGTACCTGAAGGGTACGGTTGATTATGGGCTCAAGTATAATGCAAATCAAAAGTTTAACCTGCAGGGTCATGCTGACTTAGATTGGGAAGGCAGTGTTGCAGATAGGAAGAGCACATCTGGGTGTTGCTTGAGTATGGGATCAAGTGTGATCTATTTGTTGGTTGTGGAGCCAGATCTTCTAGTCTCATAGATGATATTGTATCAGCCATTTTTGTACCCCAATTTATATGATATGTAGGTGGACTGTACAATCACCCTAGTGGGGGGGTGTGGGGGGGCATCGCCCCCCCATGGGGTTCTAGGGGGGACCATCCACCCTGGCTGGGGGCTCCGGGGGCAACGCCCCCAAAGAAAATTTTTGGGGCTGTTTTCGCCAGCTGTTTTGCGGGCCCATGGTTTTGGGTATCCCGTGGTATTTTTCCATTGTATTTCCCTTATAAAATAAAGACATTGTAATACGGCTAGGGAAGAGGATATATTAGGTTTTATGCATTGTAAAGATCTCTGAGATCAGGAGAGAGACGGTGAAACAGAGAAGAGGAAGTGTAGCGGTTGTGCTGCAGGTTGTATCCCTTCACCTTGCTGGACGGTAATAATAATAAGGACTAGAAAATTCAGTTTGGACGTAGCCCAAGTTGGGTGAACCACGATATATCTGTGTCTCTCTTGTAATGTGTATGTGTGATTATATTTGCATTTATGTTTATTGTTATTGCTCTGCGAGCCTGTTTTTTTAACAATTGGTATCAGAGCCAAAGGTCTATTTGGCAGTTAAACCCGCAGGAAGCTAGGGTTTCTGGTTCGAGTGGGAGCAATGGCAGAAGAAGGAAAGTTTAAGGTCGAGAAGTTTAACGGCCAAAAATTTGGGTTATGGAAGATGCAAATGGAGGACTATCTGTACCAGAAGGATCTATTCCTACCATTGGGAGGAAAAACAAAGCAGCCGACGACTATGAAGGATGAAGAATGGGAGGTTCTTGACAGAAAGGCTCTGGGAACAATACGGTTGAGCCTAGCTTCGTCGGTGGCTTTCAATATCTCAAAAGAAACGACAACACAGGGTTTGATGAGCGCATTGGGTAAGCTGTATGAAAAACCCTCAGCCTCCAACAAGGTATTTCTAATGAAGCGTTTATTTAATATGAAGATGTCTGAAGGTGGATTTGTTACTGATCATTTAAATGAGTTTAATACGGTTACAAATCAGCTAAGTTCTGTAAGTGTGAACTTTGATGATGAGGTTAGGGCTCTTCTAATCTTGTGTTCATTGCCAGAAAGCTGGAATAGCTTGGTCATGGCTGTAAGTAACTCTGTCTCTGGTTCAAACACCTTAAAATTTGATGATGTTATTGGTGTTATTCTTCGCGAGGAAATGCGAAGAAAAAGCACAGGTGAGACATTAGGTAATGCGTTGACCACGGAGAGCAAGGGAAGACAAAAGGAGAGAGGAAAGAGCCAAGGTAATCGTGGAAAGTCTAAAACGGGAAGATCGAAGTCCAGATTGGGAAAGATAGAGTGCTGGAACTGTGGAAAGAAAGAACATCTGAAGAAAGACTGCAAATCTCTAAAGAAGAAAGCAGATGCACAGAAGGAAACTACCCAGGAAGCAAATGTAGCAGGTGATGTGTTACAAGATGCTTTGATTCTTGCATTAGATAATACTAGTGATTATTGGGTAGTAGATTCAGGAGCTTCATGTCATGCTACACCCCATAATAAATACTTTCATGAGTATGTTCCTGGCGACTTTGGACATGTTTTATTGGGTGATGATGAGCCATGTCAAATTGTTGGAATGGGTAAGGTATGGATAAAAGTTAAGAATGGAATTGATTGGTTGTTGAAAGAAGTTAGGCATATTCCTACTATGAAAAGAAATATGATCTCAATAGGGCAGTTGGAAGATGGCGGCTGTCTATTACGTTTGGAGAAAAGTGGTGGAAGATCACTAAAGGATCAATGGTGATAACAAAATGAGACAGAGTAGGTACGTTGTATTTATGTCCTCATAATACTGACCATTCTATCTCTTTAGCTTCCACAGGAACAGATACAACATTGTGGCATCATAGGCTTGGCCACATGAGTGAGAAGGGGATGCAGATTCTCCACTCAAGGAAGTTGCTGCCAGATTTGAAGCAAGTAAGTTTGGAATTCTGTGAAAACTGTGTTTATGGAAAACAGAAGAGTAAGATTTCTCAGGGTTGGGAAACAGAAGAAGAATGAAAAATTAGAGCTTGTGCATACAGATGTATGGGGACCGGCTCAGGTACAATCTCTTGGTGGCTCTCACTATTATGTTACATTTATTGATGATGCAACTATAAAAACTTGGGTTTATTGCATTAGACATAAATCTGATGTGTTTGCTATTTTTAAGAAGTGGAAAGCTTTGGTTGAGAATGAGATAGGAAAAAGATTGAAGTTTCTCAGATCTGATAATGGAGGTGAGTACCGCGGCAAGGAGTTTGATAGTTACTGTTCATACCATGGGATTCATAGAGAGAAGATAGTCCCAGGAACACCACAGGAAAATGGTGTGTCAGAAGGGATGAACAAAACGATCATGGAGCGTGCAAGGTGTATGAGACTACATGCAGGGTTGCCCTTACAGTTTTGGGCAGATGCTGTAAATACTGTTGTTTATTTAATAAACAGAGGACCTTCAAGTGCTTTGGATGGTGGTATTCCAGAGGAATCATGGACAGATAAAAAGGTAAACTACTCATTTATGAGAACCTTTGGTTGTGAAGCATTTGTTCATATTGATAAAGAAAATAGAACAAAGCTTGAAGCTAAATCCAAGAAATGTACCTTTATTGGATATGGGGTTGATGAATTTGGTTATCGTTTATGGGATTATGAAAATAACAAAATCATCAGGAGTAGAGATGTGATATTCAATGAAAAGGTCATGTATAAAGATCAGTTGCAAGGAAAGAAACAAGGAAAGGAAAACACAGAGTACATAGTGCTTGATGAAATTAAAGAAAATGAAGTTCCGAAGGTGCCAGAAAATCAAGAGCAGCAGCAAGTACCTGAAACTCTTGAAACTATAAGAAGATCTACCAGGTTAAGTAGACTCCCTGAACGATACTCTCCTTCAATGTATTATTTCTTGATGACTGATTCTGGTGAACTAGAATGTTATGAAGAAGCAATGCAGGTGGAAACTAGAAAGAAGTAGGAGCAAGGCATGAATGAGGAGATGGACTCATTGGTAGGAAACCAGACTTGGGATTTGGTTCAGTTGCCTGCTGGTAAGAGAGCATTGCAAAACAAATGGATTTACAGGTTGAAGGAAGAAGAAGGAGGTAAGAAGCGGTACAAGGCCAGACTTGTTGTAAAGGGGTTTGCACACAAGAAAGGTATAGACTTTGATGAAATATTTTCTCATGTTGTTAAGATGACTTCAATTAGGACTATCTTAAGTCTAGTGGCGGTAGAAGATTTGCATCTTGAACAGTTAGATGTAAAAACAGCCTTTCTCCATGGGGATTTGGAGGAAGAAATATATATACAGCAGCCACAATGGAAGATATGTAGGTGGACTGTACACTCACCCTAGCGGGGGGGGTGTGGTGGGGCATCACCCCCCCATGGGGTTCCAGGGGGGACCATCCCCCCTGGCTGGGGGGTCCGGGGGAAACACCCCCGAAGAAAATTTTTGGGGTTGTTTTCTCCAGCTGTTTTGCGGGCCCATGGTTTTGGGTATCCCATGGTATTTTCCCATTGTATTTCCCTTATAAAATAAATACATTGTAATACGGCTAGGGAAGAGGATGTATTAGGTTTTATGCATTGTAAAGATCTCTGAGATCAGGAGAGAGACTGTGAAACAGAGAAGAGGAAGTGCAGCGATTGTGCTGCAGGTTGTATCCCTTCACCTTGTTGGACGGTAATAATAATAAGGACTGACAAATTCAGTGTGGACGTAGCCCAATTTGGGTGAACCACGATATATCTGTGTCTCTCTTGTAATGTGTATGTGTGATTATATTTGCATTTTTGTTTATTGTTATTGCTCTGCGATCCTGTTTTTCTAACACTATTGGTTTAGCAGGAAGCATTCCTGTGTAGCACTGAGTATGGCCGAAGCAGAGTATGTTACAACTTGTTCTGCTAGTTGTGAGGCAGTATAGCTCCGGAAGCTAATGTTTGAGTTATTTTCTCTCCCGCTGGAGGCTACTGGTATCTTTTGTGACAACCAGAGTTGTCTGAAGCTGTCTGAGAACCCGGTGTTCCACGATAGGTCGAAACACATTGAGATCAAATATCACTATATCATGGATATGGTGCAGAGAGGAGCAATGATGCTCCTGTATGTTGCAACGGATGAGCAAGTTGCAAATGTGATGACGAAACCACTAGCCAGAGTGAAGTTTGAGGACTTCAGAGAGAGGCTTGGTGTTCTTCAGATTGATGATACTTCGAGGAAGAAGTGATGGACACATTTGCTGGAAGCCATTCCAAGCATGGTGAGAGGAGGATCCTTCCCATGGCTGTGGATGTAAGCGCTGGATGATGAGCATCAGGACTATGCTCCAGTTACTGCTCTATATATGCAGGATGTTGGATGCTTGTTATGATCAGTTGGATCATGTATATGTATATGCATCATGTTGGATGCTTGTTATGATTAGTTGGATCATGTATATGTATATGCATCATGTTGGATGCTGGATATGATCAGTTGGATCATGTATATGTATATGCATCATGTTGGATGCTGGATATGATCATTTGGATCATGTATCAGGTGGATACATTGTATGATCAGGTGGATCATGTATGTTGATATGTATCAGGTATGATCAGGTGGATCATATATTTGTATATGTATCAGGTGGATACATTGTATGATCAGGTAGATCATGTATGATGATATGTATCAGGAAGATACTGTATATGCATCAGGTGGATGCATTGTATGATCAGGATGATCATGGATGACAAGCTTCAGGATGTTGCTCCAAATGATACGCATCAGGATGATGCTATGATGATGATCAGGTTGATCATGTGATGATGTACATCAGGATGATGTATGGTGAGTATCAAGTTGATACTTTGTGGCCATGGACAGGTTGTGCAAGGGTAGCATGTAATAAGTCTTGGAGATCTGGACAGGTTGTGCTAGTCACATAAAAGGCCTCAGATGCTCTTTAGAGATCTTGCTTGGCAAGACACTCTTTTAAGGTTTTGCTAGACCACACATAATAAGTCCTGGAGATCTGGACAGGATGAAAAATGCCTCAGATGCTCTTTAGAGATCTTTCTTGGCAAGACACTCTTTTAAGGTTTTGTGGGGACCACATGTAATAAGTCCTGGAGATCTGGACAGGATGAAAAAGGCCTTAGATGCTCTTTAGAGATCTTGCTTGGAAAGACACTCTTTTAAGGTTTTGTGGTAGGGGTCACATGTAATAAGTCCTGGAGATCCGTACAGATTGTGCTAGACATGTAAAAGGCCTCGGATGCTCTTTAGAGATCTTGCTGGGCAAGACACTCTTTTAAGGTTTTGTGACAGTCACATTTAAAAGATCCTGGGAGATCCGATAGGTTGAGCTATGTGCTTGCTAAATGCCTAGGATGCTCTTTCAAGGTTTTGTTGACGCATGTAATAAATCCTAAGGATTCCACAGTATGGCCAGCGATGATGAAGACCTGTAGGTGGTGGGCCTACATCCAGTATGAAAAGGGATTGGATCTGTAGAACTTCCTATGATGAGTAGATCGGATATTTATTGAGATAACAGCAGCAGTGACAATGACGATGACTCGATGACGATGATCTAGTGACGATGATGCAGAGAAGAAGACTTGTGCTAGAAGACCTGTGTCGAGAAATACCTTCCTAGTTAAGAGGGAGTGTTGATGAAATTGTAACTTCGGAATGTATTTCACCTATGTATATTGTACTCCTATAGAGATGCTATTATTCCTCTATACAGAAGTGTCGTCATTTATATTGTAAGTGTCGTAACTTATACTTGATGGGTTATTAGACCACCTTGATGGGGTCGGCCTTGTATAAGTCATGTCGGTAAAAGGGTTATTAGACCACCCTAGTGGGGGTCGGCTCTGTTAGCATTGTGTTATGTGGTTATGTTGAGGCCGACCTAGTAAAGGTTATTAGGCAAGTCAAGTCAAGTATAAATAGAGTGCAGGAGGCACTCTATTTGATCATTCTATTTCTCTCACACACACTCATTGGAGAGTGGTGCACTAGTGGAGGAGGAGAAGACTATCTCTTATGCTTGGATTGTATCATTGCTCTATCTATCTCTGGGGAAGTTGCAGGGTTTTTCACCTTCTTGGTTTTCCTCGGTGAAACTCTGTGTCTCTTATGTGGTTGCATTATTGTGTCCATGATTGATATGTTGTACATGTTATTCTCTCAGTTAAGATCCTATATCAGATTGAAATTCTGAAAAACTAACACCCACCTCAATACAATCCGCCTCACTATGGTGCTTAAAACGCATATATACCTGCTTACCCTCACATCGATTAGGTTCGAGGAGGTTATCAACCTTATGGCCATGGTCAAACTTATGGTCCGTCAGGTTCGTATAATCAACAAACTTATGGTCATGGTAAAATATATGGTCCTTCTTATCCTTCGGGTCCTTATAACCAACCTTTTATGGGAACTTATAATCAAGCTTTCCAGCCACAACTCCCTTTCCTTGCACGTTTGAATCTTTCAGATCTTTCAAAGCTCACAAATGATCTGGTGTGTCACGATCCTAATTGGCCTCCGGTCCCTACCAAGCTCCCTTCGTACATTCCGAAGTTTGAGGGGAAGAGTGGTGAGGACCCGGGTGATGATGTCATGACCTTTCACCTTTGGTGCTCATCCAACTCGTTGAATCACGATTCTGTTCGTTTGAGGCTATTTAAATGTACCCTCATGGGGGAAGCCACGAAATGGTACATATGTCGAGTTGCCTGGGGGCACTTAAATGGGTTTTAACGAGACAGCTTTGGTTTTCTTGGATCACTTCCAGTTGCTGGTTCGTTATGATACTGGTACTGGAATTTTGTCTACCTTCCGTCAGAATAAGGCCACAAATATTTCTGACCATGTTCAAGAGTGGCGTCGATGGTAGAGGTTAGTGAAAGCCAACATTCCTCTAGAGTTTCTGTTGGAATGGTTCCTCAAGTCTTTACTAGGATGTTTCGATGTTCGGCATTGTGGCTGAGGAACAAGCCATCTTAAAAGTCCAGCAGTTAGATTTACTATACTCTTAGTCTGGCATTTTGTACGACATTATTCCTTACTCACCGTGAACACGTCATGAGCCCAAGTCAGTTCCTGAACCACATGTCGATGGCATTATGGGATCCGCAAGTACTCGCCCCATGGATTTGGTTGCTACTCAAATGAAAAATTTGTCACTCAACCAATTTGCTCCCGGATAGGTTCACACCGTTTCCACTTCCGCTCCATTGTCCGATGTACATGTTATGCAAACGATGACCCCATCGGGTAACCAGTAGCCTGGTGGTAAAAAGAAGGGGATAAAAAACCGTAAGGGTGGGAACAATAATAGTAATCGCAATACCCCTCGTAAGGAGAACGCCAACCCTCCTCGGGACGGCAACAATGCTAGTGGGGACCGGAAGCCTCGACATAAATTGAAATTCCCTTGCAATCTCTATGGGTAAGATCACCCTACTCACTTGTGTCCTCGTATCGAAGAAGCATCGAAGCATCTGGCACAGAGACCAGCTGTGTTGAAAGATCCCCTTCCTCATCATCAGAACATGGCTTCGCATGCTCCCGCCACCAATTATGGAACTAATGAGACTGCGACATCTTCTTCCAATACTAGTGGCTATGGATGTGTGAATATGGTCCAATCGCAGGTTTGTGTTGCCACTCGTCAACGCGATTATCGTGCACCACAACCAAACATGGGGAATGAGCCTCCCCTTCCTCCAAATAATTCCTTGCATATCGAGAAGCCCTCTACTATGCTGCAGATACCGAAAGGTGTTCTCAAGCGCTCTACCGTAATCCTAATGCTAGAGCCACCCAGAACTACTCCATTGTAGAATATTTGGGCCAGACTCCATGTGCCATGTTGGCTCTTGAAGTTTTATAGGCATGTCCTTCTCAAAGGCAGGTCCTTTTTAGTGCTTTAGGAGTTTAGGATGGGGGTAGTCCCAACATTATAAAGTCTGATACTATTGACATTCAACCTTGCTTACCTTACCACATGGCTTTTCAAATCCATGTGGAGTGCCTTCAGAATTTTGTCAAGAGAATAGTGGTTGATGAAGGTGCTTCTGCGTCGGTAATGTCTTTATCTTGTTGGAAGGGTCTTGGATCTCCTCCTTTATCCACGTCTAGGACCATGCTTACTACATTCAACAGTCGATCTTTTAAGCCGCATGGAATCCTTCCTTCCCTTGTTGTCCAGTTGGGTGGGAAAGCCATTCCTATTGAAGTCGAGCTGGTTAATGAGCCCATCGACTACAACCTTCTTCTGGGTCGGAATTGGATGTACGCTATGAAAGCGGTTGCATCTACTGTATTTAGGGTTATTTTCTTTCATCATGAAGGCAAGATTGTGATAGTTGACCAGCTGGATTTTGTTAGTCCTTATTCCACAACATCCACGGGATTAGTAGTCCCGTAGGTTACAGATTCTCAACCGGAAACTGGGAACATGGGTGTCGGGATGTGCCCTTCATTGATGGGATCTTATGATTTTCCTGCACCCATTAATTTTATTGGAACCATTTCCGATAATGCATCTCCTCCGTTGCATAATGTTCCTTTATGGACTTCGTATTTTGATGATCCGTGGACCTTACCGTCCACGAATTCCACGTATGGAGACATTGCGCATGTCGGGATGTCTATTTTTTTTTCTACTACTAAGCTTGCTTGTCATGATATTCAACAAGCCACTGCAAAGCCAGATCCTCCCTCTTCTCGAACATATGAGGAAGATCCCATTATGTTGTCGATTTGGGCATCCAACTCATCTTGTTCGCATGATTTCCTTGACAATACTTTACCTTTGGATGAAGCTATTCTCGAGTCCATGTGTGGTAGTGAGAGACCCTGGGAAGATATGTATCATCGCTCTCATTTTCTTCCCAACCTCGATCTCGCCGAGCAAGAAGAGTTTAGGACGACTCTAGCCGAGATGGTTGGTCAACCTGTGGCTCCGTTGGTTTCACATGGGATTTACACAGAGGGGAACATGGCTAATATTTCCCCCACTATACCGATCAACATCTCTCGCACTCCCAGAAAGATTGAAAATGTTTGCATCGGTGACGATTTCTCTTTTGAGGAGGTTTCCATTTACACCAAGTTGTTTACAAAACTTCAGGAAGCTTTCGCTTGGTCATACAAGGAGATGCCAGGAATAGACCCCAGTATTAATGAACACGATATTAGAACGTATCCTCATGCTAAACCAGTTCGAAAACGTCTTCGTGCTGTTAACCCTAGGAAGGCAACAGCTATCAAGGCAGAGCTGGAGAAACTACTTAAAGCCAGTTTCATCTACCCCATTCCCCTTACTGAATGGGTGTCAAATATCGTTCCTATGGATAAGAAGCAAGGAAAGATCCGTGTATGCACTGATTTTCGAGACCTGAACCGTGCATGTCCGAAAGACAATTTCCCCACTCCATTCATTGATTAGATCTTGGATTCCTATGCGGGAAGTGAGATTTTTTCGTTCATGGATGGATTTTCAGGGTATAACCAGATTCAAATTAAACCAAAGGAACAACATAAGACTGCATTCATTTGTCCTCCAAGTACGTTTGCATATCGGAAAATGCCCTTCGGCCTTAAAAACATTGGAGCTACATTTCAGCGCGCCATGACCTATGCCTTTCACGACCTTAAACATATAATGGAGGTTTTCTTGGATGACCTTGCTGGCCATTCTCGCAAGAGAGTGGACCACCCTAAGCATCTCCGTTTGATTCTCGAACGATGTATACGCTACAAGATTCAATTGAATCCTAATAAGTGCATCTTTGTTGTGAGGACAGGTGGCCTTCTAGGTTTTATAGTTTTGAAAGAGGGTATTAGAGTCAATCCTCTCAAAGTTGAGGTAATACTTCAGTTACCTCCTCCGCACAACTTGTTACAACTTCAGAGCCTCCAAGGGAGAGCTACTTTTCTACACCGGTTTGTAGTGAATTATGCTAGTCTTACCAAAGGTTTTGCGTGCTTATTGAAGAAAGACACACCGTTTATCTGGGATGAGCGAGCCCAACAGTCTTTCAATGCTCTTAAGAAATCTTTGGTATCATCCCCTTTGCTTAGTCCACCCGACTTTGAGAGAGACTTTATCCTTTATGTGGCTACATGTCAAGAGATGACTGGCATGGTCTTGGTTCAGGTGGATGACATGCTCGTGGAGCATGTGATCTATTACCTTAGTCGAAATCTAGTAGACATTGAGCTAAGATATACTCACGTGGAGAAGTTAGCACTTGCGACTATTCATGCAGTCCAATGGTTACATCACTATATCATGCTTAGGAAAACCACAGATATCACGCATATCAATCCATTTCAGTTCATGCTATCACGACTCCTTATAGGGGGGAAGTACAAAAAATGGATTGTCATCCTTCAGGAGTTTGAGCTTAAGTTTGCTTCAGCGAAATCGGTGAAATCCTTGGTTTTTGTTGAGCTAATGTCGGACCTTCCGCAGTTGGATGAGAATATTGTCCATGAGGATTCCTTTGTGGATGAGCATGTATTTCTTATCTCGTCTGAGGAGCCTTGGTATGGGGATGTCATTGTATATCTCCAAACTCTGAAGCTTCCTTTGTATTATTCACGGGATGAGCGACGGCGTGTGAAGCATCACGCCAAAGATTTTACTATTGTCGGCGACACTTTGTATTGTCAAGGAAATGATTCCATTCTCCATCGTTGCTTGAATCATGAAGAAGCGGAGCGCGTGCTTAATGATTTCCATGTTGGGGCATGTGGCGATCACTTATTCAGGCTTGCTACAGCCCAACGTATTATGCGAGCGGGTTATTTTTGGCCTTCGATCTTTAAAGATTGTGTGAACGCTGTAAAGAGATGCCACCATTGCTAGGTGTTTTCTCGAAATGTACGTTCGCATCCAGCGCCCCTTCATACGGTCGTCACCATCGGTCCCTTCACCAAGTGGGGGGTGGATTTCATGGATTGCAAACTAGCTTCGGCTGGGGGGCATCACCATATTATAGTGGCCGTGGACTACTTTTCCAAATGGGATGAGGCCATGCCTACCATTAAAGCCGATGGTGCTACAGCAACCCACTTCGTATTCTATCAGATTATCACTCGGTTTGGTATTCAGAAAGAGATTGTCACTAACCATGGCAGTCACTTCAGAACAAAATGATGGAGGATTTGTCACTCACGCTTGGGTTTTGTCAAGAACACTCATCTTCCTACTATCCCCAAGCGAATGGTCATGTTGAAGTAGTTAATATTTTTTAAAGACCATTCTCCAACGTACCATCCAATAAAGCAAAACCAATTGGCATATTATGTTATATCCTGCTTTGGGGGCATATCGAACCACAGTCAAGACTGCCACCGGGTTCTCACCGTTTCAGCTGGTACACTGTGTGGAGTCTGTCTTACCGATTGCATGCGAGATCCCTTCGTTGAAACTAGCTATAGAGCTCCTCCCTGATACGTCGGGTATTGAGCAATGTCTAATACACCTTGAGAAACTTGAAGAGCAACGTTGAGATGCCGCCATGGCTATCGATGCCAATAAACATCGTATTAAGGTTCAGTATGATAGGTCTGTCCGCCCCCAGCAATATGTTGAAGGTGACTTGGTCCTTTTATATGACCAAGCTAAAGAACCCTTGGGGGCAGGAAATTTTAACCCCATGTGCACGGCCCTTACATTGTGAGGCATGTCCTGGAAAAAGGAGCCTATCAGTTAGAAGACTATGAGGGAGCTATATTGAAGGAGCCTAGGAATGGGCTCTACCTCAAGCGGTATTATGCTTGAGCTGATACTTTTGTATACTATTGTATAGTTATTTCTGTACATAGTTTAGATTTCTCTTGGTTATTCAGGTCTATTGATTCGCTTCCGTTTGCTTGACAGATGTCAGTGGAATATCCTATGTTCCTAGGGTTTGCGGATGGTGTTAGCCATCATACGCAATAGCTTGCTTCTGCTGCCTAGGTTATTTATTCACCTGATCACCTAGTTGTGTCTTTAGGAGGTGCGTGTTTCAGACCTACATCTAACAATGTGGCCGAGTACAGTGCTATCATTGAACTACTTCGGGATGCTATTTTACATGGTATCCAGTTTTTAGAAGTCTGCCTGGATTCGCAACTAGTTGTGTCTCCGCCTGGATTCGCAACTAGTTGTGTCTCAGTTGAATGGTTAGTACCGTGTAAGGGATCCTATGCTACTATGGAGATTCTTAAGGGTAAGACTCTTGGAACACCATTTTGTTTATATCACATACATTCATGTTCCGAGAAGTTTTAATCATATATCTGATGCATACGCTAATTATGTCCTAGATTGGCATTTGTCACATACATAATGAAGCACACAAATAAAAGATATATTCATACATCTATACATACACACATATAGTAGAACCGGATAACCATCGTTTTTATAAATAATATGTCCAAAAATGGGAGTGTCATGATACAAAACTGGAGCTCGTAGCCCTAAAAAATATACATATCGCTACAAAAATAGGAGTCTGAGATGTCTAAGCCCTACGGCGAGGCCTAGCTTCTGCCTCGGTAGGATGAGTCTCGTGATAACAAACTACTGCATTAGCCACACACTGCAGCAGTCGAACCTAGCGGCTTGGTACCCCCACCACATGACGTTGCATATCCTCAGGTAGCTGCGCCACCTCTATCCCTGGTACCCTGTTGGTCATCCATGATAGGTTGACCCGCACAGTCTCTATTGTCCACTCTGCTAGAGCACCTACCTCTTCACCACCCCTACCCCATCGACGATGTCTCAGGAGGCCCTGTGGTCTTACTGGACCCTTGTCTGTGAGCAAACAGTAAAATGTCAATACATGATACTCTCCCCAAAAATATTTTTGCATTTACACTTATAATAAAAAAATCCATAAAAATTTAATATGTCAAGAACATAAAAAGAGTAACTCACCAATGTCTCCAAATGCTACTCTTGGTGGAAGCGGCATGTCACGATCCTGACGGAAGTCTATCCCGCCATAGGCATAGTCATCTATAGCTACGACCTGTCGGTCCCACCAGTGAAAAAACTCAGTTGCATATGGTGATGCCTGTTAGCCACCACCCTGTCGCGTCAAGACCTCTGCCCACCGGGTCAAGGCTGGGTCGCAGAGACTATGAGGAGGGACTTCCACCCTTGGATTGAGCCCCAGAACATGCTCAAAGAAGAAACTGCACAAGATGCTACCGTACCTGAAGTTTTTTGCCTCCCCTTGCTTGCACTCCGTCAACTAGGTCTTCATGGACCCCAATAGCATTGTGCACTAGTCATATACCATGGGTCGCATACACTGCGAGGCATAGAACATCACCAGCCTCGATGCTTGGTGAAGCACTGCCAAACCTATAATACGCACAAGGGTATCAACTATGGCATTGATGGGCACCTGACTCCCCACTGTCCTAGTGTTGGGAGGACAATACCGCTCAATGTAATTAGCGATGGTGATCCCACTACCCACCGATCGAGAACGAAGGCTTTCCTTTCCACCTCGGCGGGACAAACCAGTAATGAAGTAGATATCATCCACCTCCAAGGGAAGCATTTTCTCGTCTAGGTTGAAGCTTTGTGCATCTATGTCCCAGTAATCAATCAAGCAGTGGAGCAGTAGGTTTTGGGCCCTCAAACCCCCTATGTTCCAAAACTTGTAAAGCCCACATGCTTGTAAAGCTTGTTGCATGGGAAAATCATTGTGGACGGCCTCATCCACTAGGTCATGTTCCCTCTCTCTCCATTCTAGCAGCATCCTGGAGGAAGAGAAATAAAAGTTTTGGTCAATTTCACTTAAAAAACCAACTCCATGGCTATAACCGTGGGCAATTTTTCTCACAGAGGCGGGTACCCTTGGTCAATGCTCACGTTGACTGTGAGTATCCAACCTTACCCGCGACCCGCATAGTTATAGCCTGCGGGTGCCGCCGTGACCAAGTAGGTCATGGCCACACAAAAAATCCAACCACTAAAATTTTAAATAAAAGCATTGAAATGAAAGGAATGGATGAGACTATCCACTTGCTCCTGACGGTTCGATGAGTGGACGCTCGTAGCTCTCGGAATCAGCAGTTGACCTTCAAGGTGAAAACTAACCACAAAGCTCCAAATGGGTGAATAGTAAAAATGAATTGTGAATTGTAAATTTTTATTACTATTTATAATTTCTGAAACTCACTTGTCTATGGTTTTTTCCATTTAATGTTGTTTTCAACTAATATAATGCCTTGGAGTAGCATTTTTTGACCATATTTCTTTGGCGAAAGTTGTTTTTGATCGTTTCATTCCTACGGTAGGGACATTTCACACCTGGAATATAGGTTAGATGACATTTTCACATGCAGTATGCATTTGACCTTTTGACCATTTTCATAAACCCTAGGTACGACCTGCTTCTTAACCGACGCGGAACTTTAACACTGCCTTAGAAGTGTCGTTACTTGGCGGTAGGGCCTTTCCGAACATGGGTGCCCTAGTTAGAACCCCTTTTTTCCTTTTTGCGCCCATGTTGTTGTCTCTCTTTAGGATCGAGAGTCCTTTGTAGTTATGCCATGACTTTGTGATAAAGATTCATACTCTACTTTGTCTTATGCTGGCCATCTCCCATAAGGACTCCCCTATTTATATCAAGTGGTGATTGCATTGCATCACCCTGCTTGTTGCTTGCGTGTTGTGCCGGCTCCCACTAACTTAGTTGTTAGCCTGGTGCCTGAGCACTTTCCCTTTTGAGCCCTGCAGAGCTTTCATTTGTCTTTCACAATTTGATTGCCTTTTGACCCTGAGGGAACTACCCCCTGAGTGTCCACATCCTGCACATGCTTCCTTGCATTGATCATAGGTATGTTCCACTGCTTGGGACTAGTCTGCTCGCCATTTGACACTTGTTCCCTCAATTGTTGTATTATAAGCAATTTTATTCTTTTTCAAGATTTTCCAAAATATGAAAAAGACCAAAAAAATCAAATATTCCAAAAATCCGAACGGGATTATGGTTACTACTTCTAGTTGGCAGTTGTTGTGTCGCCTTTGAATAGAGCATTCATTCCACTCCATACATTATGAGTCGAGACTATAGTTGGACCTTAGGAGATGCACTCATTTCTCAGTTTACTCCACCGATTGGTTAAGCTTCCAGTCATTATGGAGCCCTTTGTGATGCCTCCTGCATTACACAGTCTATATCGAGTCTATGCTGCCTCACTCTATCCATCTGCTCATTCTCTTGTTCAAAGGCAGTCCTGAAACCAGAGTCAGCCACTCCTCAGTTCTCTTGACTATTGCATGTTGGCCATCCTTATTGAGTTAGTCCGTTCCACCTGAGTTCTTCCAAACCTTTCAGCGTAGCTGGTACCTCGTGCTAGTTCATGGGGGATGCCTTAATGCCCTCCTTCCAGCAAGTCTCGTTCTGTCGACTTCAACCCATTTATTCCGGAACTTGAGGCTTAGAGTTCAGTTGAGTACCTTGAGGCTTGCAGTCATTAGTGGTAGGTTCTCTCGCCATCGACATTTTGGGGAATACATCAATGTCCCCTGATCGATGGATTCATCTCAGTGTTTGACTTCAACACATCTATTCACACTTTGATGATTGTACTCTATGCCTTGATGCCCATTTTCATTATTGGTGGGTCTGTTGACGGTATACATTATTGACTAGTAATCAGACGATGTCACATCAGGTTCGACTTCAAAGCCTTTATTCACTTGATGGGACTTGCACCGTAGGTGATTTGTGTAGAAGACCTTGGGAGATAGTGGGATTCAGTATGCTACTTATGATCGTGACTTTACATCTGAGATATCCCCTCTTAGATGTCAGCATTTTGTACCTCCAGTTTGCACCAGTTGTTTCTTATTCACTAGGAGACCATATCTTACTGTAGAGGGATCATGGCTATGATCACTTATGACAGATATTCATTATGTATTGCCTATTCATAGCCATTGTATCAGATTGTTGTACTATTCCGACATGTATTCAGAGACATTATTGTATTATGACGAGTGAGCTACTCCTTCCACTTGTGTTTCCATCACTCCACTTCTGATATTTATAATGTATTTCGGCCATCGTAGCATCATTCTCTGACCTCACACATTAGGGGGCATCTGTTACAACATTATTTTCCACCTTGTGAGAATCAACACTCTTTGGCCTTGAGGATCCATTTCACTGACTCAGAGGCACTTTATGTCCTTCAGGAACATCTGTTTCCTATTTTTTCTCCTTATACACGTGTTGTATCACTACAATAGGCGTACCCACGAGCTGCATCACTATAGCCCACGAGTAGCATGTAAAATGGTAAAAACCACTAGTTAATTACTTTTTAATCCCAAAAAGCGGCTTTAGGGTGACTTTTGTCCCTCCATTTGCCCAGTAACGCCTTGATGTGTCCTTTCACTTACCTTGGGAGGACTATATACTGAGCACATATGGCATATGGAAGGGGGGAGAAAGAGAGAGCAAGATAACTCTAGTGGATTTTTGCCTCATCTTGAGTCTACACTCATTGATCCTTGTAGTAGTGAACCCTTTATGTTCACCTTCCAAACTCCTATTGCAGTTTGAGTTTTCTATTCCATGGAGGATTGAAGTGGTGGAGGCACAAGTGGAAAGAATCAGTTCTTGGTTCAGATTGGTTGCCGACAAGAGGTCGTATCACATTGTAATTCTTGTTATTTATTAATAGACATACTCATATTCTCGTCCATTAATGTTGTGAATGTTGTTTATATTACATTGGGTTTCATTTACTTATAATATTAGGGGCCATTGCTATTGATGATGTTAATGTCTTTCATATATTATATGTGCTTGTCATGTATTGTCTGTCAAGACTAATTTGTAGGTTCAATTGCATTGGTTGAAAGCTTCAACGGGGATCTACATCAAACGTTTGGATCGAGGTTGGTTATATTCTCCGTTATCTCTGCATTGTCAATTTTATAGCATTGCTTTGAGAATTTAGTTATTTTCTGGTAGTTAGCTGTCTGTTGTGGTCCGCCCCAAGCCATAGGAATTTTTCTCCGTAACAATTAGGAATTCAAATGTCTAGCTGGAGAGTTTATTTTCTAATTTTGAAACAAGATCTTCCCAAGACATATTTCGAAGAACATTCTCTATCAAAAAATCACCTAGATATTTGGAAGGAAGGGATATTATTTAAAATCCTAATATTTGGGTGATATTTATATGAATAGTAAGAAAAATATTAAAAAGGAAGATTTGTGATTTACCTTGATTTATCGAAGTTCCAGATGATTCCATAAACGAGTTGAAAATTTGATTAATAATGTTTTCTTCTAGAACAATAGGCACTCCCATGAGAATGGTATCATCTATGAACTGTAAATCACCATCCATGAACTGTAAATCTGACGTAGCTATATCATCACCATGAATCCTAATACATTTGTTCTTAATTTTATCCACCATATCTTTGATGCATCTCCCCAACCCCTCTACCATTATAATAAAATATAAAGGAAATAAAGGTTCCCCCTACTGGATACCTCTCAAGGGAGATAAGGTATAAGATGGGGTACCATTGACTGTCATTGAGAAGAATGGTGAGAAGTTTAAGGACAAGATCCATTCCATCCATATGATTGAAAATATGAAATCCAAAAGAATTTATCAAAATATTTTGACATGTCCAATTTGATTAACACACCATTTTTTTGGTGGATTTTAATGAATGAATCACTTCATGTGCTAAAATGATACCATCTAGAATTTGCCTCTCGTCCACATATGTTGTTTGTTCTAGGAATTTAGATTCGACATTAGAGGCTTGATACAATATGATATGACCTTAGTAATAATTTTTATATATGACATTACAAAGATAGATTGGTCTAAACTTTCTAAGTTTAATATTAGATTCTTTCTCTTTGGGGATTGAAGTGAGAAAAGTATAATTTAACATTGGAAGAACACCTAAGATATGTCTTGAGTCCTCAACCATATTCTTAACATTTGACTTGATTTCAAACCAGCAAGTGTGAAAAAAAAAATGGTGAAGCCATCTAGTCTTGGGTATTTTCTCATTGGAATTTCCATCACCACTTGTTCAACTTCTTCCATAGTAATTTGTCACATTAGACTACCATTTTGGTCATTTGTTACTATCTTTAGGATGTGATGAATGATTTTCTCGATAGCTTCCATGCAGTTCTCTTGAGGTTTTGTAGCAAAGGATTGATAGTAGGTTATCAATTCCCTCTCAATATCAACATGCTCTGTCAGCTTATTACCTTGGCTATTTTTCAAAGAGATGATCATGTTGTGGTGTTGTATCATCGAATTATGGAAGAATTTCATGTCCATTTCCCCTTCTTTTATCCACTAAACTCATGACTTCCACCTCCATAATATTTCGTATTGTCTATTACTTGAATTAAGCTGGGTTTGAAAAGTCAATTCCTCATTTATAAGATTCTCGATTCTTGCTTCTAAGATCATTTTTTGTTGAACCTGTTCAATTTTTTATTCTATCTCCTTGGATTTGAAGATGTATCTAAAGGCTTCTTTATTCCACTGTTTAATTCATACATTATATATATTTTAGTTCTTGTGGAAAGTTGTACATTAGGTTTCCATTTTCCACTTCCACTACGTTCCACCATTGATCTATATTGTCCTAAAATTTTTGCTTCTCATAAGTCCAAAAACTTCTAGCTTGAAAGACATAAGCTCCATCGATATTTCTAGACGCAATATTTTCAAGAGAACAAAAAGAGGGCCAATTTCCTACAGTCTAGAATTACCTAATTCCAAACCAAGAGAAAAAACTAAGAAATAAAGAAACATGATAACCAACCCAAGGTGAATTCACTGGCTCCTTGAGAGAAGGATACCATCCCACCTCTGAACACATGCCACATGTCAGATCCTCTAGAAAAATAGTGTTCCATATATCAACTTCTTTTTTCATATTGTCGAATATTAACCACTCTAATTCCTTCTTGATGATACCTCCTTTCATGATTAATCTTCCCATCCTTAGCAAAACCATTACTTGATGCCTCATGCTAAAATTGGAAACCGTATCCAACCCCCACTTGGAACCATCAATACGCCCCAGTCTATATTTTCTATCCATTAAATTCTACATGTTGATCATTAACCCATCCTCTGCCACCTATACCCTTGTAAGTCGATGGGTCATGGGTTAGTTTCTATGTTTGGGTCATGCTTTCCGAGCCTTGCATGGTCTCACCACTCCTTATCACCCCATCCGGGGGGATACAATAAATTCTAGAGAGATTCTTACAGTTTGTAGTTAAGTTACTAAACAAATCTAGATGCCAATTAATATCTAAGAATTCTTGTATCTTCAACACACCTTCATTGGCTAAACTATCAACCACCTTTTTGCATGATCTTCAGTCATGAGAGGGAAAGGAGAATGAGATTTGGGGAAGAAGAGATGCTAAGCATTCATAAACCCGCCTTGAGTCTCTAATTACTGGAGACCTTGCTGAGTGATGATCCATGTTGTATTTTCCTTAGCATTTGAATGATTATAAGGGAACCTCCCTCAACTACTATCTTCAAGAACCCTTATCAGACTAAAATCCTTAGGCCTTGCTCAGGTTCATATATATCTACTATTTTATTTCCTTGTATCCCCATAAAACTTTTAAATATCCATATTATTTCTCCTCTTTCATTAGGAAACACCCCTCTGAACCCTGCAAGACCCGGGTTCTCTTTTGATTCCCCATAAAAATTGATTTTTATAAACCCTTCTGAAGGGGTTGAACATTTATATGGTATATATATTGAAGAAGGTTTGATGCATGGTTTATGTTTTATGTTGTCTTGGGAAATGTTCCATTCCTTTAGTATGATGTCCTCCCTGTTGTGTTGTTTCCAATCTTCCCGTGTCCATGGGGTATCCTAGAGAGTGTCTAGGATATTTTGGAGTATTTTGTCCCATATTTGAGGCATGCTTAGTTGGGATTCTTTAAAATTATTTGATTTCATTCCTTTCAAGTCTCCCACATCAGAAATCCTGGTGAAAACTTCCAAGTTCATATGAGAATGGGATTATTAAAGAATCCTTGTTTCAATTGTGCCAATGTTTCTAAAAGAATATTTTTTTCATAGTGTGGACCCATGAGAATTTGTTCAAAATATGCTTGGTAGATTCTTCATCCATCTTACACATATGGATAAAAGAGGGCCCTTGAAATCCTCTCCAAATAAGTTTTTTTCAAGTTAAAATTTTTCATGAAGCCACCAGCTAAAAGAAGGTGGAAACATTTGGCCACAACTTTCGAGTCCATATCTTCTCCCAACTGCTTTCTTTTAGTGCTTGGATATGATCTGCTGCTAAATGATAGGATTATTTTAACGAGAATCCTACCCTTGGTTGATAACCTCTATTCAACTTATCCGGTCTTTCTTTGCAGTGAACGTATCCGTTCACTAAGTTAATAGTCGAATCCGACTCTCATATTGGATAATAAGTAAGAATAATATATTAGATGATAGGATAAAAGATGATATGTTACAATGATGGCCCTGCCTTAAATATGGCTCAGGAATTTGATGTTGAGGAGACGCCTCATTTCATAACCTAACTTTAGTTAACCTAATTATTAATTATTTAATTATTATCTTATTTTATGTTCGTAGCATTTCCACTCTCTTAGAAAGGCTTTGTCCTCAAAGCCTTGTAATGTTTCTGCATCATTTTATGTGGTGTCGTAGATGACGAAACATATCGATACGAATTGCTAAGAGTTGAACATAAATTCTGATATGTCGACGGATCAATCCATCCCAAATTGATTTGTTGTGGACTGATGGGATTCCCTACTGATGTGTCGTCAGGAGATTTGATCACATTAGTACCATTATCTTTCGACATTTCCCACTTTTTCAAATATCGGTTTTTATGGTTGGGGTGTCGATAGGGAACTTTCACGATGTCATTTTCATTTACAGATGTCACCTTTAGAGCATTGATCTGAGTTGGAAGTTGTATTTTCGTCTCTTGAGGATTTAAGTTTTTGTTCTGTATCTTTTCCAACTTGTTTTCTAACTGCCTATTATCATTTTGGAACTTCTTAATCAATTCGACTTGCGATTTTCTGTCATCTTCAGATGTCTTAAGTTGTTCCTTAAGATCTTCATTATGACTTCTGATACAACTATTTTCTTCCTGCTTGTCTAGAAGTTTCCCTTCAATGTCGTCCATAGATTGTTCTATCTTTCGGTTATTTTTCAACTTCTTAATTTTTGTGACTAGTATCTTGTTATGATTTCTTAGTCTAAAAATTTCTTCAGCATTGTTAGATAATGCTTTATTACTCTTCGCGATCTCTGACTTATGTGTCTTTTTAGAGTCGTCATTTTGTTGTTGAAGAACTTTTATCTGTTGTCGACACTGGCCGACCTCTGATTCTTGAATTTCTAATTTATGTCGTAACTGCATTAGTTCTTCATCTTTGTTGCTAATGGTTTTGTTCAAGCGTATTATTTCTGCTTCGTAATTATTTATTTCCTTCTTTATATCTTGATTTCCTAACCTCTAATTGAATTTATTTTCGGCTTTTAATTCATCAATTTGTGCATACAATTTTTCTATACGCCTTTCCTGGTTAGAGATTTTTATTTCATTGTACCTTTCTTGTAATTCAATTCTTATTTCTGAACTGTTATTTATGTTGCGCAATTCTTCATTGTCTTTTCGATAACGTTTTAACATGGCTTCTAATTTTTCTCGCAAATCGGCTTCCATGGTTTCTGACTTCTTCGACGGTGGGATGATCTTCTTTGATTTCTTTGATGAGTCTTTCTTAAACTTGGTCGTCTTTCTTTGACTTGACTTATCCAATGATGGATAGTCTTTGCTAGATCTTCACTTGTTGTCTTTTTGCTTCATTTTGTCTTCTTTGTCTTTTTCTCGATTTTGTCTTCTTCAATACTTCTTATCTCTTTCTCTTTTTTTTTTTTTTTTCTTTAAGTAATTATTATTTTAATAAAATAGTAATATTATTTCTCTCTCTTTTTTTTATTACTATCTCTTTCTTTTTTTTCTTTGTATTATGTTAAATAACTTTTTTTTTTCAAAAAAAAAAATTTATTATTATTTCAAAATAATAATATTTTTTTTATATAATAATAATAATTAATTAATAATATTATTAATATTAATGGTTTTATAAACTATATATATATATAGTTTTTTTTTAAAATCAAAATATCTAAACAAATATAATATTATTATTATATTGTTTATTATTTAATTTTTTATTTTTTTTTGTAGGGTTTCGATGGAAGGCGGGAGCGATTGAGCGGGGAGGATTGTAGGAAGAGCTGGCGTGGAGGAGTAAGGAGGAAGGAGGGGGTTCTGGACGTAGCAGGTGGGGGTAGTGGTGGATGGAAGTGGGGAGGAAGCGTGCAAGCGGTGGTGGATGATGGTGGAGCAGATGCATGAGCAAGCGGATGGTGGGGGTGTTAGGGCGTAGCGGGAGGGAGGAGGCGCAGCAGGAGGTCGCAGCAGATGGTAGGAGAAGCGCGGGGTGGCTGCGTTGGTAGAGGGGGTTGGACGCCGGCTTGAGGAGGTGGACGATTGGTTGATCAATTCTGAATGATGGCTATCATATCGACCTCTTAATTTTTGTTTTATACAGTAGTCTATTTTTCAAGAGATGTTTGGATAGTTGGATGCTTCAAATGGCGGCTATTTTTTTTTAGTGTTGGATCGATTGGAATTATGACTGTCGTGTGGCTCTGAAATAATGGAAATGTATGACGTTCTCAACAAGTTGTGGGACTAGCAGTTAATGATGGCAGGCGGATAGAATTTCTTAGGCACTGGCAGCGACGTGATAACAATGAGCTGTTTTCCACATTAATTGCAGCGAGTCTTTATTTGTTTCCTTCACTTTCTTTTTAATGTGCAACGAATATTTTTCTTCTTCTTCTATAAAACTCTTCTTCTTGCTATTCTGTTATTTCTTTCTTCATATTTGCAGCATTTAATTTTTTTTTCACTGTGGATGGCCAAGGGCCAGTAAAAGTTTGATCAAATACTTTTAACAGAGAAACTCTGATACAATGGGTGTGGTTGATTTAGGGAAACCCTAGAATTTTATGGCTAAAATCCAAAATTCAGAGAAGCTCTGAGATGATGGCCAAAGGCCGGATCAAGCACGAAGCTCTGATACCAAATGCAGTGAACGTATCCGTTCACTAAGTTAATAGTCGAATCCGACTCTCATATTGGATAATAAGTAAGAATAATATATTAGATGATAGGATAAAAGATGATATGTTACAATGATGGCCCTGCCTTAAATATGGCTCGGGCATTTGATGTTGAGGATACGCCTCATTTCATAACCTAACTTTAGTTAACCTAATTATTAATTATTTAATTATTATCTTATTTTATGTTCGTAGCATTCTTATCCTTGATTCTTATTCCCTTTATTTCTTTCCAAAATTCCTCCCAAATTTAAGGTTTATGGAATTCAAGGCCATAGCTTCTTAGGTTTCCATGATCGCGAATCCAATTCCATGTTGCTAGTCACCCAATAATTATGCACATGTTTCCTATTTTGGGCATGTACGATAGCCAAGCATTCAAAAGAATTCCTTGAGTATCTAATTACTGGAGACATTGCTCAGAGATGATTCATGTTGTATTTTCCTTAGCATTTGAATGATTATAAGGGAATCTCCCTCAACTACTATCTTCAAGAGCCCTTGTTGGAATACAATACTTAGGCCTTTATCCAAGTCATATATATCTACTATTTTATTTCTTTCTATCCCCATAAAACTTGCAAAGATCCATATTATTTATCCTCTTTCATTACGACACACCTCTACGAACCCTGCAGGACCGAGGTTTCCTTTTGACACCCCATCCAAATTGAGTTTTATAAAGCCTTTTGAAGGGGTTGAACATTTATCTGGTATAATTATTGATGAAGGTTTGATGTTGTCTTGGGAAAATTTCCATGCCTTTAGCATGATGTCCTTCTTGTTGTGTCATTTCCAATCATCCCATGTCCATGGGGTATTCCAGAGCGTGTCTAGGATATTTGTAGGATTTTTCCCATATTTGAGGCATGCTTAGTAGGGAGTCTTTAAAATTCTTTGATTTCATTCCTTTCAGGTCTCCCACATCATAAATCCTGGGGACAACTTCCAAGCTTAGTTGAGAATAGGATTATTAAAGATTCATTGTTTCCATTGTGCCAATGTTGCTAAAAGACTATTTTTTTCACAGTGTGGATACCCATGGGAATTTGTTCAAAATATTCTTGGTAGATTCGCAATGCATATTACACATATGGAAAAAAGAGGGCCCTTGAAATCCTCTCCGAAGAAGTTGTTTTCAAGTTAGAAATTTTCCTATAGCCACCAACCAAAAGAAGGTGGAAACATTTGGCCATAACTTTTGAGTCCATATCTTGTCTCAGATCCTTTATTTTTGTGCTTGGCTATGCTCTACTGCTAAATGATAGGATTATTTTAATGAGAATCCCGGCCTTGGTTTATAACCTCTACCCAACTTATCTGTTCTTTCTTTATCCTTGATTCTTATTCCCTTTATTTATTCCCAAAATTCCTCCCAAATTTAAAGTTTCTGGAATTTAAGGCCATAGCCTCTTAGGTTGCCAAGTTCGCCAATCTGATTCCATGTTGCTAGTCACCCAATAATGATGCACATGTTTCCTCTTTTGGGCATGTAGGATAGCCCTGAAGTCCTAAAGATGAGGAAAATATTTCCACTTTGGGAGTTGTTTCCAAGCATCGTCTGAAAAGAGAGAAGACTAACTATCCCTAATCTACCAAAAGCAATTATTTTGTATTAAAGATCGATTCTACCAGGCTATATTCCAAATCATCTATCCTATTTTGTTTCCATCCATCCTCACCAAATATTGATCCCCTATTTCCAGTGTATATTTTTCCCTCCATATCATTCCCCATAATTCATTTCTATTGTTTATCCAACGCCGCCATGTATTGGCTCCTAATGTTGGATTAACTATTTCTCGATCTCATAGTTTTAAACCTCTACTGAGATTTGGAAGGAATCTTTGTCCCACCCTACTAATGATCATTTGTGATGAAATTTGGATCCTTCCCATAAAAGGGATCTCCGGAGGTTCTAAATGCCTATGAGAATATACTTTGGTGCTTTACGAGTAGAGAACAAATATTACATAGGTGTAGCTTGGATAATAGATTGGATCAAAGTTAGGCAGTTTGCTAGGGTTATGGATTCGAATGTCTAGCTGGAGAGTTTATTTTCTAATTTTGAAACAAGATCTTCCCAAGACATATTTTGAAGAACACTCTCTACCAAAAGAGCACCTAGATATTTGGATGGAAGGAAGATTCTTTCAAATCCTAATATTTGGGTAATATTGATATGAATAGTAAGAAAAATATTAAAAAGGAATATTTGTGGTTTACCTTGATTTATCGAAGTTCCAGATGATTCCATAAACAAGTTGAAAATTTGATTAATAACATTTTTTTCTCGAACAATAGGTACTCCCATGAGAATGGTATCATCCATGAACTGTAAATGTGATGTAGCTAGATCATCACCATGAATCCTAATACCTTTGTTATTACTTTTATCCACCATATCTTTGATGCATCTCCCCAAACCCTCTACCATTATAATAAAATATAAAGGCAATAAAGGTTCCCCCTACCGAATACCTCTCAAGGGAGATAAGGTAGAAGATGGGGTACCATTGACCGTGATTGAGAAGAATGGTGAGGATTTTAAGGACAATATCCATTCCATCCATATGATTGAAAATATGAAAGCCAAAATAATTTATCAAAATATTTTGACATGTGCAATTTGATTAACACACCATTTTTTTGGTGGATTTTAATGAATGAATCACTTCATGTGCTAAAATGATACCATCTAGAATTTTCCTCACGTCCACATACCTTGTTTGTTCTAGGAAGTCAAATTCGACATTATGGGCTTGAGACAATATGATATGACCTTAGTAATACTTTTTATAGATGAAATTACAAAGATAGATTGGTCTAAAATTTCTAGATTTATTATCTTCTTTCTCTTTGGGGATTGAAGCGAGAAAAGTATAATTTAACACTGGAAGAACACCTAAGATATGTCTTGAGTTCTCAACTAAATTCTTAACATTTGACTTGATTTCAAACCAACAAGAGTGAACAAAAATATATGGTGAAGCCATCTAGTCTTGGGGATTTTCTCATTGGAATTTCCATCACCACTTGTTCAACTTCTTCCATAGTAATTTGTCACATCGGACTACCATTTTGGTCATCTGTTACTAGTTTTAGGATGTGATGAGTGATTTTCTCGATAGGTTCCATGTAGTTCTCTTGAGGTTTTGTAACAAAGGATTGATAGTAGGTTATCAATTCTGTCTCAATTACAACATGCTCTGTCAATTTATAATTACCTCGGCTATTTTTCAAAGATATGATCATGTTGTGGTGTTGTATCATCGAATTATGGAATAATTTCATGTCCATTTTTCCTTCTTTTATCCACTAAACTCATGATTTATGCCCCCATAAGATTTCGTCTTGTCTATTACTTGATTTAATCTAGGTTTTCAAATTCAATTCGTCATTTATAAGATTCTCCATTCTTTCTTCTAAGATCACTCTTTGTTGAACCTATTCAATTTTTTATTATATCTCCTTGGATTTGAAGATGTATCTAAAGGCTTCTTTATTCCACTGTTTAATTCATACATTTTATATATTTTAGTTCTTGTGGAAAGTTGTACATTAGGTTTCCATTTTCCACTTCCACTACGTTCCACCATTGAGCTATATTGTCCTAAAAGTTTGGGTGGTCCAAGTTTAAATTTTCAAACTTGAAGAGGTTCATAGTGGGGCTGTTTTTAATGTCCAAATATAGGCATATTGGCCAATGTTTTGACTTGGGACATGGGATAATAGAGGCTTCAATTACTAGGACACAAACCATTAGATATTCTAATATTAAAAAATGGTCCGTCTTGTATGAAACTTGTTTGTTCCTCCCCTTCTATTATTCTAGGTGTGAATGACATTGATTGTTGCCATGCCAATCATTTTAAGACTATGTACAGTTGTCCTAAAATCATCACTGTCTACCTCCAATATTCTCATCCCCCATTGTTTTTTAGCTAAGGAAGTTATGATATTGAACTCTCCTCTGATTATCCATTGCTAATCCCATATTGTTTCCACTAAGCCTTGAATGTTCCAAAGGAGCCTAAGTTTTTCCTCCAATAATTGAGGACCATAAACATTAGTAATGAAACCTATTGAGGTTGACCCTATGAATTGGAACTTTGTTAAAAGAGTTCTAAGTGTGGAGAAAAATAACTCTAGGAAAATATCCCAAGGGTTCCATAGTATTTCCATACATCTCACTTGTCCTCTTGTGTCTATTTCCATTAATTGATAGCCTCACTAGCAAGTTGTAGCTATTCTACTTATCATTTTACTAGAATATTTAATTTCTTGAATAATTAGAATAGTTGGTTTTTCTATGTGGATCTTGTACATCAAAAACTTGTGTTTACTTTTACCATTTCGACTCCTCATATTCAATGGCATAATATTCAATGTAAATTAGGAGTTCTATTAGGATATACTTATCTATTAGAGGGGTATTCTACCCAGAATCCACCAATTTTTCACCTAGTTCCTTTAATAATTTTTTCTTTGTCTTTTTGCCTCTTCTTTTTTCATCTTTGGCAGGATTCATTGAGTCTTTAATTATAATAGTCTTGAATCTGAGAGATGAGAAAGATGGTCCTTTGTTTGAATCCGACAGAGGAGAAATATGGTCCTTTGTTGGAATCCGAGAGAGGAAAAAGATGGTCCTTTGGTTTTGAGTGAGAGTTTTTTAAAATTTGATCTGAATGAGGGTATCTTTAAGGAGATGAAACTATATTTTAGGAATTGATTTGGTATCTTTTTTCTCATAGACAATAACTAACCCTTGCAGATATAAATGTACCAAGTCCATTTCTTCTTCATCTTCTAAATATATTGGTTCTTCTTATTCCACTGTAAACTCCTCCTTTTTACTACGAGATCAAGCATAGGCTTCATCAACCTTATGCTTGTTGGGGACTTTGTTGTTAATTGCACTCAAATATTTGATATTTTAATATTGTAGTGATATCATGTTGGAGGGATATGTTTTCTCTTTAGGGTCTAGTTCTTGTGATAACACCTTGAAGCTATTGTTATTGTTTATGCCTTTTGAATCCACCTTTGTTATTGATTTTTTTCCCTATTTTTATTTGTTGATGACCTTCACAAAACCATTAGGATTTTTCTCTCTTGTTTCCTTAGCTTGAATGTTTGGAATATTTATAGGATAGTCCTTGAAAAATGCCCATGATCATGGCACTTCCATCACCTAAAGGGTATATGTTCATAGTTGATTATTTGAATCTATTCAGTATCATGGCAACTAAGACATATAAATTTAGGAAGCATGGATGAGAAATTCTACAAATAGCTCCTCACATATGATGTGTATTGACCCTATTTTTTCATCTCAGATACCTCGACGAAAGATCCTAGGGTGTTTCCTATCCCTTCCAAATTTTCTTGCTTTGAATATTCTTTAGGCACAGAGTACGACCTTACCTAAACATAGGATACTATAAAATTGTTGGTCCTTAAGTTTTGAAGCAATCGATTGGGAACCAAAGAATACAACTGGTAACAAGGAGCGTGCCAAGAAGACCAACACACGAGAATCTTGCGAAGCACATCAGCGTGAAATCGCGAACCTGGGAAACTCTTTTGTGACAAACAAAGTGAAAAAAATGGAGCGCGGGTGGATGATCATGCGAAAATAAGTCAACCTCAAACTCTAGGCCGAGAGTTTTGAGATTTCAAACTCCCGCCCGAGAGTTTAAAAAAACTCTAGGCCGAGAGTTTGCACCAATCGTCGCGTTGTATTTTAAAAGAAACTCCTGGGTGTGAGTTTGAACTAAACTCTCGGTTGAGAGTTTGGAAGATATTTTTTCGATCGAGAGTTTATGGTCAACAAACCTACGAAAATATATGGCATCTTTCCGGAACTTGCAACTTCAGCAAGCCCAAACCCCTGCAAATTCTAAATATTATTTGTTGGACTTGGTAGCAATGGATTCATCTCCGAATCTAGTTTCCAATGATATAATAATTGTTTCATTTCGACTTGAATTTCTATTTATTTCTATTTTTTTTTCTAAACCTTATCCCTTAAGAATTTTATTACTTTGAAAATCGTCCGAAATGAAAATTCAATATCATAACAAAGACAACACCAAAAAATTTGAAATTTCACAGAGATCATAATTGGCTCATCCTCTTCAAAAGGGTACTTTTAATTTTTCCAATAAGAGTCACATTTGAAAGAAAATGTGAAGACAAAAACATGTGTCGATAATGTACCATTTTCTGAACATACGATGTTTCAATAAATAATAATAAAATAGTTTCCAAGTCTTAAAAAACTCAAAATATAGTCCAGGATCTAGTGTAGTGTGTGTAGATTATGAGCCTACAATTGTTTTCCCTAAAATGAATAACCATCTATCAAAAAACCGTCGTCAACACATGTCACTCATTATCCATACCTAAAATTTTCAAATATATGCCGTTTGTTGACAACAAATTTGTCCCACGATATGTCCATAAAAAATAAAAAAATAAAAAATACGAGTAGAAAGCTAATTCAATTCTCTAAAACCTTTGTGTTTACTTCAAGTTGAAATTCCTAAGGGAGATATGGGTTTGAAGAGGTCGAAATTGAAAAACATAAAATTTAGCAGTTTTGTTTGTCAAAAACAAGCCAAAATTGTTTCCCAACTTCGTGTTTTCACCCATCAACAATAATCCAGACGTGGAATTTTGCATGCTACCAAGGCCATGCATGGACTAGTGACCAGGAAGGGAATATGAGCCTATGTATAGGCATCTTTTGTAATGGGTTGGGCTCGGTTGTATTGGGTTATGTTTGGTCGTTCATTGGTTTTTAATAGTTGTTCATGACTTGAGGGTTTGATGTATTCTTGAGAACCACTTAAGCTATTGAGATGAATATGAAGTTTTCTGATATGTCTAGTTGAGGCTGTAGAATGTACCCAGTTCTACTTAATGATTAATAGAAAGTATGTTCCCTTCCATTCTACGAAGTTTATTTGTGGTTATGAGTTGTGATGAATGTCTGATCTGTAATAAGAGATGAATGTTAAGTTGTTTATTGCCTTGCATGCATGAATAAGTATCTGAATGGTTAAATAAATGGAGAATATTCCTTATCCTTCCTTGTGCAACTCCTATGATGGTCCTTGTGATTCTTACACATGTGTCGGGTGAGACCTTATCATGTCTTTAGGATATTGATTATGTTGGATCTTCTAGGTTACTTGTTTGTAACATCCCCATCTTAACCCCATGGAATTTAAAATTGTAAATGATGTAATATTGTTATGAAATCATGGTGAGGAGCTCAAGGCCAATGCCCTGCCATCGATTTATTGATGCATATGGTTTACGTGCTAGCCAAGAACAGTGGAATTGCGGATATTATGTAAATATGCATTTTAATAAAATACCCACAACTAGCTATGCAATGCAACAAAGAGATGGGGGCATGATTTTACAAGGAATTGGGGAAAACATTCAAACCCTTGGAGCCAATCAAGTTAAGACAGGTGTCAATGAGAGAACTCATCAAACCCTCAACTACCCATGTTGACTTTTGTACCCAATCATTGATTTCTCCCAAGAGTTGGTTGAGGTAGTTAATGCCTTGGGGAATGAGAGGTATGGCTGTCCAAATTCGGGTATGGGAAAGCCACCTTGCATGGGAAATCGCGTTTTGCTTCTTGGGCAAGAAAAGAGCCATGAATTGCTCCCCAAGCCATTATCCATCAACCAGTTGGGCTCTCTCACGAGTTACGAGCTTGCTGGGCATTTTTCCCCATCGAACTTATGTGTTTTCCTTCATTCTCAGCTAGGAGAAGAACGTTTTTGTGTTGTATACCAATGGGGAAGAAGGGGAATCGAACTAGGGGTTCCATAGAGATTGTTTGGCTGCTGAATGCTCGGTTAGTTGGGGAAGAAATCGTTTTCCTCGATGTGAATGTTTTTCCCCATTCCATAATCTGTTTTTGGCTGGAAATGAATTGGGGAAAACCCATGACCATCCTGTTGTAAATCCCATTGTTAAATGTGTATCCCTGCCCAATGATTGTGCTTGTGAGAAAAGAGTATGTTGGGGTATGGGTTATGGGTCTCCATTTTCTTGGCTTGAGCTTGAGTGCAAGCATCCATGGTTCTGATGTAGCCTAATAAACCCAACTATGGACTGGCTTGGCTCAAATGAAATGCTTAATTGGCTATGTATGAGCTGAATGTCCCCTTTTCCTTGTAAGAATCATGCCCAGCTCAGGGGTGGCCTTCAGACAGACTGAGTATATGTCGTCGAAGAGCCTACAGTTGGGTGGAACGTTGTAGCGACATAGCTAGTTGTTTGGGACTATTGCATAATGAAAATAAGTGTTTTTCTATCTCTGTATTTTACTTCTGCAATGTTTAATTTGATGAACATATTGATATGTTGTATGCATATAAAATGTGTGTGGATGATTTGTTTATTTCCATTGTGCATATTCAATTGAGTTGCATCTTCACACAATGGTTTTTAATTGTATGAATCTAATGAATTGGCTGAGTTTTTTATGAAAAGCCCCATAAATTGGTATCATGTTCCCTCCCTTGCCTTGGATGGATGGGTGGGTATGTTACATTGTTGGTGAAGCCACTCGAACCTTGGTTTTGAATGACCACAACCAACAATTGGTTCCATTGTCAAGAACGACATTGGGATCGTAGAGGAGGGGTGATGGAATGACATGGAAACCCACCAAAAGCGAGATCAAGGAATGGTTGGAGATCAAAGAGGACAAGTCTGCAAAGAAGGAAATTGGAGGACTATCGATCAATCCGATGTGATGGAAAGAAAGGTACATATAATATGATCTACAAAAAATTTTCTTTGGTGAATTTCATTGTTTGTTGCATGAGTGGATAAAAATGAAAACTGAAATCAATAGTACCTCGAAAAGACCTGAGCAAATAATTTGGGCTCAAGAGGGGGTAGAAGAGTTGAAAAATATAGACAATAAATGGTCTAGGGAAGTGGATTTCTGGTTTCAATGGGTGAAGGAAGGATACATTGTCTAGTTTCCCATAAAGTGTAGTGAATCCTATAGTTGCGCAAAAGCGAGGTTTGAAGCAGGTTTTAGGAAAACATTTATGGTGGAAATACGGGTGTGGATCAAGATGTTGTTCATTAAGCAATGGTTGATGATCATGGACACTAATACTATGGTAACATAAACCACGTGTTAAGGGGGCGAGACATGAATAAGTGGGGGAAGTAGGAAGCATTGCGATTGATCATGAAGAACAAAGACTCCAGAGGGAGGAAATGTATGAAAGAAGATCCAAGATAAGGTAGTTGACTAGACAATGGAAAAGAGGAAATCAATCGAAGGGGGAGACTAGTCCTAATAGGAAAGGAAATAAGAATGCTAGAGAAGAGATTGGTCCAATAGGGTGCACAGGAGGGTCGGATGCACCAGAAGGGTGCACAATGCTTGTGTAGGAAGAGTGTGCAGTATACAAGAGACCCCAAATAGGCGTATGATAGAAGGTAGAGAAATATCAAAGGAGGACGACAAGATTGGAACCTGATGATAGATCATTAGAGGAAAACCATAGAATGTGGAGGAAGAGGAAGTTTAGTTATATGAAGGCACTTAGATAGTTGTTATAGAGACTGGACAGCTAGAAATGTCATCTCCTGGATTTAGCACTATGAGAAGGAATGAGACTAGAAGAAACCCACTCTTCATCTCAACCCCCTTGCTTCCTTTATCCAATCATGAAGCCAGTTTGTTAACCTAGTTTGAGTGTGGAATAATCCTCGAAGTAGATAAAGAAGCAACCAGCGGATTAGAAGCTAGTTCTACCCTAGAACCTCAGAAATCAAAAGAAAATACTATAGTACCAACAAGATGTTGATGTAGAATGTGTGGATTGTCGACAACAAGAAGAAATTAGCTCGATTAGGGAGTGTTCAATTTACTCCAAGTTGTTTGGGATGGCTAATTCTTATGGGTTTAATGTCTCCATTAGCCAGTGTGAATTCTAACCTATGAAAATGAAACTAAAACTAACCTAAGAATCTACGAACTAAGATTAAAACCTAGATAATAATTGACAAACTAAAAATAAAATAGTATTAACAGAATAAAAATAAAATAAAAGTAGTAAAAGCGAATAAATTAATACAACTATACAATTTTCTAGGGATCCCAAATTATAATGATTTCTATCTCTTTCTCTTAAATATTTTAATTAAGAAAAATGATCTAAAGTAAATATCAAATTTAAACCTATTTAAACTGTGTTAAACAAGCTAGAATAAAGAAAATCAAATTCACTTTGAAACAAAAGAAAATTCTATCAGTTTGTCGTGAGTCAAGTGAAATCCTAAAGCACTTTTAGATGTGAAAAGATAAGAATAACTACCATAGCAGTATCAGTTATATCTTCTAATAACTTAAATAAAACACTTGTTCAAACTATCAGTGTTAATGATGCACACCTAAAAGCAAAATCAAAATTAATTAATTGAAAATAAATCTACAAAGAAACTAACTAAATAAAATTATAATGTTTTCCAAGAATAACAACCTAAGTCGCTTGTCAAGGTGTAGACCAACAAAAAAAGCTCGTATAAGCCTTGTAAGAGGTCGCTGGTTCAAACCTTAGATAAACCATGCTCCATTGTGGTGGGATTGGTGGTTGCACCTAGGGGTATAATGGCAGCAGATGGGATTGGACCCTTAGAGATCATGTCACGTGAGTACTAGCCCCATCCGAGTTGTCGATTCCCCTAGTTAAAAAAAAAAAGAATAACAACCTAAGTCTAGTAATGAATCAGATTTTACATTAGAGATTAAAGTCTTATGTCAATTGTATTCAAAATTATCTAATAGACAATCAACAAACAAATCTTGTAAACAAAAATCAATTAGAAGAGTTATTGAAACAAAGTCAAACAACAATTTAGAATTCCTTTTAATGTAAAAGTTAATCAATTGCTGTGTTAATTCTGATTTGTACTTCTGACAAATGCATAATCATTTTAGCTAGAAAAAATACATTTCAACTTCCAAAAAAAAAAATATTTGATTAAGATAGAAATTATGCTAAGAAGAAAACATATCATAGTTATACTACATTAATCAACAGATAATTTCCAAAATGTGACACACAGCAGAATTAACAAATCCTAGAATCGTGAATAAACAAGGTAATCACTAATCCTTGAATTACAAATCAACAATATAGTAACAATCTAACTTCGAAATAGATATGAACACAATCAAGATATGCATTTCCAAGTTCTAACAACCCAATGACTATTGATATGAAATACAACTCTAAACAATATACCGAAAACATTCACATATAAACTTACAACAATTTCCACAAAACATATAAGTCACTTATTGTATATAATAAAAAAATATTTCACCATTCCAAAGAAAACCCCCCTCTCAAATAGAGTTATGATGCTATATATATAATAGAGTCAATTCCAAACTGAAATCAAAACCATGGGTAGATAATGAGGCTCTGAGTCAAATATTTAGGATATTAGTTCAATTTGTTTATTCTAAAATTAACATACAATAAATGGAACATTGACATAACTCATAAGATCGAGCCAAGATTCCAAAGATTCTAAATATAATCGCTAAGTTGGAGCCACACAACAGCTTACACGTAATCCACGTTGAGATTCCAATCATCAAGGATGCAAGTTGAATGAGTTGAGTATGGATCGACAAATCCTATGAAATTCCATATTGCGCACTATGATCCCCATGACACATAGGGAACATGTAAACATTCCATCGTTTCCAACTATATATACTAACTTCATATTCACGAACCACATTTGATCCATATCGTAGACCATGATCCTTAACACTTGAGAAATAGAACAACTTAAAATAATATAAAATGAACTAATAATTGGAGTGGCTACAAAATATCCTGAACTAATAATTGGAGTGGCTACAAAATTGGATATTTTGTAGCTACTCCATGAAAACAAATCAAATGAAAATAAATGGAATAAAAGAAACAAAAATGAATTTGCTAAAAATAAATAAAGTACCTAGGCTTGATAAAAAATTATAACTAATTCATATTCAATACACAACCCAAAATTGAAACATATGTACATGAAGTAATCATTTATCACACTGAGTGTTCACTTTTTTTAACTGGAAAATTTATGGAGATCGGGAGTAACAAAAATATCAACCCTTGAGGTATTGATGATAGTACTATTCTCTACATTTCTTAACCTTTTCCTTAGTTCACTAATTTCATTCCGATTATGGTCATTTAATTCCTTCTTCTTCCTTTTTAGCTCAACAATCTTATCTTGGAGATAATCTATATGTTCTGCCATGGAATTGACCTTAGCTATATAGTAATCAATAAAAAACCTGACTAGTGGCACCATACGATTGGATGGATTTCTTTTGTCCACTCTGTGGGTGCACGAAGTTGTGAAAATGATACGTACCATCATGTGCAGCTTGAAGCGTAGCCCCAATGACTTATTTACAAAATCATACTAGGGAAGAACATCAACTATTGGCTTCTGGGAGTGAGCTTCATGTTTGGACAGTGTTCATCCAAATCACATAAGTCAATAACCTGAACTAGGGGTTTGTTTGAATCTCGAGTGTTTATATTAGCAGCTATGTGTCTCTTCATACATGAAACAACTGGGGCTTGATTCTTACTAGTAAAATTCCTAGCATGAGTTTTATCAATTCCTTTTACTCCCCTCTCGGAGACTGTATTTTGAGTTTCCTTATTTAGATATATAGGTGTCTTTTCCATGAACACATTATCAAAACCCTTTACATCTTGTTTTTCCTGAAATCACCAAAATAAGCATTTAATTTCCCAACTAAGCTACGAGTGACTCTTGAACTAACAAGATTCAGATCTTCATTGAGTTTTACATGGAAATATCCCTTTTATTCATCGATTTCATGGAGTATTTGAGCCACCCTCATGTCCCCTGAATATTGTTCAACAATTTCATGATCAAAATGAGAAAAATCACTCCCTGGATTATCACTGGAACGAGGATCTTGAAAATCCATTTTCAAGTTCTTTCAACCAAATGAATTGAGGGTTTGATTCACAGACTTATTTTCTTTCAATATTTTCCTATTTATTTCCTCATTCAGCTTATGGATGTCACATTCAATTGACTTGGACGATTGTGCACAATTTTTTTCTATTGCAAAGCCCATTTGAACTAGGGGTGGAGACTCAACAACATCTTATTTATCATAATTTCTTGTCATTTGACAAGACATGCCCTTGATAAATTGTTATAGATTCATCACTCTAACAATATTCATCTGATAACCTACAGGTATGAGGATCTTCTCTTTGATTAAGCTGACATTTCAGTCGAATTTCTTGACAAATATCAACATAAATATTATTCGGTTGACCAATAGTTTGTAAAAATTTATTCCTTGAAAAAAAAACATGCCATGATTATGCCAACTAGGCAAGTCTAAATTAAACAAGAATTCGAATTAACCCATGATGACAAAGGATTCGGTCAGAGTTTTTATTGTACGTTTGAAAATGAGAAGACATCGTTTTAATAATCATGATAAGGAAATATGGAAAATTAAGGTCATGCCCAAGAAAGGCCATAGACAGGAGAACATGATACTGAAAAATCAAACTATACCTGCATTCACATGTAATGTACTTGCAAATAAGAAGTAACAGTTCTTGCCATTTGTCTTTGAAAATATTAAAAAGCATACCTTTCTTTAAATTAGCAGCTTCACTTGGTTTGAGTAGAAGGGTTTTGCATGGTACATCTTTTAGCTATGAGTGCTTGAACCACATTTCCCCACTGAGAGGTAGCTCTATAGCTTGAGTTATAGACTCTCATATACCACAAGTTCCAAATCACCAATGTGGGCCTTCTTACAATCAAATATCTATGTAAAAGAAACAATGACTTGTTTATGGTGGCCATGAAACTTTTGGATAAATTTCGACCACCCAATACTCCAGAAACACCGAAAAACCTGGTCATAAGTCTCAATCCTTTCCATGTTGTCTGGTTCTATCCTATCAATCATCCCCATAAAGAAAAAGGATGGTTTGAACAGGTCGGTATTGGACAAACATAACACACAAGGTTCAACCACAGGAACAAGAAGAACGATTTCTGTATTGAGTAAGGGGTAAATAGGGTTCATCCAACGACAAAAATGATAAAGGAGCGAGCCGAAATAATACCATAAAACTGCCATTGTTGAAAAAATGAGTCAAGTGTCAAGTTTAACGAATCTGGGAAAACGCTGGAAACTGTACCTTGTGTACTTAGTAAATGTTATACCAAGTCATGAACTGTGTACTCATTTGTAAATTTCTTTCTTTTGCATAATAAACTGCCTCAAGTAGCTATTTGGTTGCGGTCATGGAGTGTTTCCCTTTCGAGGATTTAAACCATGTGAAGACATTGGTATATTGATCTGTGATCTGTTTGTGTGAGCAACTTCTCTAGGTGTTCTATATTTTTGAATTATCTTGTGTAGTCGAGCATGGTATCAAAGCCTTTCTTAAGAGCCACTTCCATTGCTGATATAGATTTTAAACCGGTGTTGCCGAAGCTGTGAAAGGGTTTATGGTTCTGGAATTTCTATGCATTTTTTGGTTGTGAGAGATATTTCATTGTGTCCGGAGCGTTGTTTCCAGTGGGGAACAATTTTCATTTCATCGAAAAAGGATTTTGTTTTCCCAAGGTACTTGCATTTCATCAGATCTAGAGGTAAATTATTACAGTGTCGTTTTTTTTATTTAAAATCATTTTCTCATTTTCTTTTCAGATCTAGTATTTTTTTTTAGTTTTGGGTTTTTTCCTTCTCTTTCTGCGTATGCTATTTTCCCTACACCTTGTGCGATCTCACAAAATTAGAAACAAAAGAAAAAGGGTTTTCTTTACTGCATATGCTCTTTGACGTGCACTTTGTGTGATCGCAACAAATCAGAAACAATGAGAAAACATATACAGTCTGGGAAAGCTAATGAGGTCTAATCCCAAATTCGAGGCATATTATTTTATTTTTCTTTTTTTGTTTAAGTTTATGTGAAGTGATTTCCAGACAAAAAGGTTTTTTTTTGGAAAGCACGAAGTTCGAGACAAAAGAGTAAAAAAAAACACTTCCTCCTTTCCATCTTTTACATACCTTTTAATATCAGCCCCCTTGGTTAAAAGTTGCTTTATTTAATAATAGGTCTTGAGTTCAAGTCTTCTTGTTAGTAATTACTTTTCTATAATTGCATGTATATTCTATTTTTCAGTTAATCTATTGTAAAAGTGCATCTCCCTTAAATTATGAAAGTGAATCACTTAAAGGCTTTTAGTTTTTTGCATGCAATTTAAAGTAACATTATTGTAAAGTGAATTTAAAAGGTTAATCTTGGCAAGAGGGGGAGTCTTTTTTTCAATTGGGTCAATCATTTTCCTGCCTCGTATCTGTTGGGGTCACCTGCAACCATTTTTTCAATCAAGCATAACTTCCTCATCTAGAGGCAGTTTTCAGTGCCTTTTTTTTAAAAAACCTGTTTTTTCGAGATCTTTGCATCCAAACTATTAGTTTCTATTTTTACGACCTTCATTTTACAGTATGGACTCCCCATGTTATATTCTCCTTACAAGTTCCAACTATTTCTCATGGAAATCTCGTATGGAGGATGTCTTACGAAATAGGGGACTTTACCAAATTACCTCAGGGAAAGAAACATAACCCATTGATGCTGATAAGAAAATAAAATGGGCCAATAAATGTGATTAAGCCCATGGATTGATTGGGATGTCAATCTCTATTGATCTACGATTCCACATATTTGGAATTGATGAACTAGATCAACCTTGGGAAAAATTGGAATCTTTGTTTGGTAAACACAATGAGATTCGAGGTCACTAACTAGAAAATGAGTTGATTTTCTTAAATCCAATTGATTTTTCATGCATTCAATATTATCCATCTAAGTACAAAAATCTTAAACTCTTATGTGCAGAATGAAAAATTAAAAGAGAAGACAAGCAATTCATTTATCATATTCTTTCCAAACTTGGACCTGCATATTATGTTTTTGTATCTACAATTTACTACATGAAAGAATCCTTGGATCCAACTAGCTATAAAGAGAATACTCTTGAATCCTTTTGTGATTCTTTGATTAGAGAATAAGATAAACTCATACATCTTGGAATGATTAGCAATGCAGATACATCTAGAAAAGCTTTTCTTGCACAACAGAAAGAGAATTCCAAGCATCCCAAGAAGCAAAATCTTCACAATAATAATCCAAAAAAGGGTCCCAAACCCTCTCAGCCATCTTATTCTTCAAAAAATGACAAAGGATACAAAACAAAAGGTAACAAGATTGAGCATCATTGCAAATTTTGAGGGAAAGATAATCATGATGAATTTAAATGTTTCAAGAAGATGGCAGCCTTGGTAGTAGCAATGAAGAAGCACCATATCAACCTAGATTCATCTTTAGAATCTTCATCTCACAGACATGCCCTTTGTGCTTCTAGTTTTTCCTATAATGCATCTTCTTCTTCTACTTCAAATGAGTGGCTCATTTATTGTGGAGAATCTTATCATATGGCTAAGGATAAAGACATATTCTCTACTATTAATGAATGTAACACCAAACAAATATTTTTTGGTGATGATAGATCTCTTAGTGTTGTATGATCTGGAACAACTCCGGTAGATAATGGATAGTTTAGTGATGTACAATGTGTTCCAAGAATTTCCTGTAATTTTTTGTCAGTCTATCAAATCACTCATTCTGGTGAAGGTAAAACTGTAACGTTTACACCTCACCAGGTTGTAATCAAGGATTTTAAAGATCCTAAGCATGTCCTAGCCACTGGAATTGTTGATGATATTACCAAGTTGTACAAGTTTAACAACTTTGTGTCATCACCTTTTCTCTTAGTTTTTGTTGCTCATAGTGATGACTTGAGAAAACTTTGGCATGAGCGATTTCGTCACTTGAATTATCACTCATTGCAACAACTATGTAAATAAAATATGGTGACAGGTCTTCCGATAGTATATTGTAGGGATGGTGTTTGTTTCGGTTGTGTACTCGGAAAACATCATTGAGACAATTTCGACAAACGTGCCTCTTGGCACACCTCGACCCCCTTAGAGCTTGTGCACGGTGACTTGTGTGGTCCTCTTCCATCTGCTTCATTTTTTGGTTTCAAATATTTCTTAAATTTCATTGATGATGACTCTATATGCACTTGGGTTTATTTCCTAAAACTTAAGAGCAAAGTATTTAACATGTTCTTGGCCTACAAGGCCATTGTTGAAAAACAATCTGGTCATCAAATTCTTAAGTTAAGATTTGATAATGGGGGAGAATATGTTAACAACAAGTTAACTACTTTCTGCACTGAACAAGGAATCCAACAACATCACACTGTTCCATATACACCACAACAAAATGGTGTATCTGAATGGAAGAACCACACTTGAAAAGAAATGGCTAATTGCATGCTTCAATCTAAGGGACTAAGTCTTCAATTTTGAGCTGAAGCCATAAATTGTGCAAATTACATAGTTAATCACATCCCCACTAAATATTTACAAGATATCACACTGGAAGAAGCATGGATTAAAATTAAACCACATGTAATTCACTTCTGCGTGTTTGGTAGTGAAGCATGGGCTCATATTTCGGATGAAAAAACAAAAAGCATTGCTGCCTAAAAGTGAAAAGTGCATATTTGTTGGATATTCTGAAAATGTAAAAGGTTATATACTTCTTCAACCACATTCTCATGATATAATAATTAGAAGAGATGTAAAATTTGATGAAAATATCTTGACCTGCGAGCCTAACTCGACGATTGTGCCATCTGTGGCCTGTGAGCCTAATTCGATGCTTGTGCCTTCTTCTACTCCCAAATTCCTTGACAAAATTCCAATTCCAATTTATGATGATGACATTGAGGATGAAAATCCACCTCTGCTTGCTCATTTTCCTCCAGCACAACCGCTTCCTATGCAGGCACGTTCAACATGCGAACTAGCTAGTGATATTATCGGTGATCCTAGAGATCCATGACAAAAACATTCTCAGTTCTAGTAAGCCTCTTCTCTTTTGGCTCAATTTTAAAAGAATCATAATCCATATACTTTTTCAGAAGCTTCAGGGAATCCATATTGGGATGCAACTATGTATGAAGAATATCGTTCCTTAATGGCGAATGATACTTGGGAACTTGTCCCTCTTCTGAAAGGATGAAAAATTGTCAGATGTAAATGGGTCTACAGAACTAAGTATGCCTCAAATGGAATTGTTGAAAGGATTAAGGCAAGGTTAGTTTCCAAAGGTTTTTCCCAAGTTGAAGGAATTGAATACAATGAAACCTTTGCCCTTGTTTCCGAAATGAACTTCGTCCTCCTTGTTCTTTCCCTTGCAGCCTTACATAAATGGGAGGTCCATCAAATGGATGTCAAGTCTACCCTTTTGCATGGGGATTTGCAAGAGGAAATTTACATGGAACAACCTCCTGGATATGTTCATAATGACTCTAGTCTTGTATGTCGCCTTAAGAAATACCTATATGGCCTTAAGCAAGCTCCTTGAGCCTTGTATGCCAAAATGGATAACTTTCTCCTTGACACTGGTCTTTCTAGATGCCATTTTAATCCCAATGTATATACCAAGAAAGTAGGACACAATATCATCATCCTTTTTCTTTATGTTGATGATATTATTCATATTAGTAGTGACCCTAATCTTTTAGCCCATGTGAAATCCATCCTTAAGTGAAAATTTGAAATGACAGACTTAGAAAATTTGCATTATTTTCTTGGCCTCCAATTCTTGCAAAATAAAGAAGGAATATTTATTTCTTAGTATAAGTATGCTTGTGACCTTCTTTGTCACTTTCACATATAAGATTGTAAACCAACCCCCTCTCCCTTCCACTCTGGTGTCAAATTTTCTGCCACTTGCACTTCACCCGAAGTTGATGCTACCCTATATTGTCAACTTGTTGGTAGTCTCTTATACTTGAATCATACCTGTCCTAATGTTTCCTTTGTCGTTGGTCGTGTTTCTTGCTATATGAAAATGCCCCATGAAAGTCATTGGAAAGTAGCAAAAAGAATACTTCGATATATTTAGGGTACAATTTAGTTTGGGATTCATTACAGTTCAGGGGGGAATCCTTTGTTGGTTGGTTTCACTGATTCAGATTGGGCTGGCGATCCCAATGACCGGAAGGCTATTGCAGGTTATGTCTTCAATCTTGGTTCTAGACCTATCACTTGGGTTTGTAAGAAACAACAAGCTCTTTCTCTCTCTTAAGTAGAAGAAGAGTATCATGCAACGGTTAACGCCAGCCAAGAAGCTTTATGTCTTTGACATATCCTTTTAGAGTTTGGATTCCAACAACAGCATCTGACTCCCCTTTGGTGCGACAATCAAAGTTCCATCAAGCTCGCCAAAGATCCAATTCAACATCAATGCAAAAAACACATTGAGCTACATATGCACTTCATAAGAAATCTTGTTCATGATCCCGTTCTTGAAGTGCCCTTTTTCCCTACAGATGATCAAGTTGCAGACATCTTCACCAAATATCTTACAGAAGTGAAGTTTCTAAACTTCAATCTATGTTAGGAGTTCAGGAACTTGTCATTAAGGACGGATAGGATCTAATGCCTCCTTCCTTCTCCTAATAGTGTCACTGTTGTAAATCCTTCAATCCTATCCCAAGTTGTTCTTCAGAGTGGGATTCTAGGATAGTTAAACACTTAGGATTTAGTTAAGATCAACTTGTTATAATATATCCATTAGGAAAAGTGTGTTTCTTTAGTATGCATTAGTATGTATTTGTAAATATCTAATCTAATGGTCATGATATGTTCTAGACATAAAATGATCCCATAGTTTAGCTTATATTAGATCATAACTACCTTTGATCCATGGCTTAACACCTGATTGGTCCATGATATCTATTTAAAGAGCATGGAGGGTCACTTGCTAGTTGATCGATTATGAGAATCTCATTTGTAACTTTCTTTCTTTTGCATAATAAATTTCCTCAAGTACTTATTTGGCTGGGGCCGTGGAGTGTTTCCCTTTTGATGGTTTAAACCACGTGAAAACATCGGTGTGTTGGTCTGTGATCCATTTGTGTGAGTGGATGCTCTAGGTGTTCGGTCTTTTGGAATTATCCTATGTAGTCAAACATAAATTGTGTACAAAGACAAAGAATAAAACTTGATTTTCAACAATTGATAAATGGAAATTTTAGAATTAAATCAAAAGAGTTCTTCCATAGTCTTGTACATATAAATGTACTATTGAATATTTAAATCCAAATTGCAGTTATGATTGGTAATTTGGGACTAATAACAAAAAACTAGACCTGTTCTATTTATGAAATGAAATCAGAAAAGTGAGAAAAGTGAAAACATAACCAATTATCAAATCACAAAATAGAGAAAAAAACAAACCAATCAAACTTTAAAATAAAATACACACTATATACAAGATTACTCCCCTTATGTATATTTAGAAAAAATATCTTTTTAATATATGCACATTGACTGGATAGCTTTCGACATGTCCTTCCAATGACTTTAGGTAAAAAGTGTTTGGTCCCAGTCTCTCTTTTATAACAAAGGGTCCTAACTAGATTTGTTGGAACTTAGTGTGTTCTCCCTTATCTTTGTAGGATTTATCCCAATTCAACACAAGATCATTGATTCGTAGATCTCTGTTAGAAGAAGAGCGATCATCAAACCATCACTTGAGCGTCTGTTGACACTGATGGAACTTATGTTTAGCAACTTCTAATTCTTCCTCTAGTTTTAATAGGGTGTCAATCCTATGTTTGATCACGGGAAAATCAATTTGTTCGACTAACTAGGACAATTGGAGAGAAGGGAGAAAAATGTTCGGAGCCTAATATCGCTTCCCTACCATATACAAGGTAGAATGGTGAATTACCTTGTCACGTCCCCTCGCATCGACCCAATTCAAGGAAGGGAACATGACTATAGATCTTGGGATTTTTCATAAACTCAGCCTGATTCATTAGATTCATACGAATAAAACAAATTTGTGCAGATGCAAATCAAAATAACATGCACAACAGAATTAAACTATCCACACACATTCCTCATGGATACATCCAACAAAATCAGAACAACCAATACATTGCATAATTGAATACACATAAATAGAATACTTATCTTGATGGTAAAGTTTCCCCAAGCAAATAGTTATGTCATTGCAACGTTCCACCCAACCATAGGTCTCTTCCCAGCCTGTATTCTTTCAGCACTCAGAGACCACCCTCGAGATGGGCATTATTTTCTATAAGGAAGAGGGGACTCTCAAGCTAAAACCAAAGCAATGGATACCCATAACCCATACCCCAACATATTCTATCTACACACAACAAACACAATCATTGGGCATGGATACACATTTTTTAACAATGGGATTAGAAACAAGATGGCCATGGGTTTTCCCCAAATCGTGGCCACACCAAAAATGGATCATGAGAGGGAAAATCGACCACAAGGAAGAAAACGATTTCTCCCACAGATATATGAGCATTCAGTGGGACAAAACAGCCTCTATGGACCCAAAATCGATTTCCCCTTCATTCCCACGGTTATGCAACATAAAAACACCCTTCTCCCAGCTAGAAAAAAATGAAAAACCAGAAAAATGTGGAGGGAAAACGCCTAGGTATCTCCCAACTCGTGAGAGAGAAAAACTGATAGGTGAAGAATATCTTGGGGAGAAATTTCGTGGCTCTTTTCTTTCCCAAGAATTCAAACATGAATTTCCATGAAGGGTGGCTTGCCCATACCCGAATTTGGATAGCCATACCTCTCCATTCCCCAAGGTATTAACTACCTCAACCAACTCTTGGGAGAAATGAATGGTTGGTCACAAAATTCAACATGGGTAGTTGAGGGTTCATGGGTTCTCTCATATACACTTGGATTGACTTGATTGGCTTAAGGGTTTGAATACCCCCCCCCCCTATTCCTTGTAAAAAATCAATGCCCTCATCTCTTGTTGCATTGCATAGCTAGTTGTGGGAACTTTTATTAATATGCATATTTACAATTCTCATGGCTAACTAGAACATGGGTAGCATAATACCGAATACTTGCCTCTTCAAGGCTGAGCATTCACTAGCGAGGCCTTGGCCTTGAGCTCCACGCTAGGAATCATACATAACATTCATTAAATAATTACATTATAGCCAAAATATCATAAGGGTCAAAGTGGGGGTATTAAATACCTATAGTAGATTTAGGTATGACTCAATCTACCCATAAGGCATTTGGTAGCTTATTGTGCCAATTATTTTGGTGATCAACCACTATTCTCTTCAAAATTTTAAGGAAATTTTTGTTTATAGACTCAGCCAACCTATTTCCCTAGTGTTCCCCTGTGGGTAGTAATTGGAAGAATATATGATTTTAATTCCCTTCTCCAAAGTGAAATAAGTTAATTTAGCTGATGAAAGTTAAGAAGCATTATCGAAAACCAAAGATTCAGGGACTCCAAATCTGGTAATAATAAAATTATGTAAAAAGGAAATTGCCTTGATTTGAATTCATTACCTGTAATGGAACAACTTCGATCCACCCAGTAAAATAATCAGTGGATGTTAGAATATATTTTTGCTGCAAAATTGAATCCATATTTATAGGACCTACTATGTCTAGTCCCCACTATTGAAATGGTAATTCAACAAAGATAGGCTGGAGAGGGAAATCATATTTTTTAACTCTTTCAAAAGCCTTTTGGAAGATTTTACATTTTTGGGCAAGTGCATGTGCATATTTAAATAAAGTGGGCCAGTAATAAATGGCCCCGAGGAATTTATGAGCAGTTGTATCACCACTAAAATGTCCTCCTACAGGCCCAAAATGAAGATAAAAAAGAGTTGTTTATGCGTCAATATTTTGAAGAAAACGTAATTAGACACCGTCATAATTTTTTTTTAACAAAACATCATTGATAAGCTGATAAGGAGCAGGCTTAAGTTTGAAGGTTCTTAGTTGTTTAGGCTCTAGATTCTCGGGAGCACTCCCATGTACCAACAAATATTTAAGATCAAAATACTATGAATCAACGAAAATAGGGATAGGGAACAACTCATTTTCCACAAGTAATTATTCTTGTTCAAGATCAGAGTCTACTTGGGGTGTAGTTGCAAATTCAACAGCCAACTTGCATAGGCCTTGAAATTTAACGATTTTTTACGGTTTTACCTCCAAGTCACATTCTTGGAGAGTGGCCATCCAATGAGCATGTTTTTCCCCGAGCTCTTTTAGTAACAAAATATTTGTAACTACGGGATAAGGAACAATTACAATAGTTCTTGATTTCAACAGGTAGATTCTAAAGTGTTTAACTGCTTTAAATATGATGAAGGCATGTTTGTCAACTTTGGGGTAATTTAATTATGCACCTTTGACTTCAAAACTCTTAAGATAAATTGGACATTCGTCACCATTCATATTTTTTGTGTTAAAACCGCTGTGTAAGATAAATTAGAAGCGAATGTGTACAAAATAAAATCCTTGGAAAAGTTAGGACTTGCTAAAGAACGGGTTCCAGAAATAGCCTCTCTGATCCTAAGGAAATATTGTTTTCTTTATCTCCCCATCTAAATTCAACATCCATCTTTATCATTTCTTGTAGTGGTCTAACAATTTCAGAGAAATTAGTAACAAATCTATGCACAAAGTTGATTTTTCCTAGGAAGGACTGCATGGCTTTCTTGGAGAGGGGATAAGTAAGCTTTAATATTACCTTATTCCTTTTTGGATTGATTCTCATACCATATTTTGACACAATAAATCTGAGCAGCTTACCTTCTGTCACAAAAATTATAGGTTTTTTCAATTTGAGTGAAATACTTTGCTAAAGTTAGAAATATGATCAACCTTGTTTTTATAGAAAACAATGATGTCATCAAGGAAAATGGATACCGCATGAACAATCAACCCCCTTAAAGAAACATCCATTGCTCTCTAGAAGGTTTCCCCAATGTTAACCAACCCAAAAGGAATTTTTCGGTATGCATATGTCCCCCAAGGGGTTCTAAATGTAGTTTTTAGCTAATCTGCATGTGAAACCAACACCTGATTATACCCTGAGAATCTATCTAATAAAGACATCATTTCAGATCCAACTACTTGCTGCAAGATCTGTTCCATAGGAGGAACATGATAGCTATCTTTATATGATTCCCTATGTAGATTACAGAAATCTACACACAATCTTATGTCCCTATTAATTTTCCTTACTGGGACTAATTTTGCTACCCACTGCATTTTCCTAACTGTTGATGTATATGTAACTTCGGAATGTATTTCACATATATGTATATTGTATTCCTATAGAGATGTTATTATTCCTCTATACGGAAGTGTCGTTATTTATATTGTAAGTGTCATAACTTTTACTTGATGGGTTATTAGACCACCTTGTTTGGGGTCGGCCCTGTATAAGTCACGTGGGTCAAAGGGTTATTAGACCACCCTATTGGGGGTCGGCCATGTGGGTTGAAGGGTTATTAGATCACCCTATTGGGGGTCGGCCCAGTCAGCATTATGTTATGTGGTTAAGTTCGAGCCTACATGAGTTAGGTAAAAAGGCAAGTCAAGTCAAGTATAAATAGAGTGCGGGAGGCACTCTATTTACTCACTCACTTCTCACACATGCACTCAAGGAGGAGTGGCGCACTTATGGAGGAGGAGGATCTGCTGCTAGGTTATGTCTATCTCTCATGGTTGGTTGTATCATTGCTCTATCTATCTCTGAGGAAGTTATTGGGGTTTTTCACCTTTATGGTTTTCCCCAAGTAAATCTTTGTGTCTCTTGTGTGCTTGCATTATTGTCTCCATGATTGATATGCTGTAGATATGTTATACATGTTGTTCTCTCAGTTAAGATCCTAGATCAGATTGAAGTAAATTCAGAAAAATTAACACTAACAAGAAAAATTATCCTAGCAACCAATAGTTTATTGCATTCATTTTTATCTAATGGCTTCAAAGTGTTAAATTTGTTAGCATTAATTAGACATACTCTAGGATCTTTACTGATAGAATAACATGTACATCATATCAATCATATCAATGCATATCAATCACAACAAGCAATCACATGAGACAATAGACACACATAGTTTCACTAGGGAAAACCATAAAGGTGAAAAACCCCACAACTTCCTCAGAGATAGAATGAGCAATGATACAACCCAAATATAAGAGATAGTCCTCCTAGCAGCTACTCCTCCTTCCTCACTTGTGCGCCACTTTCCGATGAGTGTAGAAGTGAATAATGAGATGATCAAAAGAGAGATCTCTCGATCTCTATTTATACATGACTTGTCCTACCCAATAACCTAACAGGGCCGACTTGTGTAACTCAGTCTAATAACCCATGGTTAAACTAATCAGGGCCGAACCCACACTTGGTGGTCTAATAACCCATCACTGCAAGTTACGACACTTGCGACACTTGTCAATACAAATGATGACACTTCCTTATAGAGGAATCATAACATATCTATAGGAGTACAATATACATGGGTGAAATGCATTCCGAAGTTACATATACATCAACACTCCCTCTTAACTAGGAAGGTATTTCTCAACACAGATATGCTAGCAAAAGTCTTCTTCTCTGGATCATCGTCACTGGATCATCGGCATCGAATCATCGGTATCGTCACTGCTGCTACTATCTCAATCAATATCCAATATACTCGTCATAGGAATTTCTACAGAGTCAATCCTTTTTCATACTGGATGTAGGCCCACCACTTCCAGGTCTTCATCACTGGCCATACTGTGGAATCCTTAGGACTTATTACGTGCGTCACAAAACCTCGCAAGAGCATCCCAGAATGTTTCGAGCACACAACTCTACCTGTAGGATCTCCCATGTACATATGATATGTGACCTCACCACAAAACCTTGCAAGAGCATCCCAGGCTGTTGCGAGCACACAACTCTACCTATAGGATCTCCCAGGGACATATTACATGTGGTCACCACAAAACCTCGCAAGAGCATCCCAAGCTGTTACGAGCACACAGACCTACCTATAGGATCTCCCAGGGCCAAATTACATGTGGTCATGAAAAAACTTCGCAAGAGCATTCTGGGACTTATTACGGGCACACAACCCAACCTATCGGATCTCCCAGGGACATATTACATGCCATAGGACAAAACCTCGCAAGAGCATCCCAGGACTTATTATGGGCACACAGCCCCAACCTATCGGATCTCCTAGGACCATATTATATGTCCTCCCAAGCAAAACCTTGAAAGAGCATTTGCTAGATATCCCAGGGCCATATTACATGCCATAGGAAAAACCTCGAAAGAATATCTGAAAACCTCCCAGGGACAAATTATATGCTTATCTGCACAACTTGTCCATGGCCATAGAGTATCAACCTAATACTCACCATACATCATCGTGATGTACATCATCACATGACCATCCTGATCATCATCATAGCATCATCCTGATGCATATCATCTCGAGCAACATCCTGAAGCTCATCATCCATGATCATCTTCATCATATAATGCATCCACCTAATGCATACACAGTATCTACCTGATACATATCATCATACATGATCTACCTGATCATACAATGTATCCACCTGATACATATCATCATACATGATCTACCTGATCATACAATGTATCCACCTGATACATATACAAATACATGATCCACCTGATCATAACAAGCATCCAACATGATGCATATACATATACATGATCCAACTGATCATAACAAGCATCCAACATGATGCATATACATATACATGATCCAACTGATCATATCGAGCATCCAACATGATGCATATGCAGAGCAGTAACTGGAGCATCGTCTTGATGCTCATCATCCAGCACTTACATCCATAGCCATGGAAGGATCCTCCTCTCACCATGCTCGGAATGGCTCCTGCAAATGTGTCCATCACTTCTTCCTCGAAGTGTCATCAATCTGAAGAACACCAAGCCTCTCTCCGAAGTACTCGAACTTCACTCTAGCTAGTGGCTTCGTCAGCACATCTGCAACCTGCTCATCCGTCGCAACATACAAGAGCTTCACTACTCCTCTCTACACCATATCCCTGATATAGTGATATTTGATCTCTATGTGCTTCGACCTATCGTGGAACACCAGGTTCTCAGACAACTTCTCACAACTCTGGTTCTCACAAAAGATACCAGTAGCATCCAACAGAAGATCAAATAACTCAGACAGTAGCTTCCTTAGCCATACTTCCTCACAACTGGCCAAACAAGCTGCAACATACTATGCTTCGGCTGTACTCAATGCTACGCAAGACTGCTTCCTGCTAAACTAAGAGATTACACCTGATCCCATACTGAAGCAACACCCTGAAGTGCTCTTTCTATTTGCAGCACTGCCTGCCCAGTCTGAATCAACATAAACCTGCAGGTTAAAATTTTGATTCGCATCATACTTGAGCCCATAGTCAATTGTACCCTTCAGGTACCTCAGAATATGCTTTATAGCAACCAGGTGAACACCTCTGGGATCCATCAGGAACTGGCTCAATGTGTTCACCGCAAAGCAAATATCTGGTCTCATGTTTGTCAGGTACATCAAGGACCCAATCATCTAACGATACACAGTGACATCAACCGGATCAGATGAAGCATCACACAGAAGCTTCAGGTTCGATGCCATAGGTGTGGCCATGGCCTTGCAGTCCATCATTTCGAACCTCTTCAGGATCTCTACTGCATACTTTCTTTGTCCAAGGAAGATTCCATCTGCACTCTGCCACACCTCCATTCCTAGAAAATAGTGCATCATCCCCAAGTCCTTCATCTTGAAATCAACAACAAGCTTCCTCTTCGTGTCGGCAATCAATCTGTCCTCACCTGTTACAAACAGGTCATCCACATACAAGGGTAGTATCACAAGATTGCCTTCCTCAACCTTGTAGTAAAGGTTGGAATCCGCTTTACTCTTAGTAAAGCCCAAACTGGATAGAAAGTTGTCTATCCTACCATACCAAGTTCTAGGAGATTGCTTCAAGCCATACAAGGCTTTCTTCAACCTGCACACATATGACTCCCTGTCATGTGTCTCAAAACCAAGTGGCTGCTCCACATACACTTCCTCCTTGACTACACCATTCAAGAAAGCTATCTTGACATCCATATGGTGTATCTTCCATTTCATCATTGCAGCCAAAGCAAGTACTGTTCTAATGGAAGTGTATCTGGCCATAGGAGCAAAAGTCTCTTCATAATCAATTCCTTCTTTCTGAGAGAATCCACGAGCTACAAATATCGCTTTGTATTTCTCTATGCTACCATCTGCAACATGCTTGATCTTGTAGATCCATTTGGAAGTCACCACAGACTTCCCTTCAGGTCTTGGGACTACATCCCAAACATCATTCTTCATGATCGACTAGTATTCCTTGATCATGGCATCCTTCCATTCTTTATTTTCCATTGCATCTTCATAACTGGAAGGTTCTTTGTTCATAATGTCACAAAGTAAGGAAACATAGCTGGTATGAGATCTATTTCTCTTCCTTGCTCTGTGTTCTTCTTCTGGAATGCCATATCTTTCTGCATCCTGAATGAGCTCTCTAGCCCATGCAGGTTTCCTCTTGTGAGAGTTCTTCTCACGGGGTGGATCTACAGGTATTTGTGGATCTTCAACTTCACGATCTGCTTCTGGAATTGCTTCATTCATGCTGGTGTCTTGAAATCTGGTTTCCTTTGGTTCTTCATCATCTTCAACAGGTGCCTTCCTTGACTTGATGAAAGTTGAGTCTTCATCAAATGTTACATCCCTACTAACACCAATATTCTTGAACCTTGGAAAGTATATTCTGTAAGCCTTCAAGCTTTCACTGTACCCCACAAAGATGCCCTTCTTTCCTGAAGGATCTAGCTTTGTCCTCTTTTCCTTTGGAACATGAGTGTATACTGGGCAACCAAATATTCTAAGATGGCTGACTTCAGGTTTCTTACTAGAGAATACTTCTTCTTGGGAGGTTCATCATCCTCAACAGCATGAGCATGATATCTTCTTTTGTTATTCCTCTTCTTCTTGTTGAAGTTGTTGTTGTTGTTGTCCCTTTTTTTCTTGGGACAATCTGTAGCAAAGTGTCCCTTCTCATTACATGTGAAGCATCTTAGATCCTTCTTATTCTTTTGATGGTTGTGAGAGGATCTCTGGTAATGAGAGTGCTCCTTCTTGGGCTTGCTTCTTTTGGTGTGAGCTGCGAGAGCTTGATCTTCACTTCCCATCTTTTCTTCTCAGGCTACAAGCCTAGCCTCTTCTTGTGAACATTCCTCCCACAGTCTACTGAAGGAGATCAACTTCCTTCTTGCACAAATTCCTTGAATAAAGGAATCCCATGACCTAGGTAGGCCATTTAGAGTGGTCATGACAATTTCACCATTCTCCACCACTTCATCCATAGCTTCAAGTTGTTCCTTGATCTGAGAGACCTTAGAGAAATAGGATTGAATGGTCTCTCCATTCTGAAGCTTTACCCTTTTCAATTGATTCCGCAGAGTCATCTTCCGATTTATGTTCTTCCCTTCAAATAGCTTGGTTAGGGAATCAAACATCTCCTTGGGTGTCTTTAGGGATGACACATGTGGTATGAGATGGTCTTTGATAGAATCAGCAATGATCCTCTTTTCCTTAACCAAGTTCATCTTATGCAAGGCCTTAGCCTCTTCTTCCTCTGGGACGGAGACCTCAGAACTTATGTAAGTATCCAATTCATTTTCTTCCAGGATTAAGCCAATCCTATACTTCCATGCTCGGAAGTTATCAGCCCCTTCAAGCTTATCATCAAGCTTGGTGTGGTTAGACATCTTAAAGAGTACTTCAAATGGAAATAGAAAAGATTTAGGTCTTACCACTTGATTTGCAGAAATCTGGATCTGGTGCCAGTTTAGGGTTTGTAAGAGAAACCCTAAAAATTCAAAATGTGAATTTCAACTTTCTGAAAGGATAGAAAGATGCACCTTGATGAGCTGATCAGCCTGGTATATTCAAAAATTGAAAACTGCAAAGATTCACCCTTCAGAAATGCTTTTCAATCTCCCAGATTCTCTAGGGAGGACCCTGAATTAGGGTTTGAGTTTCCCAAAGCTTCACCAAACCAAAAATATCGATCCAAAGCTCTAAACTTCGATTTTTCCAAGGAGCTTCCAGCTATGTCCTTCGATTTCAGAAATTCCTATTTTTGTGGAAACCCTAATTTTTAGGGCCAAAAATGAAAGTGCCTAGAATTGGATTCTGATTTAAGATTCTCCTTGATGAGTAGAGTCAATATACCTTGCTGCTTTTCACAAATCTGTGGAGAGAAACCCAATAAACAAGAAACCCTAGTTTCCGCCACTGCACAATGTCTTCTTCTTAGGTTAGCTCTAATACCATGTTGAATTTTTGAGCATTAATTCAACATACTCTAGGATCTTTACTGATAGAATAACATGTACAGCATATCAATCATATCAATGCATATCAATCACAACAAGCAATCACATGAAACAATAGACACACAGAGTTTCACTAGGGAAAACCATAAAGGTGAAAAACCCCACAACTTCCTCAGAGATAGAAAGAGCAATGAGACAACCCAAATACAAGAGATAGTCCTCCTAGCAGCTACTCCTCCTTCCTCACTTGTGCACCACTTTTTGATGAGTGTAGAAGTGAATAATGAGATGATCAAAATAGAGATCTCCCGATCTCTATTTATACATGACCTGTCCTGCCCAATAACCTAACAGGGCCGACTTGTCTAACTCAGTCTAATAACCCATGGTTAAACTAATCAGGGCTGACCCCACACTTGGTGGTCTAATAACCCATCACTGCAAGTTATGACACTTGCGACACTTGTCAATACAAATGACGACACTTCCTTATAGAGGAATAATAACATCTCTATAGGAGTACAATATACATGGGTGAAATACATTCTGAAGTTACATATACATCAACACAAAGTTGGATGCATCTTCCTGAGTTTCTATTGAAATGGTTTAGACTATGGTTTTAATGGGATTACATGTTGCATAATGCTAGGATCAAACGTCTTCATATCATCATATGTCCAAGCGAACACATCTCTGTATTCTTGAACAATTTGATGAAAGATGATTTTTCTTCCAGGGAGTAATTAGTACCTAGATTAATGCTCCGAGGATTGTTTTCTATGCCTATATTAATCACTTGATTTTACATACTTGAATGTCTATGAGTTTTGACTACAGATCTAGGTATGGGGTCTAGATCTAGGTACAGATCTATGGGTTTAACTTCTCAAAAGCATCATCTACCAAACAGGGCTTATGTATTACCGTAAAGTCGAGAAGATTTTCATCAATGACACAATCCTAGAACATATCTTTCATTTTTAGAAAATCAATGACATGTTGACCAGAATAAAAAAACATGTAAATTAGTGATATTATCGGGGATTGAAGGCCTAAAAATCAGATCAATAGAGAATGCATTAGAAATGAAACCTTCTGCTGGTATGAGCCTCTATGCGACATTAGCTAACAAATTAGCATCTTGGTTCAAATACCTGGGAATAGAATTAATATTAAATGTCTCAAACTACATAATCAAATTTCATACCCGAGTTTGATAACATTTAAGGCAATCATAATTATAATGGATTGAATTCTGCACTTGCTTTATTATAATCTCATAATCACCAAATATCGTCAAGACTTTTACATTCAAATCTAATGCCTTTTTGAGACATTGAATGGGTACTTCATATTCAACAGTGTTATTTGTGCAATGAAATTCTAACCTACATGCTAAAAATACTTTATTTTCTTTCACATCTATGAGCATACATCTGACACCTGAACCTTCAATAGATCTAGATCCATCAAAATAAAGAGACAAAACCTCAGTATTTACTTCAATATCTACATTATTTACATGTTGAAATGATGGACTTGAATCTGCGACCTGTGTAAAATGAAATAATTTAGACTGTTCCAATGGATATATAAGTGGAGAATTTTCAATCTGAAAATTGCAAAAATATGTGTCGAAACCATAATTCCCAAGAATAGTATCAACAAACATAACTAGTTCATTTGGGTAATTTAATTCAGTAACAATGTGTTTCATGTATATCTCCCTATATACCTATATCTTATTATGCTTTCCATTGAAGGGTAACCACAGGTGTGACCAGTCAATAGAAAAATATCCCTTAAGCTGTTTGGACCAATATTTTCCGAGAAAAAGTCCATATGCTTTTGGGATATCAACCACCATTATATCAATAATTGGTGAACCTAGGGGTTTGAGGAAATTCTGATCAATACTTGTTTCAATCCTGCCAATATCCTAACTTTCGAATGATCTAAATGTATGATTTGCATTTCAGATGGTGTAATTTTAGCGTTAATATTTTTACATACAGAATAGAGCATCACATTGGACAATGCTCGCGAGTCAACTATACAGTTATGAATATTCTTATTAAAAATTTCGAACGTAAGGAGAAAGGGTGGGATTGACCAGCCAACAAAAAAATCGTTGTCAAATAAGAAGGATCGAGAAAAGAAGACCTATTGAGATTGTGGAAAAGTAGGACATGTCAAGAAGAATTGTTGGAAGAAGATGAAGTAGTTGAAAGAAAAGGTCAAGCACTTTGAAGATAGTGCGTCGATTGGTTAATCGGTCAATCGACTTGTAGAAAAATATACCCTCTCTATAAGTACTTCCTAGGTGTTACATGCTCGTATCACTCAGATGGAATGTATAGTTGATTCTGGATGTAATCACTATATGGCCAAAGGTGCTTCTTTGTTCTCTTCCTTAAGTGGAGATCCTTAACAAAATATTTATGTAGTTGAATACTACGCTCTCACTGTTGCTAGAAGTAGATATGTTGAATGTCAGCATGATTGAATATCCAATGTCTATCATGTTCCTAGTCTGAGTGCTAACTTGTTATCGATTTCTTAACTCACACAGACTAAGAGAATTGTTGATTTTTGGTCGGATCGATTTATCGTAAAGGATTTAAGGCTTGGAGTAGAAGTTGTTGCTCCAGGGTATTTGGACCCAAAAGATGGAATTTACAAGTTTTGTGATTCCTTTCGATAGACTAAAAAAACTGCAGCAACTGAATCGATTGCACTCATTGCTGAAACTGATGATAGGAGTCAAATTTGGCATGAACACTTGGACATGTAAAATTCAAAAGTTTGAATATGATGGTAAATCACAACATGGTTTATGGTCTCCCAAATACCATTCCACCTTATGGAGTTTGTAGAGGTTGCATGGTTGGAAATCATCATCAGGCAATCTTTGATTCAGGAAAGCATGGCATGCACAAAAATGATTGAAACTTGTTCAAAGTGATATTTGTTGCATAAACAAACCCTCATTAGTAGGTGTGAAGTATGTTTTTACCTTTATTGATGATTTCTATAGATTTACATGGGTATATTTCTTGAAGAATAATATTCAAGTCTATGAAAGACTCAAGGAATTTAGAGCACTCGTTCAAAAGCAGTGTGGCTGACCCATTAAATGTTTAAGATCAAACAATGGGGATGAATATGTGAGTTGATAGTTTGAAGAATATTTCTTGCAAAATGATATTTATTGGCAGATATTTTTTCCTCACACCCCTCATCAGAATGGAGTCGCAGAGAGGAAGAGTCATACTTTCGTAGAAATGTCCAGGTTACTGCTACATACCAAAGTTTTTCTGGTAAATTTTTGGGAAGAAGTTGTTTACTGCTCCAATTATCTCCCGAACCCTGTTCCGACTAGAGCATTCGTTGACATGACTCAAGTCAAGAAATGGAATGGAAGGAAACCCTCCGTCAGACACCTAAGAACATTTAGATGTGCTTCTTAGGTGCATATAAATAATAGCCACATAAATAAGTTGGATGCAAAGAGTCATTCTTGCAACGTGATGGGATACTCTAATGAGTCAAGCGCCTATAGATTGTTTGATCCTCTCAAACAACATATCATATTGGGAAGAAGTGTGATATTTGATGAGATTATTTCAAGTAATAAGATATTGAATTCCTCTTATGGTCTATTGAACAATGATCCATTTGACATTCGTGATGAGCCTGGATCAACTATACTCATCTATGGAGTTCCATCCAGACCAATGAATTATGCTCCTAATTCAACTGGTAGTCAGTATCCTGTGACTGATGAATTTGGCAGTATGAATTCCTTGACCCACATGACTAGGGATAGCCGACTTGAATCACGTCAATTTTCTTACCTTAGTGGGCTATTAAGATGATTGAAACTGTTAGATCGGATGTTGGAGATGCTAGTATTGGTCGGAAGACTCATAGTAAGAAACAATGTGATAGTGTTTCCTTTATGGTGTGTGTTCCAGAAACATGTGATCCTGATATCTATGCTGATGCTCAGGGTGTGCTAGAATGGTAAATTGCTATGACTGCTAAAATTGATTCCTTGAAGAATAAACAAATGTGGGAACGTGTACCTTGACCTCAAGGAAATATTGTCGTGAAGTGTCGATGGGTCTATAAGACAAATTTTACCTCCAACGATGCTATTAAATCTCCACAAGGCTCATTTGGTCACCAAAGGATTCTTTCAGCAAGAAGGAATTGACTACACTGAAACCTTTGCTCCTGTTGCAAATATGAACTCTGTTCGTCTAATCCGTCCCCTTATTGTTCATTTTGGATGGGAACTTCATAAAATGGATGTTAAAAGTGCTTTTCTTCATGGAGATATGACTAAGGAAATCTATATGGAGAAACCTCTTCGTTTTGTGATAGATTCTAGTCTTGTTTGTCGGCTAAAGAAGTCATTGAATGGCTTTAAAGAAGCACCTCATGCTAGGTATGGGAAGATTGATCGGTTCTTTGTCAATCTTGGCTTCAAATCTTGTGAATATGATCACATTATTTGCGTATTACATGTTCATGGTGATCCTCTGAATGTGGCATTATATGTTGATGATTTAGTCATAACTGGAAATAATGTCAATCCAATTTTTGGTTTGAAGAAACAATTTGTAGATACCTTTGAAATGTCTGACCTTTCTCTTTTGAATTTATTTCTTGGCATTCAAATTTGCAATTAGATGATGATATATTTATTTATCAACCTAAATATCCCTTGGATATTTTAAAACGATTCAAGATGGACGACTGTAAGTCATGTGGTGCACCTTATCATTCAGAAGTGAAATTGTCAAAAGACTGTGACTCTCCCCAAGTCGGCGCCACTCTACACAGACAGTTGGTCGGTAGCCTGATTTATATAACTCACAATCGATCGTATATCTCATTTGATATTAGTGTGGACTCTCGGTTCATGTAGGATCCTCCAGAAATCCACTAGAAATCTATAAAGAGAATTCTTTTCTATATTAAGGGAACCTATCAATGTCAGGTATTGTTATAGTACAAATCTGTTGGTTGGGTTCACTGATTATGATTGAGGCAGTGATATTGATGGCTAAAAGTCCACTTCTGGCTATGTGTTTCAATTGAGTTCTAGACCCTTGGTTTGGTCATGTAAGAAACAAAAGGTAGTCTTTCTCTATACTACAGAAGTCGAATATCGTGGTGTTGTCAATGCAAGTATAGAGGTAGTTTGGATTTGTCAAATTCTTGAGGAGCTTGATTTTCTAGTTTAGTCCCCAAATGTTGTTTACTATGATAATCATAGTACTATTCAAGTTGTGGATAATCTTGTTTCTCATAGCAATATGAAGCGTGTTGAACTACATGTTCATTATTTGAGATAGTTCGTGCAAGAAAATTTTGTCTCACTTATTTATTGCAAGACAGATGATTAGGTCACTGATATATATCTACGAAGCCATTACCAAAATCTATGTTTTTGAAACTTTGGGCTATGATTTGGATTCAATAAGCTGCAATTATAGGGGGGTGTTAAGAGCAAGTAATTTCATCTCCTGGATATCCATAGCATTGTGCTGGTGGGGGGTGTTGGAACCTAAGGTATTAATCATTCATCATACCTCTGGATCTTATGGAGACAATTAGTAGTTAGATGACAGGCGACTAGAGGCCCGGCTAGGCAAGCTGACAGAATGGCTTAACAATCGATTGAACAAATGACTAGATGGTCAAAACGATCGTGGTAGGTGTGAATAAAACTCCCAACTACAGTTTGGTGCATTGCAGATTTTGTGGAAACAGTTAGAACCAATGACCCCTATATGTAGACCAGATATTCCTTACTTTCACGAAGTTCGTTAGACCCAGAGATAACAAACTATGAAATTGAGATGTCTTCTATACTCAACATGCATTGTGATGTCATGGGCATAATGCTCTATGCTTAAGTGATGTAACGATGCCTTTAGACACCACCTTTCTTCTTGGAATGTTGTTCCCTTCTTTTCATTTATTTTTTTGTTCTATAGTTCAAGGTTAAGAGGTTCCCCAACATATATTAGGTCAATTGGATAACTAACCAGAGTAAGTGTGGAAAGTATACAGTGCCCATTACAATTCAACACCATAACAATATATAAGTTTTCAAATTTTGGATTAACCTATATATATTCCAAAAAATACACCATGAGAATAAGGTACATGAATGATACATTGATATACCAAAACAAATAAGAAAAATATGTATCCAAATACACTGACCTCAATACATAGCAAGAAGCATACAACCACAAAATATGAGGAATAGGTAGCCTAGAATACAAAATTTCTCTCTCTCTCTATATATGGACATCTACAAGAGCTCATTTGGTAGAAACTAATTTCCCTAGTAATATAAAGTATCACCAATAAGTAGATTCCAATGTATAAATATAGACCCGGCTAAGATTAGCTAGAGCCACTTGAAACGAAAACAATAGGAACATGGGAAGAAAAAATATAAGGTGCCTAAGATAAAGCATTTAAATCAAACCCATAAGGGTATAGTATGTACAAAACATTTAAAAATAGAACAAAGCAACTTGTAACTCTGAAAGCAGGTTTCGGTTTAGTTAACATTCCTAAGTGACCTATCTGGAACATTTTTTAATTTCATGTATATTTTAACTAAGTTGTAAATGTTAACGTTGGCTCAATTATTTTGGGAAAATGTTAATGACATGGAATCTAATATAAGATTGCACTTAAAAATTAACTTTTATAAAATTTCATTTCCAATTGCTATTAAATACCAAGCAAATAAAATACTTGGAAGTTGAGTGCGAGCACAAGTCTATATGCAATAGCATGAGTCCTCATCATCAAGGGGAATTTTAAATCATCGTAGTACTTCCTGACAACTTCTGAGAGATCTAATGCTCCACATGCATTTGTAAGTATCTAAGATAAGAGTGAACTTGAAAAATAACTATTATAAAATTTCATTGCCAATTTCTATCAACTGCCAAGCAAATCAAATACTTGGAAGTTAGGTGTGAGCACAAGTCTTTATGCAATAACATGCAGGGTCCTCACCATCGGGGGGGATTTTATATCTTCATAGTACTTCTTGAATTCTTGTGAGAGATCTAATGTTCCACCAACTAAAAGTACCATTGAACTGTCCACTTGGAAATCAACCAAATTGAAGAGCAATCACTTAAATAGATAAACAACCTTGGTACGGTAGAAATCTTACATTTCTGCCACACATTCAAGAACATAATCAACACTGACTTGGTCCAATTCTACATCGTCTAGTGAAACAATCCTAGGATGTGTTACAATTTTCTCAATTATGCTTGTTGTTAGAATAAATTTAAGAAGTTCCCATGGTCATTTCGATAACACTACAACAACTCCACTTCTAATTCCCTACAAAATTCAATTCATAATTTTACATTATTTAGCAATATGCTTGAGTGTATTGGATACCTTGTTCACAATCAGGTATGAGAAAAGATAAGAAATAGTTACCTCCTCATGATTCACAGGGTTTACTTCCTCGATAAGAAAATTGAGAATCAAAATGCCCCGTAATTAAAGCTACAACTCCACGGATTCACATCGATTTAATGTCTAGATCAATATAACAAAAGAGAGAAATCATTTCATTAATGTGCTTGAAACTATCAAACTTATTCAAATTCCAAAATGAAAGAGATATAGCGCAATCCACAAAAAAAAAGTTGCATTTAAAAATGAAGAAAAAGAGTAGGTACATATATCCATGTCCATCCAACTCTTGAAAACAAGAATTATACTGTTATTGTATCAATTCACGACCATAGAACTGTGAAATGTTTAAGAAATATTTTCTTCCCAAGCTTATAGAAGTGTTTAAAACATGAAACCTATCATTCAACCTTTACCTTTATGTTGTGTATTCACTTCATTTCCTATTAAATTTCAATTGCTTTCATAATTGTTGCATTCTTCCATAGAAACAACTAAATCAATTTTATTTCTAGAGACAAAGATTAATGGCTTCATCTCCAAAAATAGTAACAAAATGAAACACTTGCCTTTAATATTAGATCAAACAAATAGATTCCAATTTTTCACGGATTCTAAAAACTATTGTAGGAGGTATGCAATTGGAAGAGATTCAATTGGGTTGGTTGTAAACATGATAAATGGAAGTCCTTTTGGTACATATATTAAGATATTTCCATATATAGATTATTTTAATGAACTATCCTTTGGGTTTACCATCTGATTGGTGCTTGAAACTTTATCATTTATTGAAAGAATCTTGGTCATTGGTGCTTAAAGATATGTAAATAATCTTGGTCATTTATGTAAAGAATCTTGGTCATTGGTGCTTAATCTAAAAAAACATCTAAAAAAACAAGCATATATTGTAATTTAAACCCGATCCTATCACAGGAGAGTCGTAAACCTAAAACGCCAAAACATTTAATAATGCAAGGAATACAAACTCAGGAAAATCGTTTTTGTCTCCATATGAGCTAAGTCAACTTTGTCAACAAAAACATTAACCATAATAAATAGCTTATTCCTTTCTAGATTAGTTGTTGTCCATTGGGAGGGCTTTAGCCTTATGGGGTTTAACTAATATATCTCTACGGGTTGTAGCTACGATCTTCAAGCAAGTTGGCATGCTCCCCATTAGTAGAAATTGGTGGGGTTTCGAAGAATAGATGAAAAATCTAATATTCCCTTTACCCTGTCCAAGATCGACTCTTGGTTAGACATCTTTGTTAGAACCGTTCTGAATTTTCTTTTCAATCGAAATGGATGATCGACCCATTATGATTATGGAGATAGACTATTACTTGGAAGTAACCATAAGGTTTTTATTGATTATAATAAGAAGAGCAGTTCCCTTAGATTCCCTAATACCTTATATCATATTTCATAGATATAAACCCTAATACTTTATATCATAAATAAAGAAACCCTACATATCTTAGAGATTTCCATAAGAATTCCTAAGCATAATGCTTGGATATCCAAATGGAATTACCTCATAATGAACTTGTGTTAAATTATGAATCTATAAAAAAAAATTGAATTAATCAAAATAGATATTCCCATCAAGAAAAACGAAGAGAACGAAGAGATGGGTAGTGTCCATACCAGTTGGGCTGGATTAGATAGCATTGAATGAGCAATGAAGAAGAGGTGAGAAAATTTAGGAGAACATATAATGTCTTGGTGGGAATTTGAACCTTCTAATGTGTTGATATGAAATGAATTTAATCGTCAGAATACCCATTTAATTTTTCCGCAGAAGAGTAATCTATTCTCACTTCTCACTGTAGGGAGAGCATTGAGAGCACCCTTGCCATGGAGAAATCCACCATCAACGTAGTGTTTGAAAATCGCCCTATAATTCTTTCCCCAATTCCCCCCATTTTTTCTTTCTCCCATTTTTTTTAAGTTTGTTAATATTATAATATTATATATATTATAATGTTTCGCTATAACACACACACACACACACACACACACACATATTACTAATACACATTAATTATAATATATATAATAACTATATTCTATGGTTTTCAAATCTAGAGAAATCCATAATATACATTGACAAGGTGTTACAAAGTGTCTTCTACCAAAAACATATAGTATAATCACCATCCTAATGGCTTGGGTAGTTCAAATATGTCAAAAGACAATACCTTCAACATATGTTATTAATATTTTTTTTAATAACAACAGTTATCTTTTGTATTATAAAAAATGTGTAGCTGAATTATTCTTTGAGTAAATACATAATCTTGTTTCTTGACATTCATCAATTTTAATGTGTCTATTATAGTCATCCTTCAGTACAAAGAAACTTATAGTTCTACTATGAATAGTATATATCCGACATAACTCTCCTAATTATAGCAAAATCGTTGCACAAAATATGAAAAAAATTTACATGGAACCTGTTACTTGCTGGCTGTCACCTAGCTGATTGGAATGTCAATTTCCATATTGTCTTGATCTTGTTACATTGTGGCTTCCTCCCTAGTTTGTTGCATTGAAGCTTCCTCATATTGAAGAATTGGGTTTTCGTCCAACTCGTTGGAGGTGGCTGAGAAAGAATATTTTCTCAAGTTTCTAAGGAGGATCTGAAGCTGCCCAGTCTACTCTTCCAACCTTTGCAGCTATCAAATAATTTGACCATTGAATTATTCATATGATACCCTCTAGGTATTGTTCCGATTCTCCATATTTTGCAGTCTAGAGGTGGCTAAGAGAATGCCAGAACTGTTGTTATTTATCATGTCTCTATGCCTCATGGGGGATTTACTTATGTTTGAAATTTCTTTATGGATATATGACATATTGATAGCAAAATCCATTTTGATTAAGCTAGTGACAAGCTTATCTACCATCCCACCATTTCTCTTTAACAGGGAAAAGGGCTTTTTCAACCCCCCCCAAAATCTGTGATGGCTTTTGTTGTCCCCTGAGATGTCCTAGGCTGAATTTAGTACATGCCAAGGCATGATTAGGCTCAAATTTTAAATATTTAGAGCTAAATATATAGTAACGAGATGTGAATTTGAATTCTCTTGAATCTATTTGTACGTAAACAATTATGAACTATAGCTTGGATCCAAAAAATATTTTAGAGGAATATTATGGAATGTATTCAGCATTGTAGGTATATATATGAAGGTGGATTTTAGAAGATGAAACAAATTAGAGATATAAGAGGTGCCTTCAGGATAAATGTCTAACACTCAATGGAAGCAAAATGTACTGAGCTTTTATGGAAAATAATTCAGCAGTTTGATACAAAATGCAAACTGTTCTTGAGTTCTGATTTAATTCAAATGGAAACATGGATATACATTCATGACATACAATAGAAGGAACCTTCAACTATTTCTAAATCATATGAAGACATCATACGAATGAAATAGAGGTCATATATGATGAAATCCCTACTTCAATCTCCATCATTATACTATATATTCACATCATTGATACACATATATGAGAATATGTTGCTCAAGTTTTTATTTATCTCACAAAAAAGGTTTACAAAGATAGTGGAATTAGATTTGGTAACAAATGGAGGAAAACACAATTACAAAGGAAAACATCTCTGGTACACTCAACAATATTTATCTCAGAAACAATTCTTACATGCAAAACAATACAAATGACTCAACAATACTAGAGAACCTCTAAAAAATCCCAGTCTCTATTACTGATCCCAAATTGTCTTTTTATAGCCTTAGAGGTTGTAACTTCTTTCCGTTAATCCCAACTGATTTTTCAACCATATTTAGTTCTGTCAGTGTCAACTTTTGATTCCGTGGTTTACAAATTTTGACTGTCTTATTATTACTTTTTATTACTCGCCCCTTTTCCCTTTTTCAGAAATATAGGGGGGTTGTATGCCTACCTATTTTCCCACTTGATTTTACACTTGGATTCCCAATTGATCCGACAACTATTTCCCCTAGAAACTAATGAATCATATGGATATTTGCTTGTCCTCCTGGTGGCATAAAGGCTTGAGGACTTGGCTTCCCTACTGACTATGCCATTGTTTGCCCTGGTGTTTGTCCTGATGACTATCTTGATGGTTGAATTTGGGGTGGAAAAATGTGTTTGTGATACTTAGATACTGAATTCCAGTATTTTCCTATAGGATAATGATGTGCTTTTAGGGCCTCCAATGATATCTTAGCATTAGTTGTTTTCTCATATGATATAGGCTTCATATTTCTTAGCATGTTCGTAAGAATGACCCAGATTACTCACTTTTCACTCTATCAAAAACTTCATCTCCACTTATTTCTTCTTCTAGTACATCAAATTGTGCTACTTCACTCTTCTTTTGCATCAACTTTGCCTTATATTATTATTTCTTATACATTTTCCCATTGGCATCCCATGGATGTGGCATACCTAATTTGATAACATCATTGAAGATACCTTTGAAGGAAGACACTCCATCAGTGAGGGCCTTTATTTTGCTCTAATTTATCTTCATCAATGTCTACTTCATGATCATTTGATTTTCCAACTTGATTTAGTGAGTTCTGTTTGCAATCTGTGGCTCTTCCCATTCTCTTTTTGTCCTACCATTTAAGTAGTCAATTATTTGTGTTGCTTTCTATGACATATTCCCAAGCTCATTCTCTACTCGCTTTACTTCTTCTTGAGATATTTTGGCCATATCAAATTCATGTTGGGTCACATCACAGTGATCCCATTTGTTTAGAAGCTCCTATGTTATTATGCCCGACAACAATTTGCTGGTTCTTCTCAATATATCCTCTCCTTGGATATCCAATTGTAACTTGGTGACTTGGCTCTTTAAATCATATCTCTCGTTTTCCAAGTCATCAATCAAGTTATATTTCTCTTTTAATTCATTTTCCAACTCTATAATCATGTTGTCTCTCTTACTTAGTTCATTCTCCATCTATTTAATTCTAGTATATTTTCCATTTGCGTGTTGAGTGGGGGTATCTTCTTCCTTTTCATCTACTACTTGCTCAACCAAATCTTGGTTTTCAGACTCCTTGGAATCTGCTTTGCTTCCCTCGTGGGCTCTGTAATCTCTTGTATGTTGGGGGATGATGTTGGATGGATAGGCTCAATAGACAATAATTTCTTCTGTAGCTCTAAGGAAGAAAATTAGATCTCTAATTCATTTATTTTATTCTCATATTCTTCTGCTTGTTCCTTGTATTGCCTCATGCTCTCATATATTTTCTCCTTTTATTCTTGCATCTTAATTCAAGGGTTTGGACTGGCTATGCCCCATGCAATCTCGTTATCTTCTTTCTACTGCAAGAGATATTTGGAATGCGCAACTTTTTTTGGATCCTCTCCTAAATTAAGCTACGATTTTGTTTTCTAGTTCTTTAATAGTCACTTGCTTTGCCTTAACAACTAACCTTTTTGCTTTCCACAATTGTTCAAATTTCTCAATTTCCATCCTCAACCTTCTTTCAGTAAAAGTAGATTGCAATACATCTTTGCATATCATATCACTAACTTTCCTGTAAAAATCTACTTTATACAACTTACCAAACTTTTTGAAGTCCGCTTTGTATTCATTTGCTCTCCAATCACTAAATGTGGAAGGCATAGGAACTTTAGGTTCTAAAAGTTTTATTCTGAAAGTATCATATTTGTGGTATGCCACAATTATTAATATGTTCTCTAATGCTCCCACTTCTCCTCTAATATCTTTGACCAAGTATAGACTTCTTCCTCTTATATTCACATACTTGGTTTGAATATTTGATTTCAATGGTATTGGACTTACAAAAGGTGAGGCATGTTGCATTAGATGCACTATAAATTCGATGGAGGGATAATGAGTCAAAGTGATTGGCGGAACATCCCTTCCAACTAGTGGTTGTTCAAACAACTCAGCCAATTCTCTTGGGAGCTCATCACTCCCTTATTTTCCCACAAATGTTTGTTCTTCCCCTTCCCCCCCTTTTATTCTTTCCTTTTTACTTTGGGGTCCCTATTCAGCCCCATAAATATCCATATTTGTTTGTATCTCTTCAGCTCCACTCTTCTGCCCTAGTTGTGAGTTTGTGATTACCTGCTCATTTTCACTGTTTTGAACTGGTAGGACTTCCTCTCAAGTTTCCAGGTTGGAAATTTTATCCCACTCAGGCTTGGGGACATAATTGTATGAATAATTTTTATTTGCAATCCCCAGTTTGGAGATAATCTGGTGAGGATCATAAGGTCCTTTCTCTTCCTTTTCCAAATTTAGATGCTTCAAAATTTCCTCCATATATTGTAAGGCATTTTTCCCTTTCACCGGAAAAGGTCCTAGATTTTTTGGTAGTAAAAAGGTTCTCTAGTGTTTAAAATGCACAAAACATGAATGATCATAAAGGAACCTCTACCTAGTGTATTCCATTACAAAGACATTTTGTGTAAGGAAGGATGGTAATTTGTATGTTTCCTCTTCAATACCATATAGCATTAGTATAGTATAATCCTCATAGAGGAACAAGTCTCCTACCCTCATATCTAGACTTAATTGTAGAAGCTTCTTATTTCTGGAAACATTCTTGGTGCAGAGGCATTGTGCATCAAAATGTATGTGATGGCCATGGCTTTGTTTGCAAATTATTTGTAATTAGGGTAGCCAGGTTTTCTTAGGATCATATCATGCCACTCATAAACAGGTAGCTGATTTCATGATTCATCTCTAAATTTCAGGTTCATGCCTTTGTAATGTTCATAATTTTGATGCAAAAACATGTCAAAGAGGTAGGATGGGTATTTGAATTGTTCCACAACAGGGAGCTCTTCCAATTGGGTGTGGATGGCTTGAGTTAGGTAACTGCATTGGTCAAATTTTTGGAGCATAAATATGGAAGCAGAGGTTAGGAAACTTAGGAAACCTAAAATAGTGCCATCTACAATATTGTCGTTATCATACCCTAGTATGGTGCATATTAGGGATGTGGATTTATTTGAATTATCAGATAAGCTTATTGTTTCATAAGGGGAAAGTGTGGTAGGGGTTGGAAATACCTCCTTTAGATGTTTGGATAGAATGTGGTTTCTTTCAAGTGTTTGTAGGGCATCATAATACGTGGCCAAGTTTTCTTCATGGAGAACTTGCAAGGATGGGAAATTAGGAAAACACAACAAATTTTCAATAGCATCCTCAGTTATTATATACAATGTTTTGGAATAATATGTTTATAAGATGGTCCTTCGATTGGGTGAATAGTGAATTGAGCACCAGGTTATAAATTCTGGAAAATAAACAACGTGAGGACAAATGGCTCATGCCAAATTAATCTCCTAGAGGTGACATAGGTCTCGACTAGCAGTGGCTTGGGATTGAGCCTCACAAATAGTGCCATTTAGGTTAGAATCAATGACCATGGTATCGAATATGTCAGCGCCATGGTCATAGATGTGCTCATCTATGGAGAATATGGGTTTTAGGAGCTTGATTTTGGATGAGGATTCCATTGCAGGTATATTGGCAGGGTCTTGTGGGTAAACACGGAGGTGGCAGAGCTACAGAAGGTAAAAATTGTTTTACAGTTTATACCTAGGTAAAAGAAAGGAAAAGTCTTTGGTACAGTAATTACCCAAAGGGTAAAATCTCGGCGTCGTACTAATGCTTCTATGGACATGTGTTGAATGGAATTTTCAATGGCTGCAAGTTGCTTTTGTTTTCTTCTAGATGGAAATAAAATAGCATAAGAATTTGAATTTTGCTCCTTTTAACAATTGGGAAACATTTTAATTTTGAAAAATAGAAAAAAATCATTTGGCATTCCTGGATGACATCATACGACATCATTGAACCCGCCTGAAATGTGTCAGATCCTATATAGTTGATGTGGATGCCAACTCATCTTTCTTTTCTTGCGTGGAGGCCTTACTTGTTTCTTTAGATCCTTGAGTGGAAACCACTATGATTTGCAAATGGTGGTAATGGCTCAGGGACATGGTGGTTTTGGATGTTGATGTATATGTAACTTCGGAATGTATTTCACATATATGTATATTGTATTCCTATAGAGATGTTATTATTCCTCTATACGGAAGTGTCGTCATTTATATTGTAAGTCTCGTAACTTATACTTGATGGGTTATTAGACCACCTTGTTGGGGTCGGCCCTGTATAAGTCATGTGGGTCGAAGGGTTATTAGACCACCCTGGTGGGGGTCGACCATGTGGGTCAAAGAGTTATTAGACCACCCTATTGGGTTTCAGCCCAGTCATTACTGTGTTATGTGGTTAAGTTAAGGCCGACCTAGTAAAGGTTATGAGGCAAGTCAAGTCTAGTATAAATAGAGATCGGGCGATCTCTATTTCATCATTCTATTCTCACACTCACACTTGGGAGAGTGGTGCACTTGTGGAGGAGGAGGCTCTGCTGCTAGGAGAATACTATCTCTTGTATTCTGGTTGTATCATTGCTCTATCTATCTCTGAGGAAGTTATTGGGGTTTTTCACCTTTATGGTTTTCCCCAAGTAAAATCTGTGTCTCTTGTGTGCTTGCATTATTGTGTCCATAATTGATACGCTGTATATATGCTATACATGTTGTTCTCTCAGTTAAGATCCTAGATCAGATTGAAGTAACTACGAAAATTTAACATGGAATCAAAGCTAGCCTGAAAGAAGGCATGATATGGCATGTATGACACTTGTTGCACTTACGATGCTAGGGCTCGATATAGAAAAAACCAGTCATCGTATAACTTTTGCTATAAATACATTTTGGTGAAGGTATCGGATCTGAAACTTTTACAGGTCGAAGATCATATCCCCATGTACCTTGTGTCCAAAGGAAAACCTCTAATTCATTGTACTTTGTGATTTACGATCTGTACAATATAGGGGTTTTGCCTCTTCCAGATCTGAGTCAAAATCAGGTGACCATGGGAAAAAGGTCATAACTTGGGCTAAGAAGCTTCAAATGAAATTTTGAAAAAAGTGAAAGGTATTACACAGACTGTACTATCTCAGGAAATGTTTTCAGAGGCCGAAGTTGAACCAGTGACATGTGTCACACCATACAAGTTCGCTCTCCTGTATTATCCCATAAACAGGCCACGTTGCGACACTTGGCATAACTCTCTCTCAAAGAATCCAATTGAGGTTCGACCTGTCGGGATGGAAAGAGAACAGGTCAGGCTATCTCAGAAAAAAATTTCAGAGGCAAAAGTTGAACCAGTGACACGTGGCACGTCGTTTAAGTTTGCTCTTATGTATTATCCCATAAACAGGTCATGTTGCGACACTTGGCATAACTCTCTCTCAGAGAATCCAATTAAGGTCAGACCTGTCGGGATGGAAAGATAACAGGTCAGGCTATCTAAGGAAAATTGTTCAGACTCTGTGGATTGAAAAGTTTGGAGTTAAACTATAAACAATCAGGTACATATTTCTATCAAAACAGAATTATTTTTTAGCACCTTCATTCATGGCTTCTGGAATTTAGGGATTTGGAGAAAGTTGGAATTTCTCTAATTGGAGACCACGACTGGATTCTACTCATCAAAATCGAAATTTAGAGATCAAGATCAGATTTTTTGGTTGGGCAGAAGGTCGGGCTTGATCAAACCCCAGTTCAGGACTTTGATCGGAAAGATGGAAAATTAGGGCTTCTGCAAAACTTGGAATTTTGGAAATCTGTGACCACGGCTGGAAGCTCCTTAGAAAAATCGAAGCTTAGAGATTTGAATCAAATCTTTTGGTTTGGTGAATCTCTGGGAAACTCAAACCCTAATTCAGGGTCCTCCCTAGTGAATCCAGAAATCTAAAAAGCAATTTCGAGGGGTGAAACTTTGTAGTTTTCAAATTCTGAATATACCAACTTGATCAGCTCATCAAGGCGCATACTGCTATCCTTTCGGAAGTTTGAAATTCAAAGTTTTAATTTTTGGGATTTCCTTGACAAACCCTAATCCAGCTCCAGGTCCAGTTCTTGCAAATCAAGTGGATTGGGTTAATCCTAGAATAAGATGGATTGGTCACCTGCATAAGTGAAGAAGTTCCTGTCTCAGAGGGAGATGAGGCTAAGGCCTTCCATAAGAAGATTACAAGCAATCTTGACAGGTATGGATTACAGGTATGTTTCATGGTTAATTTTATCATATGTTTGTCTTCATATCATTACAGTACAATCTTGATTAATTACTAGACTTGTCGTATCACCTTAATAGAAGATATTCATTGATTAAGGTTTTGACACTTATGAATGTACTAATGCATTGTGATGTTGTATGAGGTTTATGTTGTTCGCTAACATAAAAGGTACACCAAGAAAGACAAATCATGTTCTACTTCAAGAACATATGATCATGGTGACATGAAGACAAAGATTCATCCATTGTCATGGATCACATAGAAGATCTACTTTCGAGGTATGTATAACTTGGTCCTACAATGGTTAACCTATGAGACATGCAGGTTACTAGCACAAGTCACTGAAGAGAATCAGAAGACATTATGCGGGTATGTTATACATAACTAGCTAGCATGCTAATCCAGGAATGTTTTTCCTATATCAAGCTAGAATCCTACCTTGTGTTAGGATCTTATACTGTTGTGTTGTTGATAATGATTATTCATGAAGTCATAGGTTTGAATAGTCATGGTTGTATGCATATTATGTTTCTTACCATAATTGATGATTTAACTAATCAGAAGAATCCGATGATCAAATAAGAATATGCATGAGTAAAAGAAGACTTCCCTGAAACCTTGAATACTAATGTTTATTATCTATGAATGATCATGACTATACATGTTTAAGATTATTGTGTTTTGATAGTATTAATATTATACTAATAAATGTGTGATTATGTATGAGACCTCAAGGATAACACAATGATGATACTAATAAGCATGCATAGTGATTAAGGATGGATGTAAGTTCAAGGATAGGTAATCCAGGAAGCAAAAATCAAGAGGGAGCACACTCCAGTTGTTCCTGCAAGAAAGCAAAGGATCACACTTCAGTAGTTTCTACAAGGATGTAGATATTCAGAGGGAGTTGACCATCTTTCTACATTCCACAACAGAAAGGTGTAGAAGAAGATACTTCAGCAACTCCTGCAAGGAAGAAAAGACTCAGAGGGAGTCCACCCAGCAATTAAACAAAGATAAGTGTTTTTAATTATCATTTCTTGCATATTTGTTTGTTTAAATAAAATTGTTCAATGATGTATATGCTCATGTTCCTAGACTTAGGATATGTATTGTGCATATTAGAATGATTGCATTAATGAACAGTATACTACTAATATGCATGTGATGGGTAAGTGGCCTATGGCACTGTACAACATTCCAGTGCTACTTATCTAGAATGAAACCTCTTTGCTGACATGTTGGGAGTAGTGCAAACTCTTAACAATGTTCTGGTAGAGACTGGAAGGCATCTAGAAAGTTGTTGAACATGGATAAATGTTGTATTGAAGCATTGGCTAAGATAATTGCATGACTGTATGACATATTTCTTTATGTGTAAGAATTTGTATCAAAATTATGAGATGTTTCTAATCATGCAATTTAACTTGTTTTGTAGAAAAGACCATATACCTTCACCTACAAAAGAAGGACTACAACATTTGTTCAAGCAACAAAATTATCTATTGAATATATTGAAGTTCCCAAGATCTGGGAAGAATGCCACGATCCGTCAATCATGAAGAACGATGTTTGGGATGCGGTCCCAAGAGCTGAAGGGAAGTTTGTTGTGACTTCCAAATGGAACTATCAGATCAAGCATGATGCAGATGGAAACATAGAGAAATATAAAAGTGATGAAATAGAAGATACACCAGATGGATTTCAAGACCGCCTTCTTGAATGGTGTAGTCATATATGTGTGCAGAACTTGGTAGGATAGACAGCTTTCTATCCAGTTTGGGATTTACCAAGAGTGAAGCGGATTCCAACCTTTACTACAAGGTTGAGGAAGGGAATCCTGTGATTCTACTCCTGTATGTGGATGACCTGTTTGTAATAGGAGATGACATATTGATTTCTGACACGCAGCGGAAGCTTGCTTCCGAGTTCGAGATGAAGAACTTGGGGATGATGCACTATTTGTTTTTTGGCATGGAGGTGTGGTAGAGTGTAGATGGAATCTCCCTTGGACAAGGGAAGTATGTAGTAGAGATCCTGAAGAGGTTTGGGATGATGGATTGCAAGGCCATGGCCACACCTATGGCATCGAACCTGAAGCTTCTGTGTGATGCTCCATCTGATCCAGTTGATGTCACGATGTATCGTCAGATGATTAGGTCCTTGATGTACCTGACGAACACAAGACCAGATATTTGCTTTGCGGTGAACACATTGAGCCAGTTCCTGATGGATCCAAGGAGTGTTCACTTGGTTGCTATAAAGCATATTCTGAGGTACCTGAAGGGTATAGTTGATTATGGGCTCAGGTATGAAGTGAATCAAAAGTTTAACCTGCAGGGTTATGTTGATTCAGATTGGGCAGGTAGTGCTGCAGATAGGAAGATCACATTTGGGTGTTGCTTCAGTATGGGATCAGGTGTGATCTCTTGGTTTAGCAGGAAGTAGTCCTACGTAGCACTGAGTACAGCTGAGGTAGAGTATGTTTCAACCTGTTCAGCTAGTTGTGAGGCAGTATGGCTACGGAAGCTACTGTCTGAGTTATTTGATCTCCCGTTGGATGCTACTAGTATCTTTTGTGATAACCATAGTTGTGTGAAGCTGTCCGAGAACCTAGTGTTTCATGACAGGTTAAAACACATAGAGATCAAATATCACTATATCAGGGATATGGTGCAGAGAGGAGCTTTGAAGCTCCTGTATATTGTGACGGACGAGCAGATTGCAGATGTACTGACGAAGCCACTAGCCAGGGTGAAGTTCGAGTACTCCAGGGAGAGGCTTGGTGTTCTTCAGATTGATGACACTTCGAGGAAGAAATGATGGACACATTTGTAGAAGCCATTCCAATCATGTTGGAAGGAGGATCCTTCACATGACTGTGGATGTAAGCGCTGGATGATGAGCATTAGGATGATGAGCATCAGGATGATGCTCCAATTACTGCTCTGTATATGCATCATGTTGGACGTTGGATATGATCAATTGGATCATTTATATGTATATGTATGTACGCATCATGTTGGATGTTGGATATGATCAGTTGGATCATTTATATGTATGCACGCATCATGTTGGATGTTGGATATGATCGGTTGGATCGTTTGTATGTATTTTGTATATGCATCATGTTGGATGCTTGGACCATGTATCTGTATATGTATCAGGTGGATACATTGTATGATCAGGTAGATCATATATGTTGATATGTATCAGGGATGATCAGGTGGATCATGTATTTGTATTTTTATCAGGTGGATGCATTGTATGATCAGGTGGATCATGTATGATGATATGTATCAGGTAGATACTTGGTATGCATCAGGTAGATGCATTGTATGATCAGGATGATCATGGATGACGAGCTTCAGGATGTTGCTCCAGATGACATGCAGCAGGATGTTGCAGTGATGATGATCAGGATGATCATGTGTACATCAGGATGATGTATGGTGAGTATCAGGTTGATACTCTGTGACTGTGGAACAGGTTGTGCAGATAAGAATATAATTTTTCCCTGGGAGATTTGCAGATAGTCTTTCGAGGTTTTGCCTATGGCATATAATTTGGCCCTGGGATATCTGGCAAATGCTCTTTCGAGGTTTTTCTCTGGAAGGACATATAATTTGGCCCTGGGAGATCTGCAGATAGTCTTTCGAGGTTTTGCCTATGGCATATAATCTGGACCTGGGATATCTGGAAGATGCTCTTTCGAGGTTTTGTCCTATGGCATATAATCTGTCCCTGGGAGATCCTATAGGTAGAGCTGTGTACTCGTAACAGCCTGGGATGCTCTTGCGAGGTTTTTCCATGACCACATATAATATGTCCCTGGGAGATCCTATAGGTAGATTTGTGTGCTCGTAACAGCCTGGGATGCTCTTGCGAGGTTTTGTGGTGACCACATCTAATCTGTCCCTGGGAGATCCTATAGGTAGAGCTGTGTGCTTGTAACAGCCTGGGATGCTCTTGCAAGGTTTTGTGGTGATGTCACATATAATATGGCCCTAGGAGATCCTATAGGTAGATCCGTGTGCTCGTAATAGGCTGGGATGCTCTTTCGAGATTTTGTGATGCACGTAATAAGTCCTGAGGATTCCACAGTATGGCCAGTGATGACGAAGACCTGCAGGTGGTGGGCCTACATCCAGTATGAAAAAGGACTGGCTCTGTAGAACTTCCTATGACGAGTAGATTCAGAGATTGATTGAGATAGCAGCAGTAGTGACGATGATGATGACTCAATGACGATTATCCAGTGACGATGATCCAGAGAAGATGACTTGTGCTAGAAGACCTGTGTCGAGAAATACCTTCCTAGTTAAGAGGGAGTGTTGATGTATATGTAACTTCGGAATGTATTTCACATATATGTATATTGTATTCCTATAGAGATGTTATTATTCCTCTATACGGAAGTGTCATCATTTATATTGTAAGTGTCGTAACTTATACTTGATGGGTTATTAGACCACCTTGTTGGGGTCGGCCCTGTATAAGTCATGTGGGTCGAAGGGTTATTAGACCACCCTAGTGGGGGTCAGCCATGTGGGTCAAAGGGTTATTAGACCACCCTATTATGTGTCGACCCAGTCAGCATTGTGTTATGTGGTTAAGTTAAGGCCGACCTAGTAAAGGTTATGAGGCAAGTCAAGTCTAGTATAAATAGAGATCGAGAGATCTCTATTTCATCATTCTATTCTCTCATTCACACTTGGGAGAGTGGCGCACTTGTGGAGGAGGAGGCTCTGCTGCTAGGAGAAGACTATCTCTTGTATTCTGGTTGTATCATTGCTCTATCTATCTCTGAGGAAGTTATTGGGGTTTTTCACCTTTATGGTTTTCCCCAAGTAAAATCTGTGTCTATTGTGTGCTTGCATTATTGTGTCCATGATTGATATGCTGTAGATATGTTGTACATGTTGTTCTCTCAGTTAAGATCCTAGATCAGATTGAAGTAAATTCTGAAAATTTAACATTGGAGAGGGCTCTAAGGAGCTGTTATTAATCATATATTCCCATATGTACTTGGTGGTTTTGGCCAACGGATTCTCAAGGAAATATTAAAACTTGGTAATTTTCACGATGCACTTTCATTATTGTCCGTTGATCTCTAGGGACCACCTTTTATTTGCTCGTCCAGTTTTCTTAACATCCTTGCACCTCAACGATGCGCCAAGCCCCTCTTCCATTGATCTCATGGATCTTTTGTGATTTTCTTGATCACTCTTTAGCTCCTATCCAACTTAGCTCCAGGTCATCGCCCTTTGGTTTCGTTGCCTCTTAGCTTTAGGCATCACGTCGCTTTCTCCCCTTGTCTCCTAGTTTCTGGCACATGGTCATCATGCCACCCTGACTTATATTGCTTCAAGTGTCTATATGAATTATGAAGCTTCAATTAAGCTCTTGAGGGCCTAAGATGAGGATTTTCAGGCCTTTTTTAAATCTCCTTGGGATTGTTGACATTTGGACAATTCGGAGTGATGAAAACTACAATATCTTCTTGTGTCATCCAAGACTGTTGGAATCTGCCACACTCCTCTCGATTAACTAAAGAATTCCCAAAAATATCCAAGACAAATCCCAAAAGTGCAAACACTTCTACTCAATGGGAGCCATGGTAAGCGGACACAAGAGATATATGTTAAAAAATCAAAATTTGTTAAATTGACCTGGAAAAGACCAATATTTCTTCTAAGTTACCCGTCGAACACAGTTGTGATGCACAAGAGATTAATGTTGTTCTCCCTGTACTGCAACAATATTCCCACCTTGGCCTTTCCATCTAAGGGGAGCATCTATCCCATATTGTTTATAGTGAGTTATGAGGATCGTTTGTGTTAGTTTTTCACAATTTAATTCAATATGATCTAGTATCTTATCTGAGAGAACAACATGCACAATAATTCAAACACAATAGACAAGAGACACAAAGCATTTTATCGGGGAAACCATAAAGTAGAAAACCCTGCAACTTCCTCAGAGATTGAATGAGCAATAATACAAAACCCCAAAACAAAGAGATGGTCTCTAGCAGCTTCCTCCTCCTCCACTTGTGCGAACTTCTCTCTCTCTCTCTCTCACTTATGCAAATGAGTGAGTGAGTGAATGGATAAATAGAGAGGTGCTCCTCTCTATTTATACTTTACTTTCACTTGCCTTTTACCCATGGGGGCTTCACTCAATAAACCGCTATCATAGCACGTTCATTCATGGCATATGAAACAATACCCCTAATTTCACTAAATATTAGAAAATACCTTCTAAAATTGTTTTTTTAACCCCCTCCCAATATGTCTTCCCAATTTTAAAAAAACCCTATTTTCACTAGATATTGTATGTATCAATTTTTTCATTAACATTTTTTATACCCCTTTATATTTCTACTTAGTATATTGATATGATACCCCTCTTATGACCCCACATGCATTCTACAATGCACCTTGCTTATTTCGATGTATATTGTGGATGCACATTACTTCACCCACAATGCAATTACTCAACCACATATCATTATTATTTGCAACATCTAATGGTCTAATGAAGAGATAGGAGATCACTTCTTGTATGTCACTAGAGCCAATGCACATAGTGCAACATTTAGATTGCATGTTGCAGTTCCTCAATCACGGTATCCAAGCCCCCAGGGCCTGTAACAAGTTCTAGGAGGCTGACTAAACCTCCCAAGTCCTGTAATAGGCACGAGTGGTTGGGTATTCAAGCCCCCAAGGCCTGTTGAGGGCCTATAACAGGCCCTGGAGGCTTAGAGCCTCCCAAGACTATTGGTAACAACTAGTTGAGTGCTATTGGTAACAATTGGTTGTTAATGATCACTATCTCTCGACTATGATCGACTGGAAACCCACTTCACCATGAAACCCCCTAGCCTCAAGCATTCCTCAGGACATGATTTCCCTACATACTGGTAATTCTGAGCCTTTCCTCAACCCGATTTCTCATCCACTCATGGTCCCACCATCTCCATTTGGAGGATATTTGTCAGCCTGCCCATATAAAAAAGACCCCAAAGTATTTTTGTATTGTTACATTAAATAAAAAAATCCTTTTCCCCTTAATATATAAGCAATATAATTTTTAGGTTTTCATGAATATTTAATACCGCAATATGAATGAATGTGGTATTATATTTCCTTCTAGTGAAGGCCCCGTGCTTTTACCCTAACTGGGTCGACTTATCCTAGGAGAGACTAATAACTCCCTACAACTTAACTCTGGGCCGACCCCACTAGGGGAGTCTAATAACCCTATCAAATACAATAATAGTTTTCCCGATCGGAGGAATGAAACCTTTCTGTCATAAGTACAATGACATATGAATACAATATAAAATATACAAGTGAAATATCTTCCGAAGTTACAAATATATTAACACTTCCTCTTAACTAGGAAGGTATTCTCTTGACACAGTTCATCAACACAAGTCTTCGTCACTGGATCATCATCAAAGCCGGATCATCATCGTCACTGCTGCTGCTATCTCAACTATCAATCTCCAATCTACTCGTCATAGGAAGTTCTACAGAGCCAACCATTTTTCATGCTAGATGTAGGCCTAGCTTCCATGTAGGTCTTCATCATCTCTGCGAGCTATATGAATACAATATAAAATATACAAGTGAAATATCTTTTGAAGTTACAAATACATTAACAGTTTGATATTTCAAGGAGGAGCTAAGTGTGGATATGTGGAGTGTGTAGGAGGAGATTGCATCACCTGTCGATGTGCCTTGATGGTACCTTTCCATGTGAACCGAGATATTTTTTAAAGGTGAAATTTCACCAATTGGCTATTTTTTGGCCATTTTTTTAAAAATATAATCGCCAACTAGCTTAAAAATTCACCTAATTTTCCTTAAGGTATGATTAAATTGCTAAAATTCAACAAAAAAATTATAATTTTTAATAGTATATATATGTTTTTTATTGAATATTCGCTTATATATCTATATGTAAAAATTTTCAATACAAATAGTCACCTAGAATACTACACAGGTATAATATTTGAATTCTTAAAAAATATCCTGATGTGAATGATTTGATAACTCTTCCACTTTTTCATTAATGTCTTGGACATTCTATATATTAGGGAATTTGGCAAGTTAATAGAACCCCATTTTTTTAGCATGCCTTTCATGACCTTTGTTGCTCGGATTTCCCTTTCATCTACATTTGATTGTGTTGCCTAAGAACCTAGTGGAAATGAATGCTTGTAAATTGGACTTCTTCTCTTGCTATCCCCATCAAACGAGCCATAATGACGTTCTTAGGAGGAAAAAAGTTGTGAGCCATCTTGATTATTATGGAGGAGTCCCTTATTAGAATTATTAGAATTAGGGAGCAGATGCTTAGAGAGTGAGCTTGCACAAGACCTTGATACAGGGTTGATGATTCTATTTGATTATTCATTATATTCTCTAACCCCCACTTATAGTAAACTTCTTGATTTCCATCAGGATCATGGATGATCTCCCGCACCTTCCACCTCTTATTATTAATATTAATATTATTAATATTATTGCTATTATATATTATTTCAAATTAACTATTATATATTATATATTATAAATGTTCTATTATATGTTATTATGAGTTAGCTATTAGGTTTTACACAAAATGCTAAATAAGAAAAAAAAATGGGATGATTCCAAAGATTTGGAATCACCTCCATTATTTTAGTTTTTTCACAAAACACTAAGTAAAAAACTATTATATCTATATATATATATATATATATATATATATATATTACCATGTTATATGTTATTATAAATATTACTTATTGTTATATTAATTAATTTGTACTAATATTATTCAGTATAAATTGTATTAAGAAATGGCCCTATCACTTGTTTTTTTCATTTAAAAAAAATAATTATTAAAAATAAAATATCAAAATAGGGAAATAAAATTAAAAGATAAAATTTTAAAAAAAACAATAAGAAAAATAAAATAAAATTACTGAGTTAAAAAATATAATTACCGTAGTCTTATACAAAAGAAACTCTAAAAATCATAAGAACGGGTGACACAAAATACCGAAGTAAAAACCTGCTATATGTAGAATTTACTATGTATTATATTATAGTTATTAAAATTTACTATGTATTATTATTATATGTTATTTATTTGTATTATTATTAATATCTCTTTTATTACTGTTATGATTATTGTTAACTATAATAAGGATTTTTCTAAATTAAAATGATTAATCTTATATTAATAAAGGGGCTATGGTTTAATTGGATATCAAAGGGGTATAAATGTCCAAAATTTGGTGTTACAAATTACAAGACATTAAAATTGCAAAGGTCAATGATTCAAAAACAATTCCCATATAGTGACTTGGCTCAATAAAAATTGATTAAAAATTTAAAACTTGATAACCATATATGTTGACATAGTGGCCCTAAAGTAAAACAAAATGATAAAATACAAAGAACCTGGTACTGTCATAAAACAAGCTCACTATGGGAATATTCCATAGAAACTTCTTGATAATTATGTGGTTCTTGTACTAGTTTTGAATTTCCTTCTACCTCACAGCCTTTAATATCTTGTTGTATAGTGGCATCTTCCATGAAAGCTCCTTGACAAACCAAATAAATTTAAAGGATTTTCCTGCCATAAACTAAGAACTCCTATTGAATCTAAGTATCATATTCTACAACATATCCACTTCTTAATACAATTTGTCCACTCTTCTACCCATTACTTCTAGTCTAGTTTCCAAGTCAATGAATGTTAAGCTTGATGTGATTTTATTTTATTACAAAGACTCTAATTTAACTATAGAAACCGATTCTTAAAGAGCATCTATTTTCTTTACCAATGGCTCTAAGACCTTCATGAAGTCCATCTCCTCACACACTACAATTTTCCACTATGTTTATGTATTTTCATTGGGATCGACCAATGAGTACCTCTCTCAATGAACTAAGAAGACCCAACTCTATCAAGATGAGAATGAGCCAACAAAGACAAAATGTACCACAAAAAATGTCCTTATACCACCCCTCTACCCAAACAAAGAAGTCTTGAGCTAAACATGGAACATACCTTTCACCCAAAAGAAAACCCACTACAATAAACCAATCTACAAGATTTAAAGATGAAGAAAATGGACAAAGTTGGAGGAAGCATAAATCTCTACACACATAATCAATAAAGAACCTAGAAAAGAGGGAAAAGGAAACTACAAGATACCTAAACTTCCTTCACCATGTTGGCACTTCAAAATTCTAGAAGGACCTAAGAGAAAAACACCATGCAACTTAGCAACAAATCTTGGACAATTATTGCAAGTCTTTCCTTGGAACTGACCCCTGGAATCCAAGCATTAGCCCACCAATGATAATCGCACCCATTTCGTCGATCATAAGACATCCATCACCTCCAAATACTTTCGAGCATTATGGGCATACCAATGGGGTACAATTCTCCCATTTTACAAATTCCATACTACCACATTAGCTAGACCATTGGCTTAAGAATTGTGATTGTTGAGGATATTATAGAACTTAATCTACTCAAAACTAACAATTAAATCTTGAATTCAATATATATACCTCGCTAGGGGAGACGACAAGCTTAGTTTTTTTGATACATTAATTATCAAATGACCAATGTAGAGTCACATTTTTTTTCAATCAGAAAAATAGCTATACTTTATTGACAAGTATAAGAAAGATAGTCAAAATACAACCCTCCTCGTGAGGAAGAAACACAAGTAACCGTCCCACCAGACTACGAAAAAAACGCTCACACCCTGAGCCAAGACCTAAAGTCCCACATTAACACAAGCTACCCCCAGCCATAAAGAGAATAGAACCACTCAACCACTGAGCCAAAGGAATATCCACCAAAAAAATGAGCAACAAGAAGAAAGTTCACTGACCAATGACCAGCAAAAAAGAAGGAAAGAGAACGACCCAAAAAAAACCATCAAGGATCAAAATAAGAAGATGTAGCCCTCTTCCCGAATGATATCGCCATCCCAATGTTCAAAAAATAGTGTACCTTCCGCCAAAAGGAGAGCACATTTCGAGAGAGAGTCTGCAAGACCATTCTCAGTACGAGGGACATGCAAAAACTAGATACCCTAAAAGAGTGGAGACAAGGATCTGATCTTGAGAAGCCAAGGAGAGAGCACCAAGACATTGATACTCCCCAAATGGTTGATTTAGTTGATTACCACTAGAGAATCACCTGCAATCTGCCACAGCTCCAGGTTATGCAAACTCGCAAAATATAGGATAAACCAAAGTGCACAAAGTTCACTTTTGGTATTAGTTCCCAAACCAAAATTCATCCAGAGTTTATAGAAATTACCGTTATTTAATGTAATGACTCCGCCGGCACCACAAAGTAATCTAGACCCATGCGAGGCCCCATCAAAATGACCATAAAACGTCGATAAGAGAATAGTGGGAGCTGTGCAAATGTGAAGAAGCTTATCGTCATTTTCAGCCACAATTCCCCCCACATCAGACGAAGCCACCAACACATTCCTCGCCACCCATTTTGGCTGAATATGTTTATCTTCAAAAATCGCCAGATTCCGCGCCTTCCAAATCCGCCACGGCACAAGGAAAAACAACTTAGCAGCATGTCTATTGAACATATAACAACCATGTAACAAATCTGACAGGGATCTATCAGGCCAAGAAGGAAAACCAATCGATGAAAATCGAATCACCTCCCAAACCTGTGTGATAAAATCACAAACAAAAAAAAGATGTCTATCCCCATTTGCCTCCCGATTACATAGACTACAAATACCAGGGCCAATAAACCCACACTTCTGCAAATTATGCCAAAAAAGGAGCTTACCCTCCAAAGCCAACCACATGAAATTTTTTATTTTCAACTGAATGTTCCACTGCCATAATAATCCGTGCCACCAAACCAACGAAGTGCCAACAAGGAAGAATGTTTCGTAATCCAATCTCGTAGTCAGAATTCCAGTGACAAAATTCCTCGACCATGTCAGCCGGTCCACCCCCGCCAAGAGTTGTATACTTCCCATTTGTAGGTTATGGATGTACCTTGCCTATTCCGCAGCCAATACCCCCTACAGACCGAGCTGATCTACGGATACCCATGTTTGAAATGGGGCATTCGTGACATTTGTTGTGGCCGCATGATACAGAGAAAAATATCCCCGAGCTCTAAGTGAAGCAATAAGTTCAAGAGAGAGCTTGAAATTCAATGGGCCACCAATAATCAGATCTGAACCTAAACGAATCATTCTACCATTCCTTGGAATCCACCCCATCTAGTCCGCCATTATAAATGAAGACGTGGATAATCCAGCCCAGAAATTGGATACACCTGTCATTTTTAATGTTCCCAGCTCGGAGCCACTCCTGAACAAACATACCATTTAGGTATTTGTCAATGATCATGACTCCCCACGACCCCTCAACCATCAGTGCCCGCCATAGACTCTTTGACAGTAATGCTAAAGAGAAGTAGTGTATATTCTTCAATGACCAACCACCCCAATGATATGGAGAGGCCATCAATATCCAATCTAATAGGTGAAACTTATGAGATTTCTGACTAGACCAAAGGAAATTATGCATTTTCCTCCTTGTGGTTGACAGGATGGACTTCGAAACTTTGCACAATGATAGCTAGAACACTCCTAAATTCTGCAGGACAGATTTCACCAATATTAACCGACCACCAATAGACAGCCATCTCCAGCACCATTTGTGAATCCTCTTATCAAAACGCTTTAATAACCAGAACCAACCTTGTTTGTTATAAGCATTTGGTTTTATAAAATAACCCAAATACACAATACCATCCACTAAAGCTTTGATCTTGTAATTAAAAATTGTAGAGATCTCCGTCCTCAAACTATGATCCATTTTATGCTCCAGAATAATAGTTTTTTTTATCATTGATAACATTCCTGAAGTTTCAGTAAAAAGCACCAGGGATTCCTTAAAGACATCCCACTCAGTTCTACATGCCTTACTGAAAAGCATCGCATCGTTGACAAAGAACTGGAGAGTCACATGAATATTCTTAGATATCTTCACTCCAATAATCAGATTGGCAGCCTTTGCCTTATGCAAGAGCCTACTCAGTCCTTCTATCATTACCAGGAAGAGAAAAGGTGATAATGGGCAGCCCTGCCTAAGCCCCCTCAATGTTGCGAAAATTTTTGACAGACTACCATTTACCAGCACAGAGTAGTGAACAAACGACACACAGCCCATGATCCATTTCATTTCTTTCCAGGGGATGCCAATATGGATCAAGGCCAACCAAAGGTAGTCCCAATTTACCATGTCGTAGGCCTTGGTGAGATCCATCTACAAAATCAAGGCTTTTTTGTTTCTAGTTTTAATACTGTGGAAAGCTTCTTGAGCAAGACCAATTGCATCTAGTATTTGTCGATTATCAAGAAACCCAAATTTCTCTTTAGATATGTCTCTGGAAAGAACTGACTTTATCCTATTTGCAATGATCTTCGCCACAATTTTGTAGACCAGATTACATAGTGATATCAACCTGAAGTCTTCAAAAGAAGCCTACAAAGAAGTCTTAGGAATTAAAGCTATGAATGTTGAATTTAATGCCACAAGGATATTAACTATCAAGTGCGTGTCTTCCACCATAGCAAGTAAGTCCGGCCCCATCAAGTCAAAGAACTCAGTGAACAATTCTACAGTCCATCCATCAGGGTTGTTGTGAGTGTAGTGTCCATAGCTTGCGTGCTTTCTCTAAATGGGGGCAGTTGTGAGTGTAGTGTCCATAGACTCCACATATAGAACATGGATGGTTTGTTCTCAGGTTATTGTTCTTTGGCTGCTTGGGATGACGATCAAGATTCTGGTTTGGGGGAGCAGCGTTGTTATTATTTAGGGGATTGGGTGGTGGTGGACCTTGATTATGTTGTTGGTTGTTGCCGCAGTTACGTCCTCTTCCGCGGTTTTGTTGTCCGCTCTGGTTGCGTTGGTTGTTTTGGTGTTGGGGATGATTGTGTTGTGTGTACACTTTCCCTTAAGTAGTGGGAGGATTTTGGGGTGCCTTAGGTGTGGGAGCAGGTTGTGGTGGATAATAAGCTGGTGGGGCTGGAGGTGGTCCAGTTTCCTGTTGGGGTTGCTGGTAACCCTGAGCTATTGGAAGTGTTGTGTTAGCTGGTGTAGCTTGCTGTGGGTAATACATTGGTTGGGTCGGTAAATGAATTGGGTTCCGGGTGGCCGGTTGGTTATAGTATGTGGGTGGTACATATGTCGATGGAGCTTGCCCATAGCAATGTTGTGGACAAGAGGGTCCATGAGTGTGATGAGTCTGATTCGTTGGAGCGTACAAAGTCATCGCTCCAGAATTAGATGTAGCACTAGAGAGGTCTGGGGTATTTATGGTGCTCACCATGCTAAAAGGTTTATTTTGTGCCGTGACTTGGCTGATAATACCATCAGCGGCATGTGATGCCCCCGGAGCATCACCGCGTGAAGAATCGCCTAGTGGGGCGTCTGGTATGATGGTGTAGAGATAGCCTGACTGGGCATAAATCAGGTCGAATTGTTGAGCTTTTAAGACAGCTTCCTCTTCTGACTGGGGTCGTTCAGAGGCTACATCTTTGGCTATGAGGGGTAGGAGTGATTTAAGAAACCAATCTAAAAATATACGGTCATCCAGTTTTATCTTGCAAAGGCTACGACGCTTGCGCCACTCATGGATATGGTCAGTGATGTGGGTAGCTTTGTTTTGTTTGTAAGACAACAGTATTTCAACTCCTACATCATAGCGTACAGGTAGCTGAAAAAACTGAAGGAAAGTGGAGGCGAGGGACGTAAATGTATGGTGGGTCCCATGTGGTTGTTCAATGTACTAGTTGGTTGCAGAGCAAGTGAACGTTTGTTGCAACAGTCTTAGTCTAATGGAGTCATCCATGATGGATTTAGATGAACACCATAGGTGAAATGACATTATGTGGTTTTGGGGATCCTCCCCAGATTTTCCTTCAAACTTGGGGATGTCCGAGGGGAGCTTTGTAGGCATGGGTGGCCATGTAGGGTTGTGCCTAATAGGATCGTTCGTTAACCTGGCTAGGTCTGGTAAGTTCAGACTAGCCATGTATGGTAAACTAGCAGATGGGTGTGGCGTAGTGATTGGGACATAACTATTAATGGTGGCATTATGTAGTGGTCCAGTAGCCCCTAAGGGTATGCTAGGTATTGAAGGTATGTGTCCTCCAACCATTGTGGTGTGGGATGGTCCAGTGCTCCCAAGTGCAACATGGGTTGCAGAGGGGTTAGGAATAGTGCCAGAAATTCCTGGGATCTGGGTTGTTGTAATGAGAGGGGGTGTGATTCCTATGTTGGGCATACCCATAATAGGAGGTAGTCCTGTGTTGGGCATACCTAAAGGTGGAGTGGCCACTATATTAGGAATTCCTAAAAGGGTTGTTGTTACCATGGGTGGCATAGTAGTAGAAGGGTTTGTGGATGTATCTCCAATAGTACTGGTGAAAAGTGGGTCGTATTGTGATCCAACCATGGGGTTGGTTGGTGATATTTCAGTAGGGTTTTCGGATTCAGCCTCAAAATCAGATGTGAAGTGAGGCGTGTCAAAATCGAATGACTGTGTGTTTGGTCAATGACGTGTCGAGTCAAGGGATAGGGCTCTATGTCTATGAGGTGTAGAGCCAAGTGTACCAAACTGAGGGGGTTGACCCTGAAGACGACGAGATCGTCTTAAATTATCAATGGTGAGAAACATTTAAAAATTTCAGTGTAAGGTGGTGATATAAAAAACTCGAAACCCTAATGCAACAATGAGTGCAAGAGGGGAGTGAAAAAATAAAGGCTCTCAGGCCAACAACCAACCTCAAAAAGCACTTATTATAGCAACTGTGCTATAATAAGTGGAAGGATGCAACAAAATTGGTCAGAATACCAAAATTCAAACAGTTCCTAGCAAAAAAGTGGTGTTACTAGACCAAAGGTGGGTATTGTATCATGCAAACGCCTAACTAGAAGTATTGTGAGTCAACAAATGATATTCTCTGCAAGGTGATGAAATCCAAGTCAGACAATATAGAGTGTTGCATCAACGGCTAGATATCCCCCTACCGGGAGGGACACCGGGTAGACAATCCTAAAGAGTGGCAACTAGGATACCCCGTTCATGACACGTTCGGTTGGGTGAATCTGCAGTTTGGTTCTATCGTCGCTGTACCCCCTCTTGGGTGTACACCGAGAACTTAGAAAGGTATCCTTTGGTTACTGAATGGATTGCGGTATTCCACTCAGACTTCCGGAACCAGTCTGACTACTTCAACCCTCCTAAGGGAGACGCCTTCCCGATAAATTGGTTGATAACCGTGTCAAAATTATAAGGGATTTTGGTACCATAGAGGACAACCACTATGTCTCAAATGTAATAATTGAGGGGTATTATTGGAATACCTATCCCCTCAATTCTACCTAACTACAAGATTCTTTTAAGTGCTCCCCAAGTGGGGTTAAAAGTTTGTTGATTTAAGGTAAATTTTAAGGCTCAGTTTAAATTATGTGGCAGAGTGGGTGCAAGTGTGGTATTTAAACTGAAATTAATTTGCCTCGCTTGGGCGATTGATTACAAATGAAAGAAAAGACACTTCCAGTTTTGCAAAAAATAAAGGCATTTTTGAAATGTAAATGCTTGAAAAAACTATTCAAAAATAATGGATCTTTGAAATAATTTAAAGGGAAGCAAATAACATAAATATTTCAAGAAATAAATGGATCTCTTAGAAAATTACTTGGGCAAATTATTGAGCATAAAACAGTAAAACCTTTGATCTAAATAGAATGCAGAAAAATATTTCTTTCAATTACTGAAAATTTTTAAAAATACTTTTAATGGAGCATATATAAATAGAAAAAGATATAGTATGGCTGTAAAAATGCAGAAAAATTAATGCTGTAAAATATGCTAAATGGGAAAAAAAATACAGCAAAAAATATTTTCAAAAAATTGGCCGAATTTAAAATAACTGCATTGCGGGTTTTAAGGAAATAGCCGCGATGTGCAGCGCGGGTTTCGGCCGCGCAGCCGTGATGTGCAGCGCGGGTTTCGGCCTCGAAGCCACGATGTGCAGCACGGGTTTCGGTCACATGGTCGCGATGTGCAGCACGGCAAATGGCCGTGATGTGCAGCGCGTAAAATGGCCGTGAAGCCGTGGTGTTCCACACGGAAAAAAGACGTGAGGTCGCGATGAGCCGCGTGACTGTCGGGCGAAAAATCGCGTGACGAAAGCCGAAAACGGATGCCGAAAAACGAACCCGAAAATGGAAATTTCAAGCTGGTAATGGCAATAGAAAGGACCAAGATCTAGAACAACAATGGATCTGTTGTCTAGGATGGTAGATCTATGAATTAAAATGATTAAAACTAACAAAAACTAAGATCTAAAGCAAAAAACCAAGATCTAAGAATTCGAAGCCAGCGGATTCGCCAAAAACTGTTGGCTTGGTTTTGCAACCAAGCTTTGTGCAATAGGCACCTATCAACAATGTGATAGCAGTTTCAATATTGAAAACAAAAACGATTATGAATGAAATCTAAATCTAAACTAACATGTGCATATAACAAATAAATTTTTAAAAACGATTCAAGAACAAGAAATAAAATAATAGATGTTTTGTATTAAGATACCTCAAATGGTGAGGATTTGTGTTGAGCAACTCCCAAGGTGAGTAGCTCCAAGCTCCAAAGGTCTCTTATCCAAGATGCTGAAAATGGCCAAAAGTGTCATGAGATATTTTGACAGTGTGAGGATAGGATGATGGATGGATGGAAAGTGAGGAGCCCCTACCACGTTTTTATAGTTTTTGGTGGTGGGGAATACCATTATGGTTTTGAGGAAACCAATGATATTGACCAACATGGTTTAGGTACCTTTTCCCTCCTTTTTCCTATTTTGAATCTTTTTATTCCCTTTTTAATATTTTTGGGAATTCTGGACCCTTTTTTAGGGTTTTTTATGCTTTTTGAGGAAAAATATTCATTTTGAGGGGAAAAAGGGGTGTATTATGGACTTTTGGTGACCTTTTGATGGCTTTAGAGGCTCAAATGGTGGAAAAGTGGACAAATGGGTCATGTGAATAAGGAAATGAGCTAGTGAGCACTTTTTGGGTGTTAACAAGGGCCGGGGCTTTTGGCTTTAGCAAATTTCTGAGTGACTAATTTAACTTCTAATCGTGTGACTAGTCTAAAGACTTCATTCCCCTCCTGCTCCGAGAAAAAATGTGGATACTCTCTTATCACTTTAATCTATCACTTATCCCACTAGTTCCAGTATCAGAGAAATATTCCTCAAAATGATTACCAGCTTCCACAAGTAATGCCGACTGGTTGCTAATAAGTTCCCCACCCTTAGCATTTAAAGACCAAATAGAATTATGTACCTGACAACTGTCAACAAATTTTTGAAAGAATTGGGTATTATTATCGCCAAGGGAAATCCATGTAGCCCTACTTTTCAGCCGCCAACACTCCTCCTCTCTTAATAGCAGAGATTGTTTGTGTTGTTCCAACACCCAGAGAGAAAAAGGAATGGGAGAATTAATTGATCCCAACTTATGTATGCACTGTATCCCATCAATCTCCTTCTCAACAGACTCAATCTCCAAAGATAGAGCCTTTTTCCTCTATCTTTCCCATTTGATAACACGCGATTTAAGATACCTCAGTTTCTTAATCAGATAGTGGGAAGGAGAATCCCTCGGATCCTTTGAAAATTTAGACCAGGACTGTTTCACCAGATCCACAAACCTCGCATCTTGTATCCATGTATGATTAAACTTGTATGGATAGTTTTGAATATTCACCTCCAAATCAATCTCAAGCAAAATTGCCAAATGATCAGAGATATTTGCAGAATCAATCCAGGATCTAAATCTGTGGGAGTGCTCTAGAAGGGAGTCCGCAACCATATATCTATCTAGACGTTTTGCAACACAATTAGAACCACTCCGACCATTGCTCCATGTTGGATTCAGTGGGAAGGGATCCAAGTCATTTAGATTTAGTGCAGAAAAATAATTTTGAAAAAAAACATATAGTGGGTCTAGCCGGCCAGCATCACCCCAAACTTCAGCGTCAAAAAGGGTGAGGTTAATATCACCAACCATCATCAGATTAGGAAGAGCTAAGATTTCTAAAAGCTGAGCTGACTCCCAGAAGGGTTTTCGGTTGATATATGGTGCATAAATATTTAAGATATTACAGTCACCAAAAAGACCAATCAACTTACCCTTCAACAAAATGCCCCATTGGGAACTAAAGGCCAAAATTTGAGCCACTCGAGGATTCCAGGCAGATAGCAGACCACCACAATGACCTACCGCACCAACCGAAGCCACCACCCAATCCTTCTTAAGGAACTGAAAAAAGTTCCTCGCCTTCTCGGCTAAGACCATAGTTTCTTGTAAGAGTACTATATCCAGAGACTCCTTCTCAATCAAACGCTTGAGGGAAAATATTTTCTGAGGGCACCCAATCCCTCTAATATTCAATGAGATTAATTTCATCGCTTCACCCTTGCTTGGGATTTTAAATCTCTAAGTGCCTTTTTGGTAATGGAAGTTTGAGAGACCGGATCTAGAATAATCCCTAAACCAGTATAAGTAGATATAGTAAGTTGTGGCTTTCCCTTACGACCACTGCGATATGTAGAGGCGACAAATCTTTAGCTAACCCTCCATGGATCACACCTTTTGATTTTTGAAGACTGGAGATACCTGAGCAAGTTGGAATATGTTGATGTATATGTAACTTTGGAATGTATTTCATCTGTGTATTTTATATATATTTATTGTACCCTTATAAGAGAGGTGTTATTCCTCTATAAGGAAGTGTCGTCATGTGGATTGACAAGTGTCGCAAGTGTGTGTACTTGCCGATGGGTTATTAGACCACCATGTGGGGTCGGACCTGAATTATATATAATATAATGTGGATGTATCTAGATAGACAAGTCGGCCCCATAAGGTCACTGGGAAAAAAGGTTAGTATAAATAGAGATCAGAGATCTCTATTTTACTCACTCAGAAAAGCAACTCACTCTCACTTGAAAAGTGGCGCACTAGTGAGGAGGAGGATCATCTGCTATCAGGAGACTATCTCAGTGTTATTTGGTTGTACTTTGGTTGAGCCATTGCTCTCTCTATCTCTGAGGAAGTTGTGGGGTTTTTCACCTTAGGGTTTTCCCCACGGAAACTCTGTGTCTCTTGTCTCTTATGCTTTTGATTCTTGTGATGCTTGTCATATTGTGATTGTCATGCATTGATATACTATAGATGTTATTCTCTCAGCAAAGATCCTAGAGTATTGTGAATTAATGCTCAAAATTTAACATGGTATCAGAGCTAACCTAAGAAGAAGACATTTTGCAGTGACGGAAGCTTGAGTTCCTTGTTTATTGGGTTTCTCTCCACAGATTTTTGAAATTCAGTATAGTAGATTGACTCTACTCATCAAGGCGCATCTATCTGTCCAATTAGAATTCAATTCTGAGCATTTTCAGATTCGGCCCTAAAAATTAGGGTTTCCACAAAAATAGGAATTTCTGGAATCTAAAGACACAGCTGGAAGCGCCTTGCGAAAATCGAAGTTTAGAGCTTTGGATCGAGATTTTTGGCTGGGTAGATCTTCAGGAAACTCAAACCCTAATTCAGGGCTCTCCCCAGTGAACCCGGGAGGACAAAAAGGCAATTCTGAAGGGAAAGACTTTGCTAATATCAAATTCTGAATGCACCAGGCTGATCAGCTCACCAAGGCACATCTTTCTATCCTTTCAGAAATTTGAAATTCACATTTTGAATTTTTAGGGTTTCTCTAACAAACCCTAATCCGGGACCAGATCCAGTTTTCAGCACTTCAAGTGGTAAGACCTAAATCTTTTCTATTTCCATTTGAATTACTCTTTAAGATGTCTCTCCACGCCAAGCTTGAGGATAAGCTTGAAGGGGATGATAACTTCCGAGCTTGGAAGTATAGAATTGGGTTAATCCTGGAAGAGAATGAGTTGGACTCATATGTGAAAGAAGACATCCCTATCCCAGAGGATGAAGAGGCCAAGGTATTGCACAAGAAGAACTTGGTCAAGGCAAAGAGAATCATTGTTGATTCTATCAAAGACCATCTCATACCCCATGTGTCTTCCCTTAAGACACCCAAGGAGATGTTTGAATCTTTGACCAAGCTATTTGAAGGGAAGAACATAAATCGGAAGATGACCCAGGAACCAATTGAAAGGAGTAAAATTTCAAAATGGAGAAACCATTCAATCTTATTTTTCAAGGGTCTCCCAGATCAAGGAACAGCTAGAAGCAGTGGATGAAATGGTGGAGAATGGTGAAGTGGTGATGACCACTCTAAATGGCCTACCCAGGTCATGGGATTCCTTTATCCAAGGAATCTGTGCAAGGAAGAAGCTGATCTCCTTCAATAGACTACGGGAAGAATGCTCACAAGAAGAAGCAAGGCTTGTGGCATGAGAAGAAAATATGGGGAATGAAGATCAAGCTCTCACAGCTCACACCAAGAAAGGGAAGTTCAAAAGAGAGCCATCTCACTCCAAGAAATCTTCACATCACTTCAAAGAAAGAATAATATGCTTCACCTGTAATGAGAAAGGACATATTGCCATAAATTGTCCCAAGAAGAAGAAGGACAACAACAACTCCATCAAGAAGAAGAAGGGTAGCAAAAGAAGGTTTCATGCTCATGCTGCTGAGGATGATGAACCCCCAAAGAAGAAGGCTAGGGCAGAAAGTGATAGTAATGATGACTCATCAAGTGAAGAAGAGTATGTTCTGATCTCTAATCTCACAGGTACCATCTCCCATGGTTGTAATGATTGGTTGATTGATAGTGGGGCTTCCAAACACATGACTGGGTTTAAGGAATCTTTTTGTGAATCTATCTAAACATGAATCACCCCATAAGGTGAAACTTGGGGATGATTATCAATACCCAATCAAAGGAACTAGTGAAGCCTCCTACAACCTAGATTCTGGAAAATCCTTGAAGATGAAAGAAGTACTTTATGTACCTGGGCTCAAGAAGAACTTATTCTCCATCTCTGCATTGGATGCAAAATGTATGAGGGTTGCATTTGTGGATGGACAAGTCCTAATGTGGCCAAAGGGAAAGAACATAGATGATGCAGTAGTGATTGGAGAGCAAGAGGGAGGTTTGTATAAATTGAAGGGAGAACCTGAACATGCCATGGTGCATGAATCCATGGAGCCAAGTGAACTTTGGCATAGAATACTTGCTCATATGCACTATAGAGCACTTCCAATTGTAAGCAAGGCAGTAGAGGGTCTTCCTGAAATCAAGACCAAACATGAAGGTGTTTGCAAAGGATGTGCAAAAGGTAAGAACGTCAAGAAGCCTTTCCCAAGCAGTGAAAGCAAGGCAAAAGACATCCTGGAAATCATCCACTCAGATGTATGTGGTCCTATGTCATCCAGTTCCCTAAGTGGGTATGTTTACTATGTCTCATTTATTGATGACTTCTCTAGGAAGACTTGGGTATACTTCTTGAAGAGAAAAGATGAGGTGTTTGATAAATTCAAGGAATTCAAAACCTTGATGGAGAATCAAACTGACAAGAAGATCAAAACATTCAGATCCAACAATGGTGGAGAATTCACCTCAAGTGACTTCAAGAAGCTTTGTAGTGATTCGGGGATTAAGAGGGAGTTGACTGCTCCATATAATCCTCAACAGAATGGAGTTGCAGAAAGGAAGAACAGAACTATCATGGAAGCAGCAAGGGCAATGCTGCATGACCAGGATCTACCTATGCATCTGTGGGCAGAAGCAGCTAGAACAGTTGTATATGTGCAGAACATAACACCCCACAAGATATTGGACAACAAGACACCAGAAGAAGTCTTTTCTAGTAAGAAACCTGAAGTCAATCATCTCAGAATATTTGGTTGTCCAGTATACACTCATGTCCCAAAGGAAAAGAGGACTAAACTAGATCCTTCAGGAAAGAAGGGTATCTTTGTGGGTTACAGTGAAAGCTCGAAGGCCTACAGAATATACTTTCCAGGGTTCAAGAAGATTGATGTCAGCAGGGATGTAAAATTTGATGAAAACTCAGCATTCAACAAATCAAGGAAGGAACCTATCGAAGTTTATGAAGAACCTAAGGAAACTACATTTCAAGACACTACCATGACTAAAGCAGTTCCATAAGTTGTTCGTGAGTTTGAAGATCCGCAAGAACCTATAGATCCACCCCGTGAGGATATCTCTCACAAGAGGAAACCTACATGGGCTAGAGAGCTCATTCAAGATGCATAAATATTTGGCATTCCAGAAGAAGAACACAGAGCAAAGAAGAGAACCAGATCACAGACCAGCTATGTTGCTTTGCTCTGTGACATTATGAACAAAGAGCCTTCCAGTTATGAACAAGCAACGGAAAAGAAAGAATGGAAGGATGCCATGGTTGAGGAATATCAATCAATAATAAAGAATGATGTTTGGGATGTTGTCCCAAGACCTAAAGAGAAGTAAGTTGTAACTTCTAAATGGATCTTCAAAATCAAGCATGCTGCAGATGACAGTGTGGAGAAATACAAGGCAAGATTCGTAGCTCGTGGATTCTCTCAGAAAGAGGGAATAGATTATGAAGAAACGTTTGCACCTGTAGCCAGGTATACTTCCATTAGAACAGTACTTTCCCTGGCTGCAGCAATGAAATGGAAAATACACCAGATGGATGTCAAGACTGCTTTCTTGAATGGTGTAGTTGAAGAGGAAGTATATGTAGAGCAACCACTAGGTTTTGAAATACATGACAGGGAGTCATATATGTGCAGATTGAAGAAAGCCTTGTATGGGTTGAAGCAAGCTCCCAGAACCTGGTATGGTAGGATGGACAGTTTTCTATCTAGTTTGGGCTTTAGCAAGAGTAAAGTAGATTCCAACCTTTACTACAAGGTTGAGGAAGGGAATCCTATGATTCTACTCCTGTATGTGGATGACTTATTTGTAACAGGAGATGACAGACTGATTGCAGATACTAAGAGGAAGCTTGCTGCTGAATTCAATATGAAAGATTTGGGAATGATGCACTATTTCCTAGGTATGGAGGTGTGGCAGATGCAGGTGGGATCTTCCTTGTTCAAGGGAAGTACACAGTAGATATCCTGAAGAGATTTGGGATGATGGATTGCAAGGCCAAGGCCACACCTATGGCATCAAATCTGAAGCTTCTATGTGATGCTTCATTTGAGTCAGTTGATGTCTCTATGTATCGTCAGATGATTGGGTCCTTGATGTACTTGACGAACATGAGACCGGACATTTGCTTTGATGTGAACACATTGAGCCAGTTCCTGACGGATCCGAGGAGTGTTCACCTGATTGCTGTAAAGCATGTTCTGAGGTACCTGAAGGGTACAGTGGATTATGGGCTCAAGTATGAAGCCAATCAAAAGTTTAACCTGCAGGGTTATGTTGATTCAGATTGGGCTGGTAGTGTTGCAGATATAAATAGCACATCTGGGTGTTGCTTCAGTATGGGATCAGGTGTGATCTCTTGGTTTAGCAGGAAGCAGTCCTGTGTAGCACTGAGTACAGCTGAGGCAGAGTATGTTGCAGCCTGTTCAGCTAGTTGTGAGGCAGTATGGCTACGGAAGCTACTGTCTGAGTTATTTGATCTCCCGTTGGATGCTACTGGTATCTTCTGTGATAACCAGAGTTGTGTGAAGCTATCCGAGAATCTAGTGTTTCATGACAGGTTGAAACACATAGAGATCAAATATCAGTATATCAAGGATATGGTGCAGAGAGGAGCTGTGAAGCTCCTGTATGTTGCGATGGACGAGTAGATTGCAGATGTGATGACGAAGCCACTAGTCAGGGTGAAGTTCGAGTACTTCAGAGAGAGGCTTGGTGTTCTTCATATCGAGGACACTTCGAGGAAGAATTGATGGACACATTTGCTGAAGCCATTCCAAGCATGTTGGAAGGAGGATCCTTCACATGGCTGTGGATGTAAGCGCTGGATGTTGATGAGCATCAGGATGATGTTCTAGTTTCTGCTTTGTATGATCAATTGGATCATTTGTATGTATATGTATGTATGCATCATGTTCGATGTTGGATATGATCAGTTGGATCATCTATATGTATGTATGCATCATGTTGGATGTTGGATATGATCAGTTGGATCATTTATGTATGCATCATGTTGGATGCTGGATATGATTAGTTGGATCATTCATATGTATGTATGCATCATGTTGGATGCTGGATATGATCGGTTGGATCATTTGTATGTATTTTGTATATGCGTCATGTTGGATGCTTGGACCATGTATATGTATATGTATCAGGTGGATACATTGTATGATCAGGTAGATCATGTATATTGATATGTATCAGGTATGATCAGGTAGATCATGTATGTTGATGGATACATTGTGTGGATCATGTATCTATGTATCAGGTGGATACACTATTTGTGATGGTATATATCAGGTAGATACTTGGTGTGCATCAGGTGGATGCATTGTATGATCAGGATGATCGTGGATGACGGGCTTCTCCAGATGACATGCAGCAAGATGTTGCAGTGATGATGATCAAGATGATCATGTGTACATCAGGATCATGTATGGTGAGTATCAGATGATACTTTGTGGCCGTGGATCAGGTTGTGCAAGTAAGCATGTAATTTGTGCCCTGGGAGATTTGCAGATGGTCTTTCGAGGTTTTGCCTATGGCATGTAATTCGGTGCCCTGGGACATCTGGCAAATGCTCTTTCGAGGTTTTGCTTGGGAGGACATATAATTTGTTCCCTGGGAGATCTGTAGATAGTCTTTCGAGGTTTTGCCTATGGCATGTAATTCGGTGCCCTGGGATATCTGGCAGATGCTCTTGCGAGGTTTTTTCCTATGGCATGTAATTTGCTCCTGGGAGATCTGGACAGGATGAAAAAGGCCTCATATGCTTCAGCTAGGTTTTGCCATGACCACATGTAATTTTCTCCTGGGATATCTAGACATGATGAAAAAGGCCTCAAAAGCTTCAGCCAGGTTTTGTGGTGGACCACATGTAATGTGCTCCTAGGAGATCCGACAGGTAGATCCATGTGCTCGTAACAGCCTGGGATGCTTCAGCCAGGTTTTGTGGTGAGATCACATGTAATGTGCTCCTGGGAGATCCGACAGGTAGAGCCGTGTGCTCGTAACAGCCTGGGATGCTTCAGCCAGGTTTTGTGATGGGTCACATGTAATGTGCTCCTGGGAGATCCTACAAGTAGAGTTGTGTGCTCGTAATAGCCTGGGATGCTGCAGCCAGGTTTTGTGACGCACATAATAAGTCCTGAGGATTCCATAGTATGGCCAGTGATGATGAAGACTTGCAGATGGTGGGCCTAGATCCAGTATGAAAAAGGACTGGGTCTGTAGAACTTCCTATGAAGAATAGAGTCAGAGATTGGTTGAGATAGCAGCAGCAGTGACGATGATGATGACGATGCATCGATAATGATGATCCCGAGAAGAAGACTTGTTTAGCATATCTGTGTCGAGAAATACCTTCCTAGTTAAGAGGGAGTGTTGATGTATATGTAACTTCGGAATGTATTTCATCTGTGTATTTTATATATATTTATTGTACCCTTATAAGAGAGGTGTTATTCCTCTATAAGGAAGTGTCATCATGTGGATTTACAAGTGTCGCAAGTGTTTGTACTTGCCGATGGGTTATTAGACCACCATGTGGGGTCGGCCCTGAATTATATATAATATAATGTGGATGTATCTAGATAGACAAGTCGGCCCCATAAGGTCACTGGGAAAAAAGGTTAGTATAAATAGAGATCGGAGATCTCTATTTTACTCACTCGGAAAAGCAACTCACTCTCACTTGAAAAGTGGCGCACTAGTGAGGAGGAGGATCATCTGCTATTAGGATACTATCTCAATGTTATTTGGTTGCACTTTGGTTGAGCCATTGCTCTCTCTATCTCTGAGGAAGTTGTGGGGTTTTTCACCTTAGGGTTTTCCCCACGGAAACTCTGTGTCTCTTGTCTCTTATGCTTTTGATTCTTGTGATGCTTGTCATATTGTGATTGTCATGCATTGATATACTGTAGATGTTATTCTCTCAGCAAAGATCCTAGATTATTGTGAATTAATGCTCAAAATTTAACAGAATATTTCCTATCGGATCCGAAGCTAATGCCATATTACCCACAAAAGAGGTTAAAGGGGTCATAGAATTTTGGTCAACCAAAATTTGAGGGGTAAACTGCACACTCTCATCAGGGACACATGAAGAAATTTGAGGGATAGAAGATAGAGAAGTAGACTCATGAAGGCCCATCTTATCAGACTCATGGAAAGAACCAGATATGGGTAATGAAGAGTCAAAATTAACAGGGACATTTGAAGATGGAAGATCAGTTTCCAACATCGTAGGCAAAGGCATATCCCCACCCGAAGTAGAAGGATAAACCCCTACTGATACAACCCTAGGTTCTTCAGAGGATTCAAATCTAATACCCTAATAGAAATAGCCCCCCCCCCCAATAATATCATCCCCCAACCTGCTCCCCTTCACCTCCAATGAGGTGATAAAGGATTTTTCCTCGTCATTCAATGAGTGAGTAAAAGAGGGATCAAGGGTGACCAACTTACTCAATAGTGAAGAAGATGCCTGCATAGTGGAGAAAATTGGCTCTTGAACAGAATCCCTAGCCGAAGAGGAGTCTTTTGAACCCACGCTGCTCTCCGAATTCCATGCAATGGCATCCTCCGATGAGTCTTCCTCCACCTTAGAGCCAGAGAATGATTTCTCGCATTCTTTCCACAGATGGCCCACTTCCTTACATCTAGAGCAACAAAAGGGTAGACCCTAGTATTTTAGGTCTTGTGTAAAAAAATTTCCCCACCAATGAATTTCCAGCCTCTCCCGAAGGCCCTTTGTCATGTCAATATCAACCAAGACTTGACCCACCCGTTGATCCCTACCTTTCAGATGACCCTCCCGTAAATGGATAAATTTTCCCAGGTGGTTTGCCACTGTTTTGAAAGGCTCCTGGTTCCAAAGAGCTAAGGGAAAACCTAGCATATGAACCCAAAGATGTCTGAAGCGAATCCTTTCCTTATCCGGGTCAAACCCCATATACCATCGTCTGAGCATCAGACTACCAATACCCCTGAGCCGGGGCATTCTTAATATGAGAGTGGTGTGTTCCTCAGTTCTAATGAAAAATGTATACCACCCCTTATTCAGTATAATGATCTCTGGAGAATACCCAATGATCGGACACCAAACTGTTGTAGCCCAGAGCCCAATATCCTTAGGATTCATTACCTTATATGAGAATTTACCCACCAAGGCTTTTAGTGATAAGGCCGCCATGCCTTCAAGACCAATGTGATTACTCATGTTGAGGCTGTCTATACCAGGTTGTAGAAACCAGTTTCTACCTTTTCTAGTATTTAAAGCTTTCTTTGATTTAACCATACACCCCTTTGTATTGGAGCCTCCAGCCTTCTGATCACCAATAGCCACCGGTAGGGTTTTTTCAGCTAGGTTTTATAGCTTTGAGAGTCCCATTGATTGGAGGGTATCACTGCTGATCACCATTGGCATCCCAACCACCAAGGGCCCCGTGTCAAGTCCAACTTGTTCCCTTCTGACACGTTCCCTTAACATTTCTCAATATTCTTCATCGGTTTTAGGAAGGACCTCCCATACCCACCAGCCATTTGATAGGGAGGTTTTGTCTTTCTCGGACTCCGTCCCCATCCGATAAAACCAAGAAATGACCCAGGGAAACCCCATGCCCAAGCAGTAATCCTGACAACCCAGAAAAAACTGACACCTTACCCCAAATACTTGTTCCCCCAACCGACCAATAAAGCAGAATCCTCTAGAAGGTCTCAAAAAAGACACAAGGGCAACCCAACCACCCGATCATAACCTATTTCATGTCTAAACATGGTTTCAATGCTACACAGTGCATCTAGTAGGCTAAGGTTCAAGGCTGTCAAGAGTTCCTCATGGACAAGGTTCAAGGACTATCCAAAACGGGAACCTGGCTGGCTTAGGTTCGCGACAGTTTAGGATGTGAGCAAGGCAAGACGAGACTAACAAATAATTTTGATTTTTTTTTGGTCAAGACTGCCATTACTAGGTTGCATGACAAAGTTCATGGCAGCCCTGGAATCTATACGAGCGAAGGGTAAACCATTTCATGTTTCAAAGCTAACAGGTTCAACAATTCATGGTTCACGAGCTACCTGGTTCCTCATGACGGCCCTGGGATCCAAAACCATGGAGTCACATTGCTAGATCATATAATTGCAATAATCCTTTGTGTAAAACGAAAACATTTTCTTGGTTGTTTGTTGTCACTCCTAAACCCTACTTAAAAGTCAATTCTTGTTGCCCAACAATATTATAGATAACCCCACACATGTCACCCTTATAATAATTTGTATTATTAATAATTATTAATAATACTACTATATATAATTAATATTATATATTATTATAAATTAGCAATTAAATATTATATAATGATTTTCTCTATATTATTATAAGATAGCTATTATGTTTAAAAAAAAACTAAGTATAAAACCAAAGAAATGGGAGGGACTATTTTGAAAATGACCTAATTATTTGTAAAATTTACTCTATTATATGTTATTTTATATATTAATTATTATTATATTAATTTAAAATTGTATATTAATAATAAATATATTATATGTTATTTTATAAATTAATTATTATTATATTAATTTAAAATTTTATATTAATAATAAATATCTATATATTGCTGTTTTATTATGGACTATATGATTAACTTTTTGCTATCATTTTTATGTGAATCAAAATAATAATTTAAAAATTTGTCATATATATATATATATTAAATTACGTTTTAAAAATGCTTTATTTAAATAAAATGTTCCAAAATATCTATGCATTTTAAATATATTGTTTTATATTAAATAAAATAATGTTTTTAAGCTATGAATTGAAGTAAATTTTAAAAAGGGTTAACAAATGTTCCAAAATATCCATGTATTTCAATATATCTGTATTTTAAATATATTGTTTTCTATTAAATAAAATAATGTTTTTAAGCTATGAATTGAAGTAAATTTTAAAAAGGGTTAACAAAGTTATATGGTATCTTAAATTAATTAATAATATATAAATAAAAAATAAGATTATTTTGTCCTATAAAGTTATAGTAAGTTAAAAAAAATATTAAAAATAAAATAGAAAAATGAAATTTAAAATATTTAATGAAAATAAAGTTTTTTAATTTAAAATTGTATTGATAGGGGTTAGAAAAATAAGTTTTAGAGATATTTCTTATTATCTATTAAAATTAGGGATATTTTTTAATATCATATTAAAGCAAGTATTATTTTATAGATTTATAAGTGAATACCATGTGAAAAAAGAAAAAAGAAAAAAACATTTTACGAAAAATATTGTTACATTTAAACAAATATTAATAACACCACTTTTTTAAATAAGTATAAATAACCATTAAAAAAGTAAAACTAAAAAAAATCATTAAGTTGACAACTACATTAATAAACGCCTTAAACATTTTGTTAATATATTTGTTAAACTATTATAAAGTTAAAGTGAGAACAAATTTTAGAGAATATAGAACCAACCAGATCCATCTTTATGGGATATTAAAGGACACGTTTAATCATATGTTGTACAAGAAATTACGACCTTGTCAAAAACTTACCTTCCAATTTTAACAAGCTTTATAATCATCAATTTAATTGAATCACATCGAATGTTAATTATCTATTTTATTCCACCCCTTCTCCTAGTCATCATGAGGCCATGTGAAATGGTTACTAATAAATCTAAAAGTCACAAAAGTCACCTTAGGTGGGCCATGGAGATCTTTTGCAACCAAGTCATTTTCTATAAGTAATAAGTCATCGTTAATCATTGGACTCTGAATTTGGGATCATAAAAGGAAGTTGGAATCTCTCGAAAGTTATAAGCAAAGTTCCTTCTCCTAAAGAGTTAGGTTACGAAAGAAATATGGAGATGATATGTTATGAAAGGAATATATAGATAAGATTTTAAAATGATAAAAAAACCTATCGATTAGAGTTGAATGTTTAATGTTAATGTGTGGAATATATAGTTTTTGTTGGAGTAGAAGATAATAAAAGAGATATTATTAGATGTAGATATAATGTAATATAGAAAGTTAAGACTTTGGCCATGATGAAGATCTTGTTAGGGAACTTAAGGGCCTTTAATAGTTAATGATAGGATATATATATATATATGGTGGTTAATTAATATAATATGGAATAAGTGACTATTGTATTAGTTATTAAATAAGGTTAATAAGGTTTGCTTGGTAGGTGTTACTCAATAAATGTAATATAGCTTAATCATCAATATATCTAGTGGTTAGGGTAAGGATTTTATAGGTAACTACAAATAAGGTTGGATTTGTCCTTATGGGGAGTTTTGGATTTGCATTATAACATGCATGGCTTATACCTCTCTAAACAACAATAATTACGTGCATCTAAACCAGCACAATGAAGGTTAGATATTAATTTGTATTTGACATTTGTTTTTGTTTTTAATATAAAGGCCCACTTTATAGAGAATCCAAATGATCATTTTGGTCATTTAGTATTGGCATACCTTTTATTATACATGAGAGAATTACTCACCATTGCAAACACGTGCTTGTTTACAAGAATAAAAATGCCAACAATATCCAGAGTTGGGTTTTCTTCTCTTAGGCCAAACAATTATACTTCAAACAATAATTGATAGAAAGGAGAACTCGAATAGAGTTGCAACATACCAAGCAATGCCTTGTCCACACAATATGTTATTTTGAGCTTTGATTTTTCGAAGTATGACCATAAGCACCGATTGTGTCAACAATTGATTTCTCAATATCACTGGAGAAGAAATTTCATTAAATAATATACACATCAAGACATTAATCCAATAGTATATATGATACATTTTAAAGGAAAGGGAACATCATTTAATGGGATACAATTCGTCTTTGACCAATGTGGTGGAGACATTTTCAAATATTTTGTGGGAAACCTCAAACAAAGGAAAATGGTAGAGACATTTTGTCAAATACTTTGTGGACAACCTCAAACAAAGCCAAATGGTAGAGACATTTTTTCAACCACTTTGTGGCTTTCTCTTGGCTACTCACATATGGAAACATGGGTATCTGAGATTTTTGGGAAGACTTTCAACATGTTTACCTATACCTATATACAAAAAATCACAACTACCCACTTCAGAAATGTTGATATATAGATCAATGTTTACAGGGTGTTCTATATATTCCTACACTACTAAAAATAAAAAAGGTACTTGTTATAGAGTCAATATATCTCAAATGGAAACATGGGTATCTAAAAGTTTTGGGGAGCATTTTAACATGGATGTCTAGATTCAATATATAAAAAAATCACAACTACACACTTCATAAAATTAGGAGATATAGATCAATATTTACATGGTGTTCTGCACACTACTGCAATGCTCAAAACTCAAGAATTTTCACCTTTTAAAGCTACAAGAATTCTTCTGCAGTGGACCACTATTTACGGATGCGTATTGCAAGGTCTATACATCTATTAATCTATTAGAAAAACATTCAATAATTTTTTTTTAAGTTTCATTTCATTTGCAGCACCTATATATCAATCTTAATTGGACAAGGAAACATTTCCCTTACTTAATCATTTTGTCAAACAATTTTCATGCAAAGAAAATCCAAAACATTTTTGCACTTCTTTGGCCATCTAAATTGAGTATACACAACAATCATTTTCTCATTATCATCTACAAGATTTTCATAGAAAATCGCCATAACAAATAATGAATTTGTTGCACTTGTTAGTCTACGACATTTAATTCATAAACAAGAAGTAGATAGAGTACACTTATCTTTTCAAGATGAAGCTCCAAGGAAATTGTCTATGGGGAGACTGATTTCCTCCCAACCATAGTCTATTCCATAGTAGAATTCCACCTTTGTGCTAGGATATAAGACCTCTAGGGTAGAGAAGATTGTCCTAGATCCAAAACACCATCTTCTTTTCACTAAAGGATTCCAATATACCAACCAAACAAGTCAATATTGATTCTTTGTTCAACCCCTCAGCTAGTGTAGCTCTTGGCACTCATCCCTTGCTCCATACAACATAACAATTCATTATTTAACTATTTTCAGTCCCTTAAGCATGCCCTTCCTCTTTATAACATGAATCTCTCACAATAGATTCATTCAAGTTGTGTCTTCCTAGTTATAACTCACCATCTAGGCTCAAGCATCCACTTCTCTACTAAATATTCCCTCAAGTGATCCATAATTATGCAAGGATTTCTTGCATGGGAAGAGTGCAGACTTACAAAGTCTTACTGCCATTGTTTCCCACTAGAAACCTCTAATAACATAGCTCATGGAAATCAAGGGCATATCATATGGTTCCAATGTCATTATAGTAGCATTATTCCATTTGCTTGCAAGCTTTAAGCAACAATTGTCTATCCTCACTAAACAGATCCAATATCTCACATGTATTATACACATATAGTTACCATGAGATATCATCTTAATAAATTTAATCATAAATTTTTCAAATTTGTTTCATACAGAAACCATATTTCACAAGTATGAGATCCTTCTCATAATGTTTATCATTTGCATGTAATAGAAAATCTATTCTTCATTTATGGACTTACACTCATTGCCATACAAAAGAAAATTCTACATGCAACCTAAAATTTTCAATCAACCAAACAAATTGTGAGTATCCATGTATATAATCATTTAATTACATCATTTACAACAACCCATGAAATGATCTCATAATTATAACACATAAATAATTCAATAATTATCAGTTGTCAAAATCTCAAATGCAATGAATTACATTTACTATATATGCATTTATTAGAACAATAATTATTACATAATGAAACCATGTTATCTATGCGATCAACAAATGTGCCAATGCTCATGGTCACACAATCACACTCTTTGCGAGATTCATACTTTTAATTCATTATTAGCTCATTTTATCTTGTCTTGTTGGGTTCCTCCCCCACCCCCTCCCACTTATATTTTGATGTGGGGTGATTAAAATTAGTTTTACTAACTCATACCACTCCTTTTACTGCTCAACAATCCCTTAGGAGCAATAAAAGGTATTTCCTTTCACTGTTCCATACTTCCTCGTGAATCCTTCCATGAAATTCAATTATAAGAATGTATTTTCCATGCAATCATGCATCCACTCAATGCATCAATCATATGTACCCACATTCCTAAATGGAGAATTAGCATTTACATGATTTCATAATTTATCTATGCACTTTCACTAAATGTGGCCTTGCACTGAGTTGAAAATACAGTATTCCAAACTTGTGTATTTTACTAAGACAAGTTGGAGGAGTCAACCTCACCGCATCATCTATCCACCTCCCAATTACTTGTATGACCATAAAGAAACTTTTCTCTTCAACCCAAACACAACACTAGGAATATAATCCTTTAGTGTTATTCAGTGTTGGAAAAAAGGTTATTGTCTAGGACATCAATTACAAGCAAGGAGAACATTGGATACTTCCATAGTGCTATAGCATTTCCCAAGTCCAACACAATATAGTCCCATACATGGTTGTCTCCTATAACATTCAATTTCACATGGAATGTGATTACATAAAATGAGTATAAATACTCATCCACTATGATTATTACTTTTAACCAACTCAGTCATGATATATTAACTAATGAATGCATCGATGCAATTCTAATAATATTGACATACAAAAATGTTCTTGCCTTTATCATACCCCATCAGGCATAAATCACATGCATGCATTCAACTATCACCATAAGCATATTAATTAAGATATCAAATCATGATTAAAGGAATTCTTATCCAATTTATCACATGTTATATCGACATGACAAAATTCATATATTTACAGTTTCCATCACCATACTTGATGTTACATGATCAATTGATTCCTTATGGGAACTCGCATGATCCCTTCATCAACCTCTTGAGAAGTATCCTCTTGTCATTATCATTTTTAAGAGGTCGTCTATCATAGGAAGTTGCATCGTCAACATCTTCAACCATGTCCTCAACCATCCCTAGTTATACAACAAGTTATCCACCTCATCAGTGATCATGCCATATTCATTGCATATAACAACAAACCACTCGTAGTTAATACACAACATAATATATGCCCATCCATATATATATGCGCTCTGCCATATATTATTCATCTATATGTCTATTAGTGCAAATGTATTCCATTTATTAAATCTCTTATATTTATTAGCATTTCACGTGCATTAACTATTCACACATAGTAGTTTTCTTAATCTAGAGAAATATAATATAAAAGTAAGATACGAGTCAAATAATCCCTTCCAATTCCTTTGCATATCCTAGAATTCCACAACATAACAAATCTACTCGATGGACTTTCTACCAATCAAACTATATATCATTAGTTGTGATATTCTCACCCAAGTAACAAAGCTTAGTTCATAAACATAATCTATACATGTTATTGCAAATGCATACAAATCTATATCAAAACAAAATAGAGTTTTTAGGGTGAGAAAACTCCCTCATTTATTTTTATATCTTGTTGGTCACATGCATCATTTACTACTCTAACCAATTTTTGGCATCGAGTAGCTTCCTTTGATGCCTTGATCTACCTTTGCATTCTATTTTTTCTAATATTTGTTGCTCCAATTTCCTTGAGAATTTTCATCCAAACCCAACTTGGCATTTCATCTCTTAGACCCACCTTTAGGCCTCATCTAACTCTAGTCTTCTTCTACATTCCATTGGGTAATTTTCAGCCAAGCTCCACTCTGAATCTTAACCGTTCGTCTTACCTACTAGGTGGTCCATATTCAAGCATGATTTTTTTATGAATTCAAGACCCCTTTTTTATTATGCAAGGCATCATACTCTGCAACATTTATTACTTGGTTTCATTCTTTGATGCAAGCAACATGTTAAAAAAATAAAGATAATTAACAAATTCAATTAGAATGAAGTGTATTCAACACATCATTCATATGCAAATCATATTTAATAAAATATTTTCCATGAAGAATATTCAATGAATCATAATCAATTGAATTCAATTTCAAATTTCTCTCATAATAAACAATTCAAATCTAATCAAGCATTTTTAATATACTTTGCTTTTAATTAGCTAACAATGTTCCCACTCCAATGGTCCCACTCCATTGGGAAAAATAATTGCTTAATTTTACCTTACATAAATTATCAACCAGGTTTGACGAGGTGTCGTGCAAAATATATGCAGAACCAATTTTAATTGATCACACTTGCTAACCTACTCAAAATAAATACCAGATAGACCAAATGAATTCATTGTGTCTATACCCAAACAATCACACTTCCATATTTAAATTATCAGCATAAGGTTTGTTCAGTATTCTCACAATGTTCAAGTAGTAGTCTTATATTGATGTTATAACTATGTAAACATAAAATAAATTGTACTAAAACTCTCTAGACAACAATCAACGGACTGTGTGGAATCACCCAGCATATCCCAAAAACTAGTTATTGAATCAAACAATGATCTTTTACCAACTACTAGAATTGTCAAGATGTCCAGGAAGCAATCGATGTTTGTTTGTTACCAATCAGAGAGATGTTCTAAACACATTGTTCATAAAAGTAAACCAAGTATATTTACGATCATAGGTCTAGGTCTTGTGTCTATTAGATTCACATATTGAATTCTCAGGTTTACAACCTTTAATTTACTGGAAAACACCAAGAAAACGAGGATCCTCTCAAAGTTCTAAAAATCATGTAACTACTGTGAAATAAATCCAAACATTGCCTAACTATTCTTACTAGTTTTAGACTGAATTCGCAACACCAAACATTCTATATTATTTTGCACTATAAAAATGCATGGATCTCCCAAGTCTAAAGATAGATAATCCTCGTTTGTGAAGGCATATGTAGAAATATTGAAGATATCATGACACTAAGATAAGATTTCATGATTTGGCAACATGAAACCATGGTTGGGAATCCAAAATAGATATCGTGCCACTTGGTGTTTACCATGGAATTGACCAAAGAATGTTGCATCAAATTGTGATAGGAATTCCAGTAGTAAAAATGTGTATTTAGAAATTCCTATAGCTTACTTCTATTACCACCTGTCTCTGCAATTCATGTAGCTTACTTCTGGTTGCACGCGTCTCTGCAATTCTTGTAGCACACAGTCTACAATTTTGGTAGCCTGTAGTCTTATGCAATTCCAATAACTATGTAGATTCTAACTATTCCAGTAACACAAGTAGGATTCCAGTAGCATGATAGTAACTGTGGGTTTAAAAATAACATAGAAAATGTTGCAATTCCCTAGTATAATTAGATAGGTCATCCTAAGCTTGAAATGAGTACTAAACATAGAAAATTATGCAAAATTATGAATGATTACTTCATATAATATGATGACACTTGAATTACTCATGATATATGGAAAATATGGAAACGAAGGGAAACTTGTACCAAAAGGAAATGGTATCAAAGGGAAAAGGATCACTTAACTGAGTCAGAAATTGATCAAAATCAAGGCCCAACACATTCTTCTTATGGGATTTCTTCCATTACCTATATTCCGAATTGTTTTTCCATATAGTTATACGAACTCAATAAAATCACAAATCTCATTAGTTTCATAATAATACTTGCTAATTACAACATGTACAACATTTCAAGAAAAAAAAATTATTTATAATCATATCATATCCAAAAAGAACATTCACTTATTTATATGTTCATTCAACTCTTTCCAAACCTAGATTTTTATCAACCTTCCCAATCCAAGGTCTAATGGCATAATGTCAATCAAATTGTTGTATTCTTCTACCTTTCAATGAAAGCCATTAACCAAATTCATTTTTATGCATTGATTGAATATTATCAAAGCAAGCCATTTCACATATCAATTTCATATCTCACTTGGAGCATCAATCGATATTGGTGCAACAATTCATACAACTTCAACTTATATTCAATTTCAACTTGTTGCATGGAATTTCACAATCATTCACATGACAAGTTTCAAAAGCATAAAATATGTTTTTTTCTTTCATATCATTGCCAACAACAAAAGAATTTTTTATTTATTTCATATCATACATAACACTCTTTTGCACTTTCTATATGAGAATTTGATACTTGCTTCTTCCAAAGAGTGGCATATAGTCTACACCAAACTAACATTCAAGGTGCATAATGCAATACAACTTAACCTTCAATATGAATACAACTAAGTAAAAATGGCATTACCCAAAACATGCAAGTACAGTTTCATGTTTTATAGTTATACCTATGCATACATTTATATAAAACATTCATTCAAATTAATAGCCATATATCATCCTCTTCCTAAGTAATAACGTCAATTTTCATGCATATGAGCATGAGATAACTACTCATTCAAATGAATAATAGATCTACTCACTCAAATGCATACATGACTCTCAAGAGGTTTACTACTAAGTCTCATTAGCGATACCAATACACCACCCAAGATTACTTATTTTAACATTAGTTAAACTTTTTCATAGCAACCATAACACAATTTCACTTCAATAACCATCTACAAAACCATGGGTGAAAGGTATCTTAACTTTTAAGTATGGTCATACCAAGGACAAGGTCAATGCTTTTAAACACATGCATTAAGTATGGTCATCCCTTGTAAAATGTTGTAATTTCATAGTCACGAATTGGTCAATAATGGGTGATTTATGGGCCCATGGTATTGGGTGTTCCATATTATTTTCCAATGGTAATCACTCTTTAAAAGGAAGGAATTGTAATATAGCTGTGTATTGTAGCATTGTAAAGATCTATGATTGTGTGAGAGAGACTGTGAGAGAGTGAAGAGGAAGTGGCAGTGGATGTGTTGCAGGTTGTATCCCTTCATTTGTTGGATGGTATAATAATAAGGACTAGAAATTTCTGTGTGGATGTAGCCCATCTTGGGTGAACCACGTTATATTGGTGTATCTCTTGTAATGCGTTTTATGTGATTTATATTTGCATCTTGTTTATTGTTATTGCTCCATGATCTTGTTTTTCTAACACTTTTTGTCCTTCTAGTATTGTCACAACTTTTATTATACATGAGATTATTACTCACCATTCTAAACATGTGCTTGTTTACAAGAATAAAATTTCCAACAATACACAAAGATGGGTTTTCTTATCTTATATCAAATAATTCTACTTCAAACAATAATCAATAGAAAGGAGATCCTGAATAAAGCAACAACAGACCAAGTAGTGGTCGTTCAGACAATATGTTATCTTGGGCTTTGATTTTCTTGGGTATGACTATAAGCACCAATTGTCTCAACGAAAAATTGGTTTCTCATTATCAATGGAGAAGAAATTACATTAAATAATATACACATCAATACATTATTCCAATAATATATATGAGACATTTTAGAGGAAAGAGGACATCATTTAATGGGATGCAATTCATCTTTGACCAACGTGGTAGAGACATTTTGTCAAACACTTTGTGGGCAACCTAAAACAAATAAAAATGGTAGAGACATTTTTCCAAACATTGTTTATGACTGTGTCCCTTGGAGAGGATGCATGATGGACCATTGTACAATATGACTAGATAATCACCATGATCTATACCAAAAAATAACCAATATCCATGCCAGCAAATCACCAAGATCTATGCCAACAATATGCCAATATAATCACCAAGATTTGTGCCAAGATCATCATAAGTATGCCAAGAGAGAAGCACTAGAGCATGTGTACTAGAAAATTCATCCTACAGATAGTTAAACTCTCTCATGGACATAACTAAGCCCCTAGATACTTAATCCATGGTAGAAAAAAAAATGGTGATTTATGATCCTAGATCTAGCACAATACTTAAGTTATTAAACATGGAAGAAGAAGGGAATAAGAATTACCTCCAACCTATAGTTTGTCCTAGATCCAGATCCAAGCAGGATTTACGTCCAAACTTGGAGATCTGAAAACATAGAAAACAAACCTTCCAAGCATACAAATGTACTTAAACTAGCTCTAAATGCAACATATCATACATCAAATGAACAAGAAGCATAATATGGGAGAATAGGCCAAGTTATCATTAAGAAATCTAAAGAAGTTGATTACAATGTTATACCTTGATCTCCAAGATTATAGCATCTCCTTCTAAGCTCTCCAACATCATCCTTGCAAGACTCTTAGGATCAAGATGACCTCCTCATGAGTGTTCTCCAAGGATTACAGGACCATAGGTTTGGTGTTTCCAATATCACCCCCCCTTTAGCTCATGGATGGCCCTACTTAATTAGGATTTGGGAGGCCAACCACTTAGAGAAGATGATGGATCTAAGTGAGGGAGATGTGGATCAAGAATCTAAACCATGCCAAGGAGGAATGCGAGATGGGATTTGAAGGGGTATTTCATCCCAAGAAAATCTCCATGAGATCCAAGATCCAAAATCAAAGGGATAATCCTAAACTGATATTTTCGTGCCCCTATAACTGAGCAAAACGTGAAAAAGATGAAATTTTTTCTCCCCTATAGGAATGCAAGGCGCAACAAAGATGAAATTTTCACTCCTAGAGACACTAGCAAGACGCAAAAATTCCAGTAAGAGGTATTTTTTGGAGGTGGTTAAGGTGGGTTTCGACCCCTTGCTTGTTGGATTTTCTTCCAAGTGTGACTAGGGAAGGGACCAAAATTTTAATTAAGGGTCCTAACACCCTTAGGAGGAATAAACATCATGTTTTCCATGGTGGTAAAACATGCAGACCCTCACTTACACATGGTGTGGCAATTTGAGGTATAACAACATGTACAAAATTCATACCTTTTTCAAGACAACAATATGGAACCAAAATAAAGCCTATATCATGTCATCACATATATATTACAACAAGATTTCCAATGAGCCAATAATTTTATGATTTTGATACCATATGCAAAAGTTACGCAAGATTTTTTCAACCTTCTTCTCTTGAATTTTCACTATCACTGTCACTATCACAAACCCTGACTTCCAACAAGTAAAACACCAAAGATGTAATGAATAAAGATCTAAAAATTATACCACATGTTCTTAAATATATCTACTACATCTCCTCCATGGTGCACTCTTTGAAAGATCCTGAATCAAAACTTATAGTGAAAATTCCAAAATGACCTATGTAAAATATGATTTATGAGTCATTTTGAATCCCTGACTTCATGAGATCATATCTCCGAAATTTTCACTAAACAGGATCTGAAACTTGACCCATATTTTATCCAATATCTCTCATGCATCCTCTCCAATGGACACGGTTAGAAACATTTTGGATCAAAAGATATAAAGAAAACTCCAAACTGGCATGTTTGTAGATTATTCAGGAACCCTGACTTCTTGAGGTCATATCTCCACAAATATATTGAATCAGAATCGTAAATGTCTACCACAGGTTCATCAACATGTCTACTGCATATCATATGAATGACACTTTCTGAATTGTCCTAGAACAGAATATATATTGAAAATGCCAAGATTACCTTAAACAGATTTCACAACAAAAATCCCAAATAGAAATCATCATAAGATTTCATCTTCCACTAGAATTTCAGCCTTGTTCACTTCATCTACCCATGAAATTCGGTCCTCTGCACTTGTATGTGAGATATTCAATTTTGATTTATTGAAAATGAAAAGTTCCATCTCGTATTTATACTCCTCAAGGGGGATCCAAATCATTTTTGCAAAAACATTTTACTCTTCCTTAAAAAAACGATTTCCAATTTTTTAGGGGGGTCTCAAGGGTTAGTACCCCACTTCAAGGACCCATCATGACACTTCACCAAAACTCCAATATCACTCCATATCTTCTCAAAATGGGATTAGGTATTTTCCACATCATCATACTTGCTTCGCACATCATTATTGCTTGTGGGGATCCCTGCCACTTCATGTGGTTCAATGGGCCAAAGTACCACAACTTTTGGGGTCATGTGGATCAAACATCATTATTTTGGGGATATTTAAAGCATCATACCAAGATTATTCGGACTAACCTTGGGTTTTCTTTAGGGCCTTCTCCTCCATGGGTCATGTAACCCCAAACTCATGGGAAAGTGGACCAAACATCATTGTTTTAGGGATTTATTCACAATTCTTTCTGACATTGCTTCAAGGAAACTTTATGGACTTCCTTACACTTCTCATAATCATAGTTAGGTGAACCACCATCATGGTCATCTGAACCATTATCATGTTCATGTGGAACCAACATCATTTCTTTAGGAAATTATTCACACTTCTTCAGGACACTTTAGGGACTCCTTTACACTTCACATCATCATGGTCATTAGGAGCTTCTCTAGGGGCTTTGCACCACTTGTGTACAACTCAAAGTGTCTTCCCATGAGGGCCATGCACAACCACTAGACCATAAGAGGACTGATTTGGAGTTATGTACACTTGTGACAAGGATTCTTCTTCAAGGGATTCCTTAGGATCATTAGGGTCTTCTCTAGGGGCTTCGGGGCTTCATCAAACATTCCCAAACATTCTATATCTACAATAACCATATCATCATTATCACCTTGACACGAATGGAAACACCACAGATCTCTTACCATTTTGACATCAATGACAACTTCTTCCAACAACCACAAGGGTAAAGAAGATTGTCTAGGTTCCTAAAACCCCTCTTTTTTTCACTAAATTCTTATACAAACCAAGAAAGTCATTATTGGTTCTTTGTTAAACCTCTCATGTATAACAGATAATGACACTCATCCCTTGCTACATATAACACAAGAATTCATCAATTATCTACTTTGCAGTCCCGCATGCATGCTCTTCCTCTCTGTGTTATTTAGTATGGTCAATGTGAGCCTAAGACACTGCCTACTTCTTTGTACATTCTAATAGGACAACAACCTTCAAGGATTTGAAACCATATCTATTTACTCTTCACTAGTGTCTAAATCACTCAGTAGCCTTCATTTCATCTCTCCATGGTCCATATCAGAATTGAGCTTATTTCTCTTCCTTCACACCCTTCTTTTATCTCCAAGAACCCTAATTTTCCCAATCTCCTCTCTCCCCATTCGAATTTTCCATCCATGAATGAGAGAATTAATAAGAGAGAAGAGCCTTTCCTAAACCCCGTTATTTGTTCCACAAAGGTAGGAGGTAGTTCCTAAAAAAGGAGCTAGGAAATTTTAGCATAGGATTACTAAGTTCTCATATTTACAATTCCCCTTTCATTTATCTAGGGTCTCAATTCAAGTTTAGCATAAACTTAAGGATAAATGGAAAATAAGATAATCACATATAGGATGTTTAGGATAGGGTAAATATTTATCATAAGGGATATACCACTCTCACTTTTCCCTCTAGTGGACTCATAGCCCCATCGCTATCCTCCCCATTAGTCAGCCTTGGAACATTTCATCAATATTACAATGATCATGTTTTCCAATATTCATAATCATCATGGCATCTACATCATGGTGTTAAGAAAAACATAATAAATAAAAGCATAATTACAAACTAAACAATGTCATGTTCAAAGGGTCGAGATCGAGGTATTACACTTTTCAAGTGATTCTTTCCATAAGGAATAATTGACGTTATTTCCTTACCTTAAGGGAGTTCTCTATATTCTATATATCCGAACAAGTGGTATTAAGCACTTTCTTGGGCAAACACCAATATGAAAATTTCATTTTACTTTTGCATATTTTCTTTTGGTAGGTGTTTCTCTCAACCTATTAACAAGATGATAGACATAACAGTGTCATCTTAAGAGTCTTAAGGGGTAGCTCAATTGGTTGGAGATTCTGATTCCAAGACCTAAGTAGTCGAGGTTGGAGGTTAAAATATCTGGGTCCTTCGGGGTTAGGCTCCCGAACCTGGATCCAATAGGGTGAGGCCCCTTCAGGTGGGCCCCCAAGAATTATTACCATCGATGTAGCGATCCCTCCATCTTCTGGGGCTATGAACCACATGAAAAAAAACAATGTCATTTTAACAACATCCATTTCATTTATTCAACATAATCTAAAATAAAAAAAAACTACAAAATCACACTTTCTAAAGCCCCCAAAAAATATTTCTAAAGTGCAAAGTCAAGTTCAAAAAGTGCAAAATAAGGTTCAAAAAGTGCAAAATCGGGTTTACAAAGTGTAAAGTTGGGTTCCAAAAATGCAATTTCTAATTCCAAAAGTGCAGTTTTGAATCATTTTTTAACCCGAAAGTGGGTTTTTTAATCCCAAAAATACAATTTTCGGTTCAAAAAATGTAATTTTTAATTTGAAAATTGCATTATTTTGTTTGAAAAACATGATTGTCGGTTTGAAAATGTGATTTTCTATTCAAAAGCCATAATTTTTTATTTTAGAAATGTAGTTTTCAATTCGAAAAGAGAGAGTTACAATTTCATAAGTATGATTCTTAATTGTAATAAATGTCAAGTTAAATTTTAAGATCTAAATAACGATTCCAAAGATGTCACTTTTATTATTCTCTCAAATATTACTTGCATTTGAACAAAGTACAATTAAATGGTTCATTGATTCTCCCTTTTCTACAGATTATACACCACACTATAAATGAAACGATTGTCATCAACGAATGTTTTGAAATATTTTGTTGCATATACTCAATATCGATATATTTAACAATGTCTTCCATAATGATATTATGCCTTCATATACAAAAATAAAATAACATATTGTTGATTTACATTTAAACAATTTCCATACAATCCTCTGAGACTCATTGATGTTGAAACTAACTATCTCACAGACATTGTTTTTAAAAACATCCAACATTAATTGCAAAGACAACAACTTATTCAATATTGTGGATTATCTATACACAAATTTCTCAAACCCAATCTAGTCAGAAAGAGAACTTCATTTTCTTTGAACTAAATTGCTTATATTTTTCCCTTCATTCCTCATTAAATTAAGAGCTTACAAAGTGTTCAAAACAACAATCCCAACCATACAAAACTGGCCACACTAAACAGGTTCCTCTCATACACAAGGTTATTTATACAAAAAATTGACAGTTTGTAGCGTTACAATCTTACAAAAAAACTAAAAAATTATATCCATGCAAATAGACCAAAAAGATGCATAAGTATGATCTGTACAAAAACAAAAAGATGGAATTAGAAATTAAATTCCATATCTTCTTGTATTCATAGATGGAAAAAGACCCTACATGGATAATTATTGCTTTCTTAGAGAGCATCTATGCATGTTGATTGAGTTCTCTCAAGATATGGGTGAAGGAAGTCCAAACAAATATTTGAAGCAGAGAAGTAATGTTCTCCAGTAGATGCTTTAGGAACAAATTGTTTTCCTGTCTTTCATTGTTTTCCCAATTGATGACCATTTTCGGGTCTCCATTACTTGAATTTTTTTTACCCCTTGTTCGTTGGCACCAAAGGGTGGAATCTAGAGCACCAAATATTCTTATTTTGAGTTTGATCCTCGTCTAGGAGCACACTAGATGTGAAAGTAATGCAAAGACATTATAAACAATATGCCCCTACTCCACAAGTTAATAGAAATTTATATATACAAAAATAACATAACTAAAATATTCTTGGTCAAATCATAAACCATTCAATAGAAGAATCACTTCCACTCTCAACAGTGTGCTCCATATGTTCCTATTGCACCTTAATTGTTGCAAGGCCCTTCTCATTTATTTTATTTATACTCCTATCCATCATGGCCTTGGTGACCATTCCCAAATGATGCTATTAACATCAATGATCATATTTTCCTCTAAACCAACAACCCATTGTTGATTTTTGTTTAAACAATTTATTTATATTCTTTGAGATTATTTGATGTTCTTGTTGGCTTACACTATTGAACCTTCACTTTGTAAGAAACGATAGTACCCTCTAAATATTTGTAAACATTTCATAGTGCCTAACCATATCACACACTCTTCATTAGGTGATTGTACTATAATCATTTTCCCTCCACAATATCTTCTTCCAGAGAAAATGCATCTCTAGGTTTGGTACATAGGGGACCAACGTTGCATTCCTAAATTATGGGGACATTTTCTCTCAAATATGCTTCCATAACTTCATGAGATGATTTTATAATTTTGTTGCTTCATTTTTCTTGCATTGTAACTGGCCAAAAATTAGGTGAAGAGTGCTCAATTCTCTGAAATGGAGTGTCCAAATATTTATAAATGTTAAGATTTAATATGCTAAGACAGAAAATAGCAGCATTACATTCCATTTCACAATAATAGCATATACAGGATCACTAAAGAAACAACAAGCACAGCATAAACACAAGAGACAGAGATTTATCCTGGGAAACCCTCATGGGGTAGAAAACCCAGCAAAGCTTCCTCAATATAGATGACCAGCAATATACAAAGATGAAACCCTGAGACATGATCTCCTCCTCCACAGTAGCAGACCTCTCCTCCACAAGTGTGCTATCCTCAAGTGAGTGAGTGTGTATAATGAGGAACACACCTCCTCTATTTATACACTACTCTTATATGTATTTTACACAAGTACACGTAGGCTCGTATTTAACCAATGGGTTAAATACCCCACTACAACTGACTGGGCCGACCCCTCTAGGGTGGTCTAATAACCCTTTGACCCACATAACACATACAGGGCCGACCCCCACTAGGGAAGTCTAATAACCCGAGTTACCACATTCCGACGGAGGAATAAACATCTCCGGATATACAATAAGATCTTCACGGAGGAATGAAACATCTCCGGAATAATAAAGTACAAATATAATATTCTTTGAAGTTACAATATCTCAACACTCCCCCTTAACGAGAAGGATATTATAACAACATCTACACGAGCAAGGAGTCATCAACATCATACATGATACATCTATAAATCATTGGAAGCTTTCTCAACATCATCAGTAACTCAAGCAGTTACTGGAACATCTTCAATACTGGAACATCAACATCTTCAGTATTGAGTCTTTATCTTCTGTAACACTTGAACAGCTACAACAATATCATCATCTGGATCCTCACGATTATCGTCATCACACGATCATCAGCATCGTCATCTCACGATCATCAGTATCGTCATCACACGATTATCAGCATCGTCATCACACGATCATTAGCATCGTCATCACACGATCATCAACATCGTCATCACACGATCATCAGCATCGTCAGCATCGTCATCACACGATCATCAACATCGTCATCACACGATCATCAGCATCGTCAGCATCGTCATCACATGATCATTAGCATCGTCATCACACGATCATCAACATCGTCATCACACGATCATTAGCATCGTCAGCATCGTCATCACACGATCATCAACATCGTCATCACACGATCATCAGCATCGTCAGCATCGCCATCACACGATCATCAACATCGCCATCACACGATCATCAGCATTGTCAGCATCGTCATCACACGATCATCAGCATCATCATCATACGATCATGTTCCTAGGATGATCAATCCTGCTCCCTTTAGGACATAGGTCCATGGATGATACAATCCGATCTTCAGTTCTCGAAGACATCAGTCTACGGATCTATTCTGGGACCTCAGTCCGGGGACGATGCAATCCCCTGCCTGTTCATTCAGGACTTCATTATCGAAGACCCAGTCTATGGCTCTATTCTGGGACCTCAGTCCGGGGACGATGCAATCCCCTACCTGTTCATTCAGGACTTCATTATCGGAGACCCATTCTACGGCTCTATTCTGGGACCTCAGTCCGGGGACGATGCAATCCCCTACCTGTTCATTCAGGACTTTATTATCGGAGACCCAGTCTACGGCTCTATTCTGGGACCTCAGTCCGGGGACGATGCAATCCCCTGCCTGTTCATTCAGGACTTCATTATCGGAGACCCAGTCTACGGCTCTATTCTGGGACCTTAGTCCGGGGACGATGCAATCCCCTGCCTGTTCATTCAGGACTTTATTATCGGAGACCCAGTCTACGGCTCTATTCTGGGACCTCAGTCCGGGGATGATGCAATCCCCTGCCTGTCCATTCAGGACTTCATTATCGGAGACCCAGTCTACGGCTCTATTCTGGGACCTTAGTCCGGGGACGATGCAATCCCCTGCCTGTTCATTCAGGACTTTATTATCGGAGACCTCACGTCTACGGCTCTCTTTAGGACTGAAAGTCCAGGGATGATCCAATCCCCTCAACTGTCCACTAAGGACTTCATTCTCGGAGACCTCGCGTCTACGGCTCTCTTTGGGACTGAAAGTCCAGGTATGATCCAATCCCCTCAAGTCCACTAAGGACTTCATTCTCGGAGACCTCACGTCTACGGCTCTCTTTAGGACTGAAAGTCCAGGGATGATCCAATCCCCTCAAGTCCACCAAGGACTTCATTCTCGGAGACCTCACGTCTACGGCTCTTTTTAGAACAAGTGTTCAAGGATGATACAATCCCTCTTCTTTCTCGGAGACCTCTGTCTACGGCTCATTTTAGAACAAGTGTTCAAGGATGATACAATCCCCACATGTATTCTCATCAATACAAGTACAAGTATCCTCATCTATACAAGTACATTAATCAATACATGTATCATCATCTAGCATCAACAACATGTATACATCATACATCAAAAGCATGTATTCTCACTAATACATCTATCATCAAAAGCATGTATACATCTATCATCAAAAGCATGTATTCTCACTAATACATCTATCATCAAAAGAAAAAATATAAGATTCCTAAATCTAAATAATTCTAAGTAACTAGGTGCAGTAAATAGGTAACCTCATCATTGATGAGACAGACTTGTTATCAGATACTATGCTACTCGCCCTTTCGAGGAGGGTCCTTCTGGACTATACCAAGCTTGTCTCGGAAGTATTTAAAATTTACTCGAGACAGAGGTTTAGTCAAGATATTAGCAATCTGATCCTCAGTGCTTATATACTCGAGCTTGATGGCTCCTCTCTGCACCATATCTCGTATATAGAAGTATCGGATCTCTATGTGTTATTGACTTATCGTGGAATACAAGATTTTCTATCTTGATGCAGATTTGAATGTCACACATAATCATAGTGGAATTCATTTCTAAGTCAGACACTCCATATAATAGCTTCTGAAGCCACACTGCTTCACAGCTGGCAGAGCAGACAACTATATATATATATATTCTGCTTCAGCAATACTGAGAGCCACACTAGATTGTTCCTTGCTGAACCATGAGATCATGGCAGATTCAAGACTATAACATCCACCTGATGTACTCTTTCTGTCTGAGGCACTTCCTGCCCAATCATAATCTGAGTAACCATGTAAACGGAGTTCATGACCTCCAAGATAATATAGACCAAAATCTATTGTACCTTTTAGGTACCTCACTACATGCTTTGTAGTTATTAAGTGAACCTTTCTAGGTTCTACTAGACACTGACTTAGGGTATTTGCAGCAAAGCATATATCTAGCCTAGTATTTGTTAGATACATTAATGACCCAATGATTTGTCTATATAGGGTTAGGTCCACTAAGTACAATGAGTCATTAACTAACAACTTCAAGTTGGAGTCCATGGGAGTGGCCATGGCTTTATACTCCAACATATCAAATCTTTTTAGAAACTTCATAGCATACTTACCTTGGTTGAGAAAGATTCCTTCTAAGCCTTGCCATACTTCGAGACTTAGGAAGTAATGCATCAATCTGAGATCTTTCATTTTTTTCATTTCTGCAGCCATCTTCTTATTTCTTTTCATGATCTGTTTCTTATTCCCTATAAGAAAGATATCATAATAATAGTATGATCCATAGCCTTGAGGTAAAGGATAGGAACAACTTTAATTTTTTATTTTTTTTGGTAAAGCCCAAGCTTATCAAGAAACTATCAATTCTCCCTTTGTGACTGAACATCATTCACACTCTGCATTGAATGATTTTCTGCATATCTATCTGTGCCATCTCTCGATAGATGGGTCTACTGATATGGGCCTCAATATTATTCAAACTTTGTGGTGAGTTCCTTCTTGCATCCATGTCATCTGTGTATGAAAACCATATTCAATCTTGTAGCAAAGGTTGAGATCCACATCACCCGTGGTGATCATTAAGCTCATCAATTGATTATCGATCCTGGGTACCCATACAAAACCTGAATCACACTTCTTCTTTAATTACACCATTAAGAGAATGGTTTTATTTATCCACTTGGAACAAACATAACATCTCATCATGATTCTCTTTCTCTTTTCTAAGAGAATCTTCTGACCACAAGCCTTCTATTGTGTGTTTGAATTGTAAATCCTTTTGTTGAACATCCATCGCTTGTTCATCATTCATCATGATTTTTTTCCTACAAATCAAAATTAGGTACATGATTAGTAATACTTCATAATCATCAAATCATATTGACATGATAACCTATTATGCATACAGATATTATTTACATAGTTATGCAATTATCTTGACCAATACTTTGGCACAACACTTTCCCATATCCTGTATGCATACAGTGGCTATCTATATGCCTTCCATCTCTACCAGAACATACTATCGAGAGTGTGCACAACTCTCAGCATGTCAGCGAAGAGGTTTCATTCTAGACAAGTAACAATGGAATGTTTGTCCAACTTACCAATCATATGCATATTAGTTGTATACTATTCAATGTTCTATGAATATTTACACTTAGCATGATATATTATAGGAATACAAATATGCATACAACCTATTATAGGCAATATCATTTACTATTTCAAATAACAACTCAAATACTTATCTTTTATGTTTGTGTGGTTGCCTCCTGCTTGATCTTCTGTATGTCTTTCGAACTTCTATTCATTCTGTACCATTGTGCATGTTCAAGTGTCATCCTCATGATCTCATACACAAACATACACCCATTAGTATGTTCTAAATGTTATCAAAACATTATAGTTCTAAATAATCTTGAGAATGTAAAGTCATGATTATAGTTAGTAAACATTAGTATTCAAGATTTCAGGGAAATCTTCTTTTACTCATGCATATCATCAATCAAGATAAAAGACATAATATGCATAATCCCTTGATTACTAACTTTATGAATAAGCATAACCAATCATACCAAGTATACTTATATGAGGGATCCTAACACAAGGTAAGATTCATGGGAAACATACCTGGATTAGTATACCTACTTAGTTATGTACAACATACCTAAACAATCTCTTCAATGATTTAGAGATCCTGAGGTAGAACCTGCATGTCTCATAGGTTAAGCATAATATAACAAAGTCATACATACCTCATAAGTAGAACAAAGATTATGGATGAGTCTTTGTCTTCATGTTTTCATGGTCATGGAACCTGATTTATCTTTTGTGATGTACCTGTATCTTGTTAGCAAACAACATCAACCTCACACAACATCATAATGCATTAGTACAATCATATAGCCCTAATCAAAGAATGTATTTGATCATTCACATGCATTCATACTGTTACTAGGGTGATAAGACAATTCTAACATTAATCAAGATTGTACTAATAAATAATATGAAGACAAACACATCATGAACTTAATCAAGAATTAGATTTCAAGACATACCTGAGCCTCCTTAAGTCATACCTGTCGAGACTTCTTGTAGTCTTCTTATGTAAGGCCTTAGCCTCAACTCCCCCTGAAACTTGATCTGGAGCTTGATTAGGGTTTTCTAGAGAAACCCTAAAAATTCAATCTTTGACTTTCACACTTCTGAATGGATGAAAGAATATGTCTTTCTGAGCTGATCAAACTAGCATACTTCAATTTTGGAATTTCCAAAATTTGACCCCTCAAAATTGCCTTTGAAACTTTTGGATCTTCTGGACAGGATCCCGAACTAGGGTTTGATGAAGCCCACCCTTCTGCCCAAACAAAAGGTTCGATCCAAGGCTCTAAACTCTTATTTTTCTTAGGAGTTTCCAGCCGTGGTTACAGACTTCAAAAATTCCAACTTTTGCTGAAGCCCTAATTTTCCATCTTTCCGATCAAAATCCCGAACTGGGGTTTGATCAAGCCCGGTCTTCCACCCAACCAAAAAATTCGATCTTGGTCTCTAAATTTCGATTTTCCTGAGTAGCATTCAGCCGTGGAATCCAATTCCAAAAATTCTAACTTTCTCCGAAACCCTAAATTCCGGAAGCCATGAATAAAGGTGCTCGAGAAATAATTATGTTTTGACAGAAATATGCACCTGATTGTTTCTGCTATAACTCTGAAATTTTTTCTCCACAGGGTCTGAAACCCTTTTTCTGCAGTAGCCTGACCTGTCATCTTTCCATCCTGACATGTCTGACCTCAATTGGATTTTCTGAGAGAGAGTTATGCCAAGTGTCGCAACATGACCTGTTTATGGGATAAAACAGGAGAGCGAAATTGTACGGCGTGCCACGTGTCACTGGTTCATCTTCGGCCTCTGAAAAAGTTTCCTGAGATATTACAGTCTGTGTATTACCTGTCACTTTTTACGAAATTTCATTTGGAGCTTCCTAGCCCAAATTATGCCAAGTGTCGCAACGTGACCTGTTTATGGGATAAAACAGGAGATCGAATTTGTATCGAGTGCCACGTGTCACTGGTTCATATTCGGCCTCTGAAAAAGTTTCCTGAGATAGTACAGTCTGTGTACTACCTGTCACTTTTTACAAAATTTCATTTGGAGCTTCCTATCCCAAGTTATGACCTTTTTGCCAAGGTCACCTGATTTTGACTGGGATCTGGAAGAGGCAGAAACCCTAACTTGTACTGATCATAACTTACAAAGTACAATGAATCTGAGGATTCCCTTTGGACACAAGGTACCTGGGGATGTTATATTCGACCTGTAAACTTTTCAGACCCTGAACCTTCGCCAAAATGGAGTTATATCGAACGTTCCACGATGACTGGTTTTTTCTATGTAAAACCCTAACCTTCAAATTGTCGTAAGTAAAGCAAGTGTCGTAAGTGCCATACCTTGTCTTCCTTCAGGTTAGATCTGATACCATGTTAAGATTTAATATGCTAAGACAGAAAATAGCAGCATTACATTCCATTTCACAATAATAGCATATACAGGATCACTGAAGAAACAACAAGCACAGCATAAACACAAGAGACAGAGATTTATCCTGGGAAACCCTCATGGGGTAGAAAACCCAGCAAAGCTTCCTCAATATAGATGACCAGCAATATACAAAGATGAAACCCTGAGACATGATCTCCTCCTCCACAGTAGCAGACCTCTCCTCCACAAGTGCGCTATCCTCAAGTGAGTGAGTGTGTATAATGAGGAACACACCTCCTCTATTTATACACTACTCTGATATGTACTTTACACAAGTACACGTAGGCTCGTATTTAACCAATGGGTTAAATACCCCACTACAACTGACTGGGCCGACCCCTCTAGGGTGGTCTAATAACCCTTTGACCCACATAACACATACAGGGCCGACCCCCACTAGGGAAGTCTAATAACCCGAGTTACCACATTCCGACGGAGGAATAAACATCTCCGGATATACAATAAGATCTTCACGGAGGAATGAAACATCTCCGGAATAATAAAGTACAAATATAATATTCTTTGAAGTTACAATATCTCAACAATAAATAGTATCCCAATAAATTTTCTTTGGATACCAATATTGTTCCCATCCAATCTCAAAAACATTCCTCCAAAGTGAGATATATGTTTCTAATCTTTTTTTTCCATCAGTATCTGAATTTTTCTTTACCCATATAGTTAACAATTTGGGATGACCCTTTCGTAAGTGTGTGCTTCCATCAAGTAAGAAATGCCAGATATAAATAGGAGATGACCACTTTTCATCCTGGAGTGGGGCCTTATATTGCATAACCGGAACATCATCAATGAGCTGAAATTGAAAAACTGGCATTTGTTTATACCAACAATTTTGGAGCTCCCATCCAAAAGTTGTGTCTCTACAAAGGTTTTGAAATGAAAAAATTGGACATATAAATTGTTGTTATAAAAACAGGATCGCAGAACAATAGCATAAAATAAGTTGCAGAAATAAACACATAAACACAATACAAGAGAGACACCAATCTATGTGTTTCACCCGATATGGGATACGTCCACAGATAAATTGTCAGTCCATTTATTATACTGTCTAGCAAATGAAGGGATACAACCCGTGGCACACTCGTTGTAATTTCCTCTTCACTCTCTCACACAATCACAAATATATTTTCCACAATACTACAATACAATACAATACACAACCATATTACAATGCCTTCCTTTAAATAGGGATTACCATGGGTAAATACCACAGGCTACCCAATACCATGGGCCCATAATCCATTGGAAAAAATATAGGACCCTCCCCCCCCGCTAGGACAAGTGTACAGTCCACTTGCACAACACATAAAATTGTTGTAAAAACATGATTGAACAATAGGATCTATGAATTAGGAAGATAATCAGACTCCACAACCAACAATCTCCCACTTGGATATTGATCACAGCAACTCCATCACTACTGCATCTGCTGGACTATGCTCCAAACCTTGGACATGGAAAATTTCTCATCTTCACCTTCATGCTTGAAGTCCAACTGAAACTGAGCAAGAACTCAGTTTCTCTCTGGTTACTACCTTTGTCAACATGTTTGCAAGATTCTAGCTAGTATGTATATTTTCCAACTTCAACAATTCATCTTCCAGAACATATCATATGAAATGGTACTTGATTTGTATATGTTTATTATTAGAATGGAAGGATGATTTCTTTGCAAGATGAATGGAACTTTGGTTGTCATTGTACAACTTTCTATTCTTCTGCTTCTTACCCAATTCCTCCATGAACCTCTGTAGCCAAATCATCTCTTTACTAGCCTCTATAGTAGTAGCATACTTTGCTTCCAATGTTGAAAGTGAAACAACCTTTTGCAGTTTCAAAATCCAACTTACTGTTATTCCACCTACAGTAAAAACATGCCCTACGGTGCTCCTCCTGCTATCTGTATCACCTTCCATATCTACATCAACATATCCTCGTAGAACAGTGTATGAACATCCAAAACATAATGCATAAGTAGTAGTACATATCAAATACCCGAGAAACCACTTTACTACGTTCCAATGTTCTTTACCTGGATTTTTCATATACCTGCTCACAACTCCTACTACATGTGCAATATCTGGTCTTGTGCATACCATGGAATACATCAAGATGCCAATTGCTAATGAATACGGAACCTTGGACATGTATTATATCACTTGCTATGTCATGGGACACATTTCCTTAGTTTGAAATGGCTGGCCAAAGGTGTACTAATTGGTTTTGTATCCTACATTCTAAACCTATCCAACACCTTTTCTATATAATCACCCTGAGACAATGTCAATTTGTGAATTTTCCTGTCTCCTGTTATTCTCATACCAAGGATTTTCTTTGCAGCACCCAACTCTTTCATCACAAATGAATTAGCTAATTTCCTTTTGAGCACATTTATATTCTACATGTTAGACCCTACAACAAGCATGTCATCCACATACAATAAAAATATAATATATCTTCCATTATCTAGCCTCTTAAAATAAACATAATGGTTAGAATGACATCTACTATGACCTTGTTCTGTCATAAACTTGTCAAATTTCAAATACCACTGCCTTGGAGCTTGCTTCAGACCATACAAGCTCTTCTTCAACCTGCATACTAAATTCTCCTTCCCTTTGACCTCATACCCCTGTGGCTACTACATATAAATCTCGTCCTCCAAATACCCATGGAGAAAGGTTGTTTTTACATCTAACTGTTCAAGATGCGAATATTCTACTGCCACTAGACTTAAAATAGTGAACTAATTGAAGTCATTTTAACAACAGGAGAAAATATTTTGTCAAAATATATGCATTTTTTTTGTGCAAACCCATTTACAACAAGTATGGCCTTGTACCGCTTCTTGCCTTCATCTTCTTCCTTCAACCTGTAAACCCATTTATTCTGCAATTCTCTTTTACCTGCAGGAAATTGAACCGAATCCCGTGTCTATTTTTTACCAAGGAGTTTATCTCTTGATTCATGCCTTGCTCCCACTTATTTCCAGTTTCCTCCTGCATTAATTTTCATAACATTCTAGTTCACCATAATCAATCATCAATAAATAACACAATGAAGGAAAGTATCATTCAGGGGTTCTACTTAACATGGTAGATCTCTAACACTTGTAGGAGTTTGAGGTACCTGCTATTGCTCTTCATTTCTAGCACCTTTGGATTTTCATTTTCTTTGATTTCATCGAGCATTGTGTATTATGTGTTTTCCTTTTCATGTTTCTTTCCCTGCAACTAATCTTTATACATGAACTCTTAATTGAATACCACATCTCTACTCCTAATGATTTTGTGATTTTCATAATTCCATAAGTGGTAACCAACATCATAAAACCTATATCCAATAAAGGTAAACTTATTGGATTTAACCTCAAGATTTGTTCTATTTTATTTATCAATATGGACAAATGCTTCACAACCAAAAGTTCTTAGAAATGAGTAGTTTAACTTTTTACATGTTCATTCCTCCTCTGGAATGCCACCATCCAAGGAGCTTAAAGGCCATTTGTTTATTAAGTAAATAGCAATATCTACGGCATTTGCCCAAAATTGTAAGGGAAACCCTACATGTAGTCGCACACACCTTGCACGATCCATGGTTTTATTTTTCATCCTTTCCAACACACCATTTTCTTGTGGTGTTCCTGGGATTGTCTTATCTCTACGAATCCCATGGTATGAACAATAACTATCAAAATACTTACTGTAGTATTCACCTCCATTATCAGATCTTAGACACTTCAACCTTTTTCCTGTCTCATTATCAACCAAATATTTCCATTTCTTAAAAGTGGCAAAAACATCATATTTATGTTGAATGCAATGAAACCAATTTTTTCTAGTTGTATCACCAGTAAAAGTAACATAATAATGAGAGCCACCAAGAGATTGTACCTGAGTTGGTCCCCATACATCTGTATGCACAAGATCTAACTTTTCACTCTTCTTTTGCTTCCCAACCCTAAGAAATTTGTCTCTCTTTTGTTTTCCATAAACACAGTTCTCACATAATTCTAAACTAACATGCTTCAAATCTACAACAACTTCCTTGAATGGAGAATATACATCCCCTTCTCACTCATGTGTCCAAGCCTATGATGCCACAATGTTGTATCCAATCCTGTGCAATATAAAGAGATAGAATAGTCAATATTATGAGGACATAAATACAACGTACATATCTTGTCTCCTTTTGTTATCACCAACAATCCTTTAGTGATCTTCCACCACGTTTCTCCAAACATAAATAAACAACCAACATCTCCAGACCGCCCTGTTGAGATTAGATTTATTTTCATGGAAGGAATGTGCCTTACATCTTTCAGTAACCATTCATTTCAATTCTTTAACTTTATATGTACCTTACCCATTCCAACAATTTTACATGGTTCATCAACACAAATTAAAACATGTCCAAAATCGCCTTGACCATAATAATAAAGAAATTTACTATGGGGTGTAGCATGACATGAAACCCCTAAATCTGCTACCCAGTAATCACTAGTATTATCTAATGAAAGAATCAAAGCATCTTGTAACACATCACCTACTACATTTGCTTCATGAGTAGTCTCTTATTGTCTATCTCCTTTCTTCTTTAGAGATCTGTAGTCTTTCTTCAGATGTCCTTTCTTCCCACTATTCTAGCACTCTATCTTTCTCAGTATGTACTTGGATATGCCCTTCCTAGACTCCCCACGATTACCTAGGCTCTTTCCCCTCTCCCTTTTTTTCCCCTTCTTTCCATGGTCAACACATGCCCTCATGTCTCGCCTGTGCTTTTCCTTCGCATTTCCTCACTAAGAGTAACACCAACAACATCATCAAATTTCAGAGTGTTTGAACTAGATACATAGTTACTTACAGCCATGACCAAGCCGTTCGAGCTTTCTAGCAATGAGCACAAGATTAGAAGAGCCCTAGCCTTATCATCGAAGATCACTCCTACAGAATTTAGCTGATTAGTAACCATATTAAATTCATTTAAATGGTCAGCAACAAACTCACCTTCTGGCATATTCATATTAAATAAACACTTCATTAGAAATACCTTGTTGGAAGTTGAGTATTTTTCATACATTTTAGCCAATGTCTTCATCAGATCCTCCATTGTCTTTTTTTTTGAAAAATTGAAAGCCAACGATGAATCCAAGCACAATCGTATTGTTCCTAGTGCCTTTCTATCAATAACCTCCCATTCTTCATCCTTCATAGATGTCGGCTTACTTTTTTTTCCACCCAATGGTAGGAATAGATCCTTCTGATATAGATATTCCTCCATCTACATCTTCCATAACTGATAGTTTTGGCCGTTAAATTTCCCGAACCTAAACTTTGCTTCTTTCGCCATTGCTCCCAATCGAACCAGGAACCCTTCTTTCTTGTGAGTTAATGTTCCAAATAGGCCTTTGGATCGGATACCAATTGTTAGAAAAACAAGACCATGGAACAATACCATAAAATAAGATGCAGAAATAAAACACATAAACACAATATAAGAGACATCAATATACGTGGTTCACCCAATATGGGCTACGTCCATGGAGAAATTTCCAGTCCTTTTATTATTCCATCCAACAAATGAATGGATACAACTTGTAGCACACCCGCTGCAATTTCCTCTTCACTCTCTCATAGTCTCTCTCACACAATCACAAAGATCTTTTTCACAATACTGCAATACAATACAATACATAGAACTGTATTACAATGCCTTCCTTTAAAGAGGGATTATCATGGGTAAATACCATGGGCATGTAAACCATTGGACAAAAAACAACCCAAAAAAATTATTTCGGGGTCTCCGCCCCTAAATCCCCACTGGCCCCTAGACACCACAGCCAGGAGGTATTCCCCCCCCCCCCCCCCCCCCCCCCCCCCCCCCGTGCTAGGACGAGTGTATAGTTCACCTACACAACATATAAAACTGGGGTACAAACACGACTAAACAGCAAGATATTTGAATCAGGAAGATAATCGAGCTCCACAACCAACAATTGTGATCTTCACATGTCCTATAAGTTTCCATCATCTCTGGCAAAGAAAATATATCTTTCCTTCTTAATTTTGTTGATAACCTCCCATAATTCCCATATATGTCTTCATGTGTGTGACCATGGGAAGAAATCCAACCTCAACAACATAAAACACCTGCCTTGTTGTTCAAAGAAAGAAACACAAACACATATCATTTTTTGTTATGACCTGCACAATTATCCATTTGTAGTAATAATATTGGGGCAATTTCCGATTCAGAATAATAAAATTTGTATTATCAATAGTTTTTTCTTGTGCTTGCATAACATTTTGTTAGTAGGCCAAACACTATCCATAGGACTTAGTTTCCAATAAAGCTTCATGAAATGGGTGCTTTGATGTTCCCTTTTAGTAAAGAAAATGTCCTTAGTGATCGACCATTGGTTCTTCAAGACCTTTAAGGCATTTGATTATTGAAGTGACGATGAACTTCGAACTCATCTCCAAAAGGGAAGGACTAAAATGGTCATATCCCCCAGTCTTGTGTCCATGTGTCATCATATCGGTCAAAGATATAGGAATATGAATTACATTACTAATAGCCTTTGCTCTTTTACAAATCCTTGGTATGGAAGTCTTTTACTTATCCCTCTATTCATGCACAATTCTCAAATAATTTCTTGGACACTTCTCTAAATCTAATCTATAAGCATAGTACATATGACAACAGCTTGCAATGTAATGATTATAGGTTGCCTGAAAAGTCTGTAGATGTTTTACTTCATTTGGTTCTATGGTATCCCTAGTTTTGTTCATGATTGAAATACATTCATTGCATCTCACAAAGAAATTATTCTTGGTGATTGCAACATTGAGAAATTTGTCTCTTATTACTCTGTTAAAAGTGGATTGTTAAACTGCATGAAGGCCAATATGTTGGATTCATCATTAACCATTTTCCACAACAAACCATGGTCATATTTGATGGCAATAATTTCATAGGTACCCTTGTTCCATCTTGATTTACTGCACGTGTTAGATGAGGAGCAGTATCCGAATTTCGCTCCACGATCTTATCAATATGGAAATTATTGCAACTGATATTTGTCCTTGATTTCTGCAATCCACTATTTCCATTGACTACTCTCAAATCACCATCTAGAAATTCTCTTTGATAGTTGAAAAAAGTACTTTTTATTCTATTACATTTTCACCATGCATTTTGGCACACTTTGATTGTATCAATTTTCATTGTAAACAATGTTCTTTTTTTCATTTCTCCTTGACTTGAAATAGGGACATTAGCTACAAGAGAATTCAATACAAATTGAATTCTCTTTTTGAATTTTCATTCACTTCTCTGAATTTTTTAATACCTTCCATCATTAAATGCAATGGAACTTTTTAAATACACAGTTTTGAACAACAATATTCCTTGTTTATTCACTCAAAGAATGAATTATCATCAATTGCTTCAGCATATTTTAAACACAACTTCGTTTTTTAATATCCAATTCCATTTTGACGCTATATAGAATCATATGGACTTTTTGTCGGAAGTTTTATAGTGGCATATTCGTCATTATGAACATGTTGAATTACCATTTGCAAAGGACATGCTTCAAATAAATCCCAAAATTTGACCATTTTGTCTTTTCCATCCTTCCTTAATATCGCATCCAAAGGGGTATTATCAAGTTCAAAAAAATAATTTATTGGCCATATAATGAGAGAACCTTCAACAACAACACAATTCTTACAATTGCAAAAATCTTTCTGAATTAGAACTCCAAATTCATTACCATTCAATGGTTCAAAGTGCACCACACCTTTTTCTAAGACATTTGAAACAACTACCCTGGAATTATAATTTGGCTTTAATGAACACTGGTGAATTAAATTTACCTTTTCTACCAAAAACATAATATTTTGATTACGATTGGTTTCTCTTTTTAAACCATCATATTGATCATCCTTTTCAACACACAATATTGAATATGTATTGCAATCCTTTAGCTTTTCTATTGGCCAATATACAAGGATTCCGATATTCAACTCTGACAAACAAGTAGAACAAGGAAACACTAATGGGCCTTCACAAAAATACCAAATGAGAAAGATTCCAAAATCCTTCCATCAAATTAATCATTTTCATCAACATTTGTTAGAAGTCCTCTAGTAATACAGTCCCTCTAATCTCAACATCTATGAAACAATTTGACCTTCCTTAGTAGAAATGAAAAATGGGTTTCAACAAAAAAAAAATTCCCACTTCCTTAGTAGAACTGAAAATTAGGTTTCAACCATTCACCCAAGCTTTCTTTGTATCTGGCTCAAAGTGCTTAGAAATTTGTGATGCATCCCATTCAATAAAAGCTCCCTTTGCACCTAACAAAGTATCTGCACCAATTAATGCATGCGGCAATTGAAGATCTCCATTCAAAACCTTAGCAAATACACATCTTATATTTGATGTTACTATTGTGTAATTGTTTTCTATTGGGAAAAGCTATTGCTTCAGCAAATTTTAATCCATTGGAAAGAAGATCCACATCCATTTTACAACCAATCATTCTAGAAGACATTTCTAAAATCAACAAAGATACCAAGAATGAATTCATATAAAATAAAAATACAAATTCACCAATTCTCTAAAAGCTCTACATTTAAAAATAAAGCTTAAGTGTAAAACAAACATCAATAGTAGCATAATAATAATTCAACCATTCTAATGTCAAAGTAGGAAACAATATTTTGATCACAACTAGTTGTTGAGTATTAATATTGATTTGAATGTGTTTTTTATTTAATTTTGACTAGAAGGCATGTCTTTGTTTTAATACCAATACACTACAAAGGAAAAGGCCCTTTAGTGGAGGTTATAGGAGATGCTCCTCTCAAAAGAGCTCAAATATCCATTTATAGCGGAGGTCACTGGCGGAGGCGAGTGGCTGGAGGTTTTAACAGATGTTTTTTCTCAGGAGCATTTCAACGCAACAATGCACTGATGCGTTTATAAACAAACCGCATTAGGTGTCCAAAAATCATAACGCACCATGACAAACAAAAATATCAATGAAAAAAATAATTTCATGAGATGTGCGATAATTTTCTACGGTCGTCGCGGTGCATTTTTTAATATAAAATGCCTCGGTGCGTGATGTTTAAACAAACGCACTATATAATATCTTAAACAAAAATAATAATAAAAATTATTATTTTATTAAAAAACCCATAAAAAAATTTAGAAGCATAACCGCGATGCGTTTTGTAAAACTGAATACCCCGGTGTGTTTTGTAGACATCAACGCATGATCTTATATTTTATAAAAATTAAAGCAAATTTTTATTTTATTAAAAATTTCATTAAATTTTATTAAAAAAAACTAAGTAATGTGTTTTCTAATACTAAACACCCTGGTACGTGTAGTAGAAACATACCCACCGTTACATATTTTTATAAAAATAAAAAAATAAAAACAATATTATTTTATTTAAAACTATGGTTAAATTTTATTTAAAATCCTAAACTTGGTGTGTTACCTAATAAACCACGCTGAGTGTGTTTAATAGAAATAGACGCACCGTTACATTTTATTTAAAACCATAGAAATGGTGTGTTTAGTGATCATACACACACTGGTGCGTGGAATATAACAAAACGCATTGGTTCACATTTCATTTAAAAAAAGGTAAAATTTTAAAACCCTAACATCGGTGTGGTTTTATTTTTTAGACAACTCAATGCGTCCGACTATCGGGTGCACCAAAATAGGATTTAATAATAAAAAATTACCTTGCCGTCAAACTCATTTTTACCCCTTTATAATGCGTCTGAGCCATCTGCACCAGTGGCGTACATCACCCACTTGGATCCCTTGCCACCTGTGTTCATTCCTCAGTAGTTGCTGGTATATTGCTCATTCATATTGACTGTTAAATCAAGTTTGAATTTTTCCAGATGGTGGGAAAAAATTCAAATTCTCCATACATAGCCAGGATGCCTTCTCGACATGCGGTTCAGCAGGTAAAATAATTGTTACTTGATAATTTAAATTTTTACCAAATTAATTTTTTAATTCGAGACATTATTTGTCATTTTTTCAAAAAATAAAATAAAATTGCTCTATGCGTTCGAGTTGTTCAGCTCGCATCGATATCTGGTGCACCCTGTAAAAATGTTACAGGGCACACCGCCAAAGGAGCAAGCCGAACGACTCGAATGCACCCCTTGAACGGTGCGCTATGCCTTCCAAGTAGTGCACCATCGAAACATCAACTTCATTTTTAAAAATTTTGAACTAATTAACGGTGTGTTCCTCACACTTAAGCGTGCTAATCGTTTGGTTCTCTTACTTGTATTAAACGCACCACTTAACATTAACAAGAACAAATTAGAATAAAATTATACGATGCTTTTAGTTCATGTTAACGCACTGCTGATGGTTCATTGACGTGATCTAAACGCACCGCCTTAGACAATTTAAATTTTATAAACCCTAAACCATCATAATTAAATGATGCTTCTAGGTAATGTCAGCGCACTACGTGCGATGCATTGATTTTTTAAAAATGCACTGGTCCCACACTTTAAAAAAACAATTGGTGCTCTGACATGCAGTATGCACACCATTATCACATTATTTAATGCTAATAATTGTAAATAAACCATGGTGCTTATATTTCATGTAAGCACACTGGTTTCGATGCATTTACTTGATATAAACGCACCAACTCATGCAAACTAATTTTTTTATTATAAACTAAAATTCATAATTTAACGATGCTCCTAGTGCACATCAATGCATCGATTTTCGGTGCTTTTACCTATAGTTGGTGCACTGTCAACAAAATTTTGGAAACGCACCAGTGCGTTAGTATTCTAGCGCACCGGCATGATAATAAAATTTTAAATTTGTATAAATATATTATCAATGTGTTTGTTTATTGTAGCGCACTAGTGATAGTGCGTAACAAATTAAAGCACCCCATCAACAATGCTTAACATAAGAAAGCACACCATTAGCGGTGCGTTGATACTATATGGGTGCACCGTGTGTCATTTTTTTGTAAAAATCTAATATTTGATTTTAGTAGATATAATTCTCATATAATTCTTTTATATGTATACCTATGAGATTGATTGATGTTATATGTGAAACAAAGATGTGAGCGATGTGAGGCTAGGCAACATCAAGAAGCACAAGTTGATTAGTACAACTTCCGAACATAGTGGGAGGCCAGGGAGAGGGAGATATATTTATATCCCCCTCCCATTACTCCTCAAACAAGACACCTCTTTAGAGTTTTCGGCCTCCTCAAATTCTATGAAGAGGCAACATCACTCAAGGGGAACAGTACATTCCTCACCTAGTTGATCGGATGTTAGGATCATCACAAGAAGGCGTTTCAAGTTGGTCATAATCAGTGGTTCTGAACCACTGAGGAGGACATATATTTTATCACTAGGCTCTCTAGGAGACGTGATGACTTTCCTCAGTTCCCTGAGGTTCCAGCTGGAGATGTAGTAGCAACTCATCTAGTATAAGTTTAGAGTTATGTTGATCCCACCATCGTCAACCCTGCTCAATTTCAAGTCAATGGTGGGAATATTTCCATTGCTTCTTTTGGTAGAGAGGAGGTGAGGTTCCTCTCTTTGTTGGTGACGACCATCGTTCATCTCACCAATGGTGGGAAGCGCATTAGCTTCCCTCTATTATATTATGTTGATTCTTTAGTGAAGGCACCTATATGTGTTAGGTGGTCTACTATTTTTTTATGATAGTTTTGGTATGCTCTTAGTCGATGTCATGCATCTATTGGTAGGAGAGCGAACTTCCCTTTCAACTCAGAGTTGTTCTGTCTATTTTTTGAGAGATTTCTGGCCACCGTGCCATCTTTTGATCAGCACCCTCCTAGGTTGATGGCGAATGTGCATATGTGCATGTGGGAGCATATGATGCCCAAGAGGGGTCAACCAAACTTTCCATCCAGGATCACCACGGAGGTGCTCGAGATGCTAGGCAGCGAAGATGAGCCTCAATTACACATTGTTGCATATCCACACGCAGGGTTGGATTAGAGAGGGTGTTCCAACATCTTCTTCACCCAAGACGAGCCACTAGATGATAGAGGTAAATTTAGTGTTATGTTTAAATTAATCTAGTTGCATTTTATTCCCTATATACTTAATTCAAATAAAATATATTTTAAATTGTTATATTAAATTCATGTTTCATGAAATTGTCTAATTATTATTGTCTACTATATATTTTACATATATCAGGACATTCGATGGCGATGTGCATCCTCTAGCTCGGGATGAGGAGGAGATGGATTTGGATGATCAACCTAAGGTGCCCCACTTAGCTAGACTTGGCCTTCGACGTAGGCCAAATGAGAGGTTCTAACAAGATCTCGCGGATAGGTTGGTGACGTTGTTGGAATATCGATGGGTTCAACCTGTACCGGTGAGGGACATTTTGAGGGACCCTCGCCTCAAAGAGTTGTGGAGGATGCTTCCTCGTGATATGAGGATATTGATGCAGCATGTTGTTGGTGCTTGCCAGATTTTAGATGGTATCCTTGATGGAAGTTCATCGGCATATGAGGGCAAAGATGCTTGGCCTCCTAGTCCACCTCCTTCTCCATCAATTTCTTCGACTTGTGACGTATCCTCCACATCCCATGCACCTCCTCCTTGGCCTCCACATCCTCCTCCACCACCTTCGACATCTCATCCACCTCATCCTCCACCATGACCTCCTCCTCCACATCCATCAACTCATTCATCATCTCCTCTACTCCTACTCAACCGACCTACCGATCGTACTAATCAGCTCGACCATCCACCATTTCCTACTCCAACCAGATCTATATAGAGATGCTCAGAGGGGGCCATATGATTCAGCTTAATGGAGTTATCCATGCTTCTCTCCGAGCTCATTTTTTTCCTGGAAGAGGTACTTATCCCTTTGACTCTATTAGTGGAGGTTTTGATGCATCTAGCTATGTTGGCAGAGGTGTTGATATTGCTTTGGCTCTATTGGTGGAGGTGACGACGCCTCTAGCACTAGTCGAAGAGATATTGATAATGCCTCTGGTGGAGGTGGATCAGATATGTCATAACAGTTATTTGATTGTATATATATTATATTTGGCATATTGTATCATCACTTTGATGTTATATATGTTCATATCTATATATATACTGCATCTCAATACCATTTAGGCTAAACCCAAGTAAGTTAATTAATGTAACACTTACTAGAAAAACAATAATAATTACAAGCTAACATGAGAAAATGTGGTGTCTACACTTTAAAGGAGTAGTCTATTTATTCAAACGTTTTGGACTTTCCGGTGGTTTTTGGTCGGAATCTAGTAATGTTATTTTGGTACAATCCAAATTTGGAAGCGTTTAAATTGTGTTTTTGAATGCATAAATAGATTCAGCATCTCAAATGTCCCTACAACACTCAAAATATGCAGTTTTCACAATTAATATATGTCACTCTAAATTTTTTAAAGATTTCCAATGGAAAGCCCAACAAAACAAACCAAAAAAACCATCTTAAAAAAATCCAAAACTTGAAATATTTAGACTACTCCCCCTTTAAATAAATAAATGGCAATAAACCAAAGTAAATGCACATTTCATTGCTAAACATTCATTAGATTGCATTCATTGCATTGGTTTAGAAGGATATGTAATGATGATATTAAATGCATCAATATTTGCCTTTACAAAACTATTATAACCAAATATGATTCTTAAATCTCTTTTGAATAATTACCCACCGCAGTGAATGTACATTTAATTGTTAAACATTCATTAGATTGCATTCATTGCATGGCTTTGTAAGGATATGTAATGATGATATTAAAAAATGAATCAATATTAGCCTTTACAATTATATTATAATTCTTAATTACCTTTTGAATAATTGCACATCATTTAAAAATAAAGACTATGACAATTAATCTACTAACTACCTTGCTACATAATGCGTTGATCATAATATTATTTTTTTATTACTTACCTTACCAAGACTAAAAAGGCACATATTCTTTCAATTAAATAATTCATCGTACCTAAGTATCTATCCCACCTATTTATTATGTTTCTTTATGCATTGGAATTAAATAACAACATAATTAAATACAAAACAAAAACACTCTTGTGTCATATCTATTTCAAGAGCATGGCCTACCCGAGCCATGTTCTCACCATACTAAAATCGACAACCATACCATAATCTAAATCAACATAGAAATAGCAATGTTCAACATCTATGCAAAAGAAACAACATAGAAATAGCAATGTTCAACATCTATGCAAAAGAAACAACATAGGAAAATCAAACACATATAGCTTGCAACCAATGTGATCCATCAAAGGTTAATTTGTCAAATTTGAAGGAGGTATAGGGTGTTGAGTGCACATGTACCGACGTTAGGTTTCACTGTCAAATTTTTTATTTTGTAAAGAGTGGGTTGACTTGCATTTTCTTCCATTGATGTTGGCTGATATTTGGTCTTAACGCAACCAAAAACCTTATGGCATAGGAAAGAGGTGATTCCATAGTTAACTTTACTAATGCCATGGTTGAATTGTGGCAAGTTTCTACCTAGGGATCCATGGGCACATTTTTTCCTTCTCATTCTACCACCAATTTGAGGTTTTGTCCTCACTTTGTGGCATTTTACTAATAGGTACATGGTTATAAATGGGAGTGGGGGATCATGTAATCTTAGGTTCTTTGTGATCTATATGGGTTGACTTAGCATTCTTGGTCTCATCCTTGGTTCAATTTCAATGGGATATTTCCCTTCTAGCCAGGGTGAGTGGTTGCTTGAAAAATTTATGGGATTTTGTTACTTACATGTCAATCACCTTGGCTTAGTATAACCCTTTGATGGCTTGTAGATTTGGTGGTGCCATGGCTTTGCTTGACTTGGTAAGAATCAAGATCTTGGTGCTAAGATTGAGTGTTCTTTCTAGATTCTAGGTAGATTGATAAGTTTCTCTTTGTTATGGGATGGAGGTTTCATTATGAATCATATCTATGTTGTTGGTTGAATTTTAATACTAAACTTGTTAAAAGACTTATTGGAATCATACTCGCCTTCAATTTTCTCTGAGGTGGATACATGTAAACTCATCTATTTTGATTTCTCTGAGGTGGATACATGTAAACTCATCTATTTTGGTTGCAACTCAAATTTATGCATATGTATAATTTTGTTTTCAATCAAGGGTTTAAGGTCCAATTGTAGTATACATGTCTATCATGCTTGCAATGAGTATAAGGATAACATAATTCATGTTAGGGTCATAGTATTAGGAGAAAATTTCCATGTCGATGTGCTTAACTAAGGTTATGTTACAAATTATCATTATTATTTTAGATTAAGGTACAATTGATCTACATTAGATGTTGATTCTAGGTTGAAATACTAAGGTTACATTGATTGATGTAAAATATATTAGGGTTGAGGAGGAGAAAGTATATGGTTTAGATGGTGATTAGTTTTCTTTCAATGCACAAGCAAAGAAATGAGATGGGCCTATCATGACTAATGCTTGAAATGAAAAAGATAATAAAAAATAGGCCATGATATTGGTTATCAGTTTGATTTTGGTTATGACAATATCTAAACAATCTAGTTATATGTTTAGATCACTTTAAATAAAAGAAAATAGACTTGTAGTTATATGTTTAGAGCGCTTTAAATAAAAGAAAATAGACTTGTATTGAATATTTATGTTCCATTTTTAATGATTCCATGTTTTTATCCTTAAATCTAGGGTAGAATTATTGTTGTAAGAACATGAAAAGTAAATACTATTACAATGTAGGGATAAGATGCATGCATAATTTAACAATGAAGTTTACTATGCAATTTAATAATGAAATTTATTATGTGATTTTTAGTTTAATTTGGTAAATTCTCAATAACATAAAAGAAGAAATGAAAATAAATAAACAACATAATGAAACAAAATGAAGAAACTAAATAAAAGTAAAAGAAAAAGTAAATAGCTAATTAAATGATCAAATGTCATAATTTCTTGGTGAATATCCCCTCCCTAAATGTAACCCACTTAAGTTTTATGTGTTATTTCATTGAAGTTGTATCTCGTCAACTCCATTTAATTATACAAAACGTATATTTCCCTGAAAGGAACCCGATCATGAAAACCTAGAAGCTCTGTTACCACTTTGTAATATCCCAACCCAACATGAACTAGCTGGGAGGATGGTTACCTGATGAAATTTATTTTCCTAACTCAAACCAAGCAATTAAGATCTAAAAATAATAATATCTTAAGAAGAATAATTAACACATACTTGTACTCTTATGCCTTGCGCAGGACCAACTCTTGATCCAAATTGATGCTATAATTCAAAAAATGCCAACAAGGGAGAAATCACACCCAAGTGTCAATTTTCCCACCAACTAAATGCAACAGCTAAAACTAAGTGATACCCCTTAGGTATAGGTAATCTCAATGACAATATGGGAGAACAACTCTATATTTTATTAACCCATATAAATGCACTCTACCCATCAAGTCATATTAATGGGTCAAACGTCCAAGTGAAACAATTGTTGTGTGGTGGAAGAGGCATTTGAATTTATAACTCCTACATACCCCTCGATGTTATGGTGTGAAAGAACACCCACTCTATCTCATAGTACCTCTAGTTGTGGGGCTCTTCTATAAGGACTATATTATTCTACTCTTAATTCTCTTGGTATCTCCACATGTGGAAAAAAATCACTATAGCTCTTAATACCTCTAGTTCTGAAGTCGCAAGGGTCCAAAATCAATTACCAAGATTAGAAATGGGGATTAGTGTTGGCGCAAATTTATACACAAGGATTCTGCACAGGAGGAGAAAAAGTCTCGCTATAGTCTATATGCATTGGCATTTTCAATCTTTTCATAAGAGAAGAAAGTCTCACCCGAAGTGCAATTGAGAATAGTGTTGAGTGAGGGAGATACTAGTGAACAAACAAATACATGAGTGTGGATTTCATTTTAGAATTTAAATGAGTTACACAAGGAATAATTAGCACTACAAAACATGCATGCATGAACAAGAATTGAACAAAAAACAAGTCTATCCATTGACCATACATCTAATCACCCGTCACACAACAGAAATTTAAGGGGGAAACCAAAACCATCATCGTATTAGTCTTCCAACAATAGTTTACAATATGGTGTACAACTCATACATTCCTCCAACATTTCACAAAGCTTCCTCCTAGACTCTACCCAGAACCCCAATAACAATTTCAACTCTTAAAGAGCTTACCCCACTCAATCAAAATCCAACCTCATCCCTTAGCTCTTGTGTATATTTTATAAGAGTTAAAATGGCTAATATAATGCATCAAGATTGTTACAGTTCAACTACTTATACTCGGGCACATTTAATATCCATCATATCTTCCACCTCATTCTCTTGCGTGATTAATATTCCTCTATTGTATGTCCATCCATATTTTGTGACCAGGTCTTCAAAAACGAAGGGTCCAACAAGTAATACCCCTAGGGTATAAGTACACCCCAAACCTCCTCTACACACTCAAACAATGTTTGATTAGTTATCTAGCTACTCACATCAAATCACAAATCCAAACAATTATCTTTCTCAAGGCATCCAACATCAAGAATTCAACCTCCTCACACAAGACGATATTTCTCTTTTCTAATCTTTCAAAAGGTAACAACACATTACCAAGGTAGTCTATTGGCCTTACCATCCCCCTCTCCATAATAAATTTGGGGAGAAATAGGCTTCGGATTTAAAATGCAAATGCCATAAAATGGAGCATATTTGATGAAATAAACCTATCCCTTTTAGGATTTTAACCCAATACAACTTTTGAGCATTTTTCAAGTTAAATTTTTCCTTCCCATGCTTACAAGGTACTAGATGTAGGTTGGAAACCCTCATTGAGAAAAAAATGTTTTCCCTTAGGTATGATTTCCACCACATAGTTGACATTCTTCCATGGTGCACTCAACATTTGACCTAGGCCAGTGTGGGTCTAGGAAACATGAACCTACGCAAGATTAGTTCTTCAAATAACATCATAGAATTTTCATTTGAAACCTGAACCAACAATACATTTCATCTTTCAATTATTACCAAAGAAACATCTTAATGGAAAATCAATCAAAGTAAAAATTAATTCATAATATGATATCTAGCTAAGTATCAAAATGCTCATCATAACCTTATCAAAGATAGTGCCCACAATGAAGTATTAAAAAACAAACAAGATGCACTGGAATGGGGTGTTAAAAAATAACACCACTACATTATTTTCTTGCACAACTAGTTTGAAACATTAACACTCAATAACAAGGAATATTAATGCATTCGTGGGACAATGATATTTTTCAATTTGAATTGTGATAATCATTTATCACCCCAATGTGTGTCTTGCAATAATGCTACTATGATATTATCCACCTTTGACATAATAACAAAATTTGTTTGTCCATAGAAATTTTTGGGGTGAACCTCTATTTTGGCATGATTCCAACAACTAAGGATTTAGTCAACCTTTAACCCATTATGGTATAGAACCTTTATATGTGGGAGCTTTTGGTCCCAAAAAATTGTCTTGTTATTGGAGCCATCTAAATATTAGATAATTTTGGTTTTTCTATCCAATATTGATGAAATTTGTAGATCCAATATTTGGCGACGACATAACTTTATGTTCTTCAAAATCCATTTTTTATTACAAAAATGGATTCAGCGCCCTCAAAAACCCCTTTTCCACCCAAATTTTGCAATCTCAGTGCCTTATATCTACGATTCCAATAACTATAGCTGGATTTTGAGGGAAAATGGTTAAAAAAAGATCCATATCATCTAATATTTAGACTACTCACTTATTATTTAGGTAAACCACTCCCAAATTTTATCCAAGTTATATGACTTGTTGTCTTCAGACAAATGTCCATTTATCCCACTTTAGTAAAATCTTGGAGATCCCTATATAGTTGCTCATTTTTTTGCTTTTTCACTTTATCTTCTTCCATCTTTGCATTAGCTTTTAATGATACACTACAAAAAAATAAAGTATTAGATTCTTCCACATCATTTTATAACATTGATGGCTCATTGTAATATACCGATTTTGACCCCATTGCATTAAAAATGTAAATGATGTAATATTGTTATAAAATCACGGTGAGGAGCTCAAGGCCAAGGCCCCACCATAGATTTAGTGTTAAAATTGATGCATATGGTTTGTGTGCTATCTAGGCACAATAGAAATTGTAAATATGCATTTTAATAAAATACCCACAACTAGTTATGCAATGCAATGCAACAAGAGTATGGGGGAATGATTTTTACAAGGAATTGGGAGGGAAATCTCCAAACCCTTGGAGCCAATAAATTCAAGCCAAGTTTCAATGAAAGAACCCATAAACCCTCAACTATCCATTTTGACTTATGCACCCAATCATTTATTTCTTCCACGAGTTGGTTGAGATAGTTAATGCTTTGGGATTGGAGAGGTATGGCTTTCCAAATTCGGGTATGGGCAAGCCACCATTTTGGAAAAACGTGTTTTGGCTTCTTGGGAAAGAAAGGAGCCACGGAATTGTCCCCCAAGACATTATTCATCAACGAGTTTGGCTCTCTCACATTTTTGAAGCTACCTTGGCGGTTTCCCCCACGTTATTTTTGGTTTTTCCTTCATTTTTAGCTAGGAGAAGGGCGTTTGTGTGATATAGAATAGTGGAGAAGAAGAGGAATCCATTTTGGGGTGCCTGGGGTTTCATTGAGGTCTTTTTTTGCCATTGGAATGCTCATAACCTGTGGGAAAAATCATTTTTTCTCCCTATGGTTATTTCCCCATCCCATAAGTTTTTTTTGTTGTGGCACAATTTGGGGAAAACCCATGGACATCTTGCTCGTGAATCCCACAGTTGAAATCGTTTTCCTATGCCCAACATATGTGCTTACGTGTGTGTGAGAGAATGATTGTAGATCAAGTTATGGGTATCCATTGCTTTGGTTGTGCATGATCTTGAGTGTTCCCTTTCCTTGTAGAAATCATGCCCAACTTGGGGGTGGCAATTGTGTTGAGAGATTGATGAACACAATTGGCATATGGCTGGTGGAACGTTGCAGCTGCATAGCTAGTTGCTTGGGACAACTTCAGCATCAAGATAAGTATTCTCTATGTGTTTAAACTCTACAATGTTGTCAATTTAATGACTTCTATTGATATGTTGAATGCATGTGAAATGTGTGTGGATAGTTTAATTCCGCTGTGCATGTTTATTTTAAATGGAATCTACACACATGTGCTTTATTTGCTATGAATTGATGAATGGGGCTGAGTGAGTTTGTTGAAAATCCTATAATGTTAGTCATGTTCCCTTCCTTGCATTGGATCGACAGGAGGGGACATGACAGAATGGTATCAGAGCATAGTTTACAACATTGGGCCTACATGGACTATATCTAATCACTTGCAGAGGTAAGACTCCTTCCTGATCACCACTGGTCATCAGTGAAAGAAAGAAAATTTTCAATTTTTTTCTAAGTTTTTGAGTTTCCTGCTAAGTATGTATCGGTGCAAAACTTAAGGGAGCACCGAAACTATCGGTGAGAAATAGGAAGACTCGCCGATATGTTTCAGCGAGAAAGTAAAACTCTTGTCGGAAGTGTTTCGACAAAAAACTGAAAAGTCCGCTAAAACTGTCGCCAAAAATCAGAAAAGTTGTCGAAAGGAGGTGTTTTGGCGAAAAATGAAATTTGTGTCGATCGACGACAAATTAAAAGGTTCGCCAAAAAGGTCGGCACAAAATTCAAAAGCCCGTCGATCGACAAGAAATTGGAAAATTTCCAAAATGGTTGGCGGAAAAGTGAAACTTCCATCGATCAACGACGAAGCGGAAAGTGTGTCAAAATAGGTCGGCGCAAAACTGAAAAGTGTGTCAAAATAGGTCGGCGCAAAACTGAAAAGTGTGTCAAAATGGATTGACAAGAAACAGGAATTGTGTCGATCAGCGACAAAATGAAAATCACGCCGAAATGGGTCGGCGCAAATTGACAAGTGCATTGATCGGCGAAAAATTGAAAGGTGTGTCGAAACAGATCGGCGATAAATGGGAATTGCATCAATCGGAGGAAAAATGATTTTTTCTCTGAAATAGGTCGATTTCAAATTAGAAAGTGCATGGATTGGAGACAAAAGGCTAATTCCACCGAAACAGATAATTTTAGCAATTTTCCAAGGATATTTCCAGGGACCAGAAATTGAAAAATTTCATTGAATTTATGTGCTAGATTGCGCGAAATCGAAATATTTACAAAAAAAAAAAAGCAAGGGTGTGTCTCTCGACCCACCCTGCAATGGCAACCACAAGGAGGAAATCCCCCTTGACCCCCTTTGTCCCCCTGAGACGCCGTCGACGATGAGAAAATTTTATGGTGATTATAGGACTCATGGTAATGGAAAGGTTGCACATTGATATTAGTCTAGGGAATAATTGTGCACAACTATACTTTGAATGGAGGGATTCAAATATTTATGTAACTTAACAGAAATTGTCAATTTGGGCATAAGTCCCAGAATACATGATTTTATTTATTTATTTTTGTGTATATTTGAGAATGCAATGAGGCTAAAATGTAGAAGAATCAACATAAGGATTCTTATTTTGAAACAGGTTTCCAGTTGTTTCAAATATTGTTGAATATTGTAAATTCTAAGAATATTATATTTGTACTTTATTATTCCGGAGATGTTTCATCCCTCCGAGGTGATCCTATTATGTATCCGGAGATGTTTATTCCTCCGATGGATTTTGGTAACCAAGGTTATTAGATCCACCATGTGGGGGTTGGCCCTGAGTTAATTAATTAGGGGTTATTAGACTTCCTTGGGAGAGGTTGGCCCCATAAGGGAAAAAGTCAGTCGGGAAACTAGTATAAGTAGAGGAGAATGCTCCTCACTTATCTCACACTTCCATCACTCGAAAAGTAGTGCACTTGTGAGAGAGAGGTCTACATAGGAGGTAGAGAAGGAGCTCAAGTGTTATCTTGTATTTTGGTTGATCATCTTATTGAGGAAAGCTTTGTTGGGTTTTCTACCCCATGAGGGTTTCCCAGGGTAAAATCTCTATCTATCTTGTGATTGTGTTTCTTTCAGTGATATTTCTAGTCAAATTAGTATAAACTTAACATGGTATCAGAGCTATCCTGAATAGGACATCTTTCACAAGGTGAAAAATATCTCTCTCTCTCTTCCGGTGAAGAATTAGGGTTTCTGCAAAGTTGGTATTTTTGGATTCTGATTACATGGCTGGATAGCCCTACTCAAAATCAAACTTTTGATCCCTAGATCAAACTTTTTGGTTTGGTAGAACTCCGGGAAAGTCAAACCCTAGTTTGACCAAAAGTGTCATAAACCAAAAATTCTGTTGCAGATCCAAAAAGTAAAAAGTTGAAGTTTCCAAAAATAGAACACACCAGTGTTCCCAACTCAATCAAGCACATCTGCTGGTAAGTGTTACTCTATCTCTTGAGAAACTTAAATCTCTTGGACTCCCCCAAGAGAAGATGGCTCCAAGCACTAAGCTTGAAGACAAGCTAGAAGGTATAGAGAATTTCCGGGCATGGAAATACAAAATTGGTCTCATTCTTGAATAGAATGATCTTGCTCATTATATCAAGGATGAATTTGCAGAACCCGCTGAAGATGAAGCCAAAGAAAAGTATAGGAAGGATCTAATTAGGGCAAAGAGAATCATTGCTGATTCTATCAAGGGCCACTTGATTCCCCAAGTGGCATCCAAGAAGACCCCAAAGGAAATGTATGATGCCCTAGGAAGAATGTATGAAGGGAGTAACATCAATAGGAAGATGAACCTAAGAACTCAGTTGAAGAGTACCAAGATGCACAAAGGAGAATCCATTCAAGACTACTTCTCAAGGGTTTCCCAAATCAAGGAACAACTAGATGCCATTGGAGATACCCTTGATGAAGATGAACTTGTGATGACTGCTCTAAATGGTCTCACTAGACCTTGGGAGTCATTTATACAAACTATGTATGCCAGAAAAGAAAGTATGAAGTTTGATATAGTATGGGAGGATTGTGTTCAAGAAGAAGCTAGGGTAGCCAATAGAGAATCCCTTCTCAAGGAGGATGACCAAGCCTTGGCTACTCACACCAAAAGAGGAAGAAAGGGTCACTTCAAGAAAGTGGACCACAAGGAGTCTCAACCCTCTCACAGATTCAAAAGGAGAAGAGGAACAAACTCAGAAAGAGACCTCTCCACAGTCCAATGTTACAATTGCCTTAAACTAGGACACATTGCTAGAAATTGTACTTCACAAATAACGAAGAAGAATTTTCCTCACAAAAGACATCATGCACATATGGCAGAAGATGATAGTGGATAAGAAGAAGAAGAAGAAGAAGAGGAGGAGGAGGAGAGGCCTCGAAAGAAAAGATCTAAAGTAAAGAAAGAAGATGCAGAAAAATATGTTCTATTTTCTGCACTCTCTGGGTCTATGACACCTGGAGAAGATACATGGCTCATCGATAGTGGTGCTTCAAAGCACATGACACTCTCAAGACTTGAAGAAAAGACTTCTCCACAAAAGGTATCTCTAGGAGATGATTATCAATATCCCATCAAGGGAATTGGTGAAACAAGCTAGAAGCCTTATTTTGGAACACCTTTAAAGATGAAAGAAATTTTATATGTTCCAGGTTTGAAGAAGTATATACTTTCTATCCCAGCACTAGATAAGATGGTCAAGTACTTATGTGGCCCAAAGGAAAATCAATTGAGGATGCAATTTTTATTGGTGAAGAGGAAGGAGGTATTTACAAGCTCAAGGGTCACCCAGAAGTTGCCCTTGTCCATGAAACTACTAGCCCCAATGAGCTATGGCATAGAAGGCTTTCTCACATTAAATACAAATCCCTACCCTATGTAAGCAAGGTGGTTATAGGACTACCAGACTTGAAAGTTGATCATAATGGCACATGCAAAGGATGTGAAAAAGGGAAGAATGTCAAGAACCCATTTCCAAAGAGTGAAACAAAGACTAAGAACATTCTGGAGTTAATTCATTCAGATGTATGTGGACCAATGCCCACCACATCCCTAAGTGGGTTTGAATACTATCTCACATTCATTGATGACTATTCAAGGAAGACTTGGATATACTTTCTAAAAGGAAATAATGAAGTCTTTGGAAAATTCAAAGAGTTCAAGGCTTTGATATAAAATCACTCAGAAAAGAAAATCAAGATTCTCATAACAGATAATGGCAGAGAATATACTTCAAAGGATTTTGAAGACTTTTGTAAGGAAGCTAGAATCAAGAGGGAACTAACCACTCCCTACAATCCCCAACAAAATGGGGTTGCTGAAAGAAAGAATAGAACCATCATGGAAGCTGTAAAGACTATGATACATGACCAAGATCTACCCATGTATCTATGGGTTGAAGCAGCTAGGACAGCAGTCTATGTTCAAAATAGACTATCCCATAGTGCTCTTGAATTCAAGACTTTAGAAGAAGTGTTCACAGGAAAGAAGCCTGAGGTAAGTCATCTCAAAATATTTGGATGTCCAGTGTACATTCACATTCCAAAAGAAAAGAGAACCAAGTTGGATCCTTCTAGTAAGAAGGGAATATTTGTTGGATATTGTGAATCATCCAAAGCTTTCAGAATTTACATACCAGGTTTTCATCATATGGAAATAAGTAGAGATGTGACATTTGATGAAGAAGCAGCTCTCAAGAAATCTAGGAAGTGCCAACTTGAAGAAGTCTATGAAGAAGATACACCTCCTAGAATCACAGAGGCTGTGCCCATACCTGAAGATGAACACCAAAAGACCATGACATGTTAGAACCACAAGAACCCCCCATTACAAACTTATCTAGAAAAAGAAGGCCAGCATGGGCTAGAGACATTATTCAAGGAGACGAAAAATATGGAGCTCCTGGATGCTCCACTAGAGAAAGAAAGAAACCAAAGCTAGTATCCAACTATGTGGTTTTGATGTGTGATCTTGTGGATCAACAACCTACTAGCTATGAAGAGGTAGTTCAAAAGAAAGAGTGGGTAGAAGCAATGACAAAAGAATACCAATCAATAATGAAAATTGATGTTTGGGATATAGTTCCCAAACCAAAAGATAAAAGTGTGGTATCTTCCAAGTGGATATTCAAGATAAAACATGATGCAGATGGTAGCATTGAAAGATTTGTAGCCAGAGGATTCTCTCATAAAAAGGGAATTGACTATGAAGAAACATTTGCACCAGTTGCTAGGTACACTTTCATTAGAACTATCATGGCACTTGCATCTATGGTGAAATGGAAATTACACCAGATGGATGTCAAGACAGCCTTCCTGAATGGTGTGATTGAAGAAGAAGTGTACATAGAACAACCACAAGGATTTGAGGTTAAAGATGGGAGAACACATATATGCAAGCTGAAAAAGGCTTTGTATTGATTGAAGCAACCTCCCAGAGCTTGGTACGGAAGGATTGACAGTTTCTTAACAAGCATGGGCTTTACCAAGAGTAAAGCTAATCCTAATCTTTATCTCAAATTCATGGATGATGAACCTGTTATATTATTGTTGTATGTAGATGATTTATTTCTGACTGGAAATGAGAAACAAATTGTCGAGTGCAAGACGAAGCTCTCTTCAGAATTTGAGATGAAAGATCTCGGTTTAATGCACTACTTCTTAGGCCTAGAAGTATGGCAAGAACCAAAAGGAATCTTTCTAAATCAGGGGAAGTATGCTATGGAGATTTTGAAAAGATTCGATATGTTGGACTGTAAAGCCATGACCACTCCCATGGACTACAACTTAAAGTTATTAGTTGATGACTCATCGGAGTTAGTAGATGTGACTCTATACAGACAAATTATTGGGTCATTAATGTATTTGACAAATACCAGACCAGACATATGCTTTGCTGTAAATACCTTGAGTCAATATCTAGTGGAACCTAGAAGAGTTCATTTAATAGCTACAAAGCATGTGATGAGGTATCTAAAAGGTACATTAGATTTTGGATTATATTATCTTGAAAATCATGAATTCAAACTGCATGGTTACTCAGATTCTGACTGGGCAGGAAGTGTCTCAGACAGGAAGAGTACATCAGGTGGATGTTATGGTCTTAGATCTGCCATGATCTCATGGTTCAGCAAGAAACAGTCCAGTGTGGCTCTCAGTACAGCCGAAGTAGAATATATAGTTGCTTGCTTTGCTAGTTGCGAAGCAGTATGGATTCGAAAACTATTATCAGGATTGTTTGACTTAGAGATGGATCGCATTGTGATCATGTGTGACAACCAAAGCTGTATCAAGATGACAGAAAATCCAGTGTTGCATGATAAGTCAAAACACATAGAGATCTGATATTTCTATATAGGGGATATGGTGCAAAAAGGAGATATTAAGCTCGAGTATGTGAGTACTGACGAACAAATTGCTGATATACTGACCAAACCTCTATCTCGAGTAAAATTTGAGTATTTCCGAGACAAACTTGGTGTAGTTCAAAAGGACCCTCCTCGAAAGGGGGAGTGATGTAGACACTGATGAGATTGCTCGCATCGACAGTAAGGTCGATGATGAGGATACCTGTATTATTATACTTAGGATATTTACATTTCTTATAGGTATAATTAGAATATTTATATTACTTGTATATGCACTTTTATTGATGATATGTATACATGTACTGATGAGGATGACATGTATTGATATTTTTTTTTTATATGTATACATGTACTGATGAGGATGACATGTATTGATATTTTTTTTTATATGTATACATGTACTGATGAGGATGACATGTATGAGGACACTTGTTTATGCACTTTTACTGATGAGGATACTTGTATTTGATGATATGTATACATGTATTGATGAGGACACTTGTATATGCACTTTTACTGGTGAGCATACTTGTATTGATATTGATTGATGTACTTGTATTGATGAGGATACTTGTATTGATGATATGATGGGGATTGCATCATCCTTGAACATATGTTCTAAAAGGATCCGTAGACAGTTGTCTTCGAGAACAAAGTCCTTGGTGGACTAGTGGGGATTGTATCGTCCCCGGACTTCGGTCCCTTGAATTGATCTGTAGACAATTGTCTTCGAGAATGAAGTCCTTGGTGGACAAGTGGGGATTGTATCATCCCCGGACTTCGGTCCCTTGAATTGATCCGTAGACAGTTGTCTTCGAGAATGAAGTCCTTGGTGGACAGATGGGGATTGTATCATCCCCGAACTTTGGTTCCTTGAATTGATCCATAGACATATGTCTCCGAGAATTTATGATAGGACTGCATCGTCCCTGGACCTCGGTTCAAAAGGTACGTGATAGGACTGCATCGTCCCTGGACCTCGGTTCAAAAGGTACGTGATAGGACTTCATCGTCCCTGGACCTCGGTTCAAAAGGTACTTGAGAGGACTGCATTGTCCGTGAACATTGGTTCAAAAGGTACGTGAGAGGACTGCATCGTCTGTGAATGTTGGTTCAAAAGGTACATGAGAGGACTGCATCATCTGCGAACATTGGTTCAAAATGTATGTGAGAGGACTACATCGTCCGTGAACATTGGTTCAAAATGTACGTGAGAGGACTGCATCATCCGTGAACCTTTTGGTTCAAAAGGTACGTGATTGGGATTGCATCGTCCCTAGACATGAGACTTGTCTTAAAGTGATAAGGAATGATCCTCCTGGAAGTTGATCTGGATTGCATCGTCCATAGACATGAGACATGTCTTAAAGTGATAAGGAATGATCCTCCTGGAAGTTGATCTGGATTGCATCGTCCATAGACATGAGACTTGTCTTAAAGTGATAAGGATTGATCATCCTAGAACTTGATCTAGATTGTATCATCCATGGACCTATGTCCTAAAGAGAGCAGGATTGATCATCCTGTAACATGATCGTGTGTATTGCAGAGTATGCTACGATGATGATTCAGATGCTGTAGATCGAGATGATGATCCAGATGTTGTAGATCGAGATGATGATCCAGATGTTGTAGATCAATATGATGATCCAAATGTTGTAGATCGAGATGATGATCTAGATACTGTAGATCGAGATGATGATGTTGTAGCTGTTCGGTGCTGCAGAAGTTGAAGACTCAATACTGATGATGCTGATGTTCCAGTATTGACTATGTAACTGCTTAAGTTACTAATGATGATGTATTGAAGAAAGCTTTCGATGATTTATAGATGTATCATGTATGATGTAGTTGATGACTCCTTGCTCCTGCAGATGTTGTTATAATATCCTTCTCGTTAAGGGGGAGTGTTGAATATTGTAACTTCTAAGAATATTATATTTGTACTTTATTATTCCGGAGATGTTTCATCCCTCCGAGGTGATCCTATTATGTATCCGAAGATGTTTATTCCTCCGATGGATTGTGGTAACCAAGGTTATTAGATCCACCATGTGGGGGTTGGCCCTGAGTTAATTAATTAGGGGTTATTAGACTTCCTTGGGAGAGGTCGGCCCCATAAGGGAAAAAGTCAGTTGGGAAACTAGTATGAGTAGAGGAGAATGCTCCTCACTTATCTCACACTTCCATCACTGGGAAAGTAGCGCACTTGTGAGAGAGAGGTCTGCATAGGAGGTAGAGAAGGATCTCAAGTCTTGGAGCACATCTTGTATTTTGGTTGATCATCGTATTGAGGAAAGCTTTGTTGGGTTTTCTACCCCATGAGGGTTTCCCAGGGTAAAATCTTTGTCTATCTTGTGATTGTGTTTCTTTCAATGATCTTGCTAGTCAAATTAGTATAAACTTAACAAATATCAAGTAGAGAAAAGCTTCTAGGCTTGATTGAGCAAGAAATTCTCATTATGGGTGACCTCCAAAGCAGCCAAATTTTTGGAAAGGCCTTATATAATGGTGAAGGATTACTATATATAAAAGTAACTCTAGGTGAGTAAATTTTATGACATCAACATCATGGTAATGGTGCAATAAAAATAAAGTGGAGGCACATTTGGGATCATGATCATGGTGAAATTGCTTGTTAGCTAGCAATGTGAACAATTGAGGCAAGCCTGGTTGGATTCTTAGTGAAAAGATAGTTCCACTACATATGAGAATATTATGGTAATTCATGTTAACATGTGGAAAAACATTTTGAATGGATAAGAATACATTGTTGCAGATTGTATTTTATAAGCACAAGATGGAATAAGGGAGCTGAAAGGAAGTGATGGTTCCTTAGCCAGAATGTATGAAATGCATTCTCTATGCTCATAATGTGGAATATGAATTGAATAAAGGGGTTGTGGAAGCCTTATTAAGAGTAATTGGTTGTAATATGCATTATGGAGGAGTGATAGTCATGTCTAATCATTGGAGGATGAAAGGGACCAATAATGGACATTGGTGCCTTGGATAAGAATGCGTCCAATGTACTATTGTTAGCAATGTATGCAATTTGAATTGCAAGGAAGAGCCATGGGATATCTTGATTATCAAATATGGATATTGTGATCCATGAAATAATGCTCAATAAGTAATGGAATAGGTTATCAGGTAAGGGACATGTAGCTTGTAAATATGATGGGTGAATCATCCTTGTGGGCAAGTGCATGCATGATAAGAGAAGTTACAAGATATGAATCAGTAACTTATGAGTAAGTAACGAGAATGGTAAAGGAAATTCCATTATCCCAAAATGTATCACTCATAAGAAGAAGACATCATTGTATGTGGAATTGGAATGTGGCTCGTGATAGTGACATGGTGGCCATGCAAAGGATACTAATTGGGGAATGAGACATTCCCATGTGTGAATCAATTGTATGGTTCATCATTGTGGCAAATATTTCCATGAGAAAGGAGAGAAAGTATCATAATTGAATTAGGTACAAGGGCATATAATGGACCTTGAAAAGACTCCTTATGGAGTTGCAATTAAATCAATTGCAGTGTTGATTGGTTCTAGGAAATTGAGAAAGGTCAAGTTAAACTTGGCCATAATTTCCGAAATCAATTGGAGCAGTGAGGCAATGTTGATAAAGAGGGAAATTTCTCACCTTAAACTATTTATGTTTATAATATAAGAATTGCATGCTTGGAAAGTAGCAAGTATGAATGTTATACATGTGTATATATATTGAATTGCTACTTAGTGAGAAGATCATAGCTAATAATTGCTTGTGTGCTTGGTAGAGAGGCCATGAAATTGGATCAGGTATGATGTGAAAGAGAAAATTCCATGCTATGATGAGGGATTGGAAAGGGAGAATTCCTTAACTCATCTCTTGCTATTGTATTTATATTTTATGAGTTTTATATATAGAAAATTATGGCATAGGAATGCTGAAAATGAAAGAGATCATATAGATGAAATGAATATGCACTAGTGGGCACATTAATGGATACTGCATAGTGCATGTGAAGGTGTTTTTGCATATATATGATATTGCATATTGGTAAAATAGTAATATTTTACATATGCAATGAGCCACTTAAAATAATTATTGTGGTTGTTAACAATTAGTGGTGTTGGCATTGGTTGTAGGACCAAAGACAATCGAAGCATGGCTAAAGATGTTGATGATGTTGTCGCATGTGACCAACAACCTTATGAAGAAAGGTTGGTGCAAAAAATCTATGATCGCGAGGTTGGTGGAAAGATGGTGTAATCCTTTGAAGGAGACCAATTGATCGGGTAACATCAAATATGTTAATGGAAGTCATGCAGGTAATGGTTTATTTATGATTGCGTGCAAAAAGGGGATTGAGTAAGAATCCCTTTAGCCATACTTAGTAATCGTAAATTGGTATGTATGTGATGATGAATGCATTTATGTGAACATTATCCCACCGGGTATGGTGACGTATAGGGTAGTAAGTACAATGAGCCTTATACTACCTAACTGTTTAGAATTTTGAATGCATTCATATGAAAATATATCATGCCATTTGTGTATGTTGGTTATGCGTTTAATAACCAAAGCAAGTGAGGACTTATGGTCATGTTGTGGTAGTGTGTGCCATATGAGATAGTAATGGTTAAGGCCATAATGTGGTTGGAATGGTAATGTTATGGTGCTACACAAGTATCCCATGAAATCCCTATTGGTTTTCATTTGGGATGAAACCTCTTTGCCAACAACCAAGGAGTGAGAAAACTCCTAACGTGTTGTTCGGGTGGAGACAGAAGGCACCCAAATAAGTTAACCAAGATATTGGGGATATGGTTGGGTGATGTGTCAAGGAATTAGCTAGACCTTCCAACACATCATGGTGGAATGCATGACATAGCATTATGGTATTCATGAATCAATGCAAGGAAGCATTGAGTGAATCCACATTAAAGTATTATGTAAACTTTGTGATTGTTTCTGCATGTGAGTGGGTACATATGTTGAGAGGCATTGTGTGAATGCATGGTTTTGGCATATATTTCATTGCAATTCATTAATAACTGAAATGATAGAATTGTTGGCAATTATGAGATCATTTCATGAGGTGCCACAGATGCAAGAAAGTGATTGCATGAAGAAGGTAGTCATGTTTGATGGACTACAAGCTCTGTTGGGAGGACAAATTTCCTTGAATGGATACGATTGGATAATCATGAGAATTGGAAGTTTTATTTAAATGTGCATAGATAATGTGACTGTATCTTACAATTTTATTGTGATAATGATGCACATGTGTATTTCATTTTCTATGAGATAATAATATATGAGTGTTTGAATTATTGAGTATTATAATTCTAAGATCACTTCAATGACTATTGTAACATTTACAATGAAAATGCTATATGCATGGATACTCACAAATTGTTTGACTAATTTGAAATTTCATATTACAGGTAGAATTGTCTTTGGTATGGAAATGTGGGTAAGTCCATAATAAAGACTAGAATCTACCCTGTACAAAAGCCAAAAATTATGAGAAGGGTCTCATGGTTGTGAAATTTAACTTATGTACGGAATATATTGTAAATTTCATATTTGAGATTTTGCTAATAATTACTAATGGTTGTTTGGATTCTCTAGAATTGTGTCAAGAGGACCTGTTGTAGGTGGGTGTTCATGTTATGGTAGCAAGTGTAAAACCATAATGGACAGAGTGATACCACTTACAAGATCCAAACAATATGAGGATGGCCTCATGGTTAAACAAATCTAATTTCTTTAGGAGACAGAATTGTAAATTCAGATTTGAATTTGATTATTAATGCCATTGATTGGTTGATTGTTTGTGAATTGGGTCAAGAGGACACAATGCAGGAAGACCATGTGTTATGGCCTGCAAGAGATAAACATCATGAGAAGTACCTCATGTTTTGGAAATCTAGTTTCCGTATGAAACATATTTGAGAAATTCTATTGAAATTATTATGATAACATCTCATGTGAATTGCATACTTGTGTGTAATGCAAGTGATATGGTGAAAATATGCCATTGGGGTAGGTGTCGGCTGATAAAGCTAAAAATAAAAAGGAAATGGCAAGAGTGGCTTGGGTTTGAGAAACCATGAAAAAATATGTATGTGTGCTTGTCTCTTTGCAGTGTTGTTAAACCCAGTAAGAGCATGGGCACTCAGGAATATTGCATGGGCATTGGTATCCTTTCTACACTCACATTGAAGAGCACTGGAGGGATGGGTACGCCCGAGGGACTAAGTATCAGAGAAGGGGTACCATCCTTGTGTTGTGTGAGTGGGTGTTGTGGGGCCATGCTAGCCTGCAGTCAAGTGAGTCACCTATGGAGTTCCTGGAGGGAACCACTGGTTTTCATAGGAGAAGGAGCCACGTAATCGTATTATGTTGTTTTATTGCCTGATAAACCCAGTCAGCGTACTGGCTTGGAAATGGTTTTTGTATGCTTGATAAACCCAGTTGGAGAACTGGATTAACATACCGGTTAATGGTTTTTGTATGATTGATAAACCCAGTTGGAGAAATGGCTTAGCATACTGGTTAATGGTTTTTGTATGCTTGATAAACCCAGTCGGAGAACTCGCTTAGCATACTAGTTATTGGAATGCTTGATAAACCTAGTCAACAAACTGGATTAGCATATTGGTTAATGGAATTCCTGATAAATCCAGTCAGCGTACTAGCTTGGCATTGGTTATTTGAATCATGTGGTGTAGTCAGTGTGTTGGCATAACATTTTTTTTATGCATATGCACAGGTGATCCGAGGCTTGCAGAAACTTGGTTACCTTTCGATGCACACCCTAAAGAGCACTGGAAGGGGTGGGTACACTCGAGGGACTGTGTAGTAGAGAAGATGTACCATCCTTTTGTTGGGTGGGGAAGGTCTTGTGGGTGCCATAGTTGTCTGAAGTCAATGCGGGATGCATGTGGATCTAAAGGAAGATGCTCATGCAGATAAGTATTTGGTTTATCTTGCATCTTCTTGTTGATTTAATGTGAATATACGTGTGGATATGATTCGTCTATGGTTTTGAAACTCTTTTTAAGAGATGAATCCTATGAAAATGGATTTGACATATGAATTGACTCAATGTTTGAGTATAGGTATTGTTGGATGCAAGGACTTTGAAGGAATTTTAAGGATGCAATGGACATGTGGTTTTCCTAAAAGGCTTAGTACGAGTAGCTAAAGATTGGAAAGAGATCCAATGGAAATTGATGAAGAGAGAGAAAGGAATTTCAGTTGCAACTGAAAACAAGGACATGGAACCTTGCTAAAAAAAAGAGAACACCAAGGACGGTGTTATTCCAAGGGGGGGGATTGTAATATCCCGATTTTGACCCCATTGCATTAAAAATGTAAATGATGTAATATTGTTATAAAAACATGGTGAGGAGCTCAAGGCCAAGGCCCCACCATCGATTTAGTGTTAAAATTGATGCATATGGTTTGTGTGCTATCCAGGCACAATAGAAATTGTAAAATTATCATGTAAATATGCATTTTATTAAAATACCCACAACTAGCTATGCAATGCAATGTAACAAGAGTATGAGGGCATGAGTTTTACAAGGAATTGGGAGGGAAATATTCAAACCCTTGGAGCCAATAAATTCAAGCCAAGTGTCATTGAGAGAACCCATAAACCCTCAACTACCCATTTTGACTTATGCACCCAATCATTTATTTCTTCCAAGAGTTGGTTGAGATAGTTAATGCTTTGGGATTGGAGAGGTATGGCTGTCTAAATTCGGGTATGGGAAAGCCACCATTTTTTAAAAACGTGTTTTGGCTTCTTGGGAAAGAAAGGAGCCACGAAATTCCCCCCCCAAGCCATTATTCATCAACGAGTTTGTCTCTCTCACGTTTTTGAAGCTACCTTGGCATTTTCCCCCACATTTTTCCTGGTCTTTCCTTCATTTTTAGCTAGGAAAAGGGCGTTTTTGTGATATAGAATAGTAGAGAAGAAGAGGAACTCATTTTGGGGTCCCTGGGGTTTCATTGAGTTCGGTTTTGGCCATTGGAATGCTCATAACCCGTGGGAAAAATCATTTTTTCTCCCTGTGGTTATTTCCCCATCCCATAAGTTTTTGTTGTTGTGCCATAATTTGGGGAAAACCCATGGACATCTTGCTTGTGAATCCCACAGTTGAAATAGTTTTCCTATGCCCAACATATGTGCTTGTTGTGTGTGAGAGAGAATTGTTATAGATCAAGTTATGGGTATCCATTGCTTTGGTTGTGCATGAGCTTGAGTGTTCCCTTTCCTTGTAGAAATCATGCCCAGCTAGGGGGTGGAAATTGTGATGAGAGATTGATGAACAAAATTGGCCTATGGTTGGGTGGAACGTTGCAGCTGCATAGCTAGTTGCTTGGGACAACTTCACCATCAAGATAAGTATTCTCTATGTGTTAAAACTCTGCAATGTTTTCAATTTAATGATTGGTATTGATATGTTGAATGCATGTGAAATGTGTGTGGATAGTTTAAATCCGGTGTGCATGTTTATTTTGAATGGCATCTGCACACATGTGTTTTATTTGCTATGAATTGATCAATGGGGTTGAGTGAGTTTGTTGAAAATCCCAGAATGTTAGTCATGTTCCCTTCCTTGCGTTGGATCGACGAGAGGGGATGTGACACTCATACATATTTATGATTTTTTCATTAAACATAGAATGAATGTACATTAGTATAGTAGATCCCACTTGAATGTGTTCTATCTAGTCTATATTATAGTGCTTGGCACATTTCAAAATCCGTTCTCCCCATTTTGAAGGTTGACTAGAACTAGTGTTAGCAATGTTATGTCTTACTACAACTATTCTTATCCTTAAAAAAAATTATGACACATGTCTCTAAGAGTGTATATTTCAAACATATCAATATCCTTCTAAATTGACATGATCAATGTACACTATGGAGTTTACCAAACTTGATGCTTCATGCATCACTCTATATTGAAAGGTATAATGGTTGAATGTTTGGATGTAGGCACCCACCATTTGGTTGAACAACTATTGTATGTACTATGACTATTACTATTGCTTCTTTGAATAGTTGAACAGATAATTGTCATTGATAATGATTTGAACTTTCCTTACACAATGGCTTGCATGGCACCAAGTGTTTGTCTACTTTCACATAAATTCCTCCTCCATAGAAAAATTTAACCATTCATTCATAGCTTTTCAAAGGCAACCTCATTTTTATCAAACACCCTCACCCCATTAGAGGGTGGTTGGTGGGGGTTAAGGGTGTGTAAAAATGTATTATTATACTTCCATATAATATGATTTTATTGCATCATCCAATCATTAATTCATAGAGCAGCCACATGACCATTACATTGTATAATTCCACCTTTTTTCCTACTCAAATAATAGATCCCACATTTGAAAATGGAGCTCTTCAACTTCCATTAATCAATTTCAAATTATAATTTCTTATAAGGGTATTCTAAGGAATACCCACCTATAATAGAATACCCACCTATAATGTTGCAATATAGGATATTAAAATTTTCAGCAACTAAGCAATATGGGTCATTTTTCCATCCATATTTCTTGTGTTGTCATTCAGATTGTTAATTCGTTCTTTAAGTAATTTAGTGTCACTTTGCAAATCACTCTCCATCTCTTTGTTCATGTGAAAGTGAGTCTACCATATATTGTGTACAAACTCCTATATTTATGTGCAAATGACCCTTTGGCATTAATTTGATACAAATTATAAAAATGCACTAGCAAATTAAAACAACCAACACAAACTATGATCAGTGCAATTGAATATACACAAACTTTTAGTTAACAAAGGGACAAATTTACTTAGACAACTTAAGCAAAAATCATTCACACATAAACAATGGCATGATAAAAATGGAAATAAAACCAAATCCAATTTTGCATCCACAAACTAGGAAATTATGAACAGGATGAGGCTACAATAGTTATCCAGATAATCTACACTTCGAATGCTAAGATGAGATATATATAATGTGGCTCAAGGAATATGAAATATTTTGGAAATTAATATTGTATTGATATTTGATGACTCGTCACTCGTCATTGGTCAAGTGAAAAAGGGATGCATTGGAAGCTTCTCCCCCCTTTCCATAATTATAGCTAGAATCAAAGGGATCGTCCCTTACTTTGAAACCATTGACTTCCTACATATTCTCCAATCTTGTAACACCCATATGAATGTCATGGAAAATAAGTTGGTCGTTTTAAACAAAGGGTTATTATACCCTATTAATTATTCAATTCCATGAATTCAAACATTAGGATCAACCTGCAATGGCATTCTAATGAAAAATGGAAATGGGAGAAGACCGAGGAGGGTTGATTCCTTAATCCTTCCCTTCCCCCCATACTTACCACACACTTGAAGATATGTCATCATGGTGGGAGCTTTACCTTCCCCATGATCAAATGGGGAATTTAGGTGCATGTGGGATATTTTAGGATTTTAGTGTGATGGGATTTTTTTGCCCTGTCAGTTGGGTTAGACCATTGTTTGGATTTGGGCCATTACATAGCTTGTTGGGTTGGTTGCATTTGAATTTGGGATATGAATTGGTTTTTAATATTGTTGGTTGGGTTGGTTCGTCATTTGTAGTTGGATTGTTGCATGGCCTTTTGGGTTTGTTTTGTTTCGTTTTGAACTATGAATTCACTTGTTCCATGTTTAGTAGGTTATGTTTGGATTGTGAATTGGGTTGTTCTATCTTGGATTTGGATTATTTCTATATCTATTGGGTTGTCTCTATGCTCATATTTGACTTTCCTCATTCTAGTGGCATTACAACTAAGCACATTCACCCTGGAAAGTGTGCTTATTGTGAAGTTTTGGACCTGCACAGAGTTCTAAGGTCTCTTGTAAGGAAAATGGAAACTCTTCAAGAAATATCATAAGTATTCAATTCAAATCTCAATCAGCCAGGAATGTGGATTTGGAAATCAAGGTAGAATCTCAAAACCAGAGGTTAGAGAAATTGTCTTTAGATCTTAACATGTTGTACAACGTAATTCTAGGATTTGCTCATAGTTATCAATCTTTGGTAGACCGGCCTTCTTATTTTATAGGTTTATTGAAGGATGCCCTCATGGAATACATCATAGTATAGTAGGATCCTAGACAACATGAAGAGGAAGCAACATCACATCCAACACCTGGATTGCTAGAAAATGATATATCTTGTCTAGTCATATTTTATGTGGACGATTCATTGGAATTTACAGTTATCAATAATTATATATAGTGTCTATTGTTTTCATATTCATTAATTTATAGATATTTATGGAAGATAAAGAGACTAACAAGGAAGATGTTTTGTCATCATTATTGGTCTTCTCACACATGATACTTGATCAAGTTTTCCATTCACACCAACATGTTTATGTTTCCAAAACTATTCCACTAAGGTTGCATGACATAAAGTTGCATCCTTGAACATTCTTCATACATGATTAGGTCATAGCACTAGAACTGTATGACAAGGAACCTTAAAATTCTTGTGAGATAATGCCATTTTTTTCACTTTGATCCATGTCAAAGGTTTATTTCGGTTATGTGTATCTGGAATTGATGTTGCAATTATGTTTTTCACTTTTTATACACCAACCAAATATGTGTCCATACTTAAACAACTTATAGGGTTATCATCTCTTTTAGTGTGGCTTGAACAACCATGGACTTAGTCAATCTCTCACTCCTTGCAGGATCAATAACTTACTCACCAAAACCAAACAGGTAGTATCCCAACCTTTACAGAGACATCCACTTTACTACCTCCAAAATAGGGTTCCTCGCCGTATGGAACGGTGAAGATGAGTTGTTCTCAATGGAAGAAGACCAACCCAAATACAACTTTGATCCATGTCAAAGTTGAACCAACGTGTATCTTTCATTGATGTTGCAATGATGTTTTTCATCTCCAATACAATGACCAAATGTGTGCCCACTCTTACACAACTTGTAGGGTATACATATCTTTTAGTGTAATTCTAACAACCATGGACTTAGACAATCTCTCATTTCTTTCAATATCAATAACTTACTCATCAAACCAAATAGACAGTAGACATTAGACAATCTTTCATAAAGAGATCCATTTTACTACCTCCAAGCATGTCCAATTCAAATACTAGATTCAAGCATAGAGTTTGTCAAGGGACAAACCATTTGAAGGATTCATGTATGAAGACTAAGATATCACAAGGGAAAATAAAAATAATAAGCCCCAAAGTTGGAACCACTCGTAGAGGAATCTCCAAGCAACTCCAAATAATGGTGTATTACACTCAAACCTTGAAACATCAACAATGGTTCCAATCCCTCCATCTAAGGCAAGTGGCGTACACATGTATATTGTCACACCAAAAGAGCCAATCCCTAACATGCTAATTTTTCCATCTAACAACTTCTCATAGGGATGAAACAACCACGTGATCTACACAACTTGTATACAAAAGGGAAACAATCATTAGGAACAATTACATGGAACTTAGACAATTAGTTTTATCGAAGCCTCCAGTATTGCTACACCATTTAACTAAAGGGGAAAAAGTTGTAAGATATAAGAAAAAAAAGGGGAAAAAGCTTACCTCTTGTGAATGTTCAAGATCTTGAGTGAGGAAATACAAAAGTAATTAGCATACATTTAGAAAGTGTTAAGCATTTAGGATAGAACATAGGCCTCATTGATCATAATTATAATTAGCTACTCAAATTCAATAAAAGGGATAAACAAATTATATACTAAAATGTGGATCTGAGTTTATAAGAAAGTAATATGCTCCGATTAATGTAATCGGATCATTTAATGAGATATATGTTGGAATAGACATCATTAAATGTGAAGGTAATGCACATCTAACGATGTATATTACCAAGATATATCCCATTAAATCTTACATTTAACAACAAGTTTTAATATTAATGGTCAAAACAATACAAATTTCCCCACTCACAAAAGGAGCAATTCAATGAGGATTGAAATTGTATGTAAATTTCAATGCTTTTGCACATTTTGAACATTTTTTTATAAGTGAGTTTGATCCCAAAACTATATATTTTACAAGTTATACAACAACCTAATTATCATTTTCTCTTTAGAAAGATTCTTTTATATATATATATATATATAATTTTTAATGTTTCTTCTGGTAAATATATTTTTTATGATTTTATTCTCATAAACCCATTTTTATCTAATATTATATTAATATAAATTATTTTAAATTTATTTCCAAATGATTCTTTTAGCAAGAAGAAGTTAAAACATATAATAATATAGATTTGAATGGAGAAGGGATTCCTTAAACTTCACGGGTTTATCATATTATCCTATATTGCCATATACAAATATATAGAGAGAAAGATGTGTATAATTTGCACATGGAAAGTTTCGACAAAGACCAATTTGTGAAAATTTCTATAATAAAATTATAGGCATATTTTTATGAATTTTTTTTTATAAATGATTTCATAAATATTGACAGAAAAAAATTATAGGTAATTTTTTTATGAATTTTTTTTTATATAAATGATTTAATAAATTTTGGAAAACAAAAGTATTTTTTTGGATAAAATTCTTAATCCTAGATTTTTAACCAATAAATTTGTATTTAATTTTATTTTTTATTTTTTCGATACTTAATACATTGAGACTTTTAAAGTTGAGATAGATGTATGAAGAAGAAAGGGAAAAAACTACAAAGGTGGGGATCATTTTTCAAAATGATAGAAAAAAATTATATTAATTTTTTAAGTACAAATACACATGCAAAATGTAATTTCCATTCAATATTTTAATAGAAATGTTACTTTTTTATTTGGAAAAAATATCTATGGATTCTAACTTTAGTCTATACTAAACTTACTCATTATAAAGCCTCATTGTTTTTAGTTTCGACGCATACGTGAATATTTTTTATTTCATTTTTTTTATAGGATATGCATTAATATGATAGGTTTATATATTATTGATTTTTGGAGAGTCATTTTTTTTTAATGGTAGTTCACTATAGCTACATTTACTGAGAAATATTCCAACACCCACTTTATTTTGAAGATTCAAGGTATGGCTAGAATTTTATAATCCACTTAATCATTACATAGGGGCTAAACAAGAGCATCATGTCTCTTACAAGAATTGACCCTGGGTGGGGAGGGTAACAATCATTCCTCCCAACCACCTAATTATTTCCATATTAATATAATTTGATCTATTTTTATGTTATAAACATTAATTTTAAACGAAAACATAACTTCTTCTTCTAAACAATATTGAAATTTTCCTATAGTGCAACATCCTTAACAAGATTTGAATCTATGAGAATGGTAAAAATATGGTATAAAAACATTAATGAATTTCCATTAGTCCATAATGCCTTACCTTTGGCATATGGGTAGAATGCAACAACGTTAACCAACTTTGAAATCATGAATATAGAAAAAATTAATGATGTGAAATAAAAATAGTAAGGAAGACTATTACAACATTAAGGTGAAAATATGACAATTGAGCATTACATATCTTGTTATCATTATAACTACAATGTTACATAATCTCAAAATTGTGATTCTAATGCATTATTCATCTTACTTCCCATACCTTAAATTTTCATCTTTATTTATAAATAAAGTCTCATTTATACTTTATCAAATGAATCCTAACATAAATCCATCTTAATCATCGTATATTAAATCAAGATCTATCACACATCAAGAATTAGTATAAAGTGTGAAAATCCTCACAGCAGATCTAAGAGTTGATGTATACCTCACAATGAAAGAATTTATGAATAAGATTAAAAGTGGTCAATGCAGTAAGATGAGCAACAAAATAATAATACAATAGAACTCGGATAGAAGCAAAATAACTTCACACACACTGATTAATTAATCACAATATGGACAAATAAGTAGTACAATGCATGAGGATTTGAATGCCAAGGTGGCAATTCGAATTAGCCTTCATGGAGTGATCAAAAGATCACTGGAGTGTCATCGGAGCACAACTAGAAGTCTATCCCATCATCAATGGATTCATCAATGCTCAAGTAACTGTCAACCATCAGTCAAACTAAGTCTAACTGAGTGTGGTAGGTGTAACTGAAGACAACTGGACTGGTAGGTGAAGAAGGGCGCCTTTCTCATGCAGTAGGTGAAAGGAGGGCGCACTAAGCTCTAGGAGGGCTAAAACTGAGTGGAAAGAAGCTCCGGGGGCTAGCTAACTGAGGGCTAGGTGCTGGGACTGATGACTGGGATGCATGCAAATGCATGCATGACTGAAAATGAAAAGGATGAAAATGCTAGTAGGACTAGGATGGAGTATAGGAATATCCTAACACCCCCCCTTAATCCATCCTAGGCCCTGGTAACTGAGACTAAAGGTCACCCAATACAAAGAATAATAACATTCAATAAACCGAGGAAATGGGGAAAATCTCATGGGAAAAATACCCCCCCCTCAAAATAGACTGTAAGGCACACACAAAAATAAATGCTCCAAACTCAAGCAGGTGTGATGCTTGGTCATATTTCTGGAGGTATCTTCTTCTTGGGAAGAAGTGGATCATGCTCAGAAAGCATGTGCTTGTACTTGCTCTTCAGATCGAATGTGATGAGAACAAATCCAAAAGTATGAGGATGATCCTTGAACCTGTGATTCGAATCAGTTGAGGTAGGATCAAATCTATGAATGTGCAGATAGTCTTTTGTCTTCTCCTTCGAACCATCATGGGTGAGATTATGCCAAAAAGAACCATCACATGATTGCTTGAAATCCAAATCAGATTTAAGACTTGAAGAATAGTTTCTTGAGATCTCCTTTGAACCAACAGGAGTGAGATCAAAACCATCATATGCATGAGAAATTATCCCAAGTAGTGATTGCTTAGAATCCAAATTAGATACAAGACTTGAATCATGGTTTCTTGAGATCTCCTTTGAACCATTAGAGGTGAGATCAAAACTAGTAAATGCATGAGAAATTATCCCAAGCGAATGGCAACGGCCATCATCTTCAATAACCTTCTGAAAGCATGAAATAATGATCATATTGTAGTACATAAGAGGTGAGTGATTAAGGAGAGTGAATACATTACCTACAATGGCTGATTTGACCTCCGAAACATTCAATAGATCATGACGCAAACCAACAGACTCTGGTGCAAGAGAGGATTTAGGACCTTTTGCAATTTCTAGAGTGTGAGCTGGCACAGAATTCGAAATAGAAGAAATTTGGAGCATGAGTGTAGAATCTACAAGTTCTTCTTCTTTGTGTACATCTTCAATATGAGATATGTTTGATACTGGTTCATGATCAATGAGATCATTAAGGAGGGTGAATGCATCACTTTGCTTTCTCTCGAAAGGGTTTGGACCAATCCCTTCATTCTGCTTGCCAAATATTTCATCCAGGTAGGCCCATAGCTCTTTTGGAGATTCAACATCATCAATGAATTAATGTAGCAAGCATCGAGACATAGCAAGAATCATGGTTCCCATGGCTCTGTCACCATTATTTAACCAGTCAATATTTTCTTCAGAGGATTCGAACTCTCTTTCAAAACAATAATCAAAGAGACCATTTATCTTCAAATGTGCTATCATCTTTGGTTTCCATTCATCATAGTTGAATGGAGAAAGAGGATCATAGTTGAATGGAGGAGGATAGATTTCTTCTGAATACATGGAAGTTGTAGAAGACCTACAAAAACAATAGAAAATATCTGCAACTGCTACTCTTGCAAAAATGCAAAAACTGTTGCAATTGCTGCACTCGAAATCTTGATAATAACCTGCAAAAAACTCTCATGAATGGAGATAAAAAATACCCTCAACATGCTCTGATACCATGTGAAAATCCTCACAGCAGATCTAAGAGATGATGTATACCTCACAATGAAATAATTTAGGAATAATATTTAGAGTGGTCAATGCAGTAAGATGAGCAACATAGTAATAATACAGTAGAACTTGAATAGAAGCAAAATAGCTTCACACACACTGATTAATTAATCACAATATGGACAAATAAGTAGTACAATGCATGAGGATTTGAATGCCAAGGTGACAATTCGAATTAGCCTTCATGGAGTGATCAAAAGATCACTGGAGTGTCATTGGAGCACAACTAGAAGTCTATCCCATCATTAGTGGAGTCATCAATGCTCAAGTAACTGTCAACCATCAGTCAAACTGAGTCTAACTGAGTGTGGTAGGTGTAACTGAGTGTAACTGAAGACAACTGAACTGGTAGGTGAAGAAGGGTGCCTTTCTCATGAAGTAGGTGAAAGGAGGGTGCACTAAGCTCTAGGAGGGATAAAACTGAGTGGAAAGAAGCTCCGGAGGCTAGCTAACTGTGGGCTAGGTGCTGGGACTGATGACTGGGATGCATGCAAATGCATGCAAACTCTAAAAGTGCATGCATGACTGAAAATGCAAAGGATGAAAATGCTAGTAGGACTAGGATGGAGTATAGGAATATCCTAACATAAAGATTCTTCTTAATTGTATACAAACTCCTATATTTATATGCAAAATGATACTTTAACAAAATGCACTAGAAAATTAAAAAACCAACAAACTATGATGATTGCAACTAAATATACCCAATCTACAATATTTTAGTTATTGGGATGCCATATTTATACTTAGGTAAAAATTGGACATTCCCGTAATAAAAATGAAAATAAAATAAAGTCAAATCTCTCATCAACACAATAAGAAATATGAACAATGTTGACACAGTTCTGTCGACAGGCATTCACTTCGCACTGTTGTCAACAAACACCGACCAAACTCCCTTAAGCATCAGCCCAGAAAGGTTTTACCCTTTCCAGCAACACTCGCAGAGCGAGTGAGGTCTCACCCAAAATGGTTAAGGGATGTTGTAGGAACCAAGTTTCTGTAGTATGGAGAAGACATGTGTTAACCCTTACCCAATCTCTACAGAAACCAGAGATCTTGTCTTCACATTACGCTAACAAATCAAAGATATATATATATATATATATATATATTTGATATCCGCATCATCAATATATAGTCACCATTCACATCAACATTATATAATTGACAGTCGCATCAACTAGAATTATAGTTAATCGACGGAGCAACAAAAACTTAAACGCATCGCATCATTGGGATAACATTCATCATAAAACATAAATAGAAACATAAAAAAGAGACATAACCAAACATCCTCATGCATTAAATCATCCCAAAATCTGCGGTACAACCTTCACAAGAACATTTCCAAGTGACTTATCACGAATCCATACAAACAGAACAAAACTTGCCGAAGGCAGAGCAAAACATAAATGCGAGATATCTCCATATACAATCTATGCCCTTATGCTTACAAACATGGTTCTATTTATAGAAACCTAAGTTAGTTACAAAATGGTCCAAATGACCCATTCTAACTAACTAAACAATAACTTGTGCTTTCGTAAGCTCCTTGTTCTTCGCGAATGGTCCTTTCTTCCACGAATACTCCTAAATTTTGTCATTGTCGGCTTTCACACTTCGTGCGCTCTAACCCCGTGCCAACAGACCCCCAACACAAACTTGTGGCTCTCCCTCGAACCACCTCAGCTAGATACCTCTGGTGCGTTTACTTGTTTCCTAAAGTCATCATACGCATCTTTGATATGATCGACCACTTCTTTTCTCGATACTTTGAATTATGTACATTCTTCTACCTATTGTTCTGCAGGGTATTCTCAACTTCTCTATTGCGCTTCCTCCAGTTGTTGCTTGACATGTTTCATTGCGGCCATTGCTTTTACTGCCAGTAGTTCTACCTTTGTTTTTAACTCGTTGAGGTGTGTGGTCCTTCTTTGTTGCCTTTCGCGTGCCTTAGTTACCCTATGTTGCATTTCTTTCAGTTCCATAGCCTTCATTATCTGTATGAGTGAGGGCATCGATTTAAGCGATCCCTTCAAGGATTCCAACTGTGTCTCTTCCTCGTTGAGTTGCGCATTTAGTTCGCTCAGCTGTTCATCTTGGACTAGGCTTCCCCAAAACTCCATGACACCCTCTGCAATTGGTTGGGCTGTATTTTCCATCTCTGCGACCTCCATCACAGCTTCGTCAATCACATTATGTCTACCTTGAATCTACTCTGATGGTGTACTGGGTACCACCCTTGCCTACAGGGCTTCATTTTCCCTCCATAGGTCTGCGATAACTACTCTCAGTTGTATCGCCTTTTCCTCGGGTAATTTATCTTTATCTACTTTGGGTACTTCTTCACATGCGATTGAAAGCACATGCTCCAACCTCTGCCTATCTTCAATGGCCTTTGTTGTGTCTCTCAAGCTTAATTCTTTTTATTCCTGTATGTGCTGGATTTTCGCCTCGATGTTCCACACCTGTCGTTTATACTGGTTCATTCGATCATGTGTTGTTGCTTCGCGTTCCAAAATTTCTTCACTCGCTGCTGTCTGAATTTACTGTAGTGATAGTATCGGCAAGATGTTGAAATCTATCATGATCTGGTTGTTATTTCTTAATTCCACATCCAACTATTATGCTCCTATTGTTATAGCCTGCAGCATGATTTGCACTATCCTTGGTTTCGTGCCGATATCCACCTTGGTTGTGTGTGCTGAGGGACTGGGTCGCACCTTTTCTTGTTGAATTCTTATCTCAGTCACTGCATCTTTTAATACTTCTAATAGTTGCGATACACTGTTGAAGAATCCAGTCGCATGTTGAGTGGCTTTCTCCTAGTTGTCTTCCACCACTGTTTTTATTTGCTGTATAAATTTTTCCATCTAATCTTGAGAGATACCGATAGGTGCTTTCCCTTGGCCCTTTTCAAACTAAAACTCTGTCCTTCCTTCCTCGCATTGTGAATCCACATTGCAGTCTGTTCATGTTGCATTCAATGCTCCATCATGAATCACGGTGCGCGAGTGTTGGTCTTCCTCCGCATGGTCATCCTCCTGTTCGTTGTCTTTGTCGTCTTCTAATGGTTTTTGTTTATTTGCTGACTTCCATTTTTCTGGATATGACAGCTTCTCCTCTGCTACTGGAATTTTCCACTCCTGAGGCCATTCTTCTATTATTGCATCCAACTCTTCGTTTTTCAACTTGTACTATGTCGCCAGCCGCTGATTTCCTGGGTCTATGCGCGCTTGTATTTTGATGACTTGCGGTCCGGCTAGCAGTCTTGAGAATCGTCGATGCTTTTGCACTGCTTCCTCTGTTATTCACGGAATATTCTCTGCATCGTGTTAATTTTTCGATAATTTCATTCCATTATCATTCAGGATCACTAAGAGAATAACATGTACAGCATATCAATCATAAACACAAAATCAATCACACAAGAGACATAGAGTTTCACCAGGGAAAACCAAGAAGGTGAAAAACCCCGCAACTTCCTCAGAGATAGAATAAACCCAAGTACAAGATCACAAGGATCAAACCCAAAGAGATGTCTCTAGTAGATGCTCCTCCTCCTCCACAAGTGCACCACTTTCTCTCTTAGCTATGCAAGCTTGAGAAGTGAGTGAATGATCTAAATGAGAGACACAACCTCTCTATTTATACACTGACTTGACCTGCCAATAATCCAATGGGGATGACTTTCTAATCAAGCCTAATAACCCAACCACATGTGCTAACCAGGGCCGACCCCACACTGGTGGTCTAATAACCCATCAATACAAATGACGACACTTGTTGATGCACATGACGACACTTACAAATACAAATGACGACACTTCCAATCAGAGGAATAATACATCTCTGTGGGATATACAATAAAGTACAAATGTAATACATAGAAGAATATCTTCCGAAGTTACAAATACATCAACACTCCCTCTTAACTAGGAAGGTATTCTTTCATCATAGGTCATCAATAGATATTGGCACAAGTCTTCAATTCTGGAACTGGATCAACATCATTGGATCACGGAGCATCATCATCACTGCTGCTATACTCGACATCTCGATCACTAGGCTATCTCTAAAATATGCTCGTCATAGGAAGTTCTACAGAGCCAACCCTTTTTCATGTTGGATGTAGGCCCACCACATGTAGGTCTTCATCATCATTGGCCATACTGTGGAATCCTCAGGACTTATTATGTGAGTCAACAAAACCTCGAAAGAGCATCCCAGGATTGATTATAAGTACACAGCTCAACCTATCGGATCTCCCAAGACCTTTTACATGCCACTGCACAACCTGTCCATGACCACAGAGTATCATCTTGATACTCATGATCATACTGATCATAACATCGTTCACGAAGCACAACCCAGATGCACATCACACAACACTTACATTCACTGGCATGGGAAGACACACTTCAACCATCCGTGAAGGGCTCAACACTTATATCTACACCATGGGAAGACACGCTTCAACCATGCGAGAATGGCACAACACTTATATCGCAGCCATGGGAGAACACATCTACAACCATGCTTGAATGGCCCATCACTTATATCGCAGCCATGGGAGAACACATCTACAACCATGCTCGAATGGCCCCAGCCCTTACATCTACACCATGGGAGAACACATCTACCACCATGTGAGAACACATCTACCACCATGTGAGAATGGCTCCAACAATTACATCAAAACCATGGGAGAAGACACATCTGCCACCATGTCAAAAAATCCCATTAATTACATCGCAACCATGGGAGAACACATCTACAACCATGTCCGAAAAGCTCATGTGCATCTGTGTCTTCGGAATTCATCACACATAATCCAACTGATTATGTAATGTATCCACCTGATACATATCATCACATATGATCATCTTGATCATCATCATAGCATCATCCTGATGCATATCATCCAGAGTATCATCCTGATACTCATCACACATGATCATCCTGATCATCGTCACTGCATCGTCCTGATGCATTTCATCCAGAGTATCGTCCTGATACTCAACATACATGATCATCCTGATCATCATCACTGCATCGTCCTGATGCATATCATCTGGAGCAACATCTTGAAGCTCGTCATCCATGATCATCCTGATCATACAATGCATCCACCTGATGCATACCAAGTATCTAACTAATACGTAAATACATGATCCAACTGATCATACTAAGCAGTAACTGGAGCATCTTCCTGATGCTCATCACACAACGCTTACATCCATAGCCATGTGAAGGATCCTCCTCTCACCATGCTTGGAATGGCTCCTGCAAATGTGTCCATCACTTCTTCCTTGAAGTGTCGTCAATCTAAAGAACACCAAGCCTCTCTCTGAAGTACTCAAACTTCACTCTGGCTAGTGGTTTCGTCAACACATCTGCAACCTGCTCATCCATTGCAACATACAGGAGCTTCACTACTCCTCTCTACACCATATCCCTGATATAGTGATATTTGATCTCAATGTGCTTCGACCTGTCATGGAACACAAGGTTCTTAGACAACTTCACACAACTCTGGTTATCAAAATAGATACTAGTAGCATCCAATGGGAGATCAAATAACTCAGCCAGTATCTTCCTCAACCATATTGCCTCACAACTAGCTGAACAAGCTGCAACATACTTTGCTTCAGCTGTACTCGGTGATACATAGGACTGCTTCCTGCTAAACCAAGAGATCACACCTGATCCCATACTGAAGTAGTACCCATAAGTGCTCTTCCTATCTACAGTACTTCCTACCCAATATGAATGAACATAACCCTCCAGGTTAAAAAATTTATTTGCATCATACTTGAGCCCATAATCAACTGTACCCTTCAGGTACCTCAGAATATGCTTTACAGCAACTAGGTGAACACCTCTTGGATCCGTCAGGAACTGGCTCAATGTGTTCACTGCAAAGCAAATACTTGGTCTCGTATTCGTCAGGTACATCAAGGAACCAATCATCTGACTATACATCGTGACATCAATCGGCTCAGATGAAGCATCACACAGAAGCTTCAGGTTCGATGCCATAGGTGTGGCCATGGCCTTGCAGTCCATCATCCCGAACCTCTTCAGGATCTCTACTGCATACTTCCCTTGTCCAAGGAAGATCCCATATGCACTCTGCCACACCTCCATTCCTAGAAAATAGTGCATCATCCCCAAGTACTTCATCTCGAACTTGGAAACAAGCTTCCTCTTGGTATCGGCAATCAATCTATCATCACCTATAACAAACATGTCATCTACATACAAAAGTAGTATCACTGGATTACCTTCCTTAACCTTGTAGTAAAGGTTGGAATCTGCCTTACTCTTGGTAAATCCCAAACTGGATAGAAAACTGTCCATCCAAACATACCAAGTCCCAGGAGCTTGCTTCAAGCCATACAAGGCTTTCTTCAACCTGCACACATATGACTCCCCGTCATGTGTCTCAAAACCAAGTGGCTGCTCCACATACACTTCCTCTTCGACTACACCATTCAAGAAAGTTGTCTTGACATCCATCTAGTGTATCTTCCATTTCATCACTACAGCCAGAGCAAGTATTGTTCTGGTGGAAGTGTATCTGGCTACAGGAGAAAAAGTATCTTCATAGTCTATTCCATCTTTCTGAGAGAAGCCACAAGCTACAAACCTCGCTTTGTATTTCTCTATGCTACCATCTGCAACATGCTTGATCTTATAGATCCATTTGGAAGTCACAACAAACTTCCCTTCAGGTCTTGGGACCACATCCCAAACATCGTTCTTCATGATCGACTGGTACTCCTCAACCATGGCATCCTTCCATTCTTTCTTTTCCATTTCTTCTTCATAACTGGAAGGTTCTTTGTTCATAATATCACAGAGTAAGGCAACATAACTGGTATGCGATATAGTCCTCTTCCTTTCTCTGTTTTCTTCTTCTGGAATGCCATACCTTTCTGCATCTTGAATGAGCTCTCTAGCCCATGCAAGTTTCCTCTTGTGAGAGATCTTCTCACGGGATGGATCTATAGGTTCTTGTGGATCTTCAATTTCACGATCTACTTCTGGAATTGCTTCATTCATAGTGGTGTCTTGAAATCTGGTTTCCTTTGGTTCTTCATGGTCATCAACAGGTGTCTTCCTTGATTTGATGTATGTTGAGTCTTCATCAAATGTTACATCCCTGCTGATGTCAATCTTCTTGAACCCTGGAAAGAATATTCTGTAAGCCTTCGATCTTTCACTGTAACCCACAAAGATACCCTTCTTTCCTGAAGGATCTAGCTTTGTCCTCTTTTGGAATGTGTGTGTATACTGGACAGCCAAATATTCTGAGATGGCTTATTTCTGGTTTCTTACCAGAGAAGACTTATTCTGGTGTCTTATTGTCAAGTATCTTGTGAGGTGTTCTGTTTTGTACATATACAACTGTCCTAGCTGCTTCTTCCCACATATGCATAGGAAGATCTTGGTCATGAAGCATTGCCCGTGCTGCTTCCATGATAGTTCTATTCTTCCTTTCTGCAACTCCATTTTGTTGTGGATTGTAAGGAGCAGTCAACTCCCTCTTAATCCCTGAATCATTGCATAAATTCGTGAACTCACCTGAAGTGAATTCTCCACCATTGTCGGATCTGAAAGTCTTAATCTTCTTATCTGTTTGATTTTCTATCAAGGCTTTGAATTCCTTGAACTTATCAAACACTTCATCTTTATTCTTTAAGAAATAAACCCAAGTATTCCTAGAGAAATCATCAATGAAGGAAACATAGTATACATACCCACTCAGAGAACTGGATGACATCGGCCCACATACATCAGAGTGGATAATCTCCAAGATTCCTTTTGTTTTTCTTTCACTGGTTGGAAATTCCTTCTTTGTGTTCTTTCCTTTTGCACATCCTTTGCAAACACCTTCATGTTTTGATTGGATTTCAGGAAGACCTTCCACATCTTTTCTTGCAATTGGTAGTGCCCTATAGTGTACATGTGCAAGCCTTCTATGCCAAACTTCACTAGGATCCATGGACTCATGTACCATGGCATGTTCAGGTTGTCCCTTCAATTTTTACAATCCTCCCTCTTGCTCTCCAATCACTACTGCATCATCTATGGTCTTATCCTTTGGCCACATGAGTACTTGGCCATCCACAAATGCAACTCGAATACCTTTTGCATCCAAAGATGATATGGATAGGAGATTCTTCTTGAGCTCAAGTACATATAGAACATCGTTCATTTTCAAATACTTCCCTAATTCTATCATGTAAGAAGCTTCACCACTTCCTTTTATGGGATATTGATAATCATCCCCAAGTTTCATCTTATGGGGTGACTCATGTTTAGATAGATCTACAAAAGATTCTTTAAACCCAGTCATGTGTTTAGAAGCCCCACTATCAATAAGCCAATCATTACATCCATGAGAGATAGTACCTATGAGAGCAAAGATTAGAACATATTCATCTTCACTATATGAGTCATCACTTTCTGCTCTAGCCTTCTTCTTGGGAGGTTCATCATCCTCAGCAGCATGAGCATGATATTTTCTTTCATTGCCCTTCTTCTTGTTGTTGAAGTTGTTGTTGTCCTTCTTGTTCTTGGGACAATCTAAGGCAAAGTGTCCCTTCTCATTACATGTGAAACATCTTAGATGTTTCCTATTTTTATAGTGGTGAGAAGGTTTCTTAGGATGAGAATGCTTCCTCTTGAACTTTCCATTCTTGGTGTGTGCTATGAGAGCTTGATCTTCATTTCCCATCTTTTCTTCTCGAGCAACAAGCCTGGCTTCTTCTTGTGAACACTCCTCCCATAGTATACTGAAGGAGACCAATTTTCTTCTTGCACATATTCCTTGGATGAAGGAGTCCCATGACCTAGGTAGGCCATTCAAGGTGGTCATTACAATCTCACCATTCTCCACTACTTCATCCATAGCTTCAAGTTGTTCCTTGATTTGAGAGACCTTAGAAAATTAGGATTGAATGGTCTCTCCATTATGAAGCTTCGCCCCTTTCAGTTGGTTCCACAAAGTCATCTTCTGATTTATGTTCTTTCCTTCAAACAATTTGGTTAAGGAGTCAAACATCTCCTTAGGTGTCTTTAGGGAAGACACATGGGGTATGAGATGGTCCTTTATAGAATAGACAATTATTCTCTTGGCCTTGACAAAGTCCTTTTTTTGTAAGGCCTTAGCCTCATCTCCCTCTGGAACTGGAACCTCTTCTTTTATGTAGATGTCCAAATCATTTTCTTCTAGGATTAACCCAATCCTATACTTCCATGCTCGAAGTTATCAGCTCCATCAAGCTTATCCTCAAGCTTGGTGTCGTGAGACATTTTAATGAGAAACTCAAATGGAAATAAAAGATTTAGGTCTTACCACTTGATTTGCTGAAAACTGGATCTAGAGCTGGACTAGGGTTTGTCGGAGAAACCCTAAAAATTCAAAATGTGAATTTCAAAATTCTGAAAGGATAGAAAGATGCGCCTTGATGAGTTGATCAGCCTGGTATACTCAGAAATTGAAAACTGCAAAGTTTCACCCTTCAGAAATGCTTTTCAATCTCTCGGATTCACTAGGAGGACCCTGAATTAGGGTTTGAGTTTCCCGGAGCTTCACCCAACCAAAAAGTTCGATCCAAAGCTCTAAACTTTGATTTTTCCAAGGAGCTTCCATCTGTGTCCTTAGATTTCAGAAATTCTTATTTTTTAGGAAACCCTAATTTTTAGGGCCAAAACTGAAAATGCTCAGAATTGAATTCTGTCTCGACAGAAAGATGCACCCTTCCAAGGAGAGTCAATTTATCCTTCTGCCTTTGATGATATGTGGAGAGAAACCCAAATATTGAGAAGCCCTAGCTTCCGCAGCTGCACAGTGCCTTCTTCTTAGGTTAGCTCTGATACCATGTTAATTTTTCAATAATTTCATACCATTATCATTCAGGATCACTAAGAGAATAACATGTACAACATATCAATCATAGACACAAAAGCAATCACACAAGAGACACAGAGTTTCACTAGGGAAAACCAAGAAGGTGAAAAACCCTGCAACTTCCTCAGAGATAGAATAAACCCAAGTACAAGATCACAAGGATCAAACCCAAAGAGATGTCTCTAGCAGATGCTCCTCCTCCTCCACAAGTGCGCCACTTTCTCTCTTAGCTATGCGAGCTTGAGAAGTGAGTGAATGATCTAAATGAGAGACACAACCTCTCTATTTATACACTAACTTGACCTGCCAATAATCCACTGGGGCCGACTTGCTAATCAAGGCTAATAACCCAACCACATGTGCTAACCAGAGCCGACCCCACACTGGTGGTCTAATAACCCATCAATACAAATGACGACACTTGTTGATGCACATGACGACACTTCCAATCAGAGGAATAATACATTTATGTGGGATATACAATAAAGTACAAATGTAATACATAGAAGAATATCTTCCGAAGTTAGAAATACATCAACACATCGATATTTAGCATTTCTAGGTAGATATAAAAAATGATGTTGTTGGTCTTTATCCGCTCCTTGTCGGCTAGCACCCATAAATTTTGGTACCGTGCTCCTTGGCACACCTCAGCTACTGGCGTGATCATCCCCTAGTAGTGCATTGGTTCCTTCCATGCAACCATCGTAATGAGAATCAGCATCCAGGAATACGTGAATGCTTTGCCATGTTCATGCGCAAGAATTTTGTCCTCTGCCAGCTCATTCACTAGGAACAATGACCAATTCATTTGGACCCCTGCGACACATTTTTCCGTGTAGGAAATCACCCCTGATGCACACTGGTTCAGGCAATTATTCCTAACCATATGAATGGCTATTAGTTTTTTTGTGACCTTTACCACCTGGTCGTTGATGGTATTTATTTTGTATCCTTGGGTATCCTTCTCTACCCCATACTTTTCCTTCAGTATTGTCGCTAAGTGCTTGTCGTTGTCTTTTCCTTTGAAATACTGCGAAGGGTCTTCCTCATTTTTGGGTAACCCTATTATCTTTGCTATCAAATTGACTGTTACTGGGATCTTCTCACCTAGCCATAAGTAACCTCCGTGAAAGAAAGCGAGGAGCTGCTTCACGCAGGAATTCACTTCAGCCCCTCTTCTGAAATGTGGCATTTGGGTCAGATTTAGCAAACCTAACTTCGCCAGTCTTAACGCCCATTATGCAGTCTACCGTGTGACTGGACCATTTCACGATGTTGTACACGGTCATATGTCACAATCATGCATTCTGGGTGTAGTAATACATCGCAGTCTCTATATTGGAGGTTCCGCAACTGTGGTATGATATTCCTCATTTTTTCAGACCCCCTTTGGAATCGTTGGTTCCTTGATAGTATATTTGGCATTCTTCCCGATCCTCATAGTTGGTGCTCTTGCCTTCCATGGGGGCACATACCTTGGAATATATGCTACAGTCGGTCCTGTTGGTCTTCCGCTCGCTATTGTTTGTTCCTCTCTGGCGGCTAATGCGCCTGCCCCTCCTTCTACAGATGTGCTCCAATGACTCGCCTTCGATCTTCGCTGCGAGCCGACCAGATTGGTATCACTTCTCTTCTGCCTTACTATGCGTTCTTTTCCACTTTCTGGCTATTCATAGATTATGTTGGTCATTTCCTGTGGTGCCTTCGGTGTACTCCTACTAGAAATCACTTGCGCCATCGGAATCTACTTACTCTTTCTGCGTATCCTCTAAACTCTCTACTATGCCTCTTCGTCTGCTCAATGAGCCGAACCATTAGATGCCCCTTTCTTTTATAGCTTGTTTTCGCTTCTTCCATGGCAATCAAATCGATCATGGGAAATAATGACCAAATCTTCCACTAACGTGCTAAATATTCAGTTGATCTTCCCGATGCGATGCCTTCATTGGTCCTTTCAGCATACTCGAGCAGGTATTAATTATGGTTTTAATCCACTCGCGCCATCTTAATTATGGTATTTATTGCTTGATTTGGCGCTTTCATACTCTGTCTGATGTCGATGATTCTTCACCATTCGACCCTTGCTGCGATCCTATCCTTGTCGCTATATCATCGTCATATTTTATTATTATTATTATTATTATTACTCTTTGTCGCGTTATCCCAATAGGGCCGTAAACGACTCTGCTTTGTCGACCCTTCGCTCTAATTCGGCTTTCGAGAGCTCCTTGTACTTGGGATTCACTCTGTGAGGTCGCTTCTTTAGTGGTTTCACATCAAGCTTCAGTGGGATCTTTATTTCTCCCAGTTCCCCGAAAAGGACTTCCATTTCCGAAAATTTTGTTACGAACAGATTCTGAAATTCATGTAGTAGATCTATGACTTTTGAGAATGTTGTATCATCCCAATAATCTCTAATGCTTGCAAACTTGGGGTTCTCCTCCATCCCAATAGTAACTTTCTTTATCCGCAACGGCTGTTGAAATTTTTTGAAAGGTATCTCAGTTGCCTCGACATTCCGAATTCCTTCCGACTCTGGTATATAAGTGGCTCGTGGGTCATCCTCATCATCGGGTTCTCTTGTTATGTTGTAGCATTCCATCAGCATTTCTGGTGTCACGGTCCACTGTAATCCCATTGGTGGTTCTGTCGGAACTGCTTCGAGTAACTTCTCCTGTATCACCTGTAGTGCACTATGGATGAAGGGGTTTTCATCCGAGAAGCTGAAGTTTTCGCTAAAGTTGATAGTTAACTTCTCTCACGTAGTCATTCCATGTCGCAGTCCTGCTGCGATGTACCAGTTTTGCGTTACCTCATCCAGTGTATAGATGAATGCATGGACCCATTCTTGTTGTGGTTTGACTGCCCATGCGCTTTGGCATTCCTCTAAGTGATCCCTTGGGTCACTTCGTCCGCTGTACTTCTTTCCGTAGTATCCTTTATCTTAGTCGAATCTGGCTTCCATTAGTTGTGGACATAGTGGCCAATTTGTTATTGTCGACTTATGCGCCGCCCACTAGCGTGTTGGTGTAGCCTTCAATGCGTCCTCCAATTATAGCAGTCTCTATGGTTCTACTACCTTTTCTTCGAACTCGTTAATAAATTTTGTCAAGTTAGGAAAACCTTTGTATGTTGGCAGTTCACATACTTCTATCGCCACCCGTCACAACGATTGGGTATTCCATGCGCACCTTCTGAATGACACTTCATGTAGTCAGTTCTTCCAGTTCTCAAGTGCTTCGTCAGAATCCGATGATGCTGAGCTAATACTCCACCATCCCAATTTTGCATCATCGGTAAGATTGGTGTAGTCCTATGATATGTTGTAAATGATGTCCCATCCTTCAGTGAATTCATCTCTCATCGGCTCGACATACATCTGCCCTTCTGTTGTATCGAGGGGTGCGACCACCCTCATGTCGCAATTCTCAAATGACATGGTTCTTTTCTTAAAGTTGATGACGGCCTAATTCTCCATTGCCTAGTCTATCCCTAGCAACACCAGATAGGGGCTTGTGTTATCAACTATCTCTATCACATCAAAATATGCATAGGTCTGCAGGCCCTCTATTTCAACTAGGATGTGACACAATCGACCGATAGGCGTGACCTTGCTCTGGTTCACTAATCGAAGTTGTACGGGGGACCATTGCAGTTGTGGTTTCCCCATTACCTTCCATGTCTGCTTCGTCAATATGTTGATGTCTGACCCCAAGTCAAGAATAATATTGTCGATGTCGAATGCACCAATTTGTGTAGTCATCCTCATCTCTTTTCTTGTCTTCCTCATGTGTAGTCGATTTACTGTTCGAATTTTTTGTCTATCCTCCTGTCGGTGTAGTAAGCTGGCTATCTCTGCCAATGCATTCTAATCTTTTTCTAGCTCTATAGGAAGGCTCTTAAGGTGTTAATATTTTTTGTGAGTTCGTCGTGTCGAATACCGGCGGCACGTCATAGGTGGATTCCTTTTGGCTAATAGGCGGTTGCCTCATCCGTCTCATTTTCTCTTGCGCTTCCAAGAAAGTCTCCCTTTCTGCTTCCACATCGAATTGGACTTGTTTTCTCGCTGTTGGCCAGACACTCAACTGTGGCCTCATCCATCTCATTTTCTCTTGCGCTTCCAAGAAAGTCTCCCTTTCTGCTTCCACATCGAATTGGACTTGTTTTCTCGCTGTTGGCCAGACACTCAACTGTGGCCTGTCTTCCCTTGTTGTAGCTCCTCCCTGGCCACTACTGCAACGTTCGCCTGTCGACTTCGTATTTCTGCAAAAATATTCTGTACGTTTGGAGGTGTATTTTGACCCTGATTCGGATTCGGTTGAGGTTGGGGTGGATTCTTATTTTTCCACTTCACGATCAGTTAGGGATAGCCTTCCACATTGTGGTCTGGTGCGCTGCAATATGTACACTGCGGAACCGGGCTCTAACAATCTCTTTGATAATTCCTGACTTGACCAAAATTGTGGCATACAACTGACCCTCGACCTCATCCAAAGGTTCCTCCCTGACCAACACCTCCACCTCGACCTCCATGGAATCCTCCTCTGAATCCTCCTTGCGGTTGGACATATGGTTGGTTGTTATATTGCGTAGTCGGATGCTATGATGGTGTTTGACTGTACATCGGTTGTGGCTAGCTATAATGGAGTTACGGTTGGTTATACTGCTAATTGTAGTGCGGTTTTTTCCTACTGTACTGCGGCTGCTGCTATGCCAGGGGTTTCTCCTTGCCCTTCATAAAATATGTGTCTACGGTCCTTTCCTGGATCAAGTCATACGCCCTACAATCCTTCTCTTCATTCCCAACTGATCGACAGAAATTGCAGTAAATATTTTTCAGTTTTGACACCATCTTTTGTAAATATACGCAGTCTTCCGATCGATTCCCCCTCGTCTGGAAGATTCTACACCACGGCATCCCTCCCTGGCCCAATCGATTTAGTGCACCAAACTGTAAATATTCGCAGAACTCTGGGAACTAGTCCTTATGGTGTCCTTCTGATTTGCAGTGGGTGCACCATATTTCCTCTCGCACCTCTTTTCCCTTCTTAATGTCTTCGAGATGGATCGTCATATTTTCCAACTGCGCTTGAATGTGATTCATGCCTATTCCTGCTTCACCAACTGGTGAAGCCTCCAACTTCATTGCAATTTCTAGTACTTCTGCTTGGGATGTGATTTTTTGTTGCATTAGTGGCCCACAAATATGTGGGACTAATCCCGCGATGAACCATTCTTTGTGTTGTACGTCGCTCATCCCGAAGCTGACTTTCGCCATCAAACTTTTATATCTCTTGTCGAACTCCCACACTGATTCATTCGGAAACTGCTTAATCTCCTTCAGTTTCGTGATGTATTGTGACTCCGATTTCGGCTTCCTGAATTCATCAATTAATCCTGCCTTGATCTGCGACAGTGTCTTCTCTAGACTTCCTGTAGGCACTTGTATGAATTTCATGAACCGGTCTAGCGCACGACTCCTAAAGGTTGTCGCTAGCTGTCCCTATTTGATATCTTCGTCTTGGACTTGCTTCACTGTCCACATCGCTTCGCATAAAAACCAATACTGTTTGGGATCCTCGGTCCTGTTACCCTGCAGGAAAATTGGCATTTTCACATCGTCACTTGCCATCCTTGATCCCCTACTATTATTTATGGATCCACTAATCTTACCATTGTTCTGACACTTCGGACAACACTGTGAAGAAGTTATGTTTCTTCCTCTAAAATTTGGTGTAGTGCGCGTGGTTGTGGGTATGTTGTAACTTTGGGTCTGTCCTGCTTCGTCTTCAGGGGTATCCTGGTCACTTTCTTTGTTATAGTAGGGTTGCTTCATCCCTTGTGGTCTTGTTTCGTAGTTCTTCGTTCCAGTCCCCTCAGGAGACTCTCTCTCAATCTCAGTCCTCCTCTTCTTCTCTGGTCGCCGGAACCTCACTCCACTTCGCAGGGTACCACAACCTTCCTCAGCCTCCCTTAAGAACTCGTCGTTGCTCATGTCCATCTACCCCACATAATTCTATCAGACCCTCATTCACACGGTACCTGTAACCTCCGCACATTGGGCTTTACTCGTCAGAATTCATCTTTAGTATACCCTTTTCGCAGATAAGCATCTTAATCCACAATTTCAACGATAGTATAAACCTTCCACTGGGTCCCTTGAAAAATTTCCTTTCTGCGTCACTGTATGATTTGATCTTGTCAACGGCGAACTCAGTGATATATCCCTCTAGAATACTATCCACCCAGAAGTCGATAGCCCTCGATTCCTTTTTATCCACTCGCTTCAATTGCTGGATCAACTCAGGTGTCCAATGTTCAGGTTCACCACCTTGGAAATTCTTCTTTTGGAATGTCAGTTGTGCCAACCACTCATGCAATAGTATTGGGAATTCACAGAAAAAATATCTTGTGGATGTTGGAGTATATATATTTCTGTAACCACTCAGTCTTCAACCATCCGGGTTGGCGATTATCTTCTTCAGAAAGCTCTCGTTCCTTCTTGTCGAACCAATCCTCGATCTCAGGTTTTGTTGGATGCCACAACATGTCCTCGCTTTTTCTCTTCGCACTACGGTCCCAGCAATGGAACCATTTGTTGACACAATTTTGTCGATAGGAGTTCACTTTGCACTGCTGTCAACAAACACCGACCAAACACCCTTAAGCATCAGCCCAAAAAGGTCTTGCCCTTTCTAGCAACACTCGCAGAGTGAGTGATGTCTCACCCGAGATGGTTAAGGGGTTCTACAGGAACCAAGTTTCCGCAGTAGGGAGAAGACATGCGTTAACCCTTACCCAATCTCTACAAAAACCAAAGATCTTTTCTTTGCATTACGCTAACAAATCAAAGATATATATATATATATATATATATATTCAACATCCGCATCATCAATATATAGTCGCCATTCGCATCAACACTATATAATTGACAGTCGCATCAACTAGCATTATAGATTAATCGACAAAGCAATAAAACCTTAAATGCATCGCATCATTGGGATAACATTCATCATAAAACATAAATAGAAACATAAAACAGAGACATAACCGGACATCCTCATGCATTAACTCATCCCAAAATCTACGGTACAACCTTCAGAGGAACAGTTCCAAGCGACTTATCACGAATCCATACAAACAGAACAAAAATTGCCGAAGGAAGAGCAAAACATAAATACGAGATATCTTCGTCTACAATCGATGCCCTTAGGCTTACAAACATGGTTCTATTTATAGACAACTAAGGTAGTTACAAAATGGTACAAATGACCCATTCTAACTAACTAAACCATAACTTGCACTTCCGTCGGCTCCTTGTTCTTCACAAATGGTCCTTTCTTTCGCGAATACTCCTTTTTGTCGCTATCGGCTTCCGCACTTTGTGCGCTCTAACCCCGTGCCAACAAACAACATGAAGTTACATTATTTATCCAGATAATTAACCATTTAGAATGCCATCATGGGATATATATAATGTAGCTAAGGTATTCTAGGTTCCATATCCTCTAATTTATAGAGATTTGAGAAGAGGAAGAGATAAATAAGGAATATGATTTCTTGATTTGTTATCAGTAGTGGTATTTCACATATGATAACTAATCAAGTTTTCCATGCACACTAATATGTTTATGTTTTCAAAACTATTGTGTCAACATTGTATGGTATAATGTTACATTGTTGACCATTATTCCTTCATGATCAACTCATACCATTGAAACTGCATGACAATGAACCTTAACATGCATGTGACACAGTGTCATTCTTCACTATGATCAATGTCAAAGGTTGACTTCTAGAATGATGTTTTGCATCCCGGATGGGGTGGCATCACGACGAGGCAAGAGTATTAATGACGAAGGGACAACAAGAGAGATAGAGGTGGCGTCGACCTCAAAGCAGCATTTATCGCCCTCCTTTCCCGAGCGTAGGCATGTACAACACCATAGGGCTCATTCATTGTGCATTAATGGAGGAGAGAGGATGATCAAGTTTTCCATGCACACCAACATGTTTATGTTGTCAAAACTAGTGTGCCAATTTTGCATGGCATAATGTTACATCGTTGACCATTATTCCTTCATGATCAATTCGTACCATTGAAATTGCATGACAAGGAACCTTCACATGCATGTGACACAGTGTCATTTTTCACTATGATCCATGTCAAAGGTTGACTTCTAGGATGATGTTTTGAATCCCATATGGGATGGCATCATGACAAGGCAGGAGTATTAATGATGACGGGACAACAGGTGAGATGGAGGTGGCGTCGACTTCAGTGCAACATTTATCACCCTCCATTCACGAGCATAAGCATGTACAACACCTTAGGGTTCACTCATTGTGCGTTAATGGAGGAGAGATGATCGAGGTGATGGCGGCCAGGTCACTTGTTAACGACATGAGGGATCCATTTGGGCCTTCATCTCCCATCTTCCCAAGTTCCAACGATAGCTTCTTGACTCAAATCATCTTGAACGCTAGTCTGCAACCTATGTTCGAGTGTGAAGGTGGTGGTGTAAATTCGAAGATGGTGTGTGAGCATCACCGGGCCTTAAGTCGACGAGGTCATTCTCATCATGTGCAGACCTGAGAGACAAGTGGGGTGGGCATTGCTCGACACTTGGCCTCCATGACAGACATGTTGTTGGATATTAGGAACAACATTCATGATATGGATGAAGACATGCAAGCCAGGATGCGGGAGCTCGGTCATCGTGTTCAAGTGATGATAGAGTGTTGTTCAAATATCGCAGAGGTCTTCCACCTCCCCTCTCCGCTTCTTGTGGTGGTCGTGGAGCTTGAGCTGGCAAATTATGTGTAGGAAGTGGATGTGGAAAACAAGCTGACCCAAACCATGGTGAACAATCCTGCAACCGACAAGCCCAAGTTCAAGGAGGAAGAAAATAATCCAGCGGTGGACGGTTCGACGAAGGAGGAGAATCCCATAGTGCCCCCTACTGGAAGCAGCAAGCATGCCATTAGAGAAATTTTGAGGTCTAAAATGGGCCTCCTAAGAGATATAATAAAATATTATGAGTTAGGCATTTTATGGGGAGGTTTATTTACAACTCATGTTTTACATTATAACCAATATAACTATGGTTAAGTTAAATTGAAAAGATGTTAAAAAATTAAGTCATTACAATTTTTATTTGATATGACTAAAAGTAGGAATACTTTTGAATACATAAATTGTTTTTTAATATAATATGGTGAATGTACTTATAAAATAATGTACTCATAAAATAAAATATATTATTTTGAATTTTTTAATATAATTTACTTATTCAATATTCAAAATATGTTAATAAAATCATGTATTTATAATTTTGAATTTTAAGTATAAATTAAATTTATATGAATAAATTATCATTTCTTTTAAGTATATATTAATTATATAAATATAAGTTATGTTAGTTAAAAATAAAAATCAATTATATATTTATATAAGTCAAATTTATATTTCAATATTTATAAAATGTTTTGAGCTAAACATTATATAAATCTAATTTATAATCATTAAAACTAAAACTTAATCATTTATTTATAAAAATATTAACATTATTTAAATATATTAATCATTTATTTATATGAATATCTACGTTATTTAAATATAAAATAAGTTACTTATAAAATTGTATCTCATAAAACTTATCCATAACGTATATGCATTATTGTTTAATTTTTTTTTATTTTACATTATTTTAAATAATTGTAACTTTATAAATCATTAAATTTAAAATGTGAACCTGTTAAAGATCTTTTTGAATTAATGCAACCACTCTCCCATGTTAAATTTAAAACACCATCACATACATTCATATAAATAACAAGTAGCCCATAACATTATAAATTTAATTTATATATAACATTCTCCCTGTTCAAATTTAAGGTACAATATACATCCAAATAAATAGCACGTACCCAGAACTATAAATGGACAAAGCATGTCCCCATGATCATGTCCCATGATCATATCACGTATTTTCGTTTGATTTGTTTTGATAAATTTGAAAAGTACGTATCCCATTATAAACGGATTTAAAAGTATATATATATTTAAAAGTTTTTAATTTTGGGTATTTATATTTTATTATTTAAAAGTAAACATATGTTTTATTTTGAATAAAGTATTTTTTTGGTATTTATAATTTATTTTATATTGAAATATAATGAATATTTTTTGCTAAATACTTTAAAAGTATATTAATACATTGATATAATATTTAAAAATATTATATTAAATTTATATAAATAAAGCATGTCGCCATTATCATAACACTATTTTCGTTTGATTTGTTTTGATAAATTTGAAAAGTACGTATCCCATTAGAAACGGATTTAAAAGTATATATATATTTAAGAGTTTTTAATTTTGGGTTTTTATATTTTATTATTTAAAAGTAAATATTATATATTAAAAGTAAACCTATCTTTTATTTTGATAAAAGTAATTTTTTTTGTATTTGTAATTTATTTTATATTGAAATATAATAAGTATTTTTTGCTAAATACTTTAAAAGTATATTAATATATTGATATTATATTTAAAAATAATTTATAAGCATTTTTTCATTATAAGTACTTTACTTACAACATTGCTATAGTTAATTATGGGTTTTTATTCACCATTTAGAACTTGACAAATAAGCATCTTTAACTCAACCAATGCTTCCTCAATCATTATGGATGATGTCATCCTCTAGAATGTGATTGGTTCTTTTAAAGTTGATTTTGATAGTACATTTTTTGTTTTGAGGCTCATTTTTTACCTTAAAATTCCCCTAATGAAGCTCCGGACCCCATCCTCGAGAGTGAAGAGACCCCACATCACCGGCAACGTCTGGACCCTAGCTCATGGAATTAACTCCAGTGGCAACGACTTCCCTGCACATAGACAGTTCGACATGGTTTACCTCCCCTGGGTCATCTCAGTGTTTTATGTCTATAGTCTTTTGTTAGTTTCAGTATGGAAAATGTTGGACTTTACCAGTCTTTTTATATGGGGCCTAGTGGTTTCTTGTATGCATATGTAAATTTTGTGAAGATATAATGTAATATCTAAATTACAAAAAAAAGAATGGTGTTTTGCATCTTTGATACACCAACCAAATATGTGCCCATACCTAAACAACTTCTAGGGTGAACATCTCTTTTAGTGTGACTCCAACAACCATGGATTCAGTCAATCTGTCACTCCTTCCAGGATCAATAACTTACTCATCAAAACCAAATAGGCATTAGCCCAATCTTAATACCTCCAAAACAAGGTTCCTAACGTTATGGCACAATCAAGAATGATTTTTTCTCAACATAACAAGATCAGTTCAAATATGGCTTTGATCCATGTTGAAGTGAGCCACTACAATCTGTACTTGCATTGATGTTGCAATAATTTTTTATATCTATGATACAATGGCCAAATATATGTCCATACTTAAACAAATTCTAGGTTATATATCTATTTTATTGTAACTCTAACAACCATGGACTTAGACAAACTCTCACTTCTTCTGGGATTGATAACTTATTAGTCAAACCAAATAAACATCAACCCAACATTTCATACAGAGATCCATTTTACTATCTCTAAGCATGTCTAATTCAAATGCATTATTCAGGGATAGAGTTTGTCAAATGAGAAACCATTTGAAGGATGCATGTCCGAACGCTAAGATCTCACAAGAGAAAATAAAAATAATGAACCCTGAATTTGGAATCACTCGGAAGAATATTGAGACAACTCCAAAAAATGGTGTAATTCACGTAGAGCATGGTACATTGAAAATGGTCTCGAGCCCTCCATTTGAGGCAAGTGACATACACATGGATACTAGTACACCAAAAGATCCAATCCCTATATGCTATTTTCGTTGTTTAAGCCCTCCATTTGAGGCAAGTGACATACACATGGATATTAGTACACCAAAAGATCCAATCCCTATATGCTATTTTTTTTAACAACTCTTTAGGGGAATGAAATAACCACATGACCTAGACAACTCATATGAAAAGGGGAAACAATCTCCAGGACCAATTACATGGAACTTAGATAATTACTTTCATTGGAGCCTCCACCATCGCTACACCATTTGATTGAGGGGAAGATGTAAAAAATAAAAGGGAATAAAAGTACCTAAGATCTCTAGTGAGGAAATGCAACGTTAGTCAACAGATTTTTTAGAAAGTGTTAATCATTTATGTTCAAACATAGGTCTCACTGATCATAATTATAATTAACTACTCAAATTTTATAATTATAATTAACTACTCAAATTTGATAGAAGGTATAAACAAATTTTATACTAAAATATGGATATGAGTTTGGTTTTTTAGAAGAAAAAAAACTTTTTCTTACTATTATAAAATTAAAGAAAATGAATATTACACCCACTTTCAATCTGATTAGACAAAATCCCTTATCCTTCATGCCCACAAGGAAAACCAAAACAAAGGCAAAAACTGTCATTATAGCCTAAACAACACAACCATATTCAATCAATAAACCTATAAGCCAAGAGATTCAGAGAACCTCCAACTGGATAAGACTACTGAAAGCCTTAGGCAAACCAGCGCTTCAACGATTCCATACAAAATTAGCAATTCAGTCTACAAACTCTTGCAAAAAAAATGTGAATATGAGTTTACAAGCAAGTAATATGCATCAAGTGGTAGAGCGTTTAATGAGATATGTTGGGATGAACACTCTTAAATGTGAAGGTAGTACACATCTAATGATGTATATTACTAAGTATATCCAATAAAATGTTGTATTTATCAACAACTTTACAAAAACCAATGGTTGAAACAATGTAAAATTCCCCATAAAAGAGCTAAACTCAATTACCATTGAAAGTGATGTTGAAATTTTATGTTAAATTTGAATGTTTTTATTCATTTTAAACATTTCTTAGAAGTGGTTTTGAAAGGAAAATCATCAAAATTAATATGCATTAAAATGGTTAAACCCATAAATTTTACAAATTGCACAATAACTTTACTTATTATTTTCTCCATATAGAGGTGTCTCTCTCTTTTGTTTTCTCTTTCACCCCCACACACAAAATATATATAAATATATATATATATATATATATATTTTTTTTTGAAATATTCAATGTTTTTCCTTATAAGTTTACTTCTTTTATGGTTTTGTCCTCGTAATCCCCTTCCCATCTAATATTATATTATTTCATATTATTTTAAATTGTCCAAGATCAAATTTTAATTCATTTGCAAATTATTCTTTGGATAGAAAGAAGTAGTTCAAACATATAATATAATATTAGGGATTTGAGTAGAGAGGGGTTGCTTAAACTTTATGGGTGTATATTATTATTCCAAATTGCATCATACATAATAATATATAAAGAAAATTTGTATAATTTGCACATGGAAAGCTTGGGCAAATACCAATTTGTGAAAATCTTCATTACATTTTTAAGTAAAAATAATGATTTTTTAATTGGGAAAAGGATCTATGCACTCTAACGTTAGTATATATTGCATATTCATTATATATCCTCGATGTTTTTAGTTTTATATAAACCATTTTCTATTTTATTTTATATTATTGGAGATGCATAAATATGTCATGTTTGTCTATTATTGATTTATTGGATAGCCATTGAGGAATGATCTCCACGTTGATTTTTTTTTTTCTATTATAAACTTTGGTTTTAAATGAAAACATAACGTCTTCTTTTGAAGAATATGGAAAATTTTCGGTGGCCCAAAACATAATGCACTATCATTATAAGCTTTGAATCTATGAGAATGAAAAAAGTATATAGAAAACATTAATGGCTTGATTTTTTTTATTTTTTATTTTCTAAATAATATGAAATTTTCTATCGGTTTAGAATGTTTTATATTTTACATTTAGCACATGGACAAAATGCAAAAACATGAACAAGCTTTGAAACCGTGAATAGGGCAAAAGTACAATATATAAAAAAACTATTAATGACGTGAAATAAAAATAATAGGGGAAGACTATTGCAATATAGAAGGTGAAAATATGACAATTTAGCATTACCTCTCATTATTATTAAGCTACAATGTTGATGAGCAACAAGATCCAGGATGTGTTGGTGAGCTCCCAATTCATGCCAGTGTGTAGTAGGCTCTCAAGTCATGTTGGGGCACAACAGGTTCTCAAGATGTGTTGGATGGTGGCAAGCTTTCGAGTCGTGTTGGGCATGCGGAGGGTTTTGTCTTTGCACAGTGGGAAATGCAGTTCCTATAGCAAGAGTCTTGGAGGGTGGACATGAGCCTAAGGAAAAGGTGCTTGCCTATGGATTAGAGTGGGGGTGGCAGCACTTCGTTGGGTTTGGGCTCGTCGTACCTCTTGACAGGCTAGGGTGAGGCACCTTCCTAGGTAGTCTCGATAGGAGGCTTGGGTGAAGATACGCCTTGCATATAGAGGCATTGAATTCAGGGGCAAGAAATAGGATTGTTGGCTTCCACGGGGAAGCATGCTTCACAATAAGGTGTACAGAAAGGTAGGTACATTGGTTTGGGTGAAGATATGAGCACAAGTCTAGCCAGTGGTGACGAAATCTTGAAGCAGTCAAGAGAGATGCATTTGACAGACTGTGGTGGCATGCTCTTGGAAAGTTCACTGAGGTGTGTAGTCATGCGACGAGCATATGGGAGAGGTGTTGGACTAAGGAAGACAACCCGGATCATGCTTGAGTGTATTAGGAAGCACTTCGTAAGTGATGAGCTATCTAGGCGACGAGTAGGCAACATGCCACATGGGTAGAACGTGAAGATTGCGTGCAAGAAGGCTTCGATAGATTTGGAATATTGGTAGGATTGGCAGAGTCGGTGGATTCAAGTAAGGAGCTTGGGAAGGGAGCATGAAACAAGTTTGAGTTTGGTGAAGGCACATGGCACATGAAACAAATTAAGACCTGGGTGCAATGCAAATGACGGGGAGACTTGGTGCATGCTTCGGTGTAGATGATAGAAGTGTAGCATGCAATTCTTGGGGTTTCTCGAGAGAAATCCAATTTAAATTTGTACTTATGTTATAAAAGGGTTTTAGGCATGCCCAAAATGGGGTGCCGTCCATATATCTTATCGCTTGTGTTTTTGAATTGGTTAAGTGTTAATTGTTGGATGTTTACACATTAAAATGGTTAAGTATGGAATTGCATAAGAGACAAGTGTTAAAAATTTTAAAGGTATTCTGTGGGTTAGGCGTAGTCTTCCAGGCTTCCAACCCAAGTTGGCCTCGCCACCGGTAGGGGAAGTCTCGGGAAGTGTTGCACGACCCACCGAAGGGAATGCAGCTTAGGATTACGTGTCATGTTGTTGTGAGACTGTGACAAGTGGTATCAGAGCAAAGAATCACTTGGGCTCTTCACCAGTGTTTCTACCAAAACAAGTGGTATCATAACAAGCAAAGCGTCAAAGACTTTAGCAAGTGTTGGAAATGGGTTTCGGAAAAGCACAGGAGGGGTGCAACTGGAACACAATGTCAATAGAAGAGTGACTAGGAAGAGGGACACCCAACACACAGAAACACTTAGGTGAAGTGCGCCCATAATGCAGTGAAGCATTGGGTACGATAGTCAAGAGCAGAGTTGGCAGCAGCAGGTATGTCAGTAGGAGTGCACCCAGTAGACTCTGCACCTAAAACCAAGTGTGTTGGACTTGGATGATGATAGTTAAGAGTTGTTAGAAGGGTCACTTGCAGCAGATAGGGACATCATGAGAACCACATCATTAAAACCAGAACCAATCGTGGAAGGCATTGGAGTAGAGTTGGAGCCCTACCAAGGGAATTTGGGTGTTGTGGATGAACTCTTGGAGAGAGTTGCAGAAGACATAACATGCACATTGAAATTATTGGATGGAAGTAGACTTGCGATGATGAGTTGTGTGGTAAAACCAAGAGGTGGGAGAAGTAGGCTCTCTATAGTAGTGTGATTGTGGTACTATGGTCTAGCATTGTAAGGAAATAGAGAAGTGTGTCCACAAAAAAGGGCACTTATCCTAGAGCTTCCCATGGGGACGATGCATGTGCGAATTGGTTGCGGTGAGGTCAATTAGTATGCAGGGATGTATTGAGGAAGACATGGGGATTCTCTAATATGCTTATCTTGCTAGGAGATCTTTGGTTGGACCATTGAGGGAAGCGAGTCATGAGGACTAGTCTTTCATTTCTCTGTGAATAGGATCTAGGAGGTGACGAATCACAATTGTGAGTTGATGGATTGTTGTATGGAAATTTGTAGTTTCCAAGAGGCGTAGTAGGGCGCCACTCCAATGTACGATCATCGTTGTGGTTAGTGTTGGTACCATGGGGTGCAACAGGAACTCAACCCAACCAGATTCTCAGTTGCATGGCAGCGATGTGGTAGGAGAGTAAGACATAGAACCTTCTGCAGTTGTGCACCATCCTACTTTGCATGGGAATGGAAAATGAGAATGGATTTTCATAGATCTTGTGGACTTGAGAAGCAAGTCAAAGGGTGTCGCGGGTGGTAGAAATGACAATTGTCCTTTTGTGATGGCTTGAGGAAAGAAAGGATACCTTGCCTTCTTGACCAAAAGGAGTGCAAATAGATGGAAAATGTGAAGGGAAGAAGATCAGTTGCGGTGGCAAGGAGATTGAGTAACGAAAAATAAGTAATTTTGAAAGGCACGTCACTTGAGTGGATGGGCTTGGTGTTGAGTATTAGTGCCTTAGCCAGTTTTGAGGCAAAAGTGGTGGCCTTGCCTTAGTTTGGCAAGGTGCATGGATGACAAAAATTTGAAGGGATTTAACTATCTTGGGCATGAATATTTCGTTCTCATGGTGTTGAACATGATGGCTGGGCTTGCTACCCAACTAGTTCAACACATGAGAGTGCACAATGGACACGGGCATGATGAGGAAGCAACATATTGAAGCTGTAGTAGGTTAGAGCCTTATTTAGAAGACTCAATTGCAGCAATAGTTGGTTGCACTAGCAGTGGAAACATGCTTCATGGATAGTGGAATGTTTGTGGAGATGTTGTCGAGGATGGAAATAGTTTGGAGTGGGTGAGGATGTCACTAACCTGAGGTTTGCCACAAACTTGGGATTTGTCCCAATCCACTTTGAAGCCCGTTGGCTAGAGAGACAACCAGATGCAAATGCACAGGTGGGTGTATCACCCATCGGTAGGACCTTCAGGACATTTGAGCATGGCGGTTAGGTGGGAAGCTTGCCAAGAAGTGGCTAAGTGTGCCCACACCAATGGGCTCGTCATACCTCTTGACATGATGGGGTGAGGCGCTTTCTTGGGTAGTCTCGGAAGGAGACTTGGGTGAATACATGCCTTGCAGACAGAGGCATTGAATTTGTGGGCAAGTAGCATGCTTGTTGGATTCCGTAGGGACACAAGCTCCACAGGAAGGTGTACATGAAGGTATGCACATTGGTTTGGGTGAAGAGATGGGCACAAGTTTGGGTAGGGGTGGTGGACTCTTGAAGCAGTCAAGAAAGACACATCCGATAGACTATGGAAGCATGCTCTTGGAATACTTAGTGAGACATGCAGTCATGCAACGAGCTTCTAGGAGAGGTGTCGGACTAAGGAAGACGACCCGGTTCACGCCTTAGTGTAGTAGCACACACTTAGCAAGGTGATGAAGTACATAGGATACAAGTAGGCAGCAGGGTGCATGGGAAAAACATGAAGATTGTAAGTAGACAGGCTTCAAGAGATCGGTAGGATCGACAGAGTCCGTGGATTCAAGCAAGGAGCTTGCAAGGGAGCAAGCACAAGTCTAAGTTCAGTGAAGTCACATGGCACAAGCAGCATATTAAGACCTGGTCCTAGTGCAGACGATAGGGAGACTTGATGCAATATTCGGTGTAGATGACAAGAATCACAAGTAATACTAGGGATTTATCAAGCAATACTTAGGGTTTCTCGAGAGTAAGCCAGGAGGCACTCTCTTGGGTGGTTTGTCTACATATGCCCCCATCTTGATGTAACATTGTAAATTTGTACTTATGTTATAAAAGGTTTTTAGGCACGCTTGACTGGGGGTGCCGCCCATATATCTTGTCTCTTGTTCTTGTGAATTGGATAAGTGTTAATTATTGGATGTTCACACATTAAAATGACCACGTATGGAATTGCGTAAGAGATAAGTGTTAAAAGTGTTAAAGGTATTATGTGGGTTAGGCGTAATTTGTTGGGCTTCCAACTAGGGTTGGCCTCGCAACTGACAAGGGAAGTCCTGAGCAGTATTGCACGACCCACCGGAGCGAACGAAGCTTAGGCTTATGGGTCAGGCTGGTGTGAGCCGGTGATAGCTCCCTTGGATCTTTTATTTAAGTATTGAGGGACTATCACAATCCAACATATGAGATATCATTTTTTGGATTATCTACCTGGAGTCATAGTAGCATAATTCGGTCGTATTGGCTTTTCATGTACGGAAATTCGGAACAATTCGAATTTGTCGAATTTTTGGTGTAGATAAAATACGAATACATTGGAAAATTGAATTTTGAAAAACTAATTTTGAAATACCAAGTTTTAATTATTTAATCACTATAAAATAAAAATAACATTCAATTTCATACTTTCTTATAAAAATAATTATTACTAATTAATTGTTATCCCATATTCGCACTTGAATTATGCTACTATAAATGGAGTAGATTGTTCAATATATGACCTGTATCCATAAGTATTAATTGCAACTCTACTTATGTCAATTGAATTTATACCATATGGTTGTGAGTTATGTTCTCAATTGATAATCACTCTATCCTTTGTGAGTTATGTTCTCAATTGATAATCACTCTATCCTTTTCGTAAAACTTACTAAAAGCATATATAAAATCCAAAGAAACTTACCGAAGCAAAAATAAAATGCAAATATACATTAGGATCCAACTCGGCATATTTCATTAGAGCCTTTAACAAATTTTAAAATAATCTAATCTCAACTTTTACATTGAGCCTGTGTATGTTTTTAATGGAATAAATCAGTGAGCAAACAAGCTTAACCCTATAATAACAAATTGTCAAATTGCAAATATATTTTGTTCATTCTATTAGGAGAAATGGATAAAATTCCATCACTGAAAACTTTTTAAAATTATAATAAATAAATCAATCGATATAAAACTTTCATTTTATTTATAAAAAATTTAAAATAAATCAGTAAATACATAACTTAAACTCACATAAAAAAAGCTTACCCTACAAAGTTAAATTTATCTATTTATAAGCTTATCCCATTTTTTATGCTCCTAAAATCACGGCCAAACCAAACCATGTTTCAACCACGATTAACCTCAATCTCAACCGCGGTTTATAACTCCGCACACGGTTTCTTAGTCTACTCCTCACAAGCCTGTGGTATTCGATCTCTGTTAAAATCTAAAGGCTCCAAGCCTATCAGGAGCCATCATTCGGGTCTGTGAAATTTAATGTTTATTTAAAAAAAATCTTGAAACAAAAAACATAATAGGAAATGCTAGGGAGGGACTCCTATTGTGTTTTTTAAATGTAATATAATGCATGATATACTAATAAAATAGGAATGTGTTTATTCATTTCTTAATTTACTTATAAGATATTTAGCATATAAGGTTTATTTGTCAGTGTTTGTGTAATATAGTTTTTCTTTACCGTGCAAATAAATTTATTGAAAAAAAATTCTCACACTTTTTTCAATATCATATATTGTTTTAAAAGCTGCAAGGTTGCTTTTGACCATGTTTGGAACAAATATGGAGGTACATATTTTACTTTTTACTTTTTTACAATAAATCTTATGTATATCTTTACACTTTTTGAAATAATTGCAGATATTGATTTATATGAAAATAAATTAAAAGACAATAAATATGGAGTTATCTAAATATGGAAAGATAATTTAAATGGTTAAAAAATATACCAACCGTCACTAATTTTATATTTGAGACTAATTTACAGCTCACCATTTACATAACAACCATAGTGACTTATTAAATTATTACCTTGCCATGCACGTAAGTCTATATTTTCATCCGGCTGGTAATAAAAACAGTAGAAAATTAGAAATCTATTACAGAAGCATTTACCAAAAAGACCGCCATTCAACACTACCTCGTGCTTTGCGGCAAATACGGCATCAAATAATTAAATTTAATTGTCCGGTAAGGTAAGTAAAGCACAGCGTGTGGAAAAAAAGACGGCGTAAAAGTAAATGAAGAAATCTCACTAAATGGAGCCGCGCCACGTCTCGAAGAAACTGCGGCGCTCTTGCAGAATGGACTGGAGTCTAGGAGACGCGGCCCCTCGAGGTGGGCCCCAGGTGGCACATGTTGGTGAGGCACCCATGCAGGGAGGGTGGGGCCCGCATAACAGACGGCCAACTACGCCAACAGGCGAAACAGCGCAGCGCACGACAAAATCTAATAAACCGACAACTTCCGTCTCGCGGTTGTTTCTGTTTGCTCATTAATCTCTGGGGCCCACTGTACAGCTGGACAACAGGTTTTCTCTACTCCACGTTCGTTTCTGCCACTACTGTGGGCCCCACTCCTGCATCATTTCTAGCCTATCTTTTGTCCGTTCCCCCGCTAGCCCGTGACACTTTTTTTCTTCCAAAAATAAAGATCAAGCTCCGTATAAAAATCAAGGTCCGTATGTCATTGTATTTGTTAGATTTTGTCAGTGTGCAGTTCTCATATTTTTTTGGTTGTGATTTGGTCTTGTTGCTTAATGGGAAAGGGGGCGACTTTTGTGTGTTTGCTCGTAAGTTGTAATGTCGGCACTCGGCAGCCTTTGTCTCTTGTATGATTTTTCGGTTGTAAAGTTAATGTTATTTTATTTAGTGTATGGGGAAATGTCTTCAGTGAGTGATGTGATTGGTGAATTATCTGATGCATCTAAGTACGTACATTCTTATTATACATTGTCCTATTTGGTAAGATCCAAGGGGTTGCAAGTGGATATTTCTATTGTATAAGATATTTCTTTTCTATAGAAAATATAATTTATTATTAATAAAGAAAATAGTAAATACAAGAGTAACAACCAGGTATAAAACGACTAAAATAGAGTATATAATAGGACAAAACCAACGCCATAACCAATGACCAGAATCACATATAATAGAAGAACCACCATCTCATTTGTGAGAAAACATACTCCAAAAGATGAAGCAAAAGAAAATAATATATCCAGACATATGGCCACAATGAATTGATAACAAGCTGAAACAAACAACCCAAAACGAACTTACAGGTATTTATCAATAGTCTCCACTTGAGGCATTTATCAATAGTCTCCACTTGCAAGGGAAAGTGATCTGAGATCTTCCCAAGCCCAAACTCATTAACATCATTATGAAAAAGAAATATTGTCTTACTCACTCCAAATATTATAGGCATGAGAAACAACTCATAATTCTCAAGAAAAAGTTACATGTTTTATGAGACTATCACAGATACAATGTTGTAGTGAACAACATCATTTAAGGGAAGAGTATTTTTCTTTTTTCAGAATATATTGTAGTGCGGGAGAATTGAACCCCATCCCACCCCGCACTTTTTGAAAAGCCTAGGCTCCCTTCACTCACCAAGTGAGCTACTTACTCCTGCCCATGGAAAGAGTATGTTCCCATTACACCTTTATCAACTCCAAAAAATATTATGGTTATGATAAGCCTATCACAATTTTGAGGATAGGGAATTGTTCCCATCACACATTCATTCATTCCAAATATTATGGTTATGAGAAACAACACATAAGTCTCGTGATAGGGTATATATACACCTTCATTCATTCCAAATATTATGATTATGAAAAACAACACTTAAGTCTCATGATAAGGTATATATATATATATCAATTCAACCTATATATATATATAATTTAATTAATTAATATTATTTTAATTAAAATGAATTAAACCATAAATATATATATCTTCATTGATGTTGTTATATATATAAATGTTAATTAAAATAATATCAATTGACTGAATATTATATATATATATATTTCATTTTAACTAGAACCACATCAATTGATTGAAGATAAAAAAATTTAAATAATAATTCAAAATTCAAAAACATTATTTTAAATGGAAACTTGCAATCTTTTCTTACCACTCAAAGAATATATGGAGGGACCCTCTAGTATTTGTGTAATAGAGAAGTTCTTGTAAAATGTTTTTTTCCATAGAAAAAAGATCATAATTCAGATTTTATTATAAATTTAATCATAAATTGTAAAGTGGAATTATAAAACTTTCAACTCATCTTCTTTCATGATATGCAACTTTAATGGATTGTTTAAGATGTGTTAATTATTTTTTACATTTTTGCTTTATAATATTTATAATTTTTTTAATAATATACAACATAATTATAATTTTTTTTTCTAATTTTAATTTCATTAAAAAATTTGCAATAGTATTAATCATTTTCTTTATTAAAACATCACTTCTAATTATTTAGACATTCAATTATTTAAAAATAAGTTCACTTCTCTTTTATAATATGAATGTTAAATATCTTCACATAAAATAAAATAAAAATATAATTATAAAAATGTTAAATATCTTCACATAAAATAAAATAAAAATATAATTATAAAAATGTTAAATATATTCACATAAAATAAAATAAAAATATATATTATTATTTTTATATAGAGAATAAGTTAAAAGTGGATAAATATACTATTTTTTATACCATGGTTATTTCAAATATGAAGACTTTTTATTTTACAATTTACTTAATTGTTGAGAATCTTGATATGAAACTTTATCCTTGAAAGTTTTATTACATTTTAAAAAGACCTAAATTATTATAATTTCAAAAAACTTTACATTTCCAAAAAAAATGGTTAAAATTTTAAATTTATTCACTATTAATTTACTCTTGTATATATATTTATAAATTTATATTAAATATATAATTTTAAAATATTTTATTTCTTATAAAATATTACAAATTTAAATTTATTCACTTTTAATTTATTTTTTATATATTTATAAATATATAATTTTAAAATTTACATACAACAAATAATAATAAATTACAACAAATAATAATAAAAAAGATGAAATGTCTTCTTCAAAATGAAGAGGAAGTGTCCCAACTCTCATGACAACTCCAAAGTCTAGATCTCATAATTTATATTTCAGCATGGAGAAAGCGTCTAATTGGGTTCTTATTAACTTTCAACATCAATTCCCTCAAATAACATTTGGCTCAATAATTGCCCATTTCACCTCGTAGAGGTCCACATCAAAAACCACTATAATCAAAATCTTATTTCTTCAAACTTCAAGATTAAAAATTAATATGATGATGATATTAGGTGCATGCCCTCAAGTACAGGTGGAGTGATGTATATAATGTCACATAAGTATGAGTGTCGGAATATGACATTGTCTGCTGCTTTGTAATCTATATATCTTCCTTTCTTTTCAAAGATTATTCCATTGACATTAACATATGTTTGTTAGCCCAAAGTTAAAAAACATAAAATATCTATGACTTTGGATATACCAATATATAATAGAAATGATGGAACTAATATATGAGTTTCTATTTATAAAGATTTGATGGCCATAATAGTTGTAAAGAAACGTGTTAAGGTGGTGGTGTTAAAAGTGTCTTTTCATCTCAGCAAAAGCTTTGAACATATTTTATTTTATTTGTAAATTATTAAATATGTTGTGTGAGATTTGGGAACAAAGATATTAATTTTTAGATTATTTAAAAAAAAAAGTATTTCAAGATTTGATTTAAGATGGAATTAAAGAAACATGTGAAGAGTGGTATTTTAATCTTTGAGGTTAAAATTAAGTGATGAATGATAAACAAACTCTCCAAACAGGGTTTAGAATGTGAAGAAGGTATAATATTTTGGGATGAAATATTGGAGCACCAATTTTGGGACCATGAAGAGGTTTAGATATTTGAGATTTAATTTTTGTGGATTGTTTTTTTGAAGGGTAAAGATCACTGTTTTTTGCTTAGCTTTCTTTTGAATTGTTGGAGAAGTTTTTTGTTGACTTCTGTAAGTAATGCTATGTATTGCCTTCGGGCATAATCCCATGTTTTTGTAATGCCCTAGGGCAGGAACTTATGTTTGGTTCATCGACCGACTATAGTCATGTACTATTTGATTCCAATGAATATCAATAATATGTTTTTTTTCGCTGAAATATCTATCTATCTATCTATATATATATATATTACCAAAACATATGAAGTCAAGTTTTCAATTGAAGGTTCATGATTTATATGTCTCATTCTATGAACATGATTATGTCTCATTTTATGAACATGATTTATGAGGTAGTAAGACGAGAGTAGTTAGTCTATTGTAACTTGTCCTAAAACTAAATTGGAATGATACTTATATGTGAAATAATATGTATATAAGTACATGTTATTTATTAAAAAAATTCAAAACAAATATATTCATACATTTATACAAATTATCATAAAATTTACTATATTTTTATATGAGTTCTCCAGTATTTTTTGTTAAATTGATTTTAATTATTCTTTTCTAGATATCTAAGTAGTCATTTTATATTATTTGTCTCCAAAATCATATTTGTCAAATTTTTAGGATGAATATATCATAATAAGTTAAAAATGAAAGGGTTGAAAATTTATAAGTGAAAAACATCATTTACCCTTTTACATGTCCAAATAATGCTACTTCATGAAAATTGATGATCAAGTACTCTACTTCATAAAATTAATGTCATTAAGGAAACACACATTTTAGATGCATTTTTATTTTTACACTTCTCACACACACACATACATATAAAAGTAATTATTTTTTTAAGCTAGGAAAGATTATATTATACTAAAAGAAAATGTAAAGAGAGTTAAGTTATTCATCACACTAGGGAAACCAGACCAACAAAAAAATAGTACATTGTCATTCTTAAGATACATATACCATCTTGTGATGTTTTTAGGATAGCAAGGGATAACTATATATAAACTAGAGTAGTAGGGGATCAAAAAAGAAAAGTCCATAGAGATATAACGGAACAAATTGGTCATCATTAGAGATGGGGATCAGAGGAACCTCTTGACCCACGTTGGTTTGTGAGTCTTCTTTGTAAATTTGATTCCGTAGGAAACTTTAGCAATGATATTGAACTTGGCATCTAGTTTCCCTATTCGAGTTTGAATCTTGTCCACTTGTAGTAAGATATCATTATGAGCCTCATTGCACTCCAAGAGAGCTTTACTCATCAAAGTCTTCATTTTATAGTATAATGCAATTGTTTTAAAATATTTAGAGTCTCGCGCTTGAGCAATTCTAGTGTCAAGGATCTAGGGTTTCAATTCAACCTCAATTTCTTCATGTTGTAGAAAACCTTTATCCATTCGGACTTTGTCTTCAGTCTGAGAAATCTCTCATTGAATGTGATATGGGATGTGTCCCCAATATGTTGCTGCAGAGCACGTGGCCTCTTTCTTTATTTTGGAGTAAGTGTTCAGACATTTACCCTTGCGCCCTCATCGACCTTTGCCTCTACCATCCATTCAAGGAAGGATTTATATCAACCATTCAAGAGAGGATTTAGGTTAATAATTTCCTCAAGGAATGGGAGGTTGTGAAGATTGGGGGAGAAACTACAAAATCCAACAACGAATCCTTTACAGAAGTGTCAAAATAGAAGGTTGAGTTCTCTTCAGAGTCTTTTTTTTTCCTAATCCAAATAAAGAAATCCAACAAAGTTAGAAGTACCAAGTGCAATCATGTTACAGGGAGGCCTTCAAGAATGAAGGAAACAAATATAGGAAAACCATGAACCAAAACCAATTTGCAACTGGGACATAGAAAAAAACTCCTTCCACTTCTTACATTTCCACTTCACCTGAGCAATAACCAAGGACTGCAAAATAATCATGATTCGATCTTGAACCACCTATTCTTTAACCATCATCCACTGAAACACTTCCAAAGGAATAATGGAGCAGAGAAGTCTTGTACTACGACAACCCCAAGGGATGTTACAACCTATCGAGCTCATGAGTGTCGTCATTAATGAGATCAGACGAGATGTCTTTCCTTCCCCTACCACCTATTTCCTCATAAGTGCTAGTTGGGCATGGCCAAGTGTGCCCCGCATTTTGCATCGACTAATTTCCGATCATGGCATTCCCGCCTAACATCCCATCCAGGGAGTTATATATTAGTAACTACCTAAATCAACATATCTATATTTATTTATATTTTTACCTTGTTATGACATAAGAATGCTTTATGATGACAACAACTTGTTATAATATAAGACCTAGAAGAGTATGGAATTCTCATTTCAACATCTTGCTACAACATAGAAATGCTAGATGAATTTCTCTAAATATTTTTTCTTTTTTTTTAACCTCATGTCACGTTTGTAGAGAATGTTCCACTCTAATTATAATAATTTAAAATTTTAATAGTTACAATTAATATGAGAAATCAAATACCCAAGATTCCATTATTAGAACAAGTTTAAGTAAACCTAGAATAATCAACATCATTAAGTTTTGAATTTGGATCATCATAACATTCACTCTATCACTCCATAATGGACATATCACAATCGTAATATATGTTTTTTATTTCTATTTTTTGTTTTATTATTATTACTATTATTATTATTATTGTGATTTTTTTTATGATAAGCAATGTCCATAATAAATTCTAACTTTCATGAAAATAACACATTGTAAAATAATAATACTACAATATAATAATGCAATTAGTTTTTATTATTAAAATAAAGGGGATAATATGGTAAAAGTAATTTCTTCATTTTAAATTAGCTTATAAAAGAAAGTTATTAAAAACTATTTATATTAAATTAGTTTTTGAGTTAATAAAAAGTTAATATTTATTCATAATTTGTATTATTATATAGGGTTGATAAATAATTTCGGTAGGTTTGGTAGTTGATTATTACAAATTTATATATATTATTTTGAAAACTATAAATGAATTTTAATTGGTACTTATTTTACATGAATATATTTCATAGATCAATTCAAAGTGAAACATTTATATAAAAAAATTAAAGAATTCTATTTATTTTTGTCGGAGAAAAATAAAATTTAATTAAAAATTCTCAACAAATTCATTTACTAATATATTATAAATTATCAATAAATATTATATATATAACCTCAATATCAGGAAACTTTAAATCATCATTTTTTATATATCAATGTAAACTAATATGAATGAGTATATTGATTTTGTGGTCATTTATACTAGTTTTTTTTATAACGTTTTTTTCTTTTCTTGGAAGTAGAATTACAGATTATTATTTAAGTAGTTTAAATGTTTAAGAATATAGTTTTTATATAAATTCATCTTTATATTATATGAAAATTGAGAGTTTTAATTTTTAAAATTCTTATAAAGTGTAAAATATTTTATTTTACATATTATTTACTATATAATTAGCAGAACATTTTTTTATTAATAATTTCATATAATCTTATAATTCAAAATATCAATCTAAAACATTTTTTTTTTTAATAATTAGTTAATAATTATACTAATTATATTAACACAGTTTCACAATAAACATAAATTTATTGATCAATTTTTATTCTTAAATGGTGAGTGTAAAGCTTAGACTATATAAAATAAAGATTATAAAAAGGTTAAACCCTATAAAACAAATAAGACTAAAATTAATTAAAAAATAAATTTAATGACATTAAAAAAATGCGTTTCATCAAATTGTTATGGAATCCCAACAATGGGTTTCTATTTCGATGGGCCTTAATCATATTCAGAAAATAAAAAGTTAATTAATGTAGAAGCGATGGGTGACATTGAATACATGGAGCTCTTAGAAAATAAAGGAGAAGTGGGAATATGGTTTACGGGTTGGTCGAGATATCCTTCGTGGAAGGTTATAATCGTGCATGAAAATGAAGTGTAATTTGGAATTTTTGTTGAGGACATAAAGTTGATTGGAGATTTTTTTGGAGTTTGGAATTTTTGTTGAGGACATAAAGGTGATAGGAGCGTTTGTTTTTTTTGGATATTCATAGTTAGCCATGGAGAATACTTGTGAGGGGTAATTATGTTGCTGCAGCTGTGAGAAGAACCAAGGTTATTGTAACAGAATTGGAAGGGTTGTTTAACCAAGGCTATTGTAAGAGAACAAGAAAAGAAGCGTTTTTTAGTTTGAAGAAATTTGAAATACTTTTTTCTTGTTATAGTATGTGATGAATTTTTAAAGTTATAGTTAGGAATGATTAATTTTTTTGTATGAAATTTTATGAATCAGGGTATCTAATGCAATTTTGAAAATTATACCTCCTTCTTAAAGTTTTTTCAGATCTCAACCTTCTGAATTTTCAGCCATAGAGTTGTAATGAAATATGATCAAAACAACAACAACAATGAACAATATTTCACCTCTTAAAAACCTCAATCATCAAGGCAATCCAAGACAAAATAAACCAAATGTGTGCTAACGAGTTTTATCCTGGTCTAGGTGGATAATGGTGGCCACCCACACGTTCCACCGAGTTACAACAAATATCCATCTTCTTGGCAATTTTCTACGATTTTTTAGGTCCCAAACTTTCGGGGCCGTTTTGAGGGCCTAAATAATGTTTTTTTGCCAATCGGGGGGTCAAGGGCTATTATGGCATTCCTTTTCTCTAGTCAAAGGTTATTATTCTCAGTTAGATCTTTTTGACGAGCTATCGAGATCCTAAACGGAGATCATATGCCAACGTTGTGCCCTATGAAGTTGACGTATTAGCTAGCCACCTCGGGGCCCACACATCTTTTTGGTGCTTCATCTCCTAGGGTAAGGTTTTTGGATATTGGGGTTTTTTCCTTTTAAGGGCCTTTTCAGTCTCTTTGTAATCAAATCTTGCAAATGAGCATAGCTGACGCATCTCTCTTCATATGCAAGCTACCATAATCTGTGCTAGTTTGTATTGCTTTGCAGTTTACATTGTTTTTACATTCCATTCATTAATAGAATTTGGGTTTTACTATATTATTGTGCTTTCTGCAAAATATTTGTGTGTGTGTTTCCATTTTATATTGATGCCTTCTATTAGTGCCAAGATTTGTCCCTAGACTACAAAGGGGCAAGCCAACACAATCTTAACAGTTTCAAAGAGAATATGAAATAGGTCTTTGTTGGTTTTAGGTTAATGATTTGAAGGTTTCGATATGTAAGAAAGAAAGAGGAAATCAACTTCAACAAATTATTCAAACATGTAGCATTAAAGAACTGAAATCATGATCTTAATAAAAAGGCATAAACCATCACATTCAAACTCACATATTCTAGTTTCTATCTACAGTACATAAGCATTCACTGAATAAAAAAACATCAAAACAGGAATGAAATCATGAACTATATGATCACACTGATCAGGAATAAAAACAAAAAATAATAATATCAAGATGGCTTATAACATATATGTATTGATCTCAGTCTTCAAACTTACATGACAAACTTGCAAGCATCATAAACAACACTGTATTGCTTTCTTCAAACCAAAAACATCCCACTCTCTACTGTCTCCTTGTGTTCCTTTTATCATTACAAAAGTAGAGTAGTTATATAACTACCCTCTAGGTCGAGTTCTGAAGCAGTTACATACTAACTCAAATATTTAAAGACACATTAACTAAAAATAACAAATCGGATTCTGAGAAATTAGGCGAATTTCTGGAAACTTGGGTCTCAAAGACGCCACCATATCTCTCGATCCTTGACACCTATTAGAAACTTGAGAGAGGTTTTTTTAAATGAGTCCATGATGAACAAAAACCTCTCTTGGTTTTTTAAAATTCCTCTCCAGGTGATCAGTAGATGGGCCGAACATTTGTGACTAAAACAGTAAAATATTAAACATTTTTAACCCTGAAAAATAGGCCACAAAGATGAATTCAAATCTCTCAAATAGTGACAGCTGTTGCAAAACTGGAAGAGGTTTTTGTGAATGAGTCCGTAATGGACAAAAAACTCTTTGGGATTTCTGAAATTTGCTTCCATCAGGTCGTAATCTGTGCTCAATTGTGATGACCAAAACAGGGAAAAACATGGCAGTTTAGTTCTGGCTGCTGCACCTCTTTTGAATTTCTTCATATGATTCTACCATTGTACAATCCTGCTGTAAGCTCATTTGATTCTGCTGAGAATTTGACTTATCTTTCTCCTCTTCAACTTCATCACTTGAAGAACTTTGAACTACAGTTATCTCCTTTGTTTTCTGATTGGAACTTGAACCTTTTTCCACATTACTCTTCGTAGCTGATCTTGTTCTAAACTTCCAACTTGATTCCTTTAATTGCATGAGGAGGTTTGTATCTGCTTCAAAATCTACATCTTGTAAATCTTTATCTTTTAAATTCTCTGTAGAAGCTTCTATAACTCGATTTTTGACCTATTCTGATATAATTTGACCTTCAATATGCTTAGCAATAGGATTATTAATCTGCTCCATTTCTTGAATTTCCTGACAATGACCTTCTTCCCCTTCGAAGGCATTAACTTGTTTTTCTTCTCCAGAACTTCCAGGTCTTCCTACTTCAAGTATATTAACCTGCTCTTCTTTCTCTGAACTTTTAAAATTGTCCTATGACAAAGGCTTCTGAGAAATATTCTGTATCAAAACTCTTGCCCTTTTATCTTTTTCCTCTATTAGAACTCCTTTGTTATCTTGTTTACCTTTCTTTTTAGGTTTCCTCTTGTTCACACGTTCCTCTCTCTCAGCAATGAAACTAGACCAGAATATGAAATGTTCCCAGGTCTTCTGTTCTTTCTGCAACACTGTTCAAATAATAAGCTTTATCAGTCCATGATGAAATACTGACTGGCCTGAATCTTCAAGATGCGCCTTTACCTTATTCGACATCTTCTGAATACTTTTGTACAGGAAAAATGGCACATTCATTTTACAATTCATTTGAAGATGCATTAAAAACCTAATATGGTATTTGAAAACCATTGAAAACCTGCCCTCGCATGTAATATAGGTTTGTATAACACTGAGCACCTGCTTCCGTTCGGGTCGAAAATTAGATATATGAACTCCATTACACCAATTTAAATCTTCTTTACCTGGCATTAAGAAAGGGTTTGGGTCAAATTCGAAGGGAAGTTTTTTGAACCATAACTCTCCTTCCCTGGCGATACCTGTAGCCTCTGAAATTAGGGCTTCCGTGAGTTGAAATCGCAGGGTTTTGAATTTAATTACGTCTTCATTCAGGTTCTTTGCAAAGCAAATCGAAACCTCCTCATTAAACCCCGTGATTTTCTGGAAAAAATTGAACCGTCCAGCTACCCTGAACACATCTACACATAACGGAAATTTGTCTGCCCACTGCGTATCCATTGGTTCTACCCTGTTGGTCTTACCACTCCTACCACTCTTTCCTATTTCACAACTGTACTCTGCTTAATTAAACTTCCGAGGAAAAGAAAAATGACAGATGTTTAAAGTTTGAAAGCTAACCGCGTTCAGCTAGCAGGTGTCTTCAACTCTGCGATTTTCAAATTAATTCGTGCCCTCAAACTCCAACTTTTCCTTATGATGAAACATTATGAAACTTACACCTATCACAGGTCTTTGACAAGTGTCTCTTCGTTTCAAACAATTATAGCAAAGACTCCCCAGTCATCATAATTCGAACCAACCCTCACTCAGCATGAATGACCACGTTTTTCCATCATATTGGATTCTTGTAGCGCATTAGGGGTCTATTTTGCATTCTGCGCTACCATAATATTCAAACATAACACTTTTGATAAATACACTTTACATAAAGTCAGAAACTTGGTTATAAACTTTATTATAAAGCTTAATAAGCATGAATGAAGAATTTGAGACTAATACCATGTTGATAAGCCATTTGAAAATTTTAAATTAAAGCAAAATAAAAGCAATCAAAATTTAATAAAAATAAATTGAAAACAAAATAATGCAAACAATGGATAAATAAAAGAAAATAAATTTCAAACAAAACACATAAAAATGAGAACAATCTTAGCATTAACACCTTCATTTCATTATCCAAAAAATCTAGATCAGTGGTATGTAATACCCCTACCTTGCCTTAGTAATTATTGGCTTCAATGTAATTATTGTGTATATGCAATGTGTGTTTTCCCTAGTGTGGAGCTCAAGGCCAAGGCCCCACTAGTGGATGCTCAAGGTTTGTTTGCATAGGCAAGTATTTGAAATTTGAACTATTCATGTGCTACTAAGCCATGAGATATTGTAATTGATGTAAATATTTAATATTGCAATGAAATATCCAAAAAATTGGCTAAGGAGACAACTAATGAGAAGGGGCTATGGTATCCACTAGGGAGAGGTGAGGGGGTTTTGGGATGGAAACACATGTTGTCACTTGTACATGAGAAACCGATTTGATTCCCCATGTTGACATGGAATTCGGTTATAGAAGGTGGGGAAGGAAAGGTCGGTGGGGGAGGTCGATGAAGGGGGAACCACCCTGAGATTCGGGGTTCTGTTCAACTTGTGAGTAGAGCCATTCTATCACCAAGGAATTCAGGGAACGTTGGTATGGTATGCGACTGTTGACCCAAAAATTCATTGATCATGAGTCATAGATCCCAACTGTGAAACAAAGAAGGAAAACACAACTCTGTGTAAATCGAAATTACAGAGCTGAATGCCCATAGAAAACCCTGTGTGGATGCGTTATCTGTTGATAAAATCCTTGAAATTAAACCCTAAAATGAGTTACAGAGCGTTAGCATCTTGAGGAAGCTGTGGGCATAATGGGATTCAATTTGCAGAGAGAGTCGAGTTGCGGGATAGAGCTTAGTCGGTAACCCTGTGAAGAGCCCAACTTGTTTAACAAAGATAAAAAGTCATATTTGGGGTTGGATTGCTTGATAAACCCAGTGAAGGGTTGAAATATCATAGAACTAGTAGTTGTACCTTTCTATGCCGACCTTGAATAGCGCTGGAAGGGAAGGGGCCTTGAGGGACTGTGCAACAGAGAAGAATAACTTCCTTGTGTTGGGTGAGGTAGGTAATGTGGGTTCCATGTCTACTAAGTTTTGAGATGCCTTTAGGTCTGTGGTTGAGCTCACTGGCTTAGTACCATCCTCCATGTTTCCCTTGTATGCTTGATAAACCCAACTAAAGGTTGGATTAGCATTGGAGTGGACCTTGACTGTTAGAGATCCTAGTTAGTCCTCCTTAGTGGATACACAACCCAGCTTGGGGGTGGTCTCTCAACTAAAAGAGTATAGGATGGACAGAGACCTAAGGTTGGGTGGAAATTTTTCCTCACTTAGCCAGTTGCTTTGGGGCAACTTCAAGATTCAAAGATAAGTGTTTCTGTGGTATAAACTATGATGTTTCATGTATTATTCTTATGTGTTGATGCTCAAGTTGTTGAATGAATGTTGTATGAATTGGAACAATAAATAGATTGTGTATAAGCCTGAGTTCATGTTGAATACTTCATTCAATTGCATGACTTTAATGCATTACAAACCTTGCAGGTGGTAGATGCATTGGTTAGACCTAGTTTCATGCACCGTAGGTATTGTTATGCTTGTGTTGACACAGTTCTGTCAACAGGGGTTCACTTCGCACTGCTGTCAACAAACACCAACCAAACACCCTTAAGCACCGGCCTAGAAAAGGTTTACCCTTTCCAGCAACACCCGTGGAGCGAGTGAAGCCTCACCCGAGATGTTTAAGGGGGCTGCAGGAACCAGGTTTCCACAGTAGGGGAGGACATGCATCTATTCTCGCTCTATCACTACAGAAACCAGAGATTTATTTTTGCATCATGCTTACCAATTCAAACATACATTCATCATTCACATATTCAATGAGTAATCGACATTCACACTAACATGGTAGAACTTACACACAACACAACATTTAGGTCGAATTCATCATTCAACATAAACAGAGACAAGAAAGAGATATATCCGAACATCTTCATGCATTAACTCATCAAAAACCTGCGTTACAACCTTCACAGAGACAATTCCAAACACTTATCGCGGATTCAAACAAAACTTGCTGAAGGCAGAGAAAAACATTATACAATTCATCCTCTTCTCTATTGATCAATTGATTCCCTTAGGATTACAATCATAGTCCTATTTATAGATAACTAAGGCGGTTACAAAGCGGTCCAAATGACCCATTGTAACTAACTAAACTAATCTTGCGCTTTCGTCGACTCCTTGTTCTCCGCGAATGGTCCTTTCTTCCATGGATGATCCTTCTTCGTCGCAGTCGGCTTTCGCACTTCATGCGGTCTAACCCCGTGCCAATAGGCCCCCAACACAAACTTGTGGCTCACCCTTGAGCCACCTATGCTGGACCTTGTTGGAACTATTCTTGTCCTTCGCTATTTTGTACTTCTCAAGCTCATTCTTCCATTTGGTGTTCACTGTAGTGTACTTATCGAACTCATCCTTCTGTCTGGTGCTCGCTGTCATGTACTTCTCGAAATCATCCTTCCATTTGGTGCTCGCTGTCATGTACTTCTCAAAATCATCCTCTAGGCTCTTATAACCTTCGTCATCTATCCCTTCTTGGCCATCTATTTCCCTCGAACCTGGCTTGCGACTGGTAAGAAGTTCATCGACAACACCAAATTGTGGAAGGTGCGTAGTGGTCTAGAACATCTGTTTCGCGCATTTGATCATCCTTTGCTGGTACTGGCATTCCTGTATTCTTGGTACTTCTGCGGTCAGAGGGACCGCTTTTCTCCTAACTCTTGAAACTTGCTTAGATATCTCGGGCAAGACCTCATCTTTGTTCTTCCTGATACATGGTGCCTCTGCACTTGCCGGTTGCTCATGAACACTTGTCATCCTTTCCCTTAGCACAACTTGGGTGCTTCCACTGGAAACGACATGCACCATTGCAACTCTCTAACCTCACTTCCTTATCCTGCAACTTCCTTGGAATCTCTCATTTGATTTACTGACTCTCTTCATACTGTGCATAAGCCTTAATCTTCCAAGTTGTCTGCTTGGATTTATAGTTGAACTCGCTCGTTCCTCATGTCCTTGGTGCATGATTGTTAAATCATTCGCTAAATATTTCACGTATTCATCATATTATGTCCTCAAGTGTGTCATCATAACCTCCCTCCATCTTCCTTTGATGCCTAGCCGTAGTAATTATGCACTGACTTGAATCCTGTGTGCTAAATGTTGACGATTGACCTGTCTTGTCATGTCTCCCACTTTTTGTCATTATTGCTCCTTTTTTTTATTATCCGTGCGACTCGTTTCTCAGATGCTATGTGTCTGTTTATGGCGATAGGGTTTCAACCGGTTCGCATTTACTAGGTTTGTGACCAATGTCCCATCTAGCCTTTGTAACTGCACCACATCTCCATCAGTAACAAAATTTATGATATAAGGACCCAACCAATGCATCTGCAGCTTACCTGGATGCTTTGCAAACTTACTGTCATATAATATGACCATATCTCCTTGCTGGAAGTGCTTTGTTTTGATGTGGAGATCATGCCAAGCCTTCTGTCGATCCTTTTCTACCTTCTGATGGAATCCTGCGACAAATCGATCCTCATCAAGTTGTACTAACTGCGCCAACCGCTCTTCAATTGCTCCATTATCACTCATTCATGTGGCTGCTGCGATGCATAGACTTAGGATGATATACTCCATGGGCATTACCGCTTCCTATCCATAAACTAGCTTGAATGGGGTTTGTCCTGTCAATCGTTTGCAAGTTGTTCTGTATGCCCAGAGTATCACTGGAATATTCAAATCCCAATCATCGCAATTTGTGTTTCACGCCTTTGTGAGTGCATGCTCCAATATTTTGTTAAATGCCTCAATTGTCTCGTTAGCTTGTGGGTGATATGGGGTACTCTTCCTGTGTTGAATTTGAAACTCCTCTGTCATCGTTGTGATTGTTTGATTGAAAAAAGGAGTACCCTGGTCGCTCATTAGTATCTTTGGGCACCCAAACCTGGTGACCACATTATCAAAGAGAAACCTTGCTGCAGTCGCAGTCGTGCAATCTTTTACTGGTGCAGCCTCCACCCATCACGTGTCGCAGTAATTATGTAGCGCGACCCTGTTCTTTTCCCTGGTGGGTTGATAGGAACCGCAAAGTCGACTTCCCACTTCTCGAAAGACTACAGTGTCAATTGAGGTACTAATGGAATTTCATCCCTTCGTGACAGTTTACCTATTCTTTGACATACGTCGTAGATTTTGTATAGTCCGCAGCATCTTCATGCATCGTCGACCACCATAGTCTAATTCGAAGTATCTTTCTAGAAGTGGCATGTCCTCCATAGTGTCCTCCTGCGATCCCATCGTGAGCTTCCACTAAGATCCTTTCCTGTTCATGCGGAAGGACATATCATCGAAGTATCATGTCTGGTCCCATCTTATATAGTTTCCCCGCAATCAGTTGGAAATATTTTGTTCTAACAACTAAATTTTTATTTTGGTTGGTAGTAAATTCCTCCGGTGCCTTCCCTGTCGCCAAAAATTGGATAATTTGCTCGTAATGGTCATCGACCATTCCGAACCTGAATAACTAAGCATCAGGCAATCCTTCGTAAATATTCCTTGGTTCTTCTCCTAATTCTATCCATGACAGATGATCTAGTCCTGCATTTAGTCGCCCAGGCTTTACAATTATCTCGAAGTCAAATTCTTGGAAGAGTAATAGCCATCGATAAATTCCCCCCACCAACACAGGATTGTTCACTAGGTATTTGAGTGCTGAATGATCAGTGAACATTTTAAAATGGCCTCCTAATAGATAATGTCGAAACTTTTGTAGGGTGTAGACCATTGCCAAACCTTCCCTTTCCATCGTCATGTAGTTCTTCTCTACAGTAGACAGCTTCCTACTTGCGAATGCGAGTGGGTGGTCGATCGCTCCTTCTCCTGGCTGGGCCAATACTACTCCTAGTGTGACTGATGACACATCGAAATGAACATGGAATTCCTTCATCCAATTGGGAAACACTAGTATTGGTACTGCGAGCATCTTTGCTTTCAACATATCAAGGATCTTTTGGCATTCTTCGTTCCATTCAAACTTGGAATCTTTCTTCAACAGTTTTTCCATCGGTACCGTGATCGCTGCATAACCTCTGATAAACTTCCTGTAGTATTCTGTGTGTCCCAACGTCACGCTTAATTTCTTTACTATTGTTGTTGGTGGTAGGTCGACGATAATCACAATCTTCGTAGGGTTAACCAAAATTCCTTCCCTGCATACAATGTGTCCTAGCAGAATCCAAAAGGAAGCACAAAAAATGCACTTCTTCAGGTTTGGTGAAATCTGGTGTTGTCGACATCTTTCCAGCATCAACCTCAGGTTTGCAACGTGATCCTTAACCAACTCGTATACTATCCAAACATCCATGTATACTGCAAAAAATTTATGAATAAAATCCTTGAACGCAACAAATACCAGTCTTGAAAAGATTGCTGCTGCATTCTTCAGGCTGAATGGCATCAATGTATATTGAAAACATCCCCATTCTATCACGAACTTTGTTTTGTGCCGATCCTCCTTCGTAATTTTTATCTGGTGGTATCCTGAGAATATGTCTGTGAAGGAGTATATCGTGACCTCCCACACCTTCTAACACTTCATCCATGAATGGTGTAGGGAACGGGTCATGTAAACATGCGTCATTCAGCTTTCTTAAATCGACACAGATCCCGACTTCGCCAGTTTTCTTATCTTGGACCACCATCAGACTGATCCACTCCGATTCCTCCACTGGTTCTATAATTCTTGCTTCCAGCATTCTCTCAATTTCGGCTTTTATACGCTCCTTGTACCTCGGATTCAACCTATAAGGTTGCTGCTTTACTGGCTTTGCATCAGGTTTCAGTGGTATTTTCATCTCTCCTAGGTCCCCACAAATACCTTTCATCTCTGAAAATTTTGTCGGGAACAAGTCCTGAAACTTGTGTAATAGGTGAGTCATCTTGGAAATGGTCGAGTCATCCCAATAATCTCCAATGCTCACGAACTTGGGATTTTCTTTCGACCCAATGTTCACTTTGTTTATTCACAATGGCTGTTGAAACTTGTCGAAAGGCATATCCGATTCTTCGACACTGAGACTTCCTTCCGACTCTGGTATATACGTAGCCTGTGGATCATCCTCATCATCTGGTTCTCCTATTATGTTGTAGCATTCCATCAGCATTTTTGGTGTCACAGTCCACTAAAGTTCCATCGGTTTGTCTGTCGGAACTGCTTTGAATACTTTCTCACGGACCTCTTGTAACATGCTGTGAATGAAGGGGTTTTCGTTGAAGAAATTGAAAATTTGGATAAAGCCAGAAGTCAACTGTTCCCATGAGGTTATTCCGCATCGCAACTCTGCTGCGATGTACCAACTTCACGGTACTTCATCCAATGTGTGAGTGAATGCGTGGACCCATTCCTGTTTTGATCTTGTTCCCCATTTGATTTGACATTCATTCAAACGCTCCTTTGGATCTCCTCTGCCATTGTACTTCCTTCCATAGTATCCTTCAATGTCTCCAAACCTAACCTCGATTAGGTGTCGACATAGTGTCCAGTTTGTTATGGTTGACTTGTGCACCACCCACCATCGTGCTGGTGTAGCCTTCAGGGCTTCCTCCAAGGCCAGTAGTCATTGTGGTTCTACCACTTTTTCTTCGAAGTCAGTGATAAATGCAGTCATGTTTGGAAGCCCCTCATATGTTGGCAATTCACACTCTTATGTAGCTACCCATCTCAGCACCTGGGTGATCTGTGCACACCTCCTAAACGATACTTCATGTAGCCGATTTTGACAATTTTCAAGTGCTTCATCCAAATCTGGCAACGCCGAACTGGCGCTGCACCATCCTAACTCTCCATCTGCAGTAGGATTGACGTAGTCTTCTGATATGTTTTAGAGACTATCCCATCCCTCAATGAATTCATCCCTCATAGGCTCAACATATCTCTTCCCTTTTGCCGGATCGAGAGGTGCAACTACCCTCATCTCACGATTTTCGAACGACATGGTTCTTTTCTTGAAGTTGATGATGGCCTAATTCTCCATCGGCCAGTCTATCCCTAACAACACTGGATAGGGGCTTGTGTTGTCGAAAATATCCATCACATCAAAATCTGCTTATGTTTTGAGTCCTTCTATCTAAACTGGAACCTGGCATAGTCGACCAATCGGGGTGACCTTACTTTGATTCGCTAGTCGCAGTTGTACCGGGGACCATGCCAACTGTGGTTTCCCCATCGTTTCCCAGGTCTGTTTCGTCAGAATGTTTACGTCTGATCCCAGGTCTAAGATAATGGAGTCGACATCGAATGCTCCGATTTGTGCGGACATCCTCTTTTCTCTTCCTGTCTTTTCGATTAACCGTTTGATCCTGTCGTGCACCCTCCCATCGATGCAACAGGATGGATATTTCTTCCAATGCGTCCTGATCTTTTGCCAACTGTAGGAAGCTCTTTAGGAATTCTCTTAAGGTGTTAGTCATTTTTTGTGAATTTATCGTGTTGAATGTCATCGGCATGTCGTAGGTGACTTCTTTATGGTGAAGAGGTGGCTGCCTCATCTGTCTCATTGTCTCCTGTGCTTTCAAGAAAATTTCCCTTTCTTCTTCCGCATCAAATGTGATTTGTTGTCTCACTGTCAGTCGAATGCTCGACTGTGGCCTGTCTTCCCCTGTCACAGCTCCTCCGCGAGTCACTACTCCAATAGTCGTAGTTCGACCTCTTACCTTTGCTAATATTTTCTGTATCGCTGGTGGCAGATTCTGGTTCTGATTTTGATTTGGTGAAGGTGGGGGTAGGTTCTTAGCTTTTCACTTCACGATGAGCTGAGGACAGAATTCGATACCATGGTCAGCAGCGTTACTGTAAGTGCACTGTGGGGTCGGATTCGGGAAATCCATCTGGTAATGCCCCTGCTGACCACAATGATAACATATGATTGGTCCTCGACCTCGTCCAACAGCTACTCCTTGTCCGGAACTGATACCTCGACCTCCGCAGAACCCCCCCTGAAGCCTCCTCGCGGTGCTCCATATGGCAAGTACTACGGTTGAACGTACTGCGGTTGTCGATATTGCGGTTGATTGTACTGTGGTTGTGGATTTTGCTGTTGACCGTACTGCAGTTGTGGATATTGTGGTTGATCGTACTGTGGTTGACCGTACCTCGGTTGACCATATTGCGACTGATCATACTACGGTTACAAATTATAGTGAGGTTGCTACTGATTTTACTACTGTATCAGTGGTTTCTCCTCTCCCTTCATGAAGAATGTATTCGCAGTCCTTTCTTGGAGTAGGTCATAAGCCCTGCAATATTTTTCATCATGGCCAACCGATCGACAGAATATGCAATACAAATTAACTGGATTTGACACCATCTTCTGTAGGTACACGCATTCTTCTGGTCGATGTCCTCTCATTTGGCAGACGAGACACCAAGGAATCCCTCCCTGACTGAGGGGATTCAGTGCACCCGACTGTAAATAATCTCAAAATTCTGGGCATTGATCCTTGTGATGTCCTTCTGTTTTGCATCTACTGCACCATATGTCTTCACATAATTCTTTTCCCTTCTTAATATCTTGTAGCTGGATCGTCAAATTTGTCAACTGCACTTGTATCAGATCCATGCCTATGCCTGTTTCACTGATCGTTGAAGCCTCCAGCTTCATTTCAATTTCCAAAGCCTCTGCTTGGGATGTTACTTTCTCTTGCATCAGTGGTCCTTGGATGTGGGGCAATGAACCACTCTTTATGTTGCATGTCGCTCATCCCGAAGCTCACCTTTTCCATCAACGTTTTATACTGCTGGTCAAATTCCCACACTGATTCGTTTGAAAACTGCTTGATTTCCTTTAGTTCTATGATGTACTGCAACTCAGATTTCATTTTTCTAAATTCATCAATTAGTTCCACCCTGATCTGTTCTAGTGTTTTATCTGGAGTTCCTGTTGGTACCTTAGTAAATTTCATAAAACAATCTAGCGCATGACCCCTAAAGGTCGTCGCTAGTTGGCTCTTTTTGATATCTTTGTCATGGACCTGCTTCACAGTCCATACCACTTTGCATAAAAACCAATACTGTTCGGGATCCTTGGCCTCGTTACCCTGGAAAATTGGAATTTTTACGTCGTCACCTTCCATTCTTGCGCTCCTACTGTTATTATTTACTGATCCGCTACTCTTACTGTTGTTCTGACACATAGGACAACTCTACGAGTAACTTGTATTTCTTCCTACAAAGTTCTTAGTAGTGCGCGGAGTTGAGGGTACATTGTAGTTCAGGGTCCGTTCCTCTTCGAATTCTGGGGTAGCTTGGTCACCTTCTTCTTCGTAATAAGGTCGCTTCATCCCTTGTGGTCCTGTTTACCAGTTTTCCATTCAGGTCGCCTCAGGAGACTCTCTCTCAGCCCTCCTCTTCTTCTCTGGTCGTTGGAATATCGCCCCACTTCTCAAGGTACCACAATCTTCCTCAACCTCCATTAGAAATTCGTTCTCACTTATGTCCATATACCCCACATCTTTCTATCAGAACCACATTCAATTGGTACCCACAACCTCCGCACACCGATTTCTACTCGTTGGAATTCATCTTCAGTATACCCTTTTCGCAGACGAGCATCTTAATCCACAACTTTAGGGATAGTAGAAATCTCCCTCTAGGTCCTTTAAAAAATTTCCTTTCTGTGTCACTGTATGAATTGATTGTATCAACGACAAACTCAATGATGTATCCCTCTAGGATACTGTCTACCTAGAAGTCGACAACCCTTGATACCCTATTGTTGACCCGTTTCAACTGTTGGATCAGTTCTGGAGTCCAATGGTCAAGTTCACCTCCTTGGAAATTTTTCTTTTGAAATGTCAGCTGCACCAACCACTCATGCAGCAATACCAAGAATTCACAGAAAAATACCTCGTGAATATCATAATAGATATGATTTTGTAACCATCTGCTTACCATTTTCCCAGGGTTCCGATTTTCTCCTTCCGCGAATTCCTATATCTTTTTATCGAACCAATCCTGAATCTCCGGTTTCATCGGATGCCACAGCATGTCATATTCTTTATTCCTCAAGGTCTTGAAAATAGAACCATTTGTTGACACAGTTCTGTCGACATGGGTTCACTTCGCACTGCTGTCAATGAACACCAACCAAACACCCTTAAGCACCGGCCCAGAAAGGTTTTACCCTTTCCAACAACACCCGTAGAGCGAGTGAAGTCTCACCCGATATGTTTAGGGGGGTTGCAGGAACCAGGTTTCCGCAATAGGGGGAGGACATGCATCTATTCTCGCTCTCTCACTACAGAAACTAGAGATTTATCTTTGCATCATGCTTACCAATTCAAACATACATTCATCATTTGCATATTCAATGAGTAATCGACATTCACACTAACATGGTAGAACTTACACACAACACATAATTTAGGTTGCATTCATCATTCAACATAAACAGAGACAAGAAAGAGATATATCCAAACATCTTCATGCATTAACTCGTCAAAAACCTGTGGTACAACCTTCGTAGGGACAGTTCCGAACACTTATCGCGGATTCATACAAAACTTGTCGAAGGTAGAGCAAAACATTATACAATTCATCGCTTCTCTATTGATCAACTAATGCCCTTAGGCTTATAATCATAGTCCTATTTATAGCTAACTAAGGCAATTACAAAGCAGTCCAAATGACCGATTGTAACTAACTAAACTAATCTTGTGCTTTCGTCTGCTCCTTGTTCTCCGTGAATGGTCCTTTCTTCCATGGATGATCCTTCTTCGTCGCTGTCGACTTCCACACTTCATGCGGTCTAACCCCATGCCAACAACTTGTCATGCTATAAATTAATGAATGGATGATTTCATGAACTTGCACATTAGGGAGACATGCATAAACCTGGGTATGAGGTTGAATGCATGATTGAATGCTTTCTCATTTATAGGGATGATATGTGTTTCTAACTCTACAGCTTATGATGTATTAAACTATCTTAGTTTCATTATATATTTTTGTTTATGCATTGTATTCACCCTTCAAAGGGATGGATAGAATTTACTTGGACTTGGGGAGGGAAGGGGATGACCCTTGATGTGTTCTAGAACTTCTCCGTGGGTCAGGTGAAGGGAGAAGTCATGGAAGTAAGGAGGTAGAGTCCCTTGCAGAAGGATAAAGTCACTTAGGTGGGGTTATGAACATAATTTCAATTGGGAACTAGGCATGGTTGGAGTGCTCATATGGGGTGGAGATTGCACGATTGGATAGATATCTCCAATATATTTCCAATGGTACCAACCTTGTCCCATTTGGACCAAGGATGAGGAAGTTATGACGCTTGGAAGTTTGCACTAGAAGCTTGTTGGAGCAGGGGTCTTTGGTCATGACCCTTCCGCATCCACAAGGACCTTTCCACATCCGCAATTTGGATCACGGATTGCGGAGGTCAGGAATCAACCATTGGTGGCATATGGAATTTCGCATTTCCTCATCCGAAATGCGGAATGCAAAATGCGGATTGCGGGAGGTAAAATATCTCGGGAATTGGAATATCGAATTCCACATTTCCGCATCCACTATGTAGAATGCAGAATGTGGATTATGGGAGGCAAAATATCCTGGGAATTGGAATATGGAAGTTTGAATTTCCACATCCGCAATACGAAATGCAGATTGCAGGAGGTAAAATATCCTAAGAATTGGAATATGGAATTCCGCATTTCTGCATCTGCAATGCGGAATGCGGATTGCGGGAGACAAAGTTCTTCGGGATAGAAAATGGAGGAATCCAACTTCCAAGTTCCGCATGCGGATTGCGGAAGTCGGATGAGAAAATTTACAAGGCGGATTTTGGCCTTTCGAATTCTGAGTCCCGCATGCAGACTGCAAAATGTAGAAAGGAGGATTGTGGATCACAATAGTGGATTGTGGATCCAAGCCTGTTGCATCCGTGTGAGAAAATGGATGAATTTGGAGACAAAAAAAAGGAATCAGATGGTCTCCCATGGCCTCTAAAGGCCACCAGGGAGGTTAGGGAACGTGACAAAGTGGTATCATAGCGAGGTTGCAGCACTGGGGCTGTTAGGGCCAAGCAGTGCATGAATTTACAGACAAGAAATGCACCCATGGCGCGGTTTGATAAATGTTTATTGCTGTTGGTTTTCCAAATGAATAATTCCATATTTAAATGGATATGCTAGGGTTTGATTACATGCTTGTAATGTCTAATAGATTCCTCTGTTATGCACAATGACGGAAGCAGCGGTAAGTCGAATTGTATAGCAGGGCAGCGTATAGAGAAGCGGGATAATGGTGACCGTCAATGATGCATAAGACCCTTACAAACATGAATAAGACATGCTAGGGGAAAAAGTGCAGGAAGAGCACGTTGAGACAACGTCTAATGGAAGAAGGGAGCAAGTGAATCCTAAGAACTTGGTTGAGACAATGGTAAGTTTTAATGAGAGGCTGATAAAGGATCAAGAAGAGAAGCACCAGCTCAATGCAGCCATTCTACAGAGCCTTAATGATATGAATTAGAGGGTAAATTTGGGTTCCAATCCAAGTAATATGGGTAGAGAAGAAAGAAAATCAAGTAGTCACTCTAGATGCCATTCCAGGCAGAGGCCTCCAAACCCCAGAAGGGGTTCTATGAGTAGAAGGCACATAAAACCCTCTTTAGGATCCCTTTCCAGCAGTTCAGGACACTCCAAAGACTCTCAAAGGATTCCAAGGCACACTTACAACAAGACTGAGAGAAGAAGGAAGTTCAGAGGGGTACCAAAAGGATACTTTAGGAAGGCAAGACCTCCTACCTTTGACGGATAAAGCAAGACATGTCAAGAGGCAGAGGCATGGCTACTCGAATGAAGAAGTACTTCAAAATGCATGATTATTTAGAGAATGAGAAGGCCATGGTTTCCATATACAATCTGAATGGTAGAGCTTCCATTCTGTGGGAACATCTCATGAAAGTGAAGAGACCAGTGAAAGAAGGATCAACTGGGAGTGGTTTAAAATATAATTCAAGGAAAAATACCTATCAGCTAGGTATTATGACAGCAAGAGAAAGGAGTTCAATGAACTCAGGTTGGGGAAGAATTCCATGGAGGAGAATGTTCATAAGTTCTTGGAATTTTTGAGGTATTTAGACTACATCAAGGATGAAATATTGAAGATTCAATGTTTCCTTGGAAGCCTACCACAAAATTTCAGAGATAGGATTGAGTTTGTCAATCCACCAAGTTTGGATGAGCATAATAAAGGAAAGTCAGAAACTTAGCCAGCATGGGTAGGAAATCCCAAGGGAAATTTTGAACCAAGGAAAAGTGGCTTCAAGCCACCATTCAAAACTCATCCCAGAACCTTTCCACAGGGACATCAAACAAGAAGTGGATTCAAACAAACTGTAGCAGCAGAGAAAACATCAAAGGGGCCACTCTAGTGTTGGGGATGTGGAGACAACCACATGCTTAGAGATTGTCCAAATCGAAGGGAGAATCCCTGAATCTTGCACAACCTAGGAGAAGCAACCACAGTAGAAGATATGGCCAGAGCAACACTGGATGATCTATGACGGACTACGCGCGGTCCTGTGATGTTTGTTAGAGAACTGGGAAGCCATCCAGGAGGGATGAGATGCTGCTGATTCCTCAGCTAACGTTGCAACCATTGGAAAAATGGGCAGTGGATTTCGTGGGGCCAATCAACCCACCTGGGAAGCGCACTGGTGCAAGATGCATCATCACATCGACAAATTATTTGACGCGATGGGCGGAGGCTACACCACTTGTTGATTGTTGCGCGGCCACTTGTTGATTGTTCCGCGGCCACAGCCGCGCGGTTCTTGTTTGACAACATCGTCACTCACTTTGGCTGCCCCAAGGTATTGCTGAGTGATCAGGGCAGTCATTTTCTCAATCGCACCATCAGCGCATTGACAGAGGAGCTCTAGATACAACACAAGAAGAGTACGCTGTATCATCCATAGGAAATGGCACAATGGAGGCTTTCAATAAGATATTGGAACATGCGCTGGCAAAGGTGTGCAATGCGAACCGCGATGAATGGGATCTAAAAATCCCAGCAGTTTTGTGGGCGTATCGCACCACATGTAAAAGGTTGACAGGATAGACACCATTCAAGCTGGTGTTTGGGAAAGAAGCGATTATGCCTATGGAGTACATTGTTCCGAATTTGTGTATAGCGGCAACAACAGGTATGGATACTACAACAGCGTTGGAGGAGTGTCTAGTGCAGTTAATGCAAATGGAAGAAGATCGCTTTATTGTAGGATTTCACCAGAGTGTGGAGAAGGATCGCCACATTAAAAATAAACAGTTTTAGCAGGGTGACTTGGTGTTGTTATACGACAGCAAGTTTATGAAACATCCATGAAAGCTATAGATGCATTGGCTTGGTCCCTATCGCATCAGTCGCATAACCTCAGGAGGTGCGGTATAGTTACAGCAGTTAGATGGGGTGATTCTCCCCAAATTGATCAATGGCAGTAGGTTGAATCCCTATCGATCGGGATTGTCGCATCGTGGGAAAAAAAAATGCAGGGTGATCCGTGGCAGGATGGCACACCGACAGAGACAGGAATGCGCAGGTGGGGAGGCTTGGGCCGCAAGTTAGGAGCAGACCGTGACAGTAGAAAGGTCGTGACCGGGTCAAATCAGTAATAAATGCCAAAAGTTCAGATAGTTAATTACCGACGCTTGTTCAAATGATGGGCATTAATGGAGGATCCATTCGATCGGCTGGCAGGATCGATAATGGATTTGGGTTATTAAGATAGGATTTATTCCGAGTTAATGCGGGACTTAGTGATGATTACAAAGAATTCAGTTAGGTGTTATAAGAACAGGTCGCCGCTGGTCGGAAGGCACAAAGAAAATTTAGTTGCTAAGTGTGCAAGATTGTGCAGTGTTGCAAAGTGTTGTTGCTGACTGATGAGATCAATTTTGAGTTGGGAAAGGTTCAGTTGAACTTGCGAAGAACGGGTTTTGTGTGCTGAGCTAAGCTTGTGGGTGGTGTTGTGGCATCCCTTGGAGTTCGACGAGTTGAGTTAGGTATGCCAGGAGAGCTGGAGATAGTTGAAATCTCTAGCGAAGTAGAGTCTGTTCTCAGTCTGGTCATTGTTGAGGAAGAGGAGAATCTTGAGGAGGAAGTTTCCAACATGCCGGTCGGAGCGTCAGTTATTGCCAAGAAGCATCGGGGAAGTCAGCATTCCGAGTCCCCGCAGAGCAAGCGACATCTTCGATCATCCACTGCGGTGGCAGAAGAGGTTCGAGGGTAGGTGGGATAGTCTAGTCGAAGAATTGATGAGTCCGCTACATGGGAGTGATTGTCTACTGTTGACATCCCTGGGTATGTCCCTCCTAGTTGACCGGGTGTACCCCCTTGCAAGGCGAACAAAAATACGAAGTATGCATTGAGGCTGCCAGCGCTCCCTGCTGGGATGGAGTGTTCTCTTGATATTGTGCCAGCATTGATGCGCCTGAAGTATGACGATTACGGCATGGTGGCCTATCCAGAAATTGCCTCGAACCCTTATGTGCCAAAGTCGCAAATCATTGGGACGTCGATTCCGCAAGATTGGGCATGAGGTCTAAACTAGGCGGGATTGTTGGGCCTCATTAACATGACACATTTCGAATGACTACTGGAGGTTAACGCTTGTGTGAAGCAGCTGCTGGCCTGCTTCCAAAGAGGTTCATTATGGCTGGACACAGAGATTCCGATCACAGTTGTTTTGATTTCAAGCATTACCGGGTTTCCCAAGGATGGGGTAGACCCGTCACAGTACTTCCGCGAGAAGGAAAATGATAAAAAGAGGGCGAAGCAGTTGGTTGACTGCTATGGGTTGCAAGGATATGGCTGTGGTTATTGCACAGACAGTATCAACGATAAGGCGGTTCTCACCAGCACAAAGATTCTATCCTGCAAGGTGGTTCGGGGCGGTTGACCTAATCAGTGCAATTCAGGGATTGTAGCATGCACAGAGAAATGCGCAGAAGGTGTCCAGATGAATTGGTCTTTGTTTTTGCTAAACCAGTTGTCGGAGGATGCCGTCACTGTCCAAGATGGGAAGGGCCCCTTCACATATAGTTGGCTGTTAGTTTTCATTTCACTTGTTTCCTGGAAGGAGCCCAACACTTACCAAGGGATGGAGGTTGCAGCCGCGAAAGAGCGTTGGGGTGCGTGATATCAAAACTTATGGTGGGTACGTGAGAAAGAGTGACTCTGGGATTGCACATTACAGTTCTGGTTTTACTGGGAGATGCTCTATGATGCAGCAGTACAAGTGCCTCGGTTATCTTAGGAAACCACGACAAAGTTCAAGTAGATTATGGAGTTCGTGATTCGGCCGCACGCTACTTATGTGCAGGCTAGACGGGATCCAGCCAAGCAGTGGTTGTTGACCCCTTACAAGGTGATGACAAAAGCACTGGATGCTATTGTAAATGACTGGCTGCCGAAATGGTACGAACCCATGGGGTTAGCATAGATCGAGGCTGGAGAACCAGCGAAAGGCCCAGACGATCATGTATCAGTGCAGGACCAGCAAAGTCGCCATGACTCAGACCAAGAATCGACAAGGACACCAATAGCTGACTATAGTGACCAGGACCTTGAGGAAGGCAGAACAAAAAGGCACCAGGATCAGGCGAGAATCAGTGGGCTGCCTTTGATATCAGAAGCGCAGTTGGGTCGATTAATACTAGCCATCATCGATGCATCCACCGCAGCGGCCCAAATGATGACGGTGAAGGAGGATGAAGGTTTCCATGTGCTCACTGCTCGCCTGGACTCCTTGTGTGACATGGTTTTGAGGAAGGCATTTGAAGAAGCATCGGCACAGCTATTTGGCACAATCTGCACTGAGCCGCGGGTCAGGAATATTGAGCTTCCCCTGACTGCGATTGTGACTGACATCGAGGCTTTGAAAGCCTCACTGCAGCCGTTGGAGAAAGTGACCATCAATGTCAACGCGCTGCCAGTGAAAGCATTGACAACTATGCAGATGGTTTCCACCCGGGAGATGGCGGATAGGATGCATGAGATTAGTGACAAATGTCTGCTCTTGCAGGAGAGCGAGGCAGCTACAAAGGAAGCAATCACAGAGTTAACAGGAAGGGCTGCTACAACGCGGAAATCTATTGATGAGATAGAAGGGGACATCGAGAAAGAACGAGCTGAGAAGGCTCGAGTGATTGAAGAACTGAAAAAAGAACAGGATCACCTTATTGCAGAGAAGGCCCATATGTGGGATGAAAGTATGCAGGTAGAGATGGCCATTGCTGAGGCTTGTCAACAGGTACCGGATCCCATCGCAGAGTTGGATGTGCTTCAACGTGTGTAGCTACTGGGGGTTGCCATCATCCAGTTGCGGCATGACAATTAGGAGTTAAACGCTTTGGTGAATCCTGGGACACCTCAAGTAGAGGTGGATGACTACAAATGGGCTATTGAGGAGATGGCAACACAGCTGGCAGAGTTAGAAACGACGGAAACAAAACTTACAGCCGACACTGTACAGTTTTGGGGCCACATTGTCCAGGACGAGCAAGTTGAACAATTGATCAAGTACCGACAGGAAGTAGAGGGGCAGTTGGAGACACTAAAGGCAGCGATGCCACCCATGGAGCAGGTTTCCAAGTTTGCGGATCTAAAATAGTTGCAGTAGTGTGTCGCCAAGGTCGACGAGCGTCAGAAGAAGCATGCTGTGTAGCTGGAGTAGTTCCAGGAAATTGCCGGTTAGTTCATGAAAAAAGCCGGCGAAGTCCTCCATGCAGTGCAGGAACGTCGTCAACAAGTGGCAGTGAAACTAACTGAGCATCCCTTTGCCGAGGATGTGGTAGACAGTCAGGCGGTGGCTGTGGAAGCAAAGGAACTGGTGATAGCAGTCGTGCAACAGTACGAGGATTTCTGGGTCAAGACCACACAATACACCATGTCCTGCTAACGTGGTTCAAGGACGAGCCAAAAGATTGTGTTGGGGGCCTATTGGCAGGTAGTTAGGATGGGTTAGTATTGCAGCACCGCGAGTGACGCAATACCGTAGAAGGCGCAAATTTGAAGGATAGATGATGATATTTTTGTATTTTTTGGTCAGTTGTACTGCGGTATGTGGGTTTTTGGGTCATTTTGGACCATGTCAGTTAGTTTTGGGTCATTTGGACCATGTTAGTTAGATTTTGGGTCAATTGCTCAAAGTGTCGGTTAGGAAGTTGTTAGAAAGTGGACAAGCATTGTAAAGGCGGAAGCCTATATATAGATATAAGTTGTAGGTGTTGAGGCATCTTTGTATGGATTCTTAGATGTTGGATATGTGCGTCTTTGAGTCTGTATCGGAGATCAAGAGATATTGAGGAGATCGGTATTTTGCGGAGGTAATTTATTTGGGTTTTTGCAGTGATAATATGATATGATGAAACTGTCCTTGTGCAATCCCTGTGCTCCTTCTGTTTGGTTATGGTAATGCAATGTTGCGACATATGAATGGTGCAATATTTCCTTGATGCAATATTTGCTTTAATGTTATATTTTGCTGCAATGAAGAATGCTTCTGTGGAATAATGTTATGAATATCAATGATGACTGAGTAAATTACATAAGATTAATTTCTGATTGTCGCGATAAGTTGAGTAATTGAGCCACAACTGTCCTCCTTCATTCGGCGGAAACATGGTTCCGTCAAGTCTTCCTAGACATGTTGAGTGAGACTTCATTTGCTTTGCAGGTGTTACCGGACGGGGTTGAACCTGTCTGGGCCGGTGCTCAGGGAGATCGCGATATGTGTCGACAGTGAGTGGAACCCCTGTCGACTAGGTTTGCGTCAACATAAAGGTGAGTGAAGTAGTGGTGGAGTGCCCCACAGAGCTGAATGGACTCTCACCAAGGTGAACTTGAATGTCCTACCATTAGGATCTTATGATGCTCTAATAGGTATGGACTGTTTGGAAAGACAAAGAACCAAGCTTAAATGCTATAAAAAGGTACTTGAGTGCATTGATGATGAGGGAAGGCCAATGTTAATAAGAGGAATTCCCAAGCAAGTCTAAGTGAGGCAGATTTTAGCCCCACAGTTGAGAAAGTTTTATAAAAGGGGTTTTCAATTATATGCAGTGCATATATCAGATTATTCAGAGGATGAGGGACCAAGGATAGAAGACTTTCAACTATTGCAAGAATTCCAAGATGTGTTCCCTGATGAAGTACCAGGACTGCCACCTAAGAGAGATATTGATTTCACCATTAATCTTGTTCCAGGGGAAGTACCAAGTTCCAAATATCCTTATAGAATGAGCACACTCGAGCTGATAGAATTGAATATGGAGCTGCAAGAATTAATGGACAAAGAATATATCAAACCAAGTGTATCTCCTTGGGGTGCACCCGTGTTATTTGTTAAGAAGAAGGATAGAACTTTGAGACTATGTATAGATTACATGTAGCTAAACAAGTTAACAATCAAGAACAAGTATCCATTGCCAAGAATTGATGACTTGTTTGATCAGATGAAGGAAGCTAAGGTATTTTCCAAGATTGACTTGAGGTTTGGATACCATCAAGTGAGGATAAAGGAAGAAGACATTCACAAGATAGATTTCAGAACTAGATATGGCCACTATGAGTTCACTGTGGTGCCATTTGGTCTTACCAATGCACCTTCCACATTCATGTGCCTCATGAATAGTGTCTTCAACAAATATCTGGATAAGTTTATAATTGTGTTCTTGGATGACATTCTTGTCTATTCAAGGAATGAAGAAGAGCATGAGGAGCATATAAGGATGGTGTTGCAAGTCCTTAGAGAACACCAGTTGTATGCAAAGTTAAGAAAGTGTGACTTTTATCAAAATAAGGTGTAATATTTGGGTCACATCATTTCAAAAGAAGGTATTGCAGTAGATCCAGAGAAGATTGAGGCCATAATGGATTGGCCTACCCCAAAGAATGTTGCAGATGTTAGATATTTTATGGGTCTTGCAGGTTACTAAATAAGGTTCATTGAAGGCTTCTCCAAGATAGCTCACCCAATTACATCTTTGTAGAGGAAGGAAGTCAAATTTGTATGGTCTGAAAATCGTGAAAGAAGATTTCAACAGTTAAAAGAACTACTTACTAGTGCTTGTGTTTTAAAGATTGTAGATCCAAATAAAGACTTTGTGGTGTGCAAAGATGCTTGCATTGAAGGGATGGGTGGAGTATGTTGGAATATTTTATATTCCTTGGAAGATAATAATGTCTTTGTATTATGTCGGAAGATATCCACAATCTTATGTAAAAGAGCAATACATTTATCCCATATTCATTATGGTAAAATATACTCTTGATATTCATTATTATATAAAGAGATGTTATTATGGAGAATTATATTATCCCACATGTAATATATGAGAGTAATTTCTCCTCATCTCTTGGTATATAATAGAGTCAAGAGAGTCTCTCTCATTCATTCATTCGTGAATCATTAATCCATTGTGGATCATATTGTATTGGGGTTATTGGCATTGCTCTCTGTAAGTTTGGAGGAGATATTATGGAGATAATAGAAGACTACCTTCCCATGGACGTAGCCCAATTGGGTGAACCACGTATATCTGGTGTACTCTTTTCTCTTGTTCTCTTTCTGTTCTTATTTACTGTGATATGTTATTATTTGCATAGATAGGCAAGCTAGTTTAGTTAGATCCATATCTCTGACATGGTATTAGAGATATTAAGGGGGAGTGTTGGAATATTTTATATTCCTTGGAAGGTAATAATGTCTTTGTATTATGTCAGAATATATCCACAATCTTATGTAAAAGAGTAATACATTTATCCCATATTCATTATGGTAAAATATACGCTTGATAGTCATTATTATATAAAGAGATGTTATTATGGAGAATTATATTATCCCACATGTAATATGTGAGAGTAATTCCTCCTCATCTCTTGGTATATAATAGAGTCAAGGGAGTCTTTCACATTCATCCTTTGTGATCATCCATTGTGGATCATGTCTTCATATTGTATTGAGGTTATTGGCATTGCTCTCTTGTAAGCTTGAGGGACATATTCTGGATATAATAGAAGACTACCTTCCCGTGGACGTAGCCCAATTGGGTGTACCACGTATATCTGGTGTACTCTTTTCTCTTGTTCTCTTTCTGTTCTTATTGTTGATATATTATTGTTTTGCATAGATAGGTTAGTTTAGTTGGATCCACCTAAACGGACATAATAGAATTCTAGGCCTTCCGGTTTCCAAAACGACAACTTTCATCCAAGTTTGGTAGACTTTGTGTAGGTTTCCGTCTTCGACAGATTCGACACTGTTTTCAGCCTCATAACTCGGTCATTGTTTATCAGAATTTTTATTATAAGCTATTTTTGGAACTGGAAAAGCTGTTCTGGATCCACCTATGTGAACAGAATAGAATTATGGGAAAGTCTGGGCACTCAATCAAAAGGGTTGTAAGTAAAAGTTTCTCTTTCCTTTACTGTTTTTCTAACTGTGTTTGTTTGCAGATTCAGATCAGTCTGGTAAAGTATTTAAGTTTTCTGTTATTCATTTTTTGCATTTAGGTTTTTCTTCTAATCATGTTTATTAAGAGATTATATATTGTTCTTGATATATATTTTGTCTCACATTTCTATATGGAAACATTGACATCTTTTAAGGGCATGGATCTCTAGTATTTTGTCATGATGATAGCTATAAAGCATCTAATGCTTAATACTTTTAACAAGATAATTAATAACTAATTTGTTTGTTTTTGTTTAATTATGTTGATTTCTAATCATGTCATGTTTATAAAAGAATTTTACAAGAACAATCTCATATGTGTTATCTTTTGATCATTATTTGCTTTATTTATATGTTATTGCTGACCTTTGTGTACAAGCAATTTCATTTTTTATAAGTAATATCTTTATGATCATTCTATGCTCTTGCTAATTAAATTCTTGAGTAAAGTCAATTTTTGAATCTATGTGATATCATAATTTTTTTGGCTTGTCATAATTTATTTAATTGAGATATAGTTTCTTTCTCATATATTGTAGAGATTGTATCTTGTTCATGCTCCATTTGTCTCTAACATTCCCATACAGAAGCATTGACATGTGTTGTTTGTCTCTAACATTCTTATATGGAAGCATTGACATTTCCAGGGCATTTCATCTCTTGCATATTTACATAGTGTTAACACGAAATGAACCCATAACTAAGACCATTAGTGACTTGTCATTTCATAATTTATAAGTGATATCATGAGTTGATCATAATTTGCTATATGTTGATCATATTAAACATTTTGATTTATTTTCATGCCATGTTTATTTCGATCATCTTTTACTCAATATTTATATGGATTTGAGCAATCTTATAATATTGAACTATTTATCATGAGCACCTTGTTCTTGTTGCAGTGGGATTTCTATTCTTATGGATGCAGAGATTATGTTGTTCTTACTTGTCTCTAACGTTCATATATGGAAGCATTGACATTTGTTTTTTGTCTCTAACGTTCTTATATGGAAGCATTGACATTTTCAGGGCATTCATCTCTTGCATATTAACATCATACTAATAAGAAATGCACCTATGCTTAAGATTAGTTGCTTGGTGACTAAGTTTTCATATATTTAAGTGAAATCTTGGGCTCACTATTTATATGTTGTGGCTGACACTTAATGTGTAAAAGTAACTTCATTTTCCTTAATGAGGAAGTTAATCTTTTATTTGATCATATTATGTTGCCATATTTTTATATGATGTTTGCTAACCTTTGGTGTATAAGAATTTTCATTTATGTATGAGCACCTTTATTTTATGATCTTTTATATGCTTTAATCTTGGAAGTTCTTGTGCATATAAGTTCTCTGTTTAGGCTTTCATCTCATTTCAGACATATTGAAGCACCATCTTCTACTGTTAAAGTCATGATGTTCATCTGTATGATATCATTTTCGATGTGTAGACCATTGGGGTCTTGTTCCTTCGATGTTTGAGGTCTTTTACATATGTTTATATTTGCACCTTGATTGGAAGAATGTCTGCTATCCGCATGTGTATTGGCCATCTGGGTATTTTTGTACACTATTGTGGTCTTCTTGTTAATTTTAGAGCATAATTCAATATACTCTAGGATCTTTACTGAGAGAATAACATGTACAACATATAAAGTATAACAATGCATATCAATCACACCAAACAATCACATGAGACAATAGACACACAGAGTTTCACCAGGGAAAACCATAAAGGTGAAAAACCCCACAACTTCCTCAGAGATAGAGAGAGAAATGATACAACCAAAGTAAAACCAAAGTGCAAGAGATAGTCTTCTCCTAGCAACTGATCCTCCTCTTCACATGTGCACCACTTTCCGAGTGATGGAAGAGTGAGTAATGAGATGATCAAATAGAGATCTCCCGATCTCTATTTATATAGACCCTGTCCTGCCAAATAAACCAACAGGGATGACTTGTCTAACTCAGTCTAATAACCCATGGTTAACTTAATCAAGGTCGACCCCACACATGGTGGTCTAATAACCCATCGGCAAGTTACGACACTTGCGACACTTGTCAATACAAATGACGACACTTCCGTATAGAGGAATAATAACATCTCTATAGGAGTACAATATAAATAGGTGAAATACATTCCGAAGTTACATAGACATCAATACTCCCTCTTAACTAGGAAGGTATTTCTTGACACAGATCTGCTAGCACAAGTCTTCTTCTATGGATCATCATTAGTGAATCATTGTTCTTGAATCATTGTCATCGTTACTGCTGCTGCTATCTCAATCAATATCCGATCTACTCGTCATAGGAAGTTCTACAGAGCCAGTCCTTTTTCAAACTGGATGTAGGCCCACCACCCTTAGGTCTTCATCACCAATGGCCATACTATGGAATCCTCAGGACTGATTACGTGAGTCAACAAAACCTCGAAAGAACATCCCAGGAATTTTACGAGCACACAACTAACCCTATCGGATCTCCTAGGATCTTTTACATGTGACTGTCACAAAACCTTAAAAGAGTGTCTTGCCCAGCAAGATCTCTAAAGAGTATCCGAGGCCTTTTACATGTCTAGCACAACTTGTCTGGATCTACAGGACTTATTAAATGTGACCCCTACCACAAAACCTTAAAAGAGTGTCTTGCCAAGCAAGATCTCTAAAGATCATTTGAGGCCTTTTTCATCCTGTCCAGATCTCCAGGACTGATTACATGTGGTCCCCAAAAAACCTTAAAAGAGTGTCTTGCCAAGCAAGATCTCTAAAGAGCATCCGAGGCCTTTTTCATCCTATCCAGATCTCCAGGACTTATTACATGTGGTCTAGCAAAACCTTAAAAGAGTGTCTTGTCAAGAAAGATCTCTAAAGAGCATCTGAGGCCTTTTACGTGACTAGCAAAACCTGTCCATATCTACAGGAATTATTACATGCTACCCTTGTAGAATGTGTCCATGGCCACAGAGTATCAACCTGATACTCACCATACATCATCCTGATGTACACATGATCATCCTGATCATCATCACTGCATCGTCCTGATGCATGTCATCTGGAGCAACATCCTGAAGCTCGCCATCCATGATCATCCTGATCATATAATGCATCCACCTGATGCATACCAAGTATCTACTTGATACATATCATCATACATGATCCACCTGATCATACAATGTATCCACCTGATGCATACCAAGTATCTACTTGATACATATCATCATACATGATCCACCTGATCATACAATGTATCCACCTGATATATATCAACATACATGATGTACCTGATCATACAATGTATCCACCTGATATATATCAACATACACAAATACATGATCCACCTAGTCATACAATGTATCCACCTGATATATATCAACATACATGATGTACCTGATCATACAATGTATCCACCTGATACATATACAGATACATGGTCCAAGCATCCAACATGGTACATATACAAATATATCAAGCATCCAACATGATGCATATACAAATATATCATGCATGCAACATGATGCGTATACAAATATACCAGGCATCTAACATGATGCATATACAGAGCAATAACTGGAGCATCATCCTGATGCTCACCATCCAGCGCTTACATTCACAACCATGGAAGGATCCTCCTCTCATCATTCTCAAAATGGCTCTTGCAAATGTTTCCATCACTTCTTCCTCGAAGTGTCATCAATCTGAAGAACACCAAGCCTCCCTCTGAAGTACTCGGACTTCACTCTGGCTAGTGGTTTCGTCAGCACATCTGCAACCTGCTCATCCGTCGCAACATATAGGAGCATCACTGCTCCTCTCTGCACCATATCCCTGATATAGTGATGTTTGATCTCAAGGTGTTTCAACCTGTCATGGAACATCGAGTTCTCAGACAGCTTCACACAACTCTGGTTGTCACAAAAGATACCAGTAACATCCAACAGGAGATCAAATAACTCAGACAGTAGCTTCCAAAGCCATACTGCCTCACAACTAGCCGAACAAGCTACAACATACTCTGCTTTGGATGTACTCAGTGCTATGTAGGACTGATTCCTGCTAAACCAAGAGATAACACCTGATCCCATACTGAAGCAGCACCCTAAAGTGCTCTTCCTATCTGCAGCACTTCCTGCCCAGTATGAATCTACATAACCCTGCAGGTTAAACTTTTGATTCACATCATACTTGAGCCCATAATCAATTGTACCCTTCAAGTACCTCATAATATGCTTTACAACAACCACGTGAACACCTTTGGGATCCGTCAGGAACTGTCTCAATGTGTTCACCACAAAGCAAATATTTGGTCTCGTATTCGTCAGGTACATCAAGGACCCAATCATCTGACGATACATCGTGACATCAATTGGATCAGATGAAGCATCACACAAAAGCTTTAGGTTCGATGCCATATGTGTGGCCATGGCCTTGCAGTCCATCATCCCAAACCTCTTTAGGATCTCTAATGCATACTTCCCTTGTCCAAGGAAGATCCCATTTGCACTCTGCCACACCTGCATGCCTAGAAAATAGTGCATCATCCCCAAGTCCTTCATCTCGAAATCGACAGCAAGCTTCCTCTTGGTATCAGAAATCAATCCATCCCCACCTGTTACAAATAGGTCATCCACATACAAGAGTAGTATCACAGGATTGACTTCCTCAACCTTGTAGTAAAGGTTGGAATCTATTTTACTCTTGGTAAAGCCCAAACTGGATAGAAAGCTGTCTATCCTACCATACCAAGTCCTAGGAGCTTGCTTCAATCCATTCAAGGCTTTCTTCAACCTGCACACATATGACTTCCTGTCATGTGTCTCAAAACCAAGTGGCTGCTCCACGTACACTTCCTCCTCGACTACACCATTCAAGAAAGCTATATTGACATCCATTTGGTGTATCTTCCATTTCATCACTGCAGCCAGGGCAAGTACCGATCTGATGGAAGTGTACCTGGATACAGGAGAAAAATTTTCTTCATAGTTTATTCCCTCTTTCTGAGAGAAGCCACGAGCTACAAACCTTGCCTTGTACTTCTCTATTCTACCATTTGCAGCATGCTTGATCTTATAGATCCACTTGGAAGTCACAACAGACTTCCCTTCAGGTCTTGGGATTGCATCCCAAACATCATTCTTCATGATCAACTGGTACTCCTCAATCATGGCATTCTTCCCAAAGCTTGGGAACTTCAATATCTTCAATAGATAACTTTGTTGCTGAACAAATGTCGTAGTCCTTCTTTTGTAGGTGATGGTATACACTCTTTCCTACAAAACGAGTTAAATTGCATGATTAGAAAACATCTCATAGTTTTCAGAACAAATTCTTACACCTAAATAAATATATCATACAGTCATGCAATTATCTTAGCCAATGATTCAATACAACATTTATCCATATCCCATAACTTTCTAGATGCCTTCCAATCTCTACCAGAACATTGTTAAGAGTGTGCACAACTCCCAACATGTCAGCAAAGAGGTTTCATTCTAGATAAGTAGCAATGGAATGTTGTACAGTGCCATAGGCCACTTACCCATCACATGCATATTAGTAGTATACTGTTCATTAGTGCAATTATTCTAATATGCATAATACACACCCTAAGTCTAGGAACATAAGCATGTACATCATTGATCAATATTATTTAAACATAAGAAATGACAATTGAAATACTTATCTTTGTTTGTTGAGCGGAATCCCTCTCAATCTTTGCTTCCTTGTAGGAACTACTGGAGTGTGCTCCCTCTTGATCTTTGCTTCTTGGATTACCTGTCCTTGAAATTATATCCATCCTCGATCACTATGCATGCTTACTAGTATCATCATTGTGTTATCCTCGAGATCTCATACATAATCATACATTCATTAGTATAACATTAATACTATCAAAACACAATAATCTTAAACATGTATAGTCATGATCATTTCAAACACAGATAATAAGCATTAGTATTCAAGGTTTCAGGGAAGACTTCTCTTACTCATGCATATTCATATTTGACTATAGAACTCTTTTGGTTAGTCATATCATCAATCAAGGTAAGAGACATAATATGCATAAACCCTAGATTACTTAAACTTGTAACTTCATGAGTAATCATTATCAATCATACAAAAGTATAAGATCCTTACATAGGGTAGGATTCTAACTTGATATAGGAAAAACATACCTGATCATCATATTTGCTAGTTATGTCTAGCAATGTTTTCTTGTTCTCTTCAATGACCTGCATAACTCATAAGTTAACCATTGTAGAACCAAATTATACATACCTCTATGTGATCCATGACTATGGATGAGTCTTTGTCTTCATGTCACCATGGTCATATGTTCTTGAACTAGAACATGATTTGATGTACCTTTCATGTTAGCGAACAACATTCTCCTCATACAACACCACAGTGCATTAGTACAATCATAATACAATCATAAGTGTCATAACCCTAATCAATGAATATCTTCTATCATGCATTCATACTTTTACTAGGGTGATGATACAAGTCTAAAATTAAACAATATTGTTACTAAACTCATGAAGACAATCATATTATAAACTTAATCATGAACAGATTTCAAAACATACCTGTAAGTCATACCTGTCAAATTGCTTGTAGTAGTTATTGTTGTTGTTCCTTTTGTTCTTAGGACAATCTGAGGAAAAAGAATCTCAGATCTTCTTATCTCTATGATGATGGTGGTGTGAAGATCTCTTGTTAGGAGATGGCTCCTTCTCACTTTTCTTGGTATGTGTTGTGAGAGATTGATCTTCATTTTTTCTTCTTGGGCCACAAGCCTAGATTCTTCTCGTGAACATTCCTCCCAAAGTCTACTGAAAGAGATCAACTTCTTTCTTGCAAAGATTCCTTGGATGAGGGAGTCCCATGACCTAGGTAGGCCATTCAAAGTGGTCATGACAATTTCTCCATTCTCCACCACTTCATCCACAGCTTCAAGTTGTTCCTTGATTTGAGAGACCTTTAGAAAAGTAGGATTGAATGGTCTCTCCATTTTGAAGCTTTACCCCTTTGGTTCCGCAGAGTCATCTTCCGATTTATGTTATTTCCTTCAAACAACTTAGTCAAGGAGTTAAACATCTCCATAGGTGTCTTTAGGGAAGACACATGGGGTATGAGATGGTCCTTTATAGAATCAACAATGATTCTCTTAGCTTTGACCAAGTTCTTCTCGTGTGAAGACTTAGTCTCATCTCCCTCTGGGACTGGAACCTCTTCACTTATGTGAGTGTCCAACTTATTCTCTTCTAGGATTAACCCAATCCTATACTTCCAGGCTTGGATGTTATTATCCCCTTCAAGCTTATCCTCAAGCTTGGTGCGGTGAGACATATTAAAGAGTACTTAAAATGGAAATAGAAAGGATTTAGGTCTTACCACTTGATTTGCAGAAATCTGGATCTGGAGTTGGATTAGGGCTTGTTAGAGAAACCCTAAAAATTCAAACTTTGAATTTCAAACTTCTGAAAGGATAGAAAGATGCGCCTTGACGAGCTGATCAAGATGGTATACTTAGAATTTGAAAACTGCAAAGTTTCACCCCTCAAATTTGCTTTTCAAACTTCTAGATTCATTAGGGATGACCCTGAATTAGGGTTTGATTTTCCCGGAGCTTCACCCATCCAAAAAGTTTGATATTGGTCTCTAAAATTTGATTTTTCAAAGGAGCTTCCAGCCATGGTCTCAGATTTTAGAAATTCCAACTTTTACAGAAGCCCTAATTTCTGGCTTCACTAGACAAGACCCCAAACTAGGGTTTGATTTTCCTGGAGCTTCACCCAACCAAAAGGTTTGATCCAAAGCTCTAAACTTAGATTTTTCCAAGGAGCTTCCATCTATCGTCTCAGATTTCAGAAATTCCTATTTTTGTGGAAACCCTAAGTTTTAGGGCCAAAACTGAAAGTGCTCAGAATTAAATTCTGATTGGACAGAAAGATTCTCCTTGATGAGTAGAGTCAATCTACCTTACTGCTTTTCCAAAATCTGTGGAGAGAAACACAATAAACAAGAAACCCTAGTTTCTGCCATTGCACAATGTCTTCTTCTCAGGTTAGCTCTGATTCCATGTTAATTTTCGAGCATTAATTCAATATACTCTAGGATCTTTATTGAGAGAATAATATGTACAACATATCAAGTATAACAATGCATATCAATCACACCAAGCAATCACATGAGACAATAGACACATAGAGTTTCACTGGGGAAAACCATAAAGGTGAAAAAACCCACAACTTCCTCAGAGATAGAGAGAGCAATGATACAACCAAAGTACAACCAAAGTACAAGAGATAGTCTTCTCCTAGCATCTGATCCTCCTCCTCACATGTGTGCTACTTTCCGAGTGATGGAAGAGCGAGTAATGAGATGATCAAATAGAGATCTCCCGATCTCTATTTTTATAGACCCCGTCCTGCCAAATAAACCAACAGGGATGACTTGTCTAACTCAGTCTAATAACCCATGGTTAACTTAATCAGGGCCGACCCCACACATGGTGGTCTAATAACCCATTGGCAAGTTATGACACTTGCGACACTTGTCAATACAAATGACGACACTTCCGTATAGAGGAATAATAACATCTCTATAGGAGTACAATATACATAGGTGAAATACATTCCGAAGTTAAATATACATCAGTAGTTCTTAGCCACATGTTTTGTTGTATCAGCTGTCAGAAGGTATCTGTACACTGGTGTGGATGTCATATCAGAGTTCTTTAGCTATCAGTTATGGTTGTGATGATTCTGGTGGTGATCTAGGCATCTTGTGGATCTAGTAGCCATGTTGGCTTCTCTTTAGATCTGGGCACCTTGCTGTTGGATTGCGTCACATGTTCTCGACATCTTGTGGATCTAGTAGCCATGTCGGCTTCTCTTTATATCTAGGCATCTTGTTGTTGGTATTTCATCATACAACCTGGTTCGTGTGCAATTTCATGATTCAATGAGAAGCGGTTGTTCTTCATAAAATTCCATTAGCCGAAGTGTTCTTCTATTGCAGCTTTGGTTCTTCTGGAAGTTGCCATCAAGGGGGAGCAGTAATGACTCCTTCCTTCCTTGTTAGTAGGATTTTCTCCTAGCCATTATTAAGGGGGATTGTTTGAATATTTTATATTCATTGGAAGGTAATAATGTCTTTGTATTATGTCGGAATATATCCACAATCTTATGTAAAAGAGGAATACATTTATCCCATATTCATTATGATAAAATATACTCTTGATATGAATTATTATATAAAGAGATGTTATTATGGAGAATTATATTATCCCACATGTAATATGTGAGAGTAATTCCTCCTCATCTCTTGGTATATAATAGAGTCAAGGGAGTCTCTCTCATTCATTCATTCGTGAATCATTCATCCATTGTGGATCATATTGTATTAGGGTTATTGACATTGCTCTTTGTAAGATTGGACGAGATATGCTGGAGATAATATAAGACTACCTTCCCATGGACGTAGTCCAATTGGGCGAACCACATATATCTGGTGTACTCTTTTCTCTTGTTCTCTTTCTGTTCTTATTTACTGTGATATGTTATTGTTTGCATAAATAGGTAAGCTAGTTTAGTTAGATCAATATCTCTGACATAGTACTCATGGAAGAAGGATTTGTAATTGGCTACGGGTCAAGGAAGTTGAAAGAGCATGAAAGGAACTATGCCACACATGATTTAGAGCTGGCACCCATAGTTCATGCTCTCAAGAGATTGAGACATTATCTCTTGGGAAGAAGATTTGAAATCGGGACTGATCACATGAGTTTAAAATATTTGTTTGACCATCCAAATAGGAATGTTAGAAAAACTAGATGGATGGATTTTCTTTGTGAGTTTGATTTGGAGATTAAGAATGTCAAAGATAAGGATAATAAGGTTGCTGATGCACTCAACAGAAAATTCCATATTGCAGCAGTGAGTGTTTGTAAATCAGATTTGAAGGCAAGGATCCTTGAAGCTCAAGCTAATGATGAAGCTTACCTCCAAATCAAAGAGAAGTTGTAGCAAGGTAATATGGATGACAAGTGTGCAGGATATCATATTGGAGAAGATGATGCTCTTATGTATCAAGATTCCAGAATGTACATTCCAAATTGTGTAGAATTGAAGGATCTTGTGTTGGGAGAGATACACCAAAAGCCATACTCTTGCCACCCAAGATATTAGAAAACTATAACAACAACACGGAATCAATACTTTTGGCATGGAATGAAGAAGGAAATAGCAGAGTATATTGCTAGGTGTCAAAAGTGCCAGCAGGTCAAGGCAGAGCATCAACACCCAACAAGAGTTTTGCAACCATTGCCCATTCTAGAGTGGAAGTGGGGAGTGATCTCTACGGATTTTATAACAGGTCTTCCCATGAATATAAGGAATAATGATTCCATTATGGTTGTGGTGGACAAGCTATCAAAAGTAGCTCACTTTATCTCAGTTAAGTCTACTCACAAGACAAATGATATTGCGAATATATTCATGAAAGAGATATTTAGGTTGCATGGATTACCCAAGGCAATAATTTCAGACCGAGATACAAAATTCACTTCCAACTTTTGGAAAGGATTGATTCAGGAATTGGGAACTGGATTGAATTTCAGTACATCCTATCATCCTCAAACAAATGGTCATATTGAGAGAGTAAATCAGATTCTTGAAGACATGTTAAGGATGTATGTGATGGATTAGCCATCCAAGTGGGAAGAATACGTACACTTGGTAGAATTTTCCTACAAAAATGGATATCAAGCATCATTGAAGATGAGCCCTTTTGAAGTCTTGTATGGCAGAGGATGCAGAACTCCAGTGGGTTGGGACAACCTAGTGAATAGGATAGTGCTTGGACCATAAATGATTGAAGAGATGGAGCAAGAAGTTGTTAAGATCAGGCATAATCAGGATAGGCAAAAGAGTTATTCATATTTTAAGAGAGTGCACAAAGAATTCCATATTGGGGATCATGTTTACTTGAGAGTGAGACCAAGGAAGAGTTCCATGAAGTTGGGAAGTTGTGCCAAGTTGGAACCTAGATATTGTGGGCCATTTGAAGTCCTTGATAGGATAGGACCAGTTGCATATAGGATTTCATTTCCTGCTAACATGATATCTCATAATGTTTTCCATGTCTCTTTACTTAAGAAATATGTACATGATCCTAATCACATCATTGATTGGCATTTGATATAGGTGGAACCCGAGGGAGAGTTCCAAGTGGAGCCTATGCCTGTTCTCAACAGGAAGGTTACATTGCTACGGAAGTGAGCCATCAGACAGGTAAAGGTGCAATGGAAGCAACTTAGTCCGGAGGAGGCTCATGGGAGCTGGAGGATGCCATAAGAGAGGCATTCCCATTTTTGTTCAGTTTTGAGAACACCAAGGACGATGTTTTTCTAAGGGGGAGGAAGATGTAATACCCCTACCTTGCCTTAGTAATTATTGGCTTCAATGTAATTATTGTGTATATGCAATGTGTGTTCTCCCTAGTGTGGAGCTCAAGGCCAAGGTCCCACTAGTGGATGCTTAAGGTTTGTTTGCATAGGAAAGTATCTGACATTTGAACTATTAGTGTGCTACTAAGCCATGAGATATTGTAATTGATGTAAATATTTAATATTGCAATGAAATACCCAAAAAAATTCCTAAGGAGACAACTAATGAGAAGGGGCTATGGTATCCACTAGGGAGAGGTGAGGGGGTTATGGGATGGGAACCCATGTTGCCACTTGTACATGATAAACCTATTTGATTCCCCATGATGACATGGAATTCAGTTATAGAAGGTGGGGAAGGAAAGGTCAGTGGGGGAGGTCGATGAAGGGGGAACTGCCCTGAGATTTTGTGAGGAACCTCCAACAATTAATTAATGAAAATGCACGATATATCAGAAATATAGAACACATAATAGATTTATTGATCGTAGGCCACTTCGAGGGAGCAACCTCCGTTTAGAAAGCTCAATAAAAAATAACTCTTGGATGCCTTCATTGGCCTCAACACGTACTTGTATACTAAGTCTATGCCCCAATACTATGGATCAATACCATGGAACATATAATACTACGGGACGAATTACAAAGCATATGCATCCAATACTATGTATCAATACCATGGAACATATAATACTATGGGCTAATGCAAACTCTGGATCAATACCATGGAACATATAATACTAAAGGACGAGTTGCAAAGCATATGTGTCCAACAAAAATATACTAATAAAGTAAAGAGAAGGGTTGACATGGGTTCCTAACATACCCTCTCCCTTAGAAAAAGCTTTGTCCTCAAAGATTTAGATGTGGAAATTGATGCTGAATCTGAAGGAGTGTTTCCCATGTAGCATCCTCTGGTTGCATTCCATGCCACTGAATGAACATCTCTGTGATCGATCGAGAGAGAAGATGACGAGTGCGCCTATTGAGGAAGGCCTCCAGATACAAAAGGATGGATCCTTCATTATCCAGTTCTGGTAAAATAGTTTGTCCTTTGATGTTGGTGCCAAGAACTTTCTTCGGACAAGAGACATGAAATACTGGATGAATGCGGGAAGAAGGAGGAAGTTCGAATTTATAAGCAACAAACCCAATCTTCTGAAGAACCTTATAGGGCCCATAGAACTTTGGAGCAAGCTTATGACACCATTTGAGTTTCAGGAAGGATTGCTTGTAAGGATGTAGACGAAGAAAAACCATATCACTTGCTTGAAAAGTGCACTCACAACGGTGCTGATCGACTTCTTGTTTCATTCGATTTCTTTCCATGGGAAGATTGTCCTGCAAAATGTGAAGAATATGATCGTATTTTCGAAGAACTATGTCAACTCCCTGAACTGGTGAACTGCTGGGGGTGTATGGAAGAAGAACTGGAGGTGCCTGACCATAGACTGCTTCATATGGAGTCATTTTATATGCAGTTTGGTAGGAGGTATTGTACCACCATTCAGCGATAGGGAGCCACTTTTCCCTCTGATGTTGTTGTTCAAAGGTGAAGCAATGAAGATAAGTTTCCAAACATTTATTGGTAATTTCAGTCTGACCATCTGTTTGTGGGTGATACCCTAAACTCATTGTCAGTTTGGTTCCAGTGTGGCGAAATAGTTCTGTCCAAAAATGACTGGTGAAAGTTGCATCGTGACCTGAGACAATGGAAGAAGGGATTCCATGAAGATGGAAGATCTGGTCCAGGAAAAATTGTGCGACTGAGGAGGCTGTATAGGGATGGTTAAGGAAACAAAAATGACTATATTTGGAGAGGCGATCAACCACAACCAAAATCATTGTCTTCCCTCCTTATTTAGGGAGCCCTTCAATGAAATCCATAGAAATATCTATTCAAATCCGTGCAGGGATGGGAAAGGGTTCGAGCAATCCAGAAAGGAGTGTCATTTCACCCTTGTTGACATGGAAAGTATCACATTCAACCACCATCTGGTGAATTTTCCTTTTCATTCCCTGCTAAAATAAGTTACGTTGTGCCCACTCATATGTTTTGAGGAACCCAAAGTGCCCTGCCAATGGAGAAGCACAGAGTTCATAGAAGACAACCTATTGAATATATGTGCTCTGGGGAAGCACTAGATGACCTTTGTATCTCAGGGAAGCACCATCCCAAGAGTAACGTGGTACAATAGAAGGGTTGTTGGCCAACCGTTGGATGATTTGAGATAATGAGGAGTCATTGACATATCCTCGTTGAACAGACTGCAATCAATTTGGAACATGCATAGAAATAGCTGAAAGAGAAACTTGGTCATCAAATGTGTGAGAAAGAGCATCCGCCACCAAATTGTCCATACCCTTCTTGTAAGTGATCTCATAGTTATAACCCACGAGTTTGCTAACCCATCTGTTGTGATGGGGAGGAGATCTGTTGTTCTAGGAAATATTTCATACTCTGGTGATTAGTCATGATGCAAAAATAATTTCCTAATAGGTATGGCTGGCACTTCTGTATTGCATGCAAAATAGCCATGATTTCCTTCTCATATGTAGAGGCGGATAAATTCTTACTGAAAAGGGCTCTTGAAGGTGGCAATCCCATTGGTTCAGCAAAGATATCTGCATATCTATTCAAAATTTGTTGCAGATCCAAAGGAGTAGTGGAGACCGTTGATGGGTGCATCTGAATGGAATGGAGCTGGGCGATGACACCATGTGAATTCTTCTTAAGGATATTTTCCATGTGATGTGAACTGATGATGCAGAGAGACCCTGGCTCTAAGCCCGTCAATGTGTGTTTTTTCCCATTGACTGAAAACTGCATCCAAAGTTCAGCAAAATCCCATAAGATGGAGCCAAGTGTGAGTAACCATTGAGCACCCAAAACCACATCACATCCTCCTAAGGCTAAGGAAAACATGTCATAGCACAGGTTATAATCTCCCATAGATAAATACACATTGCGAGACTTCCCCTTGCAAGCTAAGGTGCTCTCATTGGCAATCATGAATTCAAAGTTGGAGCAAGGATGGAAAAAAAAACATCCTGTTTGGCGATCCGAGGGTCAATGAAGTTATGAGTGCTACCAGAATCAATGAGTATTGTAGGAGGGAGATTCTTGAAGTAACCCCTGACCCACATTATTTGTGGGGTGGTGACTCCGACTAAAGCATGGAGAGATATATCTGGATGGTCATCCTGAGACTGAGGGTCAACAGGCTACTGCTAAATGTCGACCGAATCATCTATTGTATCTGGAGCTTCTTCACCAAGTTTAGAGGCAGGCGAAGAATCCACATCCAAAAGATAGAGTTTTTTCTCAACACATCTATGTCCCTGAGTGAATTTCTCATAACAATTACAACAAATCCCTTTTTCTCTACGTGCCCACATCTCTACTTCAGACAACTGCTTGATAGGAGTTAGTCGAGGAGTTGGCGTGATGGGAGGTCGTTGGGAAACCATATTTTTGAATGAAACCAAAGTGGATTGGGAGCACTATTGGGATGTGATCTTATCCTCTGCCAACTTAGCCAACCCTAGGACTTCCATCATTGTGTTGGGACAGAGCATTTTAACCTCTGATCAGATTGCATCCTTGAGACCACTAATAAAACAACTCCTGTAGAATTCATCAGACAATCCTTCTGTGTGATTGACCAGTTTCTCAATTTTTGTCTGATACTCTCTCACAGTTACAATTTGGTGAAGTTTAGTGAGTTCTCTTATGAAGTCATCAAAAGGATTAGGACCAAATCGTTGCAAAAGGAGTTGGAAAAAATCTTCCCATTTTGGTTCATCATGAGCCTTGATGTACCAATGGTACCATTGAAGGGATTCATGTTCCGAATGAAAGGATGCAAGTGTAACTTTGTTGATATCAAAAGTATTATGCAGACTGAAATATTTTTCTTCCCAGTATATCCATCCATTCGGATCAGTACCATTGAAGCGAGGAAAATCAAGCTTCGGCCCACAAAAATTGTTGGAAGAAGAGAACCAAGTTTCTGTAGAAGATTCTGGCTATCGCTTATTGTTCATGGCTGAATGCTAAAGATGGAGGCTGAGAATTTTTTCATCCAGATCTTGGAGTTTGGTTTTGAGGGCTACAAGTTCTTCCTCCATGATTTTTGCTCCTGAGCGGGTGACAGCCATAACCATAAGTTTTGTTTTTGTGAATGGGTAGAAAGACAAAAACAAAAACTTCTTTAGTAAATGAAAATTTGGAATTGGGAAAAACTCTGATGGGTAATTTGGGTTTGACTAGGTTTTGGACACTTTTTAATGAACATGGAAGCAGAAAATGAGGATTTCAGAAGCGGGGTGAAATAATAAGAAAATTTGTCAAAAAGGGACAAAGAAGCAGAAATAGGAAAAGAACATTATGGAAAAATTTGAAGGCGATTGGGTGAAAATCGAAGAAGTTATCGCAAACCCTAAAAATAGATAGATGTGGGATTTTTGGCTTTGGGAAGTAGAATCTGGGATAGGGTCCTCAAGAATGAAATATGTAGAATGAGATTGTAAGGGTTTCATTGAATTTTCAAGGGAAATGGAATTAAAACCAAGAAGATATGGTGAAAAATGGAAATTTTATTATTATTATTATTATTATTATTATTATTTTCCCGGAATGGATCTGCAACGGCTCGGAATTGATCTGCAATAGTTTTGGATAGATGTAATATGTTATTTATCAGCTGAAAATAGATATGGACCCCAGGTATGCTCGGATTCCTAACAGTTCAGGGGGTTCACTTAGCCACCAAGGTTATTTGATGACTTGCGTATTGGGGCAGTACCCCTCACTCCATGGCTCAGGTAAAATTGATAACTACTTTGCCACAAACGACAACTCTTGGTTTACCTCACAGGTGGAAACTAGTCAATCAGGTAGGGGTCATTTCCCTTTTCGGTGTCAGGTCCTCTCAATGGGCCAGCTACTTCGGGCTTCCTGTGGTACTCCTCACAAAGCATTTTAGGGCTATGCCCAAGTACTTCCCATAGTTAAGCAGCTAGGGATTATTCCCAGATCCCAACCTACAATTGAGAGGAACAATATAGATGTAATTTTTTTTGGCAGAAATTCCACTCAACAAGCCCAAGAAAGTGCTCTGATACCAGATGTGAGGAACCTCCAACAATTAATTAAAGAAAATGCATGATATATGAGAAATACAGAACACAAAAGATATTTATTTATCGTGGGGCACTTCAAGGGGGAAGCCTCCTTTGAGCAAGATTAATATAAAATAACTCTTGGATGCCTTCATTGGCCTCCACACGTACTTATATACTAAGTCTATGCGCCATACTATGGATCAATACCATGGAACAAATAATACTATGGGACGACTTACAAAGAAAATGCATCCAATATTATGGATCAATACCATGGAACATATAATACTATGGGCTAATACAAACTATGGATCAATACCATGGAACATATAATACTACGGGACGACTTACAAAGCATATGCGTCCAACAATAATAAACTAATAAAGTAAAGAGAAGGGTTGACATGGCTTCCTAACAGATTCAGGGTTCTGTTCAACTTGCGAGGAGAGCCATTCTCTCATCAAGGAATTCAGGGGACCTTGTTATTCTATGCGACTGTTGACCCAGAAATTCATTGATCACGAGTCGTAGAGCCCAACCGTGAAACATAGAAGAAAAACGTGACTCCGTGCAAACCAAAATTAAAGAGCCGAACGCCCATAGAAAACCCTGTGTGGATGCATTATCTATTGATAAAATCCTTGAAAGTAAACCCTAAAATGAGTTATAGAGCGTTAGCAGCTTGAGGAAGCCGTGGGAAGACTGAGATTCAGTGTGGAGAGAGAGTCAAGCTGTGGGACAAAGCTTAGTCCGTAACCCTGTGAAGAGGCCAACTTGTTTAACATAGATAAAAGGTCAGATTTGGGGTTGGATTGCTTGATAAACCCAGTGAAGGGCTGAAATCTCATAGAACTAGTAGTTGGACTTTTCTATGCCCACCTTGAATAGCACTGGAAGGGAAGGGGCCTAGAGGGACTGTGCAACAAAGAAGATGACCTTCCTTGTGTTGGGTAAGGTAGCGAAGTGTAGACAACATCAGATCTCCCTGAACCTGAAGAAGGGTATTTTCCATGTTCCTTATGGTACACTATTGGGCCACATTGTATGTAAACATGGACTGATAGTTGATTCCACAAAGATCATATTTATAGTGAATCTACCAGCACCTAATTTCGTAAAGCAGTTGCGTACTACATTGGGACACACAGGATACTATAGAAATTTCATCAAAGGATATGCGCAGATCACTGCACCTATGGAGAAATTGCTGAAGAAAGAAGCGAGGTTCACATGGACTAAAGACTGTCAGGAAAGATTGGATACATTGAAAGAAATAATGGTTTCTTCATTGATTCTAGTTTTTCCAGATTGGAGTAAGCCATTCCATGTACATGTAGATGCTTTATCTATAGCACTATGCATTGTGCTAGCTCAACCAGGTGGTGGGGGCATCAACCATCCCATAGAATTTTCAAGAAGGAAGCTATCTTCAGTAGAAAAGAACTATGTCATGACAGAGAGAGAAGGCTTAGCTATGGTGTACACATTGTAGAAGTTTAGACACTATCTGCTAGGTTCACATTTCTGTATGTTTACTGACCATTCAGCTTTGAAGTACCTAGTCAATAAACCAATTTTAAGGGGAAGAATATGCAGATGGTTATTACTCTTTTAGGAGTATGATTTTGAAATCATTGTTAAGCAAGGAAGATTGAATTCAGGACCTGACCACCTCTTCAGAATCGAGTCAACCAAAGAACCTAGTAACTTGGAAGACAGTCTACCAGATGCGTAGTTGTTTGCTATTCATATAGAAGATGACTACTACAAGGATATCATCTAATTCCTGACTACATGTCTAGCACCTATATATTTTACTACGCAACATAAGAAACAGTTGGTTGTAAAAGCAGTTGATTTCACTATAATTGTAGGACACTTATACAAGCTAGGACCTGATAAAGTACTACGCAGATGTGTACTAGAACATGAGAAACCGATGATACTTGCTGAAGCACATTCAGGGGTATCTGGAGGTCACTATGCAGGAAGAGCTACTGCACAGAAATTTTTAAGAGCAGGGCTATGGTGGCGTACATTGCACAAGGATTCCAAGGAACATTTCCGAAGTTGTGATGTTTTCCAAAGGATAGGGAAGCCATCTCGTAGAGATGAGATGCCATGCATTGGTGCCACAAATGACCTTGCAAGAATTTGATAAGTGGGATATTGATTTTGTGGGACCTATTAACCCACCAAGAAGGCGAACTGGTTTGAGATATATTATCACAGCTATAGATTATCTAACCAGACGGGCAGAGGCAAAACCAGTGAAGGATTGTAGCACGTTACCGCTGCTCAGTTCATTTTTGAGAACATCTTAACAAGGTTTGGATGTCCGAGAATATTAATGAGCGATCAAGGAACTCATTTCTTGAATAGGACCATTGAAAATATGACAGAAGAATTCCATATCTAGCATCAGAAGAGCACATCATATCATCCACAAGCTAATGGAATTGTTGAATCTTTTAACAAAGTGCTGGAAAATGCACTGACCAAGGTATGTAACACCAACAAGGATGATTGGGATCTGCGAATACCAATGATATTATGGGAATATAGGACAACTTGCAAGAAGTTGACAGGTCACGCACCTTTTAGATTAGCATATGGATATGAAGATGTCAGGCCAATGGAATACATAGTTCTAAGCTTGAGGATTGCGGCATTCACAGATATGGCCGATGGAGAGACAATGGAAGAAAGGATACTACACTTAGTTGGGATGGAAGAAGATCTCTTCATCGCAAGCTTTCACCAAAAAGTGCAGAAAGATAGAGAAAGAGCATGGCATGATAGGCATATCAAGTACAATTTTTTCCATGAAGGAGACCTTGTCCTCCTCTATGATAGTAAGTTCATGAAATTTCCTGGAAAATTTAAAATGCACTGGCTAGGACTGTATGTTGTCAAACATGTTACCAATGGTGGCGCAATTCAACCAGCTACCTTACTAGGAGAAAACCTACCAGGACTCATTAATGGAACTAGACTAAATCCCTAAAGGGATAGTCCTACTCCTTTGGGCATCAGTTGATCACTAAGGAGAAATTTTTTTAAGTGTCAAGTACAGTTGAACTTAGACACTAAAAATTGAGCAGAGTCTGTACACAGTTTTGGTAAAAAGCACAGTTCCATGAAGAGAAGCATACGTTGTGAAGTACATGTCGCGAGCGGAGATGAGAAGTTCAGAATGGAAAGAAGGAAAAACGCAGTTAAATACACGGAGAGCTCAGTCCAAGAAAAAATAGCTGTTACAGCTTTTTGGGTCAAAAAGTAGCCGTTATACAGTGTTTGCACAAATGGCTGTGTTCGCATTTAAAGCAAATTTAGCCATTTCAGATGCATTCAATGAAGGAAAGGACAAAGATCCTTGGTGTATTTGGCCAAGGAAAATGACATTTAATTCCTAGTTAGCCTTTTTTGGGCGCATCTTAGGACAACGATGCCTATAAATAGAACTAAGAGCATACTTACCGGATTTACTGCGATTTTTTTTATTTTTAGTGACTATAAATTTTGAGTTTTTACCAGCAAGAGCACCAGAGTGATTTGTAAGTGAATGTCTGAGCATTCGGCGCTAGACGATATTGTGAGAGACTTTAACAAGTCGGGGTTTGAGGGATTCATGAAAACGCCCGTCAAGAAGTTTGTTCCTATTAAGTTTATACTAATTTTACTAGCAAGATCACTGAAAGAAACACAATCACAAGATAGACAGAGATTTTACCCTGGGAAACCCTCATGGGGTAGAAAACCCAACAAATCTTTCCTCAATAAGATGATCAACCAAATACAAGATGTAGTCCAAGACTAGAGCTCCTTCTCTACCTCCTATGCAGACCTCTCTCTCACTTGTGCGCTACTTTTCGAGTGATGGAAGTGTGTGATAAGTGAGGAACATCCTCCTCTACTTATACTTGATTCCTGACTGACTTTTTACCCTATGGGGCTGACCTCTCCTAAGAGAGTCTAATAACCCCTAATAAATTAACTCAGGGCCGACCCCCACATGGGAGATCTAATAACCCTAGTTACCTCAATTCATTGGAGGAATAAACATCTCTGGATATACAATAGGGTCATCTCAGAGGGATGGAACATCTTCGGAATAATAAAGTACAAATATAATATTCTTAGAAGTTACAATATTTCAACACTCCCCCTTAACGAGAAGGATATTATAACAACATTTGTAGTAGCAAGGAGTCATCGACTACATCATACATGATACATCTATAAATCATTGGAAGCTTTCTTTATACATCATCATCAGTAACTAAAGCAGTTACAGGAACATCTTCAAGATCTTCAATACTGGAACATCAACATCTTCAGTACCGAGTCTTCATCTTTCTACAGCACTCGAAAAACTACAGCATCATCATCATCGGATCACCTCGATCTACAACATCTGTATCATCTTGATCTACAGCATCTGGATCATATTCATAGTAGCATACTCTGCAATACACACGATCCAATTACAGGATGATCAATCCCACTCTCTTTAGGACATAAGTCCATGGATGATACAATCCAGATCAAGTTCTAGGATGATCAATCCTTATCACTTTAAGACAATTCTCATGTCTAGGGATGATGCATTCCCATCACGTACATTTTGAACCAAGGGTTTAGGGATGATGTAGTCCTATCATCAATTCTTGGAGACAAATATCTACGGATCAATTCTGGGATCGAAGTCCAGGGAAGATACAATCCCCACTCGTCTGTTAAGGACACATTCTCGGAGACATCTATCTACGGATAAATTCTAGGACCGAAGTCCGGGGAAGATACAATCCCCACTCATCTGCTAAGGACACATTCTCGGAGACATCTATCTATGTATAAATTCTGGGACCGTAGTCCGGGGAAGATACAATCCCCACTCGTCCGCTAAGGACCCATTCTTGGAGACATCTGTCTATGGATCAATTCTTTGACCGAAGTCTGGGGAAGATACAATCCGCACCTATCCACTAAGGACTTCATTCTCGGATAAATCTGTCTACGGATCAATTCTGGGACCGAAGTCCGGGGAATATACAATCCCCACCTGTCCACTAAGGAATTCATTCTCAGAGACATCTATCTACAGATCAATTATGGGACCGAAGTCCGAGGAAGATACAATCCCCACCTGTCCACTAAGGACTTCATTCTTGGAGACATCTGTCTATGGATCAATTTAGAACATGTGTTCAAGGATGATGCAATCCCTTCGTCAACTTAGGCCCTGTCTAAGGACCATCCACCAACCTCTCTGTCGGCATTACCAATATAGGTATCCACATCATCGACCTCACTGTCGATGCAGGCAATCTCATCATAAGTGACCACATCACTCCCCCTTTCGAGGAGGGTCCTTCTGAACTACACCAAGATTGTCTCGGAAATACTCAAACTTTACTCGAGATAGAGGTTTGGTCAATATATTAGCAACTTGTTCGTCAGTGCTTACATACTCGAGCTTGATAGCTCCTTTCTGCACCATATCCCGTATATAGAAATATTGGATCTCTATGTGCTTTGACTTATCATGGAACACTGGATTCTCTGTCATCTTGATACAACTCTGGTTGTCACACAGGATCACAGTGGGTTCCATCTCTAAGTCAAATAGTCCTGATAACAGCTTTCGAAGCCATACTACTTCACAACTAGTAGAGCAAGAAGCTATATATTCCGCTTTAGCTGTACTGAGAGCCACACTAGACTGCTTCATGCTAAACCACGAGATCATGGAAGATCCAAGACAATAACATCCACCTGATGTACTCTTCCTGTCTGAGACACTTCCTGCCTAATCAACATCTGTGTAGCCATGTAGTCTGAAGTCATGATCTCCAAGATAACATAGACCAAGATCTACCGTACCCTTTAAGTACCTCATCACATGCTTTGCAGCTATTAAGTGAACTCTTCTAGGTTCCACTAGATATTGACTCAAGGTATTTACGACAAAGCATATGTCTGGTCTAATATTTGTCAAATACATCAATGACTCAATAATCTGTCTGTATAGAGTCACATCCACTAACTTTGATGAGTCATCAACCAATAACTTCAAGTTGGAGTCCATGGGGGTGGCCATGGCTTTGCACTCCAACATATCGAATCTTTTCAAAATCCCCATAGCATACTTACCTTGATTTAGAAAGATTCCTTTTGGGTCTTGCCATACTTCCAGACCTAAGAATTAGTGCATCAATCCGAGATCTTTCATCTCAAATTCTCAAGAGAGCTTCTTCTTGCATTCAATACTCCGTTTCTCATTTCCAGTCAGAAATAGATCATCTACATATAGTAATAATATGACAGGTTCATCATCCATAACTTTGAGATAAATATTAGGATCAACTTTACTCTTGGTAAAGCCCATGCTTGTCAAGAAATTATCAATTCTTCCGTACCAAGCTCTGGGAGCTTGCTTCAATCCATACAAAGCCTTCTTCAGTTTGCATACATGTGTTCTTCCATTTTCAACCTCAAATCCTTGTGGTTGTTCTATGTACACTTCTTCCTCAATCACACCATTCAAGAAAGCTGTCTTAACATCCATCTGGTGTAATTTCCACTTCATCATAGATGCAAGTGCCATGATGGTTCTGATGGAAGTGTACCTTGCAACTGGTGCAAATGTTTCTTCATAGTCAATTCCCTTTCTATGAGAGAATCCTATGGCTACAAATCTTGCCTTATATTTTTCAATGCTACCATCAGCAGCATGTTTTATCTTGATTATCCATTTGGAGGATACCACACTCTTGTCTTTTGGTTTGGGAACTATATCACAAACATCATTCTTCATTATTGACTGGTATTCTTCCGTCATTGCTTCTACCCACTCTTTCTTCTGAGATGCCTCTTCATAGCTAGTAGGTTCTTGATCCACCAGATCACACATCAAGGCCACATAGTTGGATAATAGCTTTGGTTTCTTTCTCACTCTAGTGGAGCCTTCAGGAGCCCCATACTTTTCTGCTCCTAGTATAATGTCTCTGGCCCATGCTGGCCTTCTTTTCCTTGAAATGTTTGAAATGGGGGGTTCTTGAGGTTGTAGTATGTCATGGTCTTCAGGTGATATGTCTTCAGGGATGGGTATAGCTTCTATAGTTCTGGGAGGTGCTTCTTCTTCATATATCTCTTCATGTTGGCACTTCCTAGATCTCTTGAGAGCTGCTTCCTCATCAAATTTCACATCCCCACTTATTTCCATATGATGAAAACCCGAGATGTATATTTTGAATGCTTTGGATGATTCACAATATCCAACAAATATTCCCTTCTTCCCAGAAGGATCTAGCTTGGTCCTCTTTTCTTTTGGAATGTGAATATACACTGGACATCCAAATATCTTAAGATGACTTACCTCAGGCTTCTTTCCTGTGAACACTTCTTCTGGAGTCTTGAAATTAAGAGCACTATGGCAGTCTATTTTTTACACACACTGTTTTTCTAGCTGCTTCAGCCCATAGATACATGGGTAGGTCTTGATCATGTATCATTGTCTTTACATCTTCCATGATGGTTCTATTCTTTCTTTCCGCAACCCCATTTTGTTGGGGATTGTAGGGAATGGTTAGATCCCTCTTGATTCCAACTTCCTTACAAAAATCTTCAAAATCCTTTGAAGTATATTCTCCACCATTATCTGTTCTGAGTATTTTGATTTTCTTTTCTGAATGATTCTCTATCAATGCTTTGAACTCTTTGAACTTTCCAAAGACTTCATTCTTTCCTTTTAGAAAGTATATCCAAGTCTTCCTTGAATAGTCATCAATGAATGCGAGATAGTATTCATATCCACTCAAAGATGTGGAGGGAATTGGTCCACATACATCTGAATGTATTAACTCCAAGGTACTCTGAGTCTTTGTTTCACTCTTTGGAAATGGGTTCTTTATATTATTCCCTTTTGCACATCCTTTGCATGTGCCATCATGATCAACTTTTAAGTCTGGTAGTCCTATAACTACCTTGCTCACATGAGGTAGGGCTTTGTAGTTAATGTGAGCAAGCCTTCTATGCCATAGCTCACTTGGGCTAGTGGCTTCATGAAAAAGGGCAACTTCTGAATGGCCCATGAGTTTGTATAGACCTCCTTCCTCTTTACCAATGACAATTGCATCCTCAATTGATTTTCCTTTAGGCCACATAAGTACTTGACCATCTATGAATGCAACCCTAAAGCCTTTCTTATCTAATGTTGAGATAGAAAGTAGGTTCTTCTTCAAGCTTGGTACGTATAAGATTTCCTTCATCTTTAATGGGGTTCTAGAATCAAGCTTGTAGCTTGCTTCACCTATTCCCTTGATGGGATATTGATAATCATCTCCTAGATATACCTTTTGTGGAGAGGTATTTTCTTCAAGTCTTGATAGAGTTTTCTTTTGACCTGTCATGTGCTTTGAAGCACCACTATCAATGAGCCATGTATCTTCTCCAGGTGTCACAGACCCAGAGAATGCAGAAAATAGAACATATTCTCCCGCATCTTCTTTCTCTACTTTAGTTCTTTTCTTTTGAGGCCTTTCCTCTTCTTCTTCTTCTTCTTCTTCACTATCATCTTCTGCCATATGTGCATGATGTCTTTTGTGAACAAACTTCTTGTTCTTTGTTTGTGAAGTACAATTTCTGACAAAATGTCCTAGTTTAAGACAATTGAAACATTGAATTGTGGAGAGGTCTCTTTCTAAGTTTTCTCTTCCTCTCCTTTTAAATCTGTGGGGAGGTTGAGACTCCTTGCGGTCATTTTTCTTGAAGTGACATTTTCTTCTTCTTTTGGTGTGAGTAGCTAAGGCTTGGTCATCCTCCTTGAGAAGAGCTTCTCTATTGGATACCCTAGCTTCTTCTTGAATACAATCCTCCCATACCACATCAAACTTCATGCTTTCTTTTCTGGCACACATAGTTTGGATGAATGACTCCCAAGATCTAGTAAGACCATTTAGAGCAGTCATGACTAGTTCATCTTCATCAAGGGTATCTCCAATGGCATCTAGTTGTTCCTTGATTTGGGAAACCCTTGAGAAATAGTCTTGAATAGATTCTCCTTTGTTCATCTTGGTACTCTTCAACTGAGATCTTAGGTTCATCTTCCTGTTGATGTTCTTCCCTTCATACATTCTTCCTAGGTCATCATACATTTCCTTTGGGGTCTTTTTGGATGCCACTTGGGGAATCAAGTGGTCCTTGATAGAATCAACAATGATTCTCTTTTCCCTAATCAGATCCTTCCTATACTTTTCTTTGGCTTCATCTTCCTCACGTTCTGCAACTTCATCCTTGACATATTGGGCAAGATCATTCTCTTCAAGAATGATACCAATTCTATATTTCCATGCCCGAAAATTCTCTATACCTTCTAGGTTGTCCTCAAGCTTAGTGCTTGGGGCCATCTTGCCCAGGGGGTTACCAAAAATTGAAAATTCCAAAAATGAAAAATTGACCTTACCAGGAGATTGGCTTGACTGAGGTGAGGTGACTGATGTACTTACTTTATGGAAACTTCAATTTTTCAGCCTCCAAACTTGACCAGCGAACTTCAGACCTACTGTAGAAATCTGGTTCTGGTTTTCTGCACTTTTTGTCAAACTAGGGTTTGACTTTCTCGGATTTCTACCCAACCAAAAAGTCCGATCTAGGGCTCAAAAGTTCGATTTTGAGGAGGGCTATCTAGCCATGTAATCAGAAACCAAAAATTCCAACTTTTGCAGAAACCCTAATTTTCACCGGAGGAAGAGAGAGAGATATTTTTACCTTGTGAAAGATGTCCTATTCAGGCTAGCTCTGATACCATGTTAAGTTTATACTAATTTGACTAGAAAGATCACTGAAAGAAACACAATCACAAGATAGACATAGATTTTACCCTGGGAAACCCTCATGGGGTAGAAAACCTAGCAAAGCTTTACTCAATAAGATGATCAACCATATACAAGATGTAGTCCAAGACTAGAGCTCCTTCTCTACCTCCTGTGTAGACCTCTCTCTCACTTGTGTGCTACTTTCCGAGTGATGGAAGTGTGTGGTAAGTGAGGAACATCCTCCTCTACTTATACTTGATTCCTGACTGACTTTTTACCCTATGGGGCGACCTCTCCTAAGAGAGTCTAATAACCCCTAATAAATTAACTCAGGGCCGACCCCCACATGGGAGATCTAATAACCCTAGTTAACACAATTCATCGGAGGAATAAACATCTCCGGATATACAATAGGGTCACCTCAGAGGGATGGAACATCTCTGAAATAATAAAGTACAAATATAATATTCTTAGAAGTTACAATATTTCAACAGTTCCAGAAAGAGGCACCTCATCAAGAAGCTCACTGCGCCACACAGAGCAAATGAAGTGCAAGGATAAGTAGACGACCATATATTCATAAAATCCGAAGGCAGGGGGAATGACAAGGAAACCCCCACAAGAACCACTGTGCGACAGGCTAATCTACCTCACGCCTGAATACATTCCTCCATGAAGAGTTGATGCACTACCAGTAAATCTTGAGAAGAATGCTCAGTACGAGATTCCACTGCCGTCGATTTCAAGCCATGTACGCAACCGTGAGAATCTGTTAGGCAAGTTCCCGGATTGCAAGTTTTCAGACCATGATTTACTAGAGGGAAAGGACCCTCATTTGCTGAAGTATCCCCAGTTTAATCTCGACCAATACATGTGTCGACGGGTTGAAGAGTGCACAAAGACACCATCTCTTCACGCATAGGAGTGGCTCACACATCTAGTTCCATCCGAGTTGTTGAATCTTCTGCACATCTTGCATTTTGATCGGAGCACTGAGCTAACTGCAGTGGTGTGCACTTTTTTCGTGCACGCACTAGGTTTACTTGTGGCTAGACCGCAAGGTGGACATCAATATCGACCTCATATACTGGATCACGCATCTCAGTAAGCGAGGTGTTGATCCCGTAGAGGAGTTCATTGGAAAAACAAAGGACAAAGTGCTCGCGAAGTGAATGAAGGAAGAGTTCAAGTTGCAAAAGGGAAGCTGTGGGTATATCACAGCTGTGATCAAGGACCAAGCTATGCGCTTCACATTCCAGCTGTTAGAAGGAAATTTTTTGAGGAAGTGCAGACCAAAAGAGATGCCGACTGCTATAGTCTCCTTAGCAGCGAATGCTAAGGATGACACTCTGTATAATTGGGCCAGTTATTTGTTGAACGAGTTCTTGGACGATGTCCACAAGACTCAAGAAAGTGGAAGCCCTTTCCACTACAGTTAGTTGCTGGTGCTGATCACATTTGTGGGATGGAGAGAGCAAATTTACTAGCAGAATGTTCCACTGATGATAGGAGATTGGCGAGGAATGCGGTTTGCAAACATGTGGGGAAACGCGAGGCCAGAAAGACAACGAGTGAACAATGAGCAATTTTTTACCTACTATGAGCAGCTGTGAGATGTGATTCAATGCACTCTGCGAATTTCAAAGGATCTAACATCTGTGTATATCCGTCGGCTCGCATTCAAAGCCAACCAAAACTTCATCTATATTCACCCAAGGGCTGAGAAGGAGAACCCAAAATGGTTCAAAGGATTGTACCAGTTGGACGCAGCGAAGATAGAGTTGATCATAGAAGATTGGCCACCGGAGTGGAAGGTTGATTTGCCAGTAATGATCAACACAACCTCAGATGAAAGTGAAGTTGTAGATCCACAGAACGAAGAAGAAATGACCAGCACGTAAGATAAGGACACACAGCAAGGCGTTGCTGAAGGGAAATCAAGAGAGAAGAGGAAGGACCCTAAAAGTGCAGTGCCGGAAAAAGGGCAAAGGAAGAAGCACAAAGCATCTAAAACACTAGGCGAAGCACAGTTACATGCAGATGACTATGAAAGCATCGCAGTGCGAGTCAGCGAGCACTTGGAAGAGGTTCTCACTCTGAAGGAAGCTAAAAGCGAAGAGGTCCAAGTGAACCTCATTCAAAACCTTGCAAAACTGAAGATAATAGTAGTGAAGATATAACAAGTTCAACAAGTCTTGGTGCGCGAGTCAGATTCTGAAGGCAAGTCAGGTGAGTCAAGCCAGAGGAAGAGAAATATTCCTTCTTTGACAATGAGACCGTTCTTAGTCGGGATTGAGACAATGAATGTAATTTTTCCAAATGACGAAGTAGCTAAAGGTGCAAAGCGGTTGGTGCTCCTGGATCTTAATGTAGGCATGCTTCCCTTAGATTAATTACACAATCTGCACCTGCAGGTTGTGGAAGAGATAAGAGATAGAGACATTGTGTCTCATAACCAACACCTATAGTTAGATGACAACTATAAGCAGCTAAAGGTTGAATCGGTGGAGAAGAGTAGAGAGCTACTCAGTGTTCAATAGAAACATCGCAGACTCAAGGAAACGATCACATCAGTCTGTGTTAATATACCTGAGTGCGATGAGGAACCTAAGGTAGAAGCCACAATACTTAATATTGGTACCACAATGGACAATATTAAGGCAGAAATAGTGGATATGGAGATTGCGTATAAAGAGAATATTTCTATTCTAGAATCTCAACAGCAAGTTGGCAATCCGCAGGAAGATAAAGAATCCAGAACTGAAGAGTTGAGGATATCAGCAGAGAACATCTCAATAGAAATAGAAAGATGTCAAGACTTGCTCGACGAAGCCACTAGAGTATGGTCTACGCTATAGGAAGATCCTGAGTTGCAGAAGATACAAGATGAGCTACAACCACGACAACAAGAGCTCAAATCTGTGAACATAGCTATGAAGACTTTTCCGCCAAGGCATTAAATCCAAAAGTTCACAGAGACCAGGGAGTTGCATAAGGAGTTAAAAGTGTTGAGAGAAAGGGAGGCTGACACTTCAACGAAGTTGCAGCCCATGCAGGAGGAAGCACTCTCTCTTTCATATCAGATTGAATAGAAGTTACAAGAACTTCGAACAACAAAGTACATAGTAAAGGAGCACGCTCAAGAAGCCATCTCGCAGGAGATGTTGGAAACTATTAAGGAGTTTGAGCAGGAGACAAAGGAAACAGTGGACAGGCTAAGTGTAACTCTTCAGGACTTCACTACAAAGTTGAGTACTCCAGGAGACATGCAGTCGAAGCCGCCCATCAGAAGTTGATCGGGGACACCCCACGAGTGAGTGTTAGGGGCCTATTAGGCGAGGCCCAAGTTGGTGTAGTTTTGGAGAAGCGAAGTCCAAGGGTATCCCAGTGTTGCTGAAGCATAGCTCAAGCGCAACAGTTTTGAGGCAAGTATGAATTCAGCAAGGCCTAGTACTGGCCTATTTTGGGGAGAAGAGACTCCGCGATTCCTTGGAGAAGGGTATGGAGCAATGCGAATATGGTGGACAAGGGCCTGCTTCCTTAGTAAAGGAAAAGGTATAAAGGAAGACCAGGGTAGTTGGAGCAGTTAAAGAAGAAGTGATGGCCTAAAAGCTATAGGAACAACGTTAAAGAAGTGAAAAGTGCAAAGGATGCACCAGGGTACAGTCAGCGCCGCGCGGTCAAAGCAAGTGGCTGTCAGAACCAAGGAAGCGGGGAAAAGGACAGTCGAGGACAAGCAAAGTAGCTGAGAAGTTATGGCGAAGTATGGTTAGCAGGGTAACCGTGTCATTTCTGGGGGTTTAAGGGTACTATGGGGTTTCGGCCAATAGCTATTGTAAAGATGTGACCTGCGGGCATAATCTATAAAAGGGGCAATTTTGTGAGCGAAGGGTTGGATTTTTGTTGGTATTAGTTGGATTTTTGGGTGTTTGATGAATATTGTAAGACATTGTAAAAGAGAAAGAGGCTCTGCAGCTGTGTTCACAGAGACCCATTATAGAGAAGATTCTGCAGCTGTGTGCGCAGACTGGAACTATTGACCCTTCCCATTAATATAAACAATAGTTCCCGTGGATGTAGCTCCCATCCGGGGGGTGAACCACGTAAATTCTGTGTTGTGTGATTGCATCTGTGAGATTGCTTATGTTTATGTTTATGTATGTTTATGCTTTTATATGTATTTTCACGTGTATGGTTGATGAGAATAATATGTTAAGTGTCGAACACATATAACTGTTATTGGAGTAACTCTAGATATGATGAATGCATAGTTTCCTAGGTAACACTAATTCAACATAGCCTATAATGTGTGCAACTTCCCAGAAGCGCAGTCCCAGAGTTGCGCCGTTGAAGAACAATGTGGGTAAATATCACTGGTACGCAGCCCAAAGTGTGTTATGGTATTAGAAGTGAATGCGAATAGGTGTGACTTCGCTCAGTGGACCGATTCCATAGCTGTGCATCGTTGGGTTACATAAACTTGATTTTGTAGCCACCCCATAACTTCGCCTTGGGTGAGATCTGAGTCTGTTCGCAGGCTGTTTCCGAAAGGGTCGGTGAAAAGGGGGTTTTGTTGGGTCTCTGTACTACGCAAAACCCGGGTCAGTCTAAGAACGAGCTAGCACATCCAACAAGACTCAAAATTCTACCACATATCAGCTCAGAAATATGTTCAAGATGACCCTTAAAATAATTCATGAAAGTTGGAATCTTATTAATATTGAGAGGGGGGGTGAATCAGTATTACGCGCAGTTATAAACAATTTTCACTTTTACCAAACATAAACAACACTTATATTATACATTCATCATAAACAATGTCATTCAACATCACATGCACAATACACATAACATAAATATTTTACATGGAAACCCAAATGGGAGAAAACCATAGAATGCTTTCTTATGTTATAAAGATTGCATTCATGGGAAGCACCAACTTCCAAAGTTCTCCAACACCAACTAGAAGGAGGCTCCAACCCCATGATTTACAGGCTACAACCAAAAGGAAGCACTAACTCCCTGATTTACTAGCACCAACTGGAAGGAGGCACCGACCCCCTAGTTTTAAAGGCACTGACCTGAAGGAAGCACCGAATCCCTATTCCTTTCCCTGTCCTACCATCCTGATATGTTTGTAGAATATTCTTCTTTACTTTTATACTAATTTTCCCATTCTTAAAATTTACTGCAGTACATTATGTTGTGTGCATCTATTATATGCTCCGATCTTTCAATTGTTGTACTGTACCACACACTTCACTTCACTGCATCAATATGACACATTGGCTCTTGTATTTCATAACCTTCTGCAATCTACACACTATTTCGGCATATTGTTTATGTTTATACACATATGCAAACTCGACCGATACTACGCATCCTCCACTGTTCTGCAGTTCCATTCTTGCGCATTTGTATCAGATAAACTATAACCTTCTGTGTACCATTTGCAATACTACCTTTTGTTCTTGCACACTTGTCTTAGATAAACCTCTTCATACTTCGCATCATCTGTTGTGTTGCATTTTTGTCTTCATGCATATGTCTCAGATAAATTACATCATCCTACACATCATCTCCTGTGATGTATTTTTGTCTTCGCGTATTTGTCTCAGATTGATCACATCATCCTGAGCATCATTTTTTATGTTGCATCTTTCATTCTTGTGCATATGGCTCTCTGCTAATCATGTTGTTCGAGTTCAACGAGCCATTGATACCCCAAAATTAGAATCTTTCCAAATTTGAATACTACAACTTTCACATCTTCAAGCTTACTTTCAACTCTCCAACTTGGCTTCTTATTTATACTTTTCTTGCGCAGACTGTGTGTCCACAAGTTGGATTAATACAACCCTTCTTCCTTTATTCATGGTCATGCTAACTTACACATCCGCCACTTGTCATGTTTTGCGCAACTTGAGGTATCATATGTTGTGGGTCTTGTGCTCACTTGATCCTTTGCAAAGTGGGACTTGCAGACTTAGGAACCACTACCCGTGGGGTCATTCACCCTTGAAGTATCATCGCTTTGCGGGTCTTGTGCACTTCTGAGACTTGCATACATATCCAACCGCTTCTTTATCCCGAACCTCTTCCGCACTCCCGAGACTTGTCCAACCATATCTTTGAAATTACCTTTGAAGTATCACAACCAAATGGATTGGGACTTGCACATGTACCTTATGTAATTCTTCAAACTGGATATAATTTTGCAACCTGGATGTACTTCTTCAAACTGGATTTTATATACTTCTTCAAGCTGGCACAAGGATACTGAGTCCTCTTTGACATCAATTGACATCAATGAAAACCAAAGTTCAACAATATGCTCCTTTTCCATTGATGTCAACGCCTCATGAAGTTGTTCTCTTCCTGATCATGAATTTTCTCAATTATGTTTACACATCACAGTACTCCCCCTGTGTGTATTCCCCCTATGTTCTTGTCAGTTTGAACCTTAGTTCTTCTACACAACCTAATATCAATAATTTTCCATTGTCTTTCATTTATGCATAGATCGTTGTCACTACTGCATGCTTCATGATATTTATCCTTTGCGCAATCTCCGAACATTCTCTGTTGTTTTTCATTTTTGCGCAGATATTTGTCACTGATGTATGCTTCATGATATTTCCCCCCCCTTTGACATCAATGGCAAAGAGGTAATTTCAATGCACAATTTCAGGTTATCTTTTTTCGCTTATGATTCGGCTTCACGCTTGCTTCAATTACTCCCCCCATCTTCGTGCTCCATTCCTCTCTTAAGGAGTAATGTTTTATGCTCATGTTCATGATTGAATTGTAGTTGCAAACTTATGCAGAGTTTCCTTTGCAGCTGCAATATTTTATTTCATTTCTCCTTCTTTGGCCAAGATGCTTTTTTCCACCTGTTCATTAGAAACTAATTTCAAGGTTTCAAAGCATTCATCAATTGCTTCCCTGATTTCCCATTGTAACTCTGGGAAAAGTTATGTAATGCTAAAGGCTTCTTCCTGCAACAGTTCAAGGTTGTTATCAATATTTTGTTGTTCATCCTGAATAATACTTACTTCTTGCTGCTGCATTCTGTACTCTAACATTTTATTCATCTTTTCAATGGCTGGCAAGAAGCTAAGTTGTCACGCATCCTTTGTTCCAGTTCTTTCACATCCTTCAGCCTTTGATCTACTTTCTCCAGTTGCTCATCTGCGACCAACTTACCGCATAGTTGAGCACTTTATCAATGCATATCTTTACATTTCAACTCCAAGGTCCTGATATTCTCTATTTCAATATTTATTCTTTCTAACCTACATTCACGTTCTTCTTTGACCTCTAGAGGTGTTCCTTGTTGTTATCTTATTGATAGTTCTTCAACTTTAGCATGTAGACCTTGAATGGCCTCACCCATCTTCAACACTTTTCTTTCTGGAGAAGTATATTCTTCAATTTGGACTTCTAGAAGTGCATTGTATACTTCCTCCACTTCTTTTTGCAGCTTTAAGGATTTTTGTTGTAATTCCTCCACTTCCTGCTTCAGCTGATCACATTTTGTGATTTCTTCTTTTGCTTTATGTTGACACCAAATCTGAAGAAACCTAGAGTTTTTTGCTAAAATGACCTAAAAGAGAAGAAATCATCACAAAAGGGTTGAAATGAAGATTTTTATATAAAAAATATATTATAAAAACCCATATTTATAAAGTCCGCCAGCAAATTTATGGAAAGGTTAAACTCCAGCCAGGTTCCAACGGCGGAGATATTATGGATCAAGATCTGCGGCTAATATCAATCCCGCGTCGCCAAAGTAATCGTCAACAAACGGTGGAGGGTGGTAGCGGACATAATACCACCAAGGCACGTGTCCGATATTCATTCATCCGCGTATGGATAAAGTGGTATCGGAAACCACTATAACACCGCGCGGAACCACCCATTATGGAAATGTGGAAAAATTCTATATTTAGCAGAGCATATAAATGAATTGGCAGGGCTTCTAAATTTGGCCAATATGGTCAAATTAGGCGGATAAAGCACTGGTGAATCTCTAAAATAGTTAGTGAAGCTCTAAAATAGTGGAATGGCTAAAAGATAGCGGATCTCCAAAATGCCCAAGTCTTTGTTTAAAAAATTTAAAAGTTCATAGTTATTAATATAAGTATTTTATATTAATATTCAAAACCCAATCACCAAAGTCTTGGCACGAATCTCAAAAAACGTCAAATTAAAACTTTGAAAAAGATAAAGTTTGGATAAGCGGCTACCATTCATTCCGCATCCATCACTAGCTCAAAGTTTAAATATTATAAAGTGGTCGTGGATTAAAAACCACCATCCACGTGTAAGTGTCACAGCCATCCGCAATTCGAAAGGGTGGTATTATAAACCACCTTCCACCAACGCGGAACCGCCATTCCCGAAGGCATAGCTCCCAAGGAAGAGGAGTATAATAACACGTGCTATGTGTTATTAGGTGTTATGCGCGTCGGGGTATATAAACAACACGATTATTTCCCGCTCAACCAATGTGGGATATATCCCATAGAGAAAATCAAATGGGACAAGTAGAACACGTTTTTCTGGAAATGACTGTTTTAGTCATTAACTTCAAAGAGCTGTTTCCGCCAAATTAAGACGAATTTCCAGAAATTGAAAGAGGCTTTTCTTTATCACGGGCCAATATTCAAAAACCTCTCTCAGTTTTTACACAGGTGTTATGGTTTAAGAGAATCGAAGTCATCTTCACGGGGCAATTTTCCAGAAATTCAGTTTACTGTTTTAGTCATTAACTTCAAAGAGCTGTTTCTTCCAAATGAAGATGAATTTGCAGAAACTGAAAGAGGCTTTTCTTCAACACATGCCCAATTACAAAAACCTCTCTCAAAATGTACACAGGTATCTCCATTTGAGATGTACATCCAGGTCTTCGAAGCCTATTTTTCGGCAAATTTACTTCCTGAAATAAAAAGAATAAGTTGTAACTGTTTCTATTTTTAGAGTTTCAGTTAGGTTTTGAATTCAAGATTAGGTATAGGCCATCTTTCTATATATTGATATGTAAAAGACATGTAAAAAGGGGGGGGGATTCCCAGGAACGAAAGTGTCCATTCTGGGTTTTTGAAGTTGTTTCCAGAAATTAATAAAGATTTCAGAGTTTGAGCAGTTTTAAATCAAAGATTCATGCGTTCTTGGTGTTTACAGTCTGTACCTTTTCTTTTCTCACTTGTGCATGTTTACTTTCCCAGTTATGCTATTCATTTTTGTCTTTTCTTCTATACTTGGACGAACGTCTAAATGAATTGGGATTCATATTTTTATGCCTCAGTTTATCGCGTTTCAAGTATCCATTTGCTTCTCTAAAATCGACAATGGATTCATCCTAGTCTGATGCCCATTGATTGGTGGATTGTCTTTAATTCTTTCTTTTCGCCTGCAAAAAGCTTTGACCGTAACCTAACAATTACCTTGCCTTTGTACAAAAATTTCTGTTTTTGCTGCTGATATATTATTTTTCTGTTTCTTGACTCCATTGCCCAATGATATCTTATTTCCTGTTTATCTAACCACTTCATTAAAAATCCTTAAGTTTTTATTTATTTTACAAATTGGCCCTTGAGTTTCATTGTCAAACTGCTGTCGTGGTGACATTGGATGGCAGATTTGCTGAGAGAGCCCTCTCTGGCTGAAGGAGGCCAACTTTCAGTCTAAAGATTGGTTTGAAATAGGTTACCTCGGGGTTTCTTTGATACAGCCCAAGGAAAATCCGAGTGCTAACATTTTGGCGCCGTTGCCGGGGATTGAAGGTTTCATTTTCCCTGGGTATGAACGACAAAGTTGCAGATTTGATTGTTGATGGTGAACAACGGTCAGATATCAAGCAGGCTGTGCATCTTTCACCTGGCGACTCCATCTTCAAAGAATCCAGTTTTCAGAAATTTCATGGCGACTCCACATTAAAGAAATCCAGTTTTGCGTTGGTTCACAGGCTAAGTTTCCTCAGTTTTCAAATCAGAATCTACAGTTCCAGCATTTCGAGATGGCCTCGTTATTAAGAAGGTATGCTCCTATGAGCAGGTCTCATATTCCCGGTTTTCCGAATCAAATTCCTAAAATAGATTGGCAATCTTATTTGCCTAAATTCAGAGATGAAAACAGTGATAATGCTGCTTTACATTTAATCAAATTTCATGCACATATACACAAGCTGAAGATTAGGTTTCATGAGGACTGTCTTATGAAGATGTTCATGGCTTCTTTAGAAGGAAAAGCAAGGGATTGGTATGAAAGTTTAAGACCTGGTAGCTTGTTTTCTTTAAAAGATTTTCATGTAGCATTTTATGAGCATTATACAGTAGACTTTCCAGCTTTGTCTTTAGTGGAAGATTGCTGTGATCAGTTTGAAGGTTTCATACAATACCTCGAAAGTATTGATGAAGATCTGGAAGGTATGAATGATGAAGACATGTCTGAAACATTTTATCATTTTTCTTCGCAAGTCCATGGCCATGATGAACAAGAGAAGTTAGCTGCAGATAAAATCAATGAAGAAATAATAGTAGATTCCCATGAGCTCTATTCAGAAACAAATGATGATTCATCTGCTCCTTTGTGTACGAATGAAGAATGCATTCAGCATCAATCTGCGGAAGAGAAGGAAAATGATAGTTGTTTGATTCTGAAAATGCACAAACCACCTCCTCTTTTAACAGAAAAAGAAATAGATTGGCTCTTGCAGAGTCATGCTACGACCCCTGCTTATACAGATTTGCAGTGTTCACATATTCCGGGATATGTAAGTCAATCTTCTTCCATTTTTGGGCCTGTAAATCTGAATTTGAATGATGACAATCATGATGATATTTTGAAGGAACCCATTTGTGATAATAATTCTCCACAAGGAAATCAGCTATTAGACACCAGTTTCTTTCATCAAGAAGAGAGAGCTATCATGTTTAATGATCTTGCAGAGTGTTTGCTATTTGAGGATGCATTAGATTATGAGGATAATCATTCATTTCTGAAAAAGAATGTTAAAGAAGAAAAAACATTTCAGCTCTCCTGTCAAATTGCAGAAAATCTGAAGGTACTTCAAATAAAATCTATATTCTTTGATCCTATAGCTGAGTATATGGAGAGATTTATCAGTTTCGATTTGCAGCTAGGTTTTTATTTTGAGAATAAAGATTATCAGTGGTTGCCTATACTGTCATATTTTCTGTTATTGGCTTATTTTGAACACAGCAAAGGAGTTAAATCGTTTGGAAACCTAATGGATTGGCTTCACTGGTGTTTCCGAATTACTTGATTGATGGAAAGTCTTTGACATTCTAAAGGTAGGGTAGGTAGGAGAAATAAGTTTGCCAGGCAAGCATCCATTTAGTATGTACAGTGTTATTTTCAATTCAGTTACAGCATGTGTGTTTTCAATCGTCAGCAGTTAGTGGTTTTCAGATTCAGTTTTCAGATGAAAGATCAGGTACAGGTTGCAGTTGTCAAGTTTGGGAGCCGCCCAATGGATCAGGAACTTGGTCTACGATGTTCTTTGCTACCTCGCAGGGAGGATAGCATCCCCAGTTGGAGCCAGTTGTTGACACCAGATCTGAAGAAACCTAGAGTTTTTTGCTAAAATGACCTAAAAGAGAAGAAATCATCACAAAAGGGTTGAAATGAAGATTTTTATATAAAAAATATATTATAAAAACCCATATTTATAAAGTCCGCCAGCAAATTTATGGAAAGGTTAAACTCCAGCCAGGTTCCAACGGCGGAGATATTATGGATCAAGATCTGCGGCTAATATCAATCCCGCGTCGCCAAAGTAATCGTCAACAAACGGTGGAGGGTGGTAGCGGACATAATACCACCAAGGCACGTGTCCGATATTCATTCATCCGCGTATGGATAAAGTGGTATCGGAAACCACTATAACACCGCGCGGAACCACCCATTATGGAAATGTGGAAAAATTCTATATTTAGCAGAGCATATAAATGAATTGGCAGGGCTTCTAAATTTGGCCAATATGGTCAAATTAGGCGGATAAAGCACTGGTGAATCTCTAAAATAGTTAGTGAAGCTCTAAAATAGTGGAATGGCTAAAAGATAGCGGATCTCCAAAATGCCCAAGTCTTTGTTTAAAAAATTTAAAAGTTCATAGTTATTAATATAAGTATTTTATATTAATATTCAAAACCCAATCACCAAAGTCTTGGCACGAATCTCAAAAAACGTCAAATTAAAACTTTGAAAAAGACAAAGTTTGGATAAGCGGCTACCATTCATTCCGCATCACTCACTAGCTCAAAGTTTAAATATTATAAAGTGGTCGCGGATTAAAAACCACCATCCACGTGTAAGTGTCACAGCCATCCGCAATTCGAAAGGGTGGTATTATAAACCACCTTCCACCAACGCGGAACCGCCATTCCCGAAGGCATAGCTCCCAAGGAAGAGGAGTATAATAACACGTGCTATGTGTTATTAGGTGTTATGCGCGTCGGGGTATATAAACAACACGATTATTTCCCGCTCAACCAATGTGGGATATATCCCATAGAGAAAATCAAATGGGACAAGTAGAACACGTTTTTCTGGAGATGACTGTTTTAGTCATTAACTTCAAAGAGTTGTTTCCGCCAAATTAAGACGAATTTCCAGAAATTGAAAGATGATTTTCTTCAGCACGGGCCAATCTTCAAAAACCTCTCTCAGTTTTTACACAGGTGTTATGGTTTAAGAGAATCGAAGTCATCTTCACGGGGCAATTTTCCAGAAATTCAGTTTACTGTTTTAGTCATTAACTTCAAAGAGCTGTTTCTTCCAAATGAAGATGAATTTGCAGAAACGGAAAGAGGCTTTTCTTCAACACATGCCCAATTACAAAAACCTCTCTCAAAATGTACATAGGTATCTCCATTTGAGATGTACAGCCAGGTCTTCGAAGCCTATTTTTCAGCAAATTTACTTCCTGAAATAAAAAGAATAAGTTGTAACTGTTTCTATTTTTAGAGTTTCAGTTAGGTTTTGAATTCAAGATTAGGTATAGGCCATCTTTCTATATATTGATATGTAAAAGACATGTAAAAGGGGGGGGGGATTCCCAGGAACGAAAGTGTCCATTCTGGGTTTTTGAAGTTGTTTCCAGAAATTAATAAAGATTTCAGAGTTTGAGCAGTTTTAAATCGAAGATTCATGCGTTGTTGGTGTTTATAGTCTGTACCTTTTCTTTTCTCACTTGTGCATGTTTACTTTCCCAGTTATGCTATTCATTTTTGTCTTTTCTTCTATACTTGGACGAACATCTAAATGAATTGGGATTCATATTTTTATGCCTCAGTTTATCGCGTTTCAAGTATCCATTTGCTTCTCTAAAATCGACAATGGATTCATCCTAGTCTGATGCCCATTGATTGGTGGATTGTCTTTAATTCTTTCTTTTCGCCTGCAAAAAGCTTTGACCGTAACCTAACAATTACCTTGCCTTTGTACAAAAATTTCTGTTTTTGCTGCTGATATATTATTTTTCTGTTTCCTGACTCCATTGCCCAATGATATCTTATTTCCTGTTTATCTAACCACTTCATTAAAAATCCTTAAGTTTTTATTTATTTTACAAATTGGCCCTTGAGTTTCATTGTCAAACTGCTGTCGTGGTGACATTGGATGGCAGATTTGCTGAGAGAGCCCTCTCTGGCTGAAGGAGGCCAACTTTCAGTCAAAAGATTGGTTTGAAATAGGTTACCTCGGGGTTTCTTTGATACAGCCCAAGGAAAATCCGAGTGCTAACATTTTGGCGCCGTTGCCGGGGATCGAAGGTTTCATTTTCCCTGGGTATGAACGACAAAGTTGCAGATTTGATTGTTGATGGTGAACAACGGTCAGATATCAAGCAGGCTGTGCATCTTTCACCTGGCGACTCCATCTTCAAAGAATCCAGTTTTCAGAAATTTCATGGCGACTCCACATTAAAGAAATCCAGTTTTGCGTTGGTTCACAGGCTAAGTTTCCTCAGTTTTAAAATCAGAATCTACAGTTCCAGCATTTCGAGATGGCCTCGTTATTAAGAAGGTATGCTCCTATGAGCAGGTCTCATATTCCCGGTTTTCCGAATCAAATTCCTAAAATAGATTGGCAATCTTATTTGCCTAAATTCAGAGATGAAAACAGTGATAATGCTGCTTTACATTTAATCAAATTTCATGCACATATACACAAGCTGAAGATTAGGTTTCATGAGGACTGTCTTATGAAGATGTTCATGGCTTCTTTAGAAGGAAAAGCAAGGGATTGGTATGAAAGTTTAAGACCTGGTAGCTTGTTTTCTTTAAAAGATTTTCACGTAGCATTTTATGAGCATTATACAGTAGACTTTCCAGCTTTGTCTTTAGTGGAAGATTGCTGTGATCAGTTTGAAGGTTTCATACAATACCTCGAAAGTATTGATGAAGATATGGAAGGTATGAATGATGAAGACATGTCTGAAACATTTTATCATTTTTCTTCGCAAGTCCATGGCTATGATGAACAAGAGAAGCTAGCTGCAGATAAAATCAATGAAGAAATAATAGTAGATTCCCATGAGCTCTATTCAGAAACAAATGATGATTCATCTGCTCCTTTGTGTACGAATGAAGAATGCATTCAGCATCAATCTGCGGAAGAGAAGGAAAATGATAGTTGTTTGATTCAGAAAATGCACAAACCACCTCCTCTTTTAACAGAAAAAGAAATAGATTGGCTCTTGCAGAGTCATGCTACGACCCCTGCTTATACAGATTTGCAGTGTTCACATATTCCAGGATATGTAAGTCAATCTTCTTCCATTTTTGGGCCTGTAAATCTGAATTTGAATGATGACAATCATGATGATATTTTGAAGGAACCCATTTGTGATAATAATTCTCCACAAGGAAATCAGCTATTAGACACCAGTTTCTTTCATCAAGAAGAGAGAGCTATCATGTTTAATGATCTTGCAGAGTGTTTGCTATTTGAGGATGCATTAGATTATGAGGATAATCATTCATTTCTGAAAAAGAATGTTAAAGAAGAAAAAACATTTCAGCTCTCCTGTCAAATTGCAGAAAATCTGAAGGTACTTCAAATAAAATCTATATTCTTTGATCCTATAGCTGAGTATATGGAGAGATTTCTCAGTTTCGATTTGCAGCTAGGTTTTTATTTTGAGAATAAAGATTATCAGTGGTTGCCTATACTGTCATATTTTCTGTTATTGGCTTATTTTGAACACAGCAAAGGAGTTAAATCGTTTGGAAACCTAATGGATTGGCTTCACTGGTGTTTCCGAATTACTTGATTGATGGAAAGTCTTTGAAATTCTAAAGGTAGGGTAGGTAGGAGAAATAAGTTTGCCAGGCAAGCATCCATTTAGTATGTACAGTGTTATTTTCAATTCAGTTACAGCATGTGTGTTTTCAATCGTCAGCAGTTAGTGGTTTTCAGATTCAGTTTTCAGATGAAAGATCAGGTACAGGTTGCAGTTGTCAAGTTTGGGAGCCGCCCAATGGATCAGGCACTTGGTCTACGATGTTCTTTGCTACCTCGCAGGGAGGATAGCATCCCCAGTTGGAGCCAGTTGTTGACACCAGATCTGAAGAAACCTAGAGTTTTTTGCTAAAATGACCTAAAAGAGAAGAAATCATCACAAAAGGGTTGAAATGAAGATTTTTATATAAAAAATATATTATAAAAACCCATATTTATAAAGTCCGCCAGCAAATTTATGGAAAGGTTAAACTCCAGCCAGGTTCCAACGGCGGAGATATTATGGATCAAGATCTGTGGCTAATATCAATCCCGCGTCGCCAAAGTAATCGTCAACAAACGGTGGAGGGTGGTAGCGGACATAATACCACCAAGGCACGTGTCCGATATTCATTCATCCGCGTATGGATAAAGTGGTATCGGAAACCACTATAACACCGCGCGGAACCACCCATTATGGAAATGTGGAAAAATTCTATATTTAGCAGAGCATATAAATGAATTGGCAGGGCTTCTAAATTTGGCCAATATGGTCAAATTAGGCGGATAAAGCACTGGTGAATCTCTAAAATAGTTAGTGAAGCTCTAAAATAGTGGAATGGCTAAAAGATAGCGGATCTCCAAAATGCCCAAGTCTTTGTTTAAAAAATTTAAAAGTTCATAGTTATTAATATAAGTATTTTATATTAATATTCAAAACCCAATCACCAAAGTCTTGGCACGAATCTAAAAAAACGTCAAATTAAAAATTTGAAAAAGACAAAGTTTGGATAAGCGGCTACCATTCATTCCGCATCCCTCACTAGCTCAAAGTTTAAATATTATAAAGTGGTCGCGGATTAAAAACCACCATCCACGTGTAAGTGTCACAGCCATCCGCAATTCGAAAGGGTGGTATTATAAACCACCTTCCACCAACGCGGAACCGCCATTCCCGAAGGCATAGCTCCCAAGGAAGAGGAGTATAATAACACGTGCTATGTGTTATTAGGTGTTATGCGCGTCGGGGTATATAAACAACACGATTATTTCCCGCTCAACCAATGTGGGATATATCCCATAGAGAAAATCAAATGGGACAAGTAGAACACGTTTTTCTGGAAATGACTGTTTTAGTCATTAACTTCAAAGAGCTGTTTCCGCCAAATTAAGACGAATTTCCAGAAATTGAAAGAGGCTTTTCTTCAGCACGGGCCAATATTCAAAAACCTCTCTCATTTTTTACACAGGTGTTATGGTTTAAGAGAATCGAAGTCATCTTCACGGGGCAATTTTCCAGAAATTCAGTTTACTGTTTTAGTCATTAACTTCAAAGAGATGTTTCTTCCAAATGAAGATGAATTTGCAGAAACTGAAAGAGTCTTTTCTTCAACACATGCCCAATTACAAAAACCTCTCTCAAAATGTACACAGGTATCTCCATTTGAGATGTACAGCCAGGTCTTCGAAGCCTATTTTTCAGCAAATTTACTTCCTGAAATAAAAAGAATAAGTTGTAACTGTTTCTATTTTTAGAGTTTCAGTTAGGTTTTGAATTCAAGATTAGGTATAGGCCATCTTTCTATATATTGATATGTAAAAGACATGTAAAAGGGGGGGGGATTCCCAGGAACGAAAGTGTCCATTCTGGGTTTTTGAAGTTGTTTCCAGAAATTAATAAAGATTTCAGAGTTTGAGCAGTTTTAAATCAAAGATTCATGCGTTGTTGGTGTTTACAGTCTGTACCTTTTCTTTTCTCACTTGTGCATGTTTACTTTCCCAGTTATGCTATTCATTTTTGTCTTTTCTTCTATACTTGGACGAACATCTAAATGAATTGGGATTCATATTTTTATGCCTCAGTTTATCGCGTTTCAAGTATCCATTTGCTTCTCTAAAATCGACAATGGATTCATCCTAGTCTGATGCCCATTGATTGGTGGATTGTCTTTAATTCTTTCTTTTCGCCTGCAAAAAGCTTTGACCGTAACCTAACAATTACCTTGCCTTTGTACAAAAATTTCTGTTTTTGCTGCTGATATATTATTTTTCTGTTTCTTGACTCCATTGCCCAATGATATCTTATTTCCTGTTTATCTAACCACTTCATAAAAATCCTTAAGTTTTTATTTATTTTACAAATTGGCCCTTGAGTTTCATTGTCAAACTGCTGTTGTGGTGACATTGGATGGCAGATTTGCTGAGAGAGCCCTCTCTGGCTGAAGGAGGCCAACTTTCAGTCTAAAGATTGGTTTGAAATAGGTTACCTCGGGGTTTCTTTGATACAGCCCAAGGAAAATCCGAGTGCTAACACTTTACTCTCTATATCATATTTCATTTGCACAGCCTTTTCTTTTTCTATCTTTATCTTGGAACATTCTTCCTGCAGAACTTCCTTCTCATTATTTATTTTGTATTAGTCAACTGAAATAGCTTCATGTATCCATCTGATATCCTGCGTAATGGATGTATGTAGTGCATGTATAGGATTCAAAGGTAAATGTGATCGAATAATTTCTACATGACTTCAAGATTCCTATGTCTCTTGAGTGGAAATCATCAGAAATGCGGATGTAATTTTTAGTCTTTGATTTGGTTCTATTTCCTTTTTCTGCGTGATAGGGCATGTCTGTGAACTACCTAGATGTGCATCTGAGCGTGCTTCTACATCATGCCATCCTTTCCCCCTAGTTTTCAGTATCAACTGATTCATAGTCGCAAACTTTTCTTTGATCTTCAACATGATCTCTTCTTGTTGTGTTGCAAGGTCTTCAATTTCACCTTTTGTATCCATATTCTCCGTTGCTTCCTCAGTACCATTTCTAACCTTCGCACCAATTTGTTCAATATCATCTGTTGTTAGCATCTAAACAAGGATTTATTTGGACATTTTTCGCTTCTTCCTTGATGACCCTTTAGGATGAATCATTTTTGTCCTTTTGTTAACTGCCACAGAGTGTTGTGTAGGTTTAGGATGAATTTATGTGTCGACAGTTTCCTCTATTATAGGTGTTGGTTTATTAGGATTTTCCTATTACATGACCTCATCTTCTTCTGTCAATGGAAACCTCCATGCTAGATACCACTCGTGGATGATTTGCGCAATGTCATCCTCAGAACAAATAAAAATAGTAGGTAGCCATTGCCTGTCGGGATCCCTTCTGGCCTATATGTAAGTATGATGCATTCCTATTTTGAAACGTGCAATTTTATTGTATGCTTCAACTATGTGAGACTGCATGCATGGAGTCTCCTATAAAATGAACCTAATCTCCTCACAGTATAGGTAAAATTTGATGTTGTTGTCTTCCTGTCTACGCACAATTTTAGAAAACCACAAGTTTGTATAACAAGTTGCTTGGAATGGCCTCCTATTTATGTCAAAGAATTGAATCCCTTATAGTTCTTTCCATCCTACCAATGCAATACATATCAATAACCAAGTATAAAGGAAGGGTGTACCTTTTTCTTGCATTTCTTAGCAGTCCTCCAGAAATTCATTGAACAAAAATGTTGACCGGTTCATCTGCATTCCCTCCACACATTTTTGTGTGGATACAATGATTGTTGCTGAGACATGGCCCTGGTGACTCTTTTGAAATAGCTTGCAAGCCAGTATCTGGACAACAAATATTACAACATCGTCTTTTATCTATGTGACTAAGTATCCATTGTTGGCCCATTGAGTTCCATATCTTTCAACCATATTATTTCTAAGGGATTTATTCTGTCTCCTTTACGTAAGAATACTTACATCTTCCCCTATGGTATTCATCCCTATGATTGATTCAATCATCTTGGCATCAATGGAGATAGGTCTATTCAGCCACAAGAACCTACCATGCACTTGTGATAACAACCGCTTTTCGCACACATTTTCACCTATGGGGACCTTCCAAAATGAGGGATCTCCAACAAGTTCAGTATCCCTAATTTTGACAACACATTTTACCATGTCTTGAGCTCCATTACAACCAGTACCTTACGGTCTGAGATGAACCTCCTGTCCATGTACTTGTCCGTAATCAGTTTAGGGAATTTTTAATCGTCGGTGATATCATAATCTGCAAACCTGAACTTGTACAGTTGTCCGAGCAGATTTTCTTCAACTTTCACATCTTCATAATCCTTTTGTTCCAATATGTCTAGATCTTCTACATGGGGCAATTTAGCAAGAACTGCAATAGGTTTTCTGGATGGAATGTAGTCATGAGGGACCTTTATGATCTTTGATGAAGAGGCACCTGGTGTTGGTGTGAATTATCTTGGAATGTTTACTATTGGATTCTTTGACCTGCATTGTCTCTTGGGTGCCATGGCTTCCAAGATTAAACCTTCACTCACAACAATTCACTCTGTAGATAATGTTCTCAATAGATGCGGGGGGTTCATACTGGAGATATTCATGGATTATAAGGATTTGACGACTTTCCTCTGTCACTAATGGTTTCTGTTACTTACGGATTTTCCTAGATTTGATCCATTTTCGAAAACTGGAATGTTTCAATTTTCTCGATATTTTACTTGTCTTGTCCAAATTCAATTAACCATCATATGCCACTAATTATTGATGGAGCCCATTAATTGGTCACCACTATTGTCACTACTCAACTAGTCATTAATGCTCACATTTGTCGCTGTCTATTTTTGCGCACAATCTTCTTTCTGTGATAGGTACATCTGTCTGTGGATTAATCTTGTGTTGGAGTGGAGATAGATTAGTCTCCCAAGCTCTACACATTTTCATTCAGTACAAAAGAATTAGGCACATTTTCACTAACTTCACATAGAATTAGGGTATTACCTGTATCCACAGAATTCCTTTTCCAAAGCATTCTACATTGTTCTTTTCCTTGATTTGAAGGAGTATATATTCTTTTGTAAAGAATGGGCTGAGATTCCTCATCTGTTTTCTTCTTCCAATATTTGTTGGATTTATTTGAATTTCCACAGTTTTGAGCTTTGTGACCAATTTTATTACATTTTTAACAGACTATATTGTTACAAAAATTTCCAGTATGTCCATCCAAGTTGCACTTCCAACATTTAATAGGCCCGGGAAAGTACAGTTCCTTTAGTTGCGAAGTGTTCTTATTATTTTTCCTTTGATTCTTCTCTTGATCAATTTCTTCATTTTCTTCCTGGAGAGAAGGATCTTCTTTATTGCTGGTACCAACCTTGTAATCTACACAAGATGTGTTAAATGTTGACCTCTGTTTTCTCATAATCTCATTCAAGACATCTACTCTTTTGGAAAACTTGTCATTTGTCCTTAGTTGTTTTTGCATTCTTTCAAATCCTTGTTCCTTTTCTAGTAATTGAGTCTTTTGTTCGTCGATCATTTTTGTACTCTCAAAACTCTTCTCTTTCAGATAAATAATCTCGAGTTGTCTTGCTTGAATTTAAATTTGTTGTTCATTGATCACCATGCTGGCATCATCACTTTGTCTTTGAGACTTTTAGAATTGATCTTTAGTGACATAATTTCTTCATTTGACATAGCAACCCTTTCTTCTCTTTCTTATTTAGTATCTTTCGATTCTTTCTTCAAAAGTATGATCTCTTTGTAAGGCCCCAATGGGCCTTAATCACACAATTATTTCCAAAAACAATTACTGCATACAATTATATTAAGATATACTTATTGCTATGAGAAAATTTGTAGATCTAGGAGTGATGTAGGACAATAACTGAGATTTCATAACAACAATAAAATGAAATAAGGAGAAGACATACCTAGATATGATGAGAGATGGAAAGAATGTACCTTTAGCTCTCCATGGTGATGAGGGAAAACAATGTGTGGGGGACGACTCTCCACCCAACCAACCCCTCAGTATCTCCCCTCTGTGAGACACTGAGAGCCCTTGAGCCCCCAACCAATCATTCCAATCTCCCTTCCTTCTCCTCTCTCATCAATGTTGAGAAAACACAATATCATCTGAATAAACATAATAGAATAGAATAGAATAGATGTCCCTTCTCCTCCATGCACCCTCATTTTAAAGGATTATTTTCCTTCTTTGGTACTCGATCCATTTATTTTTATTTTATTTTTAATTAGAAATTCTCCATGTTTGTTATTTTAATATTAAATACACCTAATAGTTACTTTTTGTAGGTAATTTATAGGTTGTTTGTGTTGTCACATTATTTATTTATTTATCTATTTGTTTTTATTTAGTTTTACTATATGTTTATTTATAGTTGATCCATTTATTTTTAATTAATTTTTTTTAATTAGAAATTCTCCATGTTTATTATTTTAATATTAAATACACCTAATAGTTACTTTTTGTTGAATATTGTAACTTCAAAGAATATTATATTTGTACTTTATTATTCCGGAGATGTTTCATCCCTCCGAGGTAATCCCATCATGTATCCGGAGATGTTTATTCCTCCGAGAGTTTGTATTAGCTAGGGTTATTAGACCCACCATGTGGGGGTCGGCCCTGTAGTTATATTTTAGGGGTTATTAGACTTCTCCAGGTGAGGTCGGCCCCATTAGGTCTTTTAGTCAGTTGGGAGTCAAGTATAAATAGAGGAGGTGAAATCCTCATTACATCACTCACTCACTTGTGGAAGAGTGCGCACTTTTCTGGGAGATCTGCTAAGGAGACAAAGAAGGAAGGAGCACATCTTGTATTTTGGTTGATCATCTTATTGAGGAAAGCTTTGCTGGGTTTTGTACCCCGTGAGGGTTTCCCAGGGTATATTGTGTGTCTATCTTGTGATTGTGTTTCTTTCAGTGATCTTGCTTGTCTATTTGGTTTAAACTTAACATGGTATCAGAGCTAGACTGAATAGGACATCTTTCACAAGGTAAGAATACCTCTTTCTCTATCTTTGGTGAAGTTAGGGTTTCAGCCCAAAGTTGGTATTATTGATTTTTGGTTGCATGGCTGGATAGCTCTTTTCAATACCTTTCTTTTGAGCTATAGATCGAACGTTTTTGTTGGGTAGAACTCCAGGAAATCCAAACCCTAATTCTACCAAAAGTGCGATACGTGAGATTTTGGTTTCAGAAAAAGTTGTAATTTTTGAATTCTGATTACATGGCTGGATAGCCCTTATCAAGAGCATTCTTTTGAGCTATAGATCGAACTTTTTGGTTGGGTAGAACTCCGGGAAAGTCAAACCCTAATTCTACCAAAAGTGCGATAAAATTCTGTTCCAGATTCCGGAAAAGTAAAAAGTAACTTTCCAGGTAAGTCTACTCTGTATCTTGGACTCCCCCAAGAGAAGATGGCTCCAAACACTAAGCTTGAAGACAAGCTAGAAGGCATAGAGAATTTCCGGGCATGGAAATACAGAATTGGTCTCATTCTTGAGGAGAATGATCTTGCTCATTATATCAAGGAGGAAGTTGCAGAACCAGAAGAAGATGAAGCCAAAGAAAAACACAGGAAGGATTTGATTAGGGCAAAGAGAATCATAGCTGATTCTATTAAAGACCACTTGATTCCCCAAGTGGCTTCCAAGAAGACTCCAAAGGAAATGTATGATGCCCTAGGAAGAATGTATGAAGGAAAGAACATCAATAGGAAGATGAATCTAAGGACTCAGTTGAAGAGTACCAAGATGCACAAAGGAGAATCCATTCAAGACTACTTCTCAAGAGTCTCTCTAATCAAAGAGAAACTAGATGCCATTGGTGATACTCTTGATGAAGATGAACTTGTGATGACAGCTCTAAATGGTCTCACTAGACCTTGGGAGTCATTCATTCAAACTATGTGTGCCAGAAAAGAAAGTATGAAGTTTGATGTAGTTTGGGAGGATTGTGTACAAGAGGAGGCTAGGGTTGCAAATAGAGAAGCCTTGCTCAAAGAAGATGACCAAGCTTTGGCTACCCACACCAAAAGAAGAAGGAGTCAATCCTACTCCAAGAAGGGTAGTCACAAGCAGTCTCATCCTCCTCACAGATTTCATAAGAAAAGAGGATCTACTCAAAGAAGGGATTACTCTTCTTTCCAGTGCTATTCTTGCCACAAATTAGGACACATTGCTAAAGACTGTCCTCTACAGAAGAAAAAGGGTACCTACTACAAAAGACACCAAGCACATCTCGCAGAAGATGATAGTGAAGAAGAAGAAGTAGAGGAAGAAAGGTCTCACAATAAAAGGCCTAGAGATGAAGAGGAAGAAGAAGAAAGGACCTTCTCCAAAAGAAGGTCAAGAAGAAATACAGAAGAAGATGCAAAAGAATATGTTCTCTTCTCCGCACTCTCTGGATCCATAACCCCTGGAGAAGGTACATGGCTTATTGACAGTGGTGCTTCAAAGCACATGACAGGACAGAAAAGGACTCTCTCAAATCTTGAAGAAAATACTTCTCCCCAAAAGGTATCTCTAGGAGATGATTATCAATATCCCATTAAGGGAATTGGTGAAGCAAACTACAAACTCGATTCTGGAACTCCCATGAAGATGAAGGAAGTTCTATATGTTCCAGGATTGAAGAAGAATTTGCTTTCAATCTCAGCTTTAGACAAGAAAGGCTACAGAGTTGCATTCATTGATGGACAAGTGTTAATGTGGTCCAAAGGCAAATCCATTAAGGATGCAATTGTTATTGGTGAAGAGGAAGGAGGCTTATATAAACTCAAGGGTCATCCGGAAGCTGCTCTTGTTCATGAAACCTCTAGCCCCAGTGAGCTATGGCATAGAAGACTAGCTCACATTAACTACAAAGCCTTACCTTATGTAAGCAAAGTGGTCATAGGACTACCAAACTTAAAGGTTGATCATGATGGCTCATGTAAAGGATGTAAGAAAGGCAAGAATGTCAAGAACCCCTTTCCAAAGAGTGAAACAAAGACTAAGGGTATCTTGGAGTTAATACACTCAGATGTATGTGGTCCAATGCCCACCACCTCTCTAAGTGGGTTTGAATACTATCTTTCATTCATTGATGATCATTCAAGGAAAACTTGGATATACTTTCTAAAGGGTAAGAATGAAGTTTTTGGAAAGTTCAAAGAGTTCAAGGCTCTAATAGAAAATCTCTCAGAAAAGAAAATCAAGATTCTCAGAACAGACAATGGTGGAGAATATACTTCAAAAGAGTTTGAAGAATTCTGTAAAGAAGCCGGAATCAAGAGAGAACTAACCACTCCCTACAATCCCCAACAAAATGGGGTTGCAGAAAGGAAAAATAGAACCATCATGGAAGCTGTGAAGACTATGATACATGATCAGGATCTTCCCATTCATCTGTGGGCTGAAGCAGCTAGAACAGCAGTATATGTTCAAAACAGATTATCTCATAGTGCTCTTGATTTCAAAACTCCAGAAGAAGTGTTTTCTGGAAAGAAGCCCGAGGTAAGCCATCTTAAAATATTTGGGTGTCCGGTGTATATCCACATTCCAAAGGAAAAGAGAACCAAGTTGGATCCTTCTGGTAAGAAAGGAATATTTGTTGGCTACTGTGAATCATCCAAAGCTTTCAGGATTTACATACCAGGCTTTCATCATATAGAAATAAGTAGAGATGTAACCTTTGATGAGGAAGCAGCTCTCAAGAAATCTAGAAAGTGTCAACTTGAAGAAGTTTATGAAGAAGATACATCTCCCAGAATCTCAGAGACTGTTCACATCCCTGAAAAGGACATACCAGAGGATCATGACATGCTGGAACCACAAGAACCTCCTGTTGCAGAATTATCTAGGAAAAGAAGACCAGCATGGGCTAGAGATATTATCCAAGGAGCTGAAAGATATGGCGCTCCTGAAGGCTCCACTAGAGAAAGGAAGAAACCAAAGCTAGTGTCCAACTATATGGCCCTGATGTGTGATCTTGTGGATCAACTACCTACTAGCTATGAAGAGGCAGCTCAAAAGAAAGAATGGGTAGAAGCAATGACTGAAGAATATCAGTCAATAATGAAAAATGATGTTTGGGATATAGTTCCCAAACCAAAAGATAAAAGTGTGGTTTCTTCCAAATGGATCTTCAAAATAAAACATGCTGCAGATGGTAGCATTGAAAAATACAAGGCAAGGTTTGTAGCCAGAGGATTCTCTCAAAAGGAGGGAATTGACTATGAAGAAACATTTGCACCTGTTGCTAGGTATACTTCAATTAGAACTATCATGGCACTTGCATCCATGATGAAATGGAAATTGCATCAAATGGATGTTAAGACAACTTTTCTGAATGGTGTAATTGAAGAAGAAGTATACATAGAACAACCTCAAGGCTTTGAGGTCAAAGACGGAAGGACACATGTATGCAAACTGAAAAAGGCATTATATGGATTGAAGCAAGCTCCCAGGGCTTGGTACGGAAGGATTGACAGTTTCTTAACAAGCATGGGCTTTACCAAAAGTAAAGCTGACCCCAACCTTTATCTTAAAGTGATGGATGACGAACCTGTTATATTGCTGTTGTATGTAGATGATCTATTTCTAACCGAAAATGAGAATCAAATCATTGAAAGCAAGAAAAAGATTTCTTCAGAATTCGAAATGAAAGATCTCGGACTAATGCACTACTTCTTAGGGCTAGAAGTGTGGCAAGAGCCAAAAGGAATCTTTCTAAATCAAGGTAAGTATACTGTGGAGATTCTCAAAAGATTTGATATGTTGGAGTGTAAAGCCATGGCCACTCCCATGGACTCCAACCTGAAACTATTAGTTAATGATTCATCAGAACTAGTGGACATAACCCTATATAGACAAATCATTGGATCATTGATGTATTTGACAAATACTAGGCCGGATATATGCTTTGCTGTAAATACCCTAAGTCAGTATCTAGTAGAACCTAGAAAGGTTCACCTTATAGCTGCAAAGCATATAATGAGGTACCTAAAAGGTACAGTGGACTTTGGCCTATACTATCTTGGAGGTAATGAACTCAAGTTACATGGTTACTCAGATTCTGATTGGGCAGGCAGTGTCTCAGACAGAAAAAGTACTTCAGGCGGATGTTATGGCCTTGGATCTGCCATGATCTCCTGGTTCAGCAAGAAACAATCTAGTGTGGCCCTCAGTACTGCTGAAGCAGAATATATAGCTGCTTGCTCTGCCAGCTGTGAAGCAGTGTGGCTTCGGAAACTCTTATCTGGAATTTTTGACTTAGAAATGGATCCCACTGTGATTATGTGTGATAATCAAAGCTGCATTAAGATGACTGAAAATCCTGTATTCCATGATAAGTCAAAACACATTGAGATCCCTTACTTCTATATACGAGACATGGTGCAGAAGGGAGCCATCAAGCTCGAGTACATAAGCACTGAGGATCAGATTGCCGATATCCTGACTAAACCTTTGTCTCGAGTAAAGTTTGAACACTTCCGAGACATGCTTGGTTTAGTCCAGAAGGACCCTCCTCGAAAGGGGGAGTAGTATAGCATTTGATAACATTTTTGTTTTGTTGCACTTAGCTACTTACAATTATTTAGATTTAAAACTCTTATATATCTTTTACTTTTATGGATAAATGTTTTGATGCTAGATTTATGAGTGAGAATACATGCTAGATGTATACATGTTTTGGTATGATGTATACATGTTTTGATGTTAGATGTATTAGTAAGAATACATGCTAGTTGTGATGTATACATGTTTTGGTGTGATGTATACATGTTTTGATGATTAGATGTATTGGTGAGAATACATGCTAATGTGATAACTGCTCTTGGATATTTATACCTGTATAGATGAGAATACAGTTGAGGGGATTGGATCATCCCTGGACTTTCAGTCCTAAAGAGAGCCGTAGACGTGAGGTCTCCGAGAATGAAGTCCTTAGTGGACAGTTGAGGGGATTGGATCATCCCTGGACTTTCAGTCCTAAAGAGAGCCGTAGACGTGAGGTCTCCGAGAATGAAGTCCTTAGTGGACAGTTGAGGGGATTGGATCATCCCTGGACTTTCAGTCCTAAAGAGAGCCGTAGACGTGAGGTCTCCGAGAATGAAGTCCTTAGTGGACAGTTGAGGGGATTGGATCATCCCTGGACTTTCAGTCCTAAAGAGAGCCGTAGACGTGAGGTCTCCGAGAATGAAGTCCTTAGTGGACAGTTGAGGGGATTGGATCATCCCTGGACTTTCAGTCCTAAAGAGAGCCGTAGACGTGAGGTCTCCGAGAATGAAGTCCTTAGTGGACAGTTGAGGGGATTGGATCATCCCTGGACTTTCAGTCCTAAAGAGAGCCGTAGACGTGAGGTCTCCGAGAATGAAGTCCTTAGTGGACAGTTGAGGGGATTGGATCATCCCTGGACTTTCAGTCCTAAAGAGAGCCGTAGACGTGAGGTCTCCGAGAATGAAGTCCTTAGTGGACAGTTGAGGGGATTGGATCATCCCTGGACTTTCAGTCCTAAAGAGAGCCGTAGACGTGAGGTCTCCGAGAATGAAGTCCTTAGTGGACAATTGAGGGGATTGCATCATCCCGGAACTGTTAGTTCAAAATGTACGTGATGGGGATTGCATCATCCCGAAACTGTTAGTTCAAAATGTACGTGATGGGGATTGCATCATCTCGGAACTGTTAGTTCAAAATGTACGTGATGGGGATTGCATCATCCCGGAACTGCTAGTTCAAAATGTACGTGATGGGGATTGCATCATCCCGGAACTGTTAGTTCAAAATGTACGTGATGGGGATTGCATCATCCCGGAACTGTTAGTTCAAAATGTACGTGATGGGGATTGCATCATCCCAGAACTGCTAGTTCAAAATGTACGTGATGGGGATTGCATCATCCCGGAACTGTTAGTTCAAAATGTACGTGATGGGGATTGCATCATCCCGGAACTGCTAGTTCAAAATGTACGTTATGGGGATTGCATCATCCCGGAACTGCTAGTTCAAAATGTACGTGATGGGGATTGCATCATCCCGGAACTGCTAGTTCAAAATGTACGTGATGGGGATTGCATCATCCCGGAACTGCTAGTTCAAAATGTACGTGATGGGGATTGCATCATCCCGGAACTGCTAGTTCAAAATGTACGTGATGGGGATTGTATCATCCCCGGACTTCGGTCCCTGAATTGATCCGTAGATGAATGGTCTCCGAGAAAGTGATTGTATTGATGATGTGGTTACTTGTATCGGTAGGATACTTGTATTGATGATGTGGTTACTTGTATCGGTAGGATAATTGTATTGATGATGTGGTTACTTGTATCGGTAGGATACTTGTATTTGATGATATGGTTACTTGTATCGGTAGGATACTTGTATTGATGATGTGGTTACTTGTATCAGTAAGATACTTGTATTGATGATGTGGTTACTTGTATCGGTAGGATACTTGTATTGATGATGTGGTTACTTGTATCGGTAGGATACTTGTATTGATGATGTGGTTACTTGTATCGGTAGGATACTTGTATTTGATGATGTGGTTACTTATGCTGCTGATCATGTGATGACGATGCTGCTGATCGTGTGATGACGATGCTGCTGATCATGTGATGACGATACTGCTGATCGTGTGATGACGATGCTGCTGATCGTATGATGACGATGCTGCTGATCGTGTGATGACGATGCTGCTGATCGTGTCATGACGATGCTGCTGATCGTGTGATGACGATGCTGCTGATCGTGTGATGACGATGCTGCTGATCGTGTGATGACGATGCTGCTGATCGTGTGATGACGATGCTGCTGATCGTATGATGACGATGCTGCTCATCGTGTGATGACGATGCTACTGATTGTGTGATGACGATGCTGCTGATCGTATGAAGACGATGCTAAAGATCATGATGTTGATGTTGATATTGACACTAATGTACCAGTAACTGTCTGAGTTACTGATGAAGACAAATTGAAGAAAGCTTCCGATGATTTATAGATGTATCATGTGTAGTGACTCCGTGCTCCTGCAGATGCTGTTATAATATCCTTCTCGTTAAGGGGGAGTGTTGAATATTGTAACTTCAAAGAATATTATATTTGTACTTTATTATTCTGGAGATGTTTCATCCCTCCGAGGTAATCCCATCATGTATCCGGAGATGTTTATTCCTTCGAGAGTTTGTATTAACTAGGGTTATTAGACCCACCATGTGGGGGTCGGCCCTGTAGTTATATTTTAGGGGTTATTAGACTTCTCCAGGTGAGGTCGGCCCCATTAGGTATTTTAGTCAGTTGGGAGTCAAGTATAAATAGAGGAGGTGAACTCCTCATTACATCACTCACTCACTTGTGGAAGAGTGCGCACTTGTCTCGGAGATCTGCTAAGGAGACAAAGAAGGAAGGAGCACATCTTGTATTTTGGTTGATCATCTTATTGAGGAAAGCTTTGCTGGGTTTTCTACCCCATGAGGGTTTCCCAGGGTATATTGTGTGTCTATCTTGTGATTGTGTTTCTTTCAGTGATCTTGCTTGTCTATTTGGTTTAAACTTAACACTTTTCCTAGGTATTTTATAGGTTGTTTGTGTTGTCACATTATTTATTTTTTTATCTATTTATTTTTATTTAGTTTTACTATATGTTTATTTATAGTTAATATAATAGTAATTTTGGGTTGTTACATACTTCCCTCCTTCAAGAAACTTCGTCCCGGAGTTACATTTTAGTTATATAGTATACATACATTTTAGTAATATTGCACAGGTGAGAATCAGTCATGTGGCTAGTACGAGTAATTCTTTATCTTCACTTATGATAATTTTGGCAATTTATATTATTATATGCTCTTGATTATTCTTATTAATTTTTTTTACCAATTAAAGTTATTAGGTTTATTTATTATCTTTATGTATAGTTTACTTCCTCCCTTACACAGCCTCACCCTGATAATCATACCATCCGCTACCTCCATAACCCTCCACATCAACTCTGGATGGTCCCGCTCGCCATGGCACGGGCCCTCTACTATAACCTGTCCACGGATCATACAGTAGGCATCGGAATTTATCGCGGCCTCAACCACCCTCCCCTTCTAGTACGTATTGTGACCTCCGTAGGAATCATCTGGCATAGACCAGGCATCTGGTTGACGTCCCACAATCTACTCCCTTATGTCTACCAGGCATTTGGTCAGGATCGTCTTAACCTTCCTCCTTATTCCCCCTATGCTGTCATCCCCCAAGCATCATAATTCCTTCTACATATACCTCCCTTCCTGGACTTCTGGAATTCCGGAAGGTAAGAGATTTATTGGCATAGATTATTGGTTGAGATATCCCCAACCCATAAATTGTCTACTAGTAGACAAATTCTCATTCATGGTTATGGGCTCCCAAGGCCCATGAGTGGGTTTCCTACCAATCACCACCTCATAACATGCAACCAATGCATTAGTCATATATCATCAATATGAATGTATGATACCTTATTCCATCAAGAGAACATGACTTCATCATACAACCTTATCTATAATAAACCATGAACCATAAATGAATGCATGTTACCTCTTTCCATCATACAATGGTAATAATCAACATAAAACTATATAGTTTGCATGAGGTATCATCATCATGAATATAACATGATAACATTCTCATAATAACATGGTCCAAATGACATTATGAATATCAAGCAGTTCTACCAGGCTATCTTGAAAAAGCACATTATAATCATCATTATAAAAATATGTCATAAAAATAAGAACCACAAGGAATCATATCCATTTACCTCATCAAATCCTAATGAATTAGAGAATATCCGCATGCAACCTAGTACATGTTATCGTAAGAATCATGAAATACCACACGTCATGTAATACCCAGATGTTCATAATCTACCTTTCCACAAATAATCACATGTCATGTCATCATGAAATATTGACATAAATAATCACAGGTAGTTAGCATAGGTCATGAAATTAGGAAATATTATCAAGGAAAACATTGCTTGCAAATATCATGGCATTTCATCATTATATCACCATCAACAAGTATTATAGGTTTTACTACAGGTAATCAACATATCAATATAAATGTAATACAACCATATATATTCCTAAAATTACAAGACATCCTCAATATGAAAATAATGTCAACATATAGCCTATGTAAAATTAATATCATGGTTCATCAACAACTCAAGGCTATTAGCATTCATAAACATAATCAATTATTTACAAGATACCACATCTAAGGTAAGAAATATCCTCATAACATCCATCTACAACATAGATTGTACCAATCCAAGCTCATTAGATACAAAAGGTTACCATGAAATGATATGCTATGAGTGGCATATGACATCCTCAAGATATTGCATATCAAGTTTATTACCATTTATCATATTGCCACAAGAAGATGACTATTTTACTAGGTAAGTACATTTGATACATTAATGGAATTATAGAGTTTCTCATTTATCAAGTATATTGTTAACTTTCAAGTATCCCTCTTCATCTCGATCTAAAGTCTCTAGGCATGTATTCATATTACATAGTCAAATTTAGTGAGTTTTAACAATAAAATCTTACCTTTCGTACAAACATGCCTAAAGTGATGATATCAATATTAAGTTTCATTATCTTAGAAAACATTTATAAGTGCATTTATCATGTTATAAATCATTCCAAGGACTACTATAGCCAATAACATGTAAAGAGTTGGACTCTAATTCACCGTTACATATAACTATCACTGTCCATGCACATAGAGATTAGTTTAGGTAATCCAAATAAACAACTAAACATTGGGATACTAGCTTTATGCTAGATGTCTACTCATAAAACTCTAAGAATGAAGCTATCACATATTCTATTTCCTTCATAGTTAAACATCTTAATCTTTAACCCTGGTATGCAGCTTATCATTTCTCATTAGTTATAAGTGGTGAAGTTCAAGATTTCCCATCTAGACACCTTCACTTATATCAATCATGACCCTTAGTCATCCTTCGTGTTCTTCATTCTACTCATCAATCAAGAGAGATTTCAACTTAAGAGAGACAACCCTTGGTTACATAAATTCCCCCCCCGACTTTATCACTTCTTTAACCCAATGTCTCCACACCTTATGATCTTTCCATTACTTATTTGACTAACACTAAATGTTATACCTCATTACCTTCAAACATCCATATTCTTTATATACCAATCAACAAAAATATCAATTCAATTCTTGTATATGCATTTATCCACTCAAATCCTTATTTCTCAACATCATGTGATTCATTTTACTAAAAGTTTCTAATAATAATAAATTACTCCATATGTCATTATATTGAAGTAATTAATGTAAAAGGACAAATACTCCTACAAATTTTCAGATTAAGAATCATGTTTGTTGACATTACTTTCATTACTTACCGTTATTACCAACCATGAATTTTCACACCTAGTTGATTCACTTATTCCTTGACGTTGAAATGAACCTTTGTTATGATTACTCCATAGCAATTACAAACGCCATCGACTTTTTTTAGGCATAACAATTTCATTATTTCTTTGCATTCAAACTAACTTCCTAATTGGGAAATAAGTGGTCATAACACACTTGTCTTCCATCACTATCGTAATTATCCCTTCTACTAGTTTTAAGTTTTCTTTATGCAATAATCATTTTTAGCACAAGAATTGTTGAAATATTGTATCTTCTAAGAATATTCTATTTGTACTTTATCCGAAGATGTTTCGTTCCTCCATTAGGACTTTATTGTATATCCAGAGATGTTTATTCCTCCGTCGGGATGTTATAAATAGGGTTATTAGACTTTCCTAGTGGGGTCGGCCCTGAGTTAATTGTTTAGGGTTATTAGACTCTCCTAGGAGAAGTCGGTCCAGTTAGGGAAAAAGCAAGTGAGGTAAAGTATAAATAGAGGATGTGTGATCCTCATTTATCACACTCACTCATTCATTCACTCACTTGTGAATTGCGCATAGGAGAGAGAGAGATATGCGTAGGAGGAGGAGGAGCACCTATTTGGGGTTTACATCTTTGTATTTGTTGGTCATCTATATTGAGGAAAGCTTTGCTGGGTTTTCAACCCCATGAGGGTTTCCCAGGATAAATCTATGTCTATCTTGTGATTGTGTTTCTTTCAGTGATCCTTATTATGCTCTTGTTGTGAAATTTATGCTAAACTTAACATAGTGTCAGAGCTAGCATGAATAGGACATCTTTCACAAGGTGAAAATACCTCTCTCTCCTCCTCCGATGAAAATTAGGGTTTCTGTAAAAGTTGGAATTTTTGGAATATGAGAGCATGGCTGGATGCTCCTCCTCAAAAGCAAAATTCTGAGCTCTAGATCAAAGTTTTTGAGTGGGTAGAGCCCCGATATAAGTCAAACCCTAGTTTGATTTCTGGACTAGAAAACCAGAAAAAACCAGTAAACCAAAAAAATACGAACCTGTGCACCAGTGAACCATAAAAACTGTGAACCTGTGCACAAGTGAACTTGAAAAGCTACGAACCTGTGCACCAGTGAACCAGAAAAGCTGTGCACCAGTGAACCAGTAAACCAAAAATCTGTTGCAGATCTGAATTTTGCTGGTCAAGCTTGAAGGGTGAAAAGTTGAAGTTTTCAAAAGTCAAGTACACCACTCAACTCAATTCAATCAAGCACCAAGATTGAGGACAAGCTAGAGGGTATAGAGAATTTCCGGGCATGGAAATATAGGATTGGTCTCATTCTTGAAGAGAATGATATTGGCCAGTATATCAAAGATGAGGTTGCAGAACCTGTAGAAGATGAAGCTAAAGAGAAGTACAAGAAGGATATGATTAGGGCAAAGAGAATCATTGCTGATTCTATCAAAGACCACTTGATTCCCCAAGTGTCATCCAAGAAGACCCCGAAGGAAATATATGATGCCCTAGCCAGAATGTATGAAGGGAGGAACATTAGAAAGAAGATGAACCTGAGAGCTCAATTGAAGAGCACTAAGATGAATCAAGGAGAATCTATTCAAGATTACTTCACAAGGGTCTCCCAGTTCAAGGAACAACTCGAATCCATTGGAGACAACCTTGATGAAGATGAACTAGTCATGACTGCTCTCAATGGTCTCACTAGACCTTGGGATTCATTCATCCAAACCATGTGTGCTAGAAAAGAAAGAATGAAGTTTGATATTGTATGTGAGGATTGCATTCACGAAGAGGCTAGAGTAGCAAATAGAGAGGCCCTACTCAAAGAAGATAATCAAGCATTAGCCACCCATACCAAAAGAAGAAGGAATCAATCCAACTTCAAGAAGGAAAGGCACAAGGAGTCTCAACCTCCACAAAGGTTTCAAAAGAAAAGAAGAACCACTCCAGAGAGAAATTACTCTTCATTCCAATGTTTCATTTGTCACAAAATAGCACACATTGCTAGGGATTGTCCTTCAAAGAAGAAGAAGAAGAGTTTCCACCACAGAAGACGTCAAGCACATCTAGCAGAAGATGATAGTGAAGAAGAAGAGGATGAAGAACCTCCCAGGAAGCAAGCAAAGGAAGAAATCAAATAATATGTCCTGTGACAGTTGTGCTTAAAAGCACATGACAGGATAGAAGAAGACACTCTCCAGTTTAGAAGAAAAGGAGTCCTCTCACAAATCTCTCTAGGAGAATAGGAGAAGCAACATACAATATTAATGATGATAAGAAGACTAGGATCAAAAGGAGATCCTACCAAACAAACAAAGATAAGTATTTGAATTGTCATTTTTGTTTAAATGATAGTATCCATTTCTATACATATGTATTAGGATGTTTGCAGTGTTATGCATGTGATGGGTAAGTATCCTATGGTTCTATACAACATTCCATTGCTACTTATCTAGAGTGAAACATCTTTGCTGACATATTGGGAGTAGTGCACGCTCTTAATAATGCCCTGGTAGAGATGGAAGGCATCTAGAAAGTTACCATATGAATGTGGGATATGGATGAATGTTGTAGCATTGGATAAGATAGTATGACTTATGTTTTTATGAATTTATTTGGAAACTATGAGATGTTTCTAACCATACTATTGGATTTGACTTGTAGGAAGTATCGTACAATGATCACCTACAAATGAAGAATAATGAGAATTGTTCCATAGAACAAGTGACAACTATTCAAAACTCCAGAAGAAGTGTTCACAGGGAAGAAGCTTGAGGTAATCCACCTCAAGATATTTGGGTACCCCGTATATGTCCACAAACGAAAAGAGAAGAGAACTAAGTTGGACCCTTCTGGAAAGAAGGGAATTTTTGTTGGGTATTGTGAAAAATCCAAAGCATTCAGTATATACATCCCAGGATTCCATCACATGGAAATAAGTAGAGATGTAACATTTGATGAAGAAACTGCTCTCAAAAGATCTAGAAAGAGCCAGCGTGAAGAAGTATATGAGGAAGATACACATCCTAGAAATACATGTTGAGATATTGTACCTTCAAAGAATAATATATTTGTACTTTATTATTCTGGAGATGATTCATTCCTCCGTGAAGATCTTATTGTATATTCGGAGATGTTTATTCCTCCGTCAGAATGTGGTAACTTGGGTTATTAGACTTCCCTAGTGGGGGGTCGGCCCTGTATGTGTTATGTGGGTCAAAGAGTTATTAGACCACCCTAGAGGGGTCGTCCCAGTCAGTTGTAGTGGCGTATTTAACCCATTGGTTAAATATGAGCCTACATGTCTTGTGTAAAAGAAAAGTCGGAGTAGTGTATAAATAGAGGAGGTGTGTTCCTCATTTGATACACTCACTCACTTAAGAGAGGCGCACTTGTGGAGGAGAGGTCTGCTATGGTGGAGGAGGAGATCATGTTTTTGGTTTTCATCTTTGTATATTGTTGGTCATCTATATTGATGAAGCTTTACTGGGTTTTCTACCCCATGAGGGTTTCCCAGGATAAATCTGTGTCTCTTGTGTTTATGCTATGCTTGTTGTTTCTTCAGTGATCCTGTGTATGCTGTTATTGTGAAATGGAATGTAATGCTGCTATTTTCTGTCTTATCATATTGAATTTTAACATGGTATCAGAGCTAACCTGAAGGAAGGCAATGTATGGCACTTACGAACCTTGCTTCTCTTGCGACAATTTGAAGGTTAGGGTTTTATATAGCAAAAACCAGCCATCGTGGAACTTTCGCTATAAATCCATTTATGCGAAGTTTCAGGATCTGAAAAGTTTACAGGTCGTATATAACATCCCCAGGTACCTTGTGTCCAAAGGGAACCCTCAGATGCGTTGTACTTTGTGAGTTATGATCAGTACAAGTTAGGGTTTCTGTCTCTTCCAGATCTCAGTCAAAATCAGGTGACCTAGGAAAAAAGGTCATAACTTGGGCTAGGAAGCTCCAAATGAAATTTCGTAAAAAGTGACAGGTAGTACATAGAATTTAATATCTCGGGAAACTTTTGCAGAGGCCGAAACTGAACCAGTGACACGTGGAACGCCATACAAGTTTGCTCTGCTGTTTTATCCCATAAATAGGTCACGTTGCGACACTTGGCATAACTCTCTCTCAGAGAGTCCAATTGAGGTCAGACCTGTTAGGATGGAAATATAATAGGGCGAGATATCTCAGGAAAAGTTTTCAGAGTATGAAGTTCAAATAGTGACACGTGGCACACCGTACAAGTTCGCTCTCCTGTTTTATCCCATAAACAGGTCACGTTGCGACACTTGGAATAAATCTCTCTCAGAGAGTCCAATTGAGGTCAGACCTATCAGGATGGAAAGATAACAGGTCAGGCTATCTCAAGAAATGTTTTCAGACCCTGTGGATAAAAAAATTCAGAGTTACAGCAGAAACAATCAGGTACATATTTCTGTCAAAACAAAATTATTTTTTGAGCACATTCATTCATGGCTTCCGGAATTTAGGATTTTGGAGAAAGTTGGAATTTTTGGATTCGGAGTCCACGGCTGAATGATACTCAGGAAAATCGAAATTTATAGACCAAGATCAAATTTTTTGGTTGGGTAGAAGACCGGGCTTGATCAAACCCTAGTTCAGGATTTTGATCAGAAAGATGGAAAATTAGGGCTTCAGCAAAAGTTGGAATTTTTGAAGTCTGTAACCACGGCTGGAAACTCCTCAGAAAAATAAGAGTTTAGAGCCTTGGATCCAACCTTTTGATTGGACAGAAGCGTGGGCTTCATCAAACCCTATTTCGGGTTCCTGTCTAGAAGAGCCAGAAGTTTCGAAGGCAATTTTGAGGAGTCAAATTTTGGAGATTTCAAAATTGAAGTATGATAGTTTGATCAGCTCAGCAAGACACATCCTTCCATCCATTCAGAAGTGTGAAAGTCAAAGATTGAATTTTTAGGGTTTCTCTAGCAAACCCTAATCAAGTTCCAGATCAAGTTTCAAGGGAAGTTGAGGCTAAGGCCTTACATAAGAAGACTACAAGAAGTATCGACAGGTATGACTTAAAGAGGTTCAGGTATGTCTTGAAATTTGATTCTTGATTAAGTTCATAATGTGTTTGTCTTCATATTATTTATTAGTACAATCTTGATTAATGTTAGAATTGTCTTATCACCCTAGTAACAATATGAATGCATGTGAATGATCGAAGACATTCATTAATTAGGGCTATATGATTGTACTAATGCATTATGGTGTTGTGTGAGGTTGATGTTGTCTGCTAACAAGATACAGGTACATCACAAAAGACAAATCAAGTTCCATGACCATGACAACATGAAGACAAAGACTCATCCATAATCTTTGTTCTGCTTACAAGGTATGTATGACTTTGTTATATTATGCTTAACCTATGAGACATGCAGGTTCTAGCTCAGGATCTCTAAATCAATGAAGAGATTGTTTAGGTATGTTGTACATAACTAAGTAGGTATACTAATCCAGGTATGTTTTCCTATGTCAAGTTAGAATCTTACCTTGTGTTAGGATCCCTTATATAAGTATACTTGGTATTATTGGTTATGCTTGTTCATAAATTTAGTAATCAAGGGTTTATGCATATTATGTCTCTTATCTTGGTTGATGATTTAACTAACTAGATCAAACAAGAATATGCATGAGTAAAAGAAGACTTACCTGATATCTTGAATATTATCTATAATCATGACTATACATTTTCAAGATTATTTAGAACTATAATGTTTTGATAACATTGAGAATATACTAATGAATGTATGTTTGTGTATGAGATCATGAGAATGACACTAGTGCACACTTGAGCATGCACAGTGGTACAAAATGAATAGAAGTTCAGAAGACATACAGAAGATCAAGCGGGAGGCAACCACACAAACATAAAAGATAAGTATTTGAGTTGTTATTAGAAATAGTAAATGATATTGCTTGTATGCATATTTGTATTCCTAGAATATATCATGCTACTAATATGCATATGATTGGTAAGTTGGACAAACATTCCATTGTTGCTTGTCTAGAATGAACTCTCGATAGTATGTTCTGGTAGAGATGGAAGGCATCTAGATAGCCACTGTATGCATACAAGATATGGGAAAGTGTTGTGCCAAAGTATTGGTCAAAATAGTTGCATAACTATGTAAATGATAGCTGTATGCATAATAGGTTATCATGTCAATATGATTTAATGATTACGAAGTATTACTAATCATGTACTTAATTTTTATTTGTAGGAAAGATCATGATGAATGATGAACACTGAACAAGCGATGGATGTTCAACAAAAGATTTACAAATCAAACACACTATAGAAGGCTTGTGGCTAGAAGAAAATCATGATGAGATGTTTTGCTCCAAGTGGCTAGATAAGACCATTCTCTTAATGGTGTAATTAAAGAAGAAGTGTGAATTAGGTTCTGTATGGGTACCCAGGATTGGTAGTCAATTGATGAGCTTAATGATCATCATGGGTGATGTGGATCTCAACCTTTGCTACAAGGTTGAATATGGCTTCTATACACATATGACATGGATGCAAGAAGGAACTCACCACAGAGTTTGAATTATTTTGAGGCTCATATTAGTAGACCCATCTCACGAGAGATGGCACAGATAGATATGCAGAAGATCACTCAATGCAGAGTGTGAATAATGGACAATTGACAGCTTCATGACAAAGCTTGGGCTTTACCAGAAGTAAAGCAAATCCTAACCTTTACCTTAAGGTTGTGGATGATGAACCTATCATACCATTATTGTATGACGATGATCTCTTTCTGACAAAGAATGAGAAACAGATCATGAAAATGGCTGCAGAAATGAAAATGAAAGATCTCGGATTAATGCACTACTTCTTAAGTCTAGAAGTATGGCAAGATCCAAAAGGAATCTTTTAAATCAAGGTAAGTATGCTATGAAGTTTCTAAAAAGATTTGATATGTTGGAGTATAAAGCCATGGCCACTCCCATGGACTCCAACTTGAAGTTATTAGTTAATGACTCATCGGATTTAGTGGACCTAACCCTATATAGACAAATCTTTGGGTCATTGATGTACTTAACAAATACTAGGCCAGATATATGCTTTGCTGCAAATACCCTAAGTCAGTATCTAGTAGAACCTAGAAAGGTTCACTTAATAGCTACAAAGCATGTAGTGAGGTACCTAAAAGGTACATTAGATTTTGGTCTATATTATCTTGGAGGTCATGAACTCCATTTACATGGTTACTCAGATTCTGATTGGGCAGGAAGTACCTCAGACAGAAAGAGTACATCAAGTGGATGTTATAGTCTTGAATTTGCCATGATCTCATGGTTCAACAAGAAACAATCTAGTGTGGCTCTCAGTACTGCTGAAGTAGAATATATAGCTGTCTGCTCTGCCAGCTGTGAAGCAGTGTGGCTTCAGAAGCTATTATATGGAGTGTTTGACTTAGAAATGGATTCCATTGTGATTATGTGTGACATTCAAAACTGCATCAAGATAGAAAATCTTGTATTCCACGATAAGTCAAAACACATAGAGATCCGATACTTCTATATACGAGATATGGTGCAGAGAGGAGCTATCAAGCTCGAGTATATAAGAACTGAGGATTAGATTGCTGATATCTTGACTAAACCTTTGTCTCGAGTAAAGTTTGAATACTTCCGAGACAAGCTTGGTATAGTCCAGAAGGACCCTCCTGGAAAGGGGGAGTAGTATAGTATCTGATAACAAGTCTATCCCATCAATTTGCTGCACTTAGTTACTTATAATTATTTAGATTTAGGAATCTTATATTTTTTTCTTTTGATGATAGATGTATACATGCTTTTGATGATAGATGTTATGCATGTTTTGATGATGAGGATACATGTTTTGTTATACATGTTTTGATGATGAGGATACATGTTTTGTTATACATGTTTTGATATACATGTTTTGATATACATGTTTTGATGATGAGGATACATGTTTTGTTATACATGTTTTGATGATGAGGATACATGATTGACACATGTTTTGATGAAGTTCTGGGTAAACATGTGAGGGGATTGGATCATCCCTGGAATTCAGTCCGAAAGAAGAGCCGTAGACGTATGTCTTCGAGAATGAAGTTCTTGGTGAACATGTGAGGGGATTGGATCATCCTTGGACTTTAGTCCGAAAGAAGAGCCGTAGACGTATGTCTTCGAGAATGAAGTTCTTGGTGAACATGTGAGGGGATTGGATCATCCCTGGACTTTAGTCCGAAAGAAGAGCCGTAGATGTATGTCTTCGAGAATGAAGTTCTTGGTGAACATGTGAGGGGATTGGATCATCCCTGGACTTCAGTCTGAAAGAAGAGCCGTAGACGTATGTCTTCGAGAATGAAGTTCTTGGTGAACATGTGAGGGGATTGGATCATCCTTGGACTTCAGTCCGAAAGAAGAGCCATAGACGTATGTCTTCGAGAATGAAGTCCTTGGTGGATGGTTGAGGATTAAGTCATCCTTGGACATGGTCCTAAATGTACGGTTGAGGATTAAGGCATCGTTGGACGTGGTCCTAAATGTACGGTGGAGGATTAAGTCATCCTTGGACGTGGTCCCAAATGTACGGTGGAGGATTAACTCATCCTTGGACGTGGTCCCAAATGTACGGTGGAGGATTAAGTCATCCTTGGACGTGGTCCCAAATGTACGGTGGAGGATTAAGTCATCCTTGGACGTGGTCCCAAATGTACGGTGGAGGATTAAGTCATCCTTGGACATGGTCCCAAATGTATGGTGGAGGATTAAGTCATTGTTGGACGTGGTCCCAAATGTACGGTGGAGGATTCAGTCATCGTTGGACGTGGTCCCAAATGTACGATGGAGGATTAAGTCATCCTTGGACGTGGTCCCAAATGTACGGTGGAGGATTAAGTCATCCTTGGACGTGGTCCCAAATGTACGGTTGAGGATTAAGTCATCCTTGGACGTGGTCCCAAATGTACGGTGGAGGATTAAGTCATCCTTGGACGTGGTCCCAAATGTACGGTGGAGGATTAAGTCATCCTTGGACGTGGTCCCAAATGTACGGTGGAGGATTAAGTCATCCTTGGACGTGGTCCCAAATGTACGGTTGAGGATTAAGTCATCCTTGGACGTGGTCCTAAATGTACGGTAAGGATTGTCCTTGGACTTTTGTCCTGTGAATTGAGCCATAGACATGAGGTCTCTGACAATTGATAGGACTGGATCATCCCTGGACTTCGGTTCAAAAGGTACATGATAGGACTGGATCGTCTCTGGACTTCAGTTCAAAAGGTACATGATAGGATTGGATCATCCTCGGACTTCGGTCTTTTGAATTGAGCCGTAGACATGAGGTCTCCAAGAATTGATAGGACTGGATCGTCCCTGGACTTCGGTTCAAAAGGTACATGACAGGATTGCATCATCCATGGACATAGGTCCTAAAGAGAACATGATTGATCGTATGATGAAGATGCTGATGACGATGATGATAATCGTGTAATGACGATGTTGATGATCGTATGATGACGATGCTGTTGATCGTGTGATGACGATGCTGATGATCGTGTGATGTCGATGCTGATGATCGTGTGATGATGATGCTGATGATCGTGTGATGACGATGCTGATGATTGAGTACTATCAACTCTGATGATGTTGATGTTCCAGTAACTAGTCAAGTTACTGATGATGATAAATTGAAGAAAGCTTCCGATGATTTATAGATGTATCATGTATGATGTTGATGACTCCTTGCTTGTGTAGATGTTGTTATAATATCCTTCTCGTTAAGGGGGAGTGTTGAGATATTGTAACTTCAAAGAATATTATATTTGTACTTTATTATTCTGGAGATGATTCATTCCTCCGTGAAGATCTTATTGTATATTTGGAGATGTTTATTCCTCCATCAGAATGTGGTAACTTGGGTTATTAGACTTCCCTAGTGGGGGGTCGGCCCTGTATGTGTTATGTGGGTCAAAGGGTTATTAGACCACCCTAGAGGGGTCGGCCCAGTCAGTTGTAGTGGGGTATTTAACCCATTGGTTAAATACGAGCCTACATGTCTTGTGTAAAAGAAAAGTCGGAGTAGTGTATAAATAGAGGAGGTGTGTTCCTCATTTGATACACTCACTCACTTAAGAGAGGCACACTTGTGGAGGAGAGGTCTGCTATGGTGGAGGAGAAGATCATGTATTTGGTTTTCATCTTTGTATATTGCTGGTCATCTATATTGAGGAAGATTTACCAGGTTTTCTACCCCATGAGGGTTTCCCAGGATAAATCTGTGTCTCTTGTGTTTATGCTATGCTTGTTGTTTCTTCAGTGATCCTGTATATGCTATTATTGTGAAATGGAATGTAATGCTGCTATTTTCTGTCTTAGCATATTGAATTTTAATAATACAGAAGTTGTTTCCTTCCCTGAAGAAGAATCACCAGAAGACCATGATATGATAGAACCTCAAGAACCCCCACCTATGAACATATCACGGAAGAGAAATACAACATGGGCAAGATAAATTATACAAGAAGCAGAAAGATATGGAGCTCCAGAAGGCTCCACTAGAGAAAGCAAGAAACCAAAGCCATTTTCCAGCTATGTGGCTTTGATGTGTGATCTTGTAGATCAAGAACCTACCAGTTATGAAGAAGCAGTTCACAAGAAAGAATGGGTAGAAGAAATGACGGAGGAATACCGGTCAATAATGAAGAATGATGTTTGGGATGTAGTTCCCAAACCAAAAGACAAGAGTGTGGTATCCTCCAAGTGGATATACAAGATAAATCATGCTGCAGATGGTAGCATTGAAAAGTATAAGGCAAGGTTTGTGTCCAGAGGATTCTCTCTGAAAGAGGGAATTGACTATGAAGAAACATTTGCACCAATTGCAAGGTACACTTCCATTAGAACCATCATGGCACTGGCATCCATGATGAAGTGGGAATTACACCAGATGGATGTAAAGACAGCCTTCCTAAATGGTGTGATTGAGGAAGAAGTGTACATAGAATAACCACAAGGATTTGAGGTTGAAGATAGAAGAACTCACATATGAAAGCTGAAGAAGGCTTTGTATGGGTTGAAGCAAGCTCCCAGAGCTTGGTATGGAAGAATTGACAGCTTCTTGACAAGCTTGGGATTTACCAAAAGTAAAGTTGATCATAAACCTTTACCTCAAGGTTATGGATGATGAACCTGTTATATTGTTGCTATATGTGGATGATTTATTTATGACTGGAAATGAGAAACAGATTATCGAGTGCAAGAAGAATCTCTCTACAGAGTTTGAGATGAAATTTCTTGGATTAATGCATTACTTCCTAGGTCTGGAAGTATGGCAAGGCCCAAAAGGGATCTTTCTCAACCAGGGAAAGTATGCTATGGAAATATTGAAAAGATTTGATATGTTGGAATGCAAATCCATGGCCACTCCCATGGATTCCAACTTGAAGTTGTTAGCTAGTGACTCATCAGAGTTAGTGGATCTGACTCTATACAGACATATTATTGGGTCATTGATGTATCTAACGAATACTAGACCAGATATATGCTTTGCTGTGAACACCCTGAGTCAGTATCTAGTTGAGCCTAGACGTGTTCACTTGATAGCTGCAAAGCATGTGATGAGGTACCCAAAAGGTACGATAGAATTTATCTTGGAGATAATGATTTCAGAATGTATGGATATACAGATGCAGATTGGGCTAGAAGTGTCTCAGATAGAAAGAGAAGATTGGGTGGATTTTATTGTCTAGGATATGCTATGATCTCATGGTTTAGTAGGAAGCAGTCCAGTGTGGCTCTCAGCATAGCTGAAGTGGAATACATAGCAGCTTGCTCTGCTAGTTGTGAAGCGATATGGCTTCGAAAGTTGTTATCGTGACTATTTGACTTAGAGATGGACCCCACTGTGATCTTGTGTGACAACCAGAGTTGTATCAAGATGACTGAGAATCCAATGTTCTATGATAAGTCAAAGCACATAGAGATCCGATATTTATATATACGGGATATGGTGCAGAAAGGAGCTATAAAGCTCGATTATGTGAGCATTGACGAACAAGTTGCTGATATATTGAAAAAACCTCTGTCTTGAGTAAAGTTTGAGTATTTCCGAGATAAGCTTGGTGTAGTTTAGAAGGACCCTCCTCGAAAGGGGGAGTGATATGGTCGATGATGATACTTGGATACTGGTATTGATGTGGATACCTGTATCGATGATGAGGTTTCCTATACTGACGGTAAGATCGATGATGAGGATACATGTATTGATGATGTGGATACTTGTATCGATGATGTGGATACCTGTATCGATGATGTGGATACATGTATCGATGATGAGGATACTTGTATTGATGATAAGGATACCTGTATCAATGATGATGAGGTTATCTGTTCTGATGATGAGGTCGACTATAAGGATACCTGTACCAACGATGAGGTCGATGTGTGGTACTTAGACTTTGTCTAAGTAGACGAGTGGATTGTATCATCCCTGGATTTTATGTCCTAAAGAGATCAGGATTAACCATCCTGTAAGTGGTTGAGGATTAATCATCCTTAGACAGTAAATCCCGTAATTCCAAAAGGAAGGATAGTCTTAAATGCTGATTGTGATAGGATTAATAATCCTTAGACAATAAATCTCGTAATTCCGAAAGGAAGGATAGTATTAAATGCTGATTGTGATAGGATTAATCATCCTTAGATAGTAAATCCCATAATTCTGAAAGGAAGGATAGTCTTAAATGTTGATTGTGATAGGATTAATCATCCTTAGATGGTAAATCCCGTAATTTTGAAAGGAAGGATAGTCTTAAATGTTGATTGTGATGGGATTGATAATCCCTAGACATTAAATCCCGTAATTTCGAAAGGAAGGATAGTCTTAAATGTTGATTGTGATGGGATTGATCATCCCTAGACAGTAAATCCCGTAATTCCGAAAGGAAGGATAGTCTTAAATGTTGATTGTGATGGGATTGATCATCCCTAGACAGTAAATCCTGTAATTTCGAAAGGAAGGATAGTCTTAAATGTTGATTATGATGAGATTGATCAACCCTAGACATTGATCCCGTAATTTTGAAAGGAAGGATCATGTGTGTTGTAGATCATGATGTTGCTCATCAGGAGATCCAGATGATGCTGTTGATCGGGAGATCTAGATGATGAGGCTGTTTATCGAGATATCAAGATGATGCTGTTGATTGGGAGATCCAGACGATGAGGATATTGATCGAGAGATCCAGATGATGCTGTTGATTGAGAGATCCAGACGATGAGGCTGTTGATCGAGAGATCCATATGATGCTGTTGATTAGGAGATCCAGACGATGAGGCTGTTGATCGAGAGATCTAGATGATGATGTTGATTGGAAGATCCAGATGATGTTGCTGCTGTAGTTGATCAAGTGCTGCAGAAGATGAAGACTCAGTACTGACGATGTTGATGATCCAGTATTGATTATGTTCTAGTAACTGGTTGAGTCACTGATGATGATTGAAGAAAGCTTCCAATGATTTATAGATGTATCATGTATCATGTTGATGACTCATTTCTCCTGCAGATGTTGTTAGAATATCCTTCTCATTAAGGGGGAGTGTTGAAATGTTGTAACTTCTAAGAATATTCTATTTGTACTTTATCAGGATATGTTTCATTCCTCCGCCGGGACTTTATTGTATATCCGGAGATGTTTATTCCTCCATCAGGATGTTATAACTAGGGTTATTAGACTCCCCTAGTGGGTTCGGCCCTGAGTTAATTGTTTAGGGGTTATTAGATTCTCCTAGCAGAAGTCAGCCCAATTAGGGAAAAATTCAAGAGGTAAAGTATAAATAGAGGATGTGTGATCCTCATTTATCACACTCACTCATTCATTCACTTACTTGTGAATTGCGCATAGGAGAGAGAGATCTGTGTAGGAGGAGGAGGAGCACCTATTTGGGGTTTACATCTTTGTATTTGTTGGTCATCTATATTGAGGAAATATTTGCTGGGTTTTCTACCCCATGAGGGTTTCCCAGGATAAATCTGTAAAATTAGTCACATCAAATCTAATGAACAAGTAAATCAATCACAATAGATGAAACTCAAAAAAATGGTGTAAAACTGTGCAAAACATGCATCAGTGCTCAATATCCCAATGAGGGTGAATAATTACAATACAATACAGTGAAATGTGAGTGAGCAATTCGAATTGACTAAGAAGGTCATTTGAATCATCGAATGGAGTAGCTTGACTCCAACTAGGAGTCCTCATCATCAATCAGTGATGGTCATCAATGCACAAGAACCAGTCATCCAGGTGTCAAGCTGAGTCTAACTGAGTGTGTCATGTGTAACTGAAGTGTGTAGCACTGATATAGGGAAGGATCCTCAGTGGAGGGCGCATGGGAGGCTTAACTGAAGTCAGAACAAGTCATTTAGTCAATTTGGAGGTCCAACGGAGTGAAACAGTTAGCCGGGAGTGAAACTAGCCTCAAATCAAGGAGAATCGGAGCTAACGGAGTGTAACTGAAGTGGAACTGCAGTGGTAGGTGAAGAAGTGCGCCCTTCTCTGGCAGTAGGTGAGAAGTGGGCGCCTTCCTGACTAGGAGGGCTAAAAATCTGAAGTAAGTGGCTCCTGGGTGCTAGAATAAGGTGGGTAAGGTGCTGGAGGCATCACATGGTGACTGGGCTGCATGCAAAATGCATGCAAACCATAGAATTTGCATGCAAACCCTAATTGCATGCAAGATCCTGAAAAAGATGATGTGGATATCCGAACACCCCCCCTCAAGCTAGACTATGATGTGCAAAAAATAATGTGGGGCCCTGGTAACTAAGACCAAAGGTCACCCCAATACAATAATTGAAAAAATGTTGAAAATAAACTGAGGAAAGAGGGAAAACCCAGTGGGAAGAAAGCCTCCCCTCAAGCTAAAGCATAATAATGGATCAATCTGTCTCCACCATGATGGAACTCACCCCCAACAGTGAACAGAGGTAAGAGAACTTCTTCTCAGTGAAGCTCTTGGTGAAGATGTCTGCAATTTGCTCATCAGTAGGGCAATATTGCAGAATGATGGTGCAATCATGCACCAACTGTCGAATGTAATGCATATGAATCTCAATGTGTTTGGTCCTTTGCTGCTGAACTGGATCTATGGAGATCTTGATAGCACTTTGATTGTCACAAAATAGGACAGTCGAAGTAGTGCCACCAAAACCAAACTTGGAAAGAATACCCTGCAACCAAACTGACTGAATGCAGGCATTGACTGCCCCTCGATACTCTGCCTCTGTTGAAGAAAGTGCAATGGATGCCTGCTTTTTGCTGGACCAGAAAATAGCACCATGACCAATCATGAAAACATAACTAGAAGTGGACTTTCGATCAATGCTATCACCTGCCCAATATGAATCAGTAAAACCAATGAAATCAAGCTCAGAATCTGCAGCATAATGTATGCCAAAATGTTTCGTACCTTGCACATACTGCAAGATCCGCTTGGTTTCTCGCCAATGAATCCCATGGGGCTGCTACATATACCTTGACACAGCACTCACGGAATATGAAATATCAGGCCTTGAGTGTGTCAAATAAAGTAGTGAACCAATCAACTGTCGATACATACTGCAATCTGCAAGCGGTGTAGAATCTCCCTCCTCAAGATTGATTCCTGAGAGGAATGGGAATGGGGATGCCTTACATTCAGCCATATTAAACTTCAATAACAGTTCAGAAGCATATTTTTGCTGAGATATAGTGATCCCATCAAAATTTTGAGCTATCTCCAGGCCCAAAAAGTGACTCAGCAAGCCCAAATCGCTCATGTCAAAAGCTAGATTTAAGGCAGTTTCTAGCTTGTTTATTGAAGTAAGAGTGCTACCAGTAATGAGAAGATCATCAACATAAATTACAATAACCAACAAATTACCTTTAACTCACTGAAGATACACATTTGGATCAGATTTGCATCATTGGAAATTTTGAGAAAGAAAGAAGGAGTCCATCCTTGTGTACCAATCTCTTAGGGCCTATTTTAACCCATACAAAGATTTCTTCAATCTGCAAACTAATGATGGATCTGATGTGTAGCCCTCTGGCTGCTGCATATATACCTCTTCAGCAAGGTCTCCATGTAGAAATGCACTCTTCACACCCATGTGGTGTACTTCCCAGTGCTTGGATGCGGAAATAGCCAAAACAAGGCGGATGGAATCCATCTTTGCAACCGGTGCAAAGGTCTTAGTGTAGTCCACTCCTTGGACTTGGGAGAAACCTTATGCCACCAAACTTGCTTTGAATTTTTTGATAGAGCCATCAGTAGCAACTTTCTTGCGGTATACCCATGTACACTTCACTAATTTTCTTCCAGGTGGAAGAGAAACTTTCTCCCATGTATTGTTCTTTTGAAGAGAACTGTACTCTTCATCCATGGCACTTTTCCATATCGGATCTTAGTGGGAAGAATAGTATGATGTGGGATTTGAACCAGCCATCAAATAACAAATCTCAGGAAGTAATGGATCAACAATAGAAAAAGCCATACCTGCTCTTTGAAAGTCTGCTCTTGTTCGTCTCGGATCAACAGTATTTCCAAGGTTCGAACTAGCACATTGAAGAGTGTTTTGGGCCCACTTTGGTAACTGAGGAGGATCATAATGGTCGGATTACGAGCCTGATATGTCATGATCATCATGTGCTTCTAAAATATAAAAAATATCAGAACTCATACCTTCATTATCGTTGCACGGATCTTCTTCTGGTGAAGGTGGTGAAACGACAGTCTCTTCCTCGACTAGTTGCAATTCTTGAAGCGATTCTTCAAATTGCACACTGCACTCTATGAATATCTTTTTAGATCTGATATCCATGAGTTTATATGCTTTTGATTCTTCCCCATATCCTATCAGTATGCACTCAATACTTTGTGGATCCAAAGCTCGTCTCTTCTTGGAAGAAATTCTAGCCCATGCAGTAGAGCCAAAAACTCTCAAATTTGACACATCCGGTTTGTGACCAAAGAATGCTTCGAAAGGAGTCATACCTTTCACGGATGAATGTGGAACACGGTTCTGTATATATGCAGCAACATTGATTGCTTCAGCCCAAAGATTTGCAGCCAAACCTTTTGATTCAATCATGCATGTAGCCATCTCTTTCAGTGACCGATTTTTCCTTTCCGCTACACCATTCTGCTGGGGTGTGTAGTGAACTGTATGTTGGATCTGAATTCCGCTTTGGGAACAAAGTTGCAGCAACTCGGCATTGATATATTCTCCACCATTATCAGATCTAAGAGCTTTGATCTTGCTCTCAGTGGCAGTCTCAACAGAAGCCTTAAAATCCTTGAATTTTCCAAGCACTTCTGACTTGTTTTTGAGAAAGAATACCCATGTAAAGCGGGAAAAATCATCAATAAAAGTCAAAACATACCTTGAACCATTTAATGATGTATGGGGCAGCCGACCATTGATATCCGAATGTATCAACCCCAAAACTGTAGAAGCTCTGCTAGCTTTTCCACGGTCGAATCTGTGCTCGGGGTGCTTCCCAATAATGCAACTAGTGCATATTCCCTTCGAGGAACGGAGTTGTGGAAGACCATCTACCATGGAATTGTTTGATAGTAGAAGAAAATTATTATAATTAAGATCTCCAAATCTTTCATGCCAAAGCCTACTAACCTCATTACCATGTGTGCGAAGAGCAGTGGAATTTGCAAGCGGAATAAAGTGTGAAAACTCATAGCATTTTGAAGTGTGGTTTGCCTTTCCGACTGCAACAAGTCTTCCACTTTTGATATCAGAAATTTCAACTATATTAGGGCTGAATTTAACTTGCTTCGGTTCACCAGTGTGTGTCATTTGATACACAGAAAGAAGATTTGAAGCCAAGGAAGGCACATAGAGAACATTCCGAAAGCTTCCATGATCTACATGAATCGTACCTTTGCCCTTTGAAGAAATTTTTGAGTCATCTCCCAAATGGATGGGGATGGAGTTGTTTGGATCGAATGAAGGAAAAGAATCAATATTTGCAGCCATATGATTCAATGCACCCGAATCTATCAAGAGAGTAGTGGGATTCGAAACAGTTGCCATGAGTGCTTGTCCTCTTTCATGATCATCATTCCTATCCTTCTTCCTTGCACCATCAGGAAGAGTTATGTTGTTCTTTTCCAAAAGGAGGGCCATTTGATCTATAGTCTTCTTCATACATGAACTTTCGGGATGAAAGCCATGGTTGCAATAAGTACATTTAGAGTTTTGGTTACCTTCTTTTCCCTTTTGCTTGAACTTTGAACTGGATGGTGCATTCATCTGTTTGCCTTTCTCTCTTTGCTTGTGAGGTTCGAATTTGGGCTTCTCCTTCTTTTGCTTTCCTTTACCATTCGAGATCTTGGGTCCTTGAACATATAGGGCTTAATCTTTGGAGATTATGGACCCCATTTGAATCAACTTGTCATGCTCTTTTGTGACGGACTCAATGAAGGCATTCAAGGTAGGCATCTTCCAATTCAGGGTAGTTAGCCGACCGAAATTGAAAGTAGAGACAAATACCGAATAATATTTACTAAGCTTGCTGAGAATGGAGAGGATCAATTGCTTATCCTCTTTGATAACTCCACTGTTCTTCAAATGCATGTTCAAGTTCTTGAATTTTGTGAAGAATTCATTAATGGTGTCGAAATTCTCAGGACTAAGGGCAATCAATTCATTCTCTAATTGAAAAGCCCTAAGCTCGTCCTGCTTGCCAAATAGTGTTTCAAGTTGCTCCTATATAGATTTTGGAGTCTTCAATCCACTGAGATGGAAGTGAAGATCTTTGGAGATGGAGAGACAAAGAAGACCATAAGCTTCATCAAGCTTGTTGTAGTGTTTGGTTCTATCTAACAAGGTGTTTGGCCCCAATTCAAGACCAAGAGTGACTCGGTAGTAACCTTTTGAACGTAATATGATCTCCATATCATCTTTCCAATCAAAATAATTGAATGGGTTGAGGATAGGCTTTGAAGAAGAGTAGTCCATTGCTAGGAGCGAGTGCACACTGATGTAGAGAAGCTTGCAAGGGCAGAGTAGCGAATGCAATTGATGGAGACAATAACTTGCAAATCACAATAAAACCAAGAACAATGAGGTCGAACAATCCACCCTTTTAGAGTTACATCACACCTGGGATTGGAGATCAAACAATGTTGAATGGGTCCAATGTATCAGATCCAAGATTTATGTGGAAACTCAAGCTTCTGGAGTGGTATTGGAAGTATTTTCAAGCTTTGCATGCACAAGAGCGAATGCCCTTGAGATCTTTCATGCCAAAATTTTTTGTAATTTTTGAGCAATTCACTCAAATCTTCTTGTAGAAACACCTGTAGAAAAGAGATATTGTCCCTGCAATGGCTCTGATACCATGTAAAATTAGTCACAGCAGATCTAATAAGCAAGTAAATCAATCACAATAGATGAAACTCAAAAAAATGGTGTAAAACTGTGCAAAACATGCATCAGTGCTCAATATCCCAATGAGGGTGAATAATTACAATACAATATAGTGAAAATGTGAGTGAGTAATTTGAATTGACTAAGGTCATTTGAATCCCTGAATGGAGTAGCTCGACTCCAACTAGGAGTTCTCATCATCAATCAGTGGTGGTCATCAATGCACAAGAACCAGTCATCCAGGTGTCAAGCTGAGTCTAACTGAGTGTGTCATGTGTAACTGAAGTGTGTAGCACTGATATAGGGAGACTTAACTAAAGTCAGAACAAGTCATCTAGTCAATCTGGAGGTCCAACGAAGTGAAACAGTCAGTCGGGAGTGAAACTAGCCTCAAATCAAGGAGAATCAGAGCTAACTGAGTGTAACTGAAGTGGAATTGCAGTGGTAGGTGAAGAAGTGCACCCTTCTCTGGCAGTAGGTGAGAAGTGGGCACCTTCCTGACTAGGAGGGCTAAAAATCTGAAGTAAGTGGCTCCCGGGTGCTAGAATAAGGTGGGTAAGGTGCTGGAGGCATCACATGGTGACTGGGCTGCATGCAAAATGCATGCAAACCCTAGAATTTGCATGCAAACCCTAATTGCATGCAAGATCCTGAAAAAGATGATGTAGATATCCGAACAAAATTTGTGTCTATCTTGTGATTGTGTTTCTTTTAGTGATCCTTATTATGCTCTTGTTGTGAATTTTATGCTAAACTTAACAATAATGTATTCCTAATTGTTAACTTAGAAATAACCCTAGTATGTATTTATCTCAAAAATAAAGATGTAAAGCATATATAAGAATTTAAGTAGAGGTAACAATATTTGTTTTGATCACAATTCTTCTCCTCTTCAAGTTGCAACATCCTTGGAGCAATGTTGACTAATAACCATTCATATTTATTCTAACGCTAATATGCCAAACATAAAATTCTCGACTACCTAACCAAATTCTCTTATTAAAATTTAATGCCAAACCTATAGATAACTCATTAATAAACATCATCCCATTATCTTAACTCCAAAACCACCAAATTAACAAACAAACAAAATATTGTGAATAATTTAAACTATAAAGATAAATTATAGACTAATTTTGTACTATCATTGCTACTATTTAACTCACATACAAAGGGGATAGTGTGCCTTATATGTACTAAGAGGGGAAGATTAGTGTTTAAAAATACAAATAATAAATTAAACTCAAGTAATCTAACAAAGAAGTACATATCTCCTTAATCCTAGTAAACGCTGCTATATATATTTGAATGAAAAGTAAAGATATGAATGTATATACAATTGTTAAATAATTATGCTTTAACGTAAATAGTCAATTATCAATATCCTATTAGTAAACACTTTTGGATATCCAATAACTATAAAATTTTGATTACAATTTTTAATTTACCATTTCATATATCCTATATCACTTTTTTTTAAAAATATATATATAAGTAACAATCAAAGAGGAAAGAAATTTTAAGTTTTACACTGAAAGCAATATAACATTTATTAACATAGACTTGACTCATATAACATATTGCATGGAAATCAATATAATTATTGCTATGTAATAAATTATTTTTAACCCTATGTGTTACATTATTTAAACTTTCACATTATTAATTTATTTTAAGTAGAAATCGATTTAATGTTAGAATTACTTTAAGCATACTTTATGTATATCCAATTTATATATGAGACCCTTCATTGATTTAAGTGAGTCTCAACCAAATTAACAACCACAACGATTTCAACCCAAAGGGATGAGCGCATGCCAAATCACAAAAGGCTCGCACCCTTATTCAATTCTAGAACCCTTACCCATAGAGGGCTCACATGAAGTGATCACCAACTTAAAAAGAATTCGATCCTCGTAGCTCAAATGTAGCTCGAATGATATTATAATTATATCATTAGAGCTACATGTTATACTACATTTAATATAGATTCGTAGATCCACTAGATCTAGATCGTAAAGGCCCTCATAACAAGAAAATATGATGTTTAGATCTACAATATTGTTATGAGCTCTAGAGCAATAACGATATGGAACTGATATTAATTTAACATAGATTTATCAGTTTTACTATAGTTCTACTAGATCTATAAACCTATATTTAATAGAGATCTATTAGGTTAACAACCAGTTCTATAGTCCTAGATAAAAATTTATTAGATTTACAATAAATCTTACCAAATCTACTAGATTTGTTCAAATTGGGAAAAGGCCCATAGGTCTTAGGGTTAATAAACATGGGCTCTGATACCATATGTAAGGACCTAATGGGCCTTAAGCACACAATTATTTCAAAAACAATTATGGCATACAATTATCTTAATATATGCTCATTGCTATGAGAAAATTTGTAGATATAGGACAATAACTGAGATTTCATAACAACAATAAAATGAAATAAGGAGAAGACATACCTGGATATGATGAGAGATGGAAAGAATGTACTTTTAGATCTCGATGGCGATGAGGGAAAACAATGTGTGGGGTGTAGCTAGTGTTTTCACACCAGTCTGTGCAAAGGGTCACCTACTAAGGATTATGGAACCCTTAGTAGTAGTTCAAAAATAGATAATGTGCGAGTGTAAATAACAGTGAAAATAAATCTAACTAATTACTGCAGTAAAAACAACAAATAGATTGGAAGCCATGAAATATATTTTTGTATTATGTTGCAAACAAGGGTTTACAATAAGGGTTACCTCAGAAGGTGAGTAGATGTGTGCCCTCGTAGCTGTACGAAGAGTAGCATGTTGGGTCTCCAGAGTTCCTTGCTCTTCTCCAAATGCTCAAGAGATGGCCAAGATTCAACTGAATGGGGAACAGAAGTTCAAGGTGATAGGCTAATGTTCAACATGAATTTTGGCAGCATAAGGGTATGAAGAGTTGATCATGGATGTGAAAAGTGGTAAATGGTTTATGTGACTAGCCAGATGAGCTATGTGAACAATTTTTGGGTGTTAACAAATTGCCCCCTGATGTGTTAGGGCAGGAGCTCATCGTATGGCCGATAGACATCATAGATTATGAATTTTTCCAGGGGTGTGAACATTGTGATGGCGGAGAGCAGAAACTGGTTGGAGACCGGAACACATGCTTCATACAAACTGTAAGGGCTATAACTGGAAATACATCACCTCAATAATGGATGAGGAACATAATAGCAAATATATAGACAAGGTAGGCATACCCATGCTCGTATCAAGATATAAAAATAATAATGTGGCCCATAGGGGACCTGAACAATACATAGAGAACTATTGTGTACATCATAATGGTCCAGAGGGGACACAAATATGGTACATACTCATGGTTCCGTTGAGATATTGTAACTTCAAAGAATATTATATTTGTACTTTATTATTCCGGAGATGATTCATTCCTCCGTGAAGATCTTATTGTATATCCGGAGATGTTTATTCCTCCGTCGGAATGTGGTAACTCGGGTTATTAGACTTCCCTAGTGGGGGTCGGCCCTAAATGTGTTATGTGGGTCAAAGGGTTATTAGACCACCCTAGAGGGGTCGGCCCAGTCAGTTATAATGGGGTATTTAACCTAATGGTTAAATACGAGCCTACATGTACTTATGTAAAATACATATCAGAGAAGTGTATAAATAGAGGAGGTGTGTTCCTCATTATACACACACTCTCACTTGAGAAAGGCGCACTTGTGGAGGAGAGGTCTGCTATGGAGAAGAAGGAGCTTATGCTCAGGGTTTGCATCTTTGTATATTGTTGGTCATCTATATTGAGGAAGCTTTACTGGGTTTTCTACCCCATGAGGGTTTCCCAGGATAAATCTCTGTCTCTTGTGTTTATGCTATGCTTGTTGTTTCTTCAGTGATCCTGTATATGCTATTATTGTGAAATGGAATGTAATGCTGCTATTTTCTATCTTAGCATATTGAATTTTAACAGGTTCAACCATGACTGGTATGAAGAACTGATATATGAAAACAATGGCATCCATCCTGAATGTGGTATCATATCAATTGATGCTCTGTTGGATCTGAAGGTGTCCAATACTCAACAATTGAGAGTCAGAATCTCAAAGGTACATTGAACTATATCTGAACTGGATACTCTAGGAAGCATATAGCTGAAGGGCTTCCGAACACCGTCGCCAACATAGCCTGGACATCCACGAGAACAAACAACTAGGGGGTTCCAAATAGACTCACCAATGTGCTAGAGTCAAGGGACATCCAAGGTATTTGACCAATAACTTAAGGGACCAATACCATGTACGAATATCAATGATGCGATGATGGAGTTGAAGTCAATCACGTGAGAAAAAACCATTCTAAGAGGCACTAAGGACTCCTCTCAGATGGTTTGTAGGAACTCACCACTGATGGAGATGAGTCCAAGGTACAGGGACCTCTCGATCTATCCTCTAGAATGGATGTGTTGGCATCGACAGAGGGAGACCTGCAACTACCAAGGCAACGATGTTTCCCTGAGGTGTACAGCCAAGAGGTGATAGTACTGGATGTGATACTGACACACTATGGGGGGAGACGAGGGTCGTAGAGTGGGAGGACTCAAAATTCCTTTGTTCAGAGTCTGACAGAAAGGATGACCTGGCAACATGTGAAACTGACTTCGGGGAAGGGAATCATAGCTTAAGGGACCAAGGAGTGTGACTACAATGGGGGAGACTCAGGGGGAAAACTGATGAGTGATATTAGGAGACTCCAAGGGTGACACATTGCAAAATACTATGAACAAAGGCGGCCATGCTGGGGAGGCTGCCGTGATGGGGACTAGATGTGATATATCTGGGCGCCGAGAGGCACTATTTGTGCCTTCTTCATGGTTTAAGGAGCTTGAAGAATGGATAGAAGTGTGCTTTAGATGATACCGTATTGTGGATTTGTACGATCCCAGGACGATGGATGCTCGTGGGTGCTTTCAATTTTAAGGAGTCTGAAAGCGATAAGAAGACTCTGAAATGTGGAGAGGATACCGTCGTGTGGATTTGGACGAGCCCAAGACAGTGCATGCTCGTGGTCACTTTCAATTTTAGAGAGTCTGAAATCACTAAGAATACTTCGAGGGGGTTCTTTTTCATATGTTAGTCCCCAAATCCCTAAAAAACATAAAAGTATGCTATGGAGAACTCTTCTAGCCTATGTGACTAGAGTATTCCTTTTTCATAATTAGTCTACCAGGTCCAGAAAAGGGTTAAACTTATACCAGATAGACTCCCTTTCAGATAATTTAATGACCATGAAAGGAAACAAGATTGCTCGGTGCTCTTTTCATTCTTTAAGGATTCATAAAATAGCTTAACAGAAACTCCTAAGTTGCCTTTTTCATAAAGGAGATGCTTGGCCCGAAAAAGGGATAAAAGTATACTGAACAGATAAAAAATTCAAGCAAGAAGGAAGTGTTCAAACAAGGGACAAGTATGAGAACCACAAAAGAAGGTGAGGGGGGAACATTGATGGGGCCTCCTTGCGGGTAGATGAATGGTGTAAAAATAACACAATAACTTCAGTATGGAGGGAGAAGAGGGCTTGTGAACAAGACTACTAGGGGGAAAAGGTAAAAAGATACCAGGAGCCGCCAGCATACTGTAATGTCCCTTGTTAGGAATTTTATTAAAATGGCAATTTTTCACTTTTTTCCCTAGTTAGACCTTTGACTAGTTTTGATCTCTAGGTCTCAAATTTGTCCCAAATGATCCCAAATCTTCTGAGAAGGTATATGAATGATATTAGAACATAAATATGTGTTTCAGGGATGCCTTTAGACCTTTAAAATACTTCTGCAAATCCTCTTTCAATTCTGATCAATGTAGGTAACTTTACTAGTGATTTTCCTTTGACTAGTATTGGTCTCTAGGTCTCAAATTGACTCCAAATGCCTTCAAATATTCAAGGAAGGTGTATGAATGATATTAGGACTTGAATATGATGTTTATGGATGACATATATCCACTAAAAGACCTCTGAAAACTCTCTTAAGATTCTGAACCAATTATGCAATTTTACTAGTAATTTGGGGTTCAAATCCCCCTGGGGTAAGTACTGAAAATGGCTTCCCAAATGCCTCCAAACCCACTCAAATTTATGAAAATAGGTATGTAATGTGTTAATTACTTTATTAAAGTCTCATATGCACCATTAATGGATTATTAAAAATGTTCTCACCCTCTCCCATTCAACTGCAAAAATCCTCAATTCGACCCTTGGGGAAATGGCACTATTTCACCTCCCAATACAACTAAACTGAGTAAAAATGCTTCAAATGTTCAAGTACAGTACATGAAAATTGTATAATACATCCATGGCAGTATATTGATCACAAATATATCAGAGAATCATCCATTCATTCGAAATCATCATCAATACATTGGCTCACAACAAGGTAGTGGGGAAATGGCATTGTTCTTCCATTAAAAATGCGATTTATACATTTCTACTTGGAATTTCGACCCGAAAATTTTTGGATATGAAGAAAAGAGTATTTAATTCATATTACAAAATAAATGGGGCATTAAACGCTTCCCCAAAGAGTACAATAGCTCACCAAAAACGCCCTCCCTCAAGGATCAAGAATATGCCATCAAAACTGGAACTGGTTGAAGGAGTGAGCTGAAATAGAAGAAACCATGGGATGCCCTGTAGCTTACACCTGAAAATAAAGACTCCATTAAAGCTCCAAATGAAAGGTCTGAATGACCTTTCCAATTACCAACTTGGATGGGAATCTTTCACCCTCGAAATTGGCTAAGGCAAGAAACTAGTCATCCACTAGCTCTCCCTCTTCACAAATGCAATTGCAAATTCTACAAATGATCAAAAGATGCTTTCATTCTTTGTTATTGACATTTATAAATTTCTAATGTGCTCCATGGGTCGAATTCCTTCCAAGAGACTCATGCCAACTCAAGTTGGGAAGAGATTCCAAAGAACGCCACTTGTACAACAATTCCTAGTTTCCCACTTCCACCAAATCACATGTGGAAGCATCTTAGCTGCCCTAACACCCTTGAGCTTCCTCTTGGAGTCTATTTTTAGCCCTGACATGTCATATATGTCATATGTCAGCCTTCAGGTCTGATTTGTGTCATAGGTGTCATAGCATCTTCATCATTGTTTTCATAGAGCTAGGGAATCTAGCCCAAGTGTCTCACTAACTCCAAATTGCCTCTTCCTCTTCCATGAGAGTTACTCTTCCTCTATATTTCGACCTTGGATGAGTCATGCCATGAATAATACCTTTTGGACTCTCCCAAGTATGTTACCATTCACCTTGAATTCGAATTGGTGAGAGAATGATGCCAAGTGTAGTGGGGAAATCTAGCCATATGTGGGTCCCACTTCCTCCATGTGTCTTCATGATCAAATGCCACTTTGATTTTAACTTGTATATATTTATTTAGATCCTTTATTAAATATTTATGCCACTCTAATGTTCAAACATCATTTATTATCCCCATTATTCCAAATCCCAAAGCTTCCACCCCAAACCTAGGAAACTAGTAATTTTCCTCCTTGGCAATTATTTGACCTTTAACATCAATTTTACAAACTCTAATGAATATGGCCAATGTGATTAGGCCATTGTGACCCAATTCCAAATTTGGGACATGACAAGTCCTCCCTTCCCAATATTGCTTGTCCTCAAGCAATTTCAAACATGGGTGTTGAAGAACCTGCTTCCTGTATAATTCTTTGAAGTTGCCATTGAATTGCCCAACCTTGAGTCTTTGAGTTTCCTTGAAGATTTTAGAGAGGAACCACCATGCTTGTTGCTGCACTAATCTAATAAAATTCACTTTATTAAGTGGGAAATCCATCTCCCATACTGCTTGTTTCCCAAAAAAAATTCAAACCAATGAGACAAAAATTATTCCAGGGTCCCATTGCTTGTATTGCACCCCAACAATTAAAAGTGCTCTTCAACCCATACCATCAGATAAGAGGATTCCTGGATCCCATTTTCTTGTATGCATTCTTCCAAACATCATGAGTACAAAATATATATCAAAGTACATAACAACATAATGAAAATGTACATCAAGAAGATGCTTCATCAAAGAATCATGAAAGTGTTTATACCTCCAAGTAAGTAGACCACCATTTGCTAGGTGCATACAATCTTCAAGTGACCAATCAAATCTGCTCCAATGACATAGGTGAGGATCCCATATTCGATAGTGCTGCTCCAAAAGAACGTGATATGTATCAAAATATTCAGCCATGCATTCTTTCATCCAAGAAGTGAATGAAGAATCTCCACTAAAATCTGAACCAAATAATGAGCAGAAAAAACAAGGAGACTTCAAAGGACTCAAAGAAGTCTCATCCATACATCCATGAGGATATGTATCATCATAAGGTAAATCAATATGCTGCTGCAATTCTAAATAATGAGGTGCTCTATTCATGTCATCATCAAAAGGAGAGGTAGGAGTTTCATACCCCTCATGTGGCACCACTAGAAAAAAACCTTTCACCCAATTTTCATCCCAAAGTGATGTGGTTGGAAAAGAAGTGTGGGATGAGGAATTATGAACAAAATTTAATTCTTTACAACTCTTACCCATTTAAATATTTAATTCATATTCTCCATAATTGCTTGGTCCAACTATTGTGAGATCATGTACCTCTTCCAAGGCTTTGCAACTCTCTCCATGAGGCAACTCATAATCCCTTTGAACAAGGACAAGTTCTTGTCCTTCTTCTTGTTTTAGTGTAGCATCTTCAAGCACCTGCATATCAACATGTACCTCATGTTCCACAATTACATTAGGTTCCTCTTTTGTGGCATAAACTGTTTCATCCTTTTCCTTGAAAAGAGAACCATTGCTCATTATTTTTTCCGAGTTGCTTCCAATTTCACTAAGCAATAATTTGAACTCTTGAAAGTATTGCCTCCACTTGTCTTCAAAGGAAGGTTCCAATAATTTTCTAAACTCCTCATTCTCCTCTGAGGTTCCTTTCTCATCCTTACTCATGGTGACCAATGAATGCACTTCTTCTCCTATTTCTTCCCTTTCACCAAAGTACATCCAGTTTCAGTTTCTAAGGGTGATGGCTTATTTCTTTGACTACTGATATTAATTAATGTCCTACCACATCAGGTGCCAAGACCATGCTCTGATACCACTGTAATGTCCCTTGTTAGGAATTTTATTAAAATGGCAATTTTTCACTTTTTTCCCTAGTTAGACCTTTGACTAGTTTTGATCTCTAGGTCTCAAATTTGTCCCAAATGATCCCAAATATTCTGAGAAGGTATATGAATGATATTATAACATAAATATGTGTTTCAGGGATGCCTTTATACCTTTAAAATACTTCTGCAAATCCTCTTTCAATTCTGATCAATGTAGGTAACTTTACTAGTCATTTTCCTTTGACTAGTATTGGTCTCTAGGTCTCAAATTGACTCCAAATGCCTTCAAATCTTCAAGGAAGGTGTATGAATGATATTAGGAATTGAATATGATGTTTATGGATGAAATATGTCCACCAAAAGACCTCTGCAAACTCTCTTAAGATTCTGAACCAATTATGCAATTTTACTAGTAATTTGGGGTTCAAATCCCCCTGGGGTAAGTACTGAAAATGGCTTCCCAAATGACTCCAAACCCACTCAAATTTATGAACAGAGGTATGTAATGTGTTAATTACTTTATTAAAGTCTCATATGCACCATTAATGGATTATTACAACTGTTCTCACCCTCTCCCATTCAACTGCAAAAATCCTCAATTCGACCCTTGGGGAAATGGCACTATTTCACCTCCTAATACAACTAAACTGAGTAAAAATGCTTCAAATGCTCAAGTACAGTACATGAAACTTGTATAAGACATCCATGGCAGTATATTGATCACAAATATATCATAGAATCATCCATTCATTCGAAATCATCATCAATACATTGGCTCACAACAAGGTAGTGGGGAAATGGCATTATTCTTCCATTAAAAATGAGATTTATACATTTCTACTTGGAATTTCGACCTGAAATTTTTTGGATATGAAGAACAGAGTATTTAATTCATATTAAAAAATAAATGGGGCATTAAACGATTCCCCAAAGAGTACAATAGCTCACCAAAAATGCCCTCCCTCAAGGATCAAGAATATGCCATCAAAACTGGAACTGGTTGAAGGAGTGAGCTGCAATAGAAGAAACCATGGGCTGACCTGTAGCTTACACCTGAAAATAAAGACTCCATTAAATCTCCAAATGAAAGGTCTGAATGGCCTTTCCAATTACCCACTTGGATGGGAATCTTTCACCCTCGAAATTGGCTAAGGCAAGAAACTAGTCATCCACTAGCTCTCCCTCTTCACAAATGCAATTGCAAATTCTACAAATGATAAAAAGATGATTTCATTCTTTGTTATTGACATTTATAAAGTTCTAATGTGCTCCATGGGTCGAATTCCTTCCAAGAGACTCATGCCAACTCAAGTTGGGAAGAGATTCCAAAGAACGCCACTTGTACAACAATTCCTAGTTTCCCACTTCCACCAACTCACATGTGGAAGCATCTTAGCTGCCCTAACACCCTTGAGTGCCCTCTTGGAGTCTAGTTTTATCCCTTACATGTCATATATGTCATATGTCAGCCTTCAGGTCTGATTTGTGTCATAGGTGTCATAGCATCTTCATCATTGTTGTCATAGAGCTAGGGAATCTAGCCCAAGTGTCTCACTAACTCCAAATTGCCTCTTCCTCTTCCATGGGAGTTACTCTTCCTCTATATTTCGACCTTGGATGAGTCATGCCATGAATAATACCTTTTGGACTCCCCCAAGTATGTTACCATTCACCTTGAATTCGAATTGGTGAGAGAATGATGCCAAGTGTAGTGGGGAAATCTAGCCATATGTGGGTCCCACTTCCTCCATGTGTCTTCATGATCAAATGCCACTTTGATTTTCACTTGTATATATTTATTTAGATCCTTTATTAAATATTTATGCCACTCTAATGTTCAAACATCATTTATTATCCCCATTATTCCAAATCCCAAAGCTTCCACCCCAAACCTAGGAAACTAGTAATTTTCCTCCTTGGCAATTATTTGACCTTTAACATCAATTTTACAAACTCTAATGAATATGGCCAATGTGATTAGGCCATTGTGACCCAATTCCAAATTTGGGACATGACACATACCTGATGGAATGCAAATCGAGTCGGGGGGCCTTAAGAGAATTGACCAAAAAAAGGAGAGGTGAGAGACAGAATTGATCTCAAGCATAATCATGGGCACAAAATTCTACATCCGGCGGTGCAAACAGTGCGAAAAACGGAGGTCGGAGGACTCTGGAATGGTCAAAGAGAGAAAAGGGGCCAAAATGGGCTATAAATAAAGGGGAGCCCACCAATCCAAGGATGCGGTGGTGTGGATAAATGATGACCCGTGGGGGCAGCATAGTAGGTGTATCAAATCAAATCAAATATACAAGTGACATATGACCTCGAAAATGGTCGAGATCAGGCATGTGAAAAAGTGAGCAGGGTGAAGGTCCTACCCCCATGCTGTGGGCATAAGGTTTGTGATTGTGGATCACATATGTGTTGGTTTGAGCAATGGGCTCATTAAAATACTGAGATAGATGTGATGGGGAAGTTTCAAAATGATTGATTAGGCCTCTTAGCCCAAGGTCGAGGTAATCTATTACAACCCCTAGCTTAGAGGTGTCAATGTGGTGCAGATGTTGTCTCAGAGAGGGATCAACATGGAATCAACCAACTACTAGAGGGGGATGTACCATGAGGCTAATGTACATGGTGGCACACTGAATTGATGATATGATGATGGGGGATTCCCCTTGCAGGGTATATTCCCGCAGTATCGTCGGCGATAATGATGACGATGATGAGTAGGCAAGTTTTTGGGCATGCCCCCATGCTGTGAACATGTGATTTCCTCATCGATTTGAAAAGGTTGAACATGGTTGTCAGAGGGATCAGTGGAAGGGGTCTCCAGCGGAAACCATATAAATGGTTTTAACCTCAACCGATGAGGAGGATTCAAGTGGGTGGATCTCCTCAATGATAGTAATTGATGATTCTAAATAAGGTCAGTTGATTTCATGAAGCACCAACCGATACTTTGGTAATTCAGGACAATGATGAGAGTAATGGCCATAAACTCCGCATATGGTGCAAGACTGGTTGGTGCACAATGATTTGTTACATGGTGGGGGGGTAGTTGGTGATTCGACAACCGTTATAGTGGGGTCATCGTCCAATTTCTTTTTGTGGGCTTGAAGATTAGGTAACTGCAGACAAGTATGGGTTAGATGGCCCAACTCATCGCATAAGGCACACTTGGGAGGTGTGCATGCTGGAGGAGTGGGGTGCACATTTTTAGTCGCATTTGGTGCACTATGAGTGTGCATGGCTTTGACCCCAACATTCTTGAGTGGATGAGGGGTGGTGTTGGAGGGAGATGTTGCCAGCACACTGGCAGGTGGATGATTGGCGGTTATGATCGGTTGGACCGGTTGAAGAATGACTTGTGGTGTTGGAGTGGGCTTGGGGGAAGATAAATACCACACGGGAAGTCCTAACGTCACCCTAGGGAGATTTAGCATGGCCATGATGGGAATAATTACTACTTCTGATGGTGGAAATAAGAATGGGATTGTGTGGATTGGTGTGGCTCCAACATGGATAGGTACCAATGGCGGTTGGGGAAGGAGTGGAGGTTGAGGGTGAGGGACCGATTGAATTGAAGAAATGGTGCACAAATCAGAGATCTCAATGGCTGGAGGGGGAGGTGGTGCGGAATAAAATGTGGATACCATTGGAGGCTCTGAATAAAGTCCAGGGCCTATGGTGGAAATCAGTGAGGTAGGCGCACCATAAACAGGTTGTTCAACCATGGGGAGAACATTTTCGGGTGTAGCGGGCGCATTCGGGTCATATTAAGTGACTTGGTCTATTTCAACAACCCATCCCTCGTGGAGGAACATAATAAGCCGAAACACAGAGGAGGAAGCAAACTTCATGGAATACATGTAGCTTCGTCCTAGGAGCAGGTTGTAGTCGAGATGGGCGTTGACGACTTCAATGTCAATCAGGACAATTTTTCCAGCTAATTGGATTGGAACATTAGCTGGAAGGCCTTGTGGCTGAGATGAACGACCATCATAAGCTCGTAAGGAGGTCATGGATGGTTGTAGGGTAGGGGATCCTAGCTTCTGCCACAAAAATTTAGACATGACGCATGTAGAGGCAGCCTCATCGATGATACACTGATGGATAACAAGATTCTGGATAGACACGAAGAATTGAAATGATAATGTGGAAGGCATGAGTAGTTCAGATTGGTCTAAATCGAATGCCATCATTCGTGAGTCAGAAGGGTCGATTGCAACTATGGTGGACAATACTATTTTGCACTATGTTGGGCAGTTCTTTAAAACTTCTAAGGTTGACATAGCAGTGGGGGACTGGGCTAAGTCATTGTCACTTACCCAAATTCTGAAAATATTATTTTATTGGAAAAATACTTTATGTTAAATTTTAATTACAAAGTTTTGTAATTATGAACAAGTTTGGTCAAGGATGAATGTAATTACTGATTATTATTATTTAATAAATTAAAGTAGGAGACAAACACCCAAGGGAACTGTTAAATGAGTGTTCACTGACCCACTAGGAGGAATGGAAGCTGTTAGAAGGAATGGGACAGATGGCAGCAATTGCAATTCACCACTAGCTGTTGGTTATGGGACAAATACCCTTAGAATTGTGGCATTATCCCCTAGGTGGTGGGAGTGAGCAGGCAGCTCATTAAATGACTAGTTAACCACTAAAAGGCCTAGGAGACCTACATAAGGCAATTGGAATTGAGCAGGGGCTCTCTTACAATATTTTTTGCAGAAATATTCCTCGAGTGCATCAGGTGATCACTGAGAGATTCGAATAGGGAGGCTATGTGAGAGTGAAACTGTAAGTCTGCAAATTATTTTGGGAAGGAAAACCAGAGGTGCTGGTACCGGTCCCTTTGACTACTAAGTCTTTAAGATTGGGTAACTATTTCTACTGCAAGATTGAGGTCCCAAGCTTCTAAGTTTCTTCCTCCTGGTGGTTCAGTGAACAGGTTCGGGGGTCCTAAGGCAAGTAACTTGGCTGTCTTTAGGAATTGGTTGGGTGGAACAGGTTCCTTGGGCTGTTTGTTTCCCTACAGTTAACCAGGTTTCACTGTTCCTACTTTGTTTATAGTTTAATGTTTTTGCTTAGTCAAACTCTGTTATGTAAAAGAATTTATTTTATTTTCTGATCTATGTTTGATTCTGAATGATAAAGCTTTGTGAAATATTTGATTAGATAACCATCTCTATATTTTTCCCCATGTTTTTCTATGCATAGTACTCTAGTATAGAGAAGTAAATTAATGATAGATGAGAGATAGGTAGAATGCCATTGATTGGATAAATGATTTCAGTAAGTGTTCTATTTAAAATTCTGTCCTATAATTAAACATAGGAAATATTACAGTTTAGCATCAACAATAGTATAGAATTCTTTTATTAATACATGAAAGAAAAACATAGTCTATTTTTTGCATAGTCATATATATTTCTCTTAACTCTAATAATTAAAGATAGAAATCAAATGCATCAATATTATACATTTCATGTTTTTCAAGCAAGTGTAATTAAGGAAATTATAGCAGTTGGAAGAATTAATTTCTGCACAAGGTTTATATGATTTCATTTCAATTACATTCTTTTCAGATAGAAATATCATGTATGTTCATCTGTAAAATCTATTCTCTGCATAAATTTATTTTATGTAAACCTATTAATTCATCATACATTCATTTCAGTATTTTATAAATCTATTCACGGTAGTATCAGACCCTAATTTTGTTTTAAGAATTCATATTTTCTTCACAAGTATTTCATGGCAAACTTTAGACTTTTCTTTTCCAAACCCTAACTAGCATATTGAAACTTCTTCAAGATAGCATTCACCACTTAGTAGAAAGCACGATTCTTACTAATGTTTATCAATAGCTCAAACCCTAGTAAGAACACATCTCAACATTGAAACATTCACATTATCGAAATCTTTTATACATAGGCTAAGTTTTAGGTATGAAAGCTTATTGCAAGCCAGTTAGCAATCAAAAGCTACAGGTAGGATTCATTCTAGAATTAAAATAGACACTGTGGCCAAACCATTCCAAAACTTAAATATTGATAGCTATGACAATTACAAGAAGCAACTTTATACACTCGACCTGAGATGGCTTTCAACAGTTAATCCCAACAATGATTTAAAACATCTATTTAAACAAGACTGTAACATTGTGTTTCAGGAGAACCAATAGTACAGAAACAAGTGAACCACGACTCCATTAAGGAAGTTCCATCATCATAGATAAGAACACAACTGAGATTTTATTATTTCCATTTAAGGTTTTCAAAACACATAGGGTCTTTTCCCTTAAAAAACTCATGGTATGAAGACCAATTCAAGTCAGTTCCAATGCTACAGCAAAAACAATACTGAGCCGAGCATCAAATACAAGACTGAGGATCAACCTCTTACAGTATGATATCAAAACAAAACAAGCTTAAACTTTGTTTTCGGCCATCACTAAAACAAGTCGAAGGTTTCCAATTCTCGACACACAGAAAAACACCATCAAAGGCACCTACGAGGTTTTCAAGAACCACCGGAGCTTACTAGGAAGCAGTAGCAACTTTCCTTTCTCAAACCCTTTGCTTAGAAACCTTCCAACGAAGAGGGCACCTGCCAAGTTACAAGTTCGACTGGTTAAAATCCTGCAAACACAATTAAAATAAAAATTCAATGTAGTACATTTCATTATTAACTTACTTACCCTTTTGAAGTTTCATTCCAAGCAATAACGACGAAACCAGAGGTTGGTTGTAGCATTTATACATACAGAAACTCAGAAGACGATACCATCTATTGGAAGAGCTGAAAGCCAATAACAAAACCACTCTCAAAAGCTGAAAGAAAACCACACTTCGTATGACTGCATCCTGTCTCTATGGCACGAAGCTAAAGCCTGCAACTATTAAAAACTACCTCTCATAGGTCACAAGGTCGAAACCCTTGAAGGGAACTTTCTCCAACCCTAAATTTTGGCAGCTTGTCGGCCCAACTCCAACGTAACAATGAGGACCGGGAAACTCGCTACCATTACTTACAATGAAGTTTAGGGTTACAAAATCAACGATCAATATCTGGTGAAGATCAATGGGAAAGAAAGATGCCAACAATGCTACGTTGAAAGCCGAGCAACATTGCATTAATATCTCATTAATTACAACAACCACGAAGTTGCCAACACTGCATGCCAAGTGAACATTACCGTGTACAGCTCGGAGGAGAGGCGTTATGGCAACCATACCAGCTAGGATTCCAAGTTATGTTATAAACGCCAGTTCACGTGGATGGATTACGTGGTATGACAGCCACACTTTCCATTATGGAGTTCGGTTAGAACATTTAATGCATGATCGGGGCATTGTCAACCTGCAGTTGGCAAATTAATACACGTCAACTCATCACTTCAATAACGAGACTATTGTGAATACAATAACATATGATAATAATACTTAGGACAAGAGTTAGGTTCATGAATGAATTTCATACTAGTCTCTATAGTTATTTGATATGCATCGAATCTTTGTATGATAGGTTTATGTATTGCATTGCATGTTAGTCCTTATAGTTGTTTGTTATGCATCGTATTATTTGTAATATGTGCTATTGTATAATATGAATTATATTAACACCTTGTAGTTGTTAACATTTCATTATTATGGCTCATGTATAGTTAAAAAGAAATAAATTTAGCCATATAGCTATATAATATTTTGTTAATTAATGGAAATCTAGATATAGTTAGGATTCTAACTATGTACAAGAATATTAGATACATGTACACTATAGCATGCTTCTCCAATCCATAATATTAATGCGAATCTATAAGTATAGATAATTGGGTGATATACATTCAATGCTAAGTCCATTGCATAATCATCATACGTACAACATATTAAATATGTTATCCATGTATTGCAAAGTCTAACGACAAATGTAATACTATAAGCATAGTTTAAATGATGACGACATTCATTCTTTTACTAAGTTCATAAGCACAAGCAGTAATCATTATACTTTTCATATTTTTAACTGTGTAATGAAAATCCAAATAGCACTATATCAGTATTTTGACGACGTGACTTTATACTATAGAAGAGCTTGAAAGTCAGAACATAAACTAGGATTAGAACCATGTATCCATACCTCCAGTAACTGGTGATGCAAAGAAGTACTTAGCATTCTAATTTTATATTGACGATGAATTGAAAGACACCAGTACTCTTAACATATGCTGTCTTATAGGATTTCTTACCTACGGTTTGCACATGGAAACAAGATTCAAATGACTTAGCTAAACGTATCTAAGTAAACTCCAGGGCACCTCTTAGGACCCCTTCATCATCATACAAACAAACTGTCAGCACTTCATCAAGAACATCACAATAGTACAGCATGTAATCATTTTCAGAACTTAAGCAAATCTGTAAACTGTACTCGTATGCATTATCATAAAAGATCTTTTGTTAAGGATATTAACATCCACTTAAATCTGAAATAGCAAATATAATTACACCATATTTATTGGAGAAATATGACATGTCATCGTTACTAATTATCTTAGTTAAGAATTCGAATTAATTTATATGTTCCACATTAAATGACTTTGATAATTATTACTATTATAAAAAAATTTAAATTTTCATATTTTTTCAGGATGTTACAGCCATCCACGATGTTATAGTTGGGGGAAGCTCGAGCACTGGGGTTGTTATTGATGCGGCGTAGAGGGAATCCAAGAGCTTTGGGGGCCCCTTCGAAAGGTGCTGGGGGAAGATGTAACAACTAATCTGTGGGAAGAGTGGTAGCGGCCTTGTCCGCAGGAATGGTCTCGATGGTGGAACCATACTGGTTACGGCGTGTTTGAAGGTTGATATCAGCCAAAGACATCATTAAAAGGTGGTGGGTACCTGAGTCAATGGGTTGACTAACAGGAGAAGCATAAGGAGCTGGTTGTGGAATTGCAACAGCCCCTTGAGGGGGAGCCAAAGGTTGGGTGGCTATTACCCCTTTTGTGGGTAGGGGGTTTTGCATTTGGTTGCGAGGGGTTTGGTGGTACTGGAGGTGTAGCATGTCCTTGGCATTGGGATTCGTCACTCCAGAGTTGGCGAGCTCGCTCTAAATGGGGACAATTGTGCGTGTAATGGCCATAGACCTCGCAAATAGAACATGAGTGGTTTGTACATAATTTGGGGTTTTTACCTTTCCCAGGTTGTTGATCATTATTTTGGTTATTCGGTGCAGAGCCATTATTATTAGAGGGGTTCGATGGAGGGCCGCCTCTACCAGGAGGTTGGTTATTTCCTCGATTACATCTGCGTCCCCGATTTTTTTTCCCTTGTTGGTTTCGTTGGGCAGGTTGGTTTTGTTGAGCATAAAATTTCCCTTGGGGAACCAAGGGGGGGGGGGTTTGCGGTTGATCGGGTGCATGGGCAGCCGGTGGTGGATAGTAAGTGGGAGGTGCTTGAGTTTGTGCGGGTGCGGGTGCATCTGGTTGATGGTAGTAGGCAGGTGGTGCGGCAAGGGGGGTGTATGCTGATAGGGTATGACTATAGCAAGGCATCGGACAAGAAGGTCCATGTATATGAGGTGCTTAGGTTGGGGGAACATATGAATTTTTTGCTACAGAGTGTGTCGTGGCGTGCAAAAGGTCAAGACCACTACTCATGGCGAGTGGTGTAGAGTTGGGTGTAGGATTATACGTTGGGGTGGTGGCGGGAGACATATGGACATATGGTTGACTACAATATGCAATGTGTCCAATAATGCCATCAGCATCATGGGATGCGCCCGTCACGTTCTTCCGGGAGGAATCATCCTGAGGAGAATCAGCTAAAATGGAGTAAAGGTAGTCCGACTGTACATAGATAAGGTCAAACTGTTGGGCTTTAAGTATGTCTTCGTCTTCGGTTTGGGTCCATTTAGATGCCACATCCTTGGCGATAACTAGTATGAGGGACTTCAAGAACCAATCTAAAAAGATGCGTTCGTCTAACTTGATCTTACACAAACTACAACGTCTACTCCATTCATGGATATGGTTGGTGATATGGGTAGCTGTGTTCTGTCTGCAAGATAGTAAAATCTCAACACCAGCGTCATAATGGACTGGTAAGTGGAAGAACTGTAGGAAAGTCAAAGTGAGGGATGTAAAAGTGGAGTCTATCCCATCTGGTTGTTCAATATACCACTTGGATGCAACACCAATGAGTGTTTGTTGTAAAAGGCGTAGGAGGATCGAGTCATCCACTATGGAGTTGGAGAAACACCATAAGTGGGAGGACATGATATGGTTTTGAGGATCCTCACCACCCTTCCCTTCAAATTTTTGGATGTTCGAAGGGAGTTTGGTAGGCATGGGAGGCCATGTAGGGTCATGTAGGATCAAATTGTTATTCAATCAGGCCAGATTGAGTAGGTTGAGACTGGCCATGAATGGAAAACTAATAGGAGGATGTGACGTGGTCAAAGTGGCCAGTGTACTATACATGGAGGCGATCGTGGGGCCACCTCCACCAAGTGGTGGGTTAGAAGCATGTGTCGCAACGGGGATCGAGGGACCGTTGGTAAAGGGCGGAGGGATCGAGGTGGAAGGGGCAGTGCCTCCAGGGGTACTACTGGTGACCAAAGGGATGATTGTCGGAATAGATCCGCTACCAATGGGTATAGAAGTAGTGATTGAAATTCCAAGTGTAGGTACTATATATGGCATAGCTAGGATGGTGGTTGGGCCAGTAGTGGGACCATTGCCAACAATCCCTCTGTACGAGGGATTGGATTTCACATCGTCCATGGGGCTAGACGGAGAGGTATATATAGGTGAATCTAGCTCAGAATTAGATGTAAAATAAGGGGCATCGGGATGAATATCTGGTGACGAAGGTGTGCATCTCAAAGGAGCATGACGAGTGGGGTCAAGTGGACCATACTGCAGGGACTGACCTCCTAGGCAACGGGAGTGTCTCTGTGAATCAATGGTGACAGGTGTAAAAGTACTGAGGGATGTAGTAGATAAAATGCTCAAAAATACTAGTGCAACCGTGTTTGCAAAAGGAGAGCTCGTAAGAAGACGACACTAAGGCCAACAACAAGCTCAAAATCACTTACTGCAACAGTGTGCTACAACAAGTAGAGCGGCAATAAAAAGGTCAGAATACCAACAAGCAACACTCCTAGAAATAAAAAGGTAGACTCACTAACCAATGAGGGTATAGGAGCATGCAAACACCTATCTAAAATATATGGAAGTTCACACAAATAGTATCCCCTGTAGGGTGATGAAATCCGCAATCAAGCAATACTAAATGTAGAACCAAATGGATAAAGGTTATCCCTCTATCGAGAGGGACTCCGGGTAAAAGAGTCCTAGAAGAATGGAAACTAAGTGTTGGTCACTATAATTTCCTATTAATTTCAAGTTAATAAACAGAGTGCTCAATATAAATTGTCAACCCAGGGAAGCCTTGTTATTTAAAAGGTAATCAAGGAAAGTCTATGTGTAAGCATTTCAGTAACTGATCAAATAAATGAAAGTCACCCAATCTACCTAGTTGTTATGTCTATGCTCTGCTCACTGCTCAATTTTACCTCAATCACCAATTTAAGAATTAAGAGGATTCACACTCCTTCAACAATATCAGTTCTGGGATTGACTGCTTCAAGAATAAATTAGCTAAATTGCTTTTGCAAGAAGTTAAATCCTAAAACATCAGCATAAAATATATTCAATTCATAACTGCAATATTCAATCATAAAAGGAATCAACTCTTCTTCTACTTTGTAAGTCTATATGTGATGTACATGTTTTAGCACTTCATGAAAGGGATTTAAGCAACAGTAATACGCAGTAGTAGAGAGTAGTTTTATCAGTAACAATAAATAACACACTTGCAGAAAGAATTGATACACTACTCACTCAATTGTTTCAGTAATCAGCTATGAAAGGAAATCCTATACTTAATGCTCACACCATTCAACAAACCAAAGGAAATTCTAATCAAGGAATCTTATGCCTAATAACCAAACTATTGCAGCAAATCAAATGTAAATCTAATTGCAATTCCACACCAATAGAATTAAAATATCAAAGGAAATAAACATCTAACTAATTTAGAAACTTTGTGAGAAGGTGGGCCTTTTCCTTCTAACAGAGATGTCTCTAAAGGCTACTAGAGATCAACACACAATAATCATGAAAATGATGCTTCTTTCATTGATATAATGAAATCCAATTACAAATTTCTTCACCCATGTTACAATTTCTCTCCAAAATAAGCGTAACCTTATGTATGATCTTGTCTTCCCATATATACTTAGACAAGATAGTTCAGGTTCCTTTAATTCAGACAGCCATGAATATCAGAGATCTTCAGGCAGCCGAATATACAATTCAGAAATAGAAACAATTACAATAATTGTTACATTAAAATGAATTTTGTTTCATAATCAATTGCGATTTCACAACTGGAACTCATCCAACGTTGAATGAGTCTTAGTTGGCCACGTGGGAGGATAACTTGGGTTGTTTCAGCAACAACCCAAACTGAGCCGAGGAGATGTGCAACTGTCTCCAAGTGCTTCAACACCCACGTGTATTAGCAAGCTGATATACCTAGATTCCCTGAGGTCTTCAATCCCTTCTCATCAATTCATCACAAGTCAGCATAATGAGGAATAGAATCCATAATGACAAGCATTCTTAAGCATTAATATAACAAAGAAATAATGAATTATACTTGTCCGAATCCATGCCTGTCCTTGGAAAGATAATGACTTAGGTATAAATAAAAGGTAAAAATAGGGAAAAAGGGCTCAATAGAGGTAGGCAAAAAGGGCCATTTCTGGCACCCAACATCTCCCCCCAACTGTCCTATTGCATGTCCTCATGCAACAACCTCCAGCTAATCTAAATATGAATCTAACTCAAAACTTCTCCTGTGGAAGTTGGTGAAGTTAAAGGAAGATTCAGGTTTCTCTCCCACATTCAAAAACCCATTGCATGCAATTAAATCAGTCCAACATGTATTTTCTGCTTTCTTGGTCAATTTATATATGCTCTTATATTGCCTCTCGGGAAGCCATATAAGTGGAGATTTGAATTTCAATCCTAACCAGCCCGATCCACACATCTCCATACATTTAACATATTCTGGTACCCAAGACAAAGCATACTTGAAAATTTCAAAACAGTAGGGATCTTTTGCTCTTAAGGATTTGGAAGAGGCTTCCCACCTATGCGTGCTTCCTTCCAAGGCATAAGGATACTGCTGAGAGATCATTCTGACATAGGGAGAGATAAAATCTTGCTGAAATTCTATCAACTGATTAACCTTTTGAGGAGATAAAAGGTTTTTTTATATCTTGCAACAAGGGACATAGGGGATTGAGGTTCACCTCGAATCCAGAGAGTGGAATTGTCCTCATTCTTTTGAATAGTCTGAGAAGCATTCCACCAACTCATATGATTGGTGACGAAAGAATTGAATTCCCTCAGATGAATGTCTCCTATGTTAGGAACAACGTTAGACTGAAAATCCATGAAGCATGCCAGTTCCTGTAGATATAGCTCACATAATAAATTATGCCCGAGGAAATCTCTCTGAGTAAAGGCATCCAAAAATTGAGGAGGTTTCATAATTTTATAGGGCTTCCCTTCCTTCAGAGCTCCAATTTTGAACAGAGTCAACTATTCATAAATAAATACCGAGTAGGAAGGTTATGGAGCTCTACAGCTTAAGAGTTCCTAAATTGAAGTGCACATTTTTCCTACTCCTGCTGCATAGGCTTAATTTTCCTTAGTTCTTTCAGTTCTTCCTATATATTTTCCCAGCAAAATTTTTGGAACATTAGTTCTTTATCCCACCTCTCTATGAGATATTTAATGGCCTTCCTATGCTCATGCAGAGGGAGCATTCCTTCCTCATATAGGTCAGCACGATATCTCCATTTGCTTATTTCAAGCTTCATTAGTGAAAGATCCTTTTCCATCTCTTGATTTCTTTCATCTCTTGTGTCCTCATCATCCTTTGTATCTATCTCAATAATCTCTAGAGTTTCCTAAGTTCTTGCTTTATCCTAAAAATTCTCGGGTAAAGGTAGGTTATTAGTTTCAACAACTTCTTGTCCCACCAGTTCAGGGATCACAACAATTTCTTGTTGTACCACTGTTTCAGCATTGTCTTCATGACCTAGCATTTCAGTGATCTCTGTAGTTTCCTCCTGTGCCACTGTTTCAACAACTTCTTCTTGACTCAATGGTTCAAGGACCACATCGAATTCTTCATATGCAACTGATTTTTGTGGTTCAATAGTTTCTTTTTGGATTGTTGTTTCTTGTGTTTGAGCATCCACTTTCTGAATCGCTAGTTCTGAGGCCTCGACAACTTCTTCTTGTGGTGCTGGTTCTTGTGTTTCAACAACTTTTTCTTGGGGTGTTCCATCATTTTCCAGGTGTTGAGGAAATGTTTCTTATAATTCTTGCAATCCCTGCTTAGGGGTCAACAATTTATGTGTAATGAAATTCTTAGGTTCTTTACCCAGTGATCCTTGATTATCCAAAGTTGGAGGGGTTGTTTCCATGTTTTGATTCTGCTCATCCCCCACCATTGGCCCTGCTTGTGTTGTCCCAATCTCCTCCTGTCTCAATTGTCCAAGTTTCCAGGCTGATGATCCCATGATTGTGACCTTATACCGCGATCTTTTAAAGATATCCCCACATTTTGGGCATACAAATTCATCATGCTCCACATCCTCTGCTTCAAAAGGCATATTTTCCACTTGGTCAGCTACTTCAGCTAATGTGCTATATCTGAACTTCTTGCTTCCTTAATACTTCCTTCAATCCTTGCAACTCCTCCCTAAGCACTTGTACCTCCTGTTTCAACAGGTCATTCTCTAAGAGCAGGGCTTCTATTTGAATTTGATCCTCTCCTACCACAGGTTCTTGTGGGTCGACAGAATTTGGGATTGAATTTGAGCTACCCCCTGGTTCTTTTGTTTCAGGGGGTGATTGAGATTTTAAGATTGGGATCTAAATATATACCTCGGTTTATTTTGCTTCCTCCGTTGCAACAATAGCTTGGGTCCTTGCTTTCTTTGATGGACTGGGTGACTATTTCTGGGTACATGAACTCTTCTTATTTCTCCATGGCGTAGGAGGAGTGGAACCTTCTATGATTATTTCAAATTCCTCTGAAGAAAAGAAAGGAGAATAATCCTTTCAAGATGATTCTTCTCTCAACTGACTAGTTCCTTCTCCTGGTTCAACAAAAAATTCAACCTCTTGAATTATAACTCTTTCTTGTTCAGAAGAAGACTCAATTTCCTAAATTATTCTAGCTTGGACTTCAATCGTCTCCCTCACTTCTCCCATATTGGTTTCTATTTGGTGGCCTGGGTTTCCTATAGGCTCTTGGGGGTTTAGGTTTTGAGAATCCTCTACTGTTACAACTTCCTCTAAACCCCTTCCTTGATCATTTTCAACTACTTCGGATTCCCTATCACTCCCCCAACTTCATCTGACAGGATTCGATCGTCATTATTCTCATTGTTATCTCATTCTTCCATGGTTGCATGGTCTATTACAACACCAACAACAAATTGTTCCCAAGTTTGATGTCTTCGCTCAAGGGATCTCAGTATTAATAATTTTATAAGGCCATGGTTTGTGAGGGACACTTGAGGATGTTGATATCCTTTTGCATAGTGTGCCATGTTTTGCAGGGTCCTCTTAATATAATAAGGCATATTAATCAATGAGTGATGGCATAGGTGAGAAAGAAAGACAAAATCATATGTATATACGACTCAGTACCTACCTTTACAAGTGATATACTTCTTCAGGAATATTGCAACCTGATCCCATGGTTGAGTTAAACTTTCTAGCGTTGTTCCTCGTCCCCTTGGTTGAACACTTTCCCCTGCTGCAAGGAAGTCCTCGATTGCATTTAGGTTAGGCCTCTTCCTGCCAAACCACTTCTTCCTAATCCTGGGCAGCCCTGTCACCTCTGCAATCACTCGTTCAGAGACTTCAATCCTCAATCCCCCAACTATTGAATGGTCTCCTCTTAGATTCATGGTGAATTGAAATGCCTTTTCCTAATGGAACCCATTCAATCTTTCAAAATATGTCGTCCATCTAGCCTCTTCGAAAATGCTGAAAAATTCTCCATTCCGATGCAGCGCATCCATTGTTTCTGGCTCATGTCGGATTGCGAAACCACCCATAATTCCTTTCTTTTGTAACTTCAGACAATGTTGGAGTTGCATCATGCAGAGACAACAATGAACAGTGGATTTTTTGTTTGTTATTTTTGGAAAGTTGGTGCAATTATGGTATGGGCTCATGCTAAAAGTTGTTACATGGATTGGACAAGATGGCGGAAGTCAAAAGGTATGGGAAAGGGTAATGACATGTCCCTCCTACTGATCAAATCGGTTAAAAGTTGATGACAGGGATATACGAACGAATATAATCATGATTACTCTTCCAAATTATGCCTAGTGATACTGGTGATTAGAACTCATACCTCTGTACTTACCGTGATGAATCGTCAGCCTCCAAGGTGGCATACCTTTGTTGTCAAATCAATTTATGAAGACATCCCTTCACACGCGGCTTCATAAAGACGGTTGGCCCTATCCCTTGATAGTGGAATGTGTCCATGTCAGCATTAATTGTATGAATGAGTGTCCATTTTGGCAGATCGTCGGCTTCATTTTTGAAAAACTGTAACAGGCGCAATATTGATTACCAAACTGGCAAGGTAATATTACTACCAATTACATCATAATCTTCCTCGGATAGATTTGCAAGGCATATTTTAAATAGCTCCGAGAAAATATGACAATTTCATAACTAATGCAGGCCAAAAAGTGTGACCGTTCAGTGAATAGCGGAAAGATTGATAATGTTTCAGCTGAAAATTGGCGGAGTTTCGGCAAAAAAGCGGAAAAGTTAGCGGAAATTTGGCCGAAGGTGTAGCGGATTTTCAGCAGAAATATTGGTGGAGTTTTGGCAGAAAGCAGATAAATTGGCGGAGTTTCAGCAGAAAGCGGAGAAATTGGAGGAGTTTTGGCAGAAAGAGGAGAAATTGATAGAGTTTCGACCGATGATAAAATCCAGCAAATCCCAAATAAATTTCAACGATCTTGGAAGAAACCCATAATTCTCCTCGTCTTCCCTTGTAAAGGATTATTCAGCATCTGCAGAGGACCTCCCATAAATTTCACAATCGATTGGCCCATTACGACTGCTCAATTCCATCTGGATCCTTCGCATATATTCCTACGCATACATAAACAATTCTTCTAAACAAACTAACCAAATCTTAACTAAAAAAAGAAAAATTGGTAAGCAATATTTGCAAGAAAATCCAATGAATTTATTTATATACAAATTCTTAGGGGAAATGCATAAAAGATTAAAGAGTTGTATAAATAGGAGAAAACTCTTTTTTTTTTGTATCAATTGATAGTTTGGATTAGCGACAACATGAGAGGCGAATGCATCCTTTGAGAGTGGCTTATGATAGAGCGACAACCAATGGCTGTTAGCAAATAGTGAGTTTTATTTTCATCAATTGTGGTCAATCGAACACTTCCCTTGTCAAATACTACACCCACTTTGTATGGTCCCAACCACCTGGTGTGTAATTTACCCTTAAAGTCTCTCTTGAAATGAGAATAATATAATAGGGCCCAATCCCCTTCATAGAACGTTTTCTTCTTAATAAACCTATCATGCCACTTAGAACATTGTTGTTGAACCACTGAAGTCTAATGTACAGTAGCTGCACATTTCTCATCGAGTTCACTCAGTTGATTCAACCGGTCCTTTTGATCCTCTATCAGATCCAAGTTTGCTTCTAACGATGTTCTCAAGGGTTTGATCTCAAATTCCACAAGAAATATAGCATTTTTTCCATATACAAATTCAAAAGGAGAGAATATCGTGGTGTTACGCCATGTAGTTCGGTATTCCCATAGTGCTTCATGGAGCCTTTCGTCCCAATCTCTTCGATGACTCTTCACAGTTTTTGTAAGAATAGCTTCAATGAATTTATTCGTACTTTCCACTTGGCCATTGGCTTGTGGATGATAAGGTGAAGTTATCTGATGTTGAATATGATATTTCTGCAGAAGAGCTTCAATTTTTCAAGAAACAAACTGTGGTCCCCCATCTGTCACTATTTCTTTAGGTACGCTAAAATGGGTAAAAATTTCTTCATATAAGAAATCTATAACAGTCTGATCAGTGGCTCTTACCAGGGTTGTGGCCTCTACCCATTTAGTCATGTAGTTTGTGCAAACCAGAATGTAAACCTTTTGTTTGGAAGGAGGGTTGATGGGTCCCACACAGTCCAAGGCTCATTTCTCAAAAATTTTAGCCATCACTTGTGGTTGGAGAGGCATCTCATCCAGTCTATTAGCTTGACCCTTCCTTTGGCAGTTATCACAGGCTTGCACATACCTCTTTGCATCTTGAAACAAAGTTGGCCATAAATAACCCATCCTTAACACCTTATGTCCAATTCTCTTGTCGGTGAAATGACCTCCACAAGGTTCATCATGGAATGTTGCCAGAATACTGTGGATCTCATATTCCCTTACACATCGTCTGATCTTCAAGTCTAGGCCTATATAAAAAAGATATCCTTCTATCCAATAGTACCTAGCACTTTGTTGCACAATCCTTCTTGTTTCCCTTTTTGATAGATGAGCTGGAAGCTTTCCTACATCAAGATAATTAACAATGTCCGCATACGATGGTGAGTGAGCTGAAATTGCAAATAGATGTTCATCAGGAAAAGAGTCCTCGACTGGAGAATTATCATCATTATTGGTTAGTAGAGAAATAAAATCAGCAATAACATTTTCTTTTCCTATTCTATCAATAATAGTGATATCAAACTCTTGCAGTAACATCAACAACCTAGTCACTTGAGCATTAGTAACAGGTTTATTCATCAAATATCTAATATCCGGGTGATCGATATGCATAATAGTAGAATACCCTATGATATAGTGTCAGAACTTGTTGATGGCATAAATGATAGAGAGGAATTATTTCTCAGTCACTATGTAATTGAGTTTAGCAGGAGCCAAATTCTTAGTAGCATAATAGATAGCACATGGACTATGAACTTCCTGCTGTCCCAACCCAGCCCCAATGGCGGTATCTGAAGCATCATAAGAAATATGGAAAGGTAGGGTCCAATTAGGCCCACACAAGATAGGTGTTGTGGATAACCTATTCTTTAATTTTGTGAACGTTGTTTGACATGCATCTGTGCAATTGAATTGTGCATCCTTCAATAGCAAAGTAAACAGAAGAGATGCTAGTTTAGAAAAAAATTCAATGAAACGTCTATAATAACCAGCATGTCCAAGAAAAAGGCGTAACTCTTTGTGCATTCCAGGAATAGGGATGTTCAGAATTACCTTAATTTTGGCAGGGTCCACTTGTATTCCTGCAGCAGATATAAAATGTCCAAGAAATACACCTTCACTCATCATCATATGACATTTTTCAGTACTAAGTGATAGGTGAGTCCGATCACAACATTTTAAAACCTTTTCCAAATTTTTCAAAGCCTCATCAAAACTGCCACCATAAGGCATGAAATCATCCATAAAAATTTCCATACAATCATTAACCATTTCAGAAAAAAATTCCAATCACAGCTTGTTGAAATGTGGACGGTGCATTGCATAACCCAAAAGGAAGAATCCTATATGCAAAAATGCCCCATGGACATGTGAAGGTGGTCTTATCTCGGTCTTCAGGGGCAATCTAAATCTGATTATACCCACTAAAGCCATCTAGAAAGGAGAAGAATTTTTTTCCAGACAGGGTATCAAGAACCTGATCAAGAAATGGCAAAGGGAAATAGGTATTTTTGTGTAGCCTTATTAAGCTCTCGATAGTCCACATAGATGCGCCATTTTCCATTTTTCTTAGGCACAATTACTAATGGATAAACCCATTCGTTATTTGAGATGTGATAAATAAATCCCGCCTTTAGAAGTTTCTGAATTTCCTCCTTCACAATGTCTCCCAAATTTGGATTCATTCTGCACTGGGGTTGACATATGGGCCTATAATCATTCTTAATGTAGATGTGGTGATTACACAACTCAAAGGGAACACCTATCATGTATGTGTATTCCCATGCAAAGTCTCCTTTATATTGTTTCAACAATGTAGTTAAATGCCCCAATTCGTCGAGTGCAAGGTTGGGATTAATGTTGAGGGTCTTTCCAGGCCCAATCTCTATCAGGACGCTCCTTAAATTCTCAAGTATGGGAACAGTTTCAACATTCTTAGCTAGGGATTCCTTAGTAAATTCTTCTTGTTCAAGTTCACTCAAGGTACTATCCAGGATTTGATATGCATGTTTGGTAACTGACATTGGATCACTAATGAAGTTGCAACTAGCATCATCCTCAGTTTCATTTTTAAAAGTCAGGGCCCTTCCTATGGTCAGAAGGGGCTGAGTACTTTCTTCCTCCTCATCTACCCATAATGGAGCATCAAAATCTAAGCTTGGTCTGGCTGGAGGATATAAGGTCAATATTTTAGTATCGGTCCCATCAGAAATTGTCATAGAACATGATCTACAGCTGATATATGCATATGTCGTTGCCAACCAAAGTCTTCCCAGAATTAGTGGATGTCCCCCCAACTGAGATTTAGGCTGTAAGACAAGAAAATATGCAGGGTATTCCCATGAATCCACAGAAACTACCAAGTCATCCAAAATTCCCTCAGGTCTAATCATGGATCTATTAGTCAATTCTAATACCGTGGGGGTTGGTATGAGGTTGGTAAGCCCCAATTTCTTTATAGTTCAATGGTAATCACATTTATCATTGCTCCCAATTCAACTAGGACATTAGGAATCTTAGTATACCCAATTTGTACTGTCACAGTGGGATTTCCTGGGTCATCATATTTAGCCAAGGGAACCTTTCCCATCATTAATTCAAAAAATTTCCCACCACATGAACTGTAAGAGGATCTTTAGGTTTCCTACCTGGTTTCTTCACGTATAGATCTCTTACAGTTTTTGGATAAATGGGTACATCATGAAGAGCTTGCAACAATGGAATTTTAACATACAGATTATTTAGTTCTCCTAGAAGTTTAAAGAAAGGTTTCTATATTGCTTTCTGTAAGGCGAGTCGCCGAGGATATGGTGGATTTCTAGGAATATGTACAGGGGTAGTCTCAACATGTGGTTTAACAAGTGTTTCAGCCTGTGTTTCAACAGGTATTTCAGCATCATCAATAATGGGGATTTTTGTACCAGCTAGGTTCTTAAATTGTTTATTCATTCTTTCTTCGGTCATAGGGGATGGAACATCCTCAATGACAATAGGTTCTACTAGCCTCCCAGATCGTAGATGTAATTCATTACATGGAATGGGAGTAATAGAATATGCTAGCATGTTTGATGTTTCAAATTGTTGCACTACCTTATTGTTGGCGTTAGGATTAGGTTGAGCAGGAATTTGGGGTCGAAGTGTTGCATTAATTGGTGCAGCGTTTTTAGGGATTTGCAACTGTGGTTGTTGATACTATGGGTGAGGAACTTGATTTTGAGGAAACCGATTCCTTGGATAAGGATTCTCCAACCAGGAGACCAAGGGGCTTGTTGCTTTGTCCTAGGTTCCCATGGAATCCAAGGAGTATGATATTGCATTATACGTTGAGTAGATGGATGCCATTGAGTGTTGGGACCAGAATATTGCGAAGGAAACTGATTATTCATATTATTCCAAGAATTGAAATATGTAGGATCTGGATTCATACCTAGAGCACAAGGTTGCCAAGGATTCTTTTGTGAAATGAAGTAAGCTTGCTCCACGTCCATGATGGAGGCTTGAAGTAATGCCTTAAATTTGGAAATGAAGGGCACTCTTTAGTATTTTGATCCAAATCACACAAGCCACATACCTCTACCTTGTCAAGTGGGCATTCCCTCAATGGGTGCTTCTTTCTGCATTTAGCACAAAATACTCTAAGTGCCAAATCTTCTTCTTCCCGCCTCTTCTTTTCTCTCAAAACATCCAATTGTAAGGAAATAGAACTCATCATATCGGTTTTAAAGTTCTCAAGAAGATTACCTATCTCTGCTCGTGTGGCTCCTCCACTGGTTGACTTTTGTTCCCTTGTAAGGACATCTCTGTCTCTGGTGCTAGTTCTAGAAGATCCCTTGGAGTATCTTCAACATAGATCTACAATATGATCAAAAGGTTCTCTTGAGATATCCCATTTCCCTAGTAGATTAAGCATGTCCAAGCAGTCCTCTCTAATTCCTCGTAGTAGAATAATTTTAAGGACATCTTTTCCAATATCAGCATGTCCAGATCTTTGCAAATTGTATAAAAATATTTCTACAAAATCCTCTAAAATTTCTTCCTCTTTTTTGACCATTTTGAACAATTCTTCCCTCCTATCCTTAGTTCTGCAATAGTATTGACATTTAGCAAGGAAAATTTGTTTCATTTGGTCCCATGCTGTAACAGTCTCACCACCCAAACTCATAAACCAACGTAGGGCATTTCCCTTTAAAGTAGCAGGAAATAGTTTCAACTTTTGTGCACTAGAGGTGTAATCATAGCTCCGACAGAGGATATCAAATTCAAAAATAAATTCATCTGGATCTTCGGTGGACTTACCATAAAAATTTGGAAAAGCCAAAGGTGAAATATTCTTCATGGGAGCCACCTCGGGCGTCTGTCGAATAGGGAATTCAAGTGTAACAACAGTTTCTCCATGCTGATTATTACCATTATCCCCTATTTCCTCTTCATGATTATTAGGGTGCTCTCGATGCTCTCCATGTTCCTCATTATCCATGTTTTCCTCGTTCCTTTGTTCTTCTCTCCTTCTTTCTTCCTCTAGGTCTTGTCGATAATCCAACCACTCCTCCTTAGTTACTTCTCGTCCATTGATTCGATAAATATCCTCTGGATTACTTGTTTCCACAACACTCCCCTTATTTTCTGGAGGTCGCTTCTCCGAAACGGGTGTTAAAACTTTTGTTTCCTTCTCCATGGTTGATATTGATGATTCAAGCTTGGGGAGAATGGAGCTTCCTCTTCCTGAAGATGTTCGTGGTAATATGGTAGAGGAATCAGCTTTGGCGATCAGTTCATCAATAAACGTCGCTGTTGGGCCTGGCCCAAGGGGGGCATTTTTGAATAAACCAAGTTTTGGAACTGCGGATCTGAGTGCAGCTCAGCTGAAACATTTTTTATGTAAGTTTTAGGATGCTACGAAGTTGTGCGCAGCGCAGTGTCAGAAGAACTGCGAAGGGCAGTACAACGAGGAGACAGTGTTGCGAAGTGTCCAGTTGACGGGATGCCAGCAAAGCAGAGTGTTGGACGGGAGACGGGCACATGTTCTGGTTTGACCGTCAATGGTCTATTTTTTGGTAAAGATGCTCCAGGAGTGCCGAGTGGTGGGCAGGAGAAGAAGCAGAAGAAAGCAACTGGTCACACATGCAAAAGAACCACTACTTGAACCAGTCACACGAGGCCGTTAGAGGAAGGGCGGCTTAGTGAAAGCGACCTGTTGGCACTCGTGAGACAGGAAGGCTAATAGCGATGTGGGAATGTGCTTTGGGTAGGCCATGATGGAATATTTTCTACCAGTAGCCAGCAAGCTCGGTGAGCTAGAAACTGTAATTGTTTTTGTAAACCTAATGGTTTTTCCCTGTGGATTGTAAAGACATGACCTATGGGCTTGATCTATAAATAAGGAACATTTTGTAAGGGAAGGGTTGGTCATTGGTCATTGTTGAACATCGTTAGAACTATGTGCGTAGAGACCTATCTGAGAGAGAAGAGAGTCTGTAGCTGAGTGCGCAGACTAAGAACTATTGTACCCTTCCCAAAAGACCAATATAACAACAGTTCTTGTGGACATAGCCTCCATCTAGGGGGTGAACCACGTTAAATCTTGCGTAGTGTGATTGTTTGTGTTTGCAAATTGTTCATTTACTTAGTATAGATTCCTGATGCCACAATTATCAGTTGTGTGCTTGATTTTATATGTATTTGCCGAAGGAATGAGTGGAATAATATGTTAAGTAACACATGTGTGGATGAATGTTAGGTAGTCAACACTTCTAAGTCTTTGAATGCATGAATCTATTGGATAATCACTTGGTTAAGTTTTGGATTTGAGTGTAGCGTTAAAGCGCACAGTAATGTATGGTTCCTTCATTTACAGGAACCATAAGGACAATAACCCAAGTATTATTTAATGAATAAGGATCTTTGGGAAAGGTTGACTAGAAGTGATCAAGTCCTGAAGCAGACGCGTGGTCTAGTTGACGCGCTGGTCCAGAGTGAGTTGCTGCGAGATAAGTTTTTGATAGTTTATCATCTTAACACTAAGTCTAAGTGTAGCTAGGGTTTTCACCATAGCTTGTGCAAATGAGCACCTACTAAGGAGAAGGGACTCCTTAGTAGCAGTTCAGAAAAACAGTAAATGAAAGACAGTACAGTAAAATGGTAATTATTCTAAACATGTGCATAAAACAGAAAAGACAAGATAATAAAAAGGGTTTTTGTATTGATTATACCTCCAATGTGAAGGTTGGTGAAGCCTTTGCAGCAGTCCAAGAGGGTTGCTTCCAAGCTTCCAGTTTTGCTCCTTTCTCTTTCTCCAAAGGGTTGGAAATGGGACAAAGGGGCACTCAAATGTGAAAATAGCTCAAGGGTGAGCTAGGGTTCCAGCAGTGATTTTGGCAGAGTAAGGGTGTGGTTGACTGTGGATATGAAATGAGGGGCCTCCATCACCTATTTATAGGTTTTTAGTGGTGGAGTGCTGGCCCATGGTTTTGGGCACCATATGGTTTAGGTCAGCTATATAGGGTTTTTGCTTCCTTTTCCCCTCTTTTTCCTATTTTTTTTGTATTTTTTATTCCGTTTTTAGAGGTTTTTTGCTATTTTGGAGGAATTCTGGATTATTTGGGGGGAAAAAGGGGTTTTTTTGGCCTTTTGGAGGCTTTTTAATGGGATTTTAAGGTTTTGGAGGCAAATATGGTAGGAAATATGGACAAATGAGTCATGCAATGGGGTAGATGAGGTAGTGAGCAATTTTTGGGTGTTAACAGATTGCCTCCTGATGTGTGAGGGCAGGAGCTCATCGTATGACCGATAGACATCATAAGTCTTTTATGGTTTTCCTGGGATGTGGAGAAGAGAAGAAACGAACTAGAGCCCGGAACAACGGTCCTGAACAATCTGCAAAAACTGAAAGTACATGACCTCAATAATGAATGAGGAATAATCTGAACATATGGACGAGGCAGGGATTCCCATGCTCGTATCAAGATACATAAAAAATAACTGTGAGGCCCGAAAAGGAGGACCTGTAAGATACATAGAGAACCACTATGTACATCATAAGGGTCTAGAGGGGACACAAATATGGGACATACTGCTGGGTTGACCATGTCTAAGCTGAAGAACTGATACACTGGAATAACAACAGTGCTACTGAGTGGGGTACCAGAGGAACTGATGAGCTGCTGGATCATAGTGATGGGGAGTCATACCCTCAATAGTACACTGAACTGGAACTGAACTGGGTACTCAAGGAAGCATATAACTGGATGGCTTTCGAACACAATCGCCAACGCAACCCGGACATCCACAGGAACATATAACTGGGCGTTCCGAAGTGACTCACTAATGTGTTAGAGTCATGGGAAATACGGGGTCTTCGACCAATAACTGAAGGGATATAAACCCTGCGCGATTCTCAACGATGCGATCAAGGTGTTGAAGTCGAGCATGTGAGAAACAACCACTCAGAGAGGCAATGATGACTCCTCTCAAAATGGTCCGTAGGCACTCACCACAGATGGTGATGGGTCCAAGGCGCAGGGACCTCTGGGTCTATCCTCTGGAATAGAGGGACTGTCGTCGACAGAGGGAGACCTGCAACTAGCAAGGAAATGATGTTTCCTTGTTAGAAGCGAGAGGGGGAGAACCGAAGTGTGAGAGTACTGATGGTAGGACTGACATACTGTGGGGGATAACTAGGCAAGTAGAGTGGGTGGACTCAAAATTCCTTTGTTCAGAGTATGATGGCGGGGACGATTGGGAAGCATATGAAACTGACAGGTGAGAAAGGGATCATAGCTGTAATGGATCAAGGATAGTGATTGGGATGAGTGATACTCAAGCTGGTGTAAAATGGCAGGAGACTGCAAACTACTCTGAACAAAGACGACCTGATTGGGGGTGCTGCCGAGATGATCGATCATAGTGCCAAGAGGCATGGGGGGACTTCTTCACGGGTTAAGGAACTAGAAGAAGTGTGTGTAAAATGGTACTATTGTGTGGATTTATACAAGCCTAGGACAATTCATGCTTGTGATTGCTTTCAATTTTAAGGAGTTTGAAAGCGATAAGAAGACTCTGAAATAATGGAATGGTACTGTCCTGTGGATTTATACGAGCCCAGGACAGTTCATGCTTGTGGTTTCTTTCAATTTTAGAGAGTCTGAAAGCGATAAGAAGACTCTAGGGGGTTGCTTTTTAGTGTGTTAGTCTCCAAGTATCGAAGAAGCATAAAAGGATGCAATGAAGAACTCTTCTAGCCGGTGTGACTAGAGTATTCCTTTTTCATAATTAGTCTACCAGGTCTGGAAAAGGGTTAAACTTATACCAGATAGAATCCCTTTCAGGTACTTTAACGAGCATGAAAGGAAGCAAGATTGCTCAACGATCTTTTCATTGTTTTAGGAGTCAGAAACGAGCTTAACAGAAACTCCCTAAATGCCTCTTTCGTAAAGGACTTGTCCGGCCCGAAAAAGGGATAAAATTATACCAAACAAAATGAATGGTCAGGCAAGGAGGAAGTGCTCAATCAAGGAACATTGGTGATGACCAAGAATGAGGGTAGGGGGGAACACTAGTGGGCCTCCTTGAGGGGTAATGAATGGTGGAAAAATAACGAAATAATTGCAGTATGAATGGAGTGAATGGCTCATGTAAAAATGTGGAACAATCCGATGGTGGCCGATGTGGTGCGCAAACCGAGGCAGCAAGGTGTCGAGACACAATGTTGAAATTGTACCTGGTGAGAGCGAGAAATTATCTCAAGAATCATCATGAGCTCGAAAAACTGAATCCGGCGATATAAAAAGTGTCAAAGACGGAGAACGGCCGAGGTGGCACGCATACCGAAGCGACAGGGGGCATTTTGGAAAAAATACCCAAAACATTTGGGCGTAAGAGCGAGAAATGATCTCAAGCATCATCACGGGCTCGAAAAAATGAATTCGATGATATAAAGTATATAAAAAATGGGCTACGGCCAATGTGGCACGCAAACCAGGGCAACAAGGTGTCGGGACACAATGTTGATATTGGTCTTGGTGAGAGCAAGAAATGATCTCAAGCATCATCACGAGTGCAGAAAAATGAATCCGACGACATAAAATACGGCTAATAAGGATAACAACTGATGTGGCATGCAAACCGAGGCGACGAGGGGCATGGGAAGAATGCCCTAAAGTTTTTGGTGAGAGCAAGAAATTGTAACTTCAAAGAATATTATATTTGTATTATTCCGGAGATGTTTTTATTCCTCCGACGGGACTCTATTGTATATCCGGAGATGTTTATTCCTCCATTGGATTATGGGAACTAGGGTTATTAGATCTCCTATGTGGGGATTGGCCCGAAGTTATTTTATCGAGGTTATTAGACTCAATTTGACAAGTCGGCCTCATAGGGTAAAAATTCAGTTGGAAAACAAGTATAATTAGAGGAGGTTGTTCCTCACTTAACTCACTTGTTCTCACACTTCTATTGTGCGCATAGGAGAGAGAGAGGTCTGCATAGGAGGAGAAGGATCTCTTGTTGTGGTCTACTATCTTGTATTGGGTTGATTATCTATATTGAGGAAAGCTTTGCTGGGTTTTCTACCCCATGAGGGTTTCCCAGGCTATATCTGTGTCTATCTTGTGATTGTGTTTCTTTCAGTGATCTTGCTTTTGCATTTATGCTAGAATTTAACATGGTATCAGAGCTAGCCTGAATAGGACATCTTTCACAAGGTGAAAATATCTCTATCTCTCTCTTCGGTGAAAATTAGGGTTTCTGCAAAAAGTTGGTATTGTTGAATTCTGATTACATGGTTGGATAGCCCTTCTCAAAACCAATCTTTTGAGCCCTAGATCAAACTTTTTGGTTGGGTAGAACTCCGGGAAAGTCAAACCCTAGTTTGACAAAAGTGCATTAAAACCAGAAAACCAGAAAACCAGAACCAGAATTCTACAGCAGATCCGAAGTTTGCTGGTCAAGTTTGGAGGCTGAAAAATTGAAGTTTCCAGAAAGTAAGTACATCAGTCACCTCGCCTCAGTCAAGCCAATCTCCTGGTAAGGTCAGTTTTTCATTTTTGGAATTTTCAATTTTTAGTGACCCCCTGGGCAAGATGGCCCCAAGTACTAAGCTTGCAGACAAGCTAGAGGGTATAGAGAATTTTCGAGCATGGAAATATAGAATTGGTCTCATTCTTGAAGAGAATGATCTTTCCCATTATATCAAAGATGAGATTGCAGAACCTACATAAGATGAAGCTAAAGAGAAGTACAAGAAAGATTTGACTAGGGTAAAGAGAATCATTGCTGATTCTATTAAGGACCACTTGATTCCCCAAGTGGCATCCAAGAAGACCCCAAAGGAAATGTATGATGCTCTCTCCAGAATGTATGAGGGAAAGAACATCAACAGGAAGATGAACCTGAGAGCTCAATTGAAGAACACCAAGATGAATAAAGGAGAATCTATTCAAGACTATTTCTCAATGGTTTCTCAGTTCAAAGAAAAACTAGATGCTATTGGAGATACTCTTGATGAAGATGAACTCGTCATGACTACTCTAAATGGTCTCACTAGACCTTGGGAGTCATTCCTCCAAACCATGTGTGCCAGAAAAGAAAGTATGAAGTTTGATGTGGTTTGGGAGGATTGCATTCAAGAGGAAGCCGGGGTTACCAACTGAGAAGCATTGCTCAAGGAAGATGACCAAGCCTTGGCCACCCACACCAAGAGAAGAAGGAATCAATCCTACTTTAAGAAGGATGGTCACAAGGAGTCTCATCGTCCACAAAGATTTCAAAAGAAAAGAGTATCTAATCAAAGAAGAGATTATTCCTCATTCCAATGTTTTACTTGTCACAAAATAGGACACATTGCTAAGGACTGTCCTCTGAAGAAGAAAAAGGGTACTCACCACAAAAGACATCAAGCACATCTTGCAGAAGATGATAGTGAAGAAGAAGTTGAAGAGGAAGAAAGGCCTCACAAGAAAATACCTAGAAGAGAAGAAGAAGATGAAGAAAGGACCTTCTTCAAGAAAAGATCTAGAAGAAGTGAAGAAGAAGATGCAGAAGAGTATGTTCTATTCTCCGCACTCTTTGGAGCTATAACACCTGGAGAAGGTACATGGGTTATCGATAGTGGTGCTTCAAAGCACATGATAGGACAAAAGAAGACTCTATCAAAACTTGAAGAAAAGACCTCCCCACAAAAGGTATCTCTAGGAGATAACTCTCAATATCCCATCAAGGGAATTGGTGAAGCAAACTACAAACTTGATTCTAGAACCCCCATGAAGTTGAAGGAAGTTTTGAATGTTTCAGGATTGAAGAAGAACTTGCTTTCCATCTCAGCATTGGACAAGAAAGGCTATAGAGTTGCATTCATTGATGGACAAGTATTAATGTGGTCCAAAGGTAAATCTATTAAGGATGCAATTGTCATTGGTGAAGAGGAAGGAGGTTTGTACAAGCTCAAGGGTCATCCAGAAGCTTCCCTTGTACAAGAAGTCACTAGCCCAAATGAGCTATGGCATAGGAGACTTGCTCACATTAACTACAAGGCACTACCTCATGTAAGCAAGGTAGTTGTAGGTCTACCAGACTTAAAGGTTGACCATGATGGCACATGCAAAGGATGTGCAAAAGGGAAGAACATCAAGAACCCATTTCCAAAGAGTGAAACAAAGACCAAAAGCATTTTGGAATTGATCCATTTATATGTATGTGGACCAATGCCATCCAAATCTTTAAGTGGATATGAATACTATCTCACATTTATTGATGACTATTCAAGGAAGACTTGGATATACTTCTTAAAAGGGAAGAATGAAGTTTTTGGAAAGTTCAAAGAATTCAAAGCATTGATAGAAAATCATTCAGAAAAGAAAAATAAAATACTCAGAACAGATAATGGCGGAGAATATACTTCAAAAGATTTTGAAGATTTCTGTAAAGAAGCTGGAATCAAGAGAGAGCTAACTACTCCCTACAATCCCCAACAAAATGGTGTTGCGGAAAGAAAGAATAGAACCATCATGGAAGCTGTAAAGACAATGATACATGATCAAGAACTACCTATATATTTATGGGCTGAAGCAGCTAGAACAACAGTCTATGTACAAAATAGACTATCCCATAGTGCTCTTGATTTCAAAACTCCAGAAGAAGTGTTCACAGGAAAGTAGCTTGAGGTAAGTCATCTTAAAATATTTGGATGTCCTGTATACATTCATATTCCAAAAGAAAAGAGAACCAAGTTGGATCCTTCTGGAAAGAAGGGAATATTTGTTGGATATTGTGAATCATCCAAAGCATTCAGAATTTACATCCCAGGTTTTCATCATATGGAAATTAGTAGGGATGTGACATTTGATGAAGAAGCAGCTCTCAAGAGATCTAGGAAGTGCCAACATGAAGAAATCTATGAAGAAGACACACCTTCCAGGATCATAGAGGCTGCACCCATTCCTGAAGATACTACACCTGAAGACCATGACTTGCTAGAACCACAAGAACCCCCCATTACAAACTTATCAAGAAAAAGAAGGCCAGCATGGGCCAGAGACATTATTCAAGGAGCTAAAATGTATGGAGCTCCTGAAGGCTCCACTAGAGAAAGGAAGAAACCAAAGCTAGTATCCAACTATATGGCTTTAATGTGTAATCTAGTGGATCAGGAACCTACTAGCTATGAAGAAGCAGTTTAGAAGAAAGAATGGGTAGAAGCAATGACAGAAGAATACCAGTCAATAATGAACAATGATGTTTGGGATATAGTTCCCAAACCAAAAGATAAAAGTGTAGTGTCCTCCAAATGGATATTCAAGATAAAACATGCTGCGGATGGTAGCATTGAAAAATATAAGGCAAGATTTGTAGCTAGAGGATTCTCTCAAAAAGAGGGAATTGACTATGAAGAAACATTTGCACCAGTTGCTAGGTACACTTCCATTAGAGCTATCATGGCACTTACATCGATGATGAAATGGAAACTACACCAGATGGATGTTAAGATAGCCTTCTTGAATGGTGTAATTTAAGAAGAAGTGTACATAGAACAACCACTTGGAATTGAGGTAGAAGATGGAAGAACTCATGTATGCAAACTGAAGAAGGCTTTGTATGGGTTGAAGCAAGCTCCTAGAGCTTGGTACGGAAGGATTGACAGTTTATTGACAAGCATGGGATTTACCAAGAGTAAAGTTGATCCTAACGTTTATCTCAAAGTTATGAATGATGAACCTGTTATATTATTATTGTATGTAGATGATCTATTTCTGACTGGAAATGAGAGATAGATTATCGAGTGCAAGAAGAAGTTCTCTTCAGAATTTGAGATGAAAGATCTCGGATTGATGCACTACTTCTTAGGCCTAGAAGTATGGCAAGACCCAAAAGGAATCTTTCTAAATTAGGGTAAGTATGCTGTGGAGATTTTGAAAAGATTCGATATGTTGGACTGTAAAGCCATGGCCACTCCCATGGACTCCAACTTGAAGTTATTAGTAGATAACTCATCAGAGTTAGTGGACATAACTCTGAATAGACATATTATTGGATCATTAATGTATTTGACTAACACTAGACCAGACATATGTTTTGCTGTGAATACCTTGAGTCAGTATCTGGTGGAACCTAGAAGAGTTCACATGATAGCTGCAAAACATGTGATGAGGTACTTAAAAGGTACGATAGATTTTGGTCTTTACTATAGTAGAGATCATGATTTCAATTTGCATGGCTACACTGATGCTGATTGGGCAGGAAGTGTATCAGACAAGAAGAGTACATCAGGAGGATGTTATTGTTTGGGATCTACTATGATCTCGTGGTATAGCAGGAAGCAGTCTAGTGTGGCTCTCATCACAGCTGAAGCAGAATACATAGCTGCTTGCTCTGCCAGTTGCGAAGCAGTATGGTTTCGTAAGTTATTATCAGGACTGTTTGACTTAGAGATGGAACCCACTATGATTCTGTGTAATAACCAGAGTTGTATCAAGATGACTGAGAATCCAGTATTTCATGATAAGTCAAAACACATAGAGATCCGTTATTTCTATATACGGGATATGGTGCAAAGAGGAGCTATCAAGCTCAAATATGTGAGCACGGACGAGCAAGTTGCTGATATACTAACCAAACCTCTGTCTCGTGTAAAGTTTGAGCATTTCCGAGACAAGCTTGGTGTAGTTCAAAAGGACTCTCCTCGAAAGGGGGAGTGATATGATAGATGAAGATATCTTTGGGTACTGGTATCGATGTGGATACCTATATTGATGATGAGATTGCTTATCTAGATTATATGTTTGCTTGTATTGATGAGGATACTTGTATTGATGAGGATACTTATATTGATGATGTGTATACTTGTATTGATGAGGATACTTGTATTTATGATGTGTATACTTGTATTGATGAGGATACTTGTATTGATGATGTGTATACTTGTATTGATGAGGATACTTGTATTGATGATGTGTATACTTTTATTGATGAGGATACTTGTATTGATGATATGTATAATTGTATTGATGATACATACTAATCATACCTGTATTGATGAGGATACTGTATCGATGATGTGCCTACCTGTTTCAACGATAAGGTTGAAGATGAGGTTTCCTATTCCGACGATGAGGTTGATGTAGGATTGTATCATCCTTGGACTTCAGTCCTAAAGTGATCCGTAGACAGCTGTCTTCGAGAATACGGTTCCTAGCGGACGATGAGGATTGTATCATCCTTGAACTTCAGTCCTAAATTGATCTGTAGACAAGTGTCTCCGAGAATATGGTCCTTAGTGGATGTATATAGGACTGCATCATCCCTGAGCGTTTGGTTCAAAATGTACATGACATGATTGCATCATCCTTGGACTTATGTCCTAATGTGATAGGGATTGATCATCCCGTAAGTGGATTGGGATTGCATCATCCTTGGACTTATGTCCTAAAGTGATAAGGACTAATCATCCTGTAAGTAGATTGGGATTGCATCATCCCTAGACACGGTGAGGTGTCTTAAAGTGATAAGGACTAATCATCCTGTAAGTAGATTGGGATTGCATCGTCCCTAGACATGGTGAGGTGTCTTAAAGTGATAAGGACTAATCATCCTGTAAAACGATTGGGATTGCATCGTCCCTAGACATGGTGAGGTGTCTTAAAGTGATAAGGACCAATCATCCTGTAAATAGATTGGGATTGCATCGTCCCTAGACATGGTGAGGTGTCTTAAAGTGATAAGGACCAATCATCCTGTAAATAGATTGGGATTGCATCGTCCCTAGACATGGTGAGGTGTCTTAAAGTGATAAGGACCAATCATCCTGTAAATAGATTGGGATTGCATCGTCCCTAGACATGGTGAGGTGTCTTAAAGTGAGAGGGATTGATAATCCCGTGAGTGGATTAGGATTGTATCATCCCTGGACCTATGTCCTAAAGCGAGAGGGATTGATCATCCCATAATTGGATCATGTGTATTGCAGGATATGCTGCTGTTGTGCTGATGATTGTGTGATGACGATGCTGATGATCATGTGATGATGATGCTGATGATCGTGTGATGATGATGTTGATGATCGTGTGATGACAATGCTGATGATCGTGTGATGACGATGCTGATGATTGTGTGATGATGATGTAGCTGTTCGAGTGCTACAGGTACTGAAGATGTTGATGTTCCAGTATTGAAGATCTTGAAGATGTTCCAATAACTACTTGAGTTACTGATGATGTATAAAGAAAGCTTCCAATGATTTATAGATGTATCATGTATCATGTAGTCGATGACTCCTTGCTCCTATAGTTGTTGTTATAATATCCTTCTCGTTAAGGGGGAGTGTTGAAATATTGTAACTTCAAAGAATATTATATTTGTATTATTCCGGAGATGTTTTTATTCCTCCGACGGGACTCTATTGTATATCCGGAGATGTTTATTCCTCCATTGGATTATGGGAACTAGGGTTATTAGATCTCCTATGTGGGGATCGGCCCGAAGTTATTTTATCGGAGGTTATTAGACTCAATTTGACAAGTCGGTCTCATAGGGTAAAAAGTCAGTTGGAAAACAAGTATAAGTAGAGGAGGTTGTTCCTCACTTAACTCACTTGTTCTCACACTTCTATTGTGTGCATAGGAGAGAGAGAGGTCTGCATAGGAGGAGAAGGAGCTCTTGTTGTGGTCTACTATCTTGTATTGGGTTGATTATCTATATTGAGGAAAGCTTTGCTGGGTTTTCTACCCCATGAGGGTTTCCCAGGGTATATGCGTGTCTATCTTGTGATTGTGTTTCTTTCAGTGATCTTGCTTGTGCATTTATGCTAGAATTTAACAGAAATGATCTCAAGCATCATCACGGGCATGGAAATATGAATCCGATAGTGCAAATGGTGTGAAAAATGGAGGTCATAAGGACTCCGAAATGGTCAAAGGAAAGAACTAGGCTAAAAAATGGCTACAAATAAAGGTGAGCCCACCAAGCGAAGGATGTAGTGGTGGGGAGAAATGATGGCCCGCGGGAGCTAAATACTAGGCATATCAAATCAAATCAAATATACAAGTGACATGTGACCTCAAAAAATGGTTGAGATCACAAATGTGAAAAAGTGAACAGGGTTAATGACCTGCCCCCATGCTATGTGCATGGGGTTTGTGATTATGGATCACATATGTGTTGGTTTGAACAAGGGGGTCATGGACGTGCTGAGATAGATGTGATGGGGTAGGGTCAAAATGATTGATCATGCCCCCTATCCTAGGGTCGAGGTAATCTATTATTCCCCCTAACATAGTGGTGTCAATGTGGAGTTCTATGATAGCGGGGTTAAGACCAGGCATTTTGGTATAGGACCAGGCAAAGACATCGCGGAACTCTTGGAAAAGTTTTTTGTACTCTCTGATATCGTACTCGGTGCATGAGGCTCCCAAACTAATGAGTTCATGAGCACTGGCTGGGGCAGAGATATCAATTTGGATGACGGGTGAGATGTTGGCCATGTTTCCTTCCTCAAAGGCATCAGAAGCGGGAATGGGATCCTTAAACTAGTCGACTTTGGTGGGAAGGAAATCTTTAGACTCAACCACAAATTGGGTGGCTGTGGTAGAGGAGGACTCTTCTGGGAGGAAGTAGGAACATTGGTGCATGTCTTCCCAGGGGTAATCTGGGGCAGTGAGAGCCGCTAGAATCTCCTCATCATTGCAGAAACTTTGAGTTGTCAAATCGGTTGACGAGGGAGTGGTACTCGAAGAGATCATATAAATGGTGTTAATCTCTCCACATGAGGGCGATACTGGGGGGTGGGTCTCCTCGATTGTGGGGGGTGCCGTATCAAGGTCCAAATTATTCATCTCGTAGAGAGCTACTCTGTAATCTGGGAGATCAGGACAGTGATGTGAGTAATGGCCATAAATACCGCATATTGCACATGGTTGGTTGGTATGCAGTGATTTATCACGAGGGTTAGGGGTTGGATCAAGTTCGACAACCAGGATGTTGGGGTCGTCATCAAGCATTTGCATGTGTTCCTGTAATGCAGGTAATTGTGGACATTGATGAGTCGGATGGCCTAACTTATCACACAACGAGCATTTGGGAGGAGCACGGAACAAAGAGGGGGTTTTTAACTGTTTTGGGCGGGGGTATAGCAGTGTATGGTTGTGGGCTTCTGCCCCCAGTGTGCTTGATAAGAGGAAGGGGATTCGTATATGACGAAGGGGTAGTGACACCGAGAGGTGGTTGACTAGTAGTGGGAATGGGTTGCACCGGTTGTAGGGTGACATTTGGTGTCGGCGAGGGAACGGGAGGCGAAATATACCACACGGGTAATCCTAAGGTTAACCCGAGGAGGCTGAGAGTAGCCGTAACCGGGGCACTTACTAAGCCCGAGGGAGGGAATAGGAAGGGGATTGAGTGGATGGGTGTAACACCAATGTGACTAGGTACCAATGGCGGTTTGGGTAACAAGGGCGGTTGATTGTTGGGTGTTTGTGTATTGTGGGAAAGGGTACATAGGTCAGATACTTCGGGCGCGGGTGACAGGGGTGGAATGGATTGGAATGTTGAGGTCATCGACGTATCTGAATAAACGCCTGGTCCCACGGAGGAAACAAACGAGGTTGTTGCACCATGAACAGGTTGTTCAACCATGGGGAGAACATTCTTGGGTGCAGCGGGGGCATTGGGATCGTAATAGTTGAGTTGGTCGACCTTGACCATGCGTCCGTCATGGGGGAACATCATGGTACGAAAAACGGATGAGGCAACTGCTCGCATGGCATACATGTAGCTGTGGCCAAGTAAGAGGTTATAATCAAGTTGGGCATTGATGACCTCTATGTCAATGAGCACTGTTTTACCAGCCAACTGGACAAGGACATTAGCTAAGAGACCTTGGGGTTGAGCCGAACGGCCTTCGTAGGCTTGTAATGCAGTGGTGGACTGCTAGAGAGTAGGGGATCCCAACTTCTGCCAAATGAATGTGGACATAACGCATGTAGAGGCACCTTCATCGATAATGCACCGATGGATGACAAGATTCTGAACAGAAACAAAAACTTGGAACGCTAAAGTGGAAGGCAGGCGTGGTTCGGACTGGTCCAAATCGAAGGCCATCAGTCGTGAATCATTTGGGTCAATAGCACTAATGGCAGAGAGAAAAGTCTTGCGCTGTGAAGGACAATTTTTTAAGACCTCTAACGCAGACATGGCCGTGGGAGACTGGGCTAAGTCATCTACAATGTTGTAATTAGACGTAGCACGAGCATTGGGATTATTGTTGATGCGATGAAGTGGGAAGCGAGGTGCTTTGGAGGTGCCATCTAGTGGAGCTAGAGGTATACGTAACGTCTGATCAAGGGGATAAGCATTAGTGTTTTTGTCGGTGGGAGGGGCTTCAGGGGTGGAGCCATATTGGTTCTGACAGATTTGGAGGTTGACATTGACGGATGACATCATTAACAAGTGATGGGTACCTGAGTCTAACATGGGTTGATCAGGAGCGGTATAAGTGATCCACTATTGTGGTGGCGCGTCGCCTTGAGGGGGAGCCAATGGCTGAGTGTTCACTACGCCTTGGGTTGGTAAGGGGTTTTACAGCACCAAGGTTGATGTTGAGGTGGTGGGGGGTTGGGCAACGCCTGAAGAGCTGCGTGCCCTTGGCGATGGGCATCATCAGTCCAGAGTTACCGAGCTCACTCCAAATGTGGGAAAGCATGTGTGTAGTGGCCATAGACCCAGCAAATAGAACAAGGATGGTTCGTTCGCAAATTAGGATTTTTGGCCTGCTTGGGCGGCCGATCAGGGTTCTAGTTGGCAGGTGTCGCGTTATTGTTGTTTGGGGGATTGGGAGGCTGACTGCCTTGGTCTGGAGGGGGGTTATTCCCATGGTTACGGCCTTTGCCACAGTTTTGCTGGCCCTATTGGCACTGGATATTTTGGTTCTGCTGCGGATTCTGTTGGGCGTACACTTTCCCTTGGGCAGTAGGTGGGTTCTGGGGTTGTGCAGGTGCGAGAGCAGGCTGCGGTGGACAATAAGTAGGTGGAGGCTGCGTAGGTGCTGAACCTTGTGGGGGTTGCTGATACGTCTGCAGAACGGGTTGGGGGTTTGCCGCAGGGGCTTCCTGTGGCGGGTAATAAGCGGGTTGGGCTTGAGAGGACACAGGAGCTGGTGTAGCCTGTGGGTGGTAATATGGTTGAGGTGTGATCGGGGGGGCGTAAGTGGGGGATGCATGACCAAAGCACTAAGGTGGACAGGAGGATCTGTAGGAATGGTGGTGATGTGGCATGGGAGAATACAAATTGGTTGCTCCGGATTGAGATGTAGCCCGCGAAAGGTCAGGGCCATGGCTATGATGTGCTATGGAAAAGGGTTGGGGATGCGAGGCAACACAACCAATGATGCCATCTGCGGCATGGGATGCCCTCGATGCATCATGTCGGGAGGAATCGCCGCGAGGGGCGTAAGGTATAATGGAATACAGATAACCCGACTGGGTGTAAATGAGGTCAAATTGCTGGGCTTTGAGGATGGCCTCTTCTTAGGATTGGGGTCGTTCGGATGCCACATCCTTGGCAATGACAGGAAGGAGGGATTTTAGAAACCAATCTAAGAAGATACGGTCGTCTAACTTGATTTTGCAGAGCCTGCGGCATCGACGCCACTCATGAATGTGGTCAGTGATGTGGGTAGCCGTGTTCTGTCTGCAAGACAGTAGGATCTCAACTCCCGTGTCATAACGGATAGGTAACTGAAAGAACTGCAGGAAGGTCGAGGGAAGGGAAGTAAATGTGGCATGGGTCCCATGGGGCTGCTCGATATACCACTTAGCTGCAGAGCCAGTGAGGGTGCACTGTAACAGACGGAGGCAGACAAAGTCGTCCACTATGGAGTTGGAGGAACACCATAGCTGGAAGGACATAATATGGTTCTAGGGGTCCTCACCTGCCTTGCCCTCAAACTTAGGGATGTCGGAGGGGAACTTGGTGGGCATGTGAGGCCACACAGAGTCGTGTCTGATGGGATCGTTAGTCAGTCTAGCTAGGCTAGGAAGGTTGAGACTAGCCATGAATGGAAAACTGTTGATGTATATGTAACTTCGGAATGTATTTCATCAGTGTATTATATATATATTTATTGTACCCTTATAAGAGATGTGTTATTCCTCTATAAGGAAGTGTCGTCATGTGGATTGACAAGTGTCGCAAGTGTGTGTACTTGCCGATGGGTTATTAGACCACCTTATGGGGTCGGCCCTATTTAATATATAATATAATGTGGATGTACTCAAGTAGACAAGTCGGCCCCATTAGGTCACTGGGCAAAAAGGTGAGTATAAATAGAGATAGGAGATCTCTATTTTACTCACTCAGAAAAGTATCTATATCTCTCTCTGAAAAGTGGCGCACTAGTGAGGAGGAGGAGGATCATCTGCTAGGAGACTATCTCTGTATTATTTGGTTGTATTTTGGTTGAGCCATTGCTCTCTCTATCTCTGAGGAAGTTGTGGGGTTTTTCACCTTAGGGTTTTCCCCACGGAAACTCTGTGTCTCTTGTCTCTAGGCTTTTGATTCTTGTGATGCTTGTGATGCTTGTCATATTATGATTGTCATGCATTGATATACTGTAGATGTTATTCTCTCAGCAAAGATCCTATAGTATTGTGATTTAATACTAAAAATTTAACATGGTATCAGAGCTTAACTGAGAAGAAGACATTTTGCAGTGACGGAAGCTTGTATTCCTTGTTTATTGGGTTTCTCTCCACAGATTTTTGAAATTCAGTATAGTAGATTGGATCTACTCATCAAGGCGCATCTTTCTGTCCAATCAGATTTCAGTTCCGAGCATTTTCAGTTTTGGCCCTAAAAATTAGGGTTTCCACAAAAATAGGAATTTCTGGAAACTGAAGGTACAGCTGGAAGCTCCTTGCAAAAATAGAAGGTTTGAGCTTTGGATCGAGATTTTTGGCTGGGTAGATCTCCGGGAAACTCAAACCCTAATTCAAGGCTCTCCCAAGTGAACCCGGGAGGACAAAAAGGCAATTCTGAAGGGCAAGACTTTGCTGATCTCAAATTCTGAATGTACTAGGCTGATCAGCTCTCCAAGGTGCATCTTTCTATCCTTTCGGAATTTTGAAATTCACATTTTGAATTTTTAGGGTTTCTCTGACAAACCCTAATCCGGGACCAGATCCAGTTTTCAGCACTTCAAGTGGTAAGTTCTAAATCTTTTCTATTTCCATTTGAAGTACTCTTAAAGATGTCTCTTCACACCAAGCTTGAGGATAAGCTTGAAGGGGCTGATAACTTCCGAGCCTGGAAGTATAGGATTGGGCTAATCCTGGAAGAAAATGAGTTGGACTCATATGTGAAAGAAGACATCCCTATCCCAGAGGATGAAGAGGCCAAGGTATTGCACAAGAAGAACTTGGTCAAGGCAAAGAGAATCATTGCTGATTCTATCAAAGATCATCTCATTCCCCATGTGTCTTCTCTCAAGACACCCAAAGAGATGTTTGAATCTTTGACCAAGCTATTTGAAGGAAAGAACATAAATCGGAAGATGACCTTGCGGAACCAATTGAAAGCAGTGAAGTTTCAGAATGGAGAAACCATTCAATCTTACTTTTCAAGGGTCTCTCAGATCAAGGAACAATTAGAAGCAGTAGATGAAATGGTGGAGAATGGTGAGGTGGTGATGACCACTCTAAATGGCCTACCTAGGTCATGGGATTCCTTTATTCAAGGAATTTGTGCAAGGAAGAAGTTGATCTCTTTCAGTAGGCTTCGGGAAGAATGTTCTCAAGAAGAAGCTAGACTTATAGCTCGTGAGGAAAAGATGGGAGGTGAAGATCAAGCTCTTGAAGCTCACACCAAAAGAAGTAAATCCAAGAAGGAATCATCTCATAATAGAAGATTCTCTCACCATCATCATTATCATAAAGATAAGAAAGATCTCAGATGCTTCACTTGCAATGAGAAGGGACATTTTGCTTCAGATTGTCCCAAGAAGAAGAAAGACAACAACAACAACTTCAGTAAGAAGAAGAAGGGCAGCAAAAGAAGATTTCATGCTCATGCTGCCGAAGATGATGAACCCCCAAAGAAGAAGGCTAAGGCAGAAAGCAGTAGTGATGATGACTCATCAAGTGAAGAAGAGTATGTTTTAATCTCTGCACTCACTGGTACCATCTCCCATGGTTGTAATGATTGGTTGATTGATAGTGGGGCTTCCAAACACATGACTGGGTTCAAGGAATATTTTATGAACCTTTCTGAACATGAATCACCCCATAAGGTGAAACTTGGGGATGATTATCAATATCCAATCAAAGGAAGTGGTGAAGCTTCTTACAACCTAGATTCTGGAAAATCTCTGAAGATGAAGGAAGTCCTCTATGTACCTGGACTCAAGAAGAACTTACTCTCCATCTCTGCTTTAGATGCAAAAGGTATGAGGGTTGCATTTGTTGATGGCCAAGTACTAATGTGGCCAAAGGGAAAGACCATGGATGATGCAGTAGTCATTGGAGAGCAAGAGGGAGGCTTGTATAAACTAAAGGGTCAACCTGAACATGCCATGATACATGAATCCATGGAGCCAAGTGAACTTTGGCATAGGATACTTGCTCACATGCACTATAGAGCACTTCCAATTGCAAGCAAGGCTGTAGAAGGTCTTCCTGAAATCAAGACCAAACATGAAGGTGTTTGCAAAGGATGTGCAAAAGGTAAGAACATTAAGAAGGCTTTCCCAAGCAGTGAAAGCAAGGCAAAAGACATCCTGGAAATCATCCACTCAGATGTATGTGGCCCCATGTCATCCAGTTCCCTAAGTGGGTATGTTTAGTATGTGTCATTTATTGATGACTTCTCCAGGAAGACTTGGGTATACTTCTTGAAGGGCAAAGATGAGGTGCTTGATAAATTCAAGGAATTCAAAACCTTGATGGAGAATCAAACTGACAAGAAAATCAAGACATTCAGATCTGACAATGGTGGAGAATTCACCTCAAATGACTTCAAGAAGCTTTGCAGTGATTCAGGGATTAAGAGGGAGTTGACTGCTCCTTATAATCCTCAACAGAATGGAGTTGCAGAAAGGAAAAACAGAACTATCATGGAAGCAGCAAGGGCAATGTTGCATTACCAGGATCTTCCTATGCATCTATGGGCAGAAGTAGCTAGAACAGCTGTATATGTGCAGAACAGAACACCCCACAAGATATTGGACAACAAGACACCAGAAGAAGTCTTTTCTGGTAAGAAACCTGAAGTCAGCCATCTCAGAATATTTGGTTGTCCAGTATACACTCATGTCCCAAAGGAGAAGAGGAATAAACTAGATCCCTTAGGAAAGAAGGGTATCTTTGTGGGTTATAGTGAAAGCTCGAAGGCTTACAGAATATATTTTCCAGGGTTCAAGAAGATTGATGTCAGCAGGGATGTAACATTTGATGAGAATTCAGCATTCATCAAATCAAGAAAGGCACCTACCGAAGTTTATGAAGAACCTAAGGAAACAAGATTTCAGGACACTACCATGACTGAAGCAGTTCCAGAAACTGCTCGTGAGTTTGAAGATCCACAAGAACCTGTAGATCCACCCCGTGAGGATAACTCTCACAAGAGGAAACCTGTATGGGCTAGAGAGCTCATTCATGATGTAGAAAGATTTGGCATTCCAGAAGAAGAACACAGAGCAAAGAAGAGAACCAGATCACACACCAGTTATGTTGCTTTACTCTGTGACATCATGAACAAAGAGCCTTCCAGTTATGAAGAGGCAGCAGAAAAGAAAGAATGGAAGGATGCTATGGTTGAGGAATACCAATCAATTATGAAGAATGATGTTTGGGATGTTGTCCCAAGACCTAAAGGGAAGTCTGTTGTGACTTCCAAGTGGATCTACAAAATCAAGCATGCTGCAGATGGCAGTGTGGAAAAATATAAAGCAAGATTCGTAGCTCATGGTTTCTCTCAGAAGGAAGGAATAGACTATGAAGAAACCTTTGCACCTGTAGCCAGATATACTTCCATCAGAACAGTACTTGCCCTGGCTGCAGCAATGAAATGGAAGATACACCAGATGGATGTCAAGACTGCTTTCCTGAACGGTGTAGTAGAAGAGGAAGTATATGTGGAACGGCCACTCGGCTTTGAAATACATGACAGGGAATCTTATGTATGCAGATTGAAGAAAGCCTTGTATGGCTTGAAGCAAGCTCCTAGAACCTGGTATGGTAGGATGGACAGTTTCCTATCTAGTTTGGGCTTTACCAAGAGTAAAGCGGATTCCAACCTTTACTACAAGGTTGAGGAAGGGAATCCTGTGATTCTACTACTATATGTGGATGACCTATTTGTGACAGGAGATGACAGAATGATTGCAGATACCAAGAGGAAGCTTGCAACTGAATTCGATATGAAAGATTTGGGAATGATGCACTATTTCCTAGGTATGGAGGTGTGGCAGAATGCAGGTGGGATCTTCCTTGGTCAAGGGAAGTACACAGTAGATATCCTGAAGAGATTTGGGATGATGGATTGCAAAGCCATGGCCACACCTATGGCATCGAATCTGAAGCTTCTTTGTGATACTTCATCTGAGCCAGATGATGTTTCTATGTATCGTCAGATTATTGGGTCCTTGATGTACCTGACGAACACGAGACCAGATATTTGCTTTAACACATTGAGCCAGTTCCTGACGGATCCGAGGAGTGTTCACCTGGTTGCTGTAAAGCATGTTCTGAGGTACCTGAAGGGTACAGTGGATTATGGGCTCAGATATGAGGCAAATCAAAAGTTTAACCTGCAGGGTTATGTTGATTCAGATTGGGCTGGCAGTGCTGCAGATAGGAAGAGCACATCTGGGTGTTGCTTCAGTATGGGATCAGGTGTGATCTCTTGGTTTAGCAGGAAGCAGTCCTGCGTAGCACTGAGTACAGCTGAGGCAGAGTATGTTGCAGCCTATTCAGCTAGTTGTGAGGCAGTATGGCTACGGAAGCTACTGTCTGAGTTATTTGATCTCCCGTTGGAGGCTACTGGTATCTTCTGTGATAACCAGAGTTGTGTGAAGCTGTCCGAGAACCCAGTGTTTCATGACAGGTCGAAACACATAGAGATCAAATATCACTATATCAGGGATATGGTGCAGAGAGGAGCTGTGAAGCTCCTGTATGTTGCGACGGACGAGCAGATTGCAGATGTGTTGACGAAGCCACTAGCCAGGGTGAAGTTCGAGTACTTCAGAGAGAGGCTTGGCATTCTTCAGATCGAGGACACTTCGAGGAAGAAGTGATGGACACATTTGTTGAATCCATTCCAAGCATGTTGGAAGGAGGATCCTTCACATGGCTGTGGATGTAAGCGCTGGATCATGAGCATTAGGATGATGTTCTGGTTTCTGCTGGATATGATCAGTTGGATCATTTTTGTATGTATGTACGCATCATGTTGGATGCTGGATATGATCAGTTGGATCATTTTTGTATGTATGAACGCATCATGTTGGATGCTGCATATGATCAGTTGGATCATTTTTGTATGTATGTATGCATCATGTAGATGCTGGATATGATCAGTTGGATCATGTGTATGTATTTTGTATATGCATCATGTTGGATGCTTGGACCATGTCTCTGTATATGTATCAGGTGGGTACATTGTATGATTAGGTGGATCATGTATGGTGATATGTATCATGTATCAGATGGATACATTGATGATCAGGAGGATCATGTATGATGATATGTATCAGGTAGATACTTGGTATGCATCAGGTAGATGCATTGATGATCAGGATGATCATAGATGACGAGCTTCAGGATGTTTCTCCAGATGACATGCAGCAGGATGTTGAAGTGATGATGATCAGGATGATCATGGATACATCAGGATGATGTATGGTGAGTATCAGTTTGATACTCTGTGGCCGTGGATCAGGTTGTGCAGATAGGCATGTAATTTGTGCCCTGGGAGATTTGCAGATGGTCTTTCGAGGTTTTGCCTATGGCATGTAATTTGTGCCCTGGGACATCTGGCAAATGCTCTTTCGAGGTTTTGCTTGGGAGGACATATAATTTGTGCCCTGGGAGATCTGCAGATAGTCTTTCGAGGTTTTGCCTATGGCATGTAATTTGTGCCCTGGGATATCTGGCAAATGCTCTTTCGAGGTTTTGTCCTATGGCATGTAATTTGTGCCTTGGGAGATCCGATAGGTTGAGCTGTGTGCTCGTAATCAGTCCTGGGATGCTCTTGCGAGGTTTTGCCATGACCACATGTAATTTGTGCCCTGGGAGATCCGATAGGTTGAGCTGTGTGCTCGTAATCAGTCCTGGGATGCTCTTGCGAGGTTTTGTGGTGACCACATGTAATTTGTGCCCTGGGAGATCCGATAGGTTGAGCCGTGTGCTCGTAATCAGTCCTGGGATTCTCTTTCGAGGTTTTGTGGTGAGGTCACATATAATTTGTGCCCTGGGAGATTTGCAGATGGTCTTTCGAGGTTTTGCCTATGGCATGTAATCTGTGCCCTGGGACATCTGGAAAATGCTCTTTCGAGGTTTTGTGACGCACGTAAAAGTCCTGAGGATTCCACAGTATGGCCAGTGATGACGAAGACCTGCAGGTGGTGGGCCTACATCCAGTATGAAAAAGGACTGGCTCTGTAGAACTTCCTATGACGAGTAGAGACAGAGATTGGATGAGATAGCAGTAGCAGTGACGATGATGATGACGATGCATCGATGACGATGATCCAGAGAAGAAGACTTGTCTAGCAGATCTGTGTCGAGAAATACCTTCCTAGTTAAGAGGGAGTGTTGATGTATATGTAACTTCGGAATGTATTTCATCAGTGTATTATATATATATTTATTGTACCCTTATAAGAGATGTGTTATTCCTCTATAAGGAAGTGTCGTCATGTGGACTGACAAGTGTCGCAAGTGTGTGTACTTGCCGATGGGTTATTAGACCACCTTATGGGGTCGGCCCTATTTAATATATAATATAATGTGGATGTACTCAAGTAGACAAGTCGGCCCCAGTAGGTCACTGGGCAAAAAGGTGGGTATAAATAGAGATAGGAGATCTCTATTTTACTCACTCGGAAAAGTATCTATCTCTCTCTCTGAAAAGTGGCGCACTAGTGAGGAGGAGGAGGATCATCTGCTAGGAGACTATCTCTGTATTATTTGGTTGTATTTTGGTTGAGCCATTGCTCTCTCTATCTCTGAGGAAGTTGTGGGGTTTTTCACCTTAGGGTTTTCCCCACGGAAACTCTGTGTCTCTTGTCTATATGCTTTTGATTCTTGTGATGCTTGTGATGCTTGTCATATTATGATTGTCATGCATTGATATACTGTAGATGTTATTCTCTCAGCAAAGATCCTATAGTATTGTGATTTAATACTAAAAATTTAACAAAAACTAGTAGAAGGATGTGACATACTAGCAGTTGTGACCATGTTGGGGCCAATGCCCCCAAGTGGAGGGGCTGGGTTCGGGATGTTGCCCCCAAGTGGAGGGACAAAAATGGTATGGGATGGTCCTACACCGCCAAGGGTAGTGTGAGTCACTGATGGAGTGGGAATAGGTATGCCATCTACTGGAATGGGTACAGTGATCGGAATGGTATATGTGGGCCCCATCGAGGGCATACCCAAAGCAGGTGTGGTAGCTGGTGTGGTGGTGGATGCTCCACCAATGGTCCCTACAAAGAAAGGGGTGGAAGTCACACCAGCCATGGGGATGGTTGGTGCAGTGTAAGTGGGGTTCTCGGACTCTGCCTCAGAATCAGAGGTAAAATAAAGGGCGTCTAGATCGAGTGACGGAGTTCTATGCCATTGACGAGTGGATTCAAGTGGCAAGGCTCGAGATCTATGATGAGTGGTATCAAGTGATGAAGATCTACGTCTATGACGGGTGATGTCAAGTGAACCGTGCTGTGGGGGCACGCCTCGGAGGCACTGAGAATGTCTCGGGGACTCAATGGTGACAGATGGTGTCAAGTACCTGGGGGTTGTGTTGAGTGAAAAACAACTCAAAAATCCTAATGCAACCGAGTGTGCAGAAGGAGAGCTCAAAAAATATGGCACTTAGGCCAACAACCAACTCAAAACACTTACTGTAACAGTTGTGCTACAATAAGTGGAGTATCAACAGAAATGGTCAGAATACCAACAAGCAGAAGGTTTCCTAGAAAATAAAAATAGTGGACTCGCTAGACCAAAAGGAGGTAAGGGAGCATGCAAACACCTAGCTAAATAGTATTCTAACTCAACTAGACATATCCTCTGCAAGGTGATGAAATCCAAGTCAGACAATATGGATAGTAGAGCCAAGTGGTTAAAGATATCCCCCTACCAGGAGGGACACCGGGTAGTCAATCCTAGAAGAAAAGCAACTAAAGTACCCCGTTCATGACACGTTCGGTTGGGTGAATCTGCCGTTTGTTTCTATCGCTGTTGTATCCCCATACGGGTGATCCACTGAGAACTGTGAAAGGTATCCTTTGGTTACTGAATGGATTGCGGTATTCCACTCAGGCTTCTGGAACCAGTCTGGCGACTTCAACCCTCCTAGGGGAGAGGCCTTCCTGATAAATTGGTTTTAAACCGTGTCAAAAAATACTAGGGGATTTTGGTTCCCTAATGGACAGCAACTATGTCTCAAGTGTAAGCAATCGAGGGGTGTTATTTGGATTCCTATCCCCCTGATGTTGGTTGTGTTAAGTAGTATTTTAAGGCTCACTTGAATTAGGTGACAGAGTGTGTGCCTGTGAGATGATGAACCCAAGTAAAAGTGCCACGGGGTGAGCAACTAAAAATAACAATACAACATGTAAACTTTGAAATGCAAAATTTTCTCTTTTCAATTAAAATGTTGAAATTTTTTAAAAAATATTCTGTAAATGGAACAGAAATAATACTGCAGAAAAAGGCTGTAGGGAAGTATGGTTGTAGATCGGATAGATGGCTGTGCAGGTGCAGAAAATATTGCAGCAAAGTGATAGGTTCAAAACAGGAAAAAAAGTGCAGAAAACAGACCGCGGGTCTGTGGCAAATTTGGGCAGTCGGACTGTGGGAAAAAGCTCAACAGTCGCGGACGGGTTGCGGGATTTTGGCCAAAAGATGCAGTCGTACCGCGGGAAAAAGGTCGAAAGTCATAGGCGGGTTACAGGAAAATGGCTGAAAACCGCAAGCGGGATGCGGGAAAATGGCTGAAAGATGCAGGCGGGTTGCAGGAAAATGGCTGAAAGCCACAAGAGGGACGCGGGAAAATAAGATGCAGGAGGGTTGCAGAAAAGTGGCTGAAAGCCGCAAGCAGGACGCGGGAAAATGGCTGAAAGACACAGGCGGGTTGCAGGAAAATGGTTGAAATCCGCAAGCGGGACGCGGGAAAATGGGTTAACAGCCATGGTCGGACCGCACGAAACAAGCTGATAGCCGCGGTCAGATCACAGGTAACAGATTGGAAAACGTCGGTAGGTTGATAGAAACAGTCTAAGAGCCACGGTTGGATCGCAGGTAAATGCCTGAAAGATGCGGTCAGAACGCAACTACGGGGGGCAAAAGGCGCGGTTTACGGCAGCCGAAAGGAAAAAACATAAAAATATTGCAGAAAATTAAAAATGTTTAAAACTTTAAAACTATAATCAGAAATTCAAAGGAACACAAGGGGAGTCACCAAAACTGTAGCTAGGGTTTTCACCCTAGCTTGTGCAAATGAGAACCTACTAAGGAGAAGGGACTCCTTAGTAGCAGTTCAGAAAAATAGTAAATGAAAGACAATACAGTAAAATGGTAATTATTCTAAACATGTGCATAAAACAGAAAAGACAAGATAATAAAAAGGGTTTTTGTATTGATTATACCTCCAATGTGAAGGTTGGTGAATCCTTTGCAGCAGTCCAAGAGGGTTGCTTCCAAGCTTTCATATTTGCTCCTTTCTCTTTCTCCAAAGGGTTGGAAATGGGCCAAAGGGGCACTCAAATGTGAAAATAGCTCAAGGGTGAGCTAGGGTTCCAGTAGTGATTTTGGCAGAGTAAGGGTGTGGTTGACTGTGGATATGAAATGAGGGGCCTCCATCACCTATTTATAGGTTTTTAGTGGTGGAGTGCTGGCCCATGGTTTTGGGCACCATATGGTTTAGGTCAGCTGTATAGGGTTTTTGCTTCCTTTTCCCCTCTTTTTCCTCTTTTTTTTGTATTTTTTATTCCCTTTTTAGAGGGTTTTTGCTATTTTGGAGGAATTTTGGATTATTTTGGGGGAAAAGGGGGTTTTTTGGCCTTTTGGAGGCTTTTTTAATGGTTTTATGGCCTTTTGGAGGCTTTTTAATGGGATTTTAAGGTTTTGGAGGCAAATATGGTAGGAAATATGGACAAATGAGTCATGCAATGGGGTAGATGAGGTAGTGAGCACTTTTTGGGTGTTAACACTAAGAATTCATCAATTAAGCCTTGCAAGAGTGTAAATCTAAGGAGGAAGCGTCTTTACTGGTGCACTGTCCTTTTGTTGTAAACCAGTCCCCCATACCGCGCAGTCTATGGATGCACTGGTTGCGCAACGCTTCTGTTTGTCGAAGATTGCACATGTGAAGTAGAGACTTTGCACAGCCTTAAGTTTGTAGCGAGAGTCCTGTACTGCGCTGCTCATCAGTATCTTTTTGACACTCGCATCACCAGGTTGTGGAAACCTGATTCCACAACCACCCCCTCAACTTCACCTCGGGTGAGACCTCAGGCTTCGCGCAACTTGTTGCTGAAAGGGCCGGTGAATAGGGGTTTTGTTGGTTCCTTGAACCGTAAAGTACCTGGGTCTACATTGGAAACCTCGAAATCAGTTACATATGCCAACAGTCGCTCTTCCTAAACCCTGGTTACTGCCACAACCTCTTCCACCTGCAAAGTTAGTGCTTCTGGGGTTTCTTGTTCTTTTCCTGTTGTATTCAACCAAGCTTAAAGATTCATACATGATTCTTGGGGTAGGAACCCATTCGTCCTGTTGAAGGATGCGCAGCTCTTCACTGCGTCTTATCATGCTTGCAACACCAAAAATCAAGATAGATAAAGAAATCAAACTAATCAGCTACAATCTATGTCTACCAATTACCTTCCCCGGCAACAACGCCAAAATGTTAGTCACTATAATTTCCTATTAATTTCAAGTTAATAAACAGATTTCTCAATAAAAATTGTCAACCCAGGGAAGTCTTGTTATTTCAAAGGTAATCAAGCAAATTCTATGCGTAAAAATTTTAGTAACTAATCAAATAAATGAAAGTCACCCAATCTACCTAGTTGCTATGTCTATGCTCTGCTCACTACTCAATTATACCTCAATCACCAATTTAAGAATTAAGAGGATTCACGCTCCTTCAACAATATCAGTTCTGGGATTAACTGCTTCAAGAATAAATTAGCTAAATTGCTTTTGCAAGAAGTTAAATCCTAAAACATCAACATAAAAGAGATTCAATTCATAACTGCAATATTCAATCATAAAATGAATCAACTCTTCTTCTACTATGTAAGTCTATATGTGATCTACTTGTTTCAGAACTTCGCGAAAGGGATTTAAGCAACAGTAATACGCAGTAGCAGATTGCAGCTGTATCAGTAACAATAAATAACACACTTGCAGAAATAATTGATACACTAATCAGACGATTGTTTCATCAATCAACTATGAAAGGAAATCATATACTTAATGCTCATACCATTCAACAAACCAAAGGAAATTCTAATCAAGGAGTCTTATGCCTAATAACCAAACTGTTGCAACAAATCAAATGTAAATCTAATTGAAATTACACACCAACATAATTAAATGATCAAATGAAATAAACATCTAGCTAATTCAGAAACTCTGTGAGAAGGTGGGCCCTTTCCTTCTAACAGAGATGCTGCTAAAGGCTACCAGAACTCAATGCACAATAATCAGGAAAATGTTGCTTCTTTCATTGATATAATGAAATCCAATTACAAATTTCTTCACCCATGTTACAATTTATCTCCAAAATAAGCCTAACCTTCTGTATGATATCGTCTTCACATATATGCTTAGACAAGACAGTTCAGGTTCCTTTTATTCAGGAAGCCATGAAGATTGAAGATCTTCAGGCTGCCGAATATACAATTTAGAAATAGAAATAGTTACAATAATCGTTACATTAAAATAAATTATGTTTTATAATCAATTGTGCTTTCAAAATGGAACTGATCCAACGCTGAACGAGTCTAAGCTGGCCGCGTGGGAGGATAGCCTAGGCTATTTAGCCAACAACCCAAACCGAGCCTTGGAGATGTGCAATTGTCGCCAAGTGCTTCTGTACCCAAGTGTATCATCAAGCTGATATACCTGGATTCTGTGAGGTATTCAATCACTTCTCATCAATTTATCACAAGTACGCATAATGATGAATACAATCCATAATCATAAGCATTCTTAAGCATTAATATAACAAAGCAATAATGAATTATATATGTTCGAATCAATGCCTGTCCTTGGGAAAGATAATGACTTGGGTATAAATAAAAGGTAAAAATAGGGGAAAATGGCTCAATAGAGGTAGGCAAAAAGGGCCATTTCTGGCACCCAACACTAAGCTACCTTGTTCATGGCATGTCCGAAAAGGTGTCGCACTGCTTCAGTTCTTTGGTCGCCATGCACCCGGTATGGGCGCCAACATGCACGATAAGAACAACGAGTTGGTATCCTTCAATACTGAATGGAGAGTGGTATTCCACTCAGAATTTTGGAACCAGTCTTGCCACTTGCCCTCCTAAGGGAGAGGCCCTCCGACAAATCAGTGTCAACCGTAGCAATAAACAATAGGGGATTTTGGAACCCTAAAGGACAACAAACTATGTCTCAAATGTGTATGACAAAGGGGGTGTTATTTGGATGCCTAACCCCAATGTAATACCTAGCTACAAAGTTGTTTTTGGGTCCCCAAGTGGGGTTAATGTGTGTTTAATTAAGTCAATTTTAGTCTCACTTGAATTATGGGAAATGTGTGGGTGCACAAGTGGTGCAAAACCCAATATCGCCGATAATAAATGCTGAAATAAACAACTAGGACTAAAATAAAAAGTACTAACTATTATGTGTAAAATAAATGAGCTCGTTGAAATAAATGCAAGAGATGTCAATACAATCAGGATGTATGCAAAGTGAAATGCTACACCAAGAAAACAACAAAAAAGTACCAATAGAAAAATGGATGCAGGCAAACAGGAGGCTGTTTGGGTAAGGAAAGAGGAAAAAAGGGTTGCAGGGTGTGTCTGTGAAGGGAAAAAGTCACGATCTGAGCGCTGCAGGTTGCAGAAAAAGTCACGATCTGAGCACTGTAGGTTGCAGAAAAAGTCGCGCTGAACTAGAAAAACAGAATTAGGAAATGGGGCATGGGTTTAGGATCAAAGGCCCACTGGGGGCACGGGTTTTACTATCGAAGGGGCACGAAGGTAGCAGGTAGAGGGTCGGGAGGAGTGTGGAGGGCACAAATTACATGCCCGAAGTAACGCAGTGTGCGCGGCTTACTGGGAGGAAGGCACACGGAGCGCGTGGCTTACAGGTGGAAAGGTGTGCTCTGAGCGTGAGTTTCAGGCCGAAATTCACACTGAGGAGCGTGGGTTTCGGGCCAGAAGTCACGTTCGAGCCGTAGGTAAATGCCATAAAGTCGTGGGCTAGGCCATAAAAATGGAAATAATGGAGGGTACTGTGAAGGCAAGGGCCATATCTTCAAATAGAGGGCCCACGGCTAGGCCTGAAAAGTAAAATGCAAGCAAAATAACAAGTACAAAACTTAAAATAACTTAAACCAAAGATCGATGGGAATTGATCCATTGGAGTCCCAAAATATGTAGCTAGTGTTTTCACACCATCCTGTGCAAAGGGGCACCTACGAATGATTATGGAACCCTTAGTATCAGTACAAAAATAGATAATGTGTGAGTGTAATTAACAATGAAAATAAATCTAACTAATTACTACAGTAAAAACAACAAATAGATCGGAACCCATGAAATCTATTTTTGTATTATGTTGCAAACAAGGGTTTACAATAAGAGTTAGTGGGCCCTCGCAGTTGTACGGAGAGTAGCGGGTTGGGTCTCCACAGTTCCTTGCTCTTCTCCAAATGCTCAAGAGATGGCCAAGACTCAACTGAATGGAGAACAGAAGCTCAAGGTGATAGGCTAAAGTTCAACGGGAATTTTGGCAGCATAAGGGTATGAAGAGTTGATCATGGATGTGAAATGGGGGATCTCCATCACCTTTTTATAGTGATTTTGGGTGGTGGAGTATTGACCCATGGTTTTGGGCAATCAATAGTATTGGCTAGTGGTATTTTGAGTTTTCCCTCTTTTTTATTTTATTTTGAATTTTCCCCTTTTTCTTTTTCGTTTTTGGGGATTTTGACCCTTTTTATGGGATTTTATCATTTTTTGGAGGATTTTCATTAATTGATGAGGGAAATAATGATTTTATGCCCATTTGGTTACCAATTTAGGGATTTTTGGGGTTTTAGAGGCCAAAAATGTAGGAAAAAGTGGTAAATGGATTGTGTGACTAGGGAGATGAGCTATGTGAACAATTTTTTAGTGTTAACAGATATCCACCCAACCAACCCCTCAGTATATCTAGAATGTTGTTAGCCATTTGATCTGCTACACTGTTTAGATTTCTTGGGACATGAGTGAATGAAATTGATTCAAATTGTCTAATCATTTGTTTAGTGCACAGGAATTTACTAAAGAGGTAAGGATCGCGTACCTGGTAACAATTGTTGAGTTGGGAAACAAGAAGCTGGGGGTCGAGGAAGATGTGAAGGTGACTTATGCCCATCTGGAGGGCAGCGGTTAGGAGATCGTTCATAGCATCGTACTCAGCCTGATTATTTATAGCAACACTGATTCACACTATCCCTTTCCTATTTCCCCCTTCACGAGCCATCAACACCCCAGTAATGGCCAAAAATTGTAGCTTGGGTTTTCACCCAAGCTTGTGCTAATGAGCACCTACTAACTTTGTAGTAGTAGTTTAGATCAAATAGTAAAAACTAATGTAAAAAGTAAATATTAATCTAACATTTGCAAGAAAGTAAATCTAGATTAAGAATAGTAAAAAACTAGATCCATGAGAGAAACAATAAAAAACTTGATATTTTCTATTAATGAGAAAACAATGGTTTGCAATGGTTTACATCAAAGGTGAGGTTGCTGGAATTCTTGCAGCAGTACGGGAGTAGTGCTCTAGCGCTCCAATAGTCTCTCTCTTCTCCAAGATGCTTCAAGGGTAGGCCAAATGATCACTCTCAATGAAGAACTTCAAACTCAAAAAGGATGGGCAAAGCTCAAGAGGAATTTTGGCAGCATGAGGATAGGATGAATGTGGATGAATAGTGAGGAGCCCCTATCACCTTTTTATAGATTTTGGGTGATAAAGAATACAACCATGGTTTAAGGAAACAAATGGTATTGGTAAAAATGGTTTAGGTTTTCTTTTCCTCTTTTTCCCTCTTTTTTCCTTTTTTTGAATATATTTTTTATTTTTATTCCCTTTTAATTGATTTTTGGGAATTTTGGACCCCTTTGGAGGGTTTTTTGTATTTTTTGAGGAAAATTAAATATTTTGAAGATAAAAAAATGGATTTTGGTTTTTTTGGTGACCTTTTGAAGGGTTTAGAGGCTAAAATGGTAGGAAAAGTGGACAAATGGGTCATGTGAATAGGGAAATGAGCTAGTGAGCACTTTTTGGGTGTTAACACCAACCACTTTTTGTTCCCGAGCCTCTTGCACACTCCCGAGACTTGTCCAACCATTGCTTTGACATTACCTTTGAAGTATCACAACTAGATGGATTGGGACTTGCGCATGTACCTTGTGTACTTCTTCAAACTGGATATACTTTTGCAATCTAGATGTAATTCTTCAAACTAGCACAAGGATACTGAGTCCTCTTTGACATTAGTTGACATCAATGAAAACCAAAGTTCAACACAGAAAAGTATGCCAAATAGTCTTCCAAAGCCGTCTTTACTTCCTTATAATATTTCTTCATTTGTCTTCGTTCTTCCTCAGCTTGACTATTGTTCATTCTTTTGTACCCTAGATTTTATTTCAGGTCATCACTCCCACACCCAACTTATAACACCCCACTTTTTACCCCGTGATGTAAATTTGTAAATATTACTGTAAAGGATAGAAGCCATAAATAATGGTCAGGATGACCAAGACTACGTAAATATAATGCACATTTTGATATTAATATAAAATATCCAATAGTTGTAGAGGAAGAGGGACGAAGAAGATATGGGGGGATATGAATCCACGAGAGGGAAAGAGACAGTGAGATAATGAAAAAGACCCAAGGGGTCTTAGCTTATATCCTTAGCCTTATCCATTCAACCATATTTCCTTAAGCCATGATTAGGAGCCTACTTTATTTAATTAAATAATTAGTTAATTATGAAAAAGGGGGATTAAGAGTGGTTCCAAGTGGATGGGCCACATGGAAATATGATGCATGCCTATAAAAGTAAGAATTAGAGCATGAGAGGGGTTCGTTCCTCCAACAATTTCCACTATTTGAACTTGCCTTCACCATGAACCTTTCCATTACCTTGGAGAGTCGAGTTTGATACTATGAAAAAGGAGTGAGAAGCCATAGCAGAATGCGAATTTTGCATGCCATTAACCAAGTAGACTAGAGAGAGAGAGAAACATGGCCTATAGCTTATCCTTGGAGTTTCCAATTCAGAGACTTCATCTCCAGCCTGTTCTAGAGCGCTAGAAGGGAACTAGAGACTCCCTGAGGAACTGTTAACTCAGAGAAGGGGGCATGTTCTTGGCATTGAGAAAGTTGATGGGGAAGGAGAATTGAGGATTGAGATATCTATGGAGGGGGTTTAGGCACCTTTGGGTTGCATGATATATTGGGTTGTGTAGCAGCTATGAAAAATAGTTATCCCTTGTGGATTGATGGCCCCAACTAGGGGGTGGCTTGTCAAAGTAAGATTTGGATTGACAGCGCCTATGGATAGTAGGAACACCCTTTACATGCAGCTAGTTGGAGAATATTTGGTTTGAAATATAAGTATTTGATTGTCTATAAATGCTATGGTTAATTATGTGTTTGATTACTATTAAATTAATGTTTATGTTCATATCTGTGAATGGAATTGCATGGCATGGAGTGCTAGTTTTCTCTATTGAATTGTATGTAAAGGAATTGTGAATGTGTATAATGTTTTGGGCCACTATATCTATATAATTCCGTTGTGTAATTAAATGAATGGAGAAAAACAGAATTGGACATCCATGGTAAAATTTGGATATGTAATTGAGTACCATGTGGTCTCAATGGTTAAAGAGGCTTTCAGGTACGTTACAGAGTGGTATCAGAGCCAAGGTTTTCAACAATGGACTGTTTGGGCCGAATTTTGAGTCTACAGGAAAATTCAAAGGATGCACAGAAAGTGTTCGTATAAATGCTTGTATGGAATTTTTTACGAAAAACAGTATGGAATTTTACCATTGGTTTAATTCACAGTATTAATACGCAGATAGATGACTGAATTTATGGACTTGGCCAAGTGCAGAGAGCAATCTCAATGAAATTTTAAGATGGTTATGTGTAAATGGGAAGAATTATAGTTTGCATATTAATTGTTTGAGGGAATGTCATTATAAACATCGTGATATTAAAATGCCAAAAATATATTATTAGAATTAGCATGGCTATTGGTTCCAAGAAAATCCATAAGGATCAGTATAGGTTTGAGAAAAATATTGTAAAATTTTGGTGAGAATCGAACATGTGCCAAGGATTACTATTTATGTTATCAGATAGAATTTCTATAGTCATGAGTATGGACGGAAATATTTCCATTAAAGGAAAGTCAAGGTGTAAATTATTATTGGCCAAGTGTAAATTTCGGATGGACACGTTTGTCAAAAATATACCAAATGTAATATTATTTTAGTTGTGTGTTCAAATAATTCGAAATTTAAGTGTTTAAATATTTTTTTTGGAAATTTGGTGTGGGCCCCACATTGGTCACATCGACAAGTGTGACATGGACCGGCCACGTGTATTCGGTGTATAGGTGGAAGCATGGGAAGGGGTCCTATGCGTGGGTGGCATCCACGTAGGATAAGAAAAGTATGTATAGGTTGTAAATGGTCCATATCGATTGCGCAAGTTCCACCAGAGAAAATATGAACCGTTAATGCATCGGATTGGATTAGAGGTTATTGGAGGCAACTTCCAGCTTTAACAGTCCAGATCTCGTTGTGTAAGTCTGATCGGATGATTGTGGCCATTCACGTAGTTTAAAGGTGATCACATTTAATGATAAGTAACAATATCTCCAATGGCTAATATTAAATCGGTCTTGATTGAACTTTTAATATGGGTCGTCGACGGAAAGGGGAGAAGAATTGGGGTGTAATAAAGGTCCCTTTCCTCCAACAGCTTAATCTAGGGCACAAGAAGATTAGGTCGTGGTTGTTCACGGAAGAAATGCTTGTGTATATGTGAAAGAACGGAAAAGGGGAAATCAATAACCGAAAACTGGAAATCGATGACAGGAAACCATTACTGGCCGTCATAAAACCATTTAACAGCAAACAGAAAGCCATTTTTGGGAAAAGGGTAAATTAGCACAGTGAATACACAGATATTAACGAAAAAATGGCAGTGAATTCGAGAATTCTTTTCAGGTGATGGAAATAAAAAATTACAGTTGAACTCATGCACCAGATTACACAAAATCGGATGATTATTATAAAAAAAATGAGGGCAGTTCCTGTAAGGGAGAACTACCCCCTTGATCCCCATTTCTCTTTTTATAAATCAACAAAGTTCATTTCTGAGTTTAAGGGCGATGACATAAACAATATAAATTTAAAAAAATTAAGGATTGTAAATAGCTGTAATTTGCAGCTCCAATATCATAATAGAATATGGCTACAGTCATTGGGAAGCTTATCAGAAAGAGAATAAAAATAAACAGACTTTCAAAATAAAGCATTACAGATCTTTTTCTGGAAATGAGCAGAAAGGGACATGTAGGTCCTATTTGACAAAAAAAAATTCAAATGGTGTTTTTGAGAATTTAGAAATATATATATATGTGTGTGTGTGTGTGGATTTTTTTATTGAATTTTTGAACTAAACTTTGCCTAACAATTGTAAGAACATGAACACATTGCAGATACAGTTTTGAATTAAATACAGTCACAGGACAAAATTCATAAAAATAAAAAATAGGAAAATGGAAGAAGGGGAGCTTCAATATGCCATGAAGATGATGTTAGAGGTCAATATATCAGTGTCGGAAATGCAGAAACATAAACGAATGGACATAGGGAAGATATAAATCCACATAAATTTGTAGAAACCATGAGAAGTCTGAGGATGGAGGTACAGAGTTATAGGTCAGATAATGAAAGGATGTTGAAGGCCCAAGAACAAAAAAATGAGGCGAACATTTAGCTGGTTAAGAGTTTGAATATTCTATAGATACAAATGAAGATGGGATCAACCTCAATTGAGGAAAAATAAGGAAGAGATCACATGAGAGATCTGAACACTCTAAAAGTGTTTCCAGGAGTCATAAGAAGCACTACTCACATCTCTCTATAGGAAGAAAACCAAATATATCTGAAATTTCGAGCAATAGCGCAGAAATGTATCCAATTAGACATCATAAAAGAAGGCATGTGAAAGATGACCTGCAAGGGGAACTTAGAAAAATTAAACCTCCCACATTTGATGGTGAGAACAAGAAGGGAGAAGATGTTAAAGCTTGGTTGTTGGGAATGAGGAAATATATTCAACTGCATAATTATTCCTCTAACATGGAAGTTATGATTTCCATCTACAATTTACAGGGAAATGCTTCCATTTGGTGGGACCAATTAGTTCAAGTTAAGCATATCATATAGAAAAGAGGATTTCATGGAGGCAATTCAAGAAGTACTTTCATAAAAAATTACTTATCAAAACATTATTATGATAAGAAGATGGAAGAGTTATTTGAACTCAAGTTGGGAAACATGAGCATGGATGAGTATGAAAGGAAGTTTTTACAATGGTTAATATATGTTGGGTTTATCAAGGAGGAGAAATTAAAGATTCAAATGTTTTTAAGTGGTTTTCCTTCATTTTATAGGGATAAAATTCAGTATGATGAACCCAAGACTCTTGAAGAAACAATTCGGAAGGCCAAGCACATGTATGAGCAGAACAAAGGAAGAACAAATTTTAAGAAATCTTGGAGAGATAAGATGAAGAATAAGTAGGATGAAAGAAAGAAATGATTCAAACCATATTTCTTCAGGAACCAACATAATTCATATCAGCAAAGTAATCCAACTCAAAGTGGGCCCAAGATGACAAAATCTACTAGAAAAGGAACTAGGAAGCATGTAAAATGTTGGGGATGTGAAGGAAACCATATGTATAAATGTTGGTTGTGGAGCCAGATCTTCTAGTCTCATAGATGATATTGTATCAGCCGTGTTTGTACCCCAGTTTTATATGATATGTATAGTCACCCCAGCGGGGGGGTGTGGGGGGGCATCGCCCCCCCATGGGGTTCTAGGGGGGACCATCCCCTTGGATGGGGGGTCCGGGGGCTAGCGGTCCCCCGGCGGGGGTTTGGGGGAAGCGCCCCCGAGAAATGGGTGTTCGGGGGCAACGCCCACGAAGAAAATTTTTGGCGCTGTTTTCGCCAGTTGTTTTGCGGGCCCATGGTTTTGGGTATCCTGTGGTATTTTTCCATTGTATTTCCCTTATAAAATAAAGACATTGTAATACGGCTAGGCATGATGATGATGTATTAGGTTTTATGCATTGTAAAGATCTCTGAGATCAGGAGAGAGACTATGAAACAGAGAAGAGGAAGTGCAGCGGTTGTGTTGCAGGTTGTATCCCTTCACCTTGCTGGACGGTAATAATAATAAGGACTGGAAAATTCAGTGTGGACGTATCCCAAGTTGGGTGAACCATGATATATCTGTGTCTCTCTTGTAATGTGTATGTGTGATTATATTTGCATTTCTGTTTATTGTTATTGCTTTGCGATCCTGTTTTTCTAACAATAAAGATTGTCCACAAAAGGGAGACTGAATGAGAAATTTGCGTAATCTACAGGAAGTAGGTACTATGGAGGATGTAAGCAGAAATATTCCCAGAATATATGTAGTGTTGGACAACAAACAAGCAGATCATCAGTCCAACATGATTGAGGTTGAAGGTAAAATTGACAATCAACCTATTGATATTCTCATTGATTTTGGAGCAATTCATAGTTATATTGCTCCTAATTTAGTGGAAATATTTTAGCTAAAGAAAAGTAAGCATGATAGAGCATGGATGGTTCAATTGGCTACTGTAACAAAAAGGAAAATTAATGAATTAATAAAGAGTTTTCCATTGGATATGAATGTACTAAACACGTTTTCATATTTGAATATAATCCCACTTGGTTCATATGATGTGCTTATTGGGATGGACTGGTTAGATACACACCATGTGATATTGGATTCTCATAACAAGTCATTTTCTTGTCTAGATGAAGAAGGGAAACAAAAGATAGTGAAAGGCATTCCAAGGCCTATTTCCATAAGAGAAATTTTATCTTTGCAATTGAAGAGATGCTTCAGAAAAGGATGTCAGTTGTATGCAGCTCATGTGCAAGAACTAGAAAAGTGAAAAATCCCAAGTATAGAGGATTTTCCAATATTGAAAGATTTTGTAGATGTGTTTGAAGAGATACCAGGATTGCCACCAAAGAGAGACACTGATTTCTCTATTGATTTGATGCCTGGATATGCCCTAGTTTCCAGATTTCCATACATAATGAGTACACCCGAGTTAAAAGAGTTACAAATGCAACTGGAAGAATTGTTGAAGAAATGGTATATACACCCAAGGTGCCTCCTTGGGGAGAACCAGTACTATTTGTAATGAAAAAGGATGTCACTCTGAGGTTGTGTATTTATTTCAGGCAGTTGAACAAGGTCACTGTGAGGAATAAATATCCACTTCCTAGAATTGATGATTTATTTGATCAACTTAGAAGAGAAAATATTTTCACAAAGATAGATTTGAGATCTGGCTACCATCATGTGAGGATAAAATATGAATACATTAGCAAGACAACCATCAGGACCAAATTTGGTCATTATGAGTTTGTGTTGGTGCCATTTGGGTTAACGAATGCACCAGCTACATTTATGTACCTGATGAATGGTATTCAAGAAGTATTTAGATAAGTTTGTCATTTTGTTCTTGGATGACATTCTTATTTATTCAAGGTCAGAAGAAGATCATGAGGAGCACTTGAGATTGGTACTACAAGTGTTAAGAGAAAATCAACTTTATGCCAAGTTGAGTAAATGTTCTTTCTAATAGAGGCAAATACATTACTTGGGACATGTTATCTCTGAAGAAGGAATATTCGTGGATCCTGAGAAGATAGAAGCTATTATGGGATGGCCTACGCCTAAGAATATATTAGAAGTAAGGCCATTCATGGGATTAGCTGGATATTACAAAATATTTATAGAAAGATTCTCCAAAGTGGCATATCCAATTACATCAATGCAGAAGAAAGGAATTAAGTTTTAGTGGACACCACGATGTGAAGAAAGTTTCCAGGAGTTAAAGAGATTGCTCACTAGTACACTAGTTCTCAAGATTGTTGTTTCAAATGAAGATTTTGTTGTATGTATAGATGCTTTCCAAGAAGGAATTGGTGGAGTCCTTATGCAAAATGGACATGTGATTTGTTATGAATTGAAAAAGATTAAAGAGCATGAGAAAAATTATGTTACGCATGACTTGGAGCTTGTTGCTATTGTGCATGCATTATCTCATGGGTAGAAAATTTGAGTTGATAACAGATCATAGTGGGCTGAAATATTTATTTGAGAAGCAAAATTTGAATGCAAGACAAACAAGATGGCTGGAATTTCTATGTGAGTTTTATTTTGAAATCAAACACATTAAAGACATGGAGAATAAAGTTGTTGATGCACTTGGTAGAAGAGTTCATGCTATACATGTTTCATCCATTAGTATATGCAAATCAGATTTAAAAACTAGAATTCTTGAGGCTGGCATATCAGATGAACATTACCTTCATGTAAAACAAGAATTGCAGTAGGAAAATGTACAACATAAATATGAAGGTTACAGGTTGGAAGAAGATGTAATTCTTACATACAAAAGCAGATTTTATGTTCCCAATTCAGGGGAATTAAGGAACTTGGTAATGAATGAGATGCATAATGTACCATATGCAGGGCATCCTGGATACCAAAAGACAATTGCAACATTAAGAATCAATACTTTGGCCAGCAATGAAGAAATATGATGTTGATTATATAGCAAGGTGCATTGAATGTCAAAGAGGAAAGGTTGACCATAGACATCCAGCGAGATTGCTTCAACCATTTCCAATACCCGAGTGGAAATGGGATGTGGTAACCATTGATTTCATCACTAAGTTTCCCAGGACAAGAAAGAAACATGATTCCATCATGGTAGTGGTGGATAAGTTAACTAAAGATGCTCACTTTATACCAGTCAAGTCAACTTATAAAGCAGCTAATATATCAGATATTTATATGAAAGAGATTGCCAGGTTACATGGGATACCTAAGGAAATAGTTTCAGACAAATATCCAAAGTTTACTTCAAACTTTTGGAAGGGATTATTCAAGGGATTTTGAACAAATTTGAATTTAAGCACAACATATCATCCACATACTGATGGGAAGACTAAGAGAGTCAACCAGGTTATTGAGGATACGTTAAGGATGTATGTGATGGATCAACCATCAAAATGGGAAGACTACCTATATCTGGTAAGTTTGCATATAATAATGGATATCATGCTTCTTTGTAGATGAGTCCATTTGAAGCATTATATGGTAGAAATTTCAATACTCAAATCAGTTGGGATAATCCATTTGACAGGGTAATAATTGGGCCAGAACTACTCATAGAAATGGAAGAGTAGATGGTAAAAATCAAGCAAAATTTGAAAGTGGCACATGGCAAACAAAAGAGTTATGCAGAAAAAGGAAGAGCAGTAAAAGAATTTAAAGTGGGATATCATGTGTATCTAAAAGTCAGGCCAAAGAAGAGTTCCCTGAAATTGGGAATTGTCTAAAGCTTACAGCCCGATTTTGTGGGCCATTTGAAATTTTGGATAGAATAGGGCTTGTAGCTTATGCATTAGCATCACTTGCCTGTCTGCATGGCATAATGTGATTCATGTGTCTTTATTAAAGAAATATGTGCCTGATCCTAACCACATAATTGATTGGGTTGTGATCCAGGTGGAACCGGAAGGCAATATTCTGGTACAGCCAATGCGCATCCTAGACAAAACAGTCACGCTTTTTAGGAACAAGGACATCAAACAGGTAAAAGTCCAGTCGACCCATTACAGTCCTTACTCCTGAAGAAGCAACGTGGGAGATCAAGGATGTGATGCAAGTGGCATACCCACAACTATTTTAAAATTTTGACAATTTTTTTGTAAATGTACATAGTGTTGATGATGCATTGATACCGTGCATAAATTAAGGGGGAGGAGAATGTAATACCCTATTTTTGACCCCGTGATGTAAAATTGTAAATATGTTGTAAAGGATAGAAGCCAAAAACAATGGTCAGGATGACCAAGACTATGTAAATATAATGTACATTTTTATATTAATATAAAATCTCCAATGGTTGTAGAGGAAGAGGGATGAAGAAGAGATGGGGGGCTATGAATCCACGAGAGGGAAAGTGACAGTGGGATAATGCAAAAGACCCAAGGGGGATTATCTTATATCCTTACCATTATCCATTTAACCATATTTCCTTAAGCCATGATTAGGAGCCTACTTTATTTAATTAAATAATTATTTAATTATGCAAAAGGGGGATTAAGAGTGGTTCCATGTGGATGGGTTACATGGAAATATGATGCATGCCTATAAAAGTAAGAATTAGAGATTGAGAAGGGTTTGTTCCTTCGACAATTTCCATCATTCAAACTTTCCTTCACCATGAAACTTTCCATTACCTTGGAGATTCAAGTTTGATACTATGATAGAGGAGTGAGAAGCCATGGCGGAATGCGAATTTTACATGCCATTAACCCAGTAGACTGGTGTGAGAGAGAAACCTGGCCTACAGCTTAGCCCTGGATTTCCCAATTCAGAGACTTCATGCCCATCCTATTCTGGAGCGCTAGAAGGGAACTAGAGACTGCCCGAGGGACTGTTAACTCAAAGAAGGGGGCTTGTTCCTAGCATTGAGCAGGTTGATGGGGAAGGAGAATTGAGGATTGGGATAGTTGTGGAGTGGGTTTAGGCACCTATGGGTTGCATGAGATATTGGGTTGTGTAGCATCTATGAGAAACACTTAGCCCTTGTGGATTGATAGCCCCGACTCGGGGGTGGCCTGTTAATGTAAGACTTGGCTTCATGGTGCCTATGGTTAGGAGGAACATCATTCACATGCATATAATTGGAGAATATTTGGTTTAAAAGATAAGTATCTGATTGTTTATGAATTATATGCTTAATTTTGTGTTTGCTTACTGTTAAATTAATGTTTATGCTCGCATATATGAATGGAATGCTAGTTTTATCTATTGAATTGTCTATAAAGGAATTGTGAATGTGTATGATGTTTTGGGCTACTATATATATTTTTTATCATTGAGACCAAAGGGCACTCAAATACGTATCTGAATTTTACCATGGATGTCCAGTTTCATTTTTCTCCATTCATTTGAGTACACAGCGGAAATATATATATATATATATATATATATATATATATATATTTCCGCTGTGTACTCAAATGAATGGAGAAAAATGAAACTGGACATCCATGGTAAAATTCAGATACGTATTTGAGTGCCCTTTGGTCTCAATGATAAAAAAGGTTTTCGGGTACATCACACAACTGAACAAATGAGGGTGCACTTCATGTTTATTTATATATATTGATGTGTCAAATGTGGGGCCATCCTATTATTTCATAAAGAGACGACTTGTATAATTTGTAGAAACGAGAAACATCATTCTTTTGACTTATAGGGATGACTTATAAGTTGTGTTTGGGGTTCCTAACATTTTTTTTAGTCACTACGTGCATATTTGTCATGCATTTTCTGAGTCTGGTGGGCATATTTGTCATGGTTGGCAGGCATTTTCATATTTGATGTGCAAGTATAGTTCTAAGTGTTATGTGGGAATTTTACCCAATGCCTGGCAGGCAGTTTACCACATATTGCGGGCATTTCTTCAAGGTCTATGGGCATATCTCCATGGCATGCAATCATTTCCAATGGCTTGCGGGCATATTCCATTTCCTTGCAAGCATTTCACCATTTCATTCGGGAATCTCACCATTTCCTACAGGCATTTTCACCTTGGTTGTGTGGCTATTTCTTAATGCCTCCTACAGGCATTTCGTAAGGCCTTTTGCGGGCATATTCACGATGTTGTTGTGGGAATTTCCTTTGTTTTATTTAAGCATTTTCTGCCACATTAACTCTACTCCTTACTACCACACCATCTAACTTCCATATCAACTTTACCCCTTATTACAACATTGACATCAATGACAACATTTTTCCAACAGTTTATGCATATTCTCAATATTCCAACAATATGTGACTTTCCCTTAATAAAGTAGTGTACATACATACATATACACTACTTTCCTTTAGCATTATGATGTATATGTCTTGGTTGGAAAAAAAGGGGTAAAAGATTGCAAAAAAAAGGATTTTTAAGTTTATCAAACCTAGTGGGGATCTAGATATTTCTTAGATTTCCAAATTATTTTTTTAAGCCTTGAAAATCATCATTTAGTGATTTTTTTCATTATGCCCTGAATAAAAAGGAAAAATTAAATATTGAATGAAATCATAGTTTTCTTCCAATTCATTTTGGAATCTCTTAGGTATTTTGATGCCCTTGGGAGTTTTTTCATATAAAGGAAAATATTGGATTACTTACATTAGAATTATCTCATGAAAATCATAAAGAATTGCTTTCTTTGGTTACAGTAATTTCCTTAAAAAGTTGCATCTTGCTTAGGATTTGAAAGGTTCTGCATGGTTGTTTTTCTTTTTGTAAGTTGTTTATGGTCAAGTATATTTTCCAAAGTTTTAAGTGGTATTCTCCATTTGCAAGTGGTATCTTTAGTATCTATTCCAATTGAGAACACCATCTTTTGAACACTTCCACATCGCTCTAAGTAACAACAACCATTAAAAGAAACACAACTAAAATGAACCAGACTTGTTTTTCTTTATTAGAAAACCAACATTATGTTGGGATAATGTTTGTCTGTTAAATTTCCAATATTTAATTATCAACCAGGGTTTGTACACTTACAGTTGTCACAAAATATATGTTGAGGTTGAAGGGAACCTAGGATGTTTGCTATGCAAACCCTAGAGATGTTTTCTTTCAAAATGAAAAACTGAGTCACTTAAAAGTATTAAACTATGATCTATTAAATGGATTCAAACTTAACCTAGTCAACTTTAAAAGATTACAATATAATTTCAAATATAAAGCTAACTTAGCTATCAACTCAAAACTAATTCTATATTATTCTAATCTAAAAACAAGAATTGAGATTGCAAAATGAAAGAAATACACTAGTCTAGAAAACAATGCTTAGTTGAAAACAAACTATACTATGGAAGCAAACTACTCTTAAACAATCATCCAAACCCTAAATAATTTCTAACCTATTCTAGGAATTGAAAAGCTATTCTACTTATGCGATATCAAAATTCTAACTATGAAACAAATTGCAACTAACTATTAAAAAGCAGGAAACTATACCACTTTGAAGAAATGTGCTAACTAATTAATCTAGGAAATTCACTCAACAATTAACTACAAATCTAAAAAGACAAAATGAAATGCTATTCTAAGAATTAAGCATGTGTTGAAAACTAATATTTCAAACAGTAAATGATCCGTAAGCAAACCTATCTAATTCCAATATTCTTGAGGAACTGTGTCAAAGTGACTTACAAATGCTACAGAAATATAAAAAGGAAATAAATCTAACTTAACTTCTATAAAAATATGGAAACTGAAAATGGACTAATTGCAAGAAAATTTGAACATTGTAAATTATCACTTATCCATTAAGCAAATGACATTTGAAAACCTAGTTACAATACTTAGAAATAATCCAAATGAAATGCTACTTAACAAACTAACTCTACTGAAAAACACACATTCTGAGTTGTTTTATCTCTAATGACTATTTCGTAATTAAAACATGCAATGCCTATCAACTTCTAACTCTACCCTATCAAGACTTCAAACTAATTTATAAAACATTAAATACAAAATCAACCTAAACTCAGAGTTTGTAAGCAAACCTAAGTATAAAACAATGATTCAAATGGACGGAAATAAATTCAATTTGCAAGCAAAACAGAAAACAAGGTACTGCTATTCTAATTCTACAGTAAATCAAACCATAAGCTAAGGCATTTTGATCAATTATAAAAAGATAATGCAAGCTGATCTAAAATTGAAAAGCAAATCTACACTAAACTAGTTAAAATTGATCTTCAATTGAAAAGCATAACAATTAACTTGGAACTACTGCATCTAAATGATATTATTCTAGCTTGAGATTTAATTACAAATCTATTTCTAGTTTCTTACACCTACAGAAATGAAATAAACCAAACTGACAATGGAATTGGCAAGATCTAGAGTAATAACATGCTATGTAATTAGAGATGAAATACTAGCTATAGATTCAAATGCTAAGTGAAAATACTCGCTGTAGACCTCTCCTATGTTATGATGCATTTCAACCTTTTTCCACTTAAATTTTCCATAGGGTAGAACCTTTTGGATATTGGTGCATCAGCCTTCTCTATCTGCATTTTGCACCAATTCGACAGGAGATCATACCTAAGATGGGACATTGTATTCAACACCCTCTTTCCATTTTGGTACCCATGTCGAGTTTTTCTCATAGACTTAGGATCCTTTTTCATTTTTACCATGACTTTGAGAAGAAACTGCATGCCTCTCTTTCTCATCTATTTTTTTCCATTCCATACACGGCTCCCATTTTTGTTCATTATGCATTTCCTTATGCTCATTGCTCCTTGAGTGGATTTATTAGGAACCAAAATGAGCTTCGATGTGGATTCTTGCATCAATTTGTTGTGCATTTCCAAAGAATGTATTTTAATATTATCCCATGGACATGGGAGACCATCTTCGACCATACTGATGATTGTTATAAAGAAGGGAAAGAATAGTGTTTCTGATTCCTTCACTTTATTTTTAATGAATTATAGACTAGTGAATTTATTAATACAATTCTTTATGTACATATGGGAAGATGTCATTGTTGGAATATCCAGCAATACTGAGAGGGGGGGTGAACCAGTATTTCCTTCCTTTTCCTTTTATTATTTTATTAAAAAAATTAGTACAAGACATACAAATAATCAAACAAGTTAAGACACCGGATTTTATCGTGGAAACCTCAAAGAGCAAACCACAAACTCATACTCATTAATACGATGATTTTTTTACAAAATTGTTTATCTGCTTCTACAGAAGGGATGCAACTACACCCCATATTTTTCTTGCTACTACAGACAAGGATGCTACTATACCCCAGATATTCTTCCTGCTACTATAGGAAAGGATGCAATGACACCCTGTTCTCCAACTTCTACTGGATGGAGGCTATGACCCCCTGTAGGCTTCTTGCCTACCCTAGCACCACCTTGCCACCCTATTCTTGATCTGGTCAATCTTCCAGATCTCTTTATTTTGATATGGTCACAACTTCTTCATTTTGCTGGTCTCTAACTTCTTGCTCTGCTGCTGGATCAGAATTGTTGAGACACTTCTCTTCTTCTTCAGAAATCTGCTTATATATTCTATATCTCAAAGCATTGCATCTTTTCAAAATAGACTCGTAGCTTTTCACACTTACACCTCTTCAGATCTCTGACAGGTGATTACTGTTTTAATTAAGTAATCAATTAAAACTCACCTTCATGCCTCTTCATAATCTTCATGCCCTTTTAGATTCGTACCTCTTCAAATCTAGAAATTGTCTTTTTTTTCATCTTTTAATTAACTGGCTAAACAACCTCCATTTAAATCTCTGGCTTTATTATCTTTTTATTAATTTATTCCTGTAGCTCATCTTTTGTCACCATATCTCTGTTTATGAATAATACACTTTTTTTTTACTTCAAAATTAATAAACTCTGTTTTACATGAATGATAAACTGTTTAATAATAAACAATTTATTTCTCGGATATTAACTAATCCAACATTCCCCAAACCATAGCGTAGAGATTTCTTAATATATGCAGGAGTATATTAATTATTTATTTCATGACATCTTAATCATTCCGTATTAAATTGAATTAGCTGGGCAATTTTAAATAAAAACTTGTTAACATCTATTTTCAGGCTTATTCAGATTTCTGTGTAAAACATAATTTTTCTTCAACTTGGGAACTCAATTTTTCACACGTATGACTACCAAACAATATTCTAACCCCATGGATAAATGTAAAAATTACCAAGTAACATATCCACACCTATGGATGAATTTATCTACATACCCACAATTTCTGGTGTGCAATTTCCTGAATCAATTTAAGCAGATTTACCAGTACTGGAACAGTGCAAAATTGCCAGAAGGCACTTTTGAAAAATTAATAACTTCATCCTTAGATACCTTTTTGAAAAACTGATAATATGTTTAGATGAACCAATCAACAATATACAGGACTATAACTTCAGAATAATTTAATCCATCAAATAGAAATTATGGCGGGCATTTTACAGAGGCCACTTAGGCAGTTTTACCAGTAGATTTTACACAGACAATTTGTGCCATTTTCAAGATGGATTTTTTATTTCACCAAAACCATGATCCAATCTTACCAGAGGATGTAGTACACCTCACTGAACACAACACAACTTGTTTCACCTTAAGACTCTTCTTCATTTTCCCTAGGCGGGCATTTTACTGGAGTAGTGCAAATATACTCAGAGGCACTTTTGGAAGATCGATATCTTTTTCCTCAAAGACCGTTTGGACCATCTGGGACCATGGTTGGATGCACCAACAAACACTCTAGAGATACACACTCTAAAAATAATTTTCTCATCATCCTATGAGATGTGGCGGGCATTTCCCTGAGGCCACTTAGGAAGATTTTAACAATAATTCCATACTTAGGCAATTTGCCCAAAACCTAAAGTGGATTTTTTATTTCACCAAAAACATGAACTAAGGCCACTAGATGATGTATTACACCTCACTGAGCACACCTGTTCTTATTTCACTCCCAGACTCATCTTCATTTGCCCTAGGCGGGCATTTTACTGAACTTTGATGTAAGACTGTCTGAAAGACCTATTTTGGCAGATCCATATCTTATTCCTCAAGCACTATCAAGTCAATGTGAGAACATTATCAGGTAGAAAAAACACACACCTACAGTATGACCATATGGTGCGGGCATTTTCTTCAACACACAAATTATGGCGGGCATTTCCACAAAGCAATTCTGACTAATTTGACTAAAAATCCTTCTTTTGGGAGACCTGTATCTTCTTCTCCAAGGATTTTTTTTCTGATAACTGGGGCCAGGGTCAGATAGATATTTCAACAAACTATGGGATGGTAGGTCATGGTGGGCATTTTCTTCTTCTTATGAGTTATGGTGGACATTTTTATAAGACATCTACTTTAGGGTAGTTTTTCATCACTTAGTTTTACAAACTACTACCAAAATGTAATAATGACATCATGAGCCATTAGGACACCAACATGTTTCTTTCCTTCGTTATCACACATGCCCAGTAACACTTTTTTTGTCATTAATGATCTCCTTTGGCATCAATGACAACCATACTTAACATTCTCCCCCTTTGACATTGATGGCAAACACTCCTTGGTTTACTCCCCCTTTGACATTAATGACAAAGGCTTCCTTGTGACAACTCCCCCTGTCAACATATCTCCCCCTGACATGATGTCTTTTTCTCCTTTTTTATTCATTGCAAAGAAATTACTCCCATCTCTTGTCTAAGATGCTCAAATGCTTCTTTAGATAGTGGTTTAATGAAAATGTCAACTATTTGTTTTTTTGTATCTACATATTCTAATTTGACAACCTTTTGTGACACTTGATCTCTTAGAAAATGATATTTTATTGGAGTGTGCTTTGTTTTAGAGTGCATAGTAGGATTTTTTGACATGTTTATAGCACTAGTGTTGTCACAATTGATTATTATTAGATTTCCATACTTCACAAGCAAGTCTTCCAAAGTCTGCTTCATCCAAATGACTTGGGTACAACATGATGCAGTAGCAATGTATTCAGCCTATGTTGTAGATAGTGATATGGATGATTGTTTCTTGCTAAACCATGAAACCAAACAATTTCCTAAAAAGAATGCTGCTCCACTGGTACTTTTTCGATCATCAACACTTCCTGCCCAATTTGCATTAGTAAATGCTTTTAAGGTTAAATCTTAGCATTTGGGTACCATAAACCATACTGAATAGTGCCTTTTAAATATCTGAAAATTCTTTTTATTGCTGCCACATGTGTTTCCTTGGGAGATGATTGAAATATAGCAACCAATCCCACAGCTTGCATCACATCTGGTCTTGTAGATGTCACATATAGTAGGTTTCCAATCATGGATCTATACATGGTATGATCCACTTCCAAGGACTCATCATTTTTGCTTAGCTTACAACCAGTGATCATGGGAGTGCTAACAGGCTTGGAGTCTTCCATCTTGAACTTGCTAAGCATATCCTTGATGTACTTGTTTTGAGAAATGAAGATTCCTTTGTTTAATTGATAAACTTGTAGTCCCAAGAAAAGTGTTAATTCACCCAACATTGACATTTAAAATTCCTTTTTCATTTCAGAAGCAAAATTTACACTTAGTATTTGTAGATTTCTTCCAAAAATGATATCATCTACATAAACAACAACAATGATCATATTCTTATCCTCGATCTTTATGTAGAGATTACTATCGGTGGCTCCTCTTTTATATCCTTATTGTTTCAAGTAGTTATCTAGCCTTGAAAACCATACTCTTGGAGCTTGCTTGATACCATAGAGTTCCTTTTTTAGTTTGCAAACATAGTTCCTATTCTCTGATAGGAGGAAACCTTCAGGTTGCTCAATATATACTTCCTCTTCTAGCTTCCCATTTAGAAATGCAGACTTGACATCCATTTGATATACATTGAAGTTTCTATAACAGGAGAATGCCAAAAACATTCTGATTGCTTCAAGTCTTGCTACAGGTGTAAAGGTTTCTTCAAAGTCAATTCCTTCCACTTGAGCATATCCCTTACACACTAGACTTGCTTTATTTCTAATCGCTTTACCATCTTCATTGAAATTATTATTGAAAACCCATTTGGTCCCTATAACATTCTTGTTTGTAGATCTTGGAACAAGTTCCCAAATTTCGTTCTTCTCAATCTGCTTTAGTTCTTCATCCATGGCTTTGATCCAATCATCATTTTTGATTGCTTCTGTAAAGTTCTTAGGTTCTACTACTGAAAGTAAGGCTTGTTCAGTAAATAATATCCTTCTTGTACTAACTCCTGCATCTTTGTCACCTATAATTTGTGTTTCAGGATGGTTCTTTTGTATTCTTCTTGATGGTGCCTTTGTGTCAGCTCTTGGAGAATCTTCACCTTCATTTTCTTGTGATTCTTCTTTCTTCTTCCTCTTCTTCTTTCCTAACTACATCTTCATTCTTTTGCAAGACTTCTTCTTCATTGTTTGTTCTTGCATCTTCATCTTTGTTTCTTATCCTTCTTGGCTTCATGTCATCCACTCTTACATCCGCACTTTCTATGATTTTTTGTAATCTTTGATTGTAACATCGGTAAGCCTTCTTGGTGGAGGAATATCCCAAGAATATTCCTTCATCAGTTCAAGAATCAAACATGCCAAGATTATCTTCATTCCTCTTTATGTAGCACTTGCTGCCAAACACTCTGAAATACTTGACTGATGCAGGTCTTCCATACCATAGTTCATAGGGAGTCTTGTAAGTATTCACTCTAAGTTGTCCTCTATTAAGTATGTAAACAACTATGTATACTGCTTCTCTCCAGTATGTATCAGGAAGTTTTGCTTCATTTAGCATGGTTCTAGCATCTTCTTGAACTGTCCTGTTTTTTCTATCCACCATGCCATTTTGTTGAGTTGTCTTTGGAGCTGAAAATTGTCTTTTAATCCCATGGATTTCACAAAACTCATTGAACACATTTGAAGTGAATTCACCTCCATTATCTGATCTAAAACATTTGATTTTTTGGTTTGTCTCATTTTCCACCATTGCTTTGAAAGTTTTGAACTTTTCAAAGGATTCTAATTTTTCCTTGAGAAATGTTACCCACGTCATCCTTGTGTAATCATCAACGAGTAACATAAAATAATACTCTCCTTGCAAGCTTTTAGTCCTTGTTGGTCCACAAAGGTCAGTGTGAACTATTTCCAAAATATGTGAGGTCACATGTTCTTTTGACTTGAAGCTAGCTTTGGTTTGCTTCCCATGCTGACAATGTTTACAAACTGTGTTTAGAGGTTTCATAATTTTTGGCAAATCTCTCACAACTTCCTTATTACTTACCTTAACAAGATTATCAAAATTTAAATGTCCCATCCTTTTGTGCCATAACCAACTTTCATCAATAATACTCATGTAGCATTGATCTTCATTTTCTAGGATGTACACATTACTCGAATTTCTTACAGCAGTTCCAACAAGTCTCCCTGGGTCCTTTTTTCTGATTTCACATTTCTCAGAGTCAAAAGTGCAGATGTGCCCTTGGTCACAAGTTTGACTTGCACTGATAAGATTAGGCTTTAGGTCTTCTACTAGCAATACATTTTCAACTTTGATCTTGTTATTGATAATGGTTGTACCTTTGCCAATTATTTTGGAAGACATATTATCTCCAAATGTGACTCTACCTCTATTATCTCTTTTTAGATTTATGAATTTACTTGGGTCTCATGTCATATGTTTTGAACACCCACTGTCAATATGCCATAGATTTTGCTTTTCTGTTACACATAGAGCAATCATGGATTTCTCCTCTTCCCTCTTTTTCTTCCAATCCTTTCTCTGTTTTTTGTCTTGGAATTCTTTTTTAGCAATCCTTTTTGTAGGAGTCATTAGTTTACATTATCTTGCTATATGCCCATGGTTATTGCATTTGTAACACTCTATGTCATATTTTTGAAGAGGTGCAAAGAAATTATGATTCCTTGCTTTTGGTTTGTTACTGGATGCCTTTTTCTTGTAGTCATGAAGCTTTCCATATGCTCTGCAATTTAGGGCTTTATGTCCAAAATTATTACAAGAGTAACAATATCCAAAGAAGATCTGTTGATATCTATTTGTCTTCGGTCTTCTAGGCATTACCTTAATTCTATTTTTGTCAAAAGAAGGTGGAGCAGATTTATTGCTTTCTTCCTTTTTGAAAGAACTCTTTAGTGCAGCATCATAACTTCTTTTATTTCTTTCTTGGCTTGTGAGAGAGGAACATTCTGGCTTTCCTTCATTTTCATAGCCTAAACCAGATTTATCTGATGATGGTCTTTGGCTACTCAAGATGTCATCTAACATCTTTGAACTATTTTCATATTTTGACTTAATAGATTCTTCATTGAGCTTTTTCCTAAGCTGCATAATTTCTTCTTTGAGCTTCTCTGATTCTTGTATTCTTTCCTTGAGTTGTATAATCTAGGTATCTTTCAATCTTCTTGGCTTCTTCGAGCTGGGTTTTCAAATCACCAATGATTTGGTTTGACTGTTTGTTCTTTTTCCTACTTTTTTCAAGTTCTTCAAGAGCACTAATTAATTCAGCTTTTAGATGTACTTCTCCTTCTTCCATTGACTCATCATCTTGTGCTTCTATTCCCATGAATAGAATCTCTATGTCCTCATCATCACTTGTGTCTTCATCTTCACTATCTTCCATGGTGTAAGAGATTTTCTTCTTTTCATGAAACTTCTTTTTGTTTCCTGTTTTGTCCTTTTTGAACTTCTTTGAGGTTTCGTTCTCATCATTTCCATTTTGCTTAGGATAGGGACATTTTGAAGCAAAGTGTCCAACTCTTCCACAGTTAAAACATTTTAGAGGTAGCTTTACTAGGCAAAATATGGCACAAACGTCGAGTTAGGCTCGTAGGCCAAGATATTTTCATCAAATTTAACATCTCTTTTAATAATTATATCATGAGAATGTGGATGAAGAAGTCTATAACCTTTTACATTTTCAGAATATCCAACAAATATGCACGTTTCACTTTTAGGCTACAATGCTTTTTGTTTTTCATCCAGAATATGAGCCCATGCTTCACTACCAAGCACACATAAGTGACTTACATCTGGTTTAATTTTACTCCATGCTTATTCCAGTGTGATAGCTTGTAAAGATTTAGTGGGGGTGCGATTAACTATGTAATTTATGGCTTCGACCCAAAATTGAATACTTAGTCCCTTAGCTTGAAGCATACAATTAGCCATTTCTTTTAAAGTGCGGTTCTTTCGTTCAACAACACCATTTTGCTGTGGTGTATATGGAAAAATATGTTGTTGTTGGATTCCCTGTTTAGTGCAAAAAGTAGTGAAATTGTTGTTAACATATTCTCCACCATGATCATATCTTAACTTTATAATTTGATGACCATATTGTTTTTCAACAAGGGATTTGTAAGCCAAGAACATGTTAAATACTTCACTCTTAAGTTTTAGGAAATAAACCCAAGTGCGTCTAGAGTAATCATCAATTAAAGTTAAGAAATATTTGAAACCAGAAAAGGAAGCAGATGGAAGAGGACCAATCAAGTCACTATGCACAAGCTCTAAGGGGGCCAAGGCATGCCAAGATGCACGTTTGTCAAAACTGTCCCGATGATGTTTTCCGAGTACACAACTGGAACAAACACCATCCCTGCAAGATACCAGTAGAAGAACTATCACCATATTTTCTTTACATAGTTGTTGCAATGAGCGATAATTTAAGTGACCAAATTGCTCATGCCAAAGTTTGCTCAAGTCATCACTATGAGCAACAAAAACTGATGGAAAAGGTGATGACCCAAAGTTGTTAAACTTGTACAACCTGGTAATATCATCAACAATTCTAGTGGCTAGGACATGATGAGGATCTTTAAAATCCTTGATTACAACTTGGTGAGGTGTAAACGTTACAGTTTTACCTTCACCAGAATGAGTGATTTGATAGACTAACAACAACTTGCAGGAAATTCTTGGAACACATAGTACATCACTAAATTGTCCATTATCTACCGGAACTGTTTCAGATCCTATAACACTAAGAGATCTATCATCACCGACAAATATTTTTTTGGTGTTACATTCATGCATAGTAGAAAATATGGCTTTATCCTTAGCCATATGATAAGACGCTCCAGAATCAATGAGCCACTCATTCGAAGTAGACGAAGAAGATGCATTATAGGAAAAACCAGAAGCACAAAGTGCATGTCCATGAGATGAATATTATGAAGACGAATCAAGGCTGATGTGATGCTTCTTCATTGATGCTTCCAAGGCTGCCATCTTCTTCAAACATTTAGATTCATCATGATTATCTTTCCTGCAAAAGTTGCAATGACGCTCAGTCTTCTTACCTTTAAGTTTGTTGGATTTGTCATTTTTTGAAGAATAAGCCGGCTGGGAGGGTTTGGGACCCTTGTTTGGCTTATTATTGTGAATATTTTGCTTCTTGGGATGCTTGGAATTCTCTTTCTGCTGTGCTAGCAAGGATTTTCCAGATGTATCTGCATTTCTAATCATTCTAAGATGTATGATCTTATCCTATTCTCTAATCAAAGAATCACAAAAGGATTCAAGAGTAGGCCCTTTATAGTTAGTTGGATCCAAGGATTCTTTCATGGAGTAAACTGTAGATACAAAAATAGAATATGCAAGTCCAAGTTTGGAAAGAATATGATAAATGCATATCTTGTCTTCTCTTTTAATTTTGCATTCTGCACATAAGAGTCTAAGAGTTTTGTACTTAGATAGATAATCTTGAATGCATGAAAAATCAGTTGGATTTAAGGAAATCAACTCATTTTCTATTTGATGACCTTGAATCTCATTGTGTTTACCAAACATAGATTCCAATTTGTCCCAAGCTTTATTTGGTTCATCAATCCCAAATATGTGGAATCGTAAATCAATAGAGCTTGACATTCCAATCAATCCACGAGATTCATCACATTTGTTGTCCCATTTTATTTTCTTATCAGCATCAGTGGGATATGTTTCTTTCCCTGAGGTATAAGTAAATTCCCCTACTTCGTAGGACATCCTCCATACGATATTTCCATGAGAAATAGTTGGAACTAGTCAGGATAATATCACATGGAGCGGCCATACTGTAAAATGAAGGTCATAAAAATATAAACCAATGGTCTGGATGCAAAGATATCAAAAAATCAGTTTGCTTAAAAAAACTGCACTGAAAACTGACTCTGGATGAGGAAGTTATGCTTGATTGAAAAAAAGTTGCAGGTGACCCCAACAGATACGAGGCAGGAAAATGATTGAACAAACTAAAAAAAAGACCCCCCTCTTCCAAAGCTTAACCTTTTAAACTCACATTACAATAATGTTGCTTTATGTGAACCACTTTTGTAAAATAAGTGGAGTTTCACTTTTACAATAATGTTACTTTAAATATTACATGCAAAAAACTAAAAGACTTTAAGTGACTCACTTTTATAATTTAAGGAGATGCACTTTTACAATAAAGTAACTGAAAAATAGAAATTACATGCAATTTTAGAAAAGTAACTAACAAGAAGACTTGAACTCAAGACCTCTTATTAAATAAAGCAACTTTTAACCAAGTGAGCTAATATTAAAAGGTACGTAAAAGATGGAAATGAGGAAGGGGGCTATTTTTTTTTGTCTCGAACTTCGTGCTTACCAAAAAAATACATTTTTCCTGCAAATCACTTCACATAAACCGAAACAAAAACAAAACAAAAAATAATATGCCTCGAATTTGGGGTTAGACCTCGTTAGCTTTCCTAGGCTGTATATGTTTTCTCACTTTTTCTGATTTGCCGTGGTCGCATGAAGTGCACGACAAAGAGAATACGCAGTAAAGAAAACCCTTTTTCTTCTGTTTCTGATTTGCCGATATCGCACAAGGTGCAGGGCAAAGAGAATACGCAGAAAGAGAAGGTAACAACCTGAAACTATAAAAACACTAGATTTGAACATAAAATGATAAAATTATTTTAAATAGAAAAACGTCACTGTAACAATATACCTCTAGATATGATGAAATGCAAGTATCTTGGGAAAACATAAGCCTTTTTTATGAAACAAAGCTTGTTCCCCACTGGAAACGACGCTCCAGACGCAATGAGACACCTATCACAACCAAAAAATGCACAGAAATTTTAGAACCAAAAACCCTTTCCCAGCTTCGGCAACACCGGTTCAAGATCTAGATCACCAATGGAAGCGACTCTTCATAAAGGCTCTAATACCATATTCGATTGCACATGATAATTCCAAAAGACCGAAAACCTAGAGCAACCGCTCACACAAACAGATCATAGATCAACAGACCGATGTTTTCACGTGGTTTAAACCCTCGAAAGGGAAACACTCCACGACCCTAGCCAAATAACTACTTGAGGAAATTTATTATGCAAAAGAAATAAAGTTACAAATGAGATTCTCATAATCGATCAACTAGCAAGTGATCCTCAATTCTCTTTAAATAGATATCATGGACCAATCGGGTGTTAAGCCACAGATCAAAGGTAGTTATCATCTAAGAGAAGTTGAACCGTTGGATCACTCTATGACTAGAACATATCGTGACCATCGGATTAGATATTTAAAAATGCATACTAATGCATACTAAAGAAACACACTTTTCCTAACAGATAGATTATAACAAGTTGATCTTAACTAACTCCTAAGTGTCTAAATATACTAACACTTTATACCCATGACAAGACTCATAATAAGGAGCAGGACTAGGCGAAGGAGGAAGTGATGTAGTCAATGACACCTGTTTATTAGACTCCTGGTTATTACTTTTGCAACATTGTATGTTGATGTATATGTAACTTCGGAATGTATTTCACATATATGTATATTGTATTCCTATAGAGATGGTATTATTCCTCTATAAGGAAGTGTTGTCATTTATATTGTAAGTGTCGTAACTTATACTTGATGGGTTATTAGACCACCTTGTTTGGGGTCGGCCCTGTATAAGTCATGTGGGTCAAAGGGTTATTAGACCACCCTATTGGGGGTCGGCCATGTGGGTCAAAGGGTTATTAGACCACCCTATTGGGGGTCGGCCCACTCAGCATTATGTTATGTGGTTAAGTTCGAGCCGACATGAGTTAGGTAAAAAGGCAAGTCAAGTCAAGTATAAATAGAGTGCGGGAGGCACTCTATTTACTCACTCACTTCACACACATGCTCTCAAGGAGGAGAGGCACACTTATGGAGGAGGAGGATTGCTGCTAGGTTATAGCTATATCTATTGGTTGGTTGTATCATTTCTCTATCTATCTCTGAGGAAGTTATTGGGGTTTTTCACCTTTATGGTTTTCCCCAAGTAAATCTTTGTGTCTCTTGTGTGTGCTTGCATTATTGTCTCCATGATTGATATGCTGTAGATATGCTGTACATGTTGTTCTCTCAGTTAAGATCCTAGATCAGATTGAAGTAAATTCAGAAAATTTAACATTGTAGTTGCAGTAAACCTCAGACACCATATGAACTATTACAATTACTGCCGATGCTCTAGTATTTCTCTCCATATTGGTAAAGCTAGAACACATAATTCTATCAAGAAAAGAGAGCAATTGGATAGTTGGAGCGCTAAGAACGAAAGCTTGTCCATGGATCTAGTAGGATATCCTCTTGAATACATACATCACAACAAGTGAGGGAACGATCATAAATAAACAATGCAAATGCACGATAGCAACATATCTAGATCATAAGCATTGAACAAAGCCTTAAGTTCGCGTTCAATATCCATAGTAGTTAATGATGGTCGTACTTTCACTGCTATATTGGCAACGACTTCTATACCTGTCCCAACGACCATGATTCCTCTCACTAATGGCATATTCCGTGTGTCGTAGGTCTACGAAAGTAAAAAAAATCAAAGCTGCATGGGTGATTAGATTTGGCTAAGACGCAACACACACTACATGTAACACTTCCCCTTCATGCAAGTAACGTGCCTCTTTCCCGTGGGCGTTAGATGGGAATCTTCATGATGCTAAGGTTTTTTACTGCATTTTCTTTATATCAAATTTCATGTTTCATTGGTGTGATTTGGATTCCAAATGTTTTAACTGTGGAAGAGTTGGACACTTTGCTTCAAAATGTCCCTATCCTAAGCAAAATGGAAATGATCAGAAAGAAACCTTAAAGAAGTTCAAAAAGGACAAAACAGGAAACAAAAAGAAGTTTCATGAAAAGAAGAAAATCTCGTACACCATGGAAGATAGTGAATATGAAGACACAAGTGATGATGAGAAAATAGAGATTCTATTCATGGGAATAGAAGCACAAGATGATGAGTCAATGGAAGAAGGAGAAGTAGATCTAAAATCTGAATTAATTAGTGCTCTTGAAGAACTTGAAAAAAATAGGAAAAAGAAAAAATAGTCAAACCTAATCATTGGTGATTTGAAAACCCAACTCGAAGAAGCCAAGAAGATTGAAAGAGACCTAGATTATACAGCTCAAAGAAAGAATACAAGAATCAGAGAAGCTTGAAGAAGAAATTATGCAGCTTAGGAAAAAGCTCGATGAAGAATCTATTAAGTCAAAATATGAAAATAGTTCAAAGACATTAGATGACATCTTGAGTAGCCAAAGACCATCATCAGACAAATCTGGTTTAGGCTATGACAATGAAGGAAAGCCAGAATGTTCCTCTCTCACAAGCCAAGAAAGAAATAAAAGAAGTTATGCTGCTGCACTAAAGATCCCATGTAGTTCATTCACTGTCATGTCTTTAAGATCATCTCGTTCTTCTAGAGCAGATACTTTTGAGTCATACTTCAATGGCAGGGTTCTTAGTACTTTTTCCACTACTTCTTTCTCCTTTAATTCTCCTCCAAGGCCTCGAATAGCATTGACAATTTCATCTACTCTTAGAAGATATTCTACAATATTTTCTTCCTCTTTCATTTTCATACTTTCAAACTGTCTTTTGTATGTCTGAAGTTTTGATTGTTTGACTTTGGATGCTCCTTCATAGACAATTTTTAATTTATCCCAAGCCTCCTTGGTTGTCTTGCATTTCATGACTTTCACAAATACTGAGTTTGTTAACCCATTCAAGATTGCATTCAGGGCTTTTGCATTGGCCTCATATTGGTCAAGTTCTTCTTGGTTTGTAAGTAGGTTGTCTGCTATGTTATACTTCTTTTCAACTACTCTCCAAACCCTCCATCCAAGAGACATTAGGTGACACTTCATTCTTGCACTCCAGTATCCATAGTTAATTCCTGTCAACAGTGGAGGTATGTTGGTAGTTAATCCTTCATGTTGATCCATTGTGGTCTTTTAATGAGAATCTTCCTTCCAGTGGTTACACTGTAATGAAGGATCCTGCTCTGATACCAATTGTTGGAATATCCAACAATACTGAGAAGGGGGGTGAATCAGTATTGCCTTCCTTTTCCTTTTATTAAAACAATTAGTACAAGACACACAAATAATCAAACAAGTTAAGACACAAGATTTTATCATGGAAACCTCAAAGAGCAAACCACAAACTCATACTCATTAATAAGATGAATTTTTTACAAAATTGTTTATCTGCTTCTACAGAAGGGATGCAACTACACCCCAGATTTTCCCTGCTGCTACAGACAAGGATGCTACTACACCCCAGATATTCTTCCTGCTACTATAGGAAAGGATGCAATGACACCCTGTTCTCCAGCTTCTACTGGATGGAGGCTACGACCCCCTGCAGGCTTCTTGCCTGCCCTAGCACCACCCTGCCACCCTATTCTTGATCTGGTCAATCTTCCAGATCTCTTTATTTTGATATTGTCACAACTTCTTCATTTTACTGGTATCTAACTTATTGCTCTGCTGTTGGATCATAATTGTGGAGACACTTCTCTTCTTCTTCAGAAATCTGCTTATATATTCTATATCTCAAAGCATTGCATCTTTTCAGAATAGACTCGTAGCTTTTCACACTTACACCTCTTCATATCTCTGATAGGTGATTACTGTTTTAATTAAGTATTCAATTAACACTCACCTTCACGCCTCTTCATAATCTTCATGCCCTTTTAGATCCGTACCTCTTCAAATCTGGAAATTGTCTTTTTTTTCATCTTTTAATTAACTGGATAAACAACCTCCATTTAAATCTCTGGCTTTATTAGATTTTTATTAATTTATTCCTATAGCTCATATTTGTCATCATATCTCTGTTTATGAATAACACGCTTCTATTTTTACTTCATAATTAATAAACATTGTTTTACATGAATGATAAACTGTTTATTATTTTTATGTTTTATAATAAACAATCTATTTCTCGGATATTAACTAATCCAACATTCCCCAAACCATAACGTAGAGATTTCTTAATATATGCAGGAGTATATTAATTATTCATTTCATGACATCTTAATCATTCAGTATTAAATTGACTTAGCTGGGCAATTTTAAATAAAAACTTGTTAACATCTATTTTCAGGCTTATTCACATTTCTGTGTAAAACAGAATTTTTCTTCAACTTGGGAACTCAATTTTTCACACGTGTGACTACCAAAAAATATTCTGACCCCATGGATAGATGGAAAAATTACCAAGTAATAGATCCACACCTTTGGATGAATTTATCTACGCACCCACAATTTTTGGTGTGCAATTTCCTAAGGCAATTTAAGCAGATTTACTAGTACTGGAACAGTGCAAAAACTGCCAAAAGGCACTTTTGGAAAATTAATAACTTCATCCTCAGATACCTTTTTGAAAAAATGATGGTATGTTTATATGAACAACAATATACAGGACTTTACCTTCAGAATAATTTAATCCATCAAATCGAAATTATGGCGGGCATTTTACAGAGGCCACTTAGGCAGTTTTACTAGCATATTTTACGCTTAGACAATTTGTGTTAAGATTCAATATGCTAAGATAGAAAATATCAGCATTACATTTCATTTCACAACAATAGCATATACAGGGTCACTGAAGAAACAACAAGCACAACATAAATACAAGAGACACAGATTTATCCTGGAAAACCCTCATGGGGTAGAAAACCCAGCAAAGCTTCCTCAATATAGATGACCAACAAATACAAAGATGCAAACCCTAGACATGAGCTCCTCCTCCTCCATAGAAAACCTCTCTCACACAAGTGCGCCACTCACAAGTGAATGAATGAGTGATTTAAGTAAGGAACATCCTCCTCTACTTATACTTGTTCCCCGACTGACTTTTACACAAGCTAGGTCGGCCCCAACTTAATTACTAGGCTAAACACCCCATTACAACTGACTAGGCCGACCCCTCTAGGGTGGTCTAATAACCCTTTGACCCACATAACACATACAGGGTCGACCCCCACTAGGGAAGTCTAATAACCCAAGTTACCATAATCTAACGGAGGAATAAACATCTCCGGATATACAATAAGATCTTCACGGATGAAACATCTCCGGAATAATAAAGTACAAATATAATATTCTTAGAAGTTACAATATCTCAACACTCCCCCTTAACGAGAAGGATATTATAACAACATCTGCAGGAGCAAGGAGTCATCAACATCATACATGATACATCTCTAAATCATTGGGAGCTTTCTCAACATCATCAGTAACTCAACCAGTTACTGGAATATCTTCAAGATCTTCAATACTGGAACATCAACATCTTTAGTACCGAATATTCTGCAGCACTTGAACAACTACAACAATATCATCATCTATATCCTCACGATCAACAACATCATCGTCACATGATCATCAACATCGTCATCATACGATCATCAACATTGTCGTCATACGATCATCAGCATCGTCATCATACAATCATCAGCATCGTCGCCATACGATCATCAGCATCGTCATCATACGATCATTAGCATCGTCGTCATACGATCATCAACATCGTCATCACATGATCATCAACATCATCATCACATGATCATCAACATCACCATCATCATCATCATCATACGATCATCAGCATCGTCATCATCATCGTCCTCACACGATCATCAGCATCGTATACTCTGCAATACACATGATCATATTATAGGATGATCAATCCCACTCTCTTTAGGACATAGGTCCATGGATGATACAATCCTATCATGTACCTTTTGAACTAAGGTCCAGGGACGATCCAGTCCTATCATGTACCTTTTGAACCGAGGTCCAGGGATGATCCAGTCCTATCATGTGCCTTTTTGAACCAAGGTCCAGGGACGATCCAGTCTTATCATGTGCCTTTTGAACCGATGTCTAGGGATGATCCAGTCCTATCATGTACCTTTTGAACCGAGGTCCAGGGACGATCTAGTCCTATCATGTACCTTTTGAACCGAGGTCCAGGGATGATCCAGTCCTATCATTCAATTCTTGGAGACCTCTGTCTACGGCTCAATTCAAGGGACCGAAGTCCGGGGACGATCCAATCCCCATTCTCGAAGACATCTTGTCTATGACTCAATTCAAGGGACCAAAGTCTGGGGATGATCCAATCCCCATTCTTGAAGACATCTTGTCTACGGCTCAATTCAAGGGACCAAAGTCCGGGGACGATCCAATCCCCATTCTCAAAGACATCTTGTCTACGGCTCAATTCAAGGACCAAAGTCCGGGGACGATCCAATCCCCATTCTCGAAGACATCTTGTCTACGGCTCAATTCAAGGGACCAAAGTCCAGGGACGATCCAATCCCCATTCTCAAAGACATCTTGTCTACGGCTCAATTCAAGGGACCAAAGTTCGGGGACGATCCAATCCCCATTCTCGAAGACATCTTGTCTACGGCTGAATTCAAGGGACCGAAGTCCGAGGACGATCCAATCCCCACTTGTCCACTAAGGACTTCATTATCGGAGACATCTGTCTATGGCTCAATTCAAAGGACCGAAGTTCGGGGACGATCCAATCCCCACTTGTCCACTAAGGACTTCATTCTCGGAGACATCTGTCTATGGCTCAATTCAAGGGACTAAAGTCTGGGGACGATCCAGTCCCCACTTGTCCACTAAGGACTTCATTCTCGGAGACATCTTTCTACGGCTCAATTCAAGGGACTGAAGTCCAAGGACAATCCAATCCCCACTTGTCCACTAAGGACTTCATTCTTGGAGACATCTGTCTACGTCTCAATTCAAGGGACTGAAGTCTGGGGACGATCCAATCCCCACTTGTCCACTAAGGACTTCATTCTCGGAGACATCTGTCTATGGATCCTTTTAGAACATGTGTTCAAGGATGATGCAATCCCTCTTCTTTCTCAGAGACATATGTCTACGGATCCTTTTAGAACATGTGTTCAAGGATGATGCAATCCCCTTGTCAACTTAGAGCCTCTCTAAGGACCATCCACCAACCTCTCTGTCGGCATCACCAATATAGGTATCCTCATCAATACATGTATACATATCATCAATACAAGTAATACAGGTATCCTACATATCATCATCAATACAATTAAGCATATCATTGATACATGTATCCTCATCATCGACTTCACTTTCGATGTGGGCAATCTCATCATCAGTGTCTACATCATTCCCCCTTTCGAGGAGGGTCCTACCAAGCTTGTCTCGGAAATACTCAAACTTTACTTGAGATAGAGGTTTGGTTAGTACATCGGTAACTTGTTCACTTGAGGTAGAGGTTTGGTTAGTACATTGGTAACTTGTTACAAATTCAAACTTTATGGTTCCTTTCTACACCATATCTTGTCAGATCTCTATGTGCTTTGACTTATCATGGAACATTGGATTCTCTTCCATCTTGATACAACTCTATTTGTCACATAGGATCACAGTTGGGTTTATCTCTAAGTCAAACAATCCTGAAGCCATACCACTTCGCAACTAGTAGAGCAAGCAACCATATATTCCGCTTGTGCTGAGAGCCACACTAGACTGCTTCCTGCTAAACCACGAGATCATGGTTGATCCCAGACAATAACATCCTCTCGATGTGCTCTTCCTGTTTGATACACTTTCTGCCCAATCAACATCTGTGTAGCCATCTGAAGTCATGATTTCCAAGATAACATAGATCAAATTCTATCGTATCCTTTAGGTACCTCATCACATGCTTTGCAACTATTAGGTGAACACATCTAGTTTCCACTAGATACTGACTCAAGGTGTTCACAACAAGGCATATATCTAGCCTGGTATTCGTCAGATACATCAACGACCCACTAATGTGTCTGTACAGAGTCACATCAACTAACTCTGAGGAGTCATCAGCTAACAACTTCAAGTCGGAACCCATGAGAGTGGCCATGGCTTCACATTCCAACATATCAATTCTTCTCAATATTTCCACAGCATACTTTCCCGGGATGAGAAAGATTGCTTTTGAGCCTTGCCATACTTCCAGACCTAGGAAGTAATGCAATCTGAGATCTTTCATTTTCAATTCTGCAGCCATCTTCTTCTTGCTTTTCATGATCTGTTTGTAAAAATAGATCATCCACATATAGTAATAGTATGACAGGTTCATCTTTTGTAATGGATTAGCTTTACTTTTGGTAAAGCCCAGGCTTATCAAGAAACTGTCAATTCTCCCTTTGTGACTGAACATCATTCACCCTCTGCATTGAGTGATCTTCTACATATCTATCTATGCCATCTCTCGTTAGATGGGTCTACTGATATGAGCCTCAATATCATTCGAACTTTGTGGTGAGTTCATTCTTGCATCCATGTCATCTGTGTATAAAAACCATATTCAACCTTGTAGCAAAGGTTGAGATCCACATCACCCATGATGATCATTAAGCTCATCAATTGACTATCGATCCTGGGTACCCGAACAAAGCTTTCTTCAATTGAATCCTTGATTCGCACTTCTTCTTCAATTACATTATTAAGATAATGGTCTTATCTAGCCACTTGGAGCAAACATCTCGTCATGATTCTCTTCCTCTTTCTAAGAGAATCTTCTAGCCACAAGCCTTCTATATTATGTTTGATTTGTAAATCTTCTTGTTGAACATCCATCACTTGTTTGGTGTTCATCATTCTTCATGATCTTTCCTACAAATCAAAATTAAGTACATGACTAGTAATACTTCATAATCATCAAATCATGTTGACATGATAACCTATCATGCATACAGATATGATTTACATAGTTATGCTACTATCTTGACCAATACTTTGGCACAACACTTTTCCATATCTTGTATGCATACAGTGGCTATCTAGATGCCTTCCATCTCTACCAGAACATAATCATGATCTTCAAACAGATCATTCTTCATGATCTTTCCTACAAATCAAAATTAAGTACATGATTAGTAATACTTCATAATCATCAAATCATGTTGACATGATAACCTATCATGCATACATATATGATTTACATAGTTATGCTACTATCTTGACCAATACTTTGGCACAACACTTTTCCATATCCTGTATGCATACAGTGGCTATCTAGATGCCTTCCATCTCTACCAGAACATACTATTGAGAGTGTGCACAGCTCTCAGCATGTCAGCAAAGAGGTTTCATTCTAGACAAGCAACAATGGAATGTTTGTCCAACTTACCAATCATATGCATATTAGTAGTACACTGTTCAATGTTATATGAATGTTTACACTCAGCATGATATATTCTAGGAATACAAATATGCATACAACTATAACAAGCAATATCATTTACTATTTCAAACAACAACTCAAATACTTATCTTTTATGTTTGTGTGGTTGCCTCCTGCTTGATCTTCTATATGACTTTTGAACTTCTATTCATTCTGTACCATTGTGTATGCTCATGTGTGCACTAGTGTCATCCCCACGATCTCATACACAAACATACATTCATTAGTATAATCTCAATGTTATCAAAACATTAAAATTCTAAATAATCTTGAATATGTATAGTCATGATTATAGATAATAAACATTAGTATTCAAGGTTTCAGGGAAGTCTTCTTTTACTCATGCATATTCTTATTTGATCATAGGACTCTTCTGCTTAGTTAAATCATCAATCAAGATAAGAGACATAATATGCATAAACTTACATTTCTAACTTTATGAATAAACATAACCAATCATACCAAGTATACTTATATAAGGGATCCTAACACAAGGTAAGATTCTAACTTGATATAGGAAAACATACCTGGATTAGTATACCTAAACAATATCTTCTTTGTTCTCTTCAATGATTTAGAGATCCTGTGCTAGAATCTGCATATCTCATAGGTTAAGCATAATAGAACAAAGTCATACATACCTCGTAAGTAGACCTTCTATGTGATCAAAGATTATGGATGAGTCTTTGTCTTCATGTCGTCATGGTCATGGAACTTGATTTGTCTTTCGTGATGTACCTGTATCTTGTTAGCAGACAACATCAACTTCATACAACACCACAGTGCATTAGTACAATCGTATAGCCCTAATCAATGAATGTCTTCTATCATGCATTCATACTTTTACTAGGGTGATAAGACAATTCTATCATTAATCAAGATTGTACTAACCTAAATAATATGAAGACAAACATATTATGAAGTTAATCAAGAATTAGATTTCAAGACATACCTGTATTTCCTCAAGTCATACTTGTCAGGAAATTCTTGTAGTCTTCTTATGTAAGGCCTTAGCCTCAACTCCCCCTGAAACTGGATTTGGGGCTCGATTAGGGTTTGTCAGATAAACCCTAAAAATTCAAACTTTGACTTTCACATTCTGAATGTATGGAAGAATGTGTCCTGCTGAGCTGATCAAACTAGTATACTTCAATTTTGAAATCTCCAAAATTTGACCCCTCAAAATTGCCTTCGAAACTTTTGGATCTTCTGGACAGGATCCCGAACTAGGGTTTGATGGAGCCCACCCTTCTGCCTAATCAAAAGGTTTGATCCAAGGCTCTAAACTATTATTTTTTTGAGGAGCTTCCAGCTGTGGTCACAGACTTCAAAAATTCCAACTTTTGTTGAAGCCCTAATTTTCCATCTTTCCGATCAAAATCCTAAACTGGGGTTTGATCAAGCCTGATCTTCTACCCAACCAAAAAATTCGATCTTGGTCTCTAAATTTCGATTTTCCTGAGTAGCATTCAGCCGTGGACTCTGATTCCAAAAATTTTAACTTTCTACAAAACCCTAAATTCCGGAAGCCATGAATGAAGGTGCTCCAAAAATATTTCTGTTTTGACAGAAATATGTACCTGATTGTTTCTGCTGTAACTCCAAACTTTTCGATCCACAGGGTCTGAAAACATTTTCTGTGGTAGCCTGACCTATCATATTTCCATCCCGACAAGTCTGACCACAATTGGATTTTCTGAGAGAGAGTTATGCCAAGTGTCGCAACGTGACTTTTTTATGGGATAAAACAAGAGAGTGAACTTGTATGGTGTGCCACGTGTCACTGGTTCAACTTCAGCCTCTGAAAAAGTTTCCTGAGATAGTACAGTTTGTGTACTACCTGTCTATTTTTACAAAATTTCATTTGGAGCTTCCTAGCCCAAGTTATGACCTTTTTTGCCTAGGTAACCTCATTATGACTGAGATCTGGAAGAGGCAGAAACCCTAACTTGTACTGATCATAACTCACAAAGTACAACAAATCTGAGGGTGCCCTTTGGACACAAGGTACATGGGGATGTTATATATGCCCTGTAAACTCTTTAGATCCTGAAACTTTGCACAAATGGATTTATAGCGAAAGTTCCACGACGACTAGTTTTTGCTATATAAAACCCAAACCTTCAAATTGTCACAAGTGAAGCAAGTGTCGTAAGTGCCATACATTGCCTTCCTTCAGGTTATCTCTGATACCATGTTAAGATTCAATATGCTAAGATAGAAAATATTAGCATTACATTTCATTTCACAACAATAGCATATACAAGATCACTGAAGAAACAATAAGCACAACATAAACACAAGAGACACAGATTTATCCTGGGAAACCCTCATGGGGTAGAAAACCCAGCAAAGCTTCCTCAATATAAATGACCAACAAATACAAAGATGCAAACCCTAGACATGAGCTCCTCCTCCCCCATAGCAGAACTCTCTCACACAAGTGCGCCACTCGCAAGTGAATGAATGAGTGAGTTAAGTGAGGAACATCCTCCTCTACTTATACTTGTTCCCTGACTGACTTTTACACAAGCTAGGTCAGCCCCAACTTAATTATTGGGATAAACACCCCATTACAACTGACTGGGCCGACCCGTCTAGGGTGGTCTAATAACCCTTTGACCCACATAACACATACAGGGCCGACCCCCACTAGGGAAGTCTAATAACCCAAGTTACCACAATCCGACGAAGGAATAAACATCTTCGGATATACAATAAGATCTTCACGGAGGAATGAAACATCTCCGGAATAATAAAGTACAAATATAATATTCTTAGAAGTTACAATATCTCAACAATTTGTGCCATTTTCAAGATGGATTTTTTTTACCAAAACCATGATCCAATGTTCCTAGAGGATGTAGTACACCTCATTGAACACAACACAACGTGTTTCACCTTAAGACTCTTCTTCATTTGCCCTAGGCGGGCATTTTACTGGAGTAGTGCAAGTATGACTAGGAGGCACTTTTGGCAGATCCATATCTTTCTCCTCAAAGACCGTTTGGACCATCTGGGACCATGGTTGGATGCACCAACAAACACTCTATATATCCACACTCTAAAAATATTTTTCTCATTATCCTATGAGATGTGGTGGGCATTTCCCTGAGGCCACTTAGGAAGATATTAACATTAATTCCATACTTAGGCAATTTGCCCAAAACCTAAAGTGGATTTTTTGTTTCACCAAAAACCTGAACTAATGCCACTAGATGATGTATTACACCTCACTGAGCACACCTATGCTTATTTCACTCCCAGACTCATCTTCATTTTCCCTAGGCGGGCATTTTACTAAACTTTGATGTCAGACTGTCTGAAAGACCTGTTTTGGCAGATCCATATCTTCTTCCTCAAGCACTATCAAGTCAATGTGAGAACATGGTTAGGTATAAAAAACACACACCTACAGTATGACCATATGGTTCGGGCATTTTCTTCAACACACAAATTATGGCGGGCATTTCCACAAAGCAATTATGACTAATTTGACTAAAAATCCTTCTTTTGGGAGACTTGTAGCTTCTTCTCCAAGGATTTTTTCTGATAATTGGGGCCAGGTTCAAATAGATATTTCAACAAAATATGGGATGGTAGGTCATGGTGGGCATTTTCTTCTTCTTCTGAATTATGGTGGACATTTTCATAGGACATATGCTTTAGGGTAGTTTTTCATCACTTAGTTTTACAAACTTCTACCAAAATGTAATAATGACATCATGAGCCATTAGGACACCAACATGTGTCTTTCCTACCTTATCGCACATGCCCATCAACACTTCTTTTGTCATTAATGATCTCCTTTGGAATCAAAGACAACCATACTTAACAGTCATGTCATAGATTCCCAATGCTTTCAGCTAGTCAGGAGTTAAATAATTCACCATTGTTCTTGTTGCTTTGGCATTTTGATAATTGCTTTGTATAACTTCATGATGAATCTCTTGGTTGATAGAAAAAATAATTAAATTTCAGGACATTGATTCACCCCCCCTCTCAGTTTCCCTATTGTGTTCAATAATTGGCATCAGAGCAGGCCTTCACACAAGTCTAACCAACTTGAAGGAGATCTTAAGAACATGCATGACTACTTGTGAAGAATCTAATGAAATGGCATATTTCGCGAGGAAGCTAAAACAAGGTGCAGGTAAGTGCAATGACAAACTACCTATGAAATGCTTTAAATGTGGAAAGATTGGTCTTTTTACAGTTAAGTTTCCTCTCTGGGAAAACAATATGTTTGAACACTACAAGATAAGAGAATAATCCTTATATGATGATGAAGGGGGAAATGAAGTCATACTCCTTGCCTTAAACAAAAACCATTCAGAAAAAAGGAGAATTGAATAGAATAAAGTGATGATGAAGAAGAAGCAGTGCTTGACTTGAGAGATGAGTTAAAGGCAGCTCTTAAAGAAGTAAAAAATATGAGAAAGATTGTAGGGAAGCAAGAAAAGAAGATTGAACGCTTGCACAAGAAAGTGAAGGAAGGAGAAGAAGTCGATCAAGAAAAGGATAATTCTAACAATGACCAAGAGGAAACACTTGCAGAACAAAACTAAAGAAGGAGAATCAAAAGCTAATGGAGAAGCTACAATGTTCATAAAAACAATTGAAAAATAATCTTGTAGATGATAAAAAAGCAAGTGAAGAACTGAAGGCACTATCAATGGGAAAAGAAGAATAAATTCATGAGTTGATGATTGAAAATACTTAGCTCAAGAAAGAAGTTGAAAGAACTTCCAAGAATCAAAAACTAAAATAAAAGTACAAAAATATTGGATGATATTCTTAGAAGGAAAACGTATAAATTTGACAAATTTGGTATTGGCTTTGATATATGTAAGATTTCCAAATATCCACAAGCTAAAACTGAAGACAATTCAAATCACAGCAATGAAGTAGGTTCCTTATCACACTGAGAAAATTAAGTAGGAAGACAAATCTATGGGCCTACAAATGCAAAGAACTTTAGAAGGACATATTATTTAATTCAAGCCAACGTCAGCAATCTTCATAATGGAATTGCAAGTCCAGGTATGAATCACCACTTAATGGGTATTGTTTTTCTTGCAAGTCCAGGTATGAATCACCAAATATTTGAATTGTAAATTGTACACTAGAAGAAGTTATGCCAAGTATATCATAAAGTGTTGGAACTGTAACAAGCCTGGACATAAGGCTTGGGACTGTAGAAAACCCAACAAATATCATACACTAGGAAATGAGAAAGTATTGAAAAAGGTTTGGAGAAAGAAAGAACATACTGATAATCCAGTCAAGGAAATTGTATGTACTGATAAGGACCCTGCACATAAAATGAATGAAATAGAAGAGAAATCCTCCATTGCATCAAATGAAGAAGGATAATCTGTTGATCAAAACAATGATGATGAATTTCATAAATGGAATGTTGAGCCAATGTTCAAAACAATGATGATGAAATTAATGAATAATTGGGAAGATCCCAATTATTTTCTGAAACACTTACAAGAATTCCTGCAAGACTAAATCTCAAGGACACACCAGCAAAACTTCAATCAATTAAAGTTACATCAAATATACACACGGAACACCATCTCGCAGAGGGAACACACCGGGAAGAAAATGCAGCATGCACAGGGTATCCAAAGAGAGAACCACGGGCAGAATTGTCACACATGTACACAAAAACATTGTTTAAACTTGACTCGTGTTATATGTTGAGGCTCGTAGAAAGCATCCCACTGAATAAAACATTGCAGTTGCAATACAAAGGTATATGTTGGTATAGAAATTCATAATGGATGGAAAGAAATTCGCAAAGGCTACCACATTGCCGAGAGGTAGAGAACGAAGAGAGTTTAGAATTCGAACCCCGTCTCGACTTTGAGCAGCTGGTATGTAGCTAAATAAAGCAAAAGAATTACAACTGAGTGATGAAGAGTTGTATATAAAAGAAAATAGCGGCGTGGGAAACATTGAGCAATTCTTCTACTAGTACAAAAATTACTAATATTTTAAGGTTTTATATGCAGTCAACTTGAACTTGGCTCCATCCATCACCTATTTTGATTAGCATGGAAATCGCAAGCTCCTCCTCTACCATTTATGTTCATTGGTGCAATGATTATGGTAATGATGGGTAACAGGTGGTCAGGAGAGTGAAAAGAAAGCACCATCAAGCGCCAAATGATGCCATTTGGATGGATATTAATGAGAGACCTCACAAGAGATATAGAGAGGGAGGTATTTAACTATGGTGTCCAAAAATGCAAGAGAATGTTACGACCTAGGGGTAATTCCCAAGTTGCCACAGGAGAAGCTCGGTCTCGCTTTCTCCCAAGGGAATTTGATGGATCTCAAGGGTGATTTGAGGCATCAGTTGTTGTTTACAAAGTTGGTGAATGCATGCAAGAGATAATAAAGTTGTGGAAGGATTTTAAGGCATTTCAGGATTCCAAGACTGGAGAAATTTCATCTGGAGTTGGGCCAATGTTAGAAATTAGGATTCTTTTCGAACATCTTACTACCACCAATTGTCAGGTCAGAGGAATTCATCTATGGGGAATAGATATTTATACATACGATTCAAATTGTGTGGTAGTTCTTATGCATATGGGATACTACCATCCAACGGCTACCCTGCCTCCACCATCCATTCACGAACTTAGTGCAACAATTCATGTACTTCTTCCTCAATATAGTTACACATCAACTTTGAAGAACAGTGTTCAATCTCATCCTTGGGGGATTTTCTAGTGGTTGGATTTATCAGGTTGACCGATGATGTATCAGGAAGAAAGGAGGTAGAAGTATTGAACTTAAACTATGCACCAGTTGCAATGGAACAGACCATGCCAACTAGAGATGCGACTTCAAGTGCATACCGCCAACAACAATTTGTCAGGGAGGTCACTATACAATACAATCTTTGCAATAAACCATGGATGAATTACAGACTAATAATAGTTGTAGATAGAGGCCTCAAAATGTCCCAGTACACATCAACACATTTGAGGAATGAAGTATTGCATGTAGAGGCGCATAGCAACAAAAAAATGACCATTGACCAGTGAAGAAATGGCACAAGTGATCGTTGAGGAATACCATAAACCATTGACGAGAACATAACAAGTCGACCGTTGGAAAGTTTGCACAATGATTCGGCATCCCAAGCAAACCAATGCAACATGAAATTTGATATAAAGAAAATGCAGTAAAACACCTTGGCATCATGAATATTCCCATCTAACGCCCACGGGAAAGAGGCACGTTCCTTGCATGAAGGGGAAGTGTTACATTAAGTGTGCATTGCGGCTTAGCCAAAGCTAATCACCCATGCAACTTTGATTTTTTTAACTTTCGTAGACCTACGAACCACGAAATATGCCATTAGTGAGAGCAATCATGGTAGTTGGGACAGGTATAGCAGTCATTGCCAATATAGCAGTGAAAGGACATCCATCGTTAACTACTATGGATATTGAATGCAAACTTAAGGCTTTGTTCAATGCTTACGATCTAGATATGTTGCTATCGTGCATTTGCATTGTTTATTTATGATCGTTCCCTCACTCGCTGTGATGTATGCCTTCAAGAGGAGAGCTTACTAGATCCATGGACAAGGTTTCATTCTTAGCGCTCCTAATATCCAATTGCTCTCTTTTCTTGATAGAATTATGCGTTCTAGATTTACCAATATGGAGAGAAATACTAGAGCATTGGCATTAATTGTAATAGTTCATATGGTGTTTGAAGTTTACTACAACTACAATGTTGCAAAAGTAAATAACGAGGAGTCTAATAAACAGGTGTCATTGACTACATCGCTTCCTCTTTCGCGTACTCCTTCTTTTTATTATGAGTCTTGTGATGGGTATAAAGTGTTAGTATATTTAGACACTTAGGAGTTAGTTAAGTTCAACTTGTTATAATATATCCGTTAAGAAAAGTGTGATTTTTTAGTATGCATTAGTATGCATTTGTAAATATCTAATCCGACGGTCACGACATGTTCTAGACATAGAGTGATCCAACGGTTCAACTTCTCTTAGATCATAACTACTTTTGATCTGTGGCTTAACACCCGATTGGTCCATGATATCTATTTAAAGAGCATTGAGGGTCACTTGCTAGTTGATCGATTATGAGAATTTCATTTGTAACTTTCTTTCTTTTGCATAATAAATTGCCTCAAGTAGCTATTTGGCTAGGGCCATGGAGTGTTTCTCTTTCGAGGGTTTAAACCACGTGAAAACATCGGTGTGTTGATCTATGATCTGTTTGTGTGAGCGGTTTCTCTAGGTGTTCGGTCTTTTAAAATTATCCTATGCAATCGAATATGGTATTAGAACATTTCTGAAGAGCCGCTTCTGTTGGTGATCTAGATCTTGAACTGGTGTTGCCGAAGTTGTGAAAGGGTTTTTTTGTTCTTAAATTTCTGTGCATTTTTGGGCTATAAGAGATGTCTCATTGCATCCGGAGCATCATTTCTAGTGGGGAACAAGTTTTGTTTCATCAAAAAAGGCTTATGTTTTCCCAATATACTTGCATTTCATCATATCTAGAGGTATATTGTTACAGTGACATTTTTTTATTTAAAATTATTTTCTCATTTTATGTTCAAATCTAGTGTTTTTATAGTTTCGGGTTGTTACCTTCTCTTTCTGCATATTCTCTTTGCTTTGCACCTTGTGCGATCTTGACAAATCAGAAATAGAAGAAAAGGGGTTTTATTTACTGTGTATGCTCTTTGTCGTGCACTTCGTGCGACTGCGGCAAATCAGAAAAAGTGAGAAAACATATACAGCTCGAGAAAGCTAACGAGGTCTAACCCCAAATTCGAGGCATATTATATGTTTTTTGTTTTTGTTTCGGTTTATGTGAAGTGATTTGCAGGAAAAATGTATTTTTTTGGTAAGCACGAAGTTCGAGACCAAAAAAATAGCTCCCTTCCTCATTTCCATATTTTACGTACCTTTTCACATTAGATCACTTGGTTAAAAGTTGCTTTATTTAATAAGAGGTCTTGAGTTCAAGTCTTCTTCTTAGTTACTTTTATAAAATTGCATGTAATTTCTATTTTTCAGTTACTTTATTCTAAAAGTGCATCTCCTTAAATTATAAAAGTGAGTCACTTAAAGTCTTTTAGTTTTTTGCATGCAAGATTTAAAGTAACATCATTGTAAAAGTGAAACTCCACTTATTTTACAAAAATGGTTCACATAAAGCAACATTATTGTAATTTGAGTTTAAAAGGTTAATCTTTGGAAGAAGGGGGTCTTTTTTTTTTTCAGTTGGGTTAATCATTTGCCTACCTCGTATCTGTTGGGGTCACCTGCAACTTTTTTTCAATCAAGCATAACTTCTTCATCCGAAGTCAGTTTTCAGTGCAGTTTTTTTTTAAACAACCTGATCTTTTGAGATCTTTGCATCCAGACCATTGATTTATATTTTTATGACCTTCATTTTACAGTATGGAATCCCCATATGATATTATCCTTATTAGTTCCAACTATTTTTCATGGAAATATCGTATGGAGGATGTCCTACGAAGTAGAAGAATTTACTTATACCTCAGGGAAAGAAGCTGAGCCCATCGATGTTAATAAGAAAATAAAAGGGGACAATAAATGTGATGAATCCCGTGGATTGATTGGAATGTCAATCTCTATTGATTTACAATTCCCCATATCTAGAATTGATGAACTAGATTAAGCTTGGGAAAAATTAGAATATGTGTTTGGTAAACACAATGAGATTCAAGGTCATCAACTAGAAAATGAGTTGATTTCCTTAAATCCAACTGATTTTTCATGCATTCAAGATTATATATATAAGTACAAAACTCTTAGACTCTTATGTGTAGAATGTAAAATTAAAAGAGAAGACAAGTAATGCATTTATCATATTCTTTCCAAACTTGGACTTGCATATTCTATTTTTGTATCTACATTTTACTCCATGAAAGAATCATTGGATCCAACTAACTATACAGAGCCTACTCTTGAATCTTTTGTGATTCTTTGATTAGAGAGCAGGATAGGCTCATACATCTTAGAATGATTAGCAATGCAGATACATCTAGAAAATCCTGGAAAATCCTTGCTAGCACAACATAAAGAGAATTCCAAGCATCCCAAGAAGCAAAATATTCACAATAATAAGCCAAACAATGATCCCAAACCCTCTCACCCAGCTTATTCTTCAAAAAATGACAAATCCAACAAACCAAAAGGTAAGAAGACTGAGCGTCATTCCATTTTTTGCATGAAAGAGAATCATGATGAATATAAATATTTCAAGAAGATGGCAACCTTGGAAGCTGCAATGAAGAGGCATCACATCAGCCTTGATTCGTCTTCATAATATTCATCGCATGGACGTGCACTTTGTGCTTCTAGTTTTTCCTATAATGCATTTTCTTCTTCTACTTCGAATGAGTGGCTCATTGATTTTGGAGCGTCTTATCATATGGTTAAGGATAAAGCCATATTTTCTACTATGCATGAATGTAACACCAAAAAACTATTTGTCGGTGATGATAGATCTCTTAGTGTTGTAAGATCTGGAATAGTTCCGGTAGATAATGGACAATTTAGTGATGTATTATGTGTTCCAAGAATTTCTTGCAAGTTGTTGTCAGTCTATCAAATCACTCATTTTGGTGAATGTAAAACCGTAACGTTTACACCTCACCAAGTTGTAATCAAGGATTTTAAAGATCCTCAGCATGTCCTAGCCACTGGAATTGTTGATGATATTACCAGGTTGTACAAGTTTAACAACTTTGGGTCATCACCTTTTCCCTCGGTTTTTGTTGCTCATAGTGATGACTTGAACAAACTTTGGCATGAGCGATTTGGTCACTTAAATTATCGCTCATTGCAACAAATATGTAAATAAAATATGGTGACAGGTGTTCTGATGGTATTTTGTAGGGATAGTGTTTGTTTCAGTTGTGTACTCGGAAAACATCATCGGTACAGTTTTGACAAACGTGCATCTTGGCATGCCTTGGCCCCCTTGGAGCTTGTGCATAGTGACTTGTGTGGTCCTCTTCCTTCTGCTTCCTTTTCTCGTTTCAAATATTTCTTAACTTTCATTGATGATTACTCTATACGCACTTGGGTTTATTTCCTAAAACTTAAGAGAGAAGTATTTAACATGTTCTTGGCTTACAAATCCCTTGTTGAAAAACAATCTGGTCATCAAATTCTAAAGTTAAGATATGATAATGGTGGAGAATATGTTAACAACAAGTTCACTACTTTCGGCACTAAACATGGAATCCAACAACAACATACTGTTCCATATACACCACAACAAAATGGTGTTGTTGAACGGAAGAACCGCACTTTAAAAGAAATGGTTAATTTTATGCTTCAAGCTAAGGGACTAAGTATACAATTTTGGGCCGAAGCCATAAATTGTGCAAATTACATAGTTAACCGCACCCCCACTAAATATTTACAAGATATCACACTGGAAGAAGCATGGAGTAAAATTCAACAAGATGTAAGTCACTTCTGTGTGCTTGGTAGTGAAGCATGGGCTCCTATTCTAGATGAAAAACGAAAAGCATTGCAATTTAAAAGTGAAAAGTGCATATTTGTTGGATATTCTGAAAATGTAAAAAGTTATAGACTTATTCAGCCACATTCTCATAATATAATTATTAGAAGAGATGTTAAATTTGATGAAAATCTCTTGTCCTGCGAGCCTAACTCGGCATTTGTGCCATATTTGGCCTACGAACTTCGATGCTTGTACCTTCTTCTACTCCCAAATTCCTTGATAACATTCCAATTCCATTTTCTGATGATGACAGTGAGGATGAAAATCCACATCTGTCTGCTCATTTTCCTCTAGTTGCACCAGCAAAATCACTTTCTCAATGGGTCTGTTCAATATGCGAAGTAGCTGGTGATCTTGCCGGTGATCCTAGAGATCAATGACGAAGACGTTCCCAGTTCTAGCGAGCCTCTTCTCTTTTGGCTCAAGTTTCCGAGAATCATGATCTAAATAATTTTGTAGAAGCTTCAGGGAATCCAGATTGGAATATACCTATGGATGAAGAATATCATTCCTTAATGGCGAATGATACTTGGGATCTTGTCCGTCTTCCAAAAGGAATAAAACTTGTCAGATGTAAATGGGTCTACATAACTAAGTATGCCTCAGATGGAAGTGTTGGAAGACTTAAGGAAAGGTTAGTTTCGGAAGTTTTTTCCAAATTTGAAGGAATTGAATACAATGAAACCTTCTCCCCTGTCACCAAAATGAACTCCATCTGCCTTGTTCTTTCCCTTGCAGCCTTACATAAATGGGAATTCCATCAAATGGATGTCAAGTCTGTATTTTTACACGGTGATTTGCATGAGGAAATTTACATGGAACAACCTCCTGGATATGTTCAGAATGACTCTAGCCTTGTCTGCCACCTTAAAAAATTCTTATATGACCTTAAGCAAGCCCCTCGAGCCTGATATGCCAAAATGGATAGCTTTCTCCTTGATACTAGTTTTTCTAGATGTAATTTTGACCCTAATGTCTATACCAAGAAAGTAGGAAACAATCTCATCATCCTTTTTCTTTATGTTGATGATCTTATTCTTACTGGTAGCGACCCTAAGATTTTAAACCATGTGAAATTCAATCTTAAGCAAAAATTTGAAATGATAGATTTAGGACATTTTCATTATTTTTTTGGCCTCCAAGTCTTGCAAACCAAAGAAGGAATCTTTCTTTCTCAATCTAAGTATGCTTGTGACCTTCTTCGTCGCTTTCACATGGAAGATTGTAAGCCAACTCCCTCTCCCTTCCAGTCTGGAGTCAAACTTTCTGCCACTTTCACTTCACTTGAAGTTGATGCCACCGTGTATCGCCAACTTATTGGTAGTCTCTTATACTTGACTCATACCCATCTTGATGTTTCCTTTTTCGTTGGTCGTGTTGCTTGCTATATGCAAACACCCCATGAAATCCATTGGAAAGCAGCAAAAAGAATACTTCGATTTATTTGGGGTACAATTCAGTTTGGGATTCATTACAGTTTAAGGGGGACTCCTTTGTTGGTTGGTTTCATTGATTCAGATTGGGTCGGCGATCTTGATGATTGAAAGTATACTGCAGTTATGTTTCCAGTCTAGGTTCTAGACCTGTCACTTGGGCTTGTAAGAAACAACAAGTTCTTGCTCTCTCTTCAGCAGAAGGAGAGTATTATGCAGTAGTTAATGTCAGTCAAGAAGATTGATGGCTTCGACATATCCTTTCAGAGTTTGGATTCCAGCAGCAACATCTGACTCCACTTTTGTGTGACAATCAAAGTTCCATCAAGCTCGCCAAAGATCCAAATCAACATCAATGTAACAAACACATTGATATACATATGCACTTCATAAGAAAGCTTGTTCATGATCACATTTTTGAAGTGCTCTTTTTCTCTATAGATGGTCAAGTTGCATACATATTCACCAAATCTCTTACATAAGCGAAGTTTTCTAAACTTCGATCTATGTTAGGATTTCAGGAACTTGTCATTAAGGGGGGATAGGCTCTAATGCCTCCTTCATTCTCCTAATAGTGTCACTTTTGTAAATCCTTCAACACTATCCTGAGTTGTTCTTAAGGGGGAATGTTAGGATATTTAGACACTTAGGAGTTTGTTAAGATCAACTAGTTATAATATATCCATTAGGAAAAGTGTGTTTCTTTAGTATGCATTTGTAAATATATAATCCCACTGTCACGATATGTTCTAGACATAGAGTGATCCAACGGTTCAACTTCTCTTAGATTAAAACTACCTTTGATTCGTGGCTTAACACCCGATTTGTCCATGATATCTATTTAAAGAGAATGGGGGGTCACTTTCTAGTTGATCGATTATGAGAAGCTCATTTGTAACTTTCTTTCTTTTGCATAATAAATTTCCTCAATTATCTATTTGGCTGGGTCATGGAGTGTTTCCATTTCAAGTATTTAAATCACATGAAAACATTGGTGTGTTGATCTGTGATCTATTTGTGTGAGTGGTTTCTCTAGGTGTTCGGTCTTTTGGAATTATCCTATGTAGTTGAACATAAAGAAAGTTTATGGATCTCCCACCATGGTGTATAGTGTCATGGGATACCATATTCACGGTCATTATATTGTTCGTTTTCCCTTGATTTGTATTATCATAGCGAGTAAAAGCATCTATCATATCATTTCTCGAAATAGTCCTTTAGCACTCTTGTAAAAGAGGTATTTGAACAGTGTGAATGAGGGAAGAAACAGAATAAAAATGTAGCCAACCATTTTAGTGAAATTTCATACCGTTGGATGCTCAAATTGAGCAGTAAAGGGAGAGCCAACATCCAGATAGATGTTGAAGAAGCATTGTGAGAGTAATTCCTTGGAATAAAGACAACGCAGAATTCATTCATGGTTGAACACCATGAAAATGATGAATGTGAGGCAAAGAATGTTGGGTAGAGAGAAATCGTCGAACAGACAACAACCCACACACAAAACTACAACCCTAATGGCAACGTCCAGTTGACAATGGAAAAACGAATTATGCAAAGAATAGTTGAAGCTCACTAGAACACGCAGAAGCACTGAAAACATCTGCAAGGAAACTTGAGCAGATGGCCCGTAGAATTGATCCCTCAAGGAAAATAGTGAGAACGTTCATAGAATTGGGAAGAACAATGACAAGGAAGAGATTGAATTTGATTGGCATCAATGCATTGTTTAGAAAGAAAACTAGAAACAATGATTTTCCCTCTACACCAGAATGGAAAAGCTATGCTAGTGTTTATCTTAATGGAAATGCAATGGAGGAAAAAGATGATGATGGTGATAGCATGCCCATACATCCATAAGAAATAATACTTCCAATGAAGGTTGTGTGGAACATAATGAGCCTTGGAAAGAGTTCATACAACAATGTGAGAAAGTACATGATAGTAGAGGAAATTGTTATGGAAACTTAGACTTGCTTGTGAATTTTATTAGTCTTAGTACTGAGGATTATTTGAGGCAAAAGAGAAATCCAAGAGTGTTGATGCTAAAAAGAAAAGAGGTAAGAAACAACCACAAACTTCTCCTAAACAAAACAAAATCCAAGCAGAAGATAGAGACAAATAAGTAGGGGGAGTAAGAATAAACTCATGGGGAGCAATAAAAATGAAGTCTAAGACACAAGTGAATGAACAAAAATAACCATTTCAGATGGAGCATCAACATAAAGGGAGCATTCTAACACAGGGATTAAGTATCAGTTCATGGGGAGCAATGCAAATATTTTCTTCAATTTGCACAAGCTTCATCTCAAATTCATTATTGAATGAATTACTTACTCAGGGGGATAAGTGAACCAACAAAACATTTTGATAAGACCTTTTTCATTGATGTCAAAGGGGGAGAAGTGAACTACTAAAACAAAAAGGGGGATAAGAATAATTATAAAATATTTGTTTTACTAAATATTTCCATCAATGCCAAAGGGGGAGATTGTTGATAATGTTGTCACTGATGTGAATATTAGTCATTGATGTCAAGTAATGCTATAAAGAAATGAAGAGATCTAGTGAAGGAATGAAGAAGTGAAGAATCCCCTAATAACTATGATGATGTGTTTTCAAAAATAAGGAATGAAGATTTTACAAACAGAAGGTAAAATCCCCTAACACAAAACAAATGGGTTGGCTCCAAATAAAATTAAATACAATTTGTTTCATAAAGATGAAACATAAAAATTAAAGAAGGAAAAGAAATTAGTTGGATCAAGAAAAAATTAAAAAATACGAAAAACTATATATATATATATATATATATATTTATATAAAGATGAAACGCTCAATGTTTGTGTGTGTGAGAAATGTAAAATTGAAGAAAAAGAGAGTGGCGTGAAAGAACTGATCTAAGAAAATCTAAGTAGAGGTGTGAAATCAGTAGCTTGTTGATCTAGTTTGAACTATGTAAAGCAAGAAGAAGAGTGAAGATTTATTTGCATATCTGAGAGGCACTCTTTATGAGGATATCTTTGGATCAGATTTGGTGAGAACAAGTCAAAGTTTGTTTGAGGTGGCAAGGCATCAAAGAAGTTGATTATGTAAGAGTGCACATAAAAGAATAAAATGGCAATGCAATGAAGTTTGAGCAAGTGCAGATCAAAACCAGTGGTTCATATTAGAAGCGACTAGAGAACATAAAATTTATCAGTGTTCATCGCTGATTGTGGGCAGACATTAAGTAGTGGGAAACCATTTCTAATGGGATAATAATAATAAGCAGTGGGAAGCCAATGCTAGTGGGATAAGAAGAATAAGCAGTGGGAAACCATTCATTGTGGGATAAGAATGATAAGTTGCGGGGAAACCATTTCTTGTGGGAAGAGAATAAAAATAGTGGGAAACCATTATTCATGTGTAGAAGACAATCAGGTATTACCACCAATTGTGGATGACCAAAAGATAGATATGATCACCTATATGATGTAATCTACTCTATTGATTTTACCAATATACATTATTGAATTTCCATATACTTATTGTGTCTACTTGTGTATTCTTTGTTGATGTGCTCCCATTGATGGTCACTTGCATTGAATGGTTAATGAATGCTTATATATGTTGATCAATGCTTAACTGTGTTTGATGAAGCTCTTGGTTGATAGAAAAAATAATTAAGTCCAAGACACTGATTCACCCCCCCTATCAATGTCCCTAGTGTGTTCAACATCAACAACTTTCCTATGATTATCAACAGCCTTGGTTTTCCATTTCATGCGCTCTTTATCTAGCTACTCAACCCTTTGTTCCAGGATGGCTATTGTCCATGTAGGTAACAGTATCTAGTTCTTGGAGGGGGATGTATTTATCTCCTCCCTTGCTTCTACAAGTTTACGCTTTATAGAATAAATCTTATTATTTTCCTCATCCAATTGGAAGCTCAAATCCCTGGCAGACTTCTCATTTTCCTCAAGTTCCTTTATTCTTCCCTCATTGATGTTCTTTTGAGCTAGCATAGAGGTGTTTTATTTTCTCAATAAATTGATCTCTTTAGTGAGATTATATTTGTAATGTCCCCTCCATGGGGATGTCATTACCATTATGTTGCTTAGACAACCCCATTGATTATGGCCAAATCCTAACTTAAGAAGAGGTCAATTTTGATACTTAATAATTTCCCAAGTATTTAATTTGTTACTTAGATTAAAGTGTCGTGTTAAAATGATAATGTATTTGTAATTATATTTAATTTTTAATATAAGTGAATGTCCTAGGTGACCAAGGTGGGCACATTAGGCTAGTGGACCAAGTGAGTTGTCATATGAAATGGAAACTAGAAATAAAAATCACGGAAAATCCATAAAGCACAAAAAGATAGAAAGCAACCCAAAAGCGGTCAATTCAGAAAAGTAGAAAGAAGGCAAGAAAAGTAGGAAAGTCCAAAAAGAAGGAAGGATCTGAAAACCAGGCAAAAGAACAGGAAAAGCAGAGAAAATCTAGGAAAAGCAAGATGTTACCAAAAGCAAGAAAAGCAGTCCAAAGTGGAAAGGCAACAAAGCAAGTGTAAAAGAAGGAAAAAGCAGAGATGTTAAATTCAGTCAAGGAGGGTGCATGAGAAAAAGAAGAGACCACATTCAATGTATCTAAGTGATCAATTGGCCTATAAAAGAAGGAGGGCGCATGACTCTCACATATTTTTCCAGTCTTGTTGTTTGTCTTGAGAGCTAGCTTCTCAAAGGCTTGGGAGATGTTCCCCATAGAAACCTTGTTCCAGACAGTTTCCTAGTGCTAGAGCAGCCATTAGAGCTCATGTTTTGGGTATGATCTATCCATCATCATGAATAATTCGAGCTCCCAATGTTGATGCATTTATTGTACAAGCTTGAGGTGATATCTGTGAAGAGATCCATCCAGATGATTGAGTTATGATAGGGAATGTTCCACTGTGAGGAAGATATGATGTTATGGAGTCTTCCGTGAGCATCCAACCTTCACTTCTTATGAATATAACTCTTATCCAAGGGTTCCATATTCTCATTTCTCCCTTATACTGAATATTTCCGCTCTTTTATGAAAAAATCATTGAAGATGGTGATTGGGTTGTAAATCTGGGTCAATAAAACTTCCAAATGTTTTTATACTCTACTGATAGAGCTTGTTTATGTTCCCTAATTTTTATTTGAGTCCATATCTCATTCCTGAGAATAAATTCAAGGACTTCTGAAGCGGTTTGTAATTCATAATTCCTTGGCTTGCTCTCCATGTATTGGAATTTGACTAGTTTTGCAGTAACTTTCATAAAATGTTTTATATGAGATTATTTATCTCTTTGTGAGTTGTTGCAGGTCCTTTAGAGTCTGATAAACCCATCCACAGTCCTAAGTTTGAATTTCATGGCCCTTTGACAGTGTTTGGAGAAGTCTGGAAATAGACTAGTCAGCCAGTCCAAAGTAGTGCCCTTGTTATGTTCACGGGGGCTTCACTAGAAGGCAATATAATATCACGTTCATTCGTATTGCGGTATTAAATATTCATGAAAACCTAAAAGTTATATTGCTTATTTATTAAGGGGCAAAGGGATTTTTGATTTAATGTAACAATACAAAAATACATTGGGGTCTTTTTTATATGGGCGGGCTGACAAATATCCGCCAAATGGAGATGGCAGGATCACATCTGGATGAGAAATCGGATTGAGGCAAGGCTTGGGCTTACCAGTACGCAGGGAAATCACGTCTTGAGGCATGCTTGAGGCCATCGGTTTCATGGTGATGTGGGTTTCCAGTCAATCATAGTTGAGAGATAGTGGTCATTGACAGCCAATTATTACCAATAGCACTTAACCAATTGTTACCAATAGCCTTGGGAGGATCTAAGCCTCCAGGACCTGTTATAGGCCCTCAATAGTCCTTGGGGGCTTGAATACCCAACCACTCATGCCTATTACAGGCCTTGGGAGGTTTAGTCAGCCTCCTAGAGCTTGTTACAGGCCTTGGGGGCTTGAATAGCTAGCCCAGAATAGGCTTAGTCAGCGATTGGGGAACTGCAACATGCAATCTAAATGTTGTACTATGTGCATTGGCTCTAGTGACATACAAGAAGTGATCTCCTATCTCTTCATTAGACCATTAGATGTTGCAAATCATAATGATATGCGGTTGAGTAATTGCATTGTGGGTGAAGTAATGTGCATCCACAATATACATCGAAAGAAGCAAGGTGCATTATAGAATGCATGTGGGGTCATAAGAGGGGTATCATATCAATATACTAGGTAGAAATATAAAGGGGTATAAAAAATGTAAATGAAAAAATTGATACATACAATATCTAGTGAAAATAGTTTTTTTTTTTTAAATTGGGAAGGCATATTGGGAGGGGGTTAAAAAAAACGATTTTGGAAGGTATTTTCCAATATATAGTGAAATTAGGGGTATTGTTTCATAGGCCACGAACGAACGTGCTATGATAGCGGTTTATTGAGTGAAGCCCACATGGTTATATTTGCCACCAAACCTTATTAATTAGATTCTAAACCTATGTAATAGTGTTTTAGTAGGTTGGGGGATAATAATTTTAGTCCAAACCGGTTCTGATTACCTTCAATGAGCACCATAAGCCTTGGGTTTCCACATAAGTCCTCAGGGAATGTGCATTGATAGCCTTGGTTTTGCCAAGGAAATCTTCCCAAGCGTGAAGCACCCATAAAAGTTCCATTGTCAAGGTATTGGAATGTCTTCCATCTGATCCAAATCTTTATCAGGTCTTAACCTATATCTGTGGATAATTTAAGAAAAGTCTGAAAGTGGTTTAAAATTTTCTTCTTGAATTTTTGTCAAACTAGCGAGTTTTGGTTCCTATGTAATCTACCGTGTGTTTCATTTGAAAATATTTTGATTTGATGTTCCATTGATAAGGTCTCATACATTACAGTGGTATCAGAGCATGATCCTTTGAACCTGCTCTTTATTGGTTGTGATGAGTCCCAAGATAATTCCACCACCCAAAGGGAAAGGTCATGAAGAACCTCTTATAGAAGTGGAGGTTGAGTCCACTAGAGGAAAGCTTCGAGTAGGAAAGAATATGTCTAAAATGGATGAAAGAGAAGAGTTTAGATACTTTGTTCAGAGCTGTTCGGATATCCACATCATCTTTTTTCAAGATCTTGCATGCAATTAGGGTTTGCATGCAAATTCTAGGGTTTGCATGCACTTTGCATGCATCCCAATCACCAGGTTGATGCCTCCAACACCTTAGGCACCTTATTCTAGCACCCGGGAAATTCTTACGTCAGTTCATTAGCCCTCCTAGTCAGGAAGGCACTCACATCTCACCTACTACCAGAGAAGGGCGCACTTCTTCACCTACCACTACAGTTCCACTTTAGTTACACTCAGTTATCTCCGATTCTCCCTGATTTGAGGCTAATTTCAGTCCCGACTGACTATTTCACTCCGTTGGACCTCCAGATTGACTAGATGAGTTGTTCTGAATTCAGTTAGCCTCCCATGTGCCCTCCACTGAGCCCACTTCCCTATATCAGTGCTACACACTTCCGTTACACATGTTACACTCAGTTAGACTCAGATTGACACCTGGATGACTGGTTCTTGTGCATTGATGACCACCACTGATTGATGATGAGGACTCCTAGTTGGATTCAAGCTACTCCATTCTGTGATTCGAATGACCTCCTTAGGCAATTCGAATTGCTCAATTACTGTATTGTATTGTAATTATTCACCCTCATTGGGATATTGAGCACTGATGCATGTTTTGCACAGTTTTACACCATTTTTTTGAGTTTCATCTATAGTGATTGATTTACTTGTTCATTAGATCTGCTGTGACTAATTTTACATGGTATTAGAGCCATTGCAGGGAAAAGATCTCTTTTCTACAAGTGCTTCTACAAGAGGATTTGAGTGAATTTGCTCAAAAATTACAAAAAGTTTTGGCATGAAAGATCTCAAGGGCATTCGCTCCTGTGCATGCAAAGCTTGAAAATACTTCCAATACCACTCCAGAAGCTTGAGTTTCCACATAAATACTGGATCTGATACATTGGACCCATTAAACATTGCTTGATCTCCAATCTGTAATATCCCTTTTACAAATTTTATTAAAATGCCCAATTTTCCACTTTTTTTCCCGATTTCGACCTTTGACTAGTTTTACTGTTTTGACCTCCAAATCAACCCAAATGCTCCCAAATCTTCTGTAGGAGTGTATGAATGGTATTTAGAATTGAATATAAGGTTCAGGGATGTTTTATGGCCCTCCAAATACTGCTGCAAACTTGATTTGTATTCTGATCAATATATGTAATTTTGACTAGTAATTTGTGCATCAAATCCCCCTCGGGTAACACTGCAAATGGCCTTCCAAATGCCTCCAAACCCCCACAAATTTATGAAAAAAGGTATATAATGTTTTAAGTATGTGATTAAGGTCTCATATGCACCATTAATTGATTTTTAATACTATTCTAACTCTCTCACATTCAACAGCAAAAACCCCCAATTCGACCCTTGGGGAAATGGCACTATTTCACCTCCCAATACAACTAAACTGAGTAAAAATGCTTCAAATTCTCAAGTACAGTACATGAAACTTGTATAAGGCATCCATGGCAGTATATTTATCACAAATATATCAGATAATCATCCATCCATTCGAAATAATCAACATTATAGTGTCATACATCAATGCATTGGGGAAATGGACATTGTTTGCTCATTAATCAATAGTTTTGCATACAACCAGTGGGTATTTCGACCTGAGACTTTCTGAATATGAATAAAAGAGGATATGAAGATATTACAATCATAAATATATAATGATAAGCTCTCTCAAGATGCACAAGTGCTCACCAAAAACGCCCTCCCTCAAAGAGCACGAATATGCCTTCAAAACTGGTAACGGTGGAGAGAAAGTGCTACACTAAACCAAACCATGAAACTTCCTGTAGCTGCTACCTGAAAATACAAACTCCATTAAATCACCATGAAAGACCTGAGTGGCCTCTCCAAACACCAACTTGGATGGGAATCTTTCACCCTCGAAATTGGCTAAGGCAAGAAACTAGTCATCCACTAGCTCTCTCTTCACAAATGCAATTTTTCTCAAATCATCAAAAGCCATTCTCATACTTGATTTCTACATTTTATAACCAACATTAGCATTCAAGGGGTCGAAATCCTCTCAATAGATTCAATAATTTTCCATTTAGAAAATATTCCTCATTTGCCACTTGTCTCCTAGTTCCAACCTTCCATCTTCTCCCAAATTCGAATTTGAGTCTCTTTAGATTCCTCCAACTCCATGAGTGCCTTCTTGAGCCTATGTTTGGGGATGACATGTCATAATGGTCAGGTTTAAGAAGTTAGGTCTGAATTTTGTCATAAAATGTCATAGATGCTTCATTATTGTTGTCATAAAACTAGGGAATCTAGCCCATGTGTCCACTAGTCTCCAATTTGACTCTTCCTCTCCCATGGAGGTTACTATTCCTTCCCATTTCGACCTAATATGCTCAATGCCATATGTTATGACTTACCAACTCACCCAAGAGTGTTCACCTTCCCATGAATTCGAATTGGCAAGAGAGAGCTGCCATGTGTCATTGAAAAATCAAGCTAGTGTGGGTCCCACCACCTCCATATGTCTCCAAAACCACTTGCCACCTAGAACTTCTCTTGAATTTATTTATTCATCATATTTATTAAATGCTTGAACCCTTCTAATGTCTAAATATTATTTATTAGTTTCCTTATTACCATCCCACATGTGCCCATCCAACCTAGGAAACTAGTAGGATTGATGGGATTGTCTTACTATGCACTTATTTGAATGGGGACATTACACAATCCTAGGTGTGATGCAACTCTAAAATGGTGGATTGTTCGACCTCATTGTTCTTGGTTTTATTGTGATTTGCAGGTTATTGTCTCCATCAATTGTATTCGCCACTTTTCCTTTGCAAGCATTTCTACATCAGTGTGCACTCGCTCCTAGCAATGGAATACTCTTCTTCAAAGCCTATCCTCACCCCATTCAATTATTTTTATTGGAAAGATGATATGGAGATCATATTACGTTCAAAAGGTTACTACCTAGTCACTCTTGGTCTTGAATTGGAGCCAAACACCTTGTCAGATAGAACCAAACAATACAACAAGCTTGATGAAGCTTATGGTCTTCTTTGTCTCTCCATGTCCAAATATCTTCACTTCCATCTCAGCGGATTGAAGACTCCAAAAGCTATATGGGAGCAACTTGAAACACTATTTGGCAAGCAGGACGAGCTTAGGGATTTTCAATTAGAGAATGAATTGATTGCCCTTAGTCTTGAGAATTTTGAGACCATTAATGAATTCTTCACAAAATTCAAGAACTTGAACATGCAGTTGAAGAACAGTGGAGTTATCAAAGAGGATAATCAATTGATCCTCTCCATTCTCAGCAAGCTTGGTAAAGATTATTCGGTATTTGTCTCTACTTTCAATTTCGGTCGGCTAACTACCCCGAATTGGAAGATGCCTACCTTGAATGCCTTCATTGAGTCCGTCACAAAAGAGCATGATAAGTTTATTCAAATGGGGTCCATAAGCTCTAAAGATTCATCCCTATATGTTCAAGGACCCAAGATCTCGAATGGGAAAGGAAAGCAAAAGAAGGAGAAGCCCAAATTCGAACCTCACAAGCAAAGAGAGAAAGGCAAACAGACGGATGCACCATCCAGTTCGAAGTTCAAGCAAAAGGGCAAAGAAGGTAACCAAAAATCTAAATGTACTTATTCCAACCATGGCTTTCATCCCGAAATTTCATGTATGAAGAAGACTATAGATCAAATGGCCCTTCTTTTGGAAAAGAACAACATAACTCTTCCTGACGGTGCAAGGAAGAAGGATAGGAATGATGATCATGAAAGAGGACAAGCACTCATGGCAACTGTTTCGAAGCCCACTACTCTCTTGATAGATTCGGGTGCATCGAATCATATGGCTGCAAATATTGATTCTTTTTCTTCATTCGATCCAAACAGCTCCATCCCCATCCATTTGGGAGATGGCTAAAAAATTTCTTCAAAGGGCAAAGGTACGATTCATGTAGATCATGGAAGATTTCAGAATGTTCTCTATGTGCCTTCCTTGGCTTCAAATCTTCTTTCTGTGTATCAAATGACACACACTAGTGAACTGAAGCAAGTTACATTCAACCCTAATACAGTTAAAATTTCTGATATCAAAAGTGGAAGACTTGTTGCAGTCGGAAAGGCGAACCACACTGCAAAATGCTATGAGTTTTCACACTTTATTCCGCTTGCAAAGTCCACTGCTCTTCACACACATGGTAATGAGGTTAGTAGGCTTTGGCGTGAAAGATTTGGACATCTTAATTATAAGTATTTTCTACTGTTATCAAACAATTCCATGGTAGATGGTCTTCCACAACTCCGTTCCTCGAAGGGAATATGCACTGGTTGCATTATTGGGAAGCACCCCGAGCACAGATTCGACCATGGCAAAGCTAGCAGATATTCTACAGTTTTGGGGTTGATACATTCTGATATCAGTGGTCTGCTGCCCCATACGTCATTAAATGTTTCAAGGTATGTTTTGACATTTATTGATGATTTTTCCCGCTTTACATGGGTATTTTTTCTCAAAAACAAGTCAGAAGTGCTTGGAAAATTCAAGGATTTTAAGGCTTCTGTTGAGACCACCACTGAGAGAATTAGTGAAGTGTAAATGGGTCTACCGCACGAAAGTTGCTGCTGATGGCTCTATCAGCAAATACAAAGCAAGTTTGGTGGCAAAAGGTTTCTCCCAAGTCCAAGGAGTGGACTACACTAAGACCTTTGCACCGATTGCAAAGATGGATTCCATCCACCTTGTTTTGGCTATTTCCGCATCCAAGCACTGGGAAGTGCACCACATGGATGTGAAGAGTGAATTTCTACATGGAGACCTTGCTGAAGAGGTATATATGCAACATCCAGAGGGCTACACATCAGATCGATCATTAGTTTGTAGATTGAAGAAATCTTTGTATGGGTTAAAACAGGCCCCAAGAGCTTGGTACGCAAAGATGGACTCCTTCCTTCTTTCTCAGAATTTCCAAAGATGCAAATCTGATACGAATGTGTATCTTCAGCGAGTTAAAGGTAATTTGTTGGTTATTGTACTTTATGTTGATGATATTCTCATTATTGGTAGCACTCTTACTTCAATAAACAAGCTAAAAACTGCCTTAAATCTAGCTTTTGACATGAGCGATTTGGGCTTGCTGAGTCACTTTTTAGGCTTGGAGATAGCTCAAAATTTTGATGGGATCACTATATCTCAGCAAAAATATGCTTCCGACCTGTTATTGAAGTTTAATATGGCTGAATGTAAGGCAGCCCCATTCCCATTCCTCTCAGGAATCAGTCTTGAGGAGGGAGATTCTACACCGCTTACAGATTGCAGTATGTATCGACAGTTGATTGGTTCACTACTTTATTTGATACACTCAAGGCATGATATTTCATATGCCGTGAGTGCCTTGTCAAGGTATATGCAGCAGCCCCATGAGCTTCATTGGCGAGCAACCAAGCGGATCTTGCAATATGTGCAATGTATGAAACATTTTGGCATACATTATGCTGCAGATTCTGAGCTTGATTTCATTTGTTTTACTGATTCAGATTGGGCAGGTGATAGCATTGATCGGAAGTCCACTTTTGGTTATGTTTTCATGATTGGTCATGGTGCTATTTGTTGGTCTAGCAAAAAGTAGGCAGCCATTGCACTTTCTTTAGCAAAGGCAGAGTATCGAGGGGCAGACAATGCCTGCATTCAAGCAGTTTGGTTGCAGGGTATTCTTTCGGAGTTTGGTTTTGGTGGCACTACTTCGTCTGTCCTATTTTGTGACAATCAAAGTGCTATCAAGATCTCCACATATCCAGTTCAGCGGTAGAGGACCAAACACATTGAGATTCATATGCATTACATTCGACAGTTGGTGCATGATCACACCATCATTCTGCAATATTGCCCTACTGATGAGCAAATTGTAGACATCTTCACCAAGAGATTCACTGAGAAGAAGTTCTCTTACCTCCGTTTACTATTTGGGGTGAGTTCCATCATGGTGGAGACAAATTGATCCATTATTATGCTTTATCTTGAGGGGGGGGTTTCTTCCCACTGGGTTTTCCCTCTTTCTTCACTTAGTTTATTTTCAGCATTTGTTTTGGATTATTATATTGGGGTGACCTTTGGTCTTAGTTACTAAGGCCCCACATTATTTTTTTGCACATCATAGTCTAGTTTGAGGGGGGGTGTTCGGATATCCACATCATCTTTTTCAAGATCTTGCATGCAATTAGGGTTTGCATGCAAATTTTAGGGTTTGCATGCATCCCAGTCACCAGGTTGATGCCTCCAGCACCTTAGCCACCTTATTCTAGCACCCGGGAGCTTCTTACATCAGTTCATTATCCCTCCTAGTCAGGAAGGCACCCACTTCTCACCTACTGCTAGAGAAGGGCACACTTCTTCACCTACCACTGCAGTTCCACTTCAGTTACACTCAGTTAGCTCCGATTCTCCCTGATTTGAGGCTAGTTTCAGTCTCGACTGACTGTTTCACTCCATTGGACCTCCAGATTGACTAGATGAGTTGTTCTGACTTCAGTTAGCCTCCCATGCACCCTCCACTGAGCCCACTTCCCTATATAAATGCTACACACTTCAATTACACATGTTACACTCAGTTAGACTCAGATTGACACCTGGATGACTGGTTCTTGTGCATTGATGACACCATTGATTGATGATGAGGACTCCTAGTTGGAGTCAAGCTACTCCATTCTGTGATTCAAATGACCTCCTTAGGCAATTCGAATTGCTCAGTTACTGTATTGTATTGTAATTATTCACCCTCATTGGGATATTGAGCATTGATGCATGTTTTGCACAGTTTTACACCATTTTTCTGAGTTTCATCTATAGTGATTGATTTACTTGTTCATTAGATCTGTTGTGACTAATTTTACAAGAGCATACTGAAAGGTATGCAAGAAATATACCAGAACATCATCAAGTCGGGTCAACAAACTCAAGAGTGCATTGCCAAGCAGTTGGTGAGTAGAGATGGAGAAGGGAGAAGCATTTGCTCCCAACATGAAGGGAAGAATATCCTTGGCAAGAATTTGTTCTCTAAAAATGGGCCTCACAATAGGCCGCATGAATTCAAGTATTTTCCAAGGCCTATTATTCCCAAGTTCATTGCACCTAGATCAGAGGAACCCAAGATGCAATTTGAGGTAGTTGAATAATTGGAGGTTCAACTTGCAGAATACATGTCCTTAGGTGAAGAGTGCAAGAGGCATTTTTCATTCAAGGAGTATTGTGGCTACCAGTAAATATCTAAACCAAGAGGAGGTTACAGACCCCCCAATCATTCCACTCAAAATTTTGAGATGCAGAGAATCATTGGTAAGATCTCCCTCCCCTACTTTGATGGATCCTCTAAATGCACTGCTAGCTCTTGGGTGCAGAAGCTGGATACTTATTTTCAATTAAATCATATGGTTGAAAGGGATTCCATTAGGATGGACACCTTGCATTTGGAAGGGGAAGCTAATGATTGGTGGTTTCATGGACTGAGAACCTTGGGGCATGATACTGTGACCACCTATGAGAAGTTCACAAGAAGGTTGGTGGATAGGTTTGATGGGATAGATCCTGAATTGTCCTTCATATATCTTTCCCAATTAAAACAATATGGAACTCCCAAGGATTAAATTTCATAATTTCAAAAGGTTGTAGTCATGGTGAATGACATATCGGAAGCTCCCTTAGTTCTTTTATTTACAGAAGGACTAGCAAAGCCACTCAAAGGACCGGTTAAAGCTCATCAACCTGCAACATTGTAGGATGCCATGGACAAGACTAAAGATCTACAAGATGCTACTCCAAGGACCAAATTCCCTCCTAAGACTAATTTTTCTTCTAAGCTCAAGGATAAGAGATCCTTTCAAAAGGGTCCAAGTGGGAATTTCAAGAAGGACAATTTTTCCAAAGACCAAAATGAGCTAAGGAGAAAGAAGTTGTGTTTTTCATGCCAGGATCCATGGGTTCCAGTACATAAATTTTCTAAGGGGAAAGAACACTATATAAAGGTATTCTATGAAAGTGAAGAAGAAGAATATGAAAATGAAGGGAATCCAATAATTCAAGAAGAATATTATGAATCATCAGAAGAAGAGCATCCACAACCAGATTCCGGAAAATTTGCGGTCATGTCCGGAGTACCAAGGTTTCATACTCTCCTATTCAAGGGAGTATTCCAAGGACAAAAGGATACCATTTTGGTGGATGGAGGAGTAACACATAATTTTATTGATGCTACATTGGTGGAAAGAATAATTTTTTCCACCGAATCTTTTGATGGATTTACTGTCACGATCCCTCGGAACAATTCCATGGTTGAACAAAGTGGATTCCAAAGCTGCAAGTGACTATTGGGGATTATACAGTGATAGACAATTTTTATGTTGTGAATGTGGCTGACACAAACATAGTGTTGAGGATTCAATGGTTATTTTCAATTGGTGAACATACAATGAACTACAAAATTCCAGAAATGAGATTCAAAAGTGTTGATGGAAAACAAGTAGTTCTGAAAGGTATGAACACCTATGCAAATCAAGTGGTGTCTTCCCATAGCATGAGATCTATACTGAGGCATGGGGACGTACAATGGGTTTCTAAATGTTTTATTTCCACACAAGGATCAGCCATAGACATTTCACAACATATGGATGACATAAGGAAATTAGTCAAGAAGTATGATAAAGTCTTTAGAGATCTTCCTCCTATCAGGCCACCAAATAGAGGAGTAGAGCATGCGATAGAGTTGGAGGTAGGAACACTTCCTATCATGAATCGTCCCTATAATCATCCCAAAAGGGTCAAATATGAAATTCATAGGGCCATAAAGGAGCTTCTTGAGTTAGGACTGTTTGGGCCAAGTACCAGTCCTTTTGCTTCCTCAGTAGCATTGGTAAAGAAGAATCATGGAACTTTGAGGATGTGCATAGATTATCAAGATTTGAACAAGAAGACCGTAAAGAACCAATACCCCATCCCAAGGATTGATGATTTGATGGATGAGATACATGGGGCCAAGTTCTTCTCCAATATTGACCTTCGTTCTAGATACCATCAAATCATAATGAGGGAAGAGGACATACAAAAGACAGCTTTCCGCTATCATTATGGACATTTTGAATTCTTAGTCATGCCATTTGGTTTGACTAATGCACCTGCAACATTTCAATCTTGCATGAACAGAGTGCTTAGTAAGAATCTCTGTAAGAATGTGTTTGTTTTCTTTGATGATATTTTGATTTATAGTAGAACTTGGAAAGAACACTTGCAACATCTAGAAGTTGTACTAACTATTCTTGCAGATCAATATTTGTATGCTAAGTTGTCCAAATGTGAATTTGGAATGACTGACATGTTGTATATTATCCATGTGATTGGAAAAGAGGGGGTGAAGGTCCAAATGGAAGACATCCAGGTCATTCTTTATTGGCCAAGTGTTATTTGGACAATCTACCAAAAGCGAACTTAAGGTGTGATCTCCCTATCTCAATGTAAGTCTAGAACAAACGGGACAAAATATGAAACTGCTTTCCTAGATCTAGTTAAAGATCGAGTGATTAGATGTATTACCTCGAGATTGTAGATCTGTCTCCTTGTAGTTGCTCCAAGCTTCAAGACCTGTCAAGACATACATAAACAATGTTGTTTGCAGGCAATCTACCAAGAGCAGACTTGAGGCCTGATCTCCCTAGCTCAACACGAGTCTAGAACAAATAGGACAGAATTTAAATCACTCTCCTAGATCTAATTAGATATCAAGGAACTAGATATGTTTACCTTATAGATCGTTGATCCTTTTCTCCTTGAATGTTGCTCCAAACTTGACGATCTTCAGATCTGAGCTGCAAAACCTGTCAAGATAACAAGACAACAAAACAAGTAAAACGCATCTACACAATAATAGATCTAAGTAAGAAGTCAAGCAGGAAAACTACACAAGATATCATTAACACAATGAGATTTTGGTGGAAAGCACTTATATTACTATATGGAAAGGGAAATACATAGGATGAAAAGATTACAACCAATGATTTGATGTAGCAATCCTCCTCCGATCAATCCAATGCCAAAGCCTTCAAAGGAAGTGTGAGTCTCCCAATAGATGAGTAGAGATCTCTCCTAAGGTAATTTCACCAACATGTAGACACTATAGGATTCCTCCCTTTGGGATGGGAGAGAGATTAAATTATATAGGACTAAGTGGATAGGATAGGATGAGATATGGTAGGAGAGAGATAGGGGATCCTTCCAAGAGGCTAGGAATTGAATGCCAGCTTCCCCAAAGGCTAGGGATAGGGATACACATCAGTTAGCTTTGAGAATGGGCTCGAAGAAGCTATTTTAGTCCATTAACTGACTTCGTCGCAGAATATAAGAGGCCAACTTGCGACGTCGCAAGTTGCATGAGGACAACCTGCGACGACCTCTCAAAACCTAGTATAAATGGGTTTGCATCTCTTCCAGGTTAATGACTTAGTCAAGGAAACTTTAGTGATGTTTACACTGAGTTTCATGATGGTAATATTTAGGTGTAAGAACTAAAGAACTAAAGAAGACTCCAAGAACTAAAGAAGACTCCAACGGTCCTTTTTCATAAAGTTAGCCTCATCACCCTAAAAAGGGTAAAACAATGCAGGAGAGGACTCTTCCAGTCATGATTGGATGGAGTATTCCTTTTTCGTAAGTAGTGCCCCGTGGTTCGAACAAGGGGTAAACTATCACCAGGGAGACGACCATTCAAATACTTTAACAAGTGTGAACGCGACATGTTTGATTGGCAATCTTTTTGTATTTCGAGAGCCTAAAAGAGCTTAAAGATACACTCCGGGGGGGGTCCTTTTTCGTAGGAGTTTAACGAGCTCGGAAAAGTGTTAAATCGTAACTTAGTAACTTATTCTCATGGTTTTAAGAGAACAAGAAAGAACAAAGAGTAAGCTTGTTATCATTAAATAATTACAATCTAACGGATGAAAAATAACGACAAAATATTCAAGGGGTTGTTCATACCTGAGATGATCGCTTCAATGTGAAAATGACGCAAATAGAACACTTAATGACTCCTGCACACTTGAAAACTAGGTCAAAAAATCAACTGGGTGTTCAAAAGCAAATAAAAATGATCCAAACTATAGAAAATGACCTAAAAAGCATCAAATATTTGAAAAAGAATATTCCTTTTTGTTTATAAATAGGAAAAAAAAACCAAACAATAGTTACCATTGTTCATTTGCCAAATTGGGGAGAAAACAGTGTCATTTGGAGTAGAATTTCACTTGTCAATTGCCGAAGCTACGAGCAACCATTTCATGAGCCGTTCAGAGCAGGTAACCCTAAATCTCATCCAGCACATTTCCAGTGGTTTATAATTTCATTTTTAGTTTATTTTTTAGGGTTTTGTAGTTGGTTTGTGGGGATCTTGTGCACCCTCGGGTCATCGCAGGTCTCCCTTATGGGAACTGCGATGAACTTGGGTCATCGCAAGTCCCGCAAAGTTGGGTTGCGACGATGTCGCCCTGTCCACAAGGACGAGGTGCGACGGTGGAAATGCCCATTTTCAACCCAAAACCCAAGCCAAAAGAAAAAGTTTTAAATGCTTGAGTGAGTTCTAATGGTATTAAAATGCTCATGTTGGCAGGTTAGTAGCAGTCAACATGGTCTTAGAGTGGCATGAGTGAGAACATGAAGTGGATGATGTGCAAGCTGCAAATGATCCGTTATGCGTGATGGAATTGAGAAACTGTAGACTTCTAAAGTTCTTCCAGGTCCAAGGTATGAGGGCCCAAATCCCTCTACTAGTACATATGTTTCAGAGTTGGGATGCAGCTCAGCAACACTTCATGATCAACGAGCATATAGTGACCATAGATGTCGAGGACATATACTTCTTGACTGGATTGTCCCATAGGGGGGACAACATGGCTCTTACCGGATCACGGGGAAGTGATCGGACTATGGATGACTTGAACCCTCAACATTGTACTCCTCATGCCCATGCTTCTAGTGGGAAGATTCCCATCAAAGAGGTGCGAGATCGTCCGCTACATGCTATACCTTTTACCATAGTGAGGATAGCAGGGAGCCAAGCGGCTCATCTAGCTACTAGGTCCCAGATGCTGTATGCGGAGGACTGTATGTCTCTGAAGGTATTCAATTGGGGTGTGTTGATGTATATGTAACTTCGGAATATATTTCATATATGTATATTGTACTCCTATAGAGATGGTATTATTCCTCTATACAGGTGTGTTTGTATTCCTATAGAGATGTTATTATTCCTCTATACGGAGGTGTCGTCATTTATATTGTAAGTGTTGTAACTTATACTTGATGGGTTATTAGACCACCTTGTTAGGGTCGGCCCTGTATAAGTCATGTGGGTCAAAGGGTTATTAGACCACCCTATTGGGTGTTGGCCCAGTCAGCTTTGTGTTATGTGGTTAAGTTGAGGCCGACCTAGTAAAGGTTATTAGGCAAGTCAAGTCAAGTATAAATAGAGTGCAGGAGGCACTCTATTTCATTCATTCTATTCTCTCACACACTCTTTGGAGAGTGGCGCACTTGTGGAGGAGGAGAAGCTACTTCTAGCAGATGTCTATCTCTTATGCTTGGGTTGTATCATTGCTCTATCTATCTCTGAGGAAGTTATTGGGGTTTTTCACCTTTATGGTTTTCCCCAAGTAAACTCTATGTCTCTTGTGTGCTTGCATTATTGTGTCCATGATTGATATGTTGTAGATATGTTGTACATGTTGTTCTCTTAGTTAATATCCTAGATCAGATTGAAGTAAATTCTAAAAAACTAACATGGTGTTAGAGCTAGCCTGAAAGAAGGCATGGTATGGCATGTATGACATTTGTTGCACTTACGATGCTAGGGCTTGATATAGAAAAAAACCAGTCATCGTAGCACTTTCGCTATAAATCCATTTTGGAAAAGTTTTCGGATCTGAAACTTTTACAGGTCGAATATCAGATCCCCATGTACCTTGTGTCCAAAGGACAATGTCTAATTCGTTTTACTTTATGTTTTATAGTCTTTACAATCTAGGATCTCTGCCTCTTCCAGATCTGATTCATAAATAGGTAACCTAGGTAAAAAGGTCATAACTTGGGCTAGGAAGCTCCAAATAAAATTTCGTAAAAATTAACAGGTATTACACGGACTGTACTATCTTAGGTAGCTTTTTTAGAGGCTGAAATTTAACCAGTGACACGTGGCACGCCATACAAGTTCGCTCTCATGTTTTATCCCATAAACATGTCACGTTGCGACACTTGGCATAACTCTCTCTCAGAGAATCCATTTGAGGTCAGACCTATGGAGTTGGAAAGATGACAGGTCAGGCTACCATAAGAAAATTTTTCATACCTTGTGGATTGGAAAGTTCAGAGTTACACTAGAAACAATCAGGTGCATATTTCTGTCAAAATAGAATTATTTTTTAGCACCTTCATTCATGGATTCGGGAATTTAGGGTTTTAGATAAAGTTGGAATTTTTGTAATCAGGGACCACGGCTGGGTGCTACTCATCAAAATCAAAATTTAGAGACCAAGATCAGATTTTTTGTTTGGGAAGAAGATCGGGCTTGATCAAACCCCAGTTCAGGACTTTGATCGAAAAGATGGAAAATTAGGGCTTCTGCAAAAGTTCGAATTTTGGAATTATGTGACCACGGATAAAAGATCCTCAGAAAAATCGAAGTTTAGAGCTTTGGATCGAAATTTTTGGTTGGGAAGAAGGGTGGGATTTATCAAACCCTAGTTCGGGATCCTGTCCAGAAGATTAGGAAGTTTCAAAGGCAATTTTTAGGGGTGAAACTTTGCAGTTTTCAAATTCTGAGTATACTGGCTTGATCAGCTCATTAAGGCGCATTTTTCTATCCTTTTAGAAGTTTGAAATTCAAAGTTTGAATTTTTAGGGTTTCTCTAACAAACCCTAATCCAACTCTAGATCCAGTTCCTGCAAATCAAGTGGATTGGGTTAATCCTAGAAGAAAATGGATTGGTCACCTGCATAAGTGAAGAAGTTCCTATTTCAGAGGGATATGAGGCTAAGGCCTTACATAAGAATATTACAAGCAATCTCGACAGGTATGACTTACAGGTATGTTTCGAATTCTGTTCATGGTTAAGTTTATCTTCATATCATTACAGTTAGTACAATCTTGATTAATTACTAGACTTGTTGTATCACCTTAATAAAATTATGAATACATGATAGAAGATATTCATTGATTAAGGTTTTGACACTTATGATTGTACTAATTCATTGCGATGTTGTATGAGGCTTATGTTGTTCGCTAACATGAAAGGTACACCGAGAAAGACAAATCATGTTCTACTTCAAGAACATATGATCATGGTGACATGAAGACAAAGATTCATCCATTGTCATGGATCACATAGAAGATCTACTTACAAGGTATGTATAACTTGGTTCTACAATGGTTAATTTATGAGGCATGCAGGTTACTAGCACAAGTCATTGAAGAGAACCAGAAGACATCATGCGGGTATGTTAGACATAACTAGCTAACATAGTAATCCATGTATGTTTTTCCTATATCAAGTTAGAATCTTACCTTGTGTTAGGATCCCTTATATAAGTATACTTGGTATGATTGGTTATGTTTATTTATAAAGTTAGAAATGTAAGTAATCAAAGGTTTATGCATATTATGTCTCTTATCTTGATTGATGATTTGACTAACCAAAAGAGTCCTATGATCAAAAAAGAATATGCATGAGTAAAAGAAATATTTCCTGAAACCTTGAATACTAATGTTTATTATATGTGTTTGAAATGATCATGACTATACATGTTTAAGATTATTGTGTTTTGATAGTATTAAGATTATACTGATGAATGTGTGATTATGTATGAGACCTCGAGGATAACACAATGATGATACTAATAAGCATGCACAGTGATTAAGGATGGATATAAGTTCAAAGACAGGTAATCTAGGAAGCAAAGATCAAGAGGGAGCACACTTTAATAGTGTATGCAAGGATGCAGATATTCAGAGGGAGTTGACCACTTCTCACAATCCATATTAGAATGGAGTTACAGAAAGGAAGCAAAGATTGAGAGGGAGTCAACCCAACAAACAAACAAAGATAAGTATTTGAATTATCATTTCTTGCATATTTGATTGTTTAAATAATACTATTCAATAATGTATATACTGATGTTCCTAGAATTAGGTTGTGCATAGTTGCATTGATGAATAGTATACTACTAATATACATGGGTAAGTGGCCTATGGCATTGTACATAATTCCATTGCTACTTATCTAGAATGAAACCTCTTTGCTGACATGTTGGGAGTTGTGCACACTCTTAACAATGTTCTGGTAGAGATTGGAAAGCATCTAGAAAGTTACGGGATATGGATAAATGTTGTATTGAAGCATTGGCTAAGATAATTGCATGATTGTATGACATATTTATTTATGTGTAAGAATTTGTTCTGAAAACTATGAGATGTTTTCTAATCATGCAATTTAACTTGTTTTGTAGGAAAGATCGTATACCATCACCTACAAAAGAAGGACTACAACATTTGTTCAACAACAAAGTTATCTATTGAAGATATTAAAAATATTGAAGTTCCCAGGATTTGGGAAGAATGCCATGATCGAGGAGTACCAGTCGATCATGAAGAATGATGGTTGGGATGTAGTCCCAAGACCTGAAGGGAAGCCTGTTGTGACTTCCAAATGGATCTATAAGATCAAACATGCTGCAGATGGTAGCATAGAGAAATACAAAGTGAGATTTGTAGCTCCTGGCTTCTCCCAGAAAGAGGGGATAGACTATGAAAAAACTTTTGTTCCCATAGCCAAGTACACTTCCAGTAGATCAGTACTTGCTCTGGTTGCAATGATGAAATGGAAGATACACCAGATGGATGTCAAGACAACTTTCTTGAATGGTGTAGTCGAGGAGGAAGTGTATATGGAGCAGCCACTTGGTTTTGAGACACATGACAGAGGGTCATATGTGTGCAGATTGAAGAAAGCCTTGTATGGCTTGAAGCAAGCTCCTAGAGCTTGGTATGGTAGGATAGACAACTTTCTATCCAGTTTGGGCTTTACCAAGAGTAAAGTGGATTCCAACCTTTACTACAAGGTTGAGGAAGGCAATCCAATGATACTACTTTTGTATATGGATGACCTATTTGTTACAGGTGAGGATAGATTGATTGCCAACACCCAGTGGAAGCTTGCTGCCGAGTTCGAGATGAAGATCTTGGAGATGATACACTACTTTCTAGGCATGGAGGTGTGACAAAGTCTAGATGGAATCTTCCTTGGACAAGGGAAGTTTGCAGTAGAGATCCTGAAGAGGTTCGGGATGATGGACTGCAAGGACATGGCCACACCTATGGAATCGAACCTGAAGCTTCTGTGTGATGCTTCATCTGATCCGGTTGATGTCACTCTGTATCGTCAGATGATTGGGTCCTTGATGTACCTAACGAACACGAGACCAGATATTTGATTTGCGGTGAACACATTGAGCTAGTTCCTAATGAATCCTAGAGGTTTTCACCTGGTTGTTGTAAAGCATATTCTGAGGTACCTGAATGGTACGGTTGACTATGGGCTCATGTATGATGCGAATCAAAAGTTTAACCTATAGGGTTATGTTGATTCAGATTGGGCAGGCAGTGCTGCAGATAGGAAGAGCACTTCTGGGTGCTGCTTCAGTATGGGATCAGGTGTAATCTCTTGGTTTAGCAGGAAGCAGTCATGCATAGCACTGAGTGTTGATGTATATGTAACTTCAGAATGTATTTCACATATATGTATATTGTATTCCTATAGAGATGTTATTATTCCTCTATACGGAAGTGTCATCATTTATACTGTAAGTGTTGTAACTTATACTTGATGGTTTATTAGGCCACCTTGTTGGGGTCGGCCCTGTATAAGTCATGTGGGTCAAAGGGTTATTAGACCACCCTATTGGGGGTCGGCCATGTGGGTCAAAGGGTTATTAGACCACCCTAGTGGGGGTCGGCCCAGTCAGCATTATGTTAAGTGGTTAAGTTGAGGCCGACCTAGTTGAGTAAAGGTCAAGTCAAGTTAGTGTATAAATAGAGAGTGTGTCTCTCTCATTTTACACATTCTATTCTCTCACTCACACTTTGGAGAGTGGCGCGCTTGTGGAGGAGGAGGCTCTGCTGCTAGGAGAAGACTATCTCTTGTATTCTGGTTGTATCATTGCTCTATCTATCTCTGAGGAAGTTATTGGGGTTTTTCACCTTTATGATTTTCTCCAAGTAAACTCTGTGTCTCTTGTGTGCTTGCATTATTGTGTCCATGATTGATATGCTATAGATTTGCTGTACATGTTGTTCTCTTAGTTAAGATCCTAGATCATATTGAAGTAAATTCTGAAAATTTAATATGGTATCAGAGCTAGACTAAAAGAAGGCATGATATGGCATGTATGACACTTGTTGCACTTACGATGCTAGGGCTTGATATAGAAAAAAACCAATCATCGTAGCACTTTCGCTATAAATCCGTTTTGGCGAATTTTTCGGATCTGAAACTTGCACAAGTCCTAGATCAGATCCCCATGTACCTTGTGTCCAAAGGACAACCTCTAATTCGTTGTACTTTGTGATTTATGATCTGTACAATATAGGGTTTCTGCCTCTTCTAGATCTGATTCAAAATCAGGTGACCTTGGGAAAAAGGTCATAACTTGGGATAGGAAGATACAAATGAAATTTTGTAAAAGGTGACAGGTAGTACATAGACTGTACTATCTCAAGAAAAGTTTTTAGAGGCCGATGTTGAACCAGTGACACATGTCACGTCGTACAAGTTTGATCTTCTATATTATCCCATAAACAGGTCACATTACAACACTTGGAATAACTCCCTTTCAAAGAATCCAATTGAGGTCATACCTATCGGGATGGAAAGATAACAGGTCGAGATATCTCAAGAAAAGTTTTCAGAGGCCGAAGTTGAACCAGTGACAGGTGGCACGCCATACAAGTTCTCTCTCCTGTATTATCCCATAAACAGGTCACGTTGTGACACTTGGCATAACTCTCTCTCAAAGAGTCCAATTGAGGTCAGACCTATTGGGATGGAAATATAATAATTCGGGATATCTCAGGATAATTTTTCAGACCTTGTGGATCAAAAAGTTCAGAGTTACACTAGAAACAATCAGGTACATATTTCTGTCAAAACAAAATTATTTTTTAGTACCTTCATTCATGGCTTCCGGAATTTAGGGCTTCGTAGAAAGTTGGAATTTTTGTAATCGGAGACCAAGGATGGATGCTACTCATCAAAATCTAAATTTAGAGACCAAGATCATATTTTTTGGTTGGGCAGAAGGTTGGGCTTGATCAAACCCCAGTTCGGGACTTTGATCGGAAAGATAGAAAATTAGGGCTGCTGCAAAAATTGGAATTTTGGAAATCTGTGACCACGGCTGGAAGCTCCTCAGAAAAATCGAAGCTTAGAATTTTGAATCAAATATTTTGGTTGGGTGAAGCTCTGGGAAATTCAAACCCTAATTCAGGGTCCTCCCTAGTAAATCCAAAAATCTAAAAGGCAATTTCGAGGGGTGAAACTTTGCAGTTTTCAAATTCTGAATATACCAACTTGATCAGCTCATCAAGGCGCATATTTCTATCCTTTCAGAAGTTTGAAATTCAAAGTTTGAATTTTTGGGGTTTCTTTGACAAACCCTAATCCAGCTCCAGGACCAGTTCTTGCAAATCAAGTGGATTGGGTTAATCCTAGAAGAAGATGGATTGGTCACCTGCATAAGTGAAGAAGTTCCTGTCTTAGAGGGAGATGAGGCTAAGGCCTTCCATAAGAAGATTACAAGCAATCTTGACAGGTATGGCTTGAAGATGGATTGGTCACCTGCATAAGTGAAGAAGTTCCTGTCTCAGAGGGAGATGAGGCTAAGGCCTTCCATAAGAAGATTACAAGCAATCTTGATAGGTATGTTTCATGGTTAAGTTTATCATATGTTTGTCTTCATAGCATTACAATACAATCTTGATTAATTACTGGACTTGTCGTATCACCTTAATAGAAGATATTCATTGATCAAGGTTTTGACACTTATGATTGTACTAATGCATTGTGATGTTGTATGAGGTTTATGTTGTTTGCTAACACAAAAGGTACACCAAGAAAGTCAAATCATGTTCTACTTCAAGAACATATGCTCATGGTGACATGAAGACAAAGATTCATCCATTGTCATGGATCACATAGAAGATCTACTTTCGAGGTATGTATAACTTGGTTCTACAATGGTTAACTTATGAGACATGCAGCTTACTAGCACAAGTCACTGAAGAGAACCAAAAGACATTATGCGGGTATGTTAGACATAACTAGCTAGCATGCTAATCTAGGTATGTTTTTCCTATATCAAGCTGGAATCCTACCTTGTGTTAGGATCTTATACTGTTGTGTTGTTGATAATGATTATTCAAGAAGTCATAGGTTTGAATAATCATGGTTGTATGCATATGATGTTTCTTACCATAATTGATGATATGACTAACCAGAAGAATCATGAAGGTATAGGTTTGAATAATCATGGGTTTTATGCATATTATATATTTTATCTTGATTGATGATTAACCTAACCTGAAGAGTCTTACGATCAAATAAGATTATGTAGGAGACCTCAAGGATAACAAAATGATGATACTAATAAGCATTCATAGTGATTAAGGATGGATGTAAGTTCAAGGATAGGTAATCTAGGAAGCAAATATCAAGAGGGAGCACACTCCAGTTGTTCCTGCAAGAAAGCAAAGGAGCACACTTCAGTAGTTTCTGCAAGGATGCAGATATTCAGAGGGAGTTGACCACTTCTCACAATCCACATAAGAATGGAGTTGCAGAAAAGAAGCAAAGACTGAGAGGTAGTCAACCCAACAAACGAACAAAAATAAGTATTTGAATTGTCATTATTTGCATATTTTATTGTTTAAATAATACTGTTCAATAATGTATATACTGATGTTCGTAGAATTAGGTTGTGTATTATGCATATTAGAATAGTTGCATTGATGAACAGTATACTACTAATATGCATGGGTAAGTGGCCTATGGAACTGTACAAGATTCCATTTCTACTTATCTAGAATGAAACCTCTTTGCTGACATGTTGGGAGTTGTGCACACTCTTAACAATGTTCTGGTAGAGATTGGAAGGCATCTAGAAAGTTATGGGATATGGATAAATGTTGTATTGAAGCATTGGCTAAGATAATTGCATGACTGTATGACATATTTCTTTATGTGCAAGAATTTGTTCTGAAAACTATGAGATGTTTTCTAATCATGCAATTTAACTTGTTGTGTAGGAAAGATCGTATGCCATCACCTACAAAAGAAGAACTACAACATTTGTTCAACAAAAAAATTATCTATTGAAGATATTGAAGTTCCCAAGATATGGGAAGAATGCCATGATCCGTCGATCATGAAGAATGATGTTTGGGATGTAGTCCCAAGACCTGAAGGGAAGTTTGTTATGACTTCCATATGGATCTATCAAGATCAAGCATGCTGCAGATGGCAGCATAGAGAAATATAAAAGTCATGAAATAGAAGATACACCAGATGGATTTCAAGACAGCTTTCTTGAATGGTGTAGTTGAAGAAGAAGTGTATGTGGAGCAGCCACTTGGTTTTGAGACACATGACAGGGAGTCATATATGTGCAGAACTTGGGTATGATGCACCACTTTCTAGGTATGGAGGTGTGGCAGAGTGCAAATGGAATCTTCCTTGGACAAGGGAAGTATGTAGTAGAGATCCTGAAGAGGTTCGGGATGATGGACTGTGAGGCTATGGCATCGAACCTGAAGCTTCTGTGTAATGCTTCATCTGAACCGGTTGATGTCACTATGTATCGTCAGATGATTGGGTCCTTGATGTACCTAACGAACATGAGACCAGATATTTGCTTTGCGGTGAACACATTGAGCCAGTTCCTGACAGATCCGAGGAGTGTTCACCTGGTTTCTATAAATCATATCTGAGGTACCTGAAGGGTACAGTTGATTATGGGCTCAAATATGATGCGAATCAAAAGTTTAACCTGCAGGGTTATGTTGATTCAGATTGGGCTGGAAGTGCTACAGATAGGAAGAGCACATCTGGATGCTGCTTCAGTATGGGATTAGGTGTGATCTCTTGGTTTAGTAGGAAGCAGTCCCACATAGCACTGAGTACAGCTGAGGCGGAGTATGTTGCAGCCTATTTAGCAAGTTGTGAGGCAGTATGGGTACGGAAGCTACTGTCTGAGTTATTTGATCTCCCGTTGGATGCTACTAGTATCTTTCGTGATAACCAGAGTTGTGTGAATCTGTCCGAGAACCTAGTGTTTCATATCAGGTTGAAACACATAGAGATCAAATATCACTATATCAGGGATATGGTGCAAAGAGGAGCTCTGAAGCTCCTATACATTATGATGGACGAGCAGATTGCAGATGTGCTAATGAAGCCACTAACCAGGGTGAAGTTTGAGTACTTCAGGGAGAGGCTTGGTGTTCTTCATATTAATGACACTTCGAGGAAGAAGTGATGTACATATTTGTAGAAGCCATTCCAATCATGTTGGAAGGAGGATCCTTCACATGGCTGTGGATGTAAGCGCTGGATGATGAGCATCAGGACGATGCTCCAGTTATTGCTCTGTATATGCATCATGTTGGATGTTGGATATGATCAGTTGGATCATTTATATATGTACGCATCATGTTGGATGTTGGATATGATCGATTGGATCATTTGTATGTATTTTGTATATGCATCATGTTGGATTCTTGGACCATGTATCTGTATATGTATTAGGTGGATACATTGTATGATCAGGTGGATCATGTATGGTGATATGTATCATGTATTGGTGTTTGTATCAGGTGGATACACTGTATGATCAGGTGGATCATGTATGATGATATGTATTAGGTAGATACTTGGTATGCATCAGGTAGATGCATTGTATGATCAGGTGGATCATGTATGATGATATGTATCATGTAGATACTTGGTATGCATCAGGTAGATGCATTGTATGATCAGGTGGATCATGTATGATGATATGTATCAGGTAGATACTTGGTATGCATCAGGTAGATGCATTGTATGATTAGGATGATCATGGATGACGAGCTTCAGGATGTTGCTCCAGATGACATGCAGCAAGATGTTGCAGTGATGATGATCAGGATGATCATGTGTACATCAGGATGATGTATGGTGAGTATCAGGTTGATACTCTATGGCCGTGGATAAGGTTGTACAGATGAGCATATAATTTGGCCCTAGGAGATTTGCAGATAATCTTTCGAGGTTTTGCCTATGGAATGTAATCTGGCCCTGGGATATCTGGCAAATGCTCTTTCGAGGTTTTGCTCTAGGAGGACATATAATTTGGCCCTGGGAGATCTGCAAATAGTCTTTCGAGGTTTTGCCTATGGAATATAATCTAGCCCTGGGATATCTGGCAGATGCTATTTCGAGGTTTTGTCCTATGGCATATAATATGTCCCTGGGAGATCCGATAGGTTGAGCTATGTGCTCGTAATAAGTCCTAGGATGCTCTTGCGAGGTTTTACCATGACCACATATAATCTGTCGCTGGGAGATCCTATAGGTAGAGTTGTGTGCTCATAACAGCCTGGGATGCTCTTGCGAGGTTTTGTGGTGAGGTCACATATAATATGGCCCTAGGAGATCCTATAGGTAGAGCCGTGTTCTCATAACAGCCTGGGATGCTCTTTCGAGGTTTTGTGACGCACATAATAAGTCCTGAGGATTCCACAGTATGGTCGGTGATGATGAAGACTTGCAGGTAGTGGGCCTACATCCAGTATGAAAAAGGACTGGCTCTGTAGAAATTCTTATGATGAGTAGATTCAGAGATTGATGGAGATAGCAGGAGCAGTGACGATGATGATGACTCGATGACGATTATCCAGTGACGATGATCTAGAGAAGATGACTTGTGCTAGAAGACCTGTGTTGAGAAATACCTTCCTAGTTAAGAGGGAGTGTTGATGTATATGTAACTTCAGAATGTATTTCACATTTATGTATATTGTATTCCTATAGAGATGTTATTATTCCTCTATACGGAAGTGTCGTCATTTATATTATAAGTGTTGTAACTTATACTTGATGGGTTATTAGACCACCTTGTTGGGGTCGGCCCTGTATAAGTCATGTGGGTCAAAGGGTTATTAGACCACCCTAGTGGGGGTCATCCCAGTCAGCATTATGTTAAGTGGTTAAGTTGAGGCCGACCTAGTTGAGTAAAGGTCAAGTCAAGTTAGTGTATAAATAGAGAGTGTGTCTCTCTCATTTTACACATTCTATTCTCTCACTCACACTTTGGAGGGTGGCGCACTTGTGGAGGAGGAGGCTCTGCTGCTAGGAGAATACTATCTCTTGTATTCTGGTTGTATCATTGCTCTATCTATCTCTGAGGAAGTTATTTGGGTTTTTCACCTTTATGGTTTTCCCGAAGTAAACTCTATGTCTCTTGTGTGCTTGCATTATTTTGTCCATGATTGATATGCTATAGATTTGCTGTACATGTTGTTCTCTCAGTTAAGATCCTAGATCATATTGAAGTAAATTCTAAAAATTTAACACTGAGTACAGCCGAAGCAGAGTATGTTGCAACTTGTTCGGCTAGTTGTGAGGCAGTATGGCTTAGGAAGCTACTGTCTGAGTTATTTGATCTCCCGCTAGAGGATACTGGTATCTTTTGTGACAACCAGAGTTGTGTAAAGCTATTTGAGAACCTGGTGTTCCACGACAAGTCGAAACACATTGAGATCAAATATCACTATATCAGGGATATGGTGCAGAGAGGAGCAGTGAAGCTTCTGTATGTTGCGACGGATGAGCAGATTGCAGATGTGTTGACGAAGCCACTAGCCAGAGTGAAGTTCGAGTGCTTCAGAGAGAGGCTTGGTGTTCTTCAGATCGATGACATTTCGAGGAAGAAGTGATGGATACATTTGTTGAACCCATTCCAAGCATGTTGGAAGGAGGATCCTTCACATGGTTGTGGATGTAAGCGTTGGATGATGAGCATCAGGATGATGCTCCAGTTACTGCTCTGTATATGTATATGCATCATGTTGGATGCTTGCTATGATCAGTTGGATCATTTATGTATGTATGCATCATGTTGGATGCTAGATATGATCAGTTGGATCATTTATGTATGTATGCATCATGTTGGATGTTGGATATGATTAGTTGGATTATTAATGTATGTATGCATCATGTTGGATGCTGGATATGATTAGTTGGATCATGTGTATGTATTTGTATATGTATCAGGTGGATACATTGTATGATCAGGTATATCATGTATGATGATATGTATCAGGCAGATACTGTGTATGCATCAGGTGGATGCATTGTATGATCATGGATGATGAGCTTCAGGATGTTGGTCTAGATGATATGCGTCAGGACGATGCAGTGATGATGATCAGGATGATCATGTGTACATTAGGATGATGTATGGTGAGTATCAAGTTGATACTCTGTGGCCGTGAACAGGTTGTGTAGATAAGCATATAATAGCACCCTGGGAGGTTTGCAAATTCTCTTGCTAGGTTTTTTCACTGGCATATAATAGCTCCCTATGAGATCTGGCAAATTCTCTTTCAAGGTTTTTCTTTGGGAGGACATATAATAGCACCCTGGGAGGTTTGCAGATTCTCTTGCTAGGTTTTGCCGCAGGGATATAATAGCTCCCTGGGAGATCTGGAAAACGCTCTTTCGAGGTTTTGTCCTATGGCATGTAAGTAGACCTGGGTAATCTGGACAAGATGAAAAAGGCCTCAGATGCTCTTTCGAGGCATTTCCATGACCACATGTAATAAGTCCTGGAGATCTGGACAGGATGAAAAAGGCCTCAGATGCTCTTTAGGGTTCTTGCTTGACAAGACACTCTTTTAAGGTTTTGTGGTGGGGGTCACATGTAATAAGTCCTGAAGATCTGGACAGGATGAAAAAGGCCTCAGATTCTCTTTAGGGTTCTTGCTAGTCAAGAGACTCTTTTAAGGTTTTGTGATAGTCACATGTAATAGCTCCCTGGGAGATCCAATAGGTTGGGCTTTGTGCCCCTAATCAATCCTGGGATTCTCTTGCAAGGTTTTGTGACTCACGTAATAAGTCTTGAGGATTCCACAATATGGCCAGTGATTATGAAGACCTGCAGATGGTGGGCCTACATCCAGTATGAAAAAGGACTGGCTCTGTAGAAATTCCTATGATGAGTAGATTCAGAGATTGATTGAGATAGTAGCAGCAGTGACGATGACGATGACTCGATGACGATTATCCAGTGACAATGATCCAGAGAAGAAGACTTGTGCTAAGATACCTGTGTTGAGAAATACCTTCCTAGTTAAGAGGGAGTGTTGATGTATATGTAACTTCGGAATGTATTTCATATATGTATATTGTACTCCTATAGAGGTGGTATTATTCCTCTATACGGATGTGTTTGTATTCCTATAGAGATGTTATTATTCCTCTATATGGAAGTGTTGTCATTTATATTGTAAGTGTCGTAACTTATACTTGATGGGTTATTAGACCACCTTGTTGGGGTCGGCCCTGTATAAGTCATGTGGGTCAAAGGGTTATTAGACCACCCTATTGGGTGTCAGCCCAGTCAGCTTTGTGTTATGTGGTTAAGTTGAGGCCAACCTAGTAAAGGTTATTAGGAAAGTCAAGTCAAGTATAAATAGAGTGCGGGAGGTACTCTATTTCATTCATTCTGTTCTCTCGCACACTCTTTGGAGAGTGGCGCACTTGTGGAGGAGGAGAAGCTGCTGCTAGGAGATGTCTATCTCTTATGCTTGGGTTGTATCATTGCTTTATCTATCTCTGAGGAAGTTATTGGGGTTTTTCACCTTTATGGTTTTCCCCAAGTAAACTCTGTGTCTCTTGTGTGCTTGCATTATTGTGTCCATGATTGATATGCTATAGATATGTTGTACATGTTGTTCTCTCAGTTAAGATCCTAGATCAGATTGAAGCAAATTCTAAAAAACTAATAGTGCGAGGGACTCCTTGCTAACATTCGAGCTCAGCTGACCAAGTGTCGGCGTGGAGAGCTCAAGTAGTTCATATATGGGTCGATAGTGATCTCATTCCTATTGGAGCGGGTTACCCTCTTGTGCCCGTAGGTGCCTTTGGATGACAGGGATCCTAAGGATCCTCACATGGTCCGATGGATAGAGGTGATGGCCCGCCATGGTGGGGGTCATATCATCGGGTATAGTCCTGAGTTATTCACCTGGCTGGAAGGCCAAGTGCTCATGGTAGAAGACTACCCATACAGTGGTACGGATTATAGGGAGGAACCAGACTTGGCGCTGCCCTAGGGAGAAGAGTGGGGAGACATTGGTAAGAACAATGACCCTTGTACTTTTTATTTTTGTGTATTTATGATTTTTTTGTTATAGTGGTGATAATTTAATAACATGTGTGTGCAGATGTGGGCCCTGTGCGACCAGTAGGAGTTTCTCTTCTTGCGAGGAGAGGAGAGGGAGCAGCCATGCCCCCAGCTGCGCATGTTGCCATCGTGGAGATGGACGACATATACGAGAACCTGACCAGGTTGATGTTAGATGTTCTAGAGCCGATAGTGGATGAGTTACCGCAACCCATGCAGAGGTATGAGGTTTGGGCATCCATGCATTTCAATGTGTTGCTTTGCAAGGTAGCGAGGGCAGTTGACTACTTCCATGGTCAGCAGGCGAGAGCTGCGAGACCGAGGGTGCACGGGCCAGGCGTGAGGCCTTATGCTATTATTATGTATGTACTGAGAGCTTAGAAGCCTTAGATTTTGTACTACTAAAAACGACGAGGCTTCATATTTTGTATAGACTCACTGAAAGCCGTCGTACTTCAGATTTTGTACCAACACTACTTTTTATGATGATTTATATATATACAGACATTTTCGGTGGTTTTATACATTATGTGTTTTAGATGGATGAATGATGTGATCTAGCTTACATGTTTGCTTTTATACAATGGATGATTTTACATGTTATGAATGCTTTGTGAATGTATTATGTGTGTGCGATGTACCAATCCAAAATGAAGTTGGAATTCGAGTCAGCAACTATGTTCATGTCTCTTGGAATGTGTAGGTATTGGACATATTCAAAGGACCTTTCCAAGAGACGGACTCGTCTAAAGAGATGGAGCAAAGTGGGATCACGGATAGCGTAGACCCGGTTGAGATGGGAAACCACTAGTTGTGAATCCAAATGGATGATAATGTGGTTCATACACGAGGAAAGAGCATCAGTTAGGGTTGCAATCACTGCTTGATACTCTACGACGTTGTTGGTTGTGAATCCAAGACAATTTCCTCCTAAGCTAATGAGCTCGCCCATTGGGAAATACAGTACCCAGGCTGCCGAAGCAAGGTTACGGGTATACCGGCTGGAGCCGTCCATGAATCTATAGCAAGTTTCCATCTGCACACACAAACAGAACATGGTATAAGAAGCGGAAACAAGATCTAGACACACTAAAATAAACACGTCACACCACACAAAAACACACATGCCATATACAGTATATGAAAAATGAATATACATGAAAAGTTTAGGCATAGTACCTCTTCAGGTAAATCCCATTGCGGGGTTCACCTAAAGATATTCTGTTGTAGTCCTCAAGCTCGTAGACTCCCTTTTCCAAAACATGTTTAACGATGTAAGGTCCGTGCCACATGGACTCGAACTTTCTTGCCCCCAGCTTGTCGTGTTTTTGGTCGTATGTAAGGACCAAATCTCCCTCGTTAAAGATGCGAGTTTCTACTGACTTGTCATACTGTGCTTTGACGTGTTTCTAATATTCCTCGTTGGCAAAAGCGGCATCTCAGTGAGACTCATCAAGCTTTGCTAGGTGAAGGAATCGTTCTTCCTTGGCAGGGGTGTTAGGAAGAAGTTCAACGGCGAGTTGGAGGGACAGAATCTTGCACTCTATGGGTATGACTTCCTCCAATCCATAAACTAATTGGAAGGGGGTAAATCCAGTGGCGGTCTTGACAGAAGTTCGGTAAGCCCATAATGATGAAAATAGCATATTATGCCAGTTGGACTTGTGCATACCCACCATATGTTGGACCATAGTTTTCAAGACCTTGTTAATGGCCTCGACTTGTCCATTGGATTGTGGGTAGTAGGGTGTTGAGTTTTCGTGGCAAAAACCCAATCTATCGCTCAATTCTTGAATCATGTGGGTCTGAAAGTGAGAACCATGATTGGTAACTATAGACTAAGGGACTCCAAACCACACTTGAGTTTTCGTGGCGAAAACCCAATCTATCGCTCAATTCTTGAATCATGTGGTTCTAAAAGTGAGAACCATGATTGGTAACTATAGACTAAGGGACTCCAAACCACACTATGACATGATTGAACATGAAGAGTGTGTCGGTCTTGTCGTCGTTTGTGTATGTAGGCATTGCCTCGTCCCACTTTGTAAAGTAGTCGACAGCTATGATGATGTAACTATGCCCCCCAGCCGAGGTAGGCTTACAATGCATGAAGTTGATGCCCCATTTAGCGAAGGGACCAACGACAATAACCGGGTGTAATGGGGCGGGATGGGTGCGCTTTTTCGTATGAAAATGTTGACATGGAGGACATTTTTTTACGGCCTCGATACAATCTTTAAAGATAGACGGCCAATAATATCCATCGCGAAGAATATTCTGGGTTGTAGCCATCCCAGAGAGATGATCACCACAAGCCCTAGCGTGATAGTCATTTAGGATGTCTTCAGCCTCATCATGAGTCAGACAACGTTGAAGAATAGAATCGATACCATGGCGGTACAAAGTATCACTGATAATCAGGTAATACTTTGCATGGTGGCATATTCGATGACGGTCATCACGAGACAATTGAGGGCTGAAACATTGGGTTTGAAGATATAAAGTGATATCTCCATACCATGGATCAGACATACTGAGAAGAAATAATGACTCATCTGGAAAAGAGTCATTGGGCTCAGGTTCTACATCAGTACGGGGGAGGTCGCGGATGAGCTCAGTAAACACCAAATACTTTTTAGACTTAGCCTTCTTGAAAAGGAGATCGAATTCCTGTAGTATCACAATCCAGCGTGAATACTTGCCCCCAAGCACCTGACGTGTTAAAACGTGGTACATGGGGTTCAAATTGGCAATAATGGTGGTGGTGCGAAGCAAAATGTAATGTCAGAACTTCTAGACGGTGATAACTGCCGTGAGAGTGAGCTTCTCGACATGTGAGTAACGGGTTTCATTGTCAATTAGACCCTTGCTTAAGTAATATATCACATGTTCTTGGGAATTCTGGTATTCCTACACCAAAACCATGGTGATAGTGGTGTCAGAGGCTACAAGGTATAGAATGTAATCTCGATAGTAATTCAGTGGTTGGAGTATAGGGGCGTGGGTAATGGCATGTTTGAGACTATCGAAGGATTGTTGAGCTTGATCCTCCCAAATGAATGGGACGTCCTTCTTAAGTAGTCTCATGTAGCCCTGAGTCTTCTACGCGAAATTACAAATGAAGCACTGTAAATAAGTCGCTCTTCCTTGCAGACTCTGAAGTTCCATAACATTAGTTGGAGGTGGGAGAGCAACAATGGCTTCCACCTTGAAGGGATCAATGCGGATCCCATCTTTCAAGATGATAAACCCTAAGAGGCATCCAGACTTGACACAGAAAATACACTTATGAGGGTTCAGACGGATATTGTACCATCTGCATCTGAGGAAAACGCTCGTCAGATGATCTATGTTGAACTCGCACTGCTTTGAGTGGGCAGGGAGGTCATCGAAGTAGGGTTCCACAAAGTCCTTCATATCATGGAAGGTGTACGACATGGCCTGCTAGAATGTGGCACCAGCGTTTTTAAGACCAAACAGAGGTTTGCGATACGCAAACGTTCCCCAAGGGCAGATGAATGCGGTCTTGTGTTGGTCGGCGTGGTGGATCTCAATCTGGTTGTATTCGGAAAAGCCATCCATAAATGAAAAAATGACACTTCCAACACAATTGTCGATAATTTGGTCAATAAAGGGAGTCGGGTAGTTGTCCTTAGCACAAGCCTTGTTGATATCTCGATAATCAACACAAACATGAATGATGCCCTGCTTTTTAGTGACAAGGACGATGTTTGAGACCCATTCTGTCAATGGGATAGTGTAGATGAAGCTGGCCTTCAAGAGTTTCTCAATCTCTTCCTTGATCGCCGCAGTCTTTCGAGGGTGTACCGGTCACAAATTTTGGTGGACTGGTTTGACATCGGGATAGATTTTGATTTCGTGTAAAACAATGGTGGGGTCTATCCCAGGCATCTCCTCGTAAGTCCAAGCGAACACATCTTAGACTCGCTTGAATAAGGCCATATAAGAAATGACTTCTTCAAGGGAACACTTCTGGCATAACTGAATGTGTTCCACTACACCAGGAGTAACTGAAATGTCAATCGAAGTGGTAGGTTCAATGTTTGCAAGGTTTCCCTCAGTGTCCGTATGACATGTGAGTATCGGGGATTGAGAGCAAGGGTAGACATTCAGCGAAAAAATGGTGCTAATGCTATTCTCCACATAATCCAATGGGGGAAGAAAAGAAGACCAGTGGTGGAGGTCTTCCCACGGGGGGTCGTCCGCACTCATTATCTCCTTTATGGACTCGTCAGAATGAAAAGTCTAGAGCAGAGAATCGGGTAGGGATGACGTCCATTGTAGAGAACAAGAGGTGGAGGCCACTGCGAGGTGGTCCTTGGCATTAGAGAGATTTTGAGGTCAAAAAAGGGCCTCCTAAGAGATGTACTACAAAAATATGAGATATATTAAAATATTATGAATTGGGGGTTTTATGGGGTAGGTATATATGACAAGTCACCTCCCACACTATTTTCTATGCACAATATAAATAACCATGGTTGAGTTACTTTTCAAAATTCACTAGAAATAAAATTAATAAAATAAGTCTACATTGATGTGACTAAGATTCATTGTAAATTCCCAAAAATGTATTGTCCTTTAACATTTATTTGTCTTGAACTTGCAAATGAAATTAAATAATAAAAAACATTTTTAAGAGCTTTTTTTTAAATTTTATGTTGACTTTTTATATTTAGTACTTTTCTCATGAATTTAATCATGTAATTTAATTGAGAATTTATTTACATGTAAAATGTCAATAATATTATTATAATCCACATTGCATTATTATTATTATTATTTATTAAATCTATTATTATTCTTTATTAGTTTGACATTATGTTATTAAATAGAATGGAGTGAATATATAATTTAAAATTAAAAACATAAAAATGATAATATATTATTTTATAAAAAAATGTGAAAGGACTTTCTTTATGAATTAAGAGTACTTCACTTGAAAATGACAATAATATTATTTTATGTGAATGTGTGAAAAGACATTCATTATGAGTACTTTATTTGAAAATGACAATAATATTATTTTATGAAAAGACTATCATTATGAGTACTTTACTTTATGACTTAAAAGTACTTACACCACTACCTTGGTTAACTATGTGTTTTCATCCACCATAGAAAATTTGACAAATAAGCATTCTTAACTCATGCAATGCCACCTCACCAAGGGGGATGATGTCATCTACTAGAATGTGATTGGTTGTATTTTATAGTACATTTTCTTTGTTTTGAGGCCCTTTTTTGACCTCAAAATTTCTCTAATGGTGCTGATTAGATAGCCTCGTAGGTACGTTCAGGAGGTGAAAGAGGCATTATGTTTCCAATCAGGTGTTTGGTGGCTTCATCGGGTACAAGCCATGTATCAATAGGGTTGGGAAGAGATGAAATATCTGACGAGATCATGTTCACCGAGGCAACATGATGAGGGGGATCTAGTGTTGGAAAAATTCCCATAAGAGATTAATCTTTTATGCTACCAACCGCCACACTCTCATACTATTGCGAATATTTCCCAAGCATTGGGACATTATCACCAGGATGAGAAGTGGTGTCTGGTATGCAGAAATCCAGTTGGTCGACAATGACAATTCGACCTTGGTGAGGGAATTGCACTATGCGAAAGATAGATGATGTGACTGCAGTCATGGTGTAAAACCAATTGTGACCAAGCAAGAGATTATAATCTAATGGGGCTGTGACAAATTCCATGTTAATGTTGGCAGTCTTGCCCCCCACCTCAACTGGAAGAGCTTGCAGTAACCCATGGGGTTGAAAGCCACGTCCGTCGAATGCCTTCAAGGTGGTGGGAGAGCGGTTTAGTTCAGGAGAGGCAATGGTTCTCCAACAAGCGATCGACATGACCAAGGTAGAATCCCCTTCGTCTAAGACAGTACGACGGACTATCTTCACAATGACGTTGGTAACAACTTGAATTGAAAGTTGATGGGAAAGCCTCGGCTTAAAATACTCGAGTCTAACCATAATGGTATTCGACGAATCTGGATCGACTACACCGATGGTAGCGAGGAGAGTATTGCGTTGATTGGGACAATTCTGCAAGACTTCCAGCGTCGACATGGCACAAGGAGCTTGTGCCAGGTCCTCTATGATATTGTAATTCTGAGCTGCCCGAGCATTGGGATTGAAAACAACTTTCTGAATCGTGCTCTTGGGCGGATGCAATACTGACTTGAAAGAGGGCTTCTCAATGGTTATAGAGGCTAGCGGTACAATCACCTCAGGTAGAGAAGTGGAATTTTTTTCAGTATTACTTCTAGCAGGATCCTTCGAAGGGACTGAGTCGTACAAACACGATTGAGTGTTCAAATTGACTGTCTCACTACACATCATGAGAACATGCGCGGTAGAGGATGCCTCTCCTTGCGAAGGAAAGGTTTGAGCAATCAACTACTGATTTTGAGTAGGGAAGGGATCGTTGAGAACTGCAGGTATGGGTTTTCCCTTAAGAAACTTTTGAATTTCATCTCTATGGGGACATTCTTTAGAAAAGTGGTCATCACCACACAGTAAACAAGGATACTTCAACTTCCTCTTCTATTTTGTGTCATCAGGGGTGCTCTTCTGTTCCTGCTGGGTGGAAGATTTCTTAGGTTTCCCTTTGTTCTTCTTCTTACCACCAGAATTCTGAGGTGAAGCTGATTGAAACGAATTCACTTCTTCAGTGATAGCAGGAGTGGACGATTTGGTGGTGCTGTGACCAGCCTTTGTTGGTGATGGGGAAGAACCTTGGGGGTTTGACGATCCAACAGTTTGAGAGGGAGGCTGGGTGTTAAGGGATCCAATGATGCCATCATCTTGGGGTCCCTTGGGTGGTTTCGTGGGGTCATGTTGATGCCTCAGATGTGCAGGGTAAGTGAAAGGTGTTGGAATGGGTTCCAAGGCACACAATAGGGGATGAAAACCCAGCCAAAGGCTTCAAAAGACCCTACGCAAGGGCAATTCTATCCTCGAGCTGTTTGGTGTAGTAATCACCCACGGATATTTGGCCTCTGTTGGCACTCTAAGAGTAAAAGGTTTGATCTGTAGAAGATCAATTTTCCTATTAAGGAAAATAAAATGTGAAAACTGATTAACAAACCTAACCTAACCTACCTAAGGAAAGAATCTATCCTAAGTTAGATCTAACCTAAAAAGGGAAAGTTGATATTGTGCAGATTAGGTTTGAAATGTGATTAACAAGTATTAAATACCTTAAACAAAAATGTCTTCGGGTTCTTGCACTTGTAACTTGAAGGATCATCAATCAATAAAAATTAAGATACAATTCTTCAAAGTGCTTTAAGCATATTCAAACAACTGATCTATAATCATCATGTTAATTGAAAAATTAACAATTGATTATGCATATTTGATTGCATCGAATCATGTGCAGAAATTTAAAATGAAAAAATTGTTCGGTCAAAGAAATTTAACAAAAAAATTTATAGCTTGGACCTAACATATAGAAAAATCAATACGAAGGCTTTGTGCAATAATGAATAGCCTGCAAAAGATTAAACACATTTAAACCGATGACAATATGAAACATTTAACTCAGTGATTCTCAAAGAAATTTGAAGAACACAAGAAGGTGGATAAAAGATAACTTTACTGCATATAAAAGTCTTGTACAAAAATTACAATGGCTCGAATAGACAGAGCATCTTCAGTCCATACTCCTGCTGAATCATAATTCCAAAATTCCCAACCCTTTGCTAAGGGAAACATTCCTCCTTAAATACTAAATTTTTATCCAAAATCCCAGGGGAGAAATTATACAAAATAGAAATTACAAAAAATCGACTCCAACCGTCGATTCAAGAAAACTTGCTATTTTCTAGCTTGAAGGATTTTCCGCCACCTTATCACCAAAAAGATCTTACGAAGACTCGTTCTTTAATCAGATAACGTCTCGTGGCACCATAAAAATTCAATAACAGATTGTTCATTATCTTCGACAGGTGGCATGGTTTGTGGAACATCTGCTGTAGGAAATTCAGGATCAAGGAATTTTTGGTCAAAAATAGAGAAATCCATCAAAGGATTTACTTCAGAAACAGTGGCCGGTACGTTAGGCTCTCCATTGATTATATAGTCTTGTATGGCATCGTCATCAAGGTCAGCTGGTTCTTCCAGAACTTCCTTTCTCTACTCCATGGAATTTTGCACATAGGAAGATAATTCTTCAAAGTCCTCTTCACTACTGTTGCTGCTAAGATCAGGAACAACTGCATCAAATGGTGGTGACAACGTTTCTTGATACAACAAGGGGTAAAGTTCTTCATTATCAACATGAATATTAGAAGGTTCACCCCCTGCATGAAAATTACTCATCTTGGATAAATCTTAGATAACAAGATGCCCAAAAAACTGCACAGAATGTTTCCTATTACAGAAAGCAATGAACAATGTAGAATTTTCACGTTAATTGCTACTTTAAGACCAACAGGAAGGGTGATGTCGATTGAGTGAGGAAATTTGCAATAATTAAACTTACACAGGGAACCCATTATAATTATTTCAACAGTCATGAAAAAACCAAGATTTGAGTTTAAGCTTGTGCGAAGTATAGGTTCAATTACTGCTTGCATGATTTTGAATTGCCTTTACGATCACATCGTTATAGGAAACCCCCCATCGATAATTATAACTGGTAATTAATAATGGAAACGAAGGCTGCGGTGACAGAATTGACCTGCAAAGAGTCTCGATTAGGAGTTCCAGTACAAGGGTGATCAGTTCTTCACATGTAACAAATTGGATCAATCTGACCTAACTTCCATGAGAAGGATAGAAGCTTTGAAGTCGAAATTTAAGTGAAAATAAATGATCATTAAGAAGTGGAGCAAAAACGACAAAATGTCAAAACTCAAGACCAGACACGGTGAACTTAAGGCAGAGCAATGATGTCCATCCAACATGAAGCAACTGATAGCCTTGTAGTAGTATCCACTGTTATAAATTATACAGAAAAATGATAATTTGGGAGAACCAGTTTTCAACAGACAAAATAGCGCATCCTGACTTAACTGATTACCCAAAATCAACATGACCGCAAGTTCATAACAATGGACGGCTGATATTAGCTGGAGCGGGATTCAGAATCGAATTCAATTATGTTCATGAAGTTTTTATTCAATGATTCCGCAAGTCGAAATCCGAAAGTTCGGGTTTGCGGGTAGCAAACAATGAAAATAGAAAAAGGATTCCCGAAAGCCGAAAATTGACTATGCGGGTAATGGTTCTTGGGAGTGTCACACTATGAAGCGGGATAACCATCCCGAAAGCCGCATCCCAAAATTTACGAATTGCGGGTTTCGGGAGCATGCAGTAAATAAACAAAAACGACCATCCCGAAAGCCGAATGCCGCCATTGCGGAGTTCGGGTTTCGAGGTAATTACTCCTTGATCTTATTACTGATCAATTCCGCAACCCACAAATGTTGGGTTGCGGATTGTAGGATTACCAGATACCAAAATTTCAAACAACAGTCCCGCAACTCGCAAATGTCGGGTTGCGGGTTTCGGAGACTCCAAACGCTGATTTTTAGAATGATGATAACAATCAACAAAATAATAAAAAATTTAGATTAAAAAATAATAAATTTAGCTTTCTTTTCTTTTTAGACCGAAACACCTTGGAAAAATGAACAACAATTGCAAACAAGCAAACCAAAGGCATGGGTGAAGAACTTTAGAGGTAAAATCAAAATTCTAATATTTACAAAATTACTCACCCAAACACCTTAGTGTTTATTAAGATCGGGGCTCCTGTGCTTAAGTAAGCATGGGATCTGTTGTGGCCACAACAGGTCGGACGTGTTACGGGGTGCATAAGGAAGAATATCAAACAACGTGCCAAATTGAGCATAGACTAAGTCTAGTAAATGGGCACAGGCGATGGCTTGTTCCTCAGTGACAATGCCTCCCATGGAAACATCTCGAGCTATGGTAGGTATGAGAGACTTTGAGAACCAGTCTGCTAGGAGTTGGTCTGGAATAGGAGCCTTAATTAGACGTCGTCTCCTCCGCCACTCATGTATATGATCTGAGATGTGAGTAGCGGTATTTTGACGGAGTAAGGTTAGAAGCTCTGTACCAGTTTCATACTGTATAGGAAGCTGGAAATGATTCAAAAAATTCATAGCAAGAGAACCAAAATTGGGAAAAGAATGGGGTGGTAGTTCAATATACCACTTGGCAGCCGAACTAGTGAGAGTCCATTGAAATAACCTAAGACAGATCGAGTTGTCCATCAAGGAGTTGGATGAACACCACAAGTGGTATGTCATCACATGGTTTTTAGGATCTTCACCCAGCTTGCCATCAAATTTAGGGATATCAGATGGAAGTTTTACCGGAATGGGTGGCCAATTAGTTTTGTGGTAGATGGGGTTGTCGGTCAGGCGAGATAGATCAGGTAGGTCTAAAGTAGCCAAAAAGGGCAGCTATGGATTACGATGCAGGTACTGATAATACTGATAAGGCATGTAAGGACCAATGGGACCTTGTGTCGACTGACCATAGGGTGTTCCAAGAGGAAACTGGCCATAGGGGTATGGGTCGCTCAGACCAAATGTAGGTCCGCTGCCATAGTAAGGTGGTCCATTACCATAATAAGGTGGCCTGTTACCATAAGGAGGGGGCCCACCTCCACCACCAGGAGGGGGTGGGTCACCTCCAAATGGTGGGGATCTGCCACCACCACCAAGGTAGGATGGGCCACCACTGCCTCTGCCAAGAGGAGGTGGTGGTCCGACTCCACCACCGGAATAGGGTGGGCCTCCACCACCTCTGCCGGAAGGGGGTGGTGGGCCAGGGCTGCCGCCAGAAGGGTAAGGGCCTCCTCCTCCTCCACAATAGTAGGGTGGTCCTCCACCACCACCACCTTAGTAGGGTGGTCCTCCACCACCATCACCAGGATGGGATGGTCCACCACCACCAGCACCGGGATGGGATGGTCCTCCATTACCACCGCCAATATTAGATGGTCCTCCACCACCATCACCATGATGGGATGGTCCGCCACCACCATCACCAGGATGGGATGGTACGCCAACACCACCTCCAGGATGGGATGGTCCTCTGCCTCCACCGACAGGAGGGGGTGGGTCATGATGGCCAAAATGAAGTGTTCCTCCGCTAGAAGGTAGAGGTTTTCCTCCTCCAGAGTTGTGTGGGGGCCCATCGCCTCCAATGGGAGTTGGAGGGACTTGAGGGACTGTAAGAGGGGGTCCATGTTGTAAAAAATTTTGCTGTCCCCATAGAGTGTAAGGATTTCTGGGGTAGGGTACCCTGTAGAGTGCGTTTCTGGGATTAAGTTGTCTCGACACAGGGTTAAGATGACCTAGATACACCTGACTTGATGGTGGTTGAATTATGTTGGATGGTGCCCCAACATGGGATAATCCCTTAGTGGAAGGTCCGGTAGGTAAGGAATTTCCAACGGAAGGACCGATGGGAACTCCTGCTGCAACATTATGGTTAAGAGATGGGGGTTTCCCCCTAGTAACAACTTGCTGACCACTAAGTAAAAGTTGACCCAACACTGGTTGTTGATTATCCTCCGTAGGATTATCATTACCTGTTAAGAAGGTAGGGGGTAAAAAGTATCCTCCTCGCAAAGTTTGGGGTGGGGGAGGAGCAGGTGACGTAACCGTGGTAGTCACAGGTGTGTTGGACTGTTGTTCTTCAACAGGTTGGGTCGTCTGAGGTATGGGACTGGTCTCCTATCTAGGGGATGGGTGTGTAGGATTTGATGGTTGACCAGCCTCAGAAGTGGTCACGTGTTGCATGGATGATTCTGGTGAATCATAAGATAAATAACGAATTGGGAGTGGTTGATAAGGAGGTAACGTTGGGTCTGTGGCCCTACGTGCAAGACTCCAGTTTTTGAACTCTGTGGCCATAGCACGTAATCGAGCCAATTTTTCACGATAAGGTGCCATGCGGTCGTCGGGGGTATCCCAACTGGGTGGTGATGCAACGGCAAAATGAGCGACTGGGTGACCTAGAGATGATGTCTAATAAGTTGTTGTTGGACCAACAGCTGCTGAAGGGCTGTCCTGGGGTGAATTTATCCATTCCAACGATCCAGGCTCTCCCAGTAGAACAGGGGGTAGGTCTTGTGAAGTAGAAGTTTTCGCTTCTTCACCCTACGGGGGATGAGAGGCAAGTGAATCTGGAGGAAACATATGTGCTCCAACATTCAATGTAGGGTTTTCCACTTCAGGTGACACGACCATGGGTTGTGGGTCCATCCTTACCTTCGAAATTACCTCCTAGTTAAGGGGATTTTTGGGCAGCAAGTTCTGAATCCTACGAGACCTTCTCCAAGGAAAGTTAGCCAGAGTGACTGAAACAAAAGTTTCTCTTAAGGAAAGCTAAATGAAAGAAAAGAAGACCAGAAAAAACCCTACACAAACTAAGGCCACAAGCAAACTTATGTGATAAGAGTGGATTCAAAGGTCTAGAACCTCATAGGATTGTTAAGGCTTCACAAATCGCTATATACCGCAGGATCCAACAATAAAACGTGACAAGTAGGATTAGGACCACACCCTTGCCTGAATACCTGATTACCTAGATGGTACGTGCATAGTAATCTCCCCGAGTGTTGTTCTCAGTGTATTGCTCTGCCAAGACGACCAAAATTTTAACTCAGTTGGTCTCAAGAATCCTAATGGTGTCTCCCGATATACGCAAGGTACATGGGAGCTCAAATCCATAGTGGTGCTATCTAATGCACAACCGTATGGCACGAGACCTTCCTATATACTACCGAGTACGCGAAACACCTTTCTATATATGCCAAGTACTTGAAACACCTTTCGATATACGCCAAGTATTTGAAGTACTTGGTGGGTATGTGAAAGAGCTTCAATATACCTGGTTGGTACGTGAAAGAGATTCGATATACCGATAAGTACATGGAAGACTACAATACCCCCAGAATAAAGTGCTGGAAAATAATGACAGCTACCACGCTTAACGATGCCGGAACACGTCTCTAACTTCCACACGAGTTACTAAAAATTTTACCCTAGTTCTACCATTAATTTTATCTGGAAGGTTAGGTGAATGCATGAGGTGAGTACATAAATGTAAAAATAATGCAATCCCTAACTACATGAAAAAAATGTACTTTTATTTTAATGAACTCTATGTATGGGAGGGAGAAATTTTTTTCCAATGATTTTACCAAAGCAACACAATGCAACACAATCCCAAATCTACCAAAAATGATAATGAAGTATTCTTTTTCTTTTTAAGCAAAACACGGAAAATAACACAACACTACTAAGCCAAATCAAAACATGTTTTCTTTTTTCTTTTATCTTTTCAAAACAAAAATGATGCTAAGTGATGAAAAGAGAGAGTTTCTAAGTGGAGTATGCAAGCTTTTCACTTTCACTACAATGGCTTAAAAGCACAAGAACCAAAAATGCATGTAACTTTCCAAGCATGGAACTACTTTTGCAAAACTTGATATATACTTGAATTTTTCAAGAAAATGAGCAACTCATAATTCGTGAAAAATGCAAATAATCACACTTTCTTTCAATTTTTTCCAAAATATCTATGAACGAGACATTCCAATGCATGTATGATTATTCAGTGAGCTTAAAAAACGATGGGAATGAAGCACTTTTGATTTTTCAATGGATGTATCAAAATAACAATTTGATGACAATGATGCTTTTAAACACAAACACTGAAATGGAAAGATCACTTGCATCACTAAAATCAATTAGTAGCAAGCAACACTGAGGAAAGCAAATCTCAAAAAATGTATGCAAATGAGGTCTAGAAACCGATCCAATACAATGACCCGATCTGGCAAGGAGAGGAGGGAATGCAAGGGTGAGTGGATGCAGGTGGGGGAGATGAAAGTGTCCACCACTACCAAATCTCAGACTTGTCCAAGCCGGAACCCAAAACAACTCCAAAAAAAACAAAACACTTCAACACACAAATAAAAAATGGGGTCTCTGGCTGGATCTTGCAGCACAGAGGGAGTTTGCACACAAAACCAGAACTCAAATGGAGAAATGGAGAGGGGATTCCCTTATGTTAGTTTTGACAGATCGACGCAATCTGTACTTGCACATAGAGAGACCATCGCAGGTCACTAATGTGGGAAGTGTGACGATGTCATAGTACACCAATGGATGGGTTGCGACAATGGGCCAAAAGAGAGAGAATAGAGACCAAGAAATGACACAATGTCGCTCTGGCTCCACTGCCCAGGTGCGACAGGCGAAATCCAAGTTCAAGAATGGACCAAACTCCAAATAATGAGCAATGAAATGGTTTAAAAATGGTGAGTACAAACTCATAGGAGGGCTATAGGCTCTTCAAAGTGAATAGCTGATGGTGAAATAAGGATTAGAAGGAAAATAAGATTATGGATGGCTTGGAAAAGCAGTCAACTGAAAAAGACATTCAAATTGAAAACTACAAACAACGTTTTCCCCAATATGGTCGCCATATTTGTTTGACGGACAATCTACCAAGAGCAGACTTGAGCCCTGATTTCCCTATATCAACGCGAGTCTAGAACAAATAGGACAAAATATAAATCACTCTCCTAGATCTAATTAGAGATCAAGGAACTAGAAACGTTTACCTTATAGATCGCTGATCCTTTTCTCCTTGAATGCTGCTCCAAACTTGACGATCTTCAGATCTGAGCTGCAAAACCTGTCAAGATAACAAGACGACAAAACAAGTAAAACGCATCTACACAATAATAGATCTAAGTAAGCAGTCAAGCAGGAAAACTACACAAGATATCATTAACACAATGAGATTTTGGTGGAAAGCACTTATATTACTGTATGGAAAGGGAAATACATATGATGAAAATATTACAACCAATGACTTGACGTAGCAATCCTCCTCTGATCAAGCCAATGCCAAAGCCTTCCAAGGAAGCATGAGTCTCCCAATAGATGGGTAGAGATCTCTCCTAAGGTAATTTCACCAGCATGTAGACACTATAGACTTCCTCCCTTTGGAATGGGAGATAGCTTCAATTATATAGGACTAAGTGGATAGGATAGTATGAGATTTGGACCTATGGTAGGAGAGAGATAGGGGATCCTTCCAAGAGGCTAGGAACTGAATGCTAGCTTCCCCAAAGGCTAGGGATAGGGATACACATCAGCTAGCTTCGAGAATGGGCTCGAAGAAGCTATTTTAGTCCATTAACTGACATCATCGCAGGCTGTAAGAGGCCAACCTACGATGTCGCAAGTTGCATGAGGACAACCTGCGATGACCTCTCAAAACCTAGTATAAATGGGTTTGCATCTCTTCCAGGTTAATGACTTAGTTAAGGAAACTTTAGGGATGTTTACACTAAGTATCATGATGGTAATATTTAGGTGTGACAAATGCAAGCAGTAAAACGCATCTAAACAGTAACAAATCTAAGTAAACGGTTAAGCAAGTAAACTACACAAACATTATTAACACAACAAAATTTGGTGGAAAGAGTTTATATTACTATATTAAAAGAGGGAAGTACAAAAGAGAGATGATTACAACCAAATCTTAACATCGCAATCCTCCGCCAACAAGCCAATGCCAAAGCCTCCAAAGGAAGTATAGGTCTCCCAAGAGATGAGTAGAGATATCCTAAACTAATTTCACCAGCATGCAAGTGTTATAGACTTCCTCCCCTTGGAATAGAGAGGGATCTTATATTTATAGGACCAAGTGGATAGAGTAGGTTGAGTATCATGGGGAGAGGGTTAAGGGATACTTCCCAAAGGCTAGGGAACCGAAGGCCAACTCACCTAGGAGTTAGGGATAGGGATCCACCTCATCCAACTTCTATAATTCGCTTGAAAGCTACCTTTATCCTATGAAACTGATTCCGGCGCATGCTGTATGAAGGAAAATTGCACCGGTGCACCTTGCTCAAAGACAACCTGTGATGGCCTAATTAGGAGTGTGGATAAAGGACATCAACTTGCTCCAAATGACTAACTTGATCATGAGACTTCAGGGAGTTAGGCACTGAGGTTACAGGTGTAGATTTTGGGTGAAACTGAATTCCCCCCAAAGCATGAAGTTGTTGAAACTAGACAGGTGAAATGCTTTGACAGAAGGATGGCAAGGAGTTGTCGGAGAGAAGATGCTGCTGTAATACAACTGAATCTGAGAACACAGTCTCGCATGACTCACAATATGGCTGCCAACCAATACATTGTAGATCCATGGTAGTAAAGACTGACCGAACACATGACTACTAGACACAAGCGTAGATCCATGATGAGATGATAACATAGCCACGACCAATACAAAAGTGGATCTGTGTAATATGACTCAAACAATCTCCATCACAACCTAGGTAAAACATGACTCCCTAGGGTCTTCAAGCCGAACCTGCAATGATACGAATCTACCCATGTGATTACAAATGTATTGACATCAAACATGGTAGAAAACACTTGATTACCGGTCATTGATGTATACCATTAACAAGCAAGAGGGAAATCACCATTAATGTTAATGATCCCCAAGGTATCATAGTACATATCATCAAGTGTGAATGAATGATTTGAATTCGAACGCTTGACAAAATATTTCAATCAAGAGTCAATGATGTAAACTCATGTCGAAAGCGAGGTAACCTGTCATTGAGGCATGCAGGCCCAAGGTACTTGATTGGTTTCTAGATTCAATCCTTGGATGATGAATTGAAGTCGACAAGGATGAACCCGTCAAAGGAGGGCCTTAATGAATCCCCCATCATCGATGCGAAACTCGATAACAGATGTTTGGAGTAGATCAGATGATACAGTAACATGCAAGACTGACTCAGAGTAGACCGACATGGTGGAGGGTGTACTGACTGTAGATGATGAGTGGTGAATACATCTCTTGAACATGGGCATGGCATGACTTGGCAATATTGACATGATGAGAATGACGCCAACTACTAATGCAACTGATCGTGGAAGCATTGTTTGGATGACCCAAAGGAGGAACAAGACTCATGAAGTTAACACGACTCGAGGACAAGTACTGAATGAAAATGCAAATGAGTGCCACGTTCAAGAGCAACTAAGTACTGCCACAGGTTAGAGTGTAACACAAAAAAATTTCTTTTTCCCCATCATGACTGATGAGTGCCTCACGTGTTTTTAACAATCTTGATGAGGGTAACTAGATGCTTGGTATAGCTCATCTCATAGATGAGTCCAATCCCAAATATTTTTCAAACCTGGGAAAGGAGGGGTTCGTCCCATGGCGGGCCCTTCAATGTTGAGTTTTAATGAGTCCATAGAAGGTAAACTCAGTGTCATTTCATGTTTAGAGAGTCTGAAAAGAACAAAAGAAGACTCCAAATGTCCTTTTTCGTAAGCAGTGCCCCCTTGTCTGAAAAAGGGGTAAACTATCACTAGGAAGACGACCATTCAAATACTTTAAAAATCGTGAATGTGACAAGTTCTCTTGGCGATCTTTTCGTATTTTGAGAGCCTGAAAAGAGCTTAAAGAAAAATCTGGGGGTTCCTTTTTTGTGGGAGTTTAACGAGCCCGAAAAAGTGATAAACTATAACTCGGTGACTTATTCTCATCATTTAATCAGCACGAGAAAGAACAAAGAGTTAGCTCGATTGTCATTTAATAATTTACATTAATGAGCGAAATAATGACAAAAAGATGCTCGAAGAGTGTTCATACCTGATGATACTTATGAGACGACCACCACGTCGAGAAATGGCATTAATGAGGCACCTGCAGCTCAAAACCTAGGTCAAAAGTGGTTAACTGAGTATTTAAATGCAGTAAATAACCCAAACTATAGTAAAAAACCCACTAAAGCATCAAAATATAAAAGGAATATTCCATTTTTTGTTATAAAATGGGTGAAATAGTGAAAAGAAATTACAATTGTTTTTTACCAAATTTGGAGAGTGTGAAGTGCCATTTGGAACCGAATTTCAATTGTTATTTCCGGGAGCTACGGTGCACCATTTCGCGAGCCGTCAATGACAGGTAACCCTAAACCTTCCCATTTAACTTTTGAGTGGATTAGAATTTTCTTTTTTTATGCTTTTAGGTAGATTTTGAGTGTTTTAAGTTGGTATGTTTGCATCCACGGGTCGGCGCAGGCAGCACATTCGGACTCTGCGCCGGCACAGATCTCGAAAGGGAGTTATGCGTCAATGGCACATTGTCAGAATGGGTGATCTGCGCTGGCACAAATGGCCAAATGAAACTCAAAACATAGAAAAAATTAAAAGTTTTGGATGAAAGGGCAAAGTTCTAAATATGTTTAAATGGTTTACTTGGCAGGTTTGGAGTGACACAATGGTCCTTGAGTGGCGGGAATGCGAGCATGAGCTCAAGGATATGCAAGTGGAAAACAATCCACAAAGCGTTACAGCATTGCAGAACTACGGGCTACTCAAGTACTTTCGAGTACTGACATACCTAGTCCAATGTTGGGACCCCATTCAACAGCACTTCTGGATAGGTGAGCACACGCTTACCATAGATGTCGTGGACATCTACTTTTTGACAGGGTTATCCCGTCGAGGGAACCCCGTGTCTTTGATCGGGTCACAGGGTGGTGACCGTTTGGTCGAGGACATGATATATCAGTGGTGTACTCTGGGTACAACGATGGTCGGTGGGAAAATTCCCATCAAGCATGTCGTGGACAAGGACTTACGAGTGATAGTCTTCACCGTTGTGTGAGTTGTTGGCAGTCGAGCTGCTCACTTGGCGAGAAAGTCACAAATGATGTATGTTGAGGAATGTATGACTCCTACTATGTTTAACTGGTGCAAGGGGCTTCTCGTTAGCCTCAAGGATCAGTTGACAAAATTTCAGCGTGGGGAACTGAAGCAGTTTGGATAAGGCTCGATCGTGGTATCTTTCATGATGGAGCGGGTACCTCTCTTGTGCCCACAACTGGATTTCGAGGATCGGGAGGCACGTGATCCTCACATGCTGAGATGGGAAGATGCGATGGCTCACCATGGTGGTGGTGGGCCCATCATCAGTTTCGTTACTGGGTTCTTCTCATGGCTGCAGGCACAGATCCTCATGGTAGAGGATTATCCATATGCCAGTACAAATTTTCAGGGAGATCTCGACCTAGTGCTTCCAGAGGGAGCGCAGTGGGGTGACATAGGTAAGAACCACTGTTTGTGTTTTTATATTTTATGCATTTTATGATTTTTTTTGTAGTAGTGTTGATTGATGTTTACATGTTTTTTTGCAGATGTGGGTCCAGAGAGACCACTAGAAGTCTCCCGCCACGTGCGGAGAGGAGGAGTGCTAGAGATGGAGTCTGCAGCCTGTGATGCTCTTGAGGAGCAAGAGGTGATCGTGGAGAAGCTCCAGGGGATGACTTCTGACATTCCAGAGCCCACTGTACATGACTTACCCCTCCGATATCAGGAGTTGATAGTTGGGGTATCAACTCATTTTGGCACACTACTTCGAACGGTGGCGAGGGCCATCGTCTGTTAACATGCTCAGTTTGGGGCCGAGCGGCCTAGGGTTGTGTGATGTAGGGTTTAGGAACATGGCCTATACACGTATACTCTGAAATCTTACAGGCTTCAGAATTTTTGTAGAGATGACTCTCACTAAAAGCTAGCATGCTTCAGATTTTGTATTAGCACTACCATTTTGTACTTTTCTATGGATTTATATATATACAAACATTTTCGGCGGATTTATACATTATGTGTTTCAATGGATGATTAATATGATCTTGTGTACATGTTTGCTTATACAATGGATGATTTACATGTTATGTATGCTTTTATACTTTATGAATATATCATGTGTGTACAATGTACCAATCCAAAATGAAGTTGGCCATCGAGTCAGCAACTGTATTCATGACTCGTGGAATGTGCAGGTATTGAACAGATTCAAAAGACCTTTCCAGAAGATGGACTCATCGAAATAGATGGAGTAGAGTGGGATTGTAGATAGCATAGACCCGGTTAAGATGAGAAACCACTAGTTCTGAATCCAAATGGATAACAATGTGGTTCATACCCAAGGAAAAAGCGTCGGTTAGGGTTCCAATCACCACTTGATACTCTGTGGCGTTGTTGGTTGCGAATCCTAGGCAATTTCCTCCTGAGCTAATGAGCTCTCCGATCGGGGAATAAAGTACCCAGGATGTTGAAGCAAGGTTACAGGTATGCTAGATGGCACCTTCTGTGAATTCGTAGAAAGTTTCCATCTGCACATGCAGACAAAACATGGTATAAGAAGCGAAAACAAAATCTAGACACATTAAAAAAAAGCGTCACACCACACAAAAACACACACGCCATGTACAGTATATACAATGCACTTATCCATGAAAAGCTCAAGCATAATACCTCTTCAGGTAAATCCCATTGCGAGGTTCACCTAAAGATATCACGTAGTAGTCTTCTAGTTCATAGGCTCCCTTCTCCAGAACACACTTCACTATATAGGGTCCATGCCACATGGGATCGAACTTTCCTGCCCCCAGCTTATCGTGTGTTTGGTCACATGTGAGGACCAAATCACCCTCTCTATAGATGTGAGGTTCTATCGATTTGTCATACTATGCTTTGATGCATTTCTTATGTGCCTCGTTGGCAAGAGCAGCATGGCAGTGAGTCTCGTCGAGTTTTGCTAGGTAGAGGAAGCGTTCTTCCTCAGCAGTAGTGGTAGGGAGAAGTTCAACTGTGAGTTTGAGGGACAAAATCTCGCACTCTATTGGTAGGACTATCTCCAATCCATAAACTAATTGGAAGGGGGTAAATCCAGTGGCAGTATTAACGGAAGTTTGATAAGCCCATAGTGCATAAAGAGCATGTTGTGCCAGCTAGACTTGTGCGTACCCACCATGCGTTGGATCATGGTTTTCAAGACCTTGTTAATGGCCTCCACTTGTCCATTGGACTGCGGGTAGTAAGGTGTTGAGTTTTCATGATGAAAACCCAATCTGGTGCTCAATTCGTCAACCATGTGGTTCTGAAAGTGAGAACCATGGTCGGTGACTATAGCTTGAGGAACTCCGAACCGTGCTATAACATTATTGAACATGAAGAGTGCGGTGGTTTGGTTGCCATTCGTGTATGTAGGAATAGCCACGGCTACTATGATGTAACCATTCCCCCCGACCAAGGTAGGCTTATAGTGCATGAATTCAATGCCCCATTTAGCAAAGGGACCAACGGCAATAATCGGGTGTAACGGGGCTGGGTGGGTGCGCTTTTTTGTGTGAAAATGTTGACATGGAGGACATTTTTTTACGGCCTCAATACAATCTTTAAAGATGGATGGCCAATAATATCCCACGTGAAGTATCTTCTAGGCTATAGCCATCCCATAGAGATGACCTCCACAAGCCCCGATGTGACAGTCATTTAAGACATGTTTAGCCTCCTCATGAGTGAGACAACGTCGAAGAATAGAATCAATACCACGATGGTACAAGGTATCACTGACGATCAGATAATACTTTGCATGGTGGCATATTCGACGACGGTCATCACGAGACAATTGGGGGTTGAAACATTGGGTTTGAATATATAAAGCGATATCTCCGTACCACGGGTCAGACGTGCTCATAAGGAACAATGACTCATCCGGAAGAGAGTCATTGGGCTCAGATCCTACATCAACACGGGGAAGATCACAAATGAGCTCGGAAAACACCAAATACTTCTTAGACTTAACCTTCTCGAATAGGAGATCAAACTCCTGCAGTATCACGATCCAACGTGAATACTTGCCCCCAAGTACTTGACATGCCAAAACATGGTACATGGGGTTCGAGTTGGCTATTATGGTGGTGGTGCGGAGCAGGATGTAATGTCGGAAATTTTGGACGGCAATAACTGCCACAAGAGAGAGCTTCTCAACATGTGAGTAACGAGTTTCGGTGTCAATAAGACCCTTGTTTAAGTAATACATCACATGTTCTTGGGCGTTGTTGTCCTCCTGTACCAAGACCATGGTGATCGTGGTGGTGGAAGCCACAAGATAAAGAATATAATCTCGATAGTAATTGGGCGGCTGAAGCACAGGGGCATGGTTAATAGCATGTTTAAGACTATCGAAGGATTGTTGCGCTTGATCGTCCCATATAAATGAGACGTCCTTCTTGAGTAGTCTCATATAATCCTATGTCTTTTGGGCAAAATTACAGACAAAACGCCTTAAAGAAGTTGCCTTCCCTTGTAGACTTTGAAGTTCCGTAACATCGGTTGGAGGTGGGAGAGCGATGATGGCCTCCACCTTCAAGGGATCAATGCGGATCCCATCTTTCGAGATGATAAAACCTAAGAGGCGACCAGAATCAATGTAGAAAATACACTTGTGAGGGTTTGGGAGGATGTTATACCGCTTGCATCTGAGGAATACGGCCGTCAGATGATCTATGTGGAATTCGCGCCGCTGTGAATGGGCAGGGAAATCGACCAAGTAGGGTTCCATAAAGTCCTTCACGTCATGAAAGGCATACAACATGGCCTGCTGGAATGTGGCACCAACATTCTTAAGACCAAAAGGAAGTTTACGATATGAAAACGTTCCCCAAGGGAAAATGAATGCAGTCTTGTGTTGGTCGGCGAGGTGGATCTCAATCTGGTTGTAACCGGAAAATCCATCCATGAAAGAGAAGATGACACTTCTAGCACAATTGTCAATTATCTGATCGATAAAGGGAGTCGGGTAGTTGTCTTTAGGACAAGCCTTGTTGAGATCCCGATAATTGACACAGACACGAATGGTACCCTGCTTTTTAGCTACAGGGACGACATTTGAGACCCATTTTGTTAATGGAATAGGGTGTTACACAGAAATCTTCCACCCTGTGAGCATCAGCATTCTTTGGCCTATAGGATCCATTTCAGTGACTCAGATCCATTTTCATCCTTCAGTGATACTGGTTTATCCTATTTTTGTTCCTACCCACATGTTCAATCACTATAGCATGCGTACCCGCGAGTTGCATCCCTATAGACCGTGGGTATCAAGTAAAATGGTAAAACCCATTATTTTATTACTTTTTACTCCCAAAAAGCGGTCATTGGGTGACCTTTGGCTCTCCATCTGCCCAAGTAACGTCTCGATGAGTCCTTTCACCTACCTTTGAGAGGATTATATATTGAGCACATATGGCTTATGGACAGGAGGAGGAAGAGAATAGTAAAGGTAGTCTAGTGGATTTTTTCCCTATCTTGAGTCTGCACTCATTGATCCTTGTAGTTGTGAACCGGTTATGTTCACCTTCCAAACTCCTTTCTAGTTTGAGTTTGCCATTCATGGAGGATTGAAGTGGTGGAGGCACAAGTGGATTGATCTAGATCTTGGTTCAGATTGGTTGCTAGCAAGAGGTCGTATCACTTTGTACTTCTTCTTGTTCATTAATAGAAATACTCATATTCTCGTCCATTCATGGTGTGAATGTCATTTATTATACATTGGGTTGCATTTGCTTATGATATTATGGACCATTGTTATTGATGATGTTAATGTTATTTATATATCACATGTACTTGTTAGATATTTATTGTCAAGACTAATTTGCAGATTACAAGTGCTTGGATGTGCATGGATTAAAAGCTCCAACGGGGATCTACATCAAACGTTGGATCGAGGTTGGTTACATTTCTCCATTGTTTTAACATTGTCGTTTATAATAGCATTGTTTTGAGAATTGAGTAGATTTCTGGTAGTCATTTGTCTGTTGTGGTATTCCCAAGCCATAGTGAGTTTTCTCCAATACATAGGGTATATAAATCCAGCCTTCAAGAGATTTTCAATCTTTGCCTTGATTGTCGCAGTCTTTCGAGGGTGTACCGGTCACAAATTTTAGCGGTCTAGTTTGATGTCGGGATAGGTTTTAGCGGTCTTGGAATTGCTTGAATAAGGCCGTGAAAGTAGTAATCTCTTCAGGGGAACACTTCTGGCCTAAACGAATGTGTTCCACTACACCAGGAGTAACTGAAATGTCAACCGAAATGGTAGCTTCAATGTTCGCCAAGTTGCCCTCAGTGTTAATATGACATGTAAGTATCAGGGATTGGGGGAAAGGGTAGACATCCGGTGTAAAAATGGTGGAAATGCAGTTCTCCACATAATCCAAGGGAGGAAGGAAAGACAACCTATGGTGGAGGTCTTCCCACGGGGGGTCATCGGCACTAATTATTTCCATAATGGAATCGTCAGAATGAAAAGTCTGGAGCAGAGGATCGGGTGAAGAGGACGTCCGCTGTAGAGAACATGACGTGGAGGCCAAAAATAAGTGGTACTTGACTACTGACTGGATAGCCTCATAATTGATTTTAGCAGGTGAAAGAGGCATAAAGTCTCTAATCAGGTGCATAGTGTCTTCATCAGGTACAAGCCATTGATCATTGGAGTTGGGAAAAGATGAAATCCCAGAGGAGATGATGTTCACCATGGAAACATGATTAGGGGGATCCGAGGTTGGAAAGACGCCCATAAGAGATGAGTCTTTTATGAGGCCGACCCCCACACTCTCATATGGCTGTGAATATTTCCCAAGTAATGGGACATTATCGTCGGGATGAGTAGCGGTGTCCGGTGTGCAGAAGTCTAGTTGGTCGACAGTGACAATTCGGCCCTGGTGGGGGAATTGCACTATGCGGAAGACATATGAGGTGACTGCAGTCATGGCGTAAAACCAATTACGACCAAGCAAGAGATTAGAATCTAAAGGGGCTACAACTACTTCCACGTTAATGGTTGCGGTCTTACCCCCCAACTCGACTGCTAAGGCTTGTAATATCCCATGGGGTTGAAAGCCACATCCATCGAATGCTTTCAAGGTGGTGGGAAAACGGTTCAGTTCAGGAGAACCAATGGCTCTCCAACATGACAGTGACATGATCGAGCAAGAAGACCCTTCATCTAGGACAGTATGATGGACTATCTTCCCAACAATGTTGGTAGCAACTTGAAATTCAAGTTGGTGGGAAAGCCTCGGCTTAAAGTACTCCAGTCAAAACATGATTGTATTCGAGGAATCCGGGTCTACTGCACCGATAGCAGCAAGGAGAGTTTTGCATTGATTAGGACAATTCTGCAAAACCTCAGCATCGATATGGCACAAAGAGCTTGTGCTAAGTCCTCTACAATATTGTAATTTTGAGTTGCTCGAGCATTGGGATTGAAAATGGCTTTCTGAATCGTGCTCTTGGGTGGACGCAAAACTGATTCTAAAGAAGGATTCTCAATAGTGAGAGAGGCGTGTGGGATGGTGACATCGGGCATAGAAGTGGAAGCTTTTTCAGTATTACTTCCAATAGGTTCCTTCGATGGGACTGAGTCATATGGACGCAATTGTGTGTTCAATTTTATCGTCTCAATACGCATCATGAGAACATGTGTGGTAGAGGATGCCTCTCCATGTGAAGGAGAGGTTTGAGCAATCAGTTGTTGACTCTGAGAAGGGAAGGGATCATTGAGAATTGGGGGAGTAGTGTTTCCCTTGAGAAACTTCTTTACTTTGTCTCGGTGAGGAAATTCCTTAGAGAAATGGTCATCACCGCACAACAAACAAGGATACTTCAACTTCCTTTTTTGTTTGGTGTCTTCAGGGGTGCTCTTGTTCTCCTACGGGTTAGAAGGTTTCTTAGGCTTACCTTTTTTCTTCTTCTTACCATCATTTTTCTGAGGTGAAGCTGATTAGACAAAATTCACTTCTTCGGTGGAGGCAAGAGTGGATGATTTGGTGGTGTTGTTTCCAGCCTGTGGTGGAGATGGGGAAGAGCCTTGAGGGTTCAATGGTCCACCAGTTTGAGTAGGAGGTTGGATGGTAAGGGAAACAATGATGCCATCAGTTTGGGGTCCCTTAGGTGGTTTCGTGGGGTAATACATAGGGCGGGGTGCGTCAGGAACAATTTCATATAACGTGACGGATTGACCATAGACCAAGTCTAAGTAATGGGCACGGGCAATAGTTTGTTCCTCTGTGACAACCCCTCCCATGGCCACGTCTTGAGCTATGATAGGTAAGATAGAATTTGTGAACCAGTCAACTAGGAGTTGGTCTGGAATATGAGCCTTAATGAGACGTTGTCTTCGCCACTGTTGATGTATATGTAACTTTGGAATGTATTTCATATATATTTATTGTACCCTTATAAGAGATGTGTTATTCCTCTATAAGGAAGTGTCGTCATGTGTATTAACAAGTGTGGCAAAAGTGTGTACTTGCCAATGGGTTATTAGACCACCATGTGTGGGGTCATCCCTGAAATATATATTATATTGTCGATGTACCTAGCTAGACAAGTCAGCCCCATAGTGTAATTGGGCAAACAGGTTAGGTATAAATAGAGATCGGGAGATCTCTATTTTGATCACTCGGAAACTCATACTTCTCTCACTCAGAAAGTGGTGCACTAGTGAGGAGGAGGATCATCTGCTACTAAGAGACTATCTTAGTGTATTTTGGTTGTACTTTGGTTGATCCATTGCTCTCTCTATCTCCGAGGAAGTTGTGGGGTTTTTCACTTAGGGTTTTCCCCACGGAAACTCTGTGTCTCTTGTCTCTCATGCTTTTGATTCTTGTGATGCTTGTCATGCTTATTGTCATTGTTATGCATTGATATACTATATATGTTATTCTCTCAGTAAAGATCCTAGAGTATTGTAAATTAATGCTCAAAATTTAACATGGTATCAGAGCTAACCTGAGAAGAAGACATTTTGCAGTGACGAAAACTTGAGTTTCTTGTTTATTGGGTTTCTCTCCATAGTTTTTGGAAAAGCAGTATAGTAGATTGACTCTACTCATCAAGGAGAATCTATCTATCCAATCAGAATTCAATTCTGAGCATTTTTAGATTTGGCCCTAAAAACTAGGGTTTCCACAAAAATAGGAATTTCTGAAATCTAAAGACATAGCTGGAAGCTCCTTGTAAAAATCAAAGTGTAGAGCTTTGTATCGAGATTTTTGGCTGGGTAGATCTCCGGGAAACTCAAACCCTAATTCAATGCTCTCCCTAGTGAACCCGGCAGGACAAAAAGGAAAATCTGAAGGGTAAAGCTTTGCTGATCTCAATTTCTAAATACACCAAGCCGATCAGCTCATCAAGGCGCATCTTTCTGTCCTTTCAGAAAGTTGAAATTCACATTTTGAATTTTTAGGGTTTTCTGACAAACCCTAATCTGGGACCAGATCCAGTTTTTAGCATTTCAAGTGGTAAGACCTAAATATTTTCTATTTCCATTTGAAGTACTCTTTAAGATGTCTTAGCACACCAAGCTTGAGGATAAGCTTGAAGGGGCTGATAACTTCTGAGCTTGGAAGTATAGGATTGGGTTAATCCTGGAAGAGAATGAGTTGGAATCATATATAAAAGAAGACATCCCTATCTTAGAGGATGAAGAGGCTAAAGTATTACATAAGAAGAACTTGTTAAAATTCAATATGCTAAGACAGAAAATAGCAGCATTACATTCCATTTCACAATAATAGCATATACAGGATCACTGAAGAAACAACAAGCACAGCATAAACACAAGAGACAGAGATTTATCCTGGGAAACCCTCATGGGGTAGAAAACCCGGCAAAGCTTCCTCAATATAGATGACCAGCAATATACAAAGATAAAACCCTAAGACATGATCTCCTCCTCCACAATTGCAGACCTCTCCTCCACAAGTGCGCTATCCTCAAGTGAGTGAATGTGTATAATGAGGAACACACCTCCTCTATTTATACACTACACTGACATGTATTTTACACAGGTACACGTAGGCTCGTATTTAACCAATGGGTTAAATACCCCACTACAACTGACTGGGCCGACCCCTCTAGGGTGGTCTAATAACCCTTTGACCCACATAACACATACAGGGCCGACCCCCACTAGGGAAGTCTAATAACCCGAGTTACCACATTCCGACGGAGGAATAAACATCTCCGGATATACAATAAGATCTTCACGGAGGAATGAAACATCTCCGGAATAATAAAGTACAAATATAATATTCTTTGAAGTTACAATATCTCAACACTCCCCCTTAACGAGAAGGATATTATAACAACATCTGCACGAGCAAGGAGTCATCAACATCATACATGATACATCTATAAATCATTGGAAGCTTTCTCAACATCATTAGTAACTCAAGCAGTTACTGGAACATCTTCAATACTAGAACATCGACATCTTCAGTATTGAGTCTTTATCTTCTGTAGCACTTGAACAGCTACAACAATATCATCATCTGGATCCTCACGATACACGATCATCAGCATCATCATCTCACGATCATCAGCATCGTCATCACACGATCATCAGCATTGTCATCTCACGATTATCAACATCGTCATCACACGATCATCAGCATTGTCATCACATGATCATCAGCATCGTCATCTCACGATCATCAGCATCGTCATCACACGATCATCAGCATCGTCATCACACGATCATCAGCATCGTTATCACACGATCATCAGCATCGTCATCACACGATCATCAGCATCATCATCTTACGATCATCAACATTGTTATCACACGATCATCAGCATCGTCATCGTCATCTCACGATCATCAGCATCGTCATCACACGATCATCAGTACAAGTATTCATGCCAATACAAGTAACCACATCATCAATACAAATATCCTTACCGATACAAGTAACCACATCATCAATACAAGTATCCATACCGATACAAGTAATCACATCATCAATACAAGTATCCTACCGATACAAGTAACCACATCATCAATACAAGTATCCATACCGATACAAGTAATCACATCATCAATACAAGTATCCTACCGATACAAGTAACCACATCATCAATACAAGTATCCATACTGATACAAGTAACCACATCATCAATACAAGTATCCATACCGATACAAGTGATCACATCATCAATACAAGTATCCTACCGATACAAGTAACCACATCATCAATACAAGTATCCTACCGATACAAGTAACCACATCATCAATACAAGTATCCTACCGATACAAGTAACCACATCATCAATACAAGTATCCTACCGATACAAGTAACCACATCATCAATACAAGTATCCTACCGATACAAGTAACCACATCATCAATAAAATCACTTTCTCGGAGACCATTCGTCTACGGATCAATTCAGGGACCGAAGTCCGGGGATGATACAATCCCCATCACGTACATTTTGAACTAGCAGTTCTGGGATGATGCAATCCCTATCACGTACATTTTGAACTATCAGTTTCGGGATGATGCAATCCCCATCACGTACATTTTGAACTATCAGTTCCGGGATGATGCAATCCCCATCACGTACATTTTGAACTATCAGTTCCGGGATGATGCAATCCCCATCACGTACATTTTGAACTATCAGTTCCGGGATGATGCAATCCCCATCACGTACATTTTGAACTATCAGTTCCGGGATGATGCAATCCCCATCACGTACATTTTGAACTGTCAGTTCCGGGATGATGCAATCCCCATCACGTACATTTTGAACTATCAGTTCCGGGATGATGCAATCCCCATCACGTACATTTTGAACTTAGCAGTTCCGGGATGATGCAATCCCCATCACTTTATTCTCGGAGACCTCACGTCTACGGCTCTCTTTAGGACTGAAAGTCCAGGGATGATCCAATCCCCTCAACTGTCCTCTAAGGACTTCATTCTCGGAGAGCTCACGTCTACGGCTCTCTTTAGGACTGAAAGTCCAGGGATGATCCAATCCCCTCAACTGTCCTCTAAGGACTTCATTCTCGGAGACCTCACGTCTACGGCTCACTTTAGGACTGAGAGTCCAGGGATGATCCAATCCCCTCAACTGTCCTCTAAGGACTTCATTCTCAAAGACCTCACGTCTACGGCTCTCTTTAGGACTGAAAGTCCAGGGATGATCCAATCCCCTCAACTGTCCTCTAAGGACTTCATTCTCGGATACCTCACGTCTACGGCTCTCTTTAGGACTGAAATTACAGGGATGATCCAATCCCTACCTGTCCACTAAGGACTTCATTTTCAGAGACCATACGTCTACGGCTCTCTTTAGGACTGAAAGTCCAGGGATGATCCAATCCCCTCAACTGTCCTCTAAGGACTTCATTCTCGGAGACCTCACGTCTACGGCTCTCTTTAGGACTGAAAGTCCAGGGATGATCCAATCCCTACCTGTCCACTAAGGACTTCATTTTCGGAGACCATACATCTACGGCTCTCTTTAGGACTGAAAGTCCAGGGATGATCCAATCCCTACCTGTCCACTAAGGACTTCATTTTCGGAGACCATACGTCTACGGATCTCTTTAGAACATGTGTTCAAGGATGATACAATCCCCACATGTATTCTCATCAATACAAGTACAAGTATCCTCAACCATACAAGTACATTAATCAATACATGTGTCATCAAAAGTATGTATTCTTACTAATACATCTAACATCAAAAGCATGTAAAAGTAAAACTAAGTATTCTAAGTATAAGAGTCCTAAATCTAAATATTTCTAAGTATCTAGGTGTAGAGAACAGGTTACCTCAACATCGACCTTGTTGTATGATGAGACAATCTCATCATCAGTGACTATACTACTCCCCCTTTCGAGGAGGGTCCTTTTGAACTACACCAAGCTTGTCTCGGAAGTATTCAAATTTCACTCAAGACAAAGGTTTGGTTAGTACATTGGTAACCTGTTACAAATTCAAACTTTATAGTTCCTTCCTGCGTCAAATCTTGTTAGATCCCTATCTTCTTTGACTTATCATGGAACACTAGATTCTATGTCATCTTGATACAACTCTATTTGTCACATAGGATCACAGTTGGTTCTATCTCTAAGTCAAACAATCCTGAAGCCAAACTTCTTCACAACTAGCAAAGCAAACAACCATATATTCCGTTTGTGCTGAGAGCCACACTAGACTGCTTCCAGCTAAACCACGAGATCATGGCTAATCCCAGACAATAACATCCTCTCGATGTGTTCTTCCTGTCTGAAACACTTCCTGCCCAATAGCCATCTGAAGTCATGATCTTCAAGATAGCATAGATCAAATTCTATCGTGTCCTTTATGTGCCTCATCACATGCTTTGCAACTATCAGGTAAGCACATCTAGTTTCCACTAGATGCTGACTCAAGGTGTTCATAACAAAGCATATATCTAACCTAGTATATGTTAGATATATCAAAGACCCAATAATTTGTCTGTTCAGAGTTATATCCACTAACTCTAATGAGTCATCTGCTAAGAACTTCAAGTTAGAATTCATGAGAGTGGCCATTCCACCACATCAATTCATTTTAATATTTCTCAGCACACTTTCCCTGGTTGAGAAAGATTCCTTCTAAGCCTTGCCATACTTCCAGACTTAGGAAGTAATGCACCAATCTGAGATCTTTCATTTTTCATTTCTGCAGCAATCTTCTTCTTTCTTTTCATGATCTGTTTCTCATTCCCTATAAGAAAGATATCATAATAATAGTATGATCCATAGCCTTAAGGTAAAGGTTAGGAACAACTTTACTTTTGGTAAAGCCCAAGCTTATTAAGAAACTGTCAATTCTCCCTTTGTGACTGAACATCATTCACACTCTGCATTGAATGATTTTCTGCATATCTATCTGTGCCATCTCTCGATAGATGGGTCTACTGATATGAGCCTCAATATTATTCGAACTCTGTGGTGAGTTCCTTCTTGCATCCATGTCATCTATGTATAAAAACCATATTCAACCTTGTAGCAAAGGTTGAGATCCACATCACTCGTGGTGATCATTAAGCTCATCAATTGATTTTCGATCCTGGGTACCCATACAGAACCTAAATCACACTTCTTCTTTGATTACACCATTAAGAGAATGGTTTTATCTATCCAATTGGAACAAACATCTCATCATAATTCTCTTTCTCTTTTCTAAGAGAATCTTCTAGCCACAAGCCTTCTATCATTTGATTTGTAAATCTTTTGTTGAACATCCATTGCTTGTTCAGTGTTCATCATTCATCATGATCTTTCCTACAAATCAAAATTAAGTACAGGATTAGTAATACTTCATAATCATCAAATCATATTGACATGATAACCTATTATGCATACAGATATCATTTACATAGTTATGCAACTATCTTGACCAATACTTTGGAACAACACTTTCCCATATCCTGTATGCATACAGTGGCTATCTAGATGCCTTCCATCTCTACCAGAACATACTATCGAGAGTGTGCATAGCTCTCGGCATGTCAGCAAAGAGGTTTCATTCTAGACAAGCAACAATGGAATGTTTGTCCAACTTGTCAATCATATGCACATTAGTAGTATACTGTTCATTGCTCTATGAATGTTTACACTCAGCATTATATATTATGGGAATACAAATATGCATACAACCTATTATAGGCAATATTATTACTATTTCAAATAACAACTCAAATACTTATCTTTTATGTTTGTGTGGTTGCCTCCCGCTTGATCTTCTGTATGTCTTTTGAATTTCTATTCATTCTGTACCACTGTGCATGCTCAAGAGTCATCCTCATGATCTCATACACAAACATATACTCATTAGTATATTCTAAATGCTATCAAAACATTATAGTACTAAATAATCTTGAAAATGTATAGTCATGATTATAGTTAATAAACATTAGTATTCAAGATTTCAGGGAAGTCTTCTTTTTCTCATGCATATCATCAATCAAGATAAAAGATATAATATGCATAATCCTTTGATTACTAACTTTATGAATAAGCATAACCAATCATTCCAAGTATACTTATATAGGGGATCCTAACACAAGGTAAGATTCATGGGAAACATACCTGGATTAGTATACCTACTTGGTTATGTACAACATACCTAAACAATCTCTTCAATGATTTAGAGATCCTGAGCTAGAACCTGCATGTCTCATAGGTTAAGCATAATATAACAAAGTCATACATACCTCGTAAGTAGAACAAAGATTGTGGATGAGTCTTTGTCTTCATGTTTTCATGGTCATGGAACCTGATTTGTCTTTTGTGATGTACCTGTATCTTGTTAGCGGACAACATCAACCTCACACAACATCATAATGCATTAGTACAATCATAAGTGTCAACACCCTAACCAATGACAAATCAAGATTGTACTAATCGTAATAACATGAAGACAAACATATCATAAACTTAATCATGAACAAATATCAAAACATACCTCGATGAGTCATACCTGTCGAGATCGCTTGTAATCTCCTTATGTAAAGTCTTAGCCTCATCTCCCTCTGAATTAGGAACTCCTTCACTTATGTAGGTGACCAATCCATCTTCTTCTAGGATTAACCCTATCCACTTGATTTGCAAGAACTGGACATGGAGCTGGATATGGGTTTGTCAGAGAAACCCCAAAAATTCAAACTTTGAATTTCAAACTTCCGAAAGGATAGAAATATGCGCCTTGATGAGCTGATCAAACTGATATATTTAGAATTTGAAAACTGCAAAGTTTTACTCCTCAATTTTGCCTTTGAAACTTTCGGATTCACTGGACGTGACCCTGAACTGGGGTTTGATGAAGCCCACTCTTTTGTCCCATCAAAAAGTTTGATCCAAAGCTCTAAGCTTCTATTTTTCTGAGGAGCTTCCAGCCGTGGTCACAGATTTCAAAAATTCCCATTTTTACAGAAGCCCTAATTTTCCGCTTTTCTGATCAAAGTCCCGAACTAGGGTCTAATCAAGCCCGGCCTTCTGCCCAACCAAAAATTCTGATCTTGGTCTCTAAATTTCTATTTTGATGAGTAGCATCCAGCCGTGGTCTCCGATTACAAAAATTCCAACTTTCTTCAAAGCCCTAAATTCCGGAAGCCATGAATGAAGGTACCAAAAAATAATTCTGTTTTGACAGAAATATGTACCTGATTGTTTCTGATGTAACTCCGAAATTTTTGATCCACAGGGTCTGAAAAAGTTTTTTGAGATAGCCTGACCTGTTAGCTTTCCATCCTGACAGGTCTGACCTCAATTGGATGTTCTGAGAGAGAGTTATGCCAAATGTCGCAACGTGACCTGTTTTGGGAAAATACAGGAGAGCGAACTTGTACGGCGTGCCACGTGTCACTGTTTGACCTTCGGCCTCTGAAACAGTTTTCTGAGATAGATAGGCCTGTTATCTTTCCATCCTGACAGGTCTGACCTCAATTGGATTCTCTGAGAGAGAGTTATGCCAAGTGTCACAACGTGACCTGTTTATGGGATAATACAGGAGAGCGAACTTGTAAGGCGTTCCACGTTTCACTGATTCAACTTCGGCCTCTGAAAAAGGTTTTTGAGATAGCACAGTCTGTGTACTACCTGTAACTTTTCACGAAATTTCATTTGGAGCTTCCTAGCCCAAGTTATGACCTTTTTCCCAAGGTCACCTGATTTTGACTCAGATCTGGAAGAGGCAGAAACCCTATATTGTACAGATCATAAATCGCAAAGTACAACGAATTAGAGGTTGTCCTTTGGACACAAGGTACCTGGAGAGTTTAGCTTCGTCCTGTAACAATTTCAGATCCGAAAACCTCTCCAAAACGGATTTATAGCGAAAGTGCTACGATGACTGGTTTTTGCTATGTAAAACCCTAACCTTCAAATTGTCGTAAGTAAAGCAAGTGTCTTTAGTGCCATACCTTGTCTTCCTTCAGGTTAGATCTGATACCATGTTAAAATTCAATATGCTAAGACAGAAAATAGCAGCATTACATTCCATTTCACAATAATAGCATATACAGGATTACTGAAGAAACAACAAGCACAGCATAAACACAAGAGACAGAGATTTATCCTGGGAAACCCTCATGGGGTAGAAAACCCAGCAAAGCTTCCTCAATATAGATGACCAGCAATATACAAAGATAAAACCCTGAGACATGATCTCCTCCTCCATAATTGCAAACCTCTCCTCCACAAGTGCGCTATCCTCAAGTGAGTGAATGTGTATAATGAGGAACACACCTCCTCTATTTATACACTACACTGACATGTATTTTACACAGGTACACGTAGGCTCGTATTTAACCAATGGGTTAAATACCCCACTACAACTGACTGGGCCGACCCCTCTAGGGTGGTCTAATAACCCTTTGACCCACATAACACATACAGGGCCGACCCCCACTAGGGAAGTCTAATAACCCGAGTTACCACATTCCGACGGAGGAATAAACATCTCCGGATATACAATAAGATCTTCACGGAGGAATGAAACATCTCCGGAATAATAAAGTACAAATATAATATTCTTTGAAGTTACAATATCTCAACAGCTGGAAGCTCCTTGTAAAAATCAAAGTGTAGAGCTTTGTATCGAGATTTTTGGCTGGGTAGATCTCCGGGAAACTCAAACCCTAATTCAATGCTCTCCCTAGTGAACCCGGCAGGACAAAAAGGAAAATCTGAAGGGTAAAGCTTTGTTGATCTCAATTTCTAAATACACCAAGCTGATCAGCTCATCAAGGCGCATCTTTCTGTCCTTTCAGAAAGTTGAAATTCACATTTTGAATTTTTAGGGTTTTCTGACAAACCCTAATCTGGGACCAGATCCAGTTTTTAGCATTTCAAGTGGTAAGACCTAAATATTTTCTATTTCCATTTGAAGTACTCTTTAAGATGTCTTAGCACACCAAGCTTGAGGATAAGCTTGAAGGGGCTGATAACTTATGAGCTTGGAAGTATAGGATTGGGTTAATCCTGGAAGAGAATGAGTTGGAATCATATATAAAAGAAGACATCCCTATCCCAGAGGATGAAGAGGCTAAAGTATTACATAAGAAGAACTTGGTCAAGGCAAAGAGAATCATTGCTGATTCTATCAAAGACCATCTCATACCCCATGTGTCTTCTCTAAAGACACCCAAGGAGATGTTTGACTCTTTGACCAAGCTATTGGAAGGAAAGAACATAAATCAGAAGATGACCCTGCGGAACCAATTGAAAGGAGTTAAGTTTCAGAATGGAGAAACCATTCAATCTTATTTTTCTAGGGTCTCCCAGATTAAGGAACAACTGGAAGCGGTAGATAAAATGGTGGAGAATGGTGAAGTTTTCATGACCACTCTAAATGGCCTACCCAGGTCATGGGATTCCTTTATTCAAGGAATTTATGCAAAGAAGAAGTTGATCTCCTTCAATAGATTGCGAGAAGAATGTTCTCAAGAAGAAGCAAGGCTTGTGGCCCAAGAAGAAAATATGGGAAGTGAAGATCAAGCTCTCACAGTACACACCAAGAAAGGAAGGTCATAGAGAGAGCACTCTCATGCCAAGAAATCTTCACACTATCATCAACATAAAGATAAGAAAGATCTCAGATGCTTCACATGTAATGAGAAAGGTCATTTTGCTTCAGAATGTCCCAAGAAAAAAAGGAACAACAACATCAAGAAGAAGAAGGGCAGTAGGAAAAGATATCATGCTCATGCTGCTAAAGATGATGAACCACCCAAGAAGAAGGCTAGGGAAGAAAGTGATGATGGTGATGATGACTCATCAAGTGAAGAAGAGTATGTTCTAATATCTGCTCTCATAGGTACTATCTCTCATGGCTGTAATGATTGGTTAATTGACAGTGGGGCTTCCATTCACATGACTGGGTTTAAGGAATCTTTTGTAAACCTATCTGAACATGAATCACCCCATAAGGTAAAACTTAAGGATGATTAGCAATACCCAATCAAAGGAAGTGGTGAAGCCTCCTACAACCTAGATTCTAGAAAATCTTTGAAGATGAAAGAATTCCTTTATGTACCTGGGCTCAAGAAGAACTTACTCTCCATCTCTGCATTGGATGCAAAAGGTATGAGGGTTGCATTTGTGGATGGCCAAGTCCTAATGTGGCCAAAGGGAAAGACCATAGATGATGCAGTAGTGATTGGAGAGCAAGAGGGAGGTTTGTATAAATTGAAAGGTCAAACTGAACATGCCATGGTACATGACTCCATGGAGGCAAGTGAACTTTGGCATAGAAGACTTGCCCATATGCATTATAGGGCACTTCCAGTTGTAAGCAAGGCTATAGAGGGTCTTCCTAAAATCAAGACTAAACATGAAGGTGTTTGCAAAGGATGTACAAAAGGTAAGAACATTAAGAAGGATTTCCCAAGTAGTGAAAGCAAGGCAAAAGATATCTTGGAAATCATCCACTCAGATGTATGTGGTCCTATGTCATCCAGTTCTCTGAGTGGGTATGTTTACTATGTCTCGTTTATTGATGACTTCTCCAGGAAGACTTGGGTATACTTCATGAAGAACAAAGATGAGGTGTTTGATAAATTCAAGGAATTCAAAACCTTGATGGAGAATCAAATTGACAAGAAGATCAAAACATTCAGATCCGACAATGGTGGAGAATTCACCTCAGGTGACTTCAAGAAGCTTTGCAGTGATTCAGGGATTAAGAGGGAGTTGACTGCTCCTTACAATCCACAACAAAATGGAGTTGCAGAAAGAAAGAACAGAACAATCATGGAAGCAGCAAGGGCAATGTTGCATGACCAAGATCTACCTATGCATCTATGGGCAGAAGCAGCTAGAACAGCTATATATGTACAGAACAGAACACCCCACAAGATATTGGACAACAAAACACCAGAAGAGGTCTTTTCTGGTAAGAAACCTGAAGTCAACCATCTCAGAATATTTGGTTGTCCAGTATACACACATGTCCCAAAGGAAAAGAGGACCAAGCTAGATCCTTCAGGAAAGAAGGGTATCTTTGTGGGTTACAGTGAAAGCTCGAAGGCTTACAGAATATACTTTCCAAGGTTCAAGAAGATTGATGTCAGCAGGGATGTAACGTTTGATGAAAACTCAGCATTCATCAAATCAAGGAAGGCACCTATTGAAGTTTATGAAGAACCTAAGGAAACTAGATTTCAAGACACTACCATGACTAAAGCAATTCCAGAAGTTGTTCGTGAGTTTGAAGATCTGCAAGAACCTGTAGATCCACCCCGTGAGGATAACTCTCACAAGAGGAAACCTGCATGGGCTAGAGAGCTCATTCAAGATGCAGAAATATTTGGCATTCCAGAAGAAGAACACAGAGTAAAGAAGAGAACCAGGTCACATACCAGCTATGTTTCTTTACTCTGTGACATTATGAACAAAAAACCTTCCAGTTATGAAGAAGCAGCGGAAAAGAAAGAATGCAAGGATGCCATGGTTGAGGAATACCAATCAATAATGAAGAATGATGTTTGGGATGTTGTCCCAAGACCTAAAGAGAAGTCTGTTGTGACTTCCAAATGGATCTACAAAATCAAGCATGCTGCAGATGGCAGTGTAGAGAAATACAAGGCAAGATTCGTAGCTCATGGCTTCTCTCAGAAAGAGGGAATAGATTATGAAGAAACTTTTGCACCTGTAGCCAAGTATACTTCCATCAGAATGGTACTTGCCCTGGCTGCAGCAATGAAATGCAAAATACACCAGATGGATGTCAAGACTGCTTTCCTGAATGGTGTAGTTGAAGAGGAAGTATATGTGGAGCAGCCACTTGGTTTTGAAATACATGACAGGGAGTCATATGTGTGCAGACTGGAGAAAGCCTTGTATGGCTTGAAGCAAGCTCCTAGAACTTGGTATGGTAGGATGGACAATTTCCTATCTAGTTTGGGCTTTACCAAGAGTAAAGCGAATTCCAACCTTTACTACAAGGTTGAGGAAGGGAATCCTGTGATTCTACTTCTGTACATGGATGACTTATTTGTAACAGGAGATGACAGATTGATTGCAGATACTAAGAGGAAACTTGCTACTGAGTTCGATATGAAAGATTTGGGAATGATGCATTATTTTCTAGGTATGGAGGTGTGGTAGAATGCAAGTGGGATCTTCCTTGGTCAAGGGAAGTACACAGTAGATATCCTAAAGAGATTCGGAATGATGGATTGCAAGGCCATGGCCACACCTATGGCATCGAACCTAAAGCTTCTATGTGATGCTTCATCTGAGCCAGTTGATATCTCTATGTATCGTCAGATGATTGGGTCCTTGATGTACCTGACGAACATGAGACCAGATATTTGCTTTGCGGTGAACACATTGAGCCAGTTCCTGACGGATCCGAGGAGTGTTCACCTGGTTGCTGTAAAGCATGTTCTGAGGTACCTGAAGGGTACAGTGGATTATGGGCTCAAGCATGAAGTGAATCAAAAGTTTAACCTGCAGGGTTATGTTGATTCAGATTGGGCAAGCAGTGTTGCAGATAGGAAGAGCACCTCTGGGTGCTGCTTTAGTATGGGATCAGGTGTGATCTCTTGGTTTAGCAGGAAGCAGTCCTGCATAGCACTGAGTACAGCTGAGGTAGAGTATGTTGCAGCCTGTTCAACTAGTTGTGAGGCAGTATGGCTACGGAAGCTACTGTCTGAGTTATTTGATCTCCCGTTGGATGCTACTGGTATCTTTTGTGATAACCAGAGTTGTGTGAAGCTATCTGAGAACCTATTGTTTAATGACAGGTTGAAACACATAGAAATCAAATATCACTATATCAGGGATATGGTGCAGAGAGGAGCTATGAAGCTCCTGTATGTTGCGACGGACGAGCAAATTGCAGATGTACTGACGAAGCCACTAGCCAAAGTGAAGTTCGAGTACTTCAAAGAGAGGCTTGGTGTCCTTCAAATCGATGACACTTCGAGGAAGAAGTGATGGAGACATTTGCTGAAGCCATTCCAATCATGTTGGAAGGAGGATCCTTCACATGGCTGTGGATGTAAGCGATGGATGATGAGCATTAGGATGATGTTCTAGTTTCTGCTCTGTATGATCAGTTGGATCATTTATATGTATATGTATGCATCATGTTGGATGCTGGATATGATCAGTTGGATCATTTGTATGTATTTTGTATATGCATCATGTTGGATGCTTGGACCATGTATCTATATATGTATCAAGTGGATACATTGTATGATCAGGTAGATCATGTATGATTGATATATATCATGTATTTGTATTTGTATCAGGAGGATACATTGTATGATCAGGTGGATCATGTATGATGATATGTATCAGGTAGATACTTGGTATGCATCAGGTAGATGCATTGTATGATTAGGATGATCATGATGACGAGCTTCAGGATGTTGCTCTAGATGATATGTACCAGGATGGTATAGTGATGATGATCAAGATGATCATATGTATCAGGTGGATACATTACATAATCAGTTGGATTATGTGTGATGAGTTCCGAAGACATAGATGCACAAGAGCCTTTCCAACATGGTGGTAGATGTGTTCTCCCATGTGCGTTGATGTAAGTGCAGAGCCTTTTCGACATGGTGGTAGATGTGTTCTCCCATGTGCATTAATGTAAGTGCAGAGCCTTTCCAACATGGTGGTAGATGTGTTCTCCCATGTGCGTTGATGTAAGTGTAGAGCCTTTTCGACATGGTGGTAGATGTGTTCTCCCACGTGCGTTGATGTAAGTGCAGAGCCTTTTCGACATGGTGGCAGATGTGTTCTCCCATGGTTGTTGATGTAAGTGCTGTGAGCCTTTCCGACATGGTGGTAGATGTGTTCTCCCATGTGCGTTGATGTAAGTGCAGAGCCTTTTCAACATGGTGGCAGATGTGTTCTCCCATGGTCGTTGATGTAAGTCCTGTGAGCCTTTCACATACGGTGGTAGGTTGGTCCTCCCATGCCGATGAGTGTAAGTGCTGTGGGTGTGCATTTGGGTTGTGCTTCGTGATACTCTGTGGCTGTGGACAGGCTGTGCAGTAGCATGTAAAAGGTCCTGGGAGATATGATAGGTTGAGCTGTGTGCTCATAATCAATCCTGGGATGCTCTTTCGAGGTTTTGTTGATTCACGTAATAAGTCCTAAGGATTCCACAGTATGGCCAGTGATGATGAAGACCTGCAGGTGGTTGGCCTACATCCAGTATGAAAAAGGACTGGCACTGTAGAGCTTCCTATGACGAGTAGAGTCAGAGATTGGTTGAGATAGCAGCAGCAGTGACGATGATGATGACGATGATCCCGAGAAGAAGACTTGTCTAGCAGATCTGTGTCAAGAAATACCTTCCTAGTTAAGAGGGAGTGTTGATGTATATGTAACTTCGGAATGTATTTCATCTATGTATTTCATATATATTTATTGTACCCTTATAAGAGATGTGTTATTCCTCTATAAGGAAGTGTCGTCATGTGTATTGACAAGTGTCGCAAGTGTGTGTACTTGCTGATGGGTTATTAGACCACCATGTGTGGGGTCGGCCTTGAAATATATATTATATTGTGGATGTACCTAGCTAGACAAGTTGGCCCCATAGTGTAACTGGGCAAACAGGTTAAGTATAAATAGAGATCAGGAGATCTCTATTTTGATCACTTGGAAACTCATACTTCTCTCACTCAAAAAGTGGTGCACTAGTGAGGAGGAGGATCATCTGCTACTAGGAGACTATCTTAGTGTATTTTGGTTGTACTTTGGTTGAGCCATTGCTCTCTCTATCTCTAAGGAAGTTGTGGGGTTTTTCACCTTAAGGTTTTCCCCACGGAAACTCTGTGTCTCTTGTCTCTCATGCTTTTGATTCTTGTGATGCTTGTGATGCTTACTATGATTGTTATGCATTGATATACTGTATATGTTATTCTCTTAGTAAAGATCCTAGAGTATTGTAAATTAATGCTCAAAATTTAACAGCCACCACTCATGGATATGATTTGAGATATGAGTGGTGGTTTTTTGGTGAAGAGAGGTCAATAAGTCCATACCAGTTTCGCAGCAAATGGGAAACTGGAAGTGGGTCAAAAATGACATAGCAAGAGAGCGGAAATATGGAAAAGATTTGGGTGGTAACTCAATATACCACTTGGCAGTTGGGCCAGTGAGAGTCCGTTGGAATAACCTAAGGTGGATCGAGTCTTCCATCAAGGAGTTAGATGAACACCATAAGTGGTATGTCATCACATGATTTTTTGAATCTTCACTAGGTTTGCCATCAAATTTTGGAATATCTGATGGTAACTTGACCAGAATCGGTGGCCAATTATGTTCATGGAAGATGGGGTCATTCGTCAGGTGAGATAGGTTGGGTAGGTCCAATGTATCTAAAAAGGGAAGTTGTTGATATAGCTGGGGGTATTGATATTACTGATGAGGCATATATGGACTAGTGGGACCTTGTATTGACTGATTGTAGGGTGTTCCCGGAGGAAACTGGCCATAAGGGGGTATGTCACCCGGACCATATGTAGGTCTGCCACCATAGTAAGGTGGTCCATTACCATAGGGTGGGGGTCCACCGCCACTGCCTGGGGGGGGGGTGGAGGTCCACCGCCACCACCGGGGGGTGGAGGTCCACCGCCACCACCGGGAGGGGTGGAGTTCTACCGCCACCGCTAGGGGGGTGGGGGTCTGCCACCACCGCCGAAATAAGGTGGTCCTCCACCGCCTCCTCCTGGAGGGGGTGGTTCACCACCTCCACCACCGGAGGGTTGGGGACCTCCGCCACCTCCACCACCATAAGCGTAGGGTCCTCCGCCACCACCACCACCAGAATAAGGTGGTCCTCCACCATAAGGTGGGGGTCCTCCTCCACCAAAAGGAGGTGGCCCTATGCCTCCATTAGGAGGGGTAGGACCATCGCCTCCACCATCGGAGGGGGGTGGGCCATTGTTGCCAAAATGAGGTGGTCCTCCAACAGAAGGTAGAGGTCTACCTCCTCCGGAATTGAATGGGGGACCGCCGCCTCTAGAGGGAGGGGGAGGTGGACCAAACGTGGGTGGTGGTAATTGAGGGATGGTTGGTGGGGGTCCATTCTGTAGAGAATTTTGGTGCCCCCATAGAGTGTATGGATTCCCAGGACAAGGCATCTTGTAGAGTGCATTTACAGGATTGAATGGTTTCCGCACAGGGTTAAGATAACCTGGATACGCGTGACTCCATGTGAGTTGGTTTGAATGGGATGGTCCCCCAACATGAGATAATCCCATGGTGGATGCTCTGGCGGGTAGGGAAGTTCCAATGAAAGGACCGATGGGAACTCCTGCTCCTGTATTATGGTTTGGAGACAGGGGTCGCCCCCCAGTGGCAATGTGATGGCCATTAATTAATGGTTGACCCAACATGGGTTGTTGATTACCTACGACATGAGTAACATTACTCATAAGAAAGGTAGGAGGTAAAGAGTATCCTCCCCGTATGTTTTGGGGTGGTGGAGGAATGGGTAACGTTCTCGTAGTAGTGAGAGGAGTGTTGGACTGTTGTCCTTCAATAGGTTGAGTCGTTTGAGGTATAGAACCGGTCTCATGTCTAAGGGGTGTACCTACAGGAAGTGAGGGTTGACCAGGTTCATAAGTGGGCACGTTGTGGGTGGATGGTTCTGGTGAATCATAAGATAAAGTGCGAATCGAGATCTATCGATACGTGGTTACATCCATGGCTTCAGCCCTTTGTGAAAAACTTTGTCTTTGAATTTGATCACCCTTGGAACGTAATTGTTCCAAGGGGGCATGAAGGGGTCTGAAACGTTCTTCGGGAGTGGGCTAAGGAGGTGGGGATGTAGTGAAAAATGAGCCACTTGTTGACCTAGAGAGGTTTCCCAAAAGGGTGCAGCTGGACCAAACGCAGTTGATATAGAGTCGTCTTGGGGGTGATTTAACCATTCCACCAATCCAGGCTCTCTCGGTAAAACGGGAGGGAGAGGTATGTTTTATGAAGTGGAAGTTCCCACCTCTTAACCCCGTGAGGGATTGGAGGTTGGTGAATCTAGAGGATTTGGAGGGAACAAGCATGCTCCAACGTTCAAAGTAGGGTTTTCCACTTCAGGTGACACGATCGTGACGTGTGGGTCCATTCTTACCTTCGAAATTACCTCCTGATTAATGGGATATTCAGGTTGTAAGTTCAAAATTTTGCGGGACCTTCTCCAAGGAAATTCAACCAGAGTGACTGAACCAGAATTTATCCTAAGGATATTCTAAACAAAAGAAAAGCAGTCCATAAAATCTACACAAACTAAGGCAGCAAGCAAACTTACGTGATAGGAGTGGATTCAAATTATGGAACCTCACATGATTGTCAAGGATTCGCAACTCGCTATGTAGCACATGGTCCAATAGTAAAACGCGAAAAGGAGGATTGGGACCGTACTCTTTCCTGAATACCTGACTACCTAGACGACAAGTGTGTAGTAATCTCCCCGAGTGCTATTCTCGGTATATTTCTCTGCCAAGATGGCCAAATGGTTTGCTCGGTTGGTTTCAGGAATCCTAATGGTGTCTCCTGATATACGCAAGGTACGTGGGAGCTCAAATCCATAGTGGTGTTGTCTAATGCACAACCGTACGGCATGAGACCTTCCGATATACTACTGAGTACATGAAACAACTTTCAATATATGCCAAGTACGTGAAGTGCCTTTCAATATACCGTAAGGTATGTGAAAGAGTCTTTGATATACCTGGTTGGTACATGAAAGAGCTTTGATATACCGGTTGGTGTGTGGAAGACTACAATACCCCTGAGATACAGTGCTGGCAAGTAACGACAGCTACCACGTTTTACGATGCCAGAACACATCTCTAACTTAACACACAAGTTACTAAAAATTTTACACTAGTTCTACCGTTAATTTTATCTGGATGGTTAGGTGAATGCATGAGGTGAGTACATAAACGTAAGCATAATGCAATCCCTAACTACATGAAAAAAATGTACTTTTCTTTTGATGAAATATATTTATGGGAGGGAGAAATCTTTTCAAGTGGTTTTACCAAAACAACCAAAATTCAACAAATCTCAATTCTACCAAAAATGACAATGTAAATATTCTTTCCCTTTTTCAAGCAAAACACAACAACAACACTACAAATCCAAATCAAAGAATATTTTTGTTTCTTTTCATCTTTTCCAATAAAAAATGAAACTAAGTGATGAAAAGAGAGAATTTCTACGTAGAGTATGCTAACTTTTCTTTTCTCTATGATGGCCTAAAAGCATAGAAACCAAAACTGCATGTAACTTTTCCAAGCATGGAACCACTTTTGCAAAAACTTGATTTCACTTGAATTTTTCAAGAAAACGAATGGCTCGTAATTAGTGAAAAACACAAATAATTAACTTTACTTTCAAACTTTCCAAAATATTTATGAATGATACATTCCAATGCATGAACAACTTTTCCAAATGAACTTGAAAAAATGATGAAAATGAAGCACTTTTGATTTTCCAATGAATGCACCAAGATAATGTTTGATAACAACTATGTCTTCAAATCTAAAGGGCTAAAAAGAAAATATTACTCGCAGTACTCTAATCACTCAGAAATTCTCAAGAAAATGGAAAGCACTTCCAATGACCTGAAAAACACACATAACACTCAAAATCAATCTAATGCAAGCAAAACCCAAAAGATATGCACAAAAGAGGTCTGGAATCTGATCTAATGCAGTGACCAGATCAGGTAAGGAGAGGAGGGAATGCAAAGTGAAGTGGATGAAGGTGGGGGATACCAAAGTGTCCACCACTACCAAGTCTCAAGCTTTCCCAAAATAGGACCCAAAACCCTATCTAGGTAAATCCAAACACTGCCAATGCAAAAAACACAAGATCCTTGACTAGAAAGTACAGTGAAAAGAGGTCTGAGGACCAAACCAAACTCAAAAATGGAGAGGGATGACTCAATCCCTAGGCTTGACTACTCGGTGCAGGTTGCGGTCAGTAACAGAGTGCCCAACGTAGATGATGTGCAGGGGTTTAGCATCGGTAGCTCCAAAGGCGAATACCACAGAAAGGGAAAAAGCACCCATGAAAGGACGGCTCTCTGGTTACACTACCCAAGTGCGCCAGGCGAATTCCCAAAGCAAAAATAAAAAGGATCTCCAAGGATGAGCAATGAAATGGTTTGATAATTAAACCCACATACTCAAAGAGATCTAACAGACCCTTCAACCAGAAGATCTGATGGTGAAAGAGGATCAGGAGGAAAAAGAAATGGCTTGCAAAGAAATCAAAGAATATGGCATTCAAATTGCAAACTTAAATCAACGTACACTTCCCCAGTATGGTTGCAAATTTTTTTATGGAACAATCTACCAAAAGCGGACTTAAGGTGTGATCTCCCTAATTCAATGTAAGTCTAGAACAAATGGGATAGAATATGAAACAACTTTCCTAGATCTAGTTAAAGATTGAGTGATTAGATGTCTTACCTCAAGATTATAGATCTTTCTCCTTGTAGTTGCTCCAAGCTTCATGGTCGTCAGATCTCGGCTACAAGACCTATCAAGACATGCAAAAACAATGCAAGCAATAAAACACATCTAAACAGTAACATATCTAAGTAAACGGTTAAGCAAGTACACTACACAAACATTATTAACACAACAACATTTGGTGGAAAGAGTTTATATTACTGTATTGGAGAAAACTCACTATGGCTTGGGAATACCACAACAGACAGATGACTACCATAAATCTACTCAATTCTCAAAACAATGCTATTATAAATCACAATGTTAAAACAATGGAGAAATGTAACCAACCTCGATCCAACATTTGATGTAGATCCTCGTTGGAGCTTTCAATCCATGCACATCCAAGCACTTGTAATCTGCAAATTAGTCTTGACAAGAAATATCTAACAAGTACATGTGATATATGAATAACTTTAACATCATCAATAACAATGGTCCATAATATCATAAGCAAATGCAACCCAATGTATAATAAATGACATTCACACCATGAATGGACGAGAATATGAGTATTTCTATTAATAAACAAGAAGAAGTACAAAGTGATACGACCTCTTGCCGGCAACCAATCTGAACCAAGATCTAGATCAATCCACTTGTTCCTCCACCACTTCAATCCTCCATGAATGGCAAACTCAAACTAGAAAGGAGTTTGGAAGGTGAACATAACTAGTTCACAACTACAAGGATCAATGAGTGCAGACTCAAGATAGGGCAAAAATCTACTAGAGTGCCTTTACTATTCTCTTCCTCCTCCCGTCCATAAGCCATATGTGCTCAATATATAGTCCTCTCAAAGGTAGGTGAAAGGACTCATCGAGACGTTACTTGGGCAGATGGAGAGCCAAAGGTCACCCAATGACCACGTTTTGGGAGTAAAAAGTAATAAAATAGTGATTTTTACCATTTTAATTGATACCCGCGGGCTATAGGGATGCAACTCGTGGGTATGCATGCTATAGTGATGCAACATGTGGGTAGGAATAAAAATAGGATAAACTAGTATCACTGAAGGATGAAAATGGATCTGAGTCACCGAAATGGATCCTAGAAGCCAAAGAATGCTGATGCTCACAGGGTGGAATATTTCTATGTAATAGATGCCCCCTAATGTGTGAGGTTAGAGACTGAAAGTGGTACGATGGCCGAAATACATTATAAAACTCAGAAGTGGAGTGATGGAGACACAAGTGGAAAGAACGGATAACTCGTCATAATACAATAGTATCTCTGAATACATGTCTGTATAGTACAACAATCTGATACAATGGCCATGAATAGGCAATACATAAGTAGATACATGTCATAAGTGATCATAGCCATGATCCCTCTACAGTAAGATATGGTCTTCTGCTGAAAAGAAGACAACTGGTGCAAACTGGAGGTACAAACTGCTGAAATCTGAGAGGTGATATCTCAGATGTAAAGTCAAAGTCATATGTAGCATACTAAATGCCACAATCACTTGGGGTCTTCTACACAAGTCTTCGACGGTGCAAGTCCCATCAAGTGAATAAAGGAGTTGGGGTTGAACCTAATGAGACGTCGTCTGATTACCGGTCATTGATGTATAACATTAACAGACGCGAGATGACCCACTGATAATGAAAATGGGCATCAAGGCACAGAGCACAATCATCAGAGTGTGAATAAATGGGTTGAAGTCAAACACTAGGATGAATCCATCAATCAGGGGACATTGATGTATTCCCAAAACTGTCGATGGTGAGAGAACCTGCTACTAATGCCTGCAAGCCTCAAGGTACTCAACCAAACTCTAAGGCTCAAGTCCCAGAATAAATGAGTTGAGGTCGACGGAACGAGAATCACTGGAAGGAGGGCATTAAGGCATCCCCCATCAACCAGCACGAGGTACCAGCAATGCTGAAAGATTTGGAAGATCTCAAGTGAAACGGACTGACTCAATAAGGATGGTCGACATGCAATAGTCAAGATATCTGAGGAGTGGCTGACACTGGTTTCAGGACTTCCTTTGAACAAGAGCATGAGAAGATGGATAGACTCAGGCAGCATAGACTTGACATAAACTGTGCAATGCAGGAGGCATTACAAAGGGCTCCATAATGACTGGAAGCTTAACCAATCGGTGGAGAAAACTGAGAAACAAGTACAGCTCCTAATGCCCAACTATAGTCCCAACTCATAATGTACGGAGTGGAATGAATGCTCTGTTCAAAGGCGACACAACAGCTGCCAACAAGAAATAATGACCATAATCCCGTACGGCTTTTTGGAATATTTGATTTTTTTGTCTTTTTCATATTTGGGAAAAGCTTGAAAAAGAATAAAATTGCTTATAGTACAACAAGTGAGGGAACGAGTGTCAAATATATAGCAGACTAGTCCCAAGCAATGGAACATACCTATGCTCAATGCAAGGAAGTGCATGCAGGATGTGGACACTCGGGGGTGTGTTCCCTTAGGGTCAAAGGGTCATCAAATTGTGAAGGGAAAATATATAAGCTCTGCAGGGCTCGACAGGGAAAGTGCTCAGGCACCAGGCTAATAATTGAGAAAGCGGGAGCCGACACAAGGCTCAAGCGGCAAGCAGGATGATGCAATGCAATCACAACATGATATAAATGAGGGGAGTCCTTAAGGGAGATGGACAGCATAAGACAAAGTAGAGTATGAGTCTTTATCGCAACGTCATGGCGTGACTACAAAGGACTCCCAATCCTGAGGACAAACAATGGCATGGGCACCAAAATGTATAAGGGGGTTCTAACTAGGGTACCCATGTCTGGGAAAGCCCTACCGCCACATGACGACACTTCTATAACAGTGTGAAGGTTCCGTGTCAGTCACGAAGCGGGGTCACACCTAGGGTTTATGAAAATGGTCAACAGGTCAAATGCATAATGCATGTGGAAATGGCATCTAACCTATATGCCAGGTGTGAAACATACCTTTCGTAGGTGTGAAATGAATTGAAACAACTCTCGCCAAGGAAATCTGTTGAAAAAACATTACTCCATGACACAATATTAGTTCATAACGGCCCAAAATGGACAAAACTATAGAAAAGTGGGTCCAGAAAATTATAAATAGTAACAAAATTTAATAATTTTCAATTCATTTGCACTATTCACCATTTTGGAGTTGAGTGGTAAGTTTGCACCTGAAATTTCAAGCATCGATCATGGGAGCTATGAGCAACCATTCAGCGAACCATCTGGAGCAGGTTAGTGGTCACTGCCATACCTTTCATTTAAGAGCTTTTATTTCAATTTTGGTCGGTGGGTTATTTTGTTTGGCCAAGCCCTAAATGGCTTCGACGCTACCCGCGGGCTATAAGTATGCAGGTCGTGGGTAGGGCATCAAACGCACAGTCAAAAAACTGACTGCCTGCGTCTACCCGCACCTGTCTACAATATAGCTTGCGGGTAAGGCCATGAAGAAGTTTTTAAGCATGAAACTGACTAAAAATCTCTTGCTTTGCACTCCAAGATGGTTCTAGAGTGGAGGGAGAGAGAGCATGACCAGGTAGATGAGGCCGTGCACAATGATTTGCAAGCACAACAAGCACTGCAAGCATGTGGCTTATATAAATACTGGAGTCTCGGGGGCTTAAGGGCCCAAAACCTACTACTCCGACATTTGGTCAACTACTGGGATGTGGATGCACAACACTTCATCCTCAATGGGAAAACATTGACACTAGATGTAGAGGATATCTATTTCATTATAGGTTTGTCCCGTAGAGGGGAAGTGGCTAGTCTTCGGTCATGGATCATGGGTGGTGGGATAACTGTGCAAGATTACATAGTACGGTACTGTCCCACCAACACACGACCAGTGGGAAGTCAGGTGCCAATCAATCTCATAACGGACTTGAGCACAAAGATCATAGTGGAAACTCTGGTGCGGATCACGAGATCCAAATCACTACATCAGGCATCCAAACCGATGATGTTTTATGCATCACAATGCTTGCAACCTACTATATTCGACTAGTGTACTACTCTGCTGGTGTCTATGAAGACACAACTTACGGAATGCAAAGAGGGGAAGGCCAAAAAATTTGGGTATGGTAGCATCCTCTACAGTTTATTCTTTGAGAGGGTTCTAGGACTTAGCTCGAGGGTGGATGTCCCTCCTCACAGTCTCCGAGATCCAGCCTTGACCCGGTGGGCTGAGATACTGACACGACAGGGTGGTGGCCGTCTGGCATCACCATATACTAAGGAGTTCTTCCGCTGGTGGAACCAGAAGGTGATTGCTATCGAGGACTACCCCTATGCGGGGATAGACTTCAGACAGGACTGTGACATGCCGCTCCCACCAGGTGCAGCCTTCGGAGACATCGGTGAGTACTCTTTTGGTTTTGTGTTTTTTAAATTTTTATGGATTTTTTTATGATAGTTAGAATGCAAAAAATATTTTTGGTGGTAATGTCATGTGCTAATGGGTGACTGTTTGCTCGCAGACAAAGGCCCAGTGAGACCCGAGGGCTTCCCGAGACATGGTCGTCGGGGTAGAGATGAGGTGGCAGCAGATGCTGCAGCAGGGCGCACACTACAGACGTTGTGGCGCAACATATCATGGATGGTTTCCCGAGTACCACTGATAGAGGTAGCCCGACTACCGAAGGCTATGCAGCGCCAAGTAGTGGGTGTTCCTGGTGAGTGGGTGCGGCTACTGCAGCAGATGGCCAATGCAGTACAGTACTATTATGAGACACATCCCATCGAGTCGGCAGCTAGACCTCCTCAGAGGGAGTAGATATCCTAGGGTCTCATCATTTTTTGTATCGATATGTATATTTTTTAGGGCTATGGGCTCCAGTCTTGTATGACACTACCATTTTTGGACATATTTATATATATATATATACAACTTTGGTTCTCAGTTCTACTATATGTGTGTATGGTACAAATGTATGAATGTCTTTATATTTATGTGCTTCATTATGAATGTGACAAATGCCAATCTAATACATAGTTAGCATATGCATCAAATATATAATTATGACTTCTTGGAATGTGAATATATGTAATGGAAACAAAATGTCTCTCCAAGAGTCGTACCTTAAGGAATATCCGTAGTAATGTAGGGTCTCGTACACGGTACTGCCCATTCAGCTGAGACACAACTAGTTGTGAATCTAGGAAGACTTCTAAAGACTGGATGTCATGTGAAATGGAATCCCAAAGTAGCTCAACAATGGCACTATACTCAGCCACATTCTTCGATGTAGGACCGAGACAAGCACCTCCTGAGGACACAACTAGATGGTCAGGTGAAAAGATAACCCAAGCAACAGAAGCAAGCTACTGCATATGTCGGCTAGCACCATCCGTGAAACCTAAGAATGTAGGACATCCCACTGACATCTATCAATCAAACAGAGGCTAATCAGCAAACCCGACAACCAAAAATGTAACCTAGACTATGTACAGAAAAAACTATACAATAGTGTACAAAAGTATCAGCTTGAACCAAGGGTTCAAGCATAATACCGCTTGAGGTAGAGCCCATTTCTAGGCTCCTTTAAGACAACTCCCTCGTAATCTTCTAACTCATAAGCTCCTTTTTCTAGGACACGCCTCACAATGTAAGGACCGTGCCACATGGGATTGAACTTTCCTGCCCCCAAGGGTTCTTTAGCTTGGTCATACAAGAGTACCAAGTCACCTTCAGCATATTGCCGAGGATGGATAGACCTATCATATTGAGCCTTGACACGACACTTGTTAACATCAATGGCCACAGCGACATCTCAACGATGCTCGTCAAGTTGCTCAAGGTGTACTAAACGTTACTCAATCTCCATTGTATTAGGGAGGAGCTCTATGGCTAGTTTGAGCGAAGGAATATTGCATTCAATCGGTAAAAGTGACTCCACACCATGAACTAACTGGAACGGTGAGAACCCAGTGGCAGTCTTAACTGTGGTTCGATAAGCCCACAAAGCAGGATATAACATGATATGCCAATTGGTCTTGCTTTTTTGGATGGTACGTTGGAGAATGGTCTTTAAAGACTTATTGACTGCTTCAACCTGACCATTTGCTTAAGGATAGTAGGAAGACAAGTGTTCCTAACGAAATCCAAGCTTGAGAGACAAATCCTCCATCATCTTATTTTGAAAGTGACTGCCATGGTCAGTGACAATCTCTTTCGGGATACCGAATCGAGTGATAATCTGGTTGAACATGAAATGGGCTGCAGTAGCACCATCAAATTTAACGGTAGGCATGGCCTCGGCCTATTTGGAAAAATAATCCACGGCCACAATAATATGATGATCCCCCCAGCCAAACCTGGTTTGCAATCCATGAAATCTACCCCCCACTTAGTGAAGGGACCGACGGTGACGACCGGATGGAGGGGCACTGGATGCGAGTGTATGTTCCGAGAAAACACCTGGCAAGGGTGACATCTCTTCACAGCATTAATACAATCTTTAAAGATAGTAGGCCAAAAATAACCTGCTCGCATAATATGTTGGGCTGTAGAAAGCCTGGATAAGTGACCGCCACACACCCTCGCATGGCAATCATTAAGTACCCGTTCCGCTTCTTTGTGAGTCAAACAATGACAGAGAATGGAATCCTTTCCTCGATGATACAAAGTGTCACCAATGATAGTATAATCTTTAGCGTGATGTCTCACACGCCGTCGCTCGTCTTGTGAATAATGCGGGGGAAACTTCAAAGTTTGGAGATATCTAATGACATCCCCATACCAAGGGTCCTCGGTCAAGATAAGAAATAGGTGTTCATCCACAAAGGAATCTTCATGAATGACATCCTCATAAAGCCGTGGAAGGTTCGACATAAGCTCAGCGAACACCAATGATTTCACCGACTTTGCAGAAGCAAACTCGAGATCAAATTCCTGAAGGATCACAATCCATTTATTATACTTACCCCTAATAAGGCATCGTGATAGCATGAACTGAAACGGATTGATATGAGCTACAACAGTGGTTGTTCGAAGCAAAATGTAATGCCGTAACCGTTGGACTGCGTGAACAGTCGCAAGTGCTAGCTTTTCTATGTGGGTGTACCTTAGTTCAGCGTCTACTAAATTTCAACTAAGATAATAGATAACATGCTCGACGAGCACATCATCTACCTGAACCAAGACCATGCCAATAGTCTCTTGAGATGCAGCCACATAAAGACTGAAATCTCGTGTAAAGTCCGGTGGACTAAGCACGGGGGTCGATACCAAAGCTTTCTTAAGGGCGTCGAAAGAATGCTAGGCTCGCTCATCCCAGATAAAAGGTGTGTCTTTCTTCAATAGGCATGTGAAACCTTTAGTAAGACTGGCATAGTTAACTATGAACCGATGCAGAAAAGTAGCTCTCCCTTAGAGGCTCTGAAGTTGAAACAGATTACGTGGAGGAGGCAACTAAAGTATTGCCTCAACTTTGAGAGGATCGACTCTAATACCCTCTTTCGAAACTATGAATCCTAGAAGGCGACCAGTCCTAGCAGCAAAGATGCATTTGTTCGGATTCAATCGAATTTTGTAGTGGATACATCATTCGAGAATCATACGGAGGTGCTTGGGGTGGTCCACTCTCTTGCGAGAATGGACAGCAAGATCATCCAAGAAAACTTCCATAATCTTCTTAAGATCGTGAAAGGCATAGTTCATGGCTCGCTAAAAAGTAGCTCTGGCATTCTTGAGGCCTAAGGGCATTTTTTGGTACGCAAAAGTTCCCCATGGACAAATAAATGCCGTTTTATGTTGGTCCATGGGTTTGATTTGAATCTGATTATAACCCGAGAATTCTTCCATGAATGAAAAAATCTCACTTCTCGCACAAGCATCCAATATTTGATCAATGAATGGCATGGGGAAGTTGTCTTTCAGACATGCACGGTTCAAATCTCTGAAATCAGTGCATACACAGATCGTTCCCTGCTTCTTATCCACAGGAACGGGGTTTGACACCCATTCGGTAAGAGGAACGGGGTAGATGAAACCAACTTTGAGCAGTTTCTCCACCTCTGCCTTAATAGCAGCTTCCTTCCTAGGGTTCACAGCACATAAGTGTTGTCAAACCGGTTTAGCTTCAGGATATGTTTTAATCTTGTGTTCAACAATGCAGGGGTCTATTCCTGGCATCTCCTCATATGACTAGGCGAAAGCTTCCCGGAGTTCAGTAAGCAAATCAGTGTAAATAGCAATCTCCTCAAGAGTGCAATCGTCACCGACGTAAACATTCTCAATCTTTTCGGGAGTGCGAGAGATGTTGATCGAAGTGGTTGGGGAAATATTGGCCATATTCCCCTCCAAGAAAACATCATGCGACTGCAAAAGAGCCACAGGGTGACCAACCATCTCATCTAGAGTCATCCTAAACTCATCTTGCTCAATGAGCTCAAGGTTGGGAAGGAAATAAGATCGATAATGCGTATCTTCCCAAGGCCTCTCACTACCACACATGGCTTCGAGGATAGCTTCATCAGATGGAAAAGTATCATTGAGGCAATTGTGAGAGCAAGATGAGTTAGCTACCCAAACTGGCAGCGTAACGGGATCTTCTTCAACTGTCTAGGGATAAGAGAGATCTGGATCCGCAGTGGTTTGTTGGATGTGATTGTAAGTGAGCTCCACTACAGATAAATGCATAGACATCTCAACGTGTGCAATGTCTCTAGACATAGAATCCGTGGATGGCAAAATCCATGGATCACCACAATAGGAAGTCTGGAATGGCATACTATTCGAAGGAGGAGGTGCACTGTCGGAAATGGTTCCAATAAAATTCACAAGTGCAGAATGGTTAAAGGTTCCCATCAACAAGGGATACATTCCAACACCTATGTTCCTAGTTGTCGTCTGAGAATCAGAAACTTGCAGGACTACTGATCCCATAGATGTTGTGGAAGGAGTGCCAACATAATCCAGCTGATCGATCGTCACAATCTTTCCTTCATGGGGAAAGAAAATAGCTCAAAATACAGTAGATGCGACAGCCTTCATAGTGTACATCCAGTTCCTACCCAGTAAAATGTTGTAGTCGATGGGCGCATCAACCACTTCGACTTCAATAGGAACGGACTTACCTCCCAAGGAGACAACAAGGGAAGGGATAATTCCATGTGGCATAAAAGATCTACTGTGGAATGCAGTGAGTGTAGTTCTAGATGCGAGTAGGGGAGGAGAGCCAAGAGATTTCCAACAAGTCAACGACATTACTGACGTGGAAGAACCTTCATCAACCATGGTACGTTTGATGAAGCTCTTAAGGAAAACCACCTGGATTTGAAAAGCCATGTGGTAAGGAAAGCGAGGTTGGACATCAGTAGTATCGAACTTGATAACACTAGAACTTCCCCCATCCTGAACTCCTAATGCACTCAAAAGGGCATGCTTATGAGAAGGATAGGATTGAAAAACTTCAAGAGCCGACATGGCACATGGAGTTTGGCCCAAATCTTCTACAATGGAGTAGTTCTGGGAGGCTCGAGCATTAGGATTATGCGTAGAGCGCTTGAGAACAGCTTTCGGTATCCGCGGCATAATATAAGGCTTCTCGATATGCAAGGAATTATCAGGAGGAGGGGGAGGTTCATTCCCCAAATTCGGTTGTGGTGCACCATAATCACGTTGACAAGTAGCAACACAAACCTTTGACTGAACCATATTCACGCATCCATAGCCACTAGTATTGGAAGAAGACATTGTCATTTCATTAGTACTATAACCAGTGGTGGGAGCATGTGAAGCCATGTTTTGGTGATGAGGTAGGGGATCCTTCAACATAGCTGGGCTCTGTGCCAAATGCTTGGATGCTTCTTCAATACGAGGACATAAGTGAGTAAGATGATCCTCCCCACAAAGCTTGCAAGGGAATTTCACCTTACGCCTAGGTTTACGATCCTCGCCAGCATTACCGCATTCCCGAGGAGGGTTGGCATTCTCTTTACGAGGAGTATTTCGATTGCTATTATTGTTACTTCTATTGTTTCCACCCCTATGATTATTTCTCCCCTTTTTCTTACCGCCAGGTTGCTGGTTACCAGACAGTTTCGTTGATTGCGCATTATGTACATCAGATGACAGAGTGGAAGTGGACAAGGTGTGAATCTATCCAGGTGCAGACTGGTTTAGCGACAAATTTTGCATTTGATTAGCTACCAAGTCTATAGGGAGAGTGCATGCGGACCCAACGATGCCATCGGCATGTGGTCCAAGAACTGACATGGGCTCATGTCTTGTTCTCGATGCATCAAGAATAACGTCATACAAAATGCCAAACTGAGAATAAAGAAGATCTAACTACTGGACTTTTAAGATAGCTTGCTCCTCAGTCATAATGCCAGACATCGAAACATCTTTAGCAATATATGGAAGTAAAGACTTGAGGAACCATTCCAACAGGAACTCTGGAGGAATCTTGGCTTTCACTAACCTCTTCCGTCGATGCCACTCTTGAACGTGGTCAGAAATATGTGTGGCCTTATTCTGACGGAAGGTGGACAACAACTCAGTACCAGTATCATAACGAACTAGCAACTGGAAATGGTCTAAGAAAACCAAATCAATCTCGTTGAAACCCCTATAGGTGTTTCCGGGAAACTCCACATACCATTTCCCGGCTGCCCCCGTGAGGGTGCATTGAAATAGGCGTAATCAAATGGAATCGTGATTCAAAGAGTTGGAGGAGCACCGAAGGTGAAATGTCGTGACATGATCTCCTGGGTCCTCACCACCTTTCCCCTCAAACTTTGGAATGTCTGAAGGGAGCTTGGTAGGGACCGGGGGCCAAGTAGGGTCGTGACACACTGGATCATTCGTGAGCTTCGAAAGATATGGGAGATTCAGGTGTGCAAGGAACGGGAGCTGCGGTTGGAAATCTTGATTATAAGCTCCCATAAAAGGTTGATTGAATGGAACTGTGTTGTACGATGGACCGAAATCTTGACCATGAGGGTTAAACTACTGATACTGAGGACCTGACGGCCCATAAGCTTGTCCATGGCCATAAGATGGATAACCTCCCCCTGCCTGACCCATTTGAGAGTAAGTAGGTATATGTGCGTTTTGAGCACCATATTGGGGTGGTGGGTGATACTAGTGGTCGGCACCGACTGTGTTGTAGTAAGGGTTGCCACCATGGGTATGGGGCATGTATGTACTATTCATAGTGGGAACCATGTTGTATTGACCGTAATGGTATGGTATGTTCCCACCCCCAATATTAGGATTAGCTTGAGCAGTCGTGTGATGACCATAAGCATGAGAAGTATTCCCAGGTCCAATATGCGTGTGACTAGTAGCAGGGTTGGTGGTGTGATGTCCATGTGGATAGGAAATATTCCCACCCCCTACATTACTATTGCTAGTGGCGGTAGTGGACGCAAAAGTATGCGGTAAGTGTCCACCCCCGTGGTTGGGAGGAACGGTATCATGTGCAAAAGTGGTCCTAGGTTGATGAGTAGCGACATGTGTACTAGGTGGTGGATGGCGAGTCATGTTTCAGACAACATTCCAACTAGGTTGAGTATTCCTAGGAGGTGGTCGCGTTCCAACATTAGCATGATTAGGAATCGGACCAGTCCCCATACTATGTGAGTGGGCAGATAACGTAGTGCCCCCAGCTAGGGTAGTGCCCCTAGTGGGTATAGTATGGCTAACACTTTGACTAGTGCCAGCATGAGTACCAACCATAGTGGAAGGTTCGACAGTATTATGACTAGGCATACCAAAAGAGAGTGCAGTGGGGTTGACCATAGGGTTGGAATCATCATGAGTCTCAGGCCTCCTATATCTAGAATCGCATGGAAACGAAGGAACGAAAGGATCATCCTGTTCTTCCTCCTCGGGTAAGTTGAGCATCCCATAAAGATAATTATCTGGATTTGAAGGATCAAACGGATCTCGGTCAAGTGGATTAGGCCAAATAGAACCAGGTTGAGTCACAGGTGGATCACCTCCCCAATCCTCACAAGGAGTCTGGGGATCGAAAATGTGTTCAACTCTACCCGAAGGAGTAGAAAGGTCTTTCCTGATATCGAGATGTGTAGCCATGTAATCCTCAACGTAAGTCGTGTAAGAATCTGAAGACTCAGAGGGAGCCCTACGGCATCCTCTAGTAATATGTTGTGTAACCAAATCTAGCTTTAAACCAGCCAAACGACGGGACTGGCAGAGTGTAGGGATCCGCGCCACGTTCTCTCCGCAGAGAGACACAACATCTCCTAAAGGCCGACTATCGATCAAAAAACAGTAAATCAAAAGCACACACCTAGAGAATCTACAGCCAAGAGTAGACAAACAGAGTGGATAAATGAGCTCCCGACACTAGAGCCGGTATGTCTCGCCTAGGAGAGGCTTGAGACTCCCAAACTATAGCCAGAGGTAACATAATTAGTTATAGAGACACCCGGGCTTCACTGTGTCGACAGGGTCAAGTCCACTGCACGAACACAACTGTGCTGTCTAATCCCTATCTGACTCAGGACACAAACAGCATAACCAATGCAAGTACCTTGTGCGGTACCTAGGTAAGGCAACTATGTCTACCACAATATAACCAATGCTCAGGGGAACAGTCACAGGTGGGACCTATCATATGGGCAGGGCAGCTAAGCCCGAAGCACAAGAGGGCGAACCTCCGGTACCCCCAGATATGAACAAATCCTGGATATATGTCCCACGTTCAGCTGGTATCAGAGGGATATCTCCTCAACCAACCTCCCGTGACCTCGTGCTTAACTCTAGTTTGAGTAGAGCTTTCCTGAGAACACCGATCTATACCATGGATTCCTCCACTCCCTAGTTAAACACCTAATGTTTCGTTCAGTAGTCTAGGATTGTTAACTCACAATGATCTATTCCAAGACTCTAAACCTATGCTAGTTGGTGTACCCTATAAATAAAACAAGTCTAATCAATTTTATGATTAAGCATTAATTTTAGTGGCTGTGATTACTCAAGGGATATGGTTGTGAAACTAGTGATGTGTAGACTCAATAATATGCACCATCGTCCAATCCTAGACTCAACAATCCAATAAAACAATGTCACTAATATGCAAAATCAACCAACAATTCCGAAACAAATATGCAAACTTTTATCTTTTCAATGCACAAGCAGAACCTAAAATGAAGGCAACAAGCACTCAATGCAAAATGCAGTACATGGAAATAAAATATTTTTGTATTTTCTCTTATAAACAGAAAGGAAAATGCAAAAAACTAAATGCATATTTTTTGTATTTTTTCAATATATATGGAATGAAAAAATGCAAGCAAAATCCTACTATTCAGTCACTGAAGTGCCGAGAAGATCACTAAGACAACCCAGCAGATCCTAAACTGCAAGACTCAGCCAAAAGGAAGAGCTCAAAAGGAAGAAACCAAGAGGTTAAAACCAAAGATGGTGAAAAACCAAGAAGGCTCAACCAAGAGAAACGAAGAGATCTGGTCACAACCAAGGCATGAAACAGTCAAGAAAGAGGCCAACAAAGACTCAGGAATCAACCAAACTCACCCAGCAACAACCAATAGCCATAAACCAACAAAAGCCGGAGTTACACGCTACTATCGAAGGAATACCTGCAGGTACCTGCGAGCAGTAGTTTAAGCAGAGGTGGGTGTACGCGGGTAGAACTAAGCTAGCCCGTGGGTGAGAAACAACAAATGGTCAAACAGAGAGTCCAGAGGCTCAGAAAATGCAAGTTTTCTACAGTGTATCTTAACGGCCAATCAGTGACACAGAGCTTCGATAAACAACAACTCTAAATATGGACTAATGCTCAAAAAATTTCCCAAACATGGATGTTTTCCCCAGTGGAGTCGCCATTACTGTATTGGAGAAAACTCACTATGGCTTGGGAATACCACAACAAACAGATGACTACTAGAAATCTACTCAATTCTCAAAACAATGCTATTATAAATGACAATGTTAAAAAAATGGAGAAATGTAACCAACCTCGATCCAACATTTGATGTAGATCCCTATTGGAGCTTTCAATCCATGCACATCCAAGCACTTGTAATATGCAAATTAGTCTTGACAAGAAATATCTAACAAGTACATGTGATATATGAATAACTTTAACATCATCAATAACAATGGTCCGTAATATCATAAGCAAATGCAACCCAATGTATAATAAATGACATTCACACCATGAATGGACAAGAATATGAGTATTTCTATTAATAAACAAGAAGAAGTATAGAGTGATACGACCTCTTGCCGGCAACCAATTTGAACCAAGATCTAGATCAATCCACTTGTGCCTCCACCACTTCAATCCTCCATGAATGGCAAACTCAAACTAGAAAGGAGTTTGGAAGGTGAACATAACTGATTCACAACTACAAGGATCAATGAGTGCAGACTCAAGATAGGGCAAAAATCCACTAGAGTGCCTTTGCTATTCTCTTCCTCCTCCCGTCCATAAGCCATATGTGCTCAATATATAGTCCTCTCAAAGGTAGGTGAAAGGACTCATTGAGACGTTACTTGGGCAGATGGAGAGCCAAAGGTCACCCAATGACTGCTTTTTGGGAGTGAAAAGTAATAAAATAGTGATTTTTACCATTTTACTTGATACCCGGGGGCTATAGGGATGCAACTCGCGGGTACGCATGCTATAGTGATCCAACATGTGGGTAGGAACAAAAATAGGATAAACTAGTATCACTGAAGGATGAAAATGGATCTGAGTCACTGAAATGGATCCTATAGGCCAAAGAATGCTGATGCTCACAGGGTGGAAGATTTCTGTGTAACAGATGCCATTCTATATTGGAGAAAACTCACTATGGCTTGGGAATACCACAACAGACAGATTACTACCAGAAATCTACTCAATTCTCAAAACAGTGCTACTATAAACGACAATGTTAAAACAATGGAGAAATGTAACCAACCTCGATCCAACGTTTGATGTAGATCCTCGTTGGAGCTTTCAGTCCATGCACATACAAGCACTTGTAATCTGCAAATTAGTCTTGACAAGAAATATCTAACAAGTACATGTGATATATGAATAACTTTAACATCATCAATAAAAATGGTCCATAATATCATAAGCAAATGCAACCCAATGTATAATAAATGACATTCACACCATGAATGGACGCAAATATGAGTATTTCTATTAATAAACAAGAAGAAGTACAAAGTGATACGACCTCTTACCGGCAACCAATCTGAACGAAGATCTAGATCAATTCACTTGTGCCTCCACCACTTCAATCCTCCATGAATGGAAAACTCAAACTAGAAAGGAGTTTGGAAGGTGAACATAACTGGTTCACAACTACAAGGATCAATGAGTGCAGACTCAAGATAGGGCAAAAATCCACTAGAGTGCCTTTACTATTCTCTTCCTCCTCCCATCCATAAGCCATATGTGCTCAATATATATTCCTCTCAAAGGTAGGTGAAAGGACTCATCGAGACGTTACTTGGGCAGATGGAGAGCCAAAGGTCACCCAATGACCGCTTTTTGGGAGTAAAAAGTAATAAAATAGTGATTTTTACCATTTTACTTGATACTCGCGGGCTATAGGGATGCAACTCGCGGGTACGCATGCTATAGTGATGCAACATGCAGGTAGGAACAAAAATAGGATAAACTAGTATCACTGAAGGATGAAAATGGATCTGAGTCACTGAAATGGATCCTACAGGCCAAAGAATGTTGATGCTCACAAGGTGGAAGATTTCTGTGTAACAATTACTGTATTAAAAGAGGGAAGTACAAAAGAGAGATGATTACAACCAAATATTAACATCGCAATCCTCCTCCAACAAGCAAATGCCAAAGCCTCCAAAGGAAGTATAGGTCTCCCAAGAGATGAGTAGAGATATCCTAAGCTAACTTCACCAACATGCAAGTGCTATAGACTTATTCCCCTTGGAATAGACAGGGTTCTTATATTTATAGGACCAAGTGGATAGAGTAGGTTGAGGATCATGGGGAGAGGGTTAAGGGATCCTTCCCAAATGATAGGGAACCGAAGGCCAACTCACCTCGGAGTTAGGGATAGGGATCCACCTCATCCAACTTCTAGAATTCGCTCAAAAGCTACCTTTATCCTATGAAACTGACTCTGGCGCATGCTGCATGAAGGCAACCTGCACCAGTGCACCTTGTTCAAAGACAACCCGCGTCGGCCTAATTAGGAATGTGGATAAAGGACATCAACTTGTTCCAAATGACTAACTTGATCATGGGACTTCAGGGATTTAGGAACTAAGGTTACAAGTGTAGATTTTGGGTGTAACACCAAGTCCCAAGAATGTCACAGAATTGAGGGTATTTCTTGGGATCTTCACTTATTACCGTAAGTTTGTTAAAGGATTCTCTCAACTAACTGTTGATGTATATGTAACTTCGGAATGTATTTCATATATATTTATTGTACCCTTATTAGAGATGTGTTAATCCTCTATAAGGAAGTGTCGTCATGTGGATGGACAAGTGTTGCAAGTGTGTGTACTTGCCGATGGGTTATTAGACCACCATGTGTGGGGTCGGCCCTGAAATATATATTATATTTTGGATGTACCTATCTAGACAAGTCGGCCCCATAAGGTCACTGGACAAACAGGTTTGTATAAATTGAAGGGACAACCTGAACATGCCATGGTGCATGAATCCATGGAGCCAAGTGAACTTTGGCATAGAAGACTTGCTCATATGTGTTAAATTTTCTGAATTTACTTCAATATGATCTAGGATCTTAACTGAGAGAACAACATGTACAGCATATCTACATCATATCAATCATGGAGACAATAATGCAAGCACACAAGAGACACAAAGATTTACTTGGGGAAAACCATAAAGGTGAAAAACCCCAATAACTTCCTCAGAGATAGATAGAGCAATGATACAACCAACCAATAGAGATAGCCATAACCTAGCAGCAATCCTCCTCCTCCATAAGTGCGCCTCTCCTCCTTGAGAGCATGTGTGAGAAGTGAGTGAGTAAATAGAGTGCCTCCCGCACTCTATTTATACTTGACTTGACTTGCCTTTTTACCTAACTCATGTAGGCTCGAACTTAACCACATAATATAATGCTGACTGGGCCGACCCCCAATAGGGTGGTCTAATAACCCTTCGACCCACATGACTTATACAGGGCCGACCCCAAACAAGGTGGTCTAATAACCCATCAAGTATAAGTTGCGACACTTACAATATAAATGACGACACTTCCTTATAGAGAAATAATACCATCTCTATAGGAATATAATATACATATATGTGAAATACATTCCGAAGTTACATATACATCAACACTCCCTCTTAACTAGGAAGGTATTTCTCAGCACAGTTCTTCTAGCACAAGTCATCTTCTCTGGATCATCATCACTGGATAATCGTCATCGAGTCATCATCATCGTCACTGCTGCTGCTATCTCAATCAATCTCTGAATCTACTTGTCATAGGAAGTTCTACAGAGCCAGTCCTTTTTCATACTGGATGTAGGCCCACCACCTGCAGGTCTTCATCATCACTGGCCATACTGTGGAATCCTCAGGACTTATTACGTGCGTCACAAAACCTGGCTGCAGTATCCCAGGCTATTACGAGCACACAGCTCTACCTGTAGGATCTCCCAGGAGCACATTACATGTGACCCATCACAAAACCTGGCTGAAGCATCCCAGGCTGTTACGAGCACCCGGCTCTACCTGTCGGATCTCTCAGGAGCACATTACATGTGATCTCACCACAAAACCTGGCTGAAGCATCTGAGGCCTTTTTCATCCTGTCCAGATCTCCCAGGATCAAATTACATGTGGTCCACCACAAAACCTGGCTGAAGCATCTGAGGCCTTTTTCATCCTGTCCAGATCTCCCAGGAGCAAATTACATGTGGTCATGGCAAAACCTGGCTGAAGCATCTGAGGCCTTTTTCATCCTGTCCAGATCTCCCAGGAGCAAATTACATGCCATAGGACAAAACCTCGCAAGAGCATCTGCCAGATATCCCAGGGCACCGAATTACATGCCATAGGCAAAACCTCGAAAGACTATCTGCAGATCTCCCAGGGCACAAATTACATGTCCTCCCAAGCAAAACCTCGCAAGAGCATTTGCCAGATGTCCCAGGGCACCGAATTACATGCCATAGGCAAAACCTCGAAAGACCATCTGCAAATCTCCCAGGGCAATGAATTACATGCTCATCTGCACAACCTGATCCACGGCCATAGAGTATCAACCTGATACTCACCATACATCATCCTGATGTATCCATGATCATCCTGATCATCATCACTGCAACGTCCTGCTGCATGTCATCTGGAGCAACATCCTGAAGCTCGTCATCTATGATCATCCTGATCATCACTGCAACATCCTGCTGCATGTCATCTGGAGCAACATCCTGAAGCTCGTCATCTATGATCATCCTGATCATCACTGCAACATCCTGCTGCATGATCCACCTGATCATCACTGCAACATCCTGCTGCATGATCCACCTGATCATCAATGCATCTACCTGATGCATACCAAGTATCTACTTGATACATATCATCATACATGATCCTCCTGATCATCAATGTATCCACCTGATACAAATACATGATACATATCACCATACATGATCCACCTGATCATACAATGTATCCACCTGATACATATACAGATACATGGTCCAAGCATCCAACATGATGCATATACAAAATACGTACACATGATCCAACTGATCATATCCAGCATCCAACATGATGCATACATACATAAATGATCCAACTGATCATATCCAGCATCCAACATGATGCGTACATACATACATAAAAATGATCCAACTGATCATATCCAAGCAGAAACCAGAACATCATCCAGCGCTTACATCCACAGCCATGTGAAGGATCCTCCTTCCAACATGCTTGGAATGGCTTCAGCAAATGTGTCCATCATTTCTTCCTCGAAGTGTCCTCGATCTGAAGAACGCCAAGCCTCTCTCTGAAGTACTCAAACTTCACCCTGGCTAGTGGCTTCGTCAGCACATCTGTAATCTGCTTGTCCATCGCAACATACAGGAGCTTCACAGCTCCTCTCTGCACCATATCCCTGATATAGTGATATTTGATCTCTATGTGTTTCGACTTGTCATGAAACACTGGGTTCTCGGACAGCTTCACACAACTCTGGTTATCACAGAAGATACCAGTAGCCTCCAACGGGAGATCAAATAACTCAGACAGTAGCTTCCGTAGCCATACTGCCTCACAACTAGCTGAACAGGCTGCAACATACTCTGCCTCAGTTGTACTCAGTGCTACGCAGGACTGCTTCCTGCTAAACCAAGAGATCACACCTGATCCCATACTGAAGCAGCATCCAGATGTGCTCTTCCTATCTGCAGCACTGCCAGCCCAATCTGAATCAACATAACCCTGTAGGTTAAACTTTTGATTTGCTTCATATTTGAGCCCATAATCCACTGTACCCTTCAGGTACCTCAGAACATGCTTTACAGCAACCAGGTGAACACTCCTCGGATCCGTCAGAAACTGGATTAATGTGTTCACAGCAAAGCAAATATCTGGTCTCATGTTCGTCAGGTACATCAAGGACCCAATAATCTGGCGATACATAGAGACATCAATCGGCTCAGATGAAGCATCACATAGAAGCTTCAGATTTGATGCCATAGGTGTGGCCATGGCCTTGCAATCCATCATCCCGAACCTCTTTGGGATCTCTACTGCATACTTCCCTTGTCCAAGGAAGATTCTATCTGCATTCTGCCACACCTCCATGCCAAAAACAAATAGTGCATCATCCCCAAGTTCTTCACCTCGAACTCGGTAGTAAGCTTCCGCTGCATGTCAGCAATCAATCTATCTTCACCATACCAAGTTCTACACATATATGATTTCCTATCATGTGTCTCAGAACCAAGTGGCTGCTCTACATACACTTCTTCTTCAACTACACCATTCAAGGAAGTTGTCTTGAATCCATCTGGTGTATCTTCTATTTCATCACTTTTATATTTCTCAATGCTGCCATCTACAACATGCTTGATCTGGTAGTTCCATTTGGAATTCATAGCAAACTTCCCTTCATGTCTTGGGATTACATCCCAAACATAATTCTTCATGATCGACGGATCATGGCATTTCATTTCTTCATCCCAGATCCTGGGAACTTCAATATCTTCAATAGATATCTTTGTTGCTGGAACAAATGTTGTAGTTCTTCTTTTGTAGGAGATGGCATACGATCTTTCCTACACAACAAGTTAAATTGCATGATTAGAAAACATCTCATAGTTTTCAGAACAAATTCTTACACATAAAGAAATATGCCATACAATCATGCAATTATCTTAGCCAATGCTTCAATATAACATTTATCCATATTCCGTAACTTTCTAGATGCCTTCCAATCTCTACCAGAACATTGTTAAGAGTGTGCACAACTCCCAACATGTCAGCAAAGAGGTTTCATTCTAGATAAGTAGCAATGGAATGTTGTACAGTGCCATAGGCCACTTACCCATGCATATTAGGAGTATACTGTTCATCAATGCAATTATTCTAATATGCATAATACACAACCTAATTCTAGGAACATCAGTATATACATTATTGAACAGTATTATTTAAGAAATGACAATTCAAATACTTATCTTTGTTTGTTCGTTGGGTGGACTCCCTCTGAGTCTTCGCTTCCTTGCAGGAGCTGCTGGAGTCCTAATCTGAAGTAGCTTCTTCTACACCTTTCTGTTGTGGGATGTAGAGAGATGGTCAACTCCCTCTGAATATCTGCATCCTTGCATAAACCACTGGAGTGTACTCCCTCTTGATCTTTGCTTCCTGGATTACCTGTCCTTGAACTTACATTCATCCTTGGTTCCTATGCATGCTTATTAGTATCGTGATTGTGTTATCCTTGTGATCTCATATAAAATCATACATTCATTAGTATATTATTAAAACACAATAATCTCAAGCATGTATAGTCACGATCATTTCAAACAGAAAATAATAAGCATTAGCATTCAAGGTTTATGTAGAATTCTTAAGGTTAGTCAAATCATAAGAAACATAACATGTCTAAACCTGTAATTACTCAAACCTATGACTCTTCAGGTTAGTTGAATCATCAATCAAGATAAGAGATATATTATGCATAAAACCTGTGATTATTCAAACCTATACCTTCATGATTCTTCTGGTTAGTCATATCATCAATTAAGGTAAGAAACATAATATGCATACAATCATGATTATTCAAACCTATGACTTCATGAATAATCATTATCAACAACAGTATAAGATCCTAACACAAGGTAGGATTTTATCTTGATATAGGAAAAACATACCTGGATTAGCATGCTAGCTATTTATGTCTAACATACTCACATGATGTCTTCTTGTTCTTCTTCAATGACTTGTGCTAGTAACCTGTATATCTCATAGGTTAACTATTAAAAAACCAAGTTATACATACCTCGTAAATGGATCTTCTATGAGATCCATGACAATGGATGAATCTTTGTCCTCATGTCATCATGATCATATGTTCTTGAACTGGAACATGATTTGTCTTTCTTGGTGTACCTTTCATGTTAGTAGACAACATAAACCTCATACAACACCATAATGCATTAGTACAATTATAAGTGTCAACACCCTAACCAATGAATATATTCTATCATGCATTCATAATTTTGTTAAGGTGATACGACAATTCTAAAATCAAGATTGTACTAACCGTAATAACATGAAGACAAACATACCATAAACTTAATCATGGACAAATATCGAAACATACCTCGATGAGTCATACCTGTCGAGATCGCTTGTAATCTTCTTATGTAAGGCTTTAGCCTCATCTCCCTCTGAAACAGGAACTTCTTCACTCATGCAAATGATCAATCCATCTTCTTCTAGGATTAACCCAATCCACTTGATTTGCAAGAGCTGGACCTGGAGCTGGATATGGGCTTGTCAGAGAAACCCCAAAAATTCAAACTTTGAATTTCAACCTTCCGATAGGATAGGAATATGCGCCTTGATGAACTGATCAAACTGGTATATTCAGAATTTGAAAACTGCAAAGTTTCACTCCTCAATTTTGCCTTTGAAACTTCTGGATTCACTGGACGTGACCCTGAACTGGGGTTTGATGAAGCCCACTCTTTTGCCCCATCAAAATGTTTGATCCAAATCTCTAAGCTTCTATTTTTCTGAGGAGCTTCCAGCCGTGTTCACAGATTTCAAAAATTCCCATTTTTACAGAAGCCCTAATTTTCCACTTTTCTGATCAAAGTCCCGAACTAGGGTCTAATCAAGCCCGACCTTCTGCCCAACCAAAAATTCTGATCTTGGTCTCTAAATTTCTATTTTTATGAGTAGCATCCAGCCGTGGTCTCCGATTACAAAAATTCCAACTTTCTCCAAAGCCCTAAATTCCGGAAGCCATGAATGAAGGTACCAAAAAATAATTCTGTTTTGACAGAAATATGTACCTGATTGTTTCTGGTGTAACTCCAAAATTTTTGATACACAGGGTCTGAAAACGTTTTCTGAGATAGCCTGACCTGTTAGCTTTCCATCCTGATAGGTCTGACCTCAATTGGATGTTCTGAGAGAGAGTTATGCCAAATATCGCAACGTGACCTGTTTTGGGGAAATACAGGAGAGCGAACTTGTACGGCGTGCCACGTGTCACTGTTTGACTTTCGGCCTCTGAAAAAGTTTTCTGAGATAGTTCGGCCTGTTATCTTTCCATCCTGATAGGTCTGACCTCAATTGGATTCTCTGAGAGAGAGATATGCCAAGTGTCGCAACGTGACCTGTTTATGAGATAATACAGGAGAGCGAACTTGTACGGCGTGCCACGTGTCACTGTTTGACCTTCGGCCTCTGAAAAAGTTTTCTGAGATATCTAGGCCTGTGTACTACCTGTCACGTTTCACGAAATTTCATTTGGAGCTTCCTAGCCCAAGTTATGACCTTTTTCCCAAGGTCACCTGATTTTGACTCAGATCTGGAAGAGGCAGAAACCCTATATTGTACAGATCATAAATCACAAAGTACAACGAATTAGAGGTTGTCCTTTGGACACAAGATACCTGGAGATCTTAGCTTCGGCCTGTAACAATTTTAGATCTGAAAACTTCACCAAAACGGATTTATAGCGAAAGTTCTACGATGACTGGTTTTTGCTATATCAAGCCCTAGCATCGTAAGTGCAACAAGTGTCATACATGCCATATCATGCCTTCTTTCAGGCTAGCTCTGATACCATGTTAAATTTTCTGAATTTACTTCAATATGATCTAGGATCTTAACTGAGAGAACAACATGTACAGCATATCTACATCATATCAATCATGGAGACAATAATGCAAGCACACAAGAGACACAAAGATTTACTTGGGGAAAACCATAAAGGTGAAAAACCCCAATAACTTCCTCAGAGATAGATAGAGCAATGATACAACCAACCAATAAAGATAGCCATAACCTAGCAGCAATCCTCCTCCTCCATAAGTGCGCCTCTCCTCCTTGAGAGCATGTGTGAGAAGTGAGTGAGTAAATAGAGTGCCTCCCGCACTCTATTTATACTTGACTTGACTTGCCTTTTTACCTAACTCATGTAGGCTCGAACTTAACCACATAATATAATGCTGACTGGGACGACCCCCAATAGGGTGGTCTAATAACCCTTAGACCCACATGGCCGACCCCCAATAGGGTGGTCTAATAACCCTTCGACCCACATGACTTATACAGGGCCGACCCCAAACAAGGTGGTCTAATAACCCATCAAGTATAAGTTGCGACACTTACAATATAAATGACGACACTTCCTTATAGAGAAATAATACCATCTCTATAGGAATATAATATACATATATGTGAAATACATTCCGAAGTTACATATACATCAACAATATGCACTATAGGGCACTTCCACTTGCAAGAAAGGCTGTAGAGGGTCTTCCTGAAATCAAGACCAAACATGAAGGTGTTTGCAAAGGATGTGCAAAAGGTAAGAACATTAATAAGGCTTTCTCAAGCAGTGAAAGCAAGGAAAAAGACATCCTGGAAATCATCCACTCAGATGTATGTGGTCCTATCTCATCTAGTTTGCTGAGTGGGTATGTTTACTATGTCTCCTTTATTGATGAGTTCTCCAAGAAGACTTGGGTATACTTCTTGAAGAACAAAGATGAGGTGTTTGATAAGTTCAACGAATTCAAAACCTTGATGGAGAATCAAACTAACAAGAAGATCAAAACATTCAGATCCGACAATGGTGGAGAATTCACCTCAGGTGACTTCAAGAAGCTTTGCAGTGATTCAGGGATTAAGAGGGAGTTGACTGCTCCTTATAATCCTCAATAGAATGGAGTTGCAGAAAGGAAGAACAGAACAATCATGGAAGCAGCAAGGGCAATGTTGCATGACTAGGATCTACCTATGCATCTATGGGCAGAAGCAGCTAGAATAGATGTATATGTGCAGAACAGAACACCCCACAAGATATTGGACAACAAAACTCCAGAAGAGGTCTTTTCTGGTAAGAAACCTGAAGTCATCCATCTCAAAATATTTGGTTGTCTAGTATACACTCATGTCCCAAAGGAAAAGAGGACCAAACTAGATCCTTCAGGAAAGAAGGTTATCTTTGTGGGTTACAGTGAAAGCTCGAAGTCTTACAGATTATACTTTCCAGGGTTCAAGAAGATTGATGTCAGCAAGGATGAATATAAGTTCAAGGACAGGTAATCCAGGAAGCAAAGATCAAGAGGGAGCACACTCCAGCAGCTCCTGCAAGGAAACAGATTTTAAGAGGGAGTTGACCATCTTCCTACATTCCACAACATAAAGGTGTAGAAGAAGCTACTTCAGCAGCTCCTGCCAAGAAGCAAAGACTCAGAGGGAGTCCACCCAACAATCAAACAAAGATAAGTATTTCAATTATCATTTCTTGCCTATTTTTGTTTCAATAATATTATGCTTGTGTTCCTAGACTTAGGAGATGTATTGTGCATATTAAAATGATTGCATTAATGAACAGTATACTACTAATATGCATGTGATGGGTAAGTGTCCTATGGCACTGTACAACATTCCAGTGCTACTTATCTAGAATGAAACCTCTTTGCTGACATGTTGGGAGTAGTGCAAACAATTAACAATGTTCTGGTAGAGACTGGAAGGCATCTAGAAAGTTGCGGAACATGGATAAATGTTGTATTGAAGCATTGGCTAAGATAACTGCATGACTGCATGACATATTTCTTTATGTGTAAAGAATTTGTTCTGAAAATGATGAGATGTTTCTAATCATGCAATTTAACTTGTTTTGTAGGAAAGACCGTATATCTTCACCTACAAAAGAAGGACTACAACATTTGTTCCAACAACAAAGATATCTATTGAAGATATTGAAGTTCCTAGGATCTGGGATGAAGAAATGGAATTCCATGATCCGTCGATCATAAAGAAGATGTTTGGGATGCAGTCCCAAGACCTGACAGGGAGTCACATGTGTGCAGATTGAAGAAAGCCTTGTATGGCTTGATGCAAGCTCCCAGAACTTGGTGTGATACAAAGAGGAAGCTTATGGCAGAGTGCAGGTGGGATCTTCCTTGGTCAAGGGAAGTACACAGTAGATATCCTGAAGAGATTCGGGATAATGGATTGCAAGGCCATGGCCACACCTATGGCATCGAATATAAAGCTTCTATGTGATGCTTCATCTGAGCCAGTTGATGTCTCTATGTATCGTCAGATGATTGGGTCCTTGATGTACCTGATGAACACGAGACCAGATATTTGCTTTGCGGTGAACACATTAAGCCAGTTCCTGATGGATCCGAGGAGTGCTCACCTGGTTGTTGTAAAGCATGTTCTAAGGTACCTGAAGGCTATAGTAGATTATGGGCTCAAGTATGAAGCGAATCAAAAGTTTAACCTGCAGGGTTATGTTGATTTAGATTGGGTTGGCAGTGCTGCAGATAGGAAGAGCACATCTGGGTGCTGCTTTAGTATGGGATCAGGTGTGATCTCTTGGTTTAGTAGGAAGCAGTCCTGTGTAGCACTGAGTATAGCTGAGGTAGAGTATGTTGCATCCTGTTCAGCTAGTTGTGAGGCAGTATGGCTACGGAAGCTACTGTCTGAGTTATTTGATCTCTCATTGGATGCTACTGGTATCTTTTGTGATAACCAAAGTTGTGTGAAGCTATCTGAGAACTCAGTGTTTCATGACAGGTCGAAACACATAGAGATCAAATATCACTATATCAGGGATATGGTGTAAAGAGGAGCTGTGAAGCTCCTGTACGTTGCGACGGGCGAGCAAATTGTAGATGTGCTGACGAAGCCACTAGCCAGGGTGAAGTTTGAGTACTTCAGGGAGAGGCTTGGTGTTCTTCAAATTGATGACACTTCGAGGAAGAAGTGACACATTTGTTGAAGCCATTACAAGCATGTTGGAAGGAGGATCCTTCACATGGCTGTGGATGTAAGCGCTGGATGATGAGCATCAGGATGATATTCTGGTTTCTGCTTTGTATGATCAGTTGGATCATTTATATATGTATGCATCATGTTGGATGCTGGATATGATCAGTTGGATCATTTATATGTATATTTATGTATGCATCATGTTGGATGTTGGATATGATCAGTTGGATCTTTTATATGTATGTACGCATCATGTTGATGCTGGATATGATTGGTTGGATCATGTGTATGTATTTTGTATATGAATTATGTTGGATGCTTGGACCATGTATCTGTATATGTATTAGGTGGATACATTGTATGATTAGGTAGATCATGTATGTTGATATGTATCATGTATTTATATTTGTATCAGGTGGATACACTGTGTGATCAAGTGGATCATGTATGATGATATGTATCAGATAGATACTTGGTATGCATCAGGTAGATGCATTGTATGATCAGGATGATCATGGATGACGAGCTTCAGGATGTTGCTCCAGATGACATGCAGCAGGATGTTGCAATGATGATGATCAGGATGATCATGTGTACATCAGGATGATGTATGGTGAGTATCAGGTTGATACTCTGTGGCCATGGAACAGGTTGTGCAGATAAGCATGTAATTTGTGCCCTGGGATATTTGTAGATAGTCTTTTGAGGTTTTGCCTATGGCATGTAATTTGTACCCTGGGATATCTGGAAAATGCTCTTTCGAGGTTTTGCTTGGGAGGACATATAATTTGTGCCCTAGGAGATCTGTAGATAGTCTTTCGAGGTTTTTCCTATGGTGTGTAATTTGTGCCCTGGGATATCTGGCAGATGCTCTTTCGATGTTTTGTCCTATGGCATGTAATTTGTGCCCCGGGAGATATGATAGGTTGAGCCATGTGCTCATAATTAGTCCTGGGATGCTCTTTCGAGTTTTTTCCATGACCACATGTAATTTGTGCCCTGGGAGATCCGATAGGTTGATCCTTGTACTCGTAATCAGTCCCGGGATGCTCTTTCAAGGTTTTGTGGTGACCACATGTAATTTGTGCCTGGGAGATCCGATAGGTTGAGCCTTGTGCTCGTAATCAGTCCTGGGATTCTCTTTCAAGGTTTTGTGGTGGGGTCACATGTAATAAGTCCTGGAGATCTAGACAGGATGAAAAAGGCCTTAGATGCTCTTTAGAGTTCTTGCTAGTCAAGAGACTCTTTTAAGGTTTTGTGACACACGTAATAAGTCCTGAGATTTCCACAATATGTCCAGTGATGACGAAGACCTGTAGGTGGTGGGCCTACATCCAGTATGAAAAAGGACTGGCTCTATAGAACTTCCTATGACGAGTAGAGTCAGATATTGGTTGAGATAGCAGCAGCAGTGACGATGCATCGATGACGATGATCTCGAGAAGAAGACTTGTCTAGCAGATCTGTGTCGAGAAATACCTTCCTAGTTAAGAGGGAGTGTTGATGTATATGTAACTTTGGAATGTATTTCATCTATGTATTTCATATATATTTATTGTACCCTTATTAGAGATGTGTTATTCCTCTATAAGGAAGTGTCGTCATGTGGATTGACAAGTGTCGCAAGTGTGTGTACTTGCCGATGGGTTATTAGACCACCATGTGTGGGGTCGGCCCTGAAATATATATTATATGGTGGATGTACCTAGCTAGACAAGTCAGCCCCATAAGGTCACTGGGCAAACAGGTTAGTATAAATAGAGATCGGGAGATCTCTATTTTGATCATTCGGAAAGTCACACTTCTCTCACTCAGAAAGTGGCGCACTAGTGAGGAGGAGGATCACCTGCTACGAGGAGACTATCTCAAGTGTATTTTGGTTGTACTTTGGTTGAGCCATTTCTCTCTCTATCTCTGAGGAAGTTGTGGGGTTTTTCACCTTAGGGTTTTCCCCACGAAAACTTTGTGTCTCTTGTCTCTCATGCTTTTGATTCTTGTGATGCTTTTCATGCTTATTGTGATTGTTATGCATTGATATACTGTATATGTTATTCTCTCAGTAAAGATCCTAGAGTATTGTGAATTAATGCTCAAAATTTAACACTAACACCTTTGTTGACTGATCTCACCAAGAAACAAGATTTATGTTGGTCAGAGGAGGTAGAAAAGGTTTTCAAGAAGATGAAGGAATTCATGAGAAGTTGCCTAGTTCTTTCTCTACCTGACTTCACTCAGCCATTTGTGCTTGAGTGTGATGTCTCAGGGGAAGGCATTGGAGCGGTTTTGATGCAAAATAAGCACCCAATTGCTTTTGAGAGAAGAAACTTGCAGTCACATGAAAGACATTACTCCGTCTATGATAAATAAATGTTGGCCATAATGAATTCCTTGGCCATGTTCCGACATTATTTGGTAGCTAACAAATTTGTGGCCAAAACTAATCACAACAGCTTGAGGCATTTCTTAACTCAAAAGGAGCTCAATGATAGGCAGCAAAAATGGGCGAGTAAAGTCCAAGCTTATGAATTTGATATAGAGTACAAAAAGGGAAAAATAAATGTGGTTGCAGATGCTCTATCATGAAAACCAACCCTCTCTACAATGGAGGTTCCTATGGGTTAGAAAGAGCAGCTTGCCATAGAGTACTCTAAACATCAGTTTGCTTGTGAATTGATAGATGGCTTAGTTAGAGATGATTTGTATAAAGTGTTGGATGTATTCATCTATTATAAATATAGAATTGATTTGGTGCTAGGATCAGAATTAAAGAAGAGGGTTTTGGAGGTTTCCCATGATTCACCCTTAGCAAGGCATCTTGGTTACCTGAAGACTTACCGAAAAATCAGAGAGAGGTTCTCTTGGAATGGACTCAAAACTGATGTGTTGAGGCATGTGAAAGAATGCAACACATGCCAACAGAATAAGTTTGAGAATACACATCTAGTTGGGATACTACAACCACTACCAATTTCGGATAAAAAATGGGAGAGCATTTCAATGGATTTTATCACTAGTTTTCCCTAGGTGAAAGGTAAGGACTGCATATTTATTGTGGTAGATAGACTTACAAAATTTGCACACTTATTTTTTGTTCCATCCACTAGCTCGGAATCCCAAATTGTTGATCTTATATTTAAATAAGTGTTCAGATTACATGGATTTCCAACAACGAGAATCAGTGATAGAGACAACAAGTTCACTAGTGATTTTTGGCAAGAGTTATTTAAATTGCTGGGGACAGATTTGGAACTCAGTACAACTTACCACCCCCAAACTGATGGAAAAAATGGGAGGATCAATCAGTGGCTGGAAGGATATCTCAGAAATTATGTCACAGGGTAGCAAAAGACATGGATTAGATGGTTGCATTTGGGTGAGTTCTGCTACAATACTTATTATCATATGTCAATTGGCATGTCACCCTTCAAGGCCCTGTATGTATATGAAGATTCCACTTATGTTGATCTGATTTTTGGAGAAATCAGAGCACCAAAAGAAAAATATTGGATCCAATAAATTCAAGATATCTTGAAAGTGCCAGTCAAGGACAAGTTGTAGACTGCTCAAAACTAGTAGAAAATGTATGCATATAGTAGCAGAACAGAGCGTAGCTTTCAGGTAAATGACTTAGTGTACTTGAGGTTGCATCCCTACAAACAATCATCCTTGAAGAGAAAATGGGATGAGAATTTAAAACCACGGTTCTATGGACCATATAGAATAGTGTGGAAGGTAGGAGAAGTTTCCTATGAGTTGGATATGCTCGAAGGGAATAAGCTACATAATGTGTTTCATGTTTCATGTTTAAAGAAAGCAGTTGGGAAAAAAGTAACAGTTGCAGGAGAACTCCCACCATTGGATGATGAAGGACAACTAATCTTAGTACCAGAGAGGATTTTGCAAACAAGAGAAAGGAAGCTAAGAAATAGGACCATCAAAGAATATTTGGTTCTATGGAAAGGGCTACCCAATGAGGATGCTACATAGGAGAATGAGCAGGTGTTGCAGCACCCCGGGTTACAATTGCTTGAGGATAAGAAATTTTGGGTGGGGTGGACTGTAATGTCCCCTCCATGAGGATGTCATTACCATTTTGCTGCTTTTACCACCCCATTTATTATGGCCAAATCCTAACTTAATAAGGGGTCAATTTTGATGCTTAATAATTTCCCAAGTATTTAATTTTTAACTTAGATTAAAGTGCCATGTTAAAATGATGATGTATTTGTAATTATATTTAATTTTTAATTTAAGTGACTGTCCTAGGTGACCAAGGTGGGTGCATGAGGCTAGTGGACACAATGATTTGTCATATCAAATTGAAATTAGAAATAAAAATACACAAAACACAAAAAGATAGAAAGCAACCCAAAAGTAGCCAGTTCAGAAAACCAAAAAGAAGGCAGGAAAAGCAAGAAAGTCCACAAAGAAAGAAGGAGTAGAAAAGAAGGAAAAAGCACGGGAAAAGTAGAGAAAATATAGGAAAATCATGATGTTACCAAAAGCAAGAAAATCAGTCCAAAGCATAAAGGAAACAAAGCAAGGGTAAAAGAAGGAAAAAGCAGAGATGCTAAATTCAGTTAAGGAGGGTGCATGAGAAAAAGTAGAGACCACATTCAATATATCTAAGTGATCAATTGGATTATAAAAAAAGGAGGGCACACCACTCTCACATCTTTTGTCAGTCTTGTTGTTTTTCTTGAGAGCTAGCTTCTCAGAGGCTTGGGAGATGTGCCCCTAGCCAACTTTGGGAGATGTGCCCCATAGAAACCTTGTTCCAGTCAATTTATTGCTGCCATAGAATCCATTAGATCTCATGGTGTGGGTCTGATCCTTCCATACTCATGAATAATTCGAGCTCCCAGTGTTGATGCAGTGATTGTACAAGCTTGAGGTGATATCTGTGGAGAGATCCATCCAGATGATTGAGCTATGATAGGGAAAGTGCCTCTGTGAGGAATATATAATGTTCTGGATTCTTCCATGAGTATCCAACCTACACTTCTTCTAAATATGACTCTGATCCAAGGGTTCCATATTCTCCTTTCTCCCTTCTACTAAATATTTCTGCTATTTTATGTAAAAATCATTGAAGATGGTGATTGGGTTGTAAATATGGATCAATAAAACTTTCACATGTTGTTATATTCTACTGATACAGATTGTTTATATTCCATACTCTGTATCTAATTCCATATCTCATTCCCGAGAAGAAATTCGAGGACTTCTGAATTGGTTTATAATTCATAAATCCTAGGCTTGCTCTCCATGTATTGGAATTTGACTAGTTTTGCAGTAACTTTCATAAAATGTTTTATATGAGATTATTTATATCTTTGTGAGATGATGAAGGTCCTTTAGAGTCTAATAAACCCATATATAGTCCTAATTTTATATTTCATGACCCTTTGACAGTGTTTGGAGAAGTCTGGAAATAGACTAGTCAGCAAGTCCAAAGTAGCACCCTTGATAGATTTGCCTCCAAACCCTGTCAATTTGATTCTAAACCTCTGTAATATTTATGTATAAAGTTGTGGGATAATAATTTTAGTCCACCCTAGTTCTGATTACCTTCGATGAGAACCAGAAGCTTTGGGTTTCCACAGAATTCCTCGGGGAATGTGCATTGATAGCCTTGGTTTTTCCAAGGAAATAATCCCAAGCGTGAAGCACACATAAAAGTGTCATTGTAAAGGTATTAGTATATTTTAAATCTGATCTAAATCCTTAGAAGGTCCTAACCTATATCTGGGGAGAGTTTAGGAAGAGTCTGAAAGTGGTTTAAAATTTTCTTCTTGAGTTTTTGTCAAACGAGCTAGCTTTGGTTCCTATGTAATCTACTGTGTGTTTCATTTGAAAATATTTTGAGTTAATGTGCCATGATCAGATATGGTATATTACACTCTTTCTCTTCTACTAGTTTTTATGTAAGTGGGAGTGAATGTCTCATCTGGAAACACTCTGGGTCTTTTATACATTTTTCTTTTTTAGCTAACAAGGAAATGACTTATGTTGAGTCATGCGTCCCTTGTCCTAAGGTCACTACCATATTTTGTAGCCTGATATTTTCATTTTCCAAGCTTTTAACTCTGGCATTCAAAATTTGATTCTTAACTTGTGTTTCTTCTCCCTTATTTTTGTATTCGGTCATTATGGATGCAATTTGGAGATCCTTAGTGTAAACAATGTTATTTGACCCTTGTGTTATTGATACATCATCTTCTGCGGGCATGTATATAGTATCCAAGGTGAATTGTAGGGTTCTCCATTTATTAGATTGCATGTGTTTATGCCTATTTTGGGAAAGAGGCTCCTGTGTAGTGATTAACAATTGCTTAGTAACTAGATCATGTTTCGACAAAATCCTAGGCCGAGCTTGAGACTCTATGATATCCATCTCTTGTGCTCCTTTCTTAGCCTTTGCTCTCCTTTCCTGCTCTTCTCTCAAAATTTCCAAGGGATCGTAAGAGCAAATTTGGGGTCTAAAATGGGCCTCATAAGAAAACAATCCACCTCATAAGAAAAAGAGCCATTGAGAGTTGGAATTCAAGAACCAATAGAATTTCAAGAAAAAGAGTCAACCATAATGGTTGACTTGGCATATTTGTCATAAAAACCTACTTTTTAATTCGTATATTCAACTTATATCCCTATGGTTTTACTCAAATTTCGAATGGGAGCACTCGTTGGATGCAAAATTTAATTATGCATCCAACGAGTACCCACACTGCATACTTTCAAGTAACATATTTTTTTTATGTATTTCTCATTTTTCATGGGGTGGGGTTCCTCAAAAGTATGCAGTGTGGGTAATCATTGGATGTAGATTAAATTATGCATCCAATGAGTGTGGGTACCATTTATTTCTCATGGATTTGCGAAAGATATCTGTAGTTTAGGTGACCAAATCTTTCATGCCATAATTTGCTTGACTCACTGGCATGGGTAAGTAGAGCAGAAGGTGAAGGGAATGACACAAAATGAGAGAATCTATAGATTTTTGAGCTATGGTCAGCAGAACATAAGGCAACAATTCAGCCTATTGACATTTCACAGATTTCAACATCATTAGGTGTGAAGATCACCTTTTTGGGAGATCTGGTGCAATTCATTTGGTGTATTGACAAAAAGTTAGCAGCAAGTCCTGGAACATACAACACATTAGTGAATGAACCAAAATCTAGATCAATACTTCCTTTACCTTTGCTTGAAGTTTTAGAATCATCACCCAACACAATGGTTGGACCAATAGAAGAATCAAGAGAGGAAAAGCTCTCTCTTGTAGACACCATGTGCCTTGAAGCTCCAGAATCTATGATGAAAGAGGTAGGCTTGTATGTGCTTTCCATCAAAGCATGCACTCACTCCTTGTCTTCAAAATGATGTCCTCCATCCTTCCTTCTTGCACTCTCAGGAAAAGGAATATTTGATTTCTCCAAGAGTTGAGCCATTTGATCAATGGTCTTCTTCATGCAGGAGATCTCAGGATGAAAGCCCCTATTGCAATAGGTTCACTTTGCCTTCTCTTGTTTCTTATTTGGATTCCTCTTGGAGTTTGAGGAGTCTTCATGAACTTTTTGTTTGTCTTTCTTGTGATCAGTGGGTTTCTTGAAATTGCCCTTCTTCTTTCCTTTTGAACTCTTTGAATCTCCAGCAATCAAACAGTGATATTTTGATGGATTTTTTATTTCTCCCATCAAGAACAACTTGTCTTGTTCTTGTGTAAGAGATTCCATAAATTCTGTCAAAGTAGGACTCTTCCAGTTTTGAACTGCCTTCATTGTGGCATGGAAGGTCGAAACAAACACAGAATAATCTGGGCCAAGCTCGGAGAGAATGGCCAAGATAAATTTCTCATCCTTTTGATCAATTCCACATTGCTTCAATTGAAGAACAAGTGACTTGAACTTTGAGAAGAAGTCTTGAAGGTTCTCGGAATTCTGTGGACTCAATGAAACAAGTTCATTATCCAATTGGTGGCCTCGTAATTCATCTGTCTTACCAAACAAGTCTTGGAGCTTCACCCAGACTTCATTGGGAGAGGTAATACCATCTATATTGAATAGGAGATCCCTTGATGTGGTGAGACATAGGAGACCATAAGCTTCATCTCTTCGATTATTCCACTTTGACTTCTCAATTGTTGAGGTTGGATCAATTTCAGTCGCCATAGTCACTATGTAGAGGCCTTTGCTCCTCAACATGATCTTCATCTACACTTTCCAGTCAAAATAATTGAATGGAGTGAGGATGATATGATATGACTGATCAGTGGCAGCTCTAAAATATATTTTGGAGTGGTTTGGGTGCGCCCCTAGATGCTCAGTTGCACCCTTTGGGTGAATGATTGTGCCTTGTAGATGATTGAATGCGCCCTCCTTGAGACTAGTTGGATCCTGTAATACAATAGAAGGATAATACAATAGATTTATAGCTCTAATACCATGTGAAATTTAGTTCACACCAAGATCTTATCAATCAATTTCATACTCTCACAAGTTATCTCACACAACTAGTCAATAACACTGAAAACAGTCAAGTATAATGCCAACAGAATAAATCTATTGAATAATAATACATCATCCAAACTTGGGAAAGTAAGAGGATGCAAATATATAATTTTACAACAGATATTAGAATGCATAAGGATTCCATTCTAATCCTCACACAAGCAGGCTTACTAAAAATATGCAAAACCCCCCTAGCTGGAAAGTGTGCTTTCCAAGTCACCTCAAAGGCTCATGGAATTCTAAATGAGTGATCATATGGTGATGTAGGATGGAAAATCATTCTAAATACATAATTTGGAATGACAAAACATCATGGAGGATGAGTTGGCCAAAAAGCAGTAAAACTATTCAACTAGCCTTTCACCTTTCACCAAAACATGGTAAAAAGCAGTAAGGTGCCTTTCTATTCTAGGATTGGATAAGATCAGCCAGAATCAAAGCAAATATCATCTAGAATATTCATAAATGTTCCCAAGTGACTCTAGGAAGCTCGTGGTCCACACAATGATGACTTGTGGTCCACACAATGTATAATTTAGCCAACTGCCTATTCTAACACCTAGGAATTAATAAAAAATGATCAATAATGCTATCCTAAGGTATTAAATGACATGGATGGGTTTAAATATTCCATAAATGTGCCCTCTTGGTATACCTACCATAATTTAACTGTGAAAATCCTCACATCAGATCTAAGAGCTGTTGTATACCTCACAATGAAAGAATTTAGGAATAAGATTAAGAGTGGTCAATGCAGTAAGATGAGCAACATAATAATAATACAGTAGAACTAGGATAGAAGCAAAAATACTTCACACACACTAATTCATTAATCACAATATGGACAAATAAGTAGTACAATGCATGAGGATTCGAATGCCAAGGTGGCAATTCAAATTAGCCTTCATGGAGTGATCAAAAGATCACTGGAGTGTCATCGGAGCACAACTAGAAGTCTATCTCATCATCAATGGAGTCATCAATGCTCAAGTAACTGTCAACCATCAGTCAAACTGAGTCTAACTGAGTGTGGTAGGTGTAACTGAGTGTAACTGGAACTAACTGAATGAAGGAGGCTTAGTGGAGGGCGCATGAGGAGCTAACTGGAGTAAAAATGGGCAGTCTAGTCTTACTGGAGGTCCATCGGAGTGATACAGTCAGTTGAGAGTCATTCTAGCCTTAAATCAAGGAAAGAACTGATGATAACTCAATTAACTGAAGTGCAACTAAGTGGTAGGTGAGAGATGACGAGTGGCTTCCTTAAATCAAGTAGGAAGGGCGCACTAAGCTCTAGGAGGGCTAAAACTGATCTGAGAGAAGCTACCGGGGGCTGGCTAACTGAGGCTAGGTGCTGGGACTAATGGATACGATGCATGCAATTTCATGCATGCATGCAGAAATGCATGCAAGAATGAAAATGCAAATAATTAAAATGTTGGTAGGACTAGGATGGAGTATAGGAATATCCTAACACCCCCCCTTAATCCATCCTGGGCCCTGGTAACTGAGACCAAAGGTCACCCAATACAATGAATAATAACAGTTAATAAACCGAGGAAATGGGGAAAACCTCATGGAAAAATACCCCCCCTCAAAATAGACTGTAAGGCACACACAAAAATAGATGCTCCAAACTCAAGTAGGTGTGATGCTTGGTCATATGTCTAGAGGTATATTCTTCTTGGGAAGAAGTGGTTCATGCTCAAAAAGCATGTGCTTGTACTTGCTCTTCAGATTGAATGTGATGAGAACAAATCCAAAAGTATGAGGAAGATCCTTGAACCCGTGATTCGAATCAACTAAGCTAGGATCAAATATATGAATGTGCAGATAGTCTTTTGTCTTCTCCTTCAAACCATCATAGGTGATATTATGCCCAAAAGAACCATGACATGATAGTAAATGTGTTGAATCCAAATCAGATCCAAGACTTGAAGAATGGTTTCTTAAGATCTCCTTTGAACCATTTGAGGTGAGATCTAAACCATTGAATGCATGAGAAATTATCCCAAGCGAATGGCAATGGCCATCATGGGTGAGATTATGCCCAAAAGAACCATCAAATATCAATGATTGCTTGGAATCCAAATCAGATCCAAGACTTGAATCATGTTTGCTTAAGATCTCCTTTGAACCATTAGAGGTGAGATCTAAACTAGTAAATGCATGAGAAATTATCCCAAGCGAATGGCAATGGCCATCATCTTCAATAACCTTCTGAAAGCATGAAATAATGATCATATAGTAGAACATAAGAGGTGAGTGATCAAGGAGAGAGAATGCATTACCTCCAATGGCTTATTTGACCTCTGAAACATTCATGAGATCATGATGCAAACTAACAAACTCTGGTGCAAGAGAGGATTTAGAAACCTCTGCAATATCTAGAGTGTGAGCTAGCACAGAATTCGAAATAGAAGGAATTTGGAGCATGACTGTAGAATCTGCAAGTTCTTCTTATTTGTGGACAACTTCAATATGAGATATGTTTGATATTGATTCATTATCTGAGAGACCATCAAGGGGAGCGAATGCATCACAGGGCTTGCTCTCGAAAGGGTTTGGACCAATCCCTTCATTATGCTTGCCAAATATTTCATCCATATGGGCCCATAGCTCTTTTGGAGATTCAACATCATCAATGAATTGGTGTACCAAGAATCAAGACATAACAAACATCATGGCTCCCATGGCACTATCACCCTTTATTTAACCAGTCAATCTCTTCTTCAGAGGATTCGAACTCTCTTTCAAAACAATAATCAAAGAGACCATTTCTCTTCAAATGTGCTATCATCTTTGGTTTCGATTCATCATAGTTGAATGAAGAAAGAGGATCATAGTTGAATGGAGGAGGATAGATTTCTTCTGAATACATGGAAGCTGTAGAAGACCTGCAAAAACAATAGATAATATCTGCAACTGCTACTGCTGCAAAAGTGCAGAAACTGCTGGAACTGCTGCACTCGAAATCTGGATAATAACATGCAAAAAACTCTCTGGAATGGAGATAAACAATACTCTCAACATGCTATGATACCATGTGAAAATCCTCACAGCAGATCTAAGAGCTGATGTATACCTCACAATGAAAGAATTTAGGAATAAGATTAAGAGTGGTCAATGCAGTAAGATGAGCAACATAATAATAATACGGTAGAACTTGAATAGAAGCAAAAATACTTCACACACACTAATTCATTAATCACAATATGGACAAATAAGTAGTACAATGCATGAGGATTCGAATGCCAAGGTGGCAATTCGAATTAGCCTTCATGGAGTGATCAAAAGATCACTGGAGTGTCATCAGAGCACAACTAGAAGTCTATCTCATCATCAGTGGAGTCATCAATGCTCAAGTAACTGTCAACCATTAGTCAAACTGAGTCTGGTAGGTGTAACTGAGTGTAAATGGAACTAATTGAATTAAGGAGGCTCAGTGGAGGGCGCATGAGGAGCTAACTGGAGTCAAAATGGGAATTCTAGTCTTACTGGAGGTCCATCGGAGTGCTATAGTCAGTTGAGAGTCAGTCTAGCCTTAAATCAAGGAAAGAACTGATGATAACTCAATTAACTGAAGTGAAACTGAGTGGTAGGTGAGAGAGGACGAGTGTCTTCCTTAAATCAAGGAGGAAGGGTGCACTAAGCTCTAGGAGGGATAAAACTAATCTGAGAGAAGCTCCTGGGGGCTGGCTAACTGAGGCTAGGTGCTGGGACTGATGACTGGGATGCATGCATGCAAAAATGCATGCAAGAATGAAAATGTTGGTAGGACTAGGATGGATTATAGGAATATCCTAACATTAACAACCTCATGCACCCTCTAGGTCCACCATCAGTTAACTGGCCATATATTTGGAGTTACAATTGCCACTCATGCCTAGTGATGGGAATCTACCAAAATAAGCCTACCACATGTATGGATTTCAAATGCCTCCTAAGGATAATGAATTTACTTCTTTGTAATGTATTTGGATTGTCCACAGATTGTTGGATAACATATTAATAAAAATTATTCCACTGGATCTCCTTCTCTCTATTACATTTTCCTTTCAAATTTTTTGTGCATATCTGTGAAACTAAGTGAAGATTATTTTTGTTTCTAGATCTGCTATGTTAAATTTCACATGGTATCAGAGCTTTCTTGAGCAAATTAGTCTTCAGAGTGTTTCCATATTGTTTTACAGGTGTATTTGCTTCGAGTTTTGCACCAGAAGCAGTGGAGTTCCATATATTTCCTGGGGAAATTGCCTCTGGTCATTTTGGTCTATCCAAAGTGGTATACCTAGGTGTGATGCACTCCTGAATGTGCATATTGTCGTAGTAATACATCTTTGCAGATATTTTTTGTAGATTTATTATCACCTTGAGTGAAAAAGCAGAAGAAATGGAGCAGTCTTCGACATTGTCACTCACTCCATTCAACTATTTTGAATGGAAGGATGAGATGGAGATCTTAATTTGAAGTAGAGGTCTCTACAGGGTCACAATGGGGACTGAACATGAACCAAATTCAACAATGGAGAAAACCAAGTACTTCAACATACTTGATAAAGCCTATGGATTGTTGTGTCTCAGAATCTCCAGAGACCTATTGTTTCATCTTGTTGGTCTATCAATTCCAAACAAAGTATGGACCAAGCTTGAATCCTGATTTCGAAAACAAGATGATCTGAGGGGTCACCAATTGGAGAATGAGTTAATCTCATTGAGTCCCAGTAGCTTCAACACCATACATGATTACTTCACCAAGTTCAATTCATTGGTCCTCCATCTCAAGAAGTGTGGCATAGAGAAGAAGGATGATTAGCTCATTCTGTCCATCCCATCAAAACTGGGTCCCGAGTACTCAGTATTCATATCAACCTTCCATACTGCAAAACTGGAGGTTTCAAATTGGAATATGCCTACCCTGAGCACATTCATGGAGTCTCTCAAAAAATAGCAGGACGAATTGGTTCAGATGATAGCCATCAAACCATTGAAGAACCATCCAGTTGCTGCCGAAGAATCCAGGAATGCCAAAGGTAAGAAGAAGGCCAAGGACAAGAAGCATTCAATATAGAAGCAGAAGAGAAAACCATCAGAAGAACCTTCGAATTCAAAGAAGGACAAGTAGAATATGAAAGAGAAGTCCAAATTCACATATTGCAATAGGGGTTTCCACCCTGAACTCTCATGCATGAAGAAGACCATTGATCTCATGGTGCAGATTCTGGAGAAAAACCAACATTCCTCTTCCTGAAGTTGCAAGGAGAAAAATAACTCGGATCAAGATCCGAAGACAAAGAGAAATGTCATGCATTGATTGTTGGCATTTAAAAGTCCCCTTCCTTCATCATTTTCTCTGGTGCATCCAGGGACTCCTTCTCTACATTCAATCCCACTAGTGGCCTTCTATCCTCATGGGTGATGATTCTGAAATTCCAACTAGAGGTAAAGGAAGAATCAATCTTGACTATGGGTGCTTCATGAATGTTTTGTATGATCCCTCATTAGTTGCAAATTGTCTCTCAGTATACCAAATGACACACACAGGAGTTCCAAAGAAGGTTGTGTTCACTCCTGATGATGTATAAATTTTTGATATATCTACTGGAAAATTCATTGCACTTGGTACTGCAAATCAGATTCAAATATCTATGAGTTCTCCCACTTCCTTCCCTATTCAACACCAAATTGGCTCCTAACACATGCAAATGAAGTAAATAGGTTGGCATGAGATGTTTGGTCAACTTAATTATAGATATATGCAATAATTGCACAAGTAGTGTATGGTTGATGGTCTTCCAAAAATCAAATTCTCAAGTGGAATCTGTCAAGGTTGCATGCTTGGAAAGCATATGGAGCACAAGTTCGAGAAAGGAAAGGCACGGAGAGCCTCCTTACCTCTCTAATTGATCCACAGTGACATCACTGTGCCCCTTCCTAATCCTTCCCTGAGTAATGATAGGTATGTATTGACATTCATAGATGATTATTCAAGATATTATTGGGTCTATTTCCTCATGTTCAAACCATAAGTGTATGAAATTTTAAAAGTTTTTAAGGATTCTGTTAAAATGAATCTGGAAATAAGATCAAAATGATTCACACTGAAAATGGAGGGGATTATGTGAAAAATTATATGGATAATATTTTTGCTAATGCAGGCATCCAGATGCAACACATTATTCCCTACACACCACAGCATAATGGTGTGGTAGAGTGCAAGAGTAGATCTCTGAAGGAGATGGCCACATGAATGCTTGATTCAAACTCACTCTCTCCTAAGTTGTGGGAAGAGGCCATCAACTATGTTGCATACATCCAGAACCGAGTTCCTCACAAGGATTTGAAAGGCACAACTCCATTTGAATCTTGGACTAGGCACAAACCTAATGTGTCTCACTTTCGAATCTTTGGTTCCAAAGCTTGGGCCAGGATTCATCTAGAGAAGAGAAAGGCCTTACAGCTTCAGAACCATGAATGCATTTTTGTTTTATATGTTGAATATGTTAAGGGATACAAAATGTTGGATCCTTCCACCTGAAGACTTTTATTGAGAGAAGTGTACAATTTGAAGAAGGTACTTTGTAAGACATCCAACAAGATGAAGCAGAAATCTTAATTCCTCCTCCACCACTTGAAGATGAGCATCAAAGTGATGCCTCCTCATATGATAGTTCAGAATTTGATATTGATAATGAAGATGAACATGTTGATCCATATCCATTTGATCCAAAAGATCCAACTCCAAGGCCTAAATGGGATGAGAAGACCACTGAAGCAGCTACTGAATTTTTTGGTGATCCACATGATCCAAGAAGGACAAGATCAAAGTTTTGAAGTACAATCCTTGAACGATATGCTACTGATCCTCTTATTCCTGAGAGGTGTTTCATGATGATTGGATCTAATCCAAAAACATTTGATGAGGCCTCCCAATATCCAATATGGCAAGTTGCAATGGATGAAGAGTAGCAATCTCTTCAAAACAATGAAACTTGGGAGCTAGTTCCACTTCCACTTGGAAGAAAACTCGTTCAATACAAGTGGGCATATCAAACCAAGATGGCTTCAGATGGGATCACATGCTAGTAAAACGATCGATTGGTGGGAAAGGGATTCTCTCAAGTCCAAGGACTTTATTACAAAGAGACATTCGCTCCTATAGCCAAGATTGACTCTTGTGAAGTCGTCCAGCCTTGAAAGATATTTTTAATTAATAAAAAATGACATATTTATAATAGCAGTTCGGACCAATCAAACTCCACCTTGGAACATATATAAATACACCCTTATTCCATTCATTTAATATACAATTTTTTGAAGAATCTAGCTCAAAAATTTTCGGATTTACTATAGCATCTCCATTCAAGGCAGTGATTGCAGATCATAGTCAGTGAAGAATGAAAGAGGAAGGAAGTCTAATTTAGCTCTGAAATTCGGACAGCCTACTGAGGAATATTAGTGGAGCAGCTATTGGGTTGAAAAAGGATGATCTCTCTCTGATTTTTGGACTATTTACTAAGGTGAAATTTTGGTGATCTCTGTGGAGAATTATGTGGGGATAACAGCTGTGTTATAGGTCAAATTTGCACTTCTCCATCCATGATCACATTACGCTGTTGATCACACAAAAGGACAACTTGGATTGAAGAGCTAGATTGACCTAGGTGATGCATGGACTTGGTTTACCCCTCAGCGGCTGACAAAACCTTGATTTACCTTACATTTTGACATGTGTGATACTCCTCAAGCATGAAACTAGCGCACATCAGGAAGTGTGCCCTACTCTATTAAAGGAAACTAAAGCACACTAGCTAGTATGCCCTACTTTACCTCTTGCATAGTAGCGCACACCTCAAGAAATCTTGCAAATGATGGTTGTAAAGTAGTGAAGTTGCACATTGTGCGCTACTCTACTTTGGAAAACTCGTGCACATCTTAAGATGAAATCAAAAAATATATTAGTTTGACGAATTGGGATTAGTTGAAGTTGGTTTGCAACTTCCCCAACCTCCCAATCAGACTACCTCTCGATCCAAACTACCTACCTTGTCCCATAAATACAAGGGGGATACATGAGAGAGGGGAGGAGAAACTATCCATTAAGGGTTGTTATGCTGGAGGAATTCCAAAGTTAGTGTGAAGAGCAGGAGCCTAGAATCCGGTTGCACAAGCACTCTGAATGATCTGGTATAATTGTATTGGTTATTTGCTTTTGACAATAAAGGTTGAAATACCCGTCCTGTCCCAATCAAATGTCTAATGGATTGAATATTTGTTTGGATTAAATGCTTGATTGTATTTGATGTCTAAATTGCATTTCAATTTCATTATTTTTATATCAGTCAAGATACGCTGAGGAATGTATCTTTTGTATTACAGGTTCACCAAACGAAAGATCAAGCAGAAGATCGAGCAAAATCTGGGATCGAACGTCGTTAATAAGGTATGCCTTATAAGAGCTTGATCTCTTTCCTTTTGTAGAAGCCCATGTAATATGATAAATGTATTTACCTATCACCCCCTAAGTTGGTAGTGTTCGCTCCTCGCTATAAGGTAGAAATCCTGAACAACAAACTGGCGACTCCACTGGGGACCCGGTTGTTTTCTGCTCTAGGAGACCTAGTTAGTTTTCCTTCCAGTACTTTTTGGTCTTTTTGATCCTCTAAGAGGCCTTGTAGGTCATTGTTACCTGCTTTCTCTTGCTTGACTCATCTCAGTTTTCCTTTTCAAATCCCGTTTTAGACCTTCTCTGATATGTGTGCTAGTCTTCTCTACACACAGTAGCGCATACCTGATGATGAGCGCTACTTTCACTACTGCACAGTAGAGCACACCTCCCAGTGTGCACTGGTTTATGCACTGCACAGTAGGGCATATTCCTATAACTCTCTGTTTGCTTTTGGGATTTGATTTCCACTTGTTTGGTTTGATTTACAGCCTCTTGCTTTGCCTTGTTAACTGATCCTTGAGGTTTGTAAGCTTTTGTTGAGTCTTGTTAGCCTCTCCTAAGTCCCTTAACTCATCTTTGCTTGCTTGAGTACTTTTGAGGTGTCTTTCTTGTTTGTGAATCTTTTTGAAGACTGCATATTGTTCCTTGTTGGACATAGCTACACTCCTATACCCTATATGCTTGTTGTAGGTATACAAACCTTTTTTTTATAACATTTGTTGTTTGTGGCAACACTAGCACACTTTGACGGTGTCTTGGCCTTTGATTTAGGGTTTGACCCCAATTTGGAGTCCTTAGGGTGTTTTCAAAAGATTTTTGAGTCTAGACACTTTTTTGATTGCTTTTTCAGTTTTCCGTCCAAGTAAGTTGAAGTTCTTTAGTTTGCTTTCTTTCAAGTTTTTGTGATTGTAAGGCCATCTTTGGTTCATTTGCCTACCTTTTTGCTTGGCTTAGTGCTTTCTCAGGGTTCCTGGTTCTTTGGAGCAACCTTTGAGGTCTTCCTTTCCATTTTAAGCATCTCTTATCCCTGTTTTCTTTTCGCTTTGTTCCCAAGCCCAAATTTTTTTCCTTTAAAAAACTTTGTAGGACAAGTCTTTGTCAAGTCATCGAGTTGATTGTTGTGAGCCTTAGAGTTTCTTTTCCTTACTTACATTTCTTTTTTAGGTCTTACTTGCTTCCATTTTTTAGTTCTTTTTCTTTTACATATATCAAAAAAGGAAAATAATGAGTTTGGTAGTTTAAAGTAGTAAGACTTATGATCATTTCGAAGTAGTGTAGTTTACTTTGTTTTGAATTTGTAAAGAAAATAAAAAGAGACTTGTTTTAGGTTTGCTTAGTTTTCATTTTGGAAAGAGCATAAACGAAAAAAGAAAAAGAATCTTTTGTTGCTTTGAAAGTTATTTCTTTTGCACTTTACTTTCTCAAACCATTCCACACAATACACTACCCCGTTGAATAAAAAGTATCCTTATAAATAAATTTTAATAAAAGCAATTAGAAACATTTTTCTTTTTAGGTATACACATCATCAACTAGCTTAGGCTAGAGTTTCGAGCTTAAATCACCTTCAATTGCTCGGAATTGGCTTCATTACTCAACAATCATAGTACGACTTTCATTTAGGTAAATCCATCTATATCAAATAGTCCTGGGATGCTCTACTCAAACCAGAGTTAAGCACGAGGCCATGGGCGATTGGAACTATTGAGGATATCCCCTCACTTTCCTCTCAACCATAAACTAGATTCGACTGGGCTTTGCTACCCTGCCCATGCGTTTCGACTAGGCTGATAACTATCCCCCCAAGTTATTTCGTATTGATGGTAGCCTTAGTATCAGACCTTTAGGATCTTACACAGGTAGAGTGGACTATTATTCCCACTTCACCTCGGACAGACATGGAAGGTAACCCTCTAGCAGTAATCCCGAGAAGGTGGTTTGGTGATTCAAGCACCTGCACCCAGTGGACTTTCAGAGGATGCCACGTAACTGATTGTCAATACTTTGTTAGTTTGTTCTGGGCCCTAATGATCCCAGACTTGCCTCCAAGAGTATTTGCCATTGTTTGCCTAGTTTGATTACTTAGGATTTTTTAGGGGTATGATGTTTTCTCCTTAGTCTTAGTGGCCACTAGGTTTTTTACTTAGTTTATTTTTATATAATTGTGGAAGACCAACAGCTTCGTAGGTCTCGAAGGTTGCAAAAACTTCTCCCACTCATTGTGGAGCCACTACCCGCCACCACCACGACGGAGGACAGACTCTAGTGGTTTTTTTGAACTTACTGGTGAAATAGAGGTTCTTGGTGAACCACAACCCAAAACCCCAGATCGACAAGTTCTTAATACTGTCGAGGTTGAGGAGATGAGCAAGGAGTTCCACAAACTCCCACAATGGGTATGAATGCAAGGATTGTTAATCCTTCTTTCAGAAACACTGCTACACCGATTTCGTCGCAGATGGCCTCTGCTTCAACTCCATCCTTTAGTTTTAACGCTGGTACTTTAGGCATGACAAGCTCAACAGCTTTGACATCTTCCTCAGTTACTACCCCTACTTTTGGACCCAACAATGCAGTGAATCTCACTCAACCTCCTGTGACTCAATAGTCATACCATATACCTAGTACTTGGATTTCCACACCCAATGTTGGGCCAAATCCCTCTGCAACTATGCCTGTCATGAGTACCATGATTGCACCGTCCACCTCGACTACCCCTAGTTTTAACACCTTTGCAGGTTACAATATGAATCAAGGTAATATACCTGCAGGAAGCATCCCCTTTTCTTTGTTTTCTGGAGGAGGGGGTAATATCCTTAACCAACAATATGGAGGGGCTAACACCCAGCCACAGTGGACAAACGCATAGGGTGCCAACCCACTTTCATTTGGGTGGGGGAATTTCAACAACACTTTCACACAACAACAAATGGCGAGGGGCAACCCCTACCAGCAGATGGCTGGGGGAAACCCCTACAAGCAAATGGCTGGGGCCAACTCTAACGAGCAGTTTATGGGTCAAACTATGGGAGGTTCCCCATTCATGACTCCAACTTATCAAATGCCATCTTATAGAACTCGTTTACCATTTCTGGCAACTCTGAATTTGCCAAATCTTTCCAAGTTAACGAACGATCCGGTGTGCCATAATGTTACGTGGCCACCAGTTCCCACTAAGCTACCTTCAGACATTCCAAAATTCGAAGGTAAAACTGGTGAGGATCCTGGTGATCATGTCACATATTTTCATCTTTGGTGTTCTTCAAACTCGTTGAACAAAGATTCCATTAGGTTGAGAATTTTTCAAAGAACCTTGACCGGTGCTGTAGCCAAATGGTACAGTGAGTTACCTACAACCACCTTTTTTAACTTTCAGGATCTCGCAATGGTCTTCCTGAACCACTTCCAGTTTCTTGTTCGATACGATATCGGGACAGATATTTTTTCTACCTTTAGACAAAACAAAGCCACCCATTTATCTGATCATATTCAGGAGTGGCGAATACGGAAGAGGCTCATTAAGGCCAATATCCCCCTAGAGTTCTTATTAGAGTGGTATATGGAATCACTCCTTCCTTATATTTCTAAGGAAGTAGCTACTTTTAGGGTGTCATAAGAAGAAGAAGCCATTTTAAGGACCCGACAACTAGACTTGGTTTATGTTCAGTCTGGGCTCCTTTATGAGATTATACCTGACACACCGTGATCAAACACTAATCTAGGTAGACCAAAACCTGGACCACATGCTGACGGCATTGTAAGTTCAGTTGATTCTGTAGCTTTCGAAGCATTGACTAAATAGGCTCATGCCTTATCGGTCAAACAATCGACTGCAGAAGTGACTTCTGTCACAACCTCTCCTTCTACTATTGAATCTGTACAGCAGGTTCAGACTAATCAAAAGGGTCCTTGGCATCCCAACAACAAAAAGAAGGGAAAGAAAGGAGAGGGGAACCAACAAAATCCCAAAAACAAATAAAATGCCGAGGAGGGTAACAGAGAAAAGAAGAAGGTTAAGTTCCCTTGCAAGCTTTACAAGCAGGACCACCTCACTCACTAATGCCCTCTAATCAAAGAAGCCCAAAAGTTGCTTCAACAAAAGAAACCTGCCGTCCTTAAAGATCCATTTCCCAAAAGGCAGGGCTCAACTTCTAGCACCTCCAATGCTGGGGACACCACCCATGCTTCAGTTGATCAAACTTTTATTAATATGGTTAACTCAAACGTTCTTTTACAAACGCGAGCAAGAAATTATACCCCGGATTCACAAAATAAGGATAAAGATACTCCTGAATCTTCCACTCCTCTCCACATAACCATGGATTCACTGCCCAAGATCCCGAAAGGTGTCTTGAAATGGGCTTCACACAATCCCAACGCACGGGCTGCTGCCAACTACAGTGTGGTTGAAGATCTAGCCCAGACCCCTTGTGCTATGTCCACCTTAGAACTTTTGCAAAGTTGTCCATTACAACGAAATGCACTTCTGGTAGCGATTGGAAGTATGGAATCATCCAACATGACTACGCATTTTGATATGTCTGATATCAAATACCGGTTGTCGTATCACATTGCTCTTTAGATAGAAGTAGTTCATGGTCCTATGACCATTGGATGAGTTGTCGTAGATGAGGGCATGTCTACATGTGTAATGTCAATTTCTTATTGGACATCCTTGGTTTCTCCCGAGTTAGCTCCCTCTAACACACTACTTACTACATTTGATGGTAGAACCTTCCATCCACACAGAGTCTTGCCATCATTATACGTCACACTTGCTGGTAAGACAGTTGTTGTAGAGGTTGAAGTTCTGGACTCTCCGCTTGATTAGAACATGTTGTTAGGCAGGAGCTGGACATATGCCATGCGAGCTATTCCATCGACATTTTTTCGAGTTGTTGTTGGAGAGAACTTCCGCAGCATTTGGGAAGCTGCTAATTTTTGGAGAGAAAGTACCAATTTTGGCGGTAAGACAAAGATATCGCCGTAGCGCTAATTCCGGCGGGAATCACGGTGATAGGTACAGAAGAGTCAAGCATGTGGTACAAAGAAGAGGCCGAAGGGAGAGCTCAACCACCGTAATAAAAGCACTGAAGATGAAGAGAGGGTTCAGCTACCCTCATTAAGAAGAAGGACTACAGTCAGCGTTGCTTGAACCAAGAAGAAGCGACGGGCCGATGCATTAAAGACTAAGGACTGCAGGAAGCGGCGACAAGACAGAAGGCGGCCATGGAAGTACAGCCAGTTGACTGTAAGTGGTCAGGGTTGAGTCACTGTTGGGATAAGGCCCACAGTTTTGTAACTGCGATGAGACCTTCGGGCCATCTATATATAGGAGTCTTTTTATATGATAAGGGGTTAGCCACATAGTGATAGAGACATCAGGTAGAGGCTAGTCCAGTCCTTTGTTGTTGCAGAGTCTGAACATCCCTGAGAAAACAAGGGCCGACCTGTTGAGAGATAGTGCAATCCACAGGGATTGTGAGAGAAAGAGAGTGCATTGTAAAAGGCAGGAAGAGAAAAGAGGTCTATAGAGAAGGGCTCCCACTGAGGTGGAGTTTCCCCGAAGACCTGTGTTGTAAAGAGTGGAAAGGAACTGTGTTTATTCTTCAGAGTTGTAAACAAGAACCGCAGTTCCCCTGGGCGTAGTTCTCGCCCTGGGAGTATAACATACCTATCTAAGTCGCACTATCGTACTTGTGTAGTTGCTACTCTCATTCATTTGTCTGTGTTATATATGACTGCTTTATTCTGTTATAAGTAATGTACACGGTCATCAGTTTAACTGCTGAGAGATGTATAACTATTGTGATAATCATAGCTAACCTCATAGTGAACTAGATAATTGTTAAACAGAGGATAATGTGCGAGTATGAACTGAACATAAGGCATGAATGGTCTACTTAGATATTGCACAAAGTAATATTCTACTTAGTTACGTTGTTGCGAGACATCAAGGGTCAAGTCATTAGCCAGGGTGATGCTCGGAGATTAAATGCTGTTGCTAACTGCAGTGCTAGGATAAAAATAGCCGAAACCACCTATTAATCCAGGAAGCGGCCAAGAATCCCTTACCGCGGGAGCTAGAAGGGGAAGATATCGTGCCTACGATATCTTAGGTATCGCTAGACGGTTCCACATAAGGGTAAGACTTATCGCATTCCCTGCGTAATGCGATAAGACAGAGGCGTGGCCGGAGCGATAGAATGAGATAGTCAGCTCCTGAGGAAGGGGTTAAGGTGGGTTTAAGCACCCTGGATGCCTCGGAACTCGGTGGAAGACACTTGAGTCTTCTGCCACCCATTAGAATCACTTCGGGTGAGACTTCAGGTTGCTTCTGCGACCTGTTGCCGAAAGGGCCAGTGAGCTAAGGGTTCTGTTGGTCTAAAAAGTACCGCAAGCCCGGGTCTACCAGAAAGGAAAGTAAAAGATCAACAAATGGTTCCGTTGCCAGTTTGAACACATTGAGCTGATGTTCTGTTGGCATCCTACCAAGCAAGAACTTAACCAGTGGGTTGAGTCAAAAGAAAGAGAGTTTGCTGCAAAAGAAAACAAGAATCCTAGACTGAGCACTGAGGCTTGGCTACAGAAGCACATTTTTACAGATCTCCATGAGATATTCTTCGTAACTTATGCTATTGAGTTATATGGTTGGTTATCAAAGCTTGCTGACAACAGTGGTGTCAAGAAGAATCGAGAAGTTGTCTGGACAGCAGAGCTGAGTCAGACCTTGAAAGGTGTCGATAACCCCATCTCACGCGCAGTAGACTTCTGGCTTGCGAGTCTGCTGGAAGGCTTCATCACAGAGTTCGCGGTTGATCAGAGAAAGAGTTTCAGCGCAGCAGAACGGTACTTCTTCAAGGGTTATCGCGGTAAGTACCTAAATTCTCTAAATCTGTCCATTAAGCAATTACTATATGAAAAAGGAGTACTGGATATACTCTCAGATGAATAGTAGCATGATATTGTAATGTCAGTAGACTCTGAAAGTGATTACGAGTATCTTGGACATACACGTAGTGGTAAAAGATATAGAGTCAACGATTCATCTTCTTCTGAAGAAGACAGCTCAGATCACCCAAGACAGCAGATTCAGAACCCTAGGACTCCTCAAAAGCCAGTCGGAACTCAGAATAATCCCGCAGGAACCCCGTCCAGTAGCTCTTACACAGCGAATACTACCGCTACACCCGCCACATCTACACAGCCGAGTGGTAGTCATACAGCAAACCAGAACCCACCATATAGAAACAGAATGGGAGACGATATGAAGCTACCAACATTCAAAGGTACAGGGTCGGAGGACCCTGAGCAGCACTGGTTCTTATGCGAAGCCATATGGACCATTAAGCAAATACAAGACGATAATGTTAAGCTTGTCCAGCTGGCCACCACATTTAGAGAAAGAGCATTAACTTGGTATATGAAGTATACCACTGGCCATAACAGAACGCTTGCACAGGTTAGAACTGCTATGATTAAAGAGTTTAAAAAACCTAAATCCGAGTCACAGTGCATAGCAGAACTTAAAGATATTAAGCAATTGCCTACGGAGACGGTTTGGGATTTTGACCAGAGATTCAAAACCCTCATTGATCAGGTAAGCTTTGAGCTTGCGCCTCAACAGCATAAAGAATGGTTTATCGCAGCAATATTACCACACATCAGACTTCCGCTAATGCAACAAAAAATAAATACACAAGATGAAGCATTAGAAATGGCAATGAAACTAGAGGCTTCACCTCTAGCAGAAACTAGCACCGGTATCACTAACCTGCAAAATCAACTAGCCAACCTCACTTTACAGCTGCATGAAATTAAGAAAGGAAAGGAGGTTGCGCATGAAATTTGGTGTACTAAGTGTAAAGCGCAGGGACACAGTAAGGATAACTGCCCTGTCTTTGCTGACTATATCGCCAGTGGAGCTCCTAACCCGTTGATGCAGAACCAAGGGCCATGGTGTGAGATTTGTAGAACCAGAGGACACAGTCCTCAGGAATGCCCTCTCCTTCAGAAATATGTGCAGACACCAAAGAACCTATATTGCAACTTCTGTAAATCTGTGGGACATGACGAAAACAACTGTAGAGCTTATGAGTTAATGATAGAAAGAAAGCATGACCTTTACAGAGTTCAGTCAGAAGCATCCGGACCAGCAGTACGTACACAGACTGATCCGAATCAGGGAGGCCGTGGAGGAAATTTCAGAGGCCGAGGACGCGAAGGAGCCTATGAACCTGGCCGTGGTCGTGGAACTATCACCTGTTATAACTGTGGAGGCACAGGACATTACGCTAGAGACTGTCAGAACCCTACTACAACGTGCAAGTATTGTAAATCTTATGATCACACAATAGAGGAGTGTCCCATATTGATAGCTAAGATCAAGGACGCCAAGCCAGCAACCAATCAGACTATCCAGTTTATCGCTGCTGAGCAGAACGAAGCAGAACCACGAGTCAATATTGTAACTCGCAGTGGTCTCTCCACAGGTAACATATCGCAGGATGCGGAAAAAACGACAGGAACACAGTGGGTGCGCAAGGCTCCAGGAAAACCTATCCCACTCGACCTACAGAAGAATAAGGAGGCATTTCAGCAAACTAAGACTTCCTTTGTTGAACATACACCGTCCAGATCACTATTATTACCATCTCAGGGTATACCACGGAAACCACCACATGATGTTAGTACTGCGCAGCTACCACAGGCTAGCACATCTGGAAGATGCGACGAAGAGGAATTGACCGGGAGTGTACAGTCCTTCTTGCAGAGTTGTTTAAAACTTCTAAGAAATGGGAAAGCTGTAGAGGAACTTCAGAAAGTTATTGATCAATGTCAACAGAGCCCTTCTGTGAGCAATACACAGCGCACCATTCACCATATAATGGGCCATACAAGGACAGGAAGAGAGATGAGGCTCACAGCGCAGATCGGACTATTTGAAATGGACGAGGTTATCCTAGACTTAGGATCAGAAGTAAATGTCTTGACTAAGCAGACATGGGAACAGATGGGAAGTCCAAAACTAAGCAGATCCCCTATCCATCTTAGACTAGCTAATCAGCAGAGAATATCACCGATGGGTCGCCTATCGCATGTCCCAGTGGACATCGATGGAGTTCACACATATGCCGATTTTGAGATTATAGAAATTATTGGTGACACCAAACCCTATCCAGCTCTATTAGGTATTGATTGGGCTTTTGATAACAAGGCTGTTATCAACTTGAAGAAAAGGCAGATGACATTCGAAGATGCTCAAGTCCGGGTTATCGCACCACTAGACCCTTTACAGGGTCCTCGCTACATTGAGCCAATCAAAGCAGAAGAGGAGGTGCATAACATGGAAAATTTGTACCAAATGACTTCTAATCAGACAGATTACATTGACCCTACAGCTGATGGACATATTAGCTGGAGATGTGATAGCTCCTGCACATCAGATTCGTATGTTGGCTTAGAGAATTGGCAAAACAGACTCCACGAAGTTTCTATTCGCAGATGCGCATTCATGACTAAATCACTGCGATGGATTGGGACAGAAAACAGGTATATTCCAACTTTTGATGGATTAGCGGACGTCAATGATTTTTTGCAGCAGTTTGAACAAGAGATTCCTCAAGAGCAGAGGATGGAGGTTTTTGACCTTGCAGTTCGAGCCACACCTGCAAGATGGTGGTACACACACAAGGAACATATCGCATCATGGTATGATTGTAAGAGACTGATGCGCATTAGATTCTCTAAAGAAAGAGACTGCACACAGCGGAGATACACAGGGGAGAGCGATCCCAGAACACACATTATGAACTGTGAACAGAGTTGGCTAAAAATTCCAGCAGAAGAATGGGTCCATTTGTTTATCCACACACTGGATACAGTTCCACGGAACTGGTATACAGAAACAGAGCTAAGAAAAGGAACTATCTCATGGCCTATTATGATTGAAAACTTTTTGGTCACGTTCAGTTTCGAATCTGAGCATCCAAGCATTGATCGGGCCTTGAAGATCATAAAGACTAAAATATTTGAGGATTGCCCATTACCAGCGGATTCGCAACCCGAGTGGGCTATTCAGATGGAACATGCACTGGAATGTTACAACTGCGCACAAGATTCAAGCGATGAGGATGAAGATCCTCGCAGTATCAATATCGCAGAAACAGAAGGTACGCGTGAAGTTGAAGGTCCACACTTAGAAATCCCAGCTGTAACAGAACCAATCAAGATTAGAAAAAGCAATATTGGCACAGAAACAGACCCTAAGTTTGCCTCTATTGGAGATTATTGGGATGATGAGACAATTGGCCAAATCACAGACCTATTACATGAGTATCAGGACCTATTTCCTACCAACTTTACAGAAATGAAGGGAATAGTGGGTGACTTAGGAGTCATGAGAATACCGCTTAAGAAGGATGCTAGGCTAGTTAAGCAACGCCCATACAGGTTGAACCCGCGGTATAAAGCAAAAGTAAAAGATGAAATAGATAAGATGCTAGCAGCAGGCATCATTGAGCATGTTGAAGAAAGTGAGTGGGTTAGTCCCATGGTAGTACAAGAAAAGAAAACAAAAGGAGACATCAGGATCTGTGTCGATTTGCGCAAACTGAATGATGCATCGCTGCATGACCCATTTCCGACACCATTCACTGATGAAGTCTTAGACAATGTTGGAGGACAAGAAATCTATTCATTCACTGATGGCTTTTCAGGCTATCACCAGATAAGAATCCATCCAGACGACAGGCACAAGACCACATTTGCGACAGAATGGGGCTCCTTTCAGTATACGGTAATGCCCTTTGGTCTTAAGAATGCCCCAGCAATTTTTTCTAGAGTAGTTGTTGCTGTCTTTAAGGAATACATCCATCAATTTCTAGAAGTTTATTTTGATGATTGGACTGTATTTGGACTAGTCAAGAAGCACATAGGAAATCTGCGATTAATGTTTGAAAAATGTAGACAGCACCAGATTTCCCTTAACTTAAAAAAATGTATATTTTGTGCGCCTTTTGGTACGTTGTTGGGTCACATTGTGTGCAGACAAGGCTTGATGGTAGATCCTGCGAAGATCGCCATCATTGTCAATTTACCAGCACCTAACTCAGTAAAGCAGCTGAGAACTACACTTGGTCATACCGGGTACTACAGAAAGTTTATCAAAGGTTATGCCAAGATTACCGCACCAATGGAGAAATTATTGAAGAAGGACATCAAATTTCAGTGGAATGAGGAATGTCAGAAGAGTCTTGACACTCTAAAAGAAAAAATGGTTACAGCACCTATTCTGGTATTTCCAGATTGGAACAAGCCTTTTCATGTTCATGTGGATGCATCTGGCATCGCACTGGGCATTATTCTTACGCAACCAGGCGAAGGGGGTATTGACCACCCTATCGCATATTCGAGCAGGAGACTATCGACAGCTGAGAAGAATTACACCACCACAGAAAGAGAAGGGTTAGCAATGGTGTATGCTTTACAGAAATTTCGGCACTACCTGTTGGGTGCCCCATTTAAGATGTTCACCGACCATTCTGCATTAAAGTACTTGGTCAATAAGCCAGTGTTAGGGGGAAGAATATGCAGATGGCTATTGTTGTTCCAGGAATATGATTTCGAAATCATTGTTAAGCCAGGAAGACTAAATGCAGGACCTGATCACCTGTCAAGGCTAGACTCAGGTGAAGAACCAAGTAATTTAGAGGACAACTTGCCTGATGCGCAATTGTTCTCCATTCAGGTCGCAGACGAATATTATGGAGACATAATTCAATTCCTCACTATAGGGTGGGCACCGCCTGAGTTTACCAAGCAACAAAAGAAACAATTAGTGGTGAAAGCAGCAGACTTCACCCTGATTGCAGGACACCTCTATAAGTTAGGACCCGATGAAATCTTGCGTAGATGCGTTATGCCCCACGAGAAACAGACCATTCTTAAGGAAGCACATTCGGGCATCGCAGGAGGCCATTTCGCAGGGAAGCCTACCGCTCAGAAGATCCTAGCAGCCGGACTATGGTGGCCTACATTACATAAAGACAGCAAAGAGTTTTGCAGATCATGTGATATCTGCCAAAGGACGGGAAAGCCCTCCAGAAGAGATGAAATGCCGTTGCGACCACAGATAACGCTACGCGCATTTGATAAGTGGGCTATAGACTTCGTGGGTCCTATTAACCCCCCAGGAAAACGAACTGGTGCGAGATATATTATTACAGCAACAGAATACCTCACCAGGTGGGCTGAGGCAAAACCAGTCAGGAATTGTGATGCTGCCACAGCAGCACAATTTATTTTTGAAAACATCATCACTAGATTTGGATGCCCAGTGACTTTGATGAGTGATCAAGGCACACACTTTTTGAATGGCACCATAGAAGCCTTGACAGAGGAATTTGAAATACAGCACCATAAGAGTACACCTTACCACCCTCAAGCTAATGGTACGGTGGAGGATTTCAATAAGATATTAGAACATGCTCTTACAAAGATTTGTAACAGTCAAAGGGATGATTGGGACCTTAGAGTTAATGCTGTATTATGGGCGTACAGGACCACGTGCAAGAAACTAACAGGGCACACACCTTTCAGCCTGGTATATGGACAAGAGGCTGTTATGCCTATGGAATACATCTTACCCAGTCTAAGGATCGCTCAGCTTACAGAGATGGCTGATTCTGATACTTTAGAGGAAAGATTGGCACAGCTGCTCAATCTGGAGGAAGACAGATTTATCGCAGGATTCCATCAAAAAGTGCAGAAAGCACGAGAAAAAGCTTGGCATGATAGGCATATCAAGAACAAAACCTTTCAGCATGGAGACTTGGTACTCCTTTATGATAGTAAGTTTATAAAGTTCCCTGGAAAATTCAAAACTCATTGGTTAGGACCATATCAAATCCAGCAAATAACAGATGGAGGTGCTATCCAGCTTCGTACTATGAGTGGGGAGTTTCTTCCTACCTTGATCAATGGCAGTCGGCTTAAGCTGTATCGCGAAGGCCATGCCACCTCCCAGCCCTAGCCCAGAAAAGAAGCTAATGGTGCAGATGTTCAGTGTAGTTGAAATGAAGCATCGCACCCTAAGGAGTCTACACCGGGAAAATACTTTAGGTAAGAATTCGCAGCCAGCTTTCCCGGTTGTTGCGATAAATTTTGATATGAGGCGAGTTTTTGGCACTTTCCATTTCCAGACGATGCGATATATTATCGCAGAGGACAGAAAATAGATTGATGCGATACCAAATTTTGAATTAATCAGAGGGCTAGTCACTTCGCCTTCTGACAAGCATTAACTGCACGGCTGACAAGTATCTGTCGTACTAAGATTTGGCAGCAGTACGACGATTCTTCTAGATTTGGAAAATCCGATGCGACACCACTCCGGTGCACAGTTTCCTAGCGAAATTTCAAACGGCGTTTGCAATAAATGGGCGCGGGGTGCTGTCTTGTCTAGGCATTAAATGCCGCCAACGGGTCCAGTTACTGGTCCGTTGCCCTTTGAAATTCCGCCTTATGATAAATACACGATCTATTCAAAGCACGGGGCTACTTGGTCATTTTCACCAAAAGAGTTGAGCGCAGTTAAGCCGAGCCAAGCGTATTCTTAGCAGAGTTCTGAGCAGGGAAACCAAAAACAGTTGCAGACTCTGATTTGCATTAAGATTAGCAATCATAGGAAGTCCAGAGTACCACAGGGGAAGGTTCCTCGCGCCAGACGAGCCTCTCGAAGACGTGTTGCAGAGATTCCAAAGGGGTGGAATTGAGTGCGCTATGACTTCGGTTGTGGCGAAGAAAGGAAAGAAAATTGCTGCTGGTTCTCCGTCTACACGCCAGTCACCAAGAACCTTAGCTAATATGGAGCGTAGCGAGACCCCGAGTAGCACAGAGTCAGAAGAACCGGAGCAGGAACTTCCGGAAGAAGTTACAGTCGCTACCATATACTTCCCACCAAGAATAGAAAATGCGCCAGCAATTGTCCTCCTGAGGGACTTTAAATATGAACTCGTACTCCCACCACTGGATAACCGAGTGAAGGAAGAAGGTAACCTATGGGGGAATATGCATGCTGTTAAGTTTGCTGATTATAATCTGAGAGATTATAAGTTGTACCCACAATTCCGCCGCGATCGTTATATGACGATTCAGAGGAACCCAAGGACAGAGCGCGATGAGTTCGTCCCCATGGACCATGTAAGCCATTTAGCACCGTCGGGACTGCTCAATCTCCTGGAGATTCCACACTTTGGACGGGGCCCGGAGGTCAATGCTGTGGTGCGGATGCTACTTTCATGTGTGCATGGTGGTTACTTATGGTTGGGTAACCGGATAGATGTTAATGTTGACCTCATTCACCGCATTACCGGTCTGTCGAAGACTGGCTTCGACCCGCAGATAAATATTGATGGCGCCACAAAGGATACCAGGCTCTCAACCAAGCAGGTTGCGGAGTATAAGCTGCAAAGAGGAGGTCGCGCTTACGATGTCAACTCAATACAGGATGACGCCTTGCGGTTTACTGTTAGTCTGTTGGCCGGAAAACTCCTCCTCAAGGTGAGGCCGAAGGAGGTCACAGGCTCAGTTATCCGCCTCGCGATTGAAGTCATAAAAGGTAAACCTTACAACTGGAGCTTATTTTTGCTGAATAGTTTCTTTCAAGACTGTGCGCAGGCGCAGCAGGACCCACTTCACAGCTTCCACTTCTCGTGGCTGCTGATCCTTATGGCTTTCATTGGATGGAAAGAGCCGCCCAATTCGCAGTTTCCACAACTGGCACCAGGGGCGTGCAGAGGCTCGAGGTACTCAAATCTTTGGGCGAGTAGTCACCCAGAGAAGCACAAGAATAACGCAATGGTATTCCATGAATATTATACGCTACTGCTTGAAACCGTCGCAACGATTCTGCGTGTCGACTCGCCGGTCGTTGATCTTTATCAGTCCAAGCTGGAGTTTAAAATCGACAGGGATAAAACCTACATCAGACCCAAAGGATTCAGGAAACATAAGGAATGGGCCCCCGGCCCATATCGCATGGAAATCCAGCAGGTTGAAGATACCATTAAGAATTGTTTCGATGAGGACATGAAACAGATGTATGATGATCTATCCTCTGGCCTAGTTCCAGTTGATCCCCCAGCTGAGGATCCAGAAGATGTTCTGGAGGTAGATCCTAAAGATAAGGTGAAAGAACCAATAGGTCCTAAGAGAAAGGCTATTGAAGGCCCTTCTCCAGTGCGAGCAAAGAAGAAGAGAACAAAGGCGGTTACTTCCGACGAACCGCAGGCACCAATAATGACAGAGGATGAGTATGATCTCATCGCCAGCCGAATAGAGGAGAAGATGCGGGATAAATTCGCTGCGATTCAGACATCGCAGGATCTTATGCGCATCATCCTTGACAAGAAATTGCGAGAGTTGAAGGCAATAACTGAGAAGACTGCTTCCATGCAGATTCAGCCAGCTCCAACTGCAGTGGCAGAAAGTTCGCAGCCCCCTTCACAGACCAGGGAAGAAAGTATTGCAAGGGACCGCACGAACATTGTTCGTATACCACCGGGAAGCATTAAGTTCCCTGTACCAATGGAAGTACAGAGGGTTCATCCTCTTGAGGTGAACCTACCAGAAGTACCTGTGGATCAGTTGTATGAAATTTTCCAGCAGATAGGCACGGAGCTGAGGCACAGAGAACAAGTCACGTACGAGCAAAATGTTTTGTTGTCTAACGACAACGTGCAACTCATCGCGCAGCATGAGGCAGAGAGTGCCCAGTTGACGCAATATGTTCAGCGAGAGCAGGATGTCTCTCTTGTTTTAAAGAATATCGCAGCAGAACTTCCGCAGTGCGATATCAGGCCTGAGTTAGAAATAACTCAAAAGATCAGAAAAATAGCGGAAAGAGCAAAGGCTCTGGATGAAGAGAAGAAGAAGATGGAGGAAGAATACGAGGCAAGGATCGCTGCACTAGAAGCAAATAAGCCGCCTACTCCAGAGGAAATCCAGGAAGAACGAGTGCAAGCTTTCAGAATTGTACAGACACAGATGCACTGTCGGGTGGAAGCAGCAGAGGCTATCCTGGAAGATGCATCAAAAGCATGGCTGGAGCTAGAGGAGCTCCCACAGAAAGCCGAGCTCGATCAGCACATTAAGCACTGTGAAGATGCGATATCGAGAGCTGAAGAAGAGTACAAGGGCTTGAGTGCTCTTGCGAAGATAAGAAAGAAAGGAGAAATCACACAAATTCAGCAGCAGGTGCAGAAATACAGAGAACAGCAGATCAACCTGGCTAACGAAGTTAGCCCGCATGAAAGCAAAGTCGCACATCTGGTTGATGAACTGGAGCAAAAGGTGAAAAGCTTCACCTCAAGTAAAGAAGTCATTGAGAGCACAGAGGACTCCTTGGTAACCGCTGAGCTGCTCAGCGCAGCGCAGGAAGAAGTAACACACATGGATGAAAGTATTAAAGCACTTAAGGCACAATTCGCAACAATCTCACGAGCTGCGAAGGATAAGCTTAGGCAGATGACGCAGGCTGGTGTTGCGAGTGGCTCGGGGACAAGCCACAAGTAAGTGTTAGGGGAGTTGTTGGAGAGAACTTCCGCAGCATTCGGGAAGCTGCTAATTTTTGGAGAGAAAGTACCAATTTTGGCGGTAAGACAAAGATATCGCCGTAGCGCTAATTCCGGCGGGAATCACGGTGATAGGTACAGAAGAGTCAAGCATGTGGTACAAAGAAGAGGCCGAAGGGAGAGCTCAACCACCGTAATAAAAGCGCCGAAGATGAAGAGAGGGTTCAGCTACCCTCATTAAGAAGAAGGACTACAGTCAGCGTTGCTTGAACCAAGAAGAAGCGACGGGCCGATGCATTAAAGACTAAGGACTGCAGGAAGCGGCGACAAGACAGAAGGCGGCCATGGAAGTACAGCCAGTTGACTGTAAGTGGTCAGGGTTGAGTCACTGTTGGGATAAGGCCCACAGTTTTGTAACTGCGATGAGACCTTCGGGCCATCTATATATAGGAGTCTTTTTATATGATAAGGGGTTAGCCACATAGTGATAGAGACATCAGGTAGAGGCTAGTCCAGTCTTTTGTTGTTGCAGAGTCTGAACATCCCTGAGAAAACAAGGGCCGACCTGTTGAGAGATAGTGCAATCCACAGGGATTGTGAGAGAAAGAGAGTGCATTGTAAAAGGCAGGAAGAGAAAAGAGGTCTATAGAGAAGGGCTCCCACTGAGGTGGAGTTTCCCCGAAGACCCGTGTTGTAAAGAGTGGAAAGGAACTGTGTTTATTCTTCAGAGTTGTAAACAAGAACCGCAGTTCCCCTGGGCGTAGTTCTCGCCCTGGGAGTATAACATACCTATCTAAGTCGCACTATCGTACTTGTGTAGTTGCTACTCTCATTCATTTGTCTGTGTTATATATGACTGCTTTATTCTGTTATAAGTAATGTACACGGTCATCAGTTTAACTGCTGAGAGATGTATAACTATTGTGATAATCATAGCTAACCTCATAGTGAACTAGATAATTGTTAAACAGAGGATAATGTGCGAGTATGAACTGAACATAAGGCATGAATGGTCTACTTAGATATTGCACAAAGTAATATTCTACTTAGTTACGTTGTTGCGAGACATCAAGGGTCAAGTCATTAGCCAGGGTGATGCTCGGAGATTAAATGCTGTTGCTAACCGCAGTGCTAGGATAAAAATAGCCGAAACCACCTATTAATCCAGGAAGCGGCCAAGAATCACTTACCGCGGGAGCTAGAAGGGGAAGATATCGCGCCTACGATATCTTAGGTATCACTAGACGGTTCCACATAAGGGGAAGACTTATCGCATTCCCTGCGTAATGCGATAAGACAGAGGCGTGGCCGGAGCGATAGAATGAGATAGTCAGCTCCTGAGGAAGGGGTTAAGGTGGGTTTAAGCACCCTGGATGCCTCGGAACTCGGTGGAAGACACTTGAGTCTTCTGCCACCCATTAGAATCACTTCGGGTGAGACTTCAGGTTGCTTCTGCGACCTGTTGCCGAAAGGGCCAGTGAGCTAAGGGTTCTGTTGGTCTAAAAAGTACCGCAAGCCCGGGTCTACCAGAAAGGAAAGTAAAAGATCAACAGTTGTAATGTTCCCTCACAAAGGCAAGATCATCACGGTAGACCAACTTTCATTCCCTCGGAGAAACAACCAGACTTCATCGGAATCCACAATTCCTTTAGTTGATCAATCTACCCCAACAAGCGAGAGTTTAGGAGCAGGGCTTTATGGGTCATTAATGGGAACTTTTGACCTACCCGCTCCCGTTCTTTTCATGCATTCTGATGAAGGTACATCTATTGAAACTTTCATGGTCGGTTTAAGAACTGATCTGTGGATCCTTCCCACTGTATCAGAACCATCAATGCGCTTATCCGTTGCAGAAGTAGCATACATGGAAGCACAGCATGCTGCAATGGAACATATCGTGACTCTGCCAGTCTCTGCTGAGTCGGATATGTACTATGCTCCTACATGGTCAGTAGACTCTACCCACTCTTTTGATTGTTTAGACACGGTTTTTCCTTCTGACGAAGCCATTTTGGAAGCCATGATGGTGTTACAACGTAATCTTCCACTTTGTGAGCATCAGCATTCTTTGGCCTATAGGATCCATTTCACTGACTTAGATCCACTTTATATCCTTCAGACATACTATTTCCTCATTTTTCCTCTGACCCACTTGTTGCATCACTATAGAAAGCGTACCCGCGAGTTTCATCACTATAGCCTACGAGTATCATGTAAAATGGTAAAAATACTAGTTTATTACTTTTTACTCCCAAAAAGCGGTCATTGGGTGACCTTTAGCTCTCCATCTACCCAAGAAACATCTCAATGTGTACTTTCACTTACCTTTGAGAGGACTATATATTGAGCACATATAGCTTATGGATGGGAGGAGAAAGAAGAGCAAGAGAACTCTAGTGGATTTTTTCCCTATCTTGCGTCTACACTCATTGATCCTTGTAGTTGTGAACCCTTTATGTTCACCTTCCAAACTCCTATCTAGTTTGAGTTTTCCATTCATGGAGGATTGAAGTGGTGGAGGCACAAGTGGATTGATCCAGATCTTGGTTCAGATTGGTTTCCAGCAAGAGGTCGTATCACATTGTACTTCTTCTTGTTTATTAATAGAAATACTCATATTCTCGTCTATTAATGTTGTTTATCTTACATTCGGTTTCATTTACTTGTTATATCATGGACCATTTCTATTGATGATGTTAATGCCATTTATATATTATATGTACTTTTTGTATATTGGTTGTCAAGACTAATTTGCATATTCAAGTGCACGGATTGAAAAGCTCCAACGGGGATCTACATCAAACATTTGGATCGAGGTTGGTTATATTCTTCATTATCATAGCATTGTCATTTATATAGCATAGTTCTGAGAATTGAGTTGATTTATGGTAGTCATCTGTCTGTTGTGGTCTACCCCAAGCCATAGTGAGTTTTCTCCAACACAAAAATGGCGACTCTGCTGGGGAGAACATCCATTTTGGGGTTTCTTGAGCATTAGTCCATAATTAGAGTTGTTGTTTGTCGAAGCTCTGTGTCACTTATCTGTCGTTGAGATACACTATAGAAAACTTGCTTTTTCTAAGCCATTGGACTCTCTATTTGCCAATTTTCCTTCCCTCACCCGCGGGCTAGCTTAGCTCTGCCCGCGTATACCCACTTTTGTTTACTCTACTGCTCGTGGGTACCCGCAGGTATTCCTTCGACAGTAGCGTACAATTCCGGCTTTGGTTGATTTATGACCTTTGGTTGTTGCTGGGTTGGTTTTGGTTGATCCTGAGTCTTTGTTGGCATGTTTCTTGACTGTTCCATGCCTTGGTTGTGACCAGAACTCTTCTTTTCTCTTGGTTGAGCCTTATTGGTTTTTTACCCATCTTTGGATTTATCCTTGTTGGTTTTTTCCTTTTGAGCTCATTCCTTTGGCTGAGTCTTACTGTTTGGTATCTGCCTGGTTGTCTTAGTGATCTCCATTGCATATCAATGACTAGATAGTAGGATTTTGCTTACATTTTTCATTTCCATATATTGAAAAATACAAAAAAATACACATAGTTTTGCATTTTCCTTTTGTTTATAAGAGAAAATACAAACAAAAAAAATTGCTTTTATGTATTGCATCTTGCATTGAGTGCTTTCTGCCTTCATTTAGATTTTGATTGTGCATTAAAAAATATAAAAGGATTGCATATTTATTTTGAAATCGTTGGTTTGATTGTGCATGTTAGTGGCATTGTTTTCATTGGATAGATGAGTCTAGGATTTGGCGATTTTGCATACTATTGAGTCTTACACATCACTAGTTTCACAATCATATCCCTTGAGTAATCACAGCCATTAAAATTAACGCTTAATCTTAAAATTGATTAGATCGATTTTATTTATAGGGTACACCAACTAGCATAGGTTTAGAGTCTTGGAATAAATCATTGTGAGTTAACAATCCAAGACTACTAGACGAAACATTAGGTGTCTGACCAGTGAGTGGAGGAATCCATGGTATACATCGGTGTTCTCATGAAGCTCTACTCAAGCTAGAGTTAAGCATGAGGTCACGAGAGGTTGGTTGAAGGGATATCCCTCTGATACCGGCTGAACGTGGGAGATATTTCCAGGATTTGTTCGTATATGGGGACTCTTGGGGGATTTAACCCTCATTGAGTTTCAGTCTCAGCTACCCTGCCCATATGACGAATCCCACCTGCGAATGTCCCCCTGCGCATTGGTTATATTGCGGTGACTATAGTTGCCTTACCTAGGTATCACACAGGGTACTTGTAGTCGTTATGCTGTTTATGTCCTGATTCAGATAGGGATTGGACAGCACAGTTGTTTGTTGCCAAGGGTTACGGCCCTTTGCACGCAGTGAAGCCTGGGTGTCTCTATAACTAATTTTGTTACCTCTATCTATATTTTGGGAGTCTCAAGCCTCTCCTAGGAGAGACATATCGGCTCTAGTGTCGGGAGCTCATTTAGCCACTCTGTTTGTCTGCTCTTGGCTGTAGTTTCTCTAGGTGTGTGCTTTTGATTTATTGTTTTTGATAGATAGTTGGCCTTTAGGGGACGTTTTGATTATATATTCTCTCTAGAGATATCGTGGCGCGGAGCCCCTCTCCGCCAATCCCATCGGTTGGCTGGTTTAGAGCCTACCGAGCTTTCACACCGTGTTGCTAGGGGACGTCGGCGGGCTCCCTCAAGTGTTCGGATTCTTATGAGACATACGTCCAAGACGTCATGACTTCTACACATTCTGATACTGAGGAAATACCTTCAACTCCATCAGGTAGAGTTAAACACACTTCCGATTCCCCTACTCCTGAGGCATGGGGAGGTGATCCACCTGAGACTCAACCTGGTTCGATTTGGCTGAATCCACTTAAACAAGATCCATTCGATCCTTTGAATCCGGATAATTATCTTCATGGGATGCCAACCTTACCCGAGGATGAAGATCAGGACAACACATTCGTTCCTTCGTTTCCACGCAGTTATAGACACGGGATGCCAGAGTTACATGACAACACTAGTCCTACAATCAACCCAACGGCACTCTCTTTTGGTATGCCTAATTATATAGTTGAACCTTCCACTACGTTTGGTAGTCACAATGGCACTTGTCATGGTAATACCCATACTATACCCACTGGGGGCACTACCCTCACTGGGGGGCACTACGTTGTCCACTCACACACATAGTATGGGGACTGGTCATGTTCTTCCTAACCACACTAATGTTGGAAGAAGACCACCTCCTAGGATTTCCCAACCTAATAGGAACATTGTTTGAAACACGACTCGCCATCCACCACCTAATACAAATGCCGCTACTCGTCAACCCAGGACTACTTTTGCGAATGTTAATGCTCCTCCCAACCACGGGGGTGGACATATACCGTATACTTTTGCGTCCATTTCCGCCACTAGTAATACCAATGTAGGGGGTAGGAATATATCCTATCCACATGGACATAACACCACCATCCCTGCTACTAGTAACACCAATGTTGAGGTTGGGAATACATCTCATGCTTCTGGTCACCAAACGAATGCTCAAGCTAATCCTAATGCTGGGGGTGGAAACATACCATACCATTATGGTCATTACAAGATGGTTCCCGCTACAAATAGTACGTATATGCCCCATACTCATGGTGGAAACCCTTACTACAACACAGTCGGTGTTGACCACCAGTACAACCCACCACCCCAATATGGTGCCCAAAACATGCACATGCCTGCTTACTCTCAAATGGGTCAGGTGGGAGGAGGTTATCAATCCTATGGCCATGGAAAAGCTTATGGTCTGTCAGGTCCTTATTATTAGCAGTTTAATCCTCATGGTCAAGCTTTTGGTCCATCTTATAATTCGATTCCGTTTAACCAACCTTTTATGGGGGCTTATAATCAAGCTTTCCAGCCTCAGCTCCCATTCCTTGCATACTTGAATCTTCCATATCTTTCAAATCTCACGAATGATCCGGTGTGTCACAACCCTACTTGGCCCCCGGTCCCTAACAAGATCCCTTCAGACATTCCTAAATTTGAGGGGAAAGGTGGTGGGGACCTGGGAGATCATGTCACGACATTTCACCTTTGGTGCTCCTCCAACTCATTGAATCACGATTCCGTTAGATTGCGACTATTTCAATGCACCCTCATGGGGGAAGCCGCGAAGTGGTACGTCGAGTTGCCTAGAAACACTTATAGGGGTTTTAACAAGATCGCTTTGGTTTTCTTAGATCATTTCCAGTTGTCGTTTCGCTATGATACTGGTACTAAACTTTTATCTACCTTCTGTCAGAACAAGGCCACCCATATTTCTGACCACGTTCAAGAGTGGCGTTGGTGGAAGAGGTTAGTGAAAGCCAACATTCCTCCAGAGTTCCTGTTGGAATGGTTCCTCAAGTCTCTACTCCCATACATTGCTAAGGATGTTTCGATGTCCAACATTGTGACTGAGGAACAAGATATCTTGAAAGTCCAACAGTTAGACTTATTATACTCTCAGTCTAGCATTTTGTATGACATAATTACTGACGCACCGCGTACACATCATGATCCCACATCAGTTCCTAAACCATATGCCGATGGCATCGTAGGATCTGCAAACACTCACCCCATAGATTTGGTAGCTAATCAAATGCAAAATTTGTCGCTAAACCAGTCTACTCCCGGACAGGTTCACACCTTGTCCACTTCCACCCTATCGTCCGATGTACACAGTGTGCAAACAACGAACCAATTAGGTAACCTACAACCTGGTGGTAAGAAAAAGGGGAGAAATAATTGTAAGGGTGGAAACCATGGGAATAACAATAATAATCACAATACCCCTCGTAAGTATAATGCCAACCCTCCTCGGGAAGGCGGAAATGCTGGTGAGGACCGTAAACCTAGGTGTAAGGTGAAGTTTCCTTGCAAGCTGTGGGGGGAATACCATCTTACTCACTTATGTCCTCGAATTGAAGAAGCATCAAAGAACTTGGAACAGATCCCAGCTATGTTGAAGGATCCCCTACCTCATCACCAAAACATGGCTTTGCATGCTCCCACCACTAGTTATGGACCTACTAAGACGACAACGTATTCTTCCAATACTGGTGGTTATGGATGTGTGAACATGGTTCAGTCAGAGGTTAGTGTTGCCACTCGTCAGCGCGATTATGATGCACCACAACCCAATTTGGGGAGTGAGCCTCCCCCTCCTCCTGACAATTCCTTGCATATCGAGAAGCCTTCTAATATGCTGTGGATACCAAAAGGTGTTCTTAAGCGCTCTATGCATAATCCTAATGCTCGAGCTACCCATAACTACTCTATCATAGAATATTTGGGCCAAACTCTGTGTGCCATGTCGGATCTTGAAGTTTTGCAAGCCTGCCCTTCTAAGAAGCATGCTCTTTTGAGTGCGTTAGGAGTTCAGGATGGGGGAAGTCCCACTGTTATCAAGTTTGATACTACTAATGTCCAATCTCGCTTACCCTACCACGTGGCTTTTCAAATCCAGGTGGTGTGCCTTCAGATTTTTGTCAAACGTACTATGGTTGACGAAGGTGCCTCTACGTCAGTAATGTCGTTAACTTGTTGGAAAGCTCTTGGCTCTCCTCCTCTACTCGTGTCTAGAACCACACTCACTGCATTCGACGGTTGTTAATTTAAGCCGCATGGAATTATCCCTTCCCTTGTTGTCTCCTTGGGAGGTAAGTCTGTTCCTATTGAAGTCAAGGTGGTTGATGCGCCCATCGAATACAACCTTTTACTGGGCCGGAATTAGATAAATGCCATGAAAGCTATCGCTTCCACTGTATTCAGAGTTATCTTCTTTCCTCGTGAATGAAATATTGTGACCATCGATCAGCTCGATTACGTTAACTCCTCTTCCACAGCATCCACGGGATCCATAGTTCCATAGGTTACTCATTCTCAGCCGGCAACTGGGAACATGGGTGTTGGCATGTACCCTTCATTGATGGGAACTTATGATTTTTCCACACCTGTGAATTTTATTGGAACCATTACCGATGATGCGTCTCCTCCTTCGCATAATGTGTCATTCCGAACTTCCTATTTTGATGATCCGTGGACTTTACCATCCATGAGTTCCACATCTGGAAACATTACGCATATTGGGATGTCTATGCCACTGTCTGTAGCTGAGCTTGCTTACCAGCATATTCCACAAGCCACTAGAGAGTTGGATCTCTCTTCTTCCCAAACAGTCGAAGAGGATCCCGTTACACTGCTGGTTTGGGAAGCCAACTCGTCTTGTTCCCACGATTGCCTCGATAATACTTTTCCTTCTGATGAAGCTATTATGGAGGCCATGTGTGGTAGTGAGAGACCTTGGGAAGATATGCATCGTCGCTCTTATTTCCTTCCCAAACTCCAGCTCGCCGAACGAGAAGAGTTTAGGATGACTCTAGCAGAGATGGTTGGTCACCCTGTGGCTCTTTTGGAGTCACATGATGTTTTTGTGGAAGGGAATATGGATAACATTTCCCCAACTATGTCGATCAATATCTCTCGTACTCCTGGAAAAGTCGAGAATGTCTACATCGGTGACGATTGCACTCCTGAGGAGATTGCTATTTACACTGAATTGTTTACAGAACTCTGGGAAGCTTTTTCCTGGTCATATGAGGAGATGCCAGGAATAGACCCCCGCATTGTTGAACATGATATTAGAACGGATCCCAACGCTAAACTTGTAGGACAATGCTTACGTGCTGTGAACCCTAGAAAAGCAGCCGCTATCAAGGTAGAGGTGGAAAAACCACTCAAAGCTGGTTTCATCTACCCCGTTCCCCTTACCAAATGGGTGTCAAACCCTATTCTTGTGGATAAGAAGTAGGGAATGATCCTTGTATGCACCAATTTTAGAGATTTGAACCATGCATGTCCGAAAGACAACTTCCCCACATCATTCATAGATCAAATCTTGGATGCTTGCACGAGAAGTGAGATTTTTTGCTTCATGGACAGATTTTATGGATATAACCAGATTCAAATCAAACCCAAGGATCAACATAAGACAACTTTTATTTGTCCTTGGGGAACGTTTGCATATCGAAAAATTCCCTTCAGCCTTAAAAACGTTGTAGCTACATTTCAACGTGCCATGACCTACGCCTTTCACAATCTTAAAACAATTATGGAGGTTTTCTTGGATGATCTTGCTGGCCATTCTCGCAAGAGGATGGACCATCCCAAGCACCTCCACATGATTCTCGAACGATGTATACGATACAAGATTCGATTGAATCCTAACAAATTCATCTTTGTTGTAAGGACAGGTCACCTTCTGGGCTTCATAGTTTCGAAAGAGGGTATTAGAGTCGATCCTCTCAAAGTTGAGGCAATACTTCAGTTGCCTCCTCCGCGCAATTTGTTACAACTTCAGAGCCTCCAAGGGAGAGCCACTTTTCTACGCCGTTTCATAGTCAATTATGCTAATATTACCAAAGGTTTCGCGAACTTATTGAAGAAAGACACACCCTTTATTTCGGATGAGCGAGCCCAGCAATATTTTGACGCCCTTAAGAAAGCTTTGGTATTGGCCCCTGTGCTTAGTACACCAGACTTCGCATGAGATTTTATCCTTTATGTGGCCGCGTCTCAAGAGACGATTGGCATGGTCTTGGTTCAGGTTGATGATGTGCTTGTTGAGCATATCATCTATTACCTTAGTCGAAATCTAGTAGACACTGAGCTAAGATATACTCATGTGGAAAAGCTGGCACTTGTGACTATTCATTCAGTCCAATGGTTACGACATTACATTTTGCTTAAAACAGCCACAGTTGTTGCACATATCAATCCTTTTCAGTTCATGCTATCACGACACCTTATCGAGGGGAAGTACAATAAATGGATTGTTATCCTTCAGGAGTTCGATCTCGATTTTGCTTCGGCGAAGTTGATGAAATCATTGGTGTTTGTTGAGCTTATGTTGGACCTTCCAAGACTTGATGAGGATGTCATTCATGAATATTCCTTTGTGGATGAGCACTTATTTCTTATCTCGTCAGAGGACCCTTGGTATGGGGATGTCATTGTATATCTCCAAACTTTGAAGTTTCCTCCACACTATTCACGAGATGAGCGATGACCTATAAAACATCACACTAAAGATTATACTATCGTCGGTGACACTTTCTATCAGTGAGGAAAGGATTCTATCCTCCGTCATTGCTTAACTCATGAAGAAATGGAGCGGGTGCTTAATGATTGCCATGCTAGGGCGTGTGGCGGTCACTTATCCGGCTTGCTACAGCCCAACGTATTATGCGAGCTGGTTACTTTTGGCCTTCCATCTTTAAGGATTGTGTTAATGCTGTGAAGATATGTCACCCTTGCCAGGTGTTTTCTCGGAACATACACTCTCATCCACTGCCCCTCCATCCGGTCGTCACCATTGGTCCCTTCACCAAGTCGGGGGTGGATTTCATGTATTGCAAACCAGCTTCAGCTGGGGGGCATCACCATATCATAGTGGCCATGGACTATTTTTCCAAATGGATTGAGGCCATGCCTACCGTTAAAGCCGACGGTGCTACAGTAGCCCACTTCGTATTCAATCAAATTATAACTCAGTTCGGTATTCCGAAAGAGATTGTCACTAACCATGGCAGTCACTTTCAGAACAAGATGATGGAGGATTTGTCTCTCAAGCTTGGGTTTCGTCAAGAACACTCATCTTCATATTATCCCCAAGCGAATGGTCAAGTAGAAGCAGTCAATAAGTCTTTGTAGACCATTCTCCAACATACCATCCAACAAAGCAAGAACAACTAGCACATCATGTTATATCCTGCTTTGTGGGCATACTGAATAGCAGTCAAGACTGCCACCGGGTTCTCACCATTTCAGCTAGTTCACGGTGTGGAGTCACTTTTACCGATTGAATGCGAGATCCCTTCACTTAAACTGGCCATAGAGCTCCTCCCTAATACGACGGGTCTTGAGTAATGTTCAATCCACCTTGAGCAACTTGAGGAGCAATGTCAAGATGCCGTTGTGGCTATAGATGCCAACAAATGTTGTATTAAGGTTCAGTATGATAGGTCTGTCCATCCCCGACAGTATGCTGAAGGTGACTTGATCCTCTTATATGACCAAGCTAAAGAACCCCTGGGGGCAGGCAAGTTCAACCCCATGTGGCATGGTCCTTACATCGTGAGGCTTGTCTTGGAAAGAGGAGCCTATGAATTAGAAGACTATGAGGGGACTCTCTTAAAGGAGACTAGAAGTCTGCCTGGATTCACAACTAGTGTAGCTAGGGTTTTCACCCTAGCTTGTGCAAATGATCACCTACTAAGGAGAAGGGACTCCTTAGTAGCAGTTCAGAAAATACAGTAAATAAAACAGTAACTACTCTAAGCATGTGCATAAACAAAAAAGACAAGATAATAAAAATGGTTTTTGTATTGATTATACCTCCAATGTGAAGGTTGATGAATCCTTTGCAGCAGTCCAGGAGGGTTGCTTCCAAGCTCCAATGTTGTTCCTTCCTCTTTCTCCAAAGGGTTTTGGAAATGGGCCAAAGGGGCACTCAAATGTGAAAGTAGCTCAAGGGTGAGCTAGGGTTTCAGGAGTGATTTTGGCAGAGTAAGGGTGTGGTTGAATGTGGATATGAAATGAGGGGCCTCCATCACCTATTTATAGGTTTTTAGTGGTGGAGTGCTAGCCCATGGTTTTGGGCACCATATGGTTTAGGTCAGCTGTATAGGGTTTTTGCTCCCTTTTTCCCTCTTTTTCCTTTTTTTTGTATTTTTTATACCCTTTTTAGAGGGTTTTTGCTATTTTGGAGGAATTTTGGATTATTTTGGGGGGGGAAATGGGTTTTTTGGCCTTTTGGAGGCTTTTTAATGGGTTTTTAAGGTTTTGGAGGCAAATATGGTAGGAAATATGGACAAATGAGTCATGTAAATGGGGTAGATGAGGTAGTGAACACTTTTTGGGTGTTAACAGATTGCCCCTTGATGTGTGAGGGCAGGAGTTCATCGTATGGCCAATAGACATCATAAGTCTTTTATGGTTTTCCTGGGGTGTGGAAAGGAGAAGAAATGAAGTAGATCCCGGAACAACGGTCCCGAACAAACTGCAAAAACTGAAAGTACATGACCTCAATAATGAATGAGGAAGAATCTAAACATATGGACGAGGCAGGCATTCCCATGCTCGTATCAAGATATAGAACAATAATAACAATGGAATCCAAAATATGGGGACCTGAAATATACATGGCCTCAAATAATGAATGAGGAAGAATCTCAATATAGGGACAAGGTGGGCATACCCATGCTTGTATCAAGATACATAAAAAATAACTGTGAGGCCCAAAAAGAGGGATCGGCAAGATACATAGAGAACCACTCTGTACATCATAAGGGTCCAGAGGGGACACAAATCTAGGACATACTGTTGGGATAACCATGTCTGAGTTGAAGAACTGATACACTGGCATAACAACAGTGCTGCAGAGTGTTGTACCAGAGGAACTGATGAGCTGCTAGATCATAGTGACGGGGAGTCATACCCTCAATGGTACACTGAACTGGAACTGAACCGGGTACTCAAGGAAGCATATAACTGGACAGATTCTGAATACAATCACCAATGCAACCCGGACATCCACGGGAACATATAACTGGGCGTTCCGAAGTGACTCACCAATCTGTTAGAGTCGGGGGAAATCCGGGGTCTTCAACCAATAACTGAAGGGATATAAACCCTGCACAATTCTCAACGATGCAATCAAGGTGTTGAAGTCGAGCATGTGAGAAACAACCACTCAGTGAGGCAATGATGACTCCTCTCAAAGTGGTCCGTAGGCACTCACTATAGATGATGATGGGTCCAAGGCACAGGGACCTCTGGGTCCATCCTCTGGAATAGAGGGGTTTTCATTGACAGAGGAGACCTGCAACTAGCAAGGCAATGATATTTCCTTGATAGGAGTGCGAGGTGGAGAACCGAAGTGTGAGAGTACTGATGGTAGGACTGTCATACTATGGGGGATAACTGGGCAAGTAGAGTGGGTGGACTCAAACTTCCTTTGTTCAGAGTATGATGGCGGGGATGATCGGGTAGCATATGAAACTGACTGGTGGGAAAGGGATCATAGCTGTAATGGATCAAGGATAGTGACTGGGGTGATTGATACTCAAGTTGGTGTAAAATGGCAGGAGACTACAGAATATTCTGAACAAAGGCGACCTGATTGGGGGTGCTGCCGAGATGATCGATCATAGTTCCAAGAGGCACGGGGGGACTTCTTCATGGGTTAAGGAACTAGAAGAAGTGTGTTTAAAATGGTACTTTCGTGTGGATTTATACGAGCCCAAGACAATTCATGCTTGTGATTGCTTTCAATTTTAAGGAGTCTAAAAGCGATAAGAAGACTGTGAAATAATGGAATGGTACTATCGTGTGGATTTGTACGAGCCTAGGACAATGCATCCTCATGGTTGCTTTCAATTTTAGAGAGTCTAAAAGTGATAAGAAGACTCCAGGGGGTTGCTTTTTTGTGTGTTAGTCTCCAAGGCCTGAAGAAGCATAAAAGGATGCAATGAAGAACTCTTCTAGCCGGTGTGACTAGAGTATTCATTTTTTGTAATTAGTCTACCAGGTCTAGAAAATGGGTAAACTTATACCAGATAGACGCCCTTTCAAGTACTTTAACGAGCATGAAAGGAAGCAAGATTGCTCGACGGTCTTTTCATTGTTTTAGGAGTTAGAAAAGAGCTTACAGAAACTCCCTAAGTGCCTTTTTCGTAAAGGACTTGTCCGGCCCGAAAAAGGGATAAAATTATACCGAACAAAAGGAATGGTCAGTAAAGGAGGAAGTGCTCAATCAAGGAACATTGATGATGATCAAGAACGAGGGTATGGGGGAACACTGGTGGGCCTCCTTGCGGGATAATGAATGGTGGAAAAATAATGAAATAAGTGCAGTATGACAGGAGTGAATGGCTCATGTAAAAAAGTGAAACAATCCGATGGCGGCCGATGTGGTGCGCAAACTGAGGTAGCAAGGTGTCGAGACACAATGTTGAAATTTTACTTGGTGAGAGAGAGAAATGATCTCAAGCATCATCACGAGCTTGGAAAAATGAATCTGGTGATATAAAAAGTGTCAAAAACGGATAACGATCGATGTGGCACGCAAACCGAGGTGATGGGGGGTGTTTTGAAAAAAATACCCAAAAAATATGGGGTTGAGAGTGAGAAATGATCTCAAGCATCATCACGGGCTTGGAAAAATGAATCCGATGATATAAAATATATCAAAAATGGAGAGGAGCCGAAGTGGCACACAAACCGAGGTGACTAGTGGTGTCTAGAAAAAATGCTCAAAAAACGATGGGGAAAAAATAAGAAAACAAGTTGACCATCATGACGGTCTCATCGTGCTGATTCCAATGGTGGAAATGGTTCAAAAAATGAACTCCGTAATAGTCAAAGGAAATAACTAGGTTAAAAAATGGTTGCAAATAAAGGTGAGCCCACCAAGCCAAGGATGCAGTGGTGAGGAGAAATGATGACCCGTGGGGGAAGAATACTAGGTGTATCGAATCAAATCATATATATAAGTGACATGTGACCTCAAAAATGGTTGAGATCACACATGTGAAAAAGTGAGCAGGGTTAATGACTTGCCCCCATGCTATGTGCATGGGGTTTATGATTGTGGATCACATATGTGTTGGTTTGAACAAGGGGGTCATGGACATGATGAGATAGATGTGATGGGGTAGGGTTAAAATGATTGATCATGCCCCCTATCCTAGGGTTGAGGTAATCTATTATTACCCCTAACTCAGCGATGTCAATGTGGTGTTCTATGATAGTGAGGTCAAGACCAGGCATTTTGGTATAGGACCAGGCAAAGACATCACGGAACTCTTGGAAAAGTTTTTGTACGCTCCGATCTCATATTCACTGCAGGAGGCTCCTAAAGTGATGAGTTCAGGGGCACCTCTTGGGGCAGCGATATCAATTTGGATTGTGGGTGAGATGTTGGCCATGTTACCTTCCTCAAAGGCATCAAGAGTGGGAATGGGATCCTTAAACCAGTCGACATTGGTGGGAATGAAATATTTGGACTCAACCACAATTGGGTGGCTATGGTGGAGGAGGACTCTTCTGGGAGGAAGTATGAACGATGGTGCATGTCTTCCCAGGGGTAATCGGGGCAGTGAGAACCTCTAGAATCGCCTCATCATTGCGGAAAATTTGAGTTGTCAAATCGGTTGACGAGGGAGTGGTAGTAGAAGAGATCATATAGATGGTATTAATCTCTCCGGATGAGGGGGATACTGGGGGGTGGACCTCCTCAATTGTGGGGGGTGTCGTCTCAAGGTCCAAATTATTCATCTCATAGAGAGTTGCTCTATAATCGGGGAGATCAGGACAGTGATGTGAGTAATGGCCGTAAATACCGCATATTGCACAAGGGTGGTTGGTACGCAGTGATTTATCACGAGGCTTAGGGGTTGGATCGAGTTGGACAATCAGGATGTTAGGGTCGTCGTCAATCACTTGCATGTGTTCCTATAATGCAGGTAATTGTGGACATTGATGAGTCGGATGGCCTAACTCATCACACAACGAGCATTTGGGAGGAGCACGAAACAAGGGGGGAGTTTTAACTATTTTGGACAGGGGTATAGCAGTGTATGGTTGTGGGCCTCTGCCCCAAGTGTGCTTGATAAGAGGGGGTGGATTCATAGATGACGAAGGGGTAGTGACACCGGGAGGTGGTTGACTAGTACTGGTAATGGGTTGCACCGGTTGTAGGACGACATTTGGTGTCGGCGGGGGAACGGGAGGCGAAATATACCACACAGGTAATCCTAAGGTTAACCTGGGGAGGCTGAGAGTAGCCATAACCAGGGTGCTTACTACTCCCGAGAGAGGGAATAGGAAGGGGATTGTGTGGATGGGTGTAACACCAATGTGATTAGGGACCAATGGTGGTTTGGGTAACAAGGGCATTTGATTGTTGGGTGTTTATGTATTGTGGGAAAGGGTACATAGGTCAGATACTTCGGTCGTGGGTGACGAGGGTGGAATGGATTGGAATGTTGAGTTCATCGGCATATCTGAGTAAACTCCAGGTCCCACGGAGGAAACAAATGAGGTAGTTGCACCACAAACAGGTTGTTCAACCATGGGGAGAACATTTTCGGGTGCAGCGGTGGCATTGGGATCGTAATAGGTGAGTTGATCGACCTTAACCACGCGTCCATCATGGGGGAAAATCATGGTACAAAAAATGGATGAGGCAACCGCCTGCATGGCATACATGTAGCTACGGCCAAGTAAGAAGTTATAATCAAGTTGGGCATTGATGACCTCTATGTCAATGAGCACTGTTTTTCCAGCCAACTTGACAGGGACATTAGCTAAGAGACCTTAGGGTTGAGCCGAACGGCCGTTGTAGGCTCGCAACGCAGTGGTGGACTGCTGGAGAGTAGGGGATCCCAACTTCTGCCAAACGAATGTGGACATAACGCATGTAGAGGAACCTTCATCGATAATGCACCGATGGATGACAAGGTTCCGAACGAAAACAGAAACTTGGAACGCTAAAGTGGAAGGCAGGCATGGTTCGGATTGGTCCAAATCGAAGGCCATTAGTCATGAATCATTTGGGTCAATAGCACCAATGGCAGAGAGCAAAGTCTTGTGCTACGAATGACAGTTTTTTAAGACTTCTAACGCAGACATGGCTGTGAGGGACTGGGCTAAGTCAGCTACAATGTTGTAATTTGACGTAGTGCGAGCATTGGGATTATTGTTGATGCGACGAAGTGGGAAGCGAGGTGCTTTGGAGGCACCAGCTAGTGGAGCCGGAGGTATACGTAACGTCTGATCAATGGGATGAGCGTTAGTGTTTTTGTTGGTGGGAGGGGCTTCAGGGGTGGAGCCATATTGGTTCCGACGGGTTTGGAGGTTGACATTGGCAGATGACATCATTAACAAGTGGTGGGTACCTGAGTCTATCATGGTTTGATCAGGAGCAGCATAAGTGATTTGCTGTTGTGGTGGCACGTTTCCTTGAGGGGGAACCAACGGCTGAGCGTTCACTACGCCTTGGGTTGGTAAGGGGTTTTGTAGCACCAAGGGTTGATGCTAAGGTGGTGGGGGGTTGGGCGACGCCTGAGGAGCCGCGTGCCCTTGGCGACGGGCATCATCAATCTAGAGTTGCCGAGCTCGCTCCAAATGTGGGCAAGCATGTGTGTAGTGACCATAGACCCCGCAAATAGAACAAGGATGGTTTAATCGCAAATTAGGATTTTTGGCCTGATTGGGCGGCTGATCAGGGTTCTGGTTGGCAGGTGCCGCGTTATTGTTGTTTGGGGGATTGGGAGGTTGAACGCCTTGGTCTGGAGGGGCATTGTTCCCACGGTTACGGCCATTGCCGCAGTTTTGCTGACCATGTTGGTGTTGGTTATTTTGGTTCTGCTGCAGATTCTGTTGGGCGTACACTTGCCCTTAGGAAGCAGGTGGGTTCTGGGGTTGTGCAGGGGTGGGAGCATGCTGCGGTGGATAATAAGTAGGTGGAGGCTGCGCAGGTGTTGAACTTTGTGGGGGTTGCTGATACATCTGCGGAATGGGTTGTGGGTTTGTCGCAGGGGCTGCCTGTGGCGGGTAATAAGCAGGTTGGGCTTGAGAGGAGACAAGAGCTGGTGCAGCCTATGGGTGGTAATATGGTTGAGGTGCGACCGGGGGGGGCGTAAGCGGGGGATGCATGACCAAAGCACTGAGGTGGACATGAGGGTCCATGGGAATGGTGGTGATGTGCCATGGGAGCATACGAATTGGTTGCTCCGGACTAAGATGTAGCCCACGAAAGGTCGGGGCCATGGCTAGGACATGCTATGGAAAAGGGTTGGGGATGCAAGGCAATACGACCAATGATGCCATCTGCGGCATGGGATGCCCGCATCGTGTCGGGAGGAATTACTGCGAGGGGCGTTAGGTATGATGGAATACAAATAACCCGACTGGGCGTAAATAAGGTCAAATTGCTGGGCTTTGAGGATGGCCTCTTCTTCGGACTGGGGTCATTCGGATGCCACATCCTTGGCAATGACAGGAAGGAGCGATTTTAGAAACCAATCTAAGAAGATACGGTCATCTACCTTGATTTTGCAGAGGCTGCGACGTCAACGCCACTCATGAATGTGGTCAGTGATGTGGGTAGCCGTGTGCTGTCTGCAGGACAGTAGGATCTCAACTCCCACGTCATAGCGAACAAGTAACAAAAATAACTGCAAGAAAGTCGAGGCAAGGGAAGTAAAGGTGGCATGGGTCCCATGGGGCTGCTCGATGTACCAATTAGCTATAGAGCCAGTGAGGGTGCACTGTAACAGACGGAGGTGGACAGAGTCATCCACTATGGAGTTGGAGGAACACCATAGATGGAAGGACATAATATGGTTCTGGGGGTCTTCACTTGCCTTTCCCTCAAACTTAGGGATGTCGGAGGGGATCTTGGTGGGCATGTGAGGCCACGCAGGGTCGTGTCTGATGGGATCGTTAGTCAGTCTAGCTAGGTCATGAAGGTTGAGACTAGCCATGAATGGAAAACTAGTAGAAGGATGTGACATACTAGTGGTTGTGACCATGTTGGGGCCAATGCCCCCAAGTGGAGGGGTTGGGTTTGGGATGTTGCCCCCAAGTGGAGGAACGAAAGTGGTATGGGACAGTCCTACACCGCCAAGGGTAGTGTGAGTCACTGATGGAGTGGGGATAGGTATGCCAGCTACTGGAAGGGGTATAGTGATCGGAATGGTAGATGTGGGCCCCATCGAGGTCATAACCAAAGCAGGTGTGGTGGCTGGTGTGGTGGTGGATGCTCCACCAATGGTCCCTACAAAGAAAGGGGTGGAAGTCATACCAGCCATGGGGCTGGTTGGTACAGTGTAAGTGGGGTTCTCGGACTCTGCCTCAGAATCAGAGGTAAAATAAGGGGCATCTAGATCGGGTGACGGATTTCTATGCCGATGACGAGTGGAGTCAAGTGACAAAGCTTGAGATCTATGATGAGTGGTATCAAGTGATGAATATCTACGTCTATGACGGGTGATGTCAAGTGAACCATGCTGTGGGGGCTCGCCCCGGAGGCGCTGAGAATGTCTCGGGGACTCAATGGTGATAGATGGTGTCAAGTATTTGGGGGTTGTGTTGAGTGAAAAATAGCTCAAAAACCCTAATGCAACCGAGTGTGCAGAAGGAGAGCGCAAAAAATATGGCACTCAGGCCAACAACCAACTCAAAACACTTACTGTAACAGTTGTGCTACAATAAGTGGAGTATCAACAGAAATGGTCAGAATACCAACAAGCAGCAAGTTTCCTAGAAAATAAAAATAGTGGACTCGCTAGACCAAAAGGAGGTAAGGGAGCATGCAAACACCTAGCTAAATAGTATTCTAAATCAACTAGACATATCCTCTACAAGGTGATGAAATCCAAGTCAGACAATATGGATAGTAGAGCCAAGTGGCTAAAGATATCCCCCTACCGGGAGGGACACCGAGTAGTCAATCCTAGAAGAAAAGCAAATAAGATACCCCGTTCATGACACGTTCGGTTGGGTGAATCTGTTGTTTGGTTCTATCGCCGTTGTATCCCCATACGGGTTATACACCGAGAACTATGAAAGGTATCCTTTGGTTACTGAATGGATTGCGGTATTCCACTCAGGCTTCCGAAACTAGTCTGGCAACTTCAACCCTCCTAGGGGAGAGGCCTTCCCAATAAATTGGTTTTAAACCGTGTCAAAAAATACTAGGGGATTTTGGTTCCCTAATGGACAACAGGTATGTCTCAAGTGTAAACAACCGAGAGGTGTTATTTGGATGCCTATCCCCCCGATCCTACCTAACTACAAAAATTCTTATGTGTTCCCCAAGTGGGGTTAGAGTGTTGGTTGTGTTAAGTAGTATTTTAGGGCTCACTTGAATTAGGTGACAGAGTGTGTGCGTGTGAGATGATGAACCCAAGTAAAAGTTCCATAGGGTGGGCAACTTTCTAACTAAAAATATCAATGCATAAATTTAAACTTTAAAATGCAAAATTTTCTCTTTTCAATTAAAATGCTGAAATTTTTTTAAAAAATATTCTGTAAATGGAACAGAAATAATACTGCAAAAAAAAAGCTATAGGGAAGTATGGCTACAGATAGGACAGATGGCTGTGCAGGTGCAGAAAATATTGTAGCAAAGTGCTGGGTTCAAAACAGTGAAAAAAGTGCAGAAAATAGACCGCGGGTCTGTGGCAAATCTGAGCGGTCGGACCGCGGAAAACAGGTCAACAGGTGTGGACGAGTTGCGGGAATTTGGCCAAAAGACGTAGGCAGACCACGAGAAAAGGGTCGAAAGTCACAGGCGAGTTGCAGGAAAATGGCTGAAAGCCGCAAGCGAGACGCGGGAAAAAGGCCAAAAGACGCAGGCGGGTTGCAGAAAAATGGATGAAAGCCGCAGACGACCTGCGGAAAAATGGGTTAACAGCCGCGGTCGGACCACACGAAACAAGCTGATAGCCGTGGTCAGATCGCAGGTAACAGACTGAAAACCACCAGTAGATCGCTGGAAACAATCTAAGAGCCGTGGTTGGATCGCGGGTAAATGCCTGAAAGACGCGGTCGGAACATAACTGCGGGGGGCAAAAGACGTGGTTTACGACAGCCGAAAGGGACAGCCGAAAGGAAAAAAAAACAGAAAAATATTGCAGAAAATTAAAAATATTTAAAACTATAACCAGGAATTCAAAGGAACACAAGGGGAGTCACCAAAACTGTAGCTAGGGTTTTCACCCTAGCTTGTGCAAATGAGCAACTACTAAGGAGAAGGGATTCCTTAGTAGCAGTTCAAAAAATACAGTAAATAAAAGATAGTAAATAAAACAGTAACTACTCTAAACATGTGCATAAACAAAAAAGACAAGATAATAAAAATGGTTTTTGTATTGATTATACCTCCAATGTGAAGGTTAATGAAGCCTTTGCAGCAGTCCAGGAGGGTTGCTTCAAAGCTCCAATGTTGTTCCTTCCTATTTCTCCAAAGGGTTTTGGAAATGGGCCAAAGGGGCACTCAAATGTGAAAGTAGCTCAAGGGTGAGCTAGGGTTTCAGGAGTGATTTTGGCAGAGTAAGGGTGTGGTTGATTGTGGATATGAAATGAGGGGCCTCCATCACCTATTTATAGGTTTTTAGTGGTGGAGTCCTGGCCCATGGTTTTGGGCACCATATGGTTTAGGTCAGCTGTATATGGTTTTTGCTTCCTTTTTCCCTCTTTTTCCTCTTTTTTGTATTTTTAATTCCCTTTTTAGAGGGTTTTTGCTATTTTGGAGGAATTTTGGATTATTTTGGGGGAAAAAGGGGTTTTTTTGGCTTTTTGGAGGCTTTTTTAATGGTTTTTTGGCCTTTTGGAGGCTTTTTAATGGGTTTTTAAGGTTTAGGAGGAAAATATGGTAGGAAATATGGACAAATGAGTCATGTAAATGGGGTAGATGAGGTAGTGAGCACTTTTTGGGTGTTAACAACTAGTTGTGTCTCAGCTGAATGGGCAGTACCGTGTGCGAGATCCTACACTACTACGGAAATTCCTAAGGGTAAGACTCTTGGAACAACATTTTGTTTCAATTACATACATACATGTTCCGAGAAGTGTTAATCATATATCTGATGCATACGCTAACTATGTATTAGATTGGCATTTGTCACATTCACCATGAAGCACACAAATAAAAGAAGACATTCATACATTTGTACATACACACATATAGTAGAACTGGAGAACCAAATTTTTTTATAAATATGTCCAAAAATGGTAGTGTCATACAAAACTGGAGCCCGTAGCCCTCAAAAATATACATATCGATACAATAAATGAGATCCTGGGATATCTACTCCCTACGAGGAGGCCTAGCTACTGCCCCGACAGGATGTGTCTCGTAGAAATACTAAACTACATTGGCTACCCACTGCAGTAGCCGCACCCAGTCACCTGGAACCCCCACTACTTGGCGCTGCATGGCCTTAGGTAGTCATGCCACCTCTATCTGTGGAACCCTAGCAACCATCTATGATAGGTTGCACTGCAAGGTCTGTAGAGTGCGCCCTACTGTAGCATCAACTGCCTCATCACCCCTGCCCCGGCGACCATGTCTCGGGAAGCCATCGGGTCTCACTAGGCCTTTTTCTGCGAGCAAACAGTCAACCATTAGCATATGATACTACCACCAAAAAGATTTTTGCATTTACATCTATAATAAAAAATCCATAAAAATTTAATACACAAAAAACCTAAAAAGAGTACTCACCAATGTCTCTAAACGTTGCGTCTGGTGGGAGTGGCATGTCCCTATCCTGGCGGAAGTCTATCCCTGCATAGGGGTATTCCTCTATGGCAATGACCTGTCGGTCCCACCAGTGGAAGAACTCCTCAGTATATGGTGATGCCAGATGGCCACCACCCTATCGTGTCAAGATCTCAGCCCACCATTTCAGGGCTAGATCGCGGAGACTATGAGGAGGGACATCCACCCTCGGACTAAGCCTCGGAACTCTCTCAAAGAAGAAGCTGCACAAGATACTCCCATACCCGAAGTTTTTGGCCTTCCCTTCTTTGCATTATGTTAGATGGTTCTTCATAGACCTCAGCAGTGTAGTACACCAATCAAATACTATAGGCTGCATGCATTGTGATGCATAGAACATCACTGGCCTAGATGCCTGGTTCAAAGCTTTGGAACCCATTATCCGCACTAAGGTAGCCACAATGATCTTCATGCTCAGATCTACTATGGCATTGATGGGCACCTGACTTCCCACCGGGCATGTGTTTGCGGGACAATACCACGCTATGCAGTGAAGGACGGTGATCCCACCACCTACAGTACGAGACCAAAGACTAGCCTCCTCACCTCGACGGGACAAACCAGTAATGAAGTAGATGTCATCCACTTCCAGTGTGAGGATTTTCCCATTGAGATTGAAGTTCTGTGCATCAACATCCCAATAATCGATCAAGCGGCGGAGGAGTAGGTTTTGGGCCCTCAAACCCCCTATACTCTAGAATTTGTACAACCCACATGCTTGCAATGCCTGCTGTGCTTGCACATCGTTACGCACAGCCTCATCAACTTGGTCATGCTCCCTCTCCCTCCACTCTAGAACCATCCTAGAGTGAGGAAAAACAAAGATTTTAGTCAATTTCTTTTGCAATTTCAACTTCACGGCCGTATTCGCGGGCTAGTCTGTATACAGTTGCAGGTACCCGCGGTTAGTCTGTGCATTGACTGCGAGTATCTTTCCCTACCCGCAACCCGCATAGCTATAGCCCGCAGGTAGCACCGAAGCCATTTAGGGCTTGGACAAACTAAAAATACCACCACTAAAAATTAAAATGAATGCAATGAAATTAAAGGTATGGATGAGACTACCAACCTGCTCCGGATGATTCGATGAATAGATGCTTCTATCTCCCAGAATCGGCAACTAAACTTTCAGGTGAAAACTAACCACAAAACTCTAAATGGGTGCATAGTAAAAATGAATTGTAAATTGTAAATTTTTATTACTATTTATAATTTTCAAGACCCAATTGTCTATAGTTTTTACCATTTGATGCCATTCTAGAATAATATAATGTCATGGAGTAGAATTTTTAATCATATTTCCTCGGTGAAAGCTGTTCTGGACCATTTCACACCTATGGCAGGTACGTTTGACACCTGGCATATAGGTTAGATGCCATTTCCACATGCATTATGCATTTGACCTTTTGACCACTTTCATAAACCCTAGGTGCGACCCCGCTTCCTAACCAACACGAAACCTTCACACTGCTATAGAAGTGTCGTTATGTGGCGGTAGGGCTTTTCCGAACATGGGTACCCTAGTTAGAACCCCTTTGTGCATTCTGGTGCCCATGCCATTGTTTGTCCTTAGGATTGGGAGTCCTTTGTAGTTACGCCATGACGTTGCGATAAAGACTCATACTCTACTTTGTCTTATGCTCGCCATCTCCCTTAAGGACTCCCCCTCAATTATATCATGTTGTGATTGCATTGCATCATCCTGATTACCACTTGAGCCTTGTGCCGTCTCCCGCTTACTCAGTTGTTAGCCTGGTGCCTGAGAACTTTTCCCTATCGAGCCCTGCAGAGCTTATATTTTCCCTTCACAATTTGATGACCTTTTGACCCTGAGGGAACATCCCCCCGAGTGTCCACATCCTGCATGCACTTCCTTGCATTGATCGTAGGTATGTTCCACTACTTGGGACTAGTCTGCTTGCTATTTGACACTCGTTCCCTCACTTGTTGTACTATAAGCAATTTTATTATTTTTCAAGCTTTCCTCAAATATGAAAAAGACCAAAAATCAAATATTCCAAAAAGCCGGATGGGATTATGGTTACTACTTCTTATTGTCAGCTATTGTGTCGCCTTTGAACAGAGCATTCATTCCACTCCACACATTATGAGTCGGGACTATAGTTGGACCTTAGGAGATGTACTTGTTTCTTAGTTTTCTCCACCGATTGGTTAAGCTTCCAGTCATTATGGAGCCCTTCGTAATGCCTCCTGCATTGCATAGTTTATGTCAAGTCTATGCTGCATGAGTCTATCCATCTGCTCATGCTCTTGTTCAAAGGAAGTCTTGAGCCCAGAGTCGGCCACTCCTCAGATCTCTTGACTATTGCATGTCGTCCATCCTTATTGAGTCAGTTCGTTTCACCTGAGTTCTTCCAAATCTTTCAGCGTAGCTGGTACCTCATGCTAGTTGATGGGGGATGCCTTAATTCCCTCCTTCCAGCGAGTCTCGTTTCGTCGACTTCAACCCATTTATGCCGAAACTTGAGGCTTATATTTCAGTTGAGTACCTTTAGGCTTGCAGTCATTAGTGGCAGGTTCTCTCACCATCCACAGTTTTGGGAATACATCAATGTCCCCTGATCGATGGATTCATCCTAGTGTTCGACTTCAACTCATTTATTCACACTCCGATGATTTTTCTCTGTGACTTGATGCCCATTTTCATTATTGGTGGGTTATCTTGCGTCTATTAACGGTATACATCATTGACCGGTAATCAGACGATGTCACATCAGGTTTGACCCCAACTCCTTTATTCACTTGATGGGACTTGCACCGTTGAAGACTTGTGTAGAAGACCCCAGGCGATAGTGGCATTCAGTATGCTACTTATGACATTGACTTTACATCTGAGAAATCACCTCTCAGATATCAGTAGTTTGTACCTCCAGTTTGCACCAGTTGTTTCCTTTTCAGCAGGAGAACATATCTTACTGTAGAGGGATCATGGCTATAATCACTTATGACATATATCCATTATGTACTACCTATTCATGGCCATTGTATCAGATTGTTGTACTACCAACATGTATTCAGGGATACTATTGTATTATGACGAGTGATATGCTCTTTCCACTTGTGTTTCCATCACTCCACTTCTGAGTTTTATAATGTATTTCGGCCATCGTAGCATCAGTCTCTGACCTCACACATTAGGGGGCATCTGTTACAACATAATCTTCCACATTGTGAGCATTAGCATTCTTTGGCCTGTAGGATCCATTTCACTAACTCAGATCCACTTTATATCCTTCAGACATACTATTTCCTCATTTTTTCTCTGACCCACTTGTTGCATCACTATAGCAAGCATACCCGCGAGTTGCATCACTATAGCCCGCGGGTACCATGTAAAATGGTAAAAATCACTAGTTTATTACTTTTTACTCCCAAAAAGCGGTCATTGGGTGACCTTTGGCTCTCCATCTACCCAAGAAACGTCTCAATGTGTCTTTTCACTTACCTTTGAGAGGACTATATATTGAGCACATATGGCTTATCGACGGGAGGAGAAAGAAGAGCAAGAGAACTCTAGTGGATTTTTTCCCTATCTTGAGTCTACACTCATTGATCCTTGTAGTTGTGAACCCTTTATGTTCACCTTCCAAACTCCTATCTAGTTTGATTTTTCCATTCATGGAGGATTGAAGTGGTGGAGGCACAAGTGGATTGATCCAAATCTTGGTTCAAATTGGTTGCCGGCAAGAGGTCATATCACATTGTACTTCTTCTTTTTTATTAATAGAAATACTCATATTCTCGTCCATTAATGTTGTAAATGTTGTTTATCTTACATTGGGTTGAATTTACTTGTTATACATGGACCATTTCTATTGATGATGTTAATGCCGTTTATATATTATATGTACTTGTTGTATATTGGCTATCAAGACTAATTTGCAGATTCAAGTGCACGGATTGAAAAGCTCCAACGGGGATCTACATCAAACATTTGGATTGAGGTTGGTTATCTTCTTCATTATCTTAGCATTTTCATTTATATAGCATAGTTCTGAGAATTGAGTTGATTTCTGGTAGTCATCTGTCTGTTGTGGTCTACCCCAAGCCATAGTGAGTTTTCTCCAACATAGATGGGCCTGGACCATCCTTGGGAACACATGCACCACAAGCCTTACCTGCTTCCAAATCTAGACATGATAGAGAGAGGAGAGTTTTCTATGAGACCTGGTGGGAATGTTGATTTGTCCTCTATCCCTTCCACTTCAAGTGTTGTTTACGCTGAAGGGAATATGGCTAATATATCGAGAACCATCCCGATCAACATTTCCACCAAACCCGGGGTCGTGGAAAACATCTTTATTGGAGCAGATTGTTCTCCGGAGGAGATCGCTCTATATACCAAACTTTTTAAAGAATTCCATGATATTTTTGCCTGGTCTTATGAGGAGATTCCAGGCATCGATCTTGCCATTGTTGAGCATGTCATCACAACGTATCCTAATGCGAAACCTGTGAGACAAAAGCTCCGTCCAGTGAATCCTCGAAAAGCGGCCGCCATTAAGGCAGATTTTGAAAAATTGCTTAAAGCCGAATTTATCTATCCGATCGACATGATAGAATGGATTTCAAATCCTGTTCCAGTTGATAAAAATCAAGGGACCATTAGATTCTATACTGACTTCCAGGATTTAAACAAATCTTGTCCGAAAGATAACTACCCCACAACATTTATTGATCAGATCATAGATGCGTGTGCAGGACACGAGATGTTTTCTTTCATGGACAGATTTTCGGGATATAATCAAATTCAAATCAAACCCGAAGATCAACACAAAATAGCTTTTATTTTCTCATGGGGAACCTTTTCCTGTCGAAAGATGTCATTTGGCTTAAAGAATGCTGGAGCCACTTTTCAGCGAGCAATGAATTTCACTTTTCATGACATCAAACATATAGTTGAACCTTACTTGGATGACCTCTCGGCGCAATCTCGAAAGAGATGGGATCATCCAGCCCATTTGAGACTTGTGTTTGAACGATGCAGACAATACAAGATTCGATTGAATCCTAATAAGTGTGTATTCTAGGTCGAGTCTGGATGATTACTGGGTTTCATTGTATCCAGTCGTTGCATAATGGTCGACCCTTTAAAAGTTGAGGCGATTGTAAATTTTCCTCCTCCTCACACCTTGAGACAACTCCAAAGTTTGCAAGGCATGTCTAACTTCCTATGACATTTTATCATAAACTATCCCAAAATTACAAAGGGTTTCATGAGAGTACTTAAACAAGATACCTACTTTTTGTGAGATGAGGCTGCTCAAGCATCGTTTGAGGCCTTGAAAAAGGCATTACTATCAGCCCCCTTGTTAATCCCACATGATTATACAAAGGATTTCCTCTTATATCTGGCGGCATCAGTATACACAATTGGCATAGTACTAGTTCAGGAGGACGACATGCTCCAAGAGCATGTCGTTTATTATCTCTCATGCACATTGATAGCTCCTTAGATTAAGTATTCACATGTTGAGAAGTTAGCACTAGCTGCGGTCTATGCGGTGTAGAGGCTTTGTCATTATATCCTTTTACGAACCACTACTGTGATTGAGGAGGTCAATCCTTTCCAATATTTTCTCACTCGACGTATCATCGGTGGGAAATACAATAAATGGATTGTAATCCTGCAAGAGTTTGATTTGGTTTTTCAGTCTGCCAAGTCGAAGAAATCACTAGTGTTCGTTGAATTAATTTCAGAATTTGCCAATGATTTAGTGCATATTGAGGAAGAGTCATCATTCCTGGATGAACATATCTTTATTATTGCCTCCTCTGACCCATGGTACAGAGATATTTTAATATATCTTCAGACTTTGAGGTGTCCTACCACTTTTTCTAGAGAGGAACGACGCAAACTAAAAAGTCATGCAAAAAACTATCTCATTATTTCTCATACTTTGTACAGACGTGGGATAGACTCCATCTTATGACGCTATTTGACATTAGAAGAAGCGGAATCAATATTGAATGATGCTCATAGTGGAGCTTGTGGGGGTCATCTTTCTGGGTTGGCAACAGCTCAGAAAATACTGCGTGCCGGGTATTTTTGGCCTACAATCTTTAAAGATTGTGTGGAAGCTGTGAAACGCTGTCGTCCGTGTCAGTTTTTCACTAGAAAAATGAGAGCACATCCAGCTCCTCTTCATCCCATAATCACAGCAGGACCCTTCACCAAATGGGGGGTTGATTATATGACTTGCAATCCCGTTTCGGCTGGAGGGCACCATTATATCATCATTTCCATCGACTACTTCACCAAGTGGGCCAAAGCAATGCCTACTATTAAAGCTGATGGAGAAACTATCGCTTATTTTGTATTCAACCAGATTATCGCAAGGTTTGGCATACCTAAAGAGATCGTGACTGATCACGGTCACCATTTTCAGAACAGCATGATGACCGATCTTTACACTATGCTAGGTTTTCGGCAGGAACATTCGTCTTCTTTCTATCCATAGGCGAATGGTCAAGTCGAAGTGGTTAATAAGACTTTAAAGACAATTCTGCAAAGAACCAGTAATGTTAGTTGAAATAACTGGCACATCATGTTGTACCCTACTCTTTGGGATTATTGAGCAAATGTGAAGACTGCTACCAGGTTCTCTCCTTTCCAACTTGTGCATGGGATAGAAGCAGTTTTTCCGGTTGAGTGCGGGATTCTTTTGTTGAAGTTATTTTTCCAACTACTACCAGATACCTCAACACTAGAAGAACATTTGTGGCATTTAGAGCATCTAGATGAGTAATGCCGCGATGCACTCACAGCAAACAAGATCCATAAGAATCGAGTCAAGGGACAGTACGACAAGTCTGTCAGACCTAGGGTGTTTCTCTAGGGAGACCTTGTTCTACTTTGGGATCAGGACAAGGAACCTTTAGGACCTTTCAAGTTCAAATCCATGTGGCTCGGTCCCTATATAATTTCTAAGGTACTAAATAAAGGTGCATATGAGCTAACAAACTACGAGGGTAATAAGCTGCCAGAGCCTAGAAATGGGCTCTACCTAAAGAAGTAATACGCTTAGGCATTCATGCTTTTTCTTGTATTATAGTTGTATATTTTGTAGAGCTAGCTTTTGCTTGTGATTGTTAGTTGGCCTTATGTGTTTTTCTCTTCGTGTTTCATATGTTGACTGAACATTTTTTAGGATTTGCTGATGGCGCCAGTCACCACACCCAACAGTTGGCTTCAGCAGCTTGGGTTATTTACTCACCGACTGACCAACTAGTTTCTTCTGGGGGGGTTTGTTTAGGTCCCACAATGAATAACGTGGCTGACTACAGTGTGGTCATAGAACTTCTCCAGGATTCTCTTGTCCAGGGCATTTCACGATTGGAGGTAAGGCTTGATTCGCAACTAGTTGTATTTCAGTTAACATGTGCTTATAAGATTAGAGATCCCGTTTTGCTACGACAGTTTTTGCAAGTTAAATTATTGGAAAGACAATTTGATTACATCACATATCAACATATTCCAAGAAATTTGAATGCATTAGCTGATTCATGTGCAAACTACGTTTTAGATTGGTATTTGTATCATACACTTTCATAATATGCACATAAATTTTAAACACACACATGTAAATATAAAGACGATACTATATTCATATATGATACTATATCAAAACATAATATGAATTTGGATCATAAGTCTATCACAGAGTCATTTCATAAGATACAAAATCGAGCTCGATGGCCTAAAAAATATACATAAAATATCCTTCTCCTATGGAGAAGGTGGGGCCTCATCAGCATCCACTGCCTCTCGGTAGCATATGACCAGCCTAGCTACCTTCCGCAGCAATCTAATCCAATCTGGGGGCACACCAACGAAATCTTCCTACATGTCAACGGGCATCTGCTCAATGCGATATGTGGGAATGTCTTGAGTCAACCGACTCATTTTCCTCTCTACTATCCCCAGTGTAGCATCATCTGCACCCATGTCTATTGGTCTCACGAAAGTAGTAGGGTGTCCCTTAGGACGAACTAGTCCAACATCTGCATATGACACTTTGTTTCAGTACTTCAAACTCATCATAAAAATAATATACTTTAAAAAATTGAAAAAATTAAATAATTTTCAAAACATAAACATACCTATATCTTCCCAGGCACCACCTGGAGGAAGTACCATCTTTGGATCATGACAGAAGTCTAAACCAGCATACGGAAACTGCTCAAATGCTGGCACCTATCTCTCCCACCATCCCCAGAAATCATCGATGTGATAGAAAAAGTGGCTTTCACCACCACCCTAGCGGAGAAAAATGTCACCCCAACGGCCCAATCTCGGCTCACAAGGAATGACTGGGGGCAAAGGCATGCCCAAACTAAGAGCAGGTACCCTCTCAAAGAAGAAGGTACAAAGAATGCTGCCATATCCAAAGTTCTTCATTCTCCCGGTCTTACACCCCGAGAGTTGAAGTTTCATTTTTTCCAAGAGACTATTGCACCAATCATATACATGACCTTGCAAGCATTTAATACCAATATGCATGTAGTTTCTTGAGGCTAAATGTTGTGTAGCACTCCCTCCCATTCGATTTAACATACTTACAATAACTTTCAGAGGGAAGCTTGCAATAGTAGAAATAAGAATCTGACTTCCTGATTTCTCAGTCCTTTCCACACAGTATGCATTCACGTATTCTTGTACGGACATGGCACCCACATTGCGTGAGGACCCTTTCAAGTTTACGGGATCTCCCCTCCTAGAGAGTCCTATAATGAAGTAAATGTCATCAATGGTAAGGTCTAGGGTCTCTCCCTGGATATTAAATACCATGGCATCTGCATCCCAATATTAAATAAGCCTCTACAACAAGCGGTTTAGTGCCGTCATGTTCACGGTTCTAAAGAATTTCAACAGACCACACCTTCGAAGTGTATGAAGAGTTGTCGGATATTGCATAGCTACCCTATCCATCTCTTCATGCTCCCTTTCTCTCCAAACAAGCATCTTGCCAAAAGAAAGTCAAATTTTTAGTTCTCGACATGTTTTTCTCCATGTTCAGGGGTGTGCGCTACTCTTTAAGGTAGACAATCACATTTGGGTGCTACTCTCCTTGAGAGAAAGCAGCGCACACCTCCAGTATGCTCTACTCTACCTCTTGGACAGTAGCGCACACAAACTTCACGAGTTGAACATGGCTGAAAAATGATTTTTAAGCATGAAAATTGAGAAATAAACCATCAAAATGCAAGGTGGGAAGAAAATAACTTACTTGGTGGAAAAAAGAGGTCGAATGGTTGCCCGATTTGATCACTACGAATGGATGAAGATCAAGGGTTTTCTCCAAAAAACTTGCCCTGCAAATTTCCAAATGTGATATTTGAGTTTTCAAGTTGAAATTACATATATGAATTTGAATTTGATTTTTTACCCACTTTTTTGAAAAGTCTATAGTTTCAAATTGCATAAAAATGATCTATTTAATCATTAATACCTACAAATGTTGGTAGGATGAAATCAACCTATGTTTCTCAAATTTCAACTAGATTTTCGTAGCATCAATCTATTATGACTTAATTTCTTTACTGACGGACCATTTTTAGTACTTTATAGTTGAAATTTTATGTCATTGGAGATTTATTGTCATTAATACTAACTTGGTTGTTGAGATTCTAGTCTTTAGTAGGTAATGAGTCTATGGTTCTAGAAGCTGTCTTTTAAGTCATTTTAAGCTCTTGTTTTGACTATTTAAAAACTAAACAAGATTGCCGAGCAGACTTGTCCTCTTCAAGCTTGTTAAAGGATTGAAGGCCCATCTGCTTAAGTATAAGTTTAACCCTTTTCCGGACTTTTGTGGATTACTTACTAAAAAGGAATACTCTAGTCATCCATGGCTAGAAGAGTTCTTCTTCCATTGTTTTACACTTTTTCGGGGGAGGAGACTAACGTTGCGAAAAAGGACCTTTTGGAGCCTTCTTTAGGGTTTTCAGGCTCTCAAAACATGAAAACACCAAGCGAGCACTCACCTAATCAGGCTTGATGTGAAATCCATGAGAGGGTAAATAGAGGATTGTTTAAGTTTTTCAAACTCTATAAACAGGAAAACACAAGCGAGCATATATCAACCCAGGCTTGATATTAAAATCCATGGGGGGGTATATGGAGGAGTATTTAAGTTTTTCTAACTCCTTAAACAAGAAAACACTGTCAAGCAAGAACAGATCTCGGCTCGATATTAAAATCGAGAGATCAGTACTATAGAGTATTCTTCTATCTCTTCTTTGAACTCTATAAACAATGAAGAAAATCCTGATTCTTCCTCCCATGGGCTCATTAAACTCTTTACATGGTTGGATCTATTGAGTTTTCATTCTTTCTTGGACTCATTAAAACAACAATAAAGGTATTCTTTTATCTAAAAAGAATAAGGGATAAGAAGGGTATATCACATCTTTTCAGTTTCAAAGGTAGTTAAGTCAATCCTATCTTTGAACACAACACCTATTTGAGTCCATCATTTCAGGTGGGTTTTAGTTTTTGACCATTGGGTGAACCTGATCTCCTAGTTGTTTACTCCCTCGGTTAGTTATTCTTCCAACCATATGGAGGGTCTGCTAATGTCTCTTACATTGCAGGCTTATATCACTTCCCCATCATGTTGAAAACTGCCTAAGTCACTTTATGTCGTGCTCACTATTCAAGGATATAGCCTGTGTCGGCCATTCTGCCATTTATCTTGACCTCATGTGTCGGCCATCCTAGTGTCAGTCTTGTTACTTGTACTACTCCACATCAGCTCATACCATTTGAGTGTTCCTCGGGTTGGATGATGGAGGATGCCTTAAGGCCTCCCTTCCAATGGACTTCTTCCCATCGACATCAACTCATTTTGCTCGGGGAATGAAGTTTAGAGTTTCGGTTAGTACCTTGGGGATTGCAGTCATCAGTGGCAGTTTCCCTCATCGTCGAATAATGAGAATACGTCAATGTCTTTTATTCGACAGGTTCCTCAGGTGTTCGACTTCAAGTCCTCTTATTCACACTTGTTGGATCGTACTAGGTACCTTTGGCCCCATTATCATTATTGGTGGAAGCCCTCGTGTTTGTTAACGGTATACATCAATGACCGGTAATCAAAAAATTCCCCCCATGTTCGACTTCAGCTCATTTATTCACATGGTTAGGGTTTGTACCTTGGCTAGTTTGGATGAAGACCTTGGGATTTTGATAGCATTACCTCATTGTGTTATCACCCAAGCTGTGCAAGACTGAGCCTCACTCATGTTGGCTCTCCATGAGACATAGATCCAGTTTGTTGTTATGGCTATGATCTCTCATTCTGACATGGATCCACGCTTGTATTTCAGTGGCCATGCTATATATACATCTCCTAGTTATGTATCGGAGATCATGTTGTTTCATGCTACACATCTATATGATGTCAAGATTGTAATTCCTTGCTGACCTTGATTGTTATTTCAGGTACTTTTGTGACTTGGCTCTGTGGTTTCTTGCTCCTCCTCTAACTTGGAATTATAATGTATTTCGGCCATCATTTCCCTCTGACCTCGCACATTAAGGGGCATCTGTTATAGGTCAAATCTACACTTCTCCGTCCGTGATCACATTTAGCTGTTGATCACACAAAAGGACAACTTGGATTGAAGAGCTAGATTGACCTAGGTGATGCATGGACTTGGTTTACCCCTCAGCAACTGACAAAACCTTGATTTACCTTACATTTTGACATGTGGGCTACTCCTCATGCATGAAACTAGCGCACATTAGGAAGTGTGCCCTACTCTATTGAAGGAAACTAGCGCACACCAGCTAGTATGCCCTACTTTACCTCTTGCATAGTAGCGCATACCTCAAGAAATCTTGTAAACATTGGTTGTAAAGCAGTGAAGTTGCATATTGTGCACTACTCTACTATGGAAAACTCGCGCACATCTTAAGATGAAATCAAAAAATATATTAGTTTGACGAATTGGGATTAGTTAAAGTTGGTTTGCAACTTCCCCAACCTCCCGATCAAACTACCTCTTGATCCAAACTGCCTACCTTGTCCCATAAATACAAGGGGGATACATGAGAGAGGAGAGGAGAAACTATGCATTGAGGGTTGTTATGCTGGAGGAATTCCAAAGTTAGTGTGAAGAGCAGGATCCCAGAATCTGGTTGCACAAGCACTCCGAATGATCAGGTATAATTGTACTAGTTATTTGCTTTTGACAATAAAGGTTGAAATACCCTTCCTGTCCCAATCAAATGTCTAATGGATTGCATATTTGTTTGGATTAAATGCTTGATTGTATTTGATGTCTAAATTGCATTTCAATTTCATCATTTTTATATCATTCAAGATACACTGAGGGAGGTATCTTTTGTATTGCAGGTTCACCAAATGGAAGATCAAGCGAAAGATCGAACAAAAGATAGGATCGAACGTCGTTAATAAGGTATGCATTCTAAGATCTTGATCTCTTTCCTTTTGTAGAAGCCCATGTAATATGATAAATGTATTTACCTGTCACTCCCTAAGTTGGTAGTGTCCGATCCTCTCTATAAGGTAGAAATCCTGAACAACAAGCTAGTTGAAGGATGAACAAGTTACAATCAAAATGAAGAAAGGGTAGTCACAGTCACAATGTATGACAGTCTAAACCCATAACTTGTTGAAGAGCAGCCTGAAGTTCTAGAAGATAGTCAAAGCAGAGTTGAAGGTCTAAAAGAAAGAAATTTTCAAGATCTTGACAGTTGCATAGTTGCATGCAGATCAAGTCTCTTTCAAGCACTAATTTATAGTATACATAGATACTCAGGTAGTTCAAAGGAGTATATTACAAGCTGATTACACAGACTAATGAAGGAATCTGAAGGTAGTTACAGCCTCGGGTTTGAAGAGTAACCTCAGTCAATTTTTTGTCTTCTCTGACTTTTTGGTAGAGCAAAGTTCATAGTTAAATCTCTTGTATAGCAATATAGATCAGTATGATGTAATTGCATTTATAATGAGCTACAACCGTAAGTGAGAGGATCAAGAAACATACTAGTTCAATATAGAGATAGTCAATGGAATGAAAGGAAACATTTCGTGTTCTTGGTTGGTTACCACATCCTCTAATCTAGTCTAAACAAAAGTTTGATCAGACTACTAAGGAAGCTAAATTTTAGCTACAACAAGCTACTAGCCAAAGTTCAGAAATCTATATGAAGTTGACTTGACAACAGTTATGGCATGACAGTGACAGTGACATCTAATGAAAGTGATTGGTGACATTACTTTGATATTCTTAAGAGAATTTTTTGAAGTGACAAAGAGAAGATCCTTGAAGTCTTGACGTGATCATAGAAGACTCCTTGATATCCTGGCATGAGTAGTGTATAAGAAGACTCCTTGGATGTCTTGACTAATAGAGCAGCAGTGATCAGAGAATGATAACAGTACTTGATTATTTGTGATAGCTGATTGACAGTGACAAGATGATGATAAGCAGTTGTTGATTGAACAACAGAATTGTTTCTCGATTGGCAAGCTGAGCCTTGCAAACTTGGGGATTGGATTCCTCAACCATTTCTTAGTTGGACCTCAGAAGACCAAGATGGGTCTTGGATTGAGAGTTGGTGTTCTTGTTATCAGTCGGTGTTGATTTTAATCGAGAATATTGGTGTCTTCCATTGTAAATCATATCAAAACATAAATAAAGCTTACCATACATATCTTGATATGCCATTTGATGATGTGATTTTTATGTTGATGTTATGATTATGATCCATTGTTGAATTAGCTGATAAATAATAATTATGTAATGATGATGTACTCAGTAGCATAATACTTTGATAGACTCTGGTTAACTTCTATAAGTGAAAAGAGGGTTTAATTGCTTACACATTGATTCACCCCCCTCTCAGTGTGACCATTGTGTCCAACAATTGGTATCAGAGCCGGCCTTCTCTACAAGCTTTGCCAACTTGAAGGAGATATGTGGACACACAATGGATGCAATAGTGGAGTCCCTCAACAATGATGTTCCAGTATTTGATTTGAAAGATTATTTTGGTTGGAGAAGAAAGATGAAAGCCTACTTAAAGAAGTTTGGTGTTTGGGAGATTGTGATCAATCCACCTGTTCCATCAAATAAGAAGACCAAGTCAGCTGCATAGAAAGAATCTATGAAGGACTAAACCACCACCTTGAAGTTCCTCATGGATGGACTTCCAAGTTCCATCAAGGAAAGTGTAGGGGAATGCACTTCATCCAAATACCTATGGTTCAAGTTGGAAAGTGAATACCAAAAGGGAAGACACGATACTGAAAAAGCACATCAGGAAAAAGAAGTCAATCTTTCAGAAGATGTGAAGCAAGAAGGAAAGGAAGAATTGGACTCCAGTGAAGGTATGGACACTTCTGATTGTAATAACTCTATATTTGATGAAATTTAAAAGGTTCTTGCACATGATGAAGAAGACTTGTTGAAAGAAACAAAGGAAATAACACATAACTTCTTGAATATTGATCTCAAAGATGATTGGTTCATGAATGTTGTTAGTCTAAACCGACATGACTTCATGAGGTTTAAGAAGAGAACTTTGAACTCTTTAGATAAGTACCAACAGAAGACCTTGGCACTAAAATAGATACTCACGAAACTTAAGCACAATGAAGCCGTGTTGCAAGATCAGTTAGAAGACAAAAAGGATGAAGTTGAAAGAATTAAGACCGAATTAGCAAAAGAACAAGAAGAGCCTGGTGAAGACTCATAAAAGATTGAAGAAACAAGAAAGACTAATCTTGATTTGAAGGATCAGTTGGAAGAATCCAAAATGATAGAAGAAGTATTGAAACACCAGATGGATGAGAAAGAGAAGACTTGTCAAAAGCTTGAGATGGAAGTTGTTGGTCTCAGAAAGAAGGATAAGGAATCTAATGCATATGTCGAGTTCAACAACAGTTTAGTCATCTTGGATGAGATTTTGGATTTTCAAAGATCTCCATTTGACAAATACGATCTTGACTACAACAAGGAAGAAGGAAATTCTGAGGTTAGCACATGGTCTCCTAAGACTCCTAAAACGGGCCCTTCGATGTCCAAGAATGAAAGAAAAGCTCCTCGTCAAGAACCTGCACATCACAAAGAATACTTCAGAAGATGAGAAAGACGTCAAGAAGGTGGTCCCACTCCTCAAAATAGATTCAGAAGAGAGACAACTCCAAGATGGAATCAAGCACCCAGGTATGAATATGGTTTTAATGGATATTGTTATACATGTAATGATTTTGGTCACAACGCTATGGATTGTAGATTCTATGAAAGAAGAAGTGTTGGAAGTCCCAACAACACAGTTAGATGTTGGACATGCAACCGTGTTGGTCACATTGCTGCACATTGTTGTACTATGAGATGTTATAGTTGTAGTGGCTTTGAGAACAAAGCCCAATATTGCGTGAATTCAAGAAGACAATCTATGAGGAATGCCTCATACACATCAATAAGGAGAACCTATGAACCATGGAAGAAAATTAATGCAGAAATATTTGAAGCCCAAAAGACATGTGCTCAAAGTCAAGGACATTCTCAGGTATGGGTGAAAAAGAATGTTTTGTTGAATATGAACTGTTATACCTCAATATTACACATTATGTATTAGTGTCGCATCCTTGTACTAGAGACCTAAAAGACAATTTCCCTTAAAGATCATCTAAACATCCAGAGTGAAAAACACTGACTGAACACTGAAAGCAAAACCTTTTTCTGCCATCTGCCAACCCAACTTAACCCTGTTTGTGAGCACTACCACTCCCTACACATCTACAGGGGCATGGTAGTCAGCACTACCACGCGTTGCTCCTTCTCTGGGGCACGGTACTACCGCTTTATGCTCAGTAGTAGGGGCGCGGTAGTCCAAAATTAACCTTTTGCCTTGGATTTTCAGATCTTGACTTTCGAGAGATATCATTGGGATTGCCACCTATGATTCGATCTCAACTCCCCTCTTTGTTTAGCTAGCCTGATCCACTAAACACTCCATAGATCCACACTTCTCTCTTTTTGGTTAACCTTCCCACATGCTATAAGAGAGAAGCTTTCCATGGGCCAAAGGGAGGACTTTTGGGGCATCAAACCTATGATATTCAGACTTCTGCAGAGATAGCTAGAGGAAGCACTTGGAGCTGGAGGATTGGCTTGGATATCAAGCAACCTTTGTAAGCACTCTTCAAGTTTGTAATATAAGATAACTTGTCTTGTTTTTTCCATTTCATGTGTATTGTAGGATCTTTGATATGAAATGTATATAGTTTAGATTTGAACTTAATATTTGCTTCAAGGTATTTGGAAGCTTGCATGCTTGTCCTTTGTTTGATTTCAACAAGTTCTACATTGGAGCTTCGGGATCAAGAGCCAGAAGCAGGACAAACGTTGAATTGGAAGGTGAGTTACGTCTTTCATCTCTTCTGAATGCATTTAGTCTTGTTGTGAAGATTAGTTCAGGAACTCAAGGTAGAATTTGTTTCCTTTTTGTCTTAGCATAGAGTCAGTGCATCCTACTTTATCCTAAGAGAGTTTCTACCTATCCGTAGGGAGAAATATCTGCAACAAAAACTGGCGACTCTGTTAGGGATTGAATCCATTTTCTTTGCTTGTGAATTTTTCTTTCAATTTCACTCATTGATTGTAAGAATTGGGTTCTTTTACCCTCATTCATTTCCCTGTCCTCTGCAGTAGACTTCTGTTACAGATCAGTAAGTCCTCTGGGTTGGAAACCGTTGAAAAGTCAAAATCTTTTCTCAAAATTCCGCCTCTTTCCCCCTGTTCAGACACTACCGCGCCCCCATAACTACCTACAGAGCGGGGAGTACCGTGCCTTAACCACTATCTAGAGCGTGGTAGTCTATTAGTACCACGCCTTAACCATTGTCTAGAGCGTGGTAGTCTACCAGTACTGCTCCCTGGTTGCCTAAAGGCCCACGGTAGTTCCTGGAAAGTGTTTTTTCTTGGTTTGTTTGGTTATTTTTGGGTCTTTTCGAGATTTGGATCCATGTTGGCCCTTTGAGTAAACACTAGTGTTTTTCTTGCATTTTTATGCGAAATGGATTCTATTTTTGCATGGGGGGGCCATGAATCGTGCATCCTACAGTCGTTTTGACCCATATTAAGGTTTTGAGATCATTTTTGGTTTGGCGTGTTTGGATTGCTTGTCATCGTATTTCCTTTACATCTTATCTAATGATTGTTTGAAAAGATCGATTCCTTGCCTCCGCTTTAGTTCAAAGAGAAGCTTGATTTTGTCGTTCTTTTACCATATTCATGAAATTGAAACACATAGGTATTCTTCTTGCTTTAATTTAATCATTTGACATTCTTGGTATTACATTCATGAGAAGAAGAAATGCTTGTTTCATATTTATGTGCATTTGAGTTAGATGATATTATTTGGTTCTTCTCTTTGTCTTGCATTTGATTGGAAGCATTTGTGGAATCCTGCTTTTCATAGCTTGGATGTGTCTTTTTCAAGTGTGAAAAGATAGGAAATGGATTAGAATCATTACGTTTGGTGTTTATATGAAGAACTTTTTCATTACTTTGGGTTAGTCTTGGGTGCATATTTTACTTCCTTCTATCATTTTGAAAAGAAATAAAATTGCACGTGCATTGGGTTGTGCATATTGGGAACGGAAAGAATTATTCCCTACTTTAGCTAGTGTTCATCGAATAGAAAGGCTCATTTCGATTCATTCTCACTTGCATGGTTTGGGTCGTCACAACATCACCAAGTTTCATGTCCATTTACCCGATTGAGTAATACAACCACTAAAACTAATCTCCCTAACTAAACCAACATTAACCTCACTTGAGGAAATCAAAAGAATTTGGTAGTTAGGTAGGACACCGGGGATAGGCATCAAAATAATTTCCCCTTGTCATTTTCCATCTGAGACATAGTCGTTGTCTTTAGGGAACTAAATCCTCTAGTATTTGTTGACACAGTCATACACCAGTTTGTGGAGGGGCCTCCTGACTGTTTTAAACTTTCAGGGGTTAAACCGCCACGAGATCGAGAACTGGACGGACTCTATGGAATGTCGCACTCCACTTAGCCCTAAGACAACATCGATCATTGTCTTCCTTGTGTTATACAGCCACCATACTAATAATTCAAGGGTGATAAGGCAGAAGCACCGAAAACCTTTTCCAACGTGTCATGAACGAGGTAGCTTAGTGACTTTTCTTCTAGGGCTCTTTACCCAGGATCCCTTTCGGTAGAGGGGTATCCTTCCGTTATTGGTCTCTCATTTTGTATTGTTCGACTTGGATTTCATCACCTTGCGAAGAATACAATTTGTTGAGATCTCCAGCTCTTAGTTAGGAGGTTTTGCTTGCTATCTTATAGAGGGTCTTTTTCTTTGTAGGGATGCTTGTTGGCATTCTGGCCGTTTTGTTGTATAGCTCGCTTACTGTGGTAGTGGCCTCAGTATAGTTTTTTGAGCTTACTCTTTTGGCCTGTGAGCCTTGTCTTTTCCTAGCTCCCCTTTCGCACGCTCAGTTTCCTGAGGGTTTTTGAGTTCTTTTTAACAAGACTTCATCCACATCACTTAGTTTTGTTCCATGGAGAATCTACCTCCATGCACCCATGCTCCTTCTGGGACTACCAATCCAAAGACCCCTTTTCAAGGGGTACCTTTTACTTTTCCTCCAATTGAAGATATTGGTCCTCCCTTTATTGCCATGTTAAATCTTCCTGGATTAACCATAGGATTACCGGTATGGTTATTAAATCCGGTAATTCCGATTGCGCCCAATGTTTCGAATGTTAATTCTCCACCACGAGAGAGTCAATCCCAAACTAATCCTTCCCCTTCTTTGTCGAATGAATCGTCTTCTATTCCTTCTTCCTCGCCTGATCAAAGCAATAGTGTTAGTAATCAGGAGGATAAGAAGAAGAATAAAAGGAAAGTTAAGAAGAAGAAGGATAAGGAAGAGACCAAGCGTAAACCGGTTGCGCCTAATAGCACTCATTCTATGAAAACACATCGTAAGTCCAAGTTCCCCTGCAAACTCTGCAAGGGTGATCACCTTCTCAAGGATTGCCCTGGTCTTTCCTGTGTGTCATAAGTGTGGTCTAAAAACCCCAAACCACTTGTATCGTCGACCTCTAATCATCATGTTGATGACACTCCCTCAACCAGTGATCCCTTGGTGAAGGGTCAGAAGGGTAAAGTCCTATATCCCTGTTTGAAATGCAAGGGTATGCACCGTACTTTCCTTTGTCCAAGCATGGATGAAGCTTCACGGTGGTTGGAAGATATTACTAGTTCTCAACTGGTGCTTCCAATAAACAATAGTAAGTTGTCCCTCGACCCCCCGCTGGTTGGCCAACTGATCAATTCAGTTTCATCTGCAATTGATCCCACTCTCCCTTTCGAGAGTGAAGTGATCAAGTCACTATCATCTCCACTCGATCCCGCTCTTTCATTGAAGAAAGTCTAGACTGAAGCAGTCATCTTGACACAATCTTCGTCTCATTCTTATCTTCCAAGCGAGAGTGAATTGGAAACTGCTGATGTTTTCCTTATCGGTTCAGAATGTCCTCGGCAAGGGGAAACCCTGTCTGTTTCCATGAGACTCCCTCCAAGTACTGAGGTCATTTCCTTTGATTGGAATGGTCTAACAGATCTCGTCTTCCTTCGAGTGTTCCTTTTCAAATATCTGTAGGAGTTTCTGATAAATAAATTTTTCGTACGATAGTTGATGAAGGAGCTTCTGTTAGTATTCTATCCTCAACTGCTTGGCAAGCCTTAGGTTCTCCTCGGCTTGTGCCCATCACTGACCAGATATTGGCTTTCAATAGAAGGCCTACTGGACCTTTAAGGTCCCTTCCTTAGTTACCTATCACTTTGGGAGGGAAAACTGTCTGTATTGATGTCATGGTCGTCTAAGGTCCCTTAGATTTTAATCTACTCCTTGGGCGTGGTTATGTCTATGCAATGAAGGCTATAGTGTCCTCACTCTTTCGAGTGATGTATTTTCCCCATCATGGGAATGTTGTGACTATCGATCATCTTTCCTTTGTGATGCCCACTCATCGCATGACTCCTAGTCACCGAACTTCCCTAAACGTTCCACATGTTTTAGTGGTTTCTTCCCCCTAAGGGGGGATGTTGGAGCAAAGTTCTATTCCGGTGTCAAGCTCATTAAAAAATGAAACCATTTTCTCAAGCATAGTTTACTTTTGGTTTTAAGCTTGTGTAAAAATGAAACCAACCATCATTTCAAGCATAGTTTACTTTTGGTTTTACGCTTGTGTAAAAATGAAACCAACCATCATTTTGAGCAGAGTTCCCTTTATGTGTCAAGCTCGTTAAAAAATGAAACAGGTCACCATGAGCATAGTTCCCTTTCTATGTCAAGCTCATTAAAAAATGAAATAGGTTCCTACGAGCATAGTTTATTCTTTGTTTCAAGCTCATTAAAAAATGAAACTGACCCTCAAGCACAGTTTACCGTTGGTTTCGAGCTTGTGTAAAAATGAAATCAATCTCAAGCATAGTTTACTTTCAGTTTCAAGCTTGCGTAAAAATGAAACCACCTTCGAGCATAATTTCTTTCTGTTTTAAGCTCATTAAAAAATAAAAAGGACCCTTTCAAGCATTGTTATTATCTATTTCAAGCTTGTGTAAAAATGAAATAGATCTCCCTTCCATCTATTCGAGTCTCTCGCTAGAGTTAGGATTTGAACCTTCATTTCATCTTCCTGGGTCACTTGGTCTTGGTACTCCCTACCCCCACTAGTGAACACATTCGGATTAGTAGCCAGGATTTTTGGGTAAGGAAGAAGAGTAGTCAGACGAAACGAAGCTTGGGAGGCATGTTTAGCCACTAGCAATCATGCTGGGGGCATTTACCAACCTCTGGTCATCATGTTGGGAAGGAACCTATCAATGGGCCTTAACCATGAGCAGAGTTTACCATTGGCTTCAATCTCATTAATAAATGAAACCAGTAGTCTGAGCAAAGTTCTACTCCTATGTCAAGATCATTAAAAAATGAAACATATCATTTCCCTTTGATTCAAGTCTCCTCGTAGACTTAGTACCTAAACCTTCTTTTCACTCGCCTATACCTTAGGCAAATGAAATGAAGCTTGGGGGCATGTCTTCAACCTCTGGAAGTTACGTTGAAGTCAACTCGATCGCCTCTCCACACCATGTTGGAGCTAAGTCACTTACTTTTAGCAATCATGCTGGGGGGCATGTACCAACCTTTGGATTTCATGACGGGAAGAAGTTCACCATTGGGAACATTTTCGAGCATACTTTCCTTTTTAGGTTTTGAGCTCATTAAACCATGAAAATTATCCTGAGCATAGTTCATTTTCTGTTACAAGCTCATTAAAAAATGAAGCAGACATCATGAGCATTCTTCCAACCTATCTTCGAGCTCGTTAAAAATAGTAAGATGGTGTTTGAGCTTACTTTTCACTTTTTTCGTGCTCTGGTTAAAACATGAAAAGTGGTTTGAGCTTACTTTTCCTTTTTCGTGCTCTGGATCCAAACATGAAAAATATTCTGAGTGCTTTTGATACCATTATCGTGCTCGTTAAACAATTGGAATAAAAAGGTGTGTCTAACGAGTATAGGTTTATCACTTTATCCGACCTCGCTAGACTATTTACAGAAAAGGAACTGTGCCGAGTTTACTTTTCCTTTGTCGTACTCGATCATCAACCATGACAAAGTTGTACATGGAGTCCTCTTTAAGCTCTTTTCATACTCCTAAAATAGGAAAAGATGGCCAAGCGAAATTGATTCATTCATGCTTGTAAAAGGATTTGAATGACCATCCCCCTAGTGATAGTTTACCCCTTTTTCAGACAAGGGGGCACTACTTACGAAAAAGGAATACTCCATCCAATCATGACTGGAAGAGTCCTCTCCCACGTTGTTTTACCCTTTTTCGGGTGATGAGGCTAACTTTATGAAAAAGGACCATTGGAGTCTTCTTTAGTTGTTTTCAGACTCTCTAATCATGAAATGACGACTGAGTTTTCCTTCCTTGGACTCGTTAAAATTCAACATCGAAGGGCCCACTTTGGGACGAACCCCTCCTTTCTCAGGTTCGAAAAATATGTGAGATTGGACTCATCTATGAGATGAGCTATACCAAGCATCTGTTATCTTCCTCAAGCTCATAAAACAACAAAGAGGTACTCGTCCATCATGTCGGGGAAAAATGGGAAAATGAGTCAAGTTTACCTTGTTGGCAGCTTGTGAGTCATCACCTTTGAACATGGCATGCATCCTCACCTTGATTGTTTTGGGTAGTCAATCTTGATAATAGTGTCATCATTATGATCATGCGTCCTCATTATTGCTATGAGTTCACACTTCCTGTGGTTCTGTCTGTTCAAGTAGTCCCTGTTGCCAAGCTCCGTTTCATGCCGTTATATGTTCAAAGGGTTATTACCTTGAGTCCACCTCCACTTCATGTCAAACCTTCCCTTTGTGTCAATACATATTCTATTGTTTCATCGGTCCATACTATCTCTCATCCTGATTTTGTGTCGATGATGTGGGAATCATAATGGCCCACCTTCGACGAGTCTATTCCTGTCGACACCAAATCACTATCCAATAATTAGGCTTAGGAGTCAACCACTATTACCTTGGTACCTACATGCCTCAATGGCAGGTTTCCTCGTCTTCGACAGTACATTTTCACCATTGACCTCTGATTGAATGATCTCTCAGATGCTTGACATCAACTCCTTTATTCGCATTTCATTGAGATGTACTATAGATACCTTGGGGATCATTGTCATTATTGGTGATTTCCCTCGCATTTGTTAACGGTTCACATCATTGACCGGTAATCAAATGGCTTCTACCATGTTCGACTTCAACACCTTGTAATCACATGGCTAGATTCGTATCGTTTGCGATCAGGTAGAAGACCCTGGACACCCTTTTGTATTTTGATTACGTCCAGGTTACAATGGAGATTTCCTCTGTATTGTCACATAGATCCACTTTTGTATTGGTCGTGGCTGTGTCATCACTGTCTCATGGATCTACGCTTGTTCATAGTAGCCATGATTTTTCTATAGTCTATATCATCTCAGTACTCATGGATCTGCAATGTATTGGTCGGCAGCCATGCTTTGAGTCATTTGTTTTCGAGCATGGGAATGCCCGCCTCGGTGGTATATCTAACATTTTGTTCCTGTTTCAACTCCTTGTTGCTCCCCTCGACGCTATCTCTGAACCATATTTGTAAAGTCTTTCGGCCATCAGTCTCTTCTAACCTCACACTTTAGGGGGCATCTGTTATACCTCAATATTACACATTATGTCTTAGTATTGCATCCTTGTACTAGCGACCTAAACGACTGTTTCCCTTAAAGATCATCTGAACATCGAGAGTGAAAAACACTGACTAAACACTGAAAGCAAAACCTTTTTCTACCATCTGCCAACCCAACTTAGCCCTATTTGTGAGCACTACCGCTCCTTGCACATCTACAGGGGCACGGTAATCAGCACTACCATGCATTGCTCCTTCCCTGGGGTGCGATACTACTGCGTTATGCTCAGTAGTAGGGGCGCGGTAGTCCAAAATTAACCTTTTGCCTTGGATTTTCAGATCTTGACTTTCGAGAGATATCATTGGGATTGCCACCTATGATTTGATCTCAACTCCCCTCTCTGTTTAGCTAGCCTGATCCACTAAACACTCCATAGATCCACACTTCTCTCTTGTTGGTTAACCTTCCCACATGCTATAAGAGAGAAGCTTTCCATGGGCCAAAGGGAGGACTTTTGGGGCATCAAACCTATGATCTTCAAACTTCTGCAGAGATAGCTAGAGGAAGCACTTGGAGCTAGAGGATTGGCTTGGATATCAAGCAACCTTTGTAAGCACTCTTCAAGTTTGTAATATAAGATAACTTGTCTTGTTTTTCCCATTTCATGTGTATTGTATGGATCTTTGATATGAAATGTATCTAGTTTAGATTTGAACTTAATATTTGCTTCAAGGTATTTGGAAGCTTGCATGCTTGTCCTTTGTTTGATTTCAACAGGTTCTACATTGGAGCTTCGGGATCAAGAGCCAGAAGCGGGACAAATGTCGAATTGGAAGGTGAGTTACGTCTTTCATATCTTCTGAATGCATTTAATCTTGTTGTGAAGATTAGTTCAGGAACTCAAGGTAGCATTTGTTTCCTTTTTGTCTTAGCATAGAGTCAATGCATCTTGCTTTATCCTAAGAGAGTTTCCACCTATTCGTAGGGAGAAATATCTGCAACATAAACGAAATTGATCTATGCAAAGAAGATGGTTTCCATATGGCAAGCCAAGCTTGAGGCCTTTCAAATACCTTAGCACACCTTGAGTTCATGGAGATTGGAAGAGGAACTCAAGGGTAAGAAAGAGCAACTAATGGCTCTTTCAAGAAGGAAAAAAGGTCCAAGGATCGTGGTTGCAGTAGAAGACAATGATGATAGGGGGAGCTAGTAGCAGTAACTTCATGAGAAGAGATGCTAAATCTATCCTCTTGGTGGTCCTCTCTTGGTCATCGTAGCTCTTTCCTTAACCTCTGATGGTGGTGGTCTATATTATGCCACTAGAATTCTGATTTGACAACCCTGATACAAAAACATATTGATATCATTCAAATTCAAAAAAGGGGGGGTGGTATTCTACGTAGACATCAGGATATTGTCTAAGCAAGCATGTAAAAACTTAGATGAACCATCTTTTAAAAAGAGTCCAAGTCAATATTCTCCTTTGAAAGGTGTTGGTCTAATCACTATAAGGCATCCACAAGCATGTCAAGCATCCAAAGATACATCAAAGACTATTTTCATAAGACATATTTGGTACAATACCAAACTATTGTAGCAAATCCAAATCATCTTTTTAAGGACTCCTGTAGCAGCATATACCATGAAGGAAAGCATGAAACTATTATCTGTGGGGACTGTATTTCTAAAAGAGCAAGATCATATATGCGAAGGCACCTTGTAGCCATAGAAGATGTGTGAAAGTAGCCCTAATTGGTCAAAACAATTAGCATATTTTAAGGAAAAATATTTGGAATGTCTTTGGCACATTCACCAAGGAGTTTTCTTGTTGAGATTTAGGTCAAAATTTATTGCAGATCTGAATATTTTGTCCAAGGGAATCCATTGCAGATTTGTAAGACTATTTCTAGCACATATTTCAAGACTTACAACCTTCTTAAGCATAAATCCGAGGCTTGTCTGTGACAGATTTGGGGACATCTTTGAAAAACCTTTTCAGCAGATTTAAGGACATTGTGCAACAAGAATTTTGAACAGCAGTAAAGGGAAGATTTGAATCTATGCTAAAGCATTTTACGACATACCTTGGAGCAGAATTGAGGTTTATGTATAGGCAGATTTGAAGTGTTTTTGAAGGACAAGTTTGGGATGCTCTTGAATAGATTATGAAGTATTCATTGCAAGATGATAACTGAAGTTTGAGATGAGTGTAATAAGTAAGAGAGATGATTCGATTGATTCCAAGTCATATCTATCACAGTTGCAGGGTTGTGTCTGAGAAAGAAATATGATGGTTGAATATTTTCTAAGGCATATCCATCTACGTCACTCTTGGTTATTTTTTACATTGTTGAGCACATTTTATGAACAGTATGGATCGTGATTGCAGTCATGAGAACCAAGACAGTTCTACATATTGATAGGGCGAGCAGTAAGAAGTGACTTCATTATGAGAGATGATGATTCGTGGAGACCCTTTTTCCATTGATGCCAAAGGAGGAGAGATGAAGATGAAAGGGGGAGCATGAGTTGTTGTCATCAATGACAAAGGGGGATAATGTTGACTGAGTTGTCATTGGCGACTTGCAGTGGCCCCTCAGCTTTTCATTGATGCCACCAAGGTCCCCTATAGTGGACAAGCTTAATGAAAAAGTATGATTTGATCAAGCTTAATGAACAAGTTAGAGTCCTTTACCCACACGCAAGTGTCAGCATGATGATTGATTGATGGTTGATTGATTGGACATGTCCTTGCATGTGGTGTCTTAGGATTTGGAGCCCATACACAGATGGTGTGTGCTTTGGAGCACATGGTGGTACAAATGACCCATTCTGTGGTCATTTGTTAAAGATGATGTGGCTCATGTGTGTAAATCCATTGATGTGTTGATAATGAAGCCATTACCCTTGAGATGTCCTTGATGCCTATAATGATGAATATGGTTGTCATTGATGACAACACATTAATGATAAATACTAAATTGGTACATGAATACATGGCACTATTGATGTATTTGTAACTTCGAAATGTATTTCATATATGTATATTGTATTCCTATAGAGATGTTATTATTCCTCTACACAGAAGTGTTTGTATTCCTATAGAGATGTTATTATTCCTCTATACGGAAGTGTCATCATTTATATTGTAAGTGTCGTAACTTATACTTGATGGGTTATTAGACCACCTTGTTGGGGTTGGCCCTGTATAAGTCATGTGGGTTAAAGGGTTATTAGACCATCCTATTGGGGATCGGCCCTATCAGCATTATGTTATGTGGTTATGTTGAGGATGACCTAGTAAAGGTTATTAGGCAAGTCAAGTCATGTATAAATAGAGTGCGGGAGGCACTCTATTTGATCATTCACTTCTCACTCATACTCTCATTAGAGAGTGGCACACTTGTGGAGGAGGAGAAGCTACCGCTAGGAGGACTATCTCTTGTACTTGGTTTGTATCATTGCTCTATCTATCTCTGAGGAAGTTGCGGGGTTTTCACCTTCTTAGTTTCCCTGGTGAAACTCTGTGTCTCTTGTGTGCTTACATTATAGTGTCCATGATTGATATGTTGTAGATATGCTGTACATGTTATTCTCTCAGTTAAGATCTTAGATCAGATTGAAAATTCTGAAAAACTAACATGGTATCAAAGCTATCCTGAAAGAAGGAATGGTATGGCATTTATGGCACTTGTTGCATTTGCAAAGCTAGGGCTTGATATAGCAAAAACCAGTCAATGTAGCACCTTCGCTATAAATACATTTTGGCAAGGTTTCAGGATTTGAAAATCATATAGGTCGAATATGAGATCCCCATGTACCTTGTGTCCAAAGGAAAACCTTTGATTCGTTGTACTTTGTGATTTATGATCTGTACAATATAGGGTTTCTGCCTCTTCCAGATCTGAGTCATAAACACGTGACCTAGGAAAAAAGGTCATAACTTTGGCTAGAAAGCTCCAAATTAAATTTCGTAAAAAGTGACAAGTAGGGAATGGACTATACTTTCTCAGCTAAGTGTTTCAAAGGCCGAAATGGAACCAGTGACACATGGCATGCCGTACAAGTTTGCTCTCCTGTTTTATCCCATAAACAGGTCACGTTGCGACACTTGGCATAACTCTCTCTCTCAGAGAATCCAATTGAGTTCATACCTATGGGGTTGGAAATATAAAAGGTCAAGATACAACAAGAAGAATTTTCAAACCCTTTAGATCTGAAATTTCAGAGTTACACCAGAAACAATCAGGTGCATATTTCTGTCAAAACAGAATTGGATTTTGAGCACCTTCATTCATGGATCCGGGAATTTAGGGTTTAGGAGAATGTTGGAATATTTTGTATCGGAGACCACAGCTGGATGCTCCTCATCAAAATCAAAATTTAGAGACAAAGATCAAATTTTTGGTTGGGCAGAAGGCCGAGCTTGATCAAACCCTAGTTCGGGATTTTAATCGGAAAGGTGGAAAATTAGGGCTGCTGCAAAAGTTGGAATTTTTGAAGTCTGTGACCACGGCTGGAAGATCCTCAGAAAATTGAAGTTTAGAGCTTTGGATCGAACCTTTTGGTTGGGAAGAAGGGTGGGGTTTATCAAACCCTAGTTTGGGATCCTGTCCAGAAGATCTGGAAGTTTCAAAGGCAATTTTGAGGGGTGAAGCCTTGCAGTTTTCAAAGTCTGAGTATACCAGCTTGATCAGCTCATCAAGGCGCATATTTCTATCCTTTCAGAAGTTTGAAATTCAAAGTTTGAATTTTTAGGGTTTCTCTGACAAACCCTAATCCAGCTCCAGATCCAGTTTCTGCAAATCAAGTGGATTGGGTTAATCCTAGAAGAGAACGGATTGGTCACCTGCATAAGTGAAGAAGTTCCTGTTTGAGAGGAAGATGAGGCTAAGGCCTTACATAAGAAGATTACAAGCAATCTCGACAGGTATGACTTATCCAGGTATGTTTCGATATCTGCTCATGATTAATTTTATGGTATGTTTGTCTTCATTAAGTTTAGTACAATCTTGATTAACTTTAGACTTGTCGTATCACCTTAATAAAATTATGAATGTAGATATTCATTGATTAGGGTTTTGACACTTATGATTGTACTAATGCATTGTGGTGTTGTATGAGGTTGATGTTGTCCGCTAACATGAAAGGTACATCAAGAAAGACAAATCATGTTCTAGTTCAAGAACATATGACCATGTTGACGTGAAGACAAAGATTCATCCATTGTCATGGATCACATAGAAGATCTACTTACATGGTATATATAACTTGGTTCTATAATGGTTAACCTATGAGATATGCAGGTTACTAGCACAAGTCATTGAAGAGAACAAGAAGACATTATCTGGGTATGTTAGACACAACTAGCTAGCATGCTAATCCAGGTATGTTTTTCCTATATCAAGTTAGAATCCTACCTTGTGTTAGGATCTCTTATATAAGTATACATGGCATGATTGATGATGATTATTCATTGAAGTTAGTAATCATGGGTTTAGGCATATTATGCTTCTTACTTTGATTGATGATATGACTAACCAGAAAAATCCTATGGTTAAATAGGAATATGCATAAGTAAAAGAATTGTGATAAATTATCTGTGTATGAAATGATTTTGACCATACATGTTTAAGATTATTGTGTTTTGATAGTATTAAGATTATACTAATGAATGTATGATTATGTATGAGATCTCGAGGATAACACAATGATGATACTAGTAAGTATGCATAGTGATCGAGGATGGATATAAGTTCAAATACAGGTAATCCAGGAAGCAAAGATCAAGAGGGAGCACACTCCAGTAGTTTCTACAAGGATGCAGACATTCAGAGGGATTTGACCACTTCTCACTATCCACATCAGAATGGAGTTGCAGAAAGGAAGCAAAGATTGAGGGGGAGTCAACCCAACAAACAAACAAAGATAAGTATTTGAATTGTCATTTCTTGTATATTTGATTTTTTAGATAATACTGTTCAATGATATATATACTTATGTTCCTAGACTTAGGTTGTGTATTATGCATATTAGAATAATTGCATTAATGAATAGTATACTACTAATACGCATGTAATGGGTAAGTGGCCTATGGCACTGTACAACATTCCATTGCTACTTATCTAGAATGAAACCTCTTTACTAACATGTTGGGAGTTGTGCACACTCTTAACAATGTTCTAGTAGAGATTGGAAAGGCATCTAGAAAGTTACGGGATATGGATAAATGTTGTATTGAAGCATTGGCTAAGATAATTGCCTGACTATATGACATATTTATTTATGTGTAAGAATTTGTTCTGAAAATTATGAGATTTTTTCTAATCATGCAATTTAACTTCTTTTGTAGGAAAGATTGTATACCATCACCTACAAAAGAAGGACTACAACATTTGCTCAACAACAAAGTTATATATTGAAGATATTGAAGTTCCCAGGATTCAGGAAGAATGCCATGGTCGAGGAGTACCATTCGATCATGAAGAATGATGTTTGGGATGCAGTCCCAAGACTTGAAGGGAAGTCTGTTGTGACTTCCAAGTGGATCTATAAGATCAAGCATGCTGCAGATGGTAGCATAGAAAAATACAAAGCAAGGTTTGTAGCTCGTGGCTTCTCTCAGAAAGAGGGAATATACTATGAAGAGACTTTTGCTCATGTAGCCAGATACACTTCCATCAGATCAATACTTGCTCTGGCTGTATTGATGAAATGGAAGAAACACCAGATGGATGTCAAGACAACTTTCTTGAATGGCATAGTCGAAGAGGAAGTGTATGTGGAGCAACCACTTTGTTTTGAGACATATGATAGGGAGTCATATGTGTGTAGATTGAAGAAAGCCTTGTATGGCTTGAAGCAAGATCCTAAGACATGGTGAGGATGGATTGATTGCCGACACCAAGAGGAAGCTTGCTACTGAGTTCGAGATGAAGGACTTGGGGATGATACACTATTTTCTAGGCATGGAGGTGTGGTAGAGTGCAGATGAGATCTTCCTTGGACAAGGGAAGTATGCAGTAGATATCCTGAAGAGGTTCGAGATGATGGACTGCAAGTCCATGGACACACCTATGGCATCGAACCTGAAGCTCCTATGTGATGCTTCATTTGTTCTGGTTGATGTCAAGATGTATCATCAAATGATTGGGTCCTTGATGTACCTGATGAATACGAGACCAGATATTTGCTTTGCGGTGAACACATTGAGCTAGTTCCTGACAGATCCAAGGAGTGTTCATCTGGTTGCTATAAAGCATATTCTGAGGTACCTGAAGGGTACAATTGATTATGGGCTCAAGTATGATGCGAATAAAAACTTTAAACTGCAAGTTTATGTTGATTCAAATTGGGCAGGCAATGCTGCAGATAGGAAGAGCACTTCTGGGTGCTGCTTCAGTATGGGATCAGGTGTGATCTCTTGGTTTAGCAGGAAGCAGTCCTATGTAGCGCTAAGTACAGCCTAAGCAGAGTATGTTGCAGCTTGTTCGGCTAGTTGTGAGGCAGTATGGTTGAGGAAGCTACTATCTGAGTTATTTGATCTCCCGTTGGATGCTACTAGTATCTTTTGTGACAACCAAAGTTGTGTGAAGTTGTCTGAGAACTCGATGTTCCACGACAGGTCGAAACACATTGAGATCAAATATCACTATATCAGGGATATGGTGCAGAGAGGAGAAGTGAAGCTCCTATATGTTGCGACGAATGAGCAAGTTGCAAATGTGCTGATGAAACCACTAGCTAGAGTGAAGTTTGAATACTTCAGGGAGAGGATTGGTGTTCTTCAGATTGACGACACTTCAAGGAAGAAGTGATGGACACATTTCCTGGAAGCCATTCCAAGCATGGTGAGAGGAGGATCCTTCCCATGACTGTGGATGTAAGCATTGGATGATGAGCATCAGGACGATGCTCCAGTTACTTCTCTGTATATGCATCATGTTGGATGCTTGTTATGATTAGTTGGATCATGTATATGTATATGCATCATGTTGGATGCCTGTTATGATCAATTGAATCATGTATATGTATATGCATCATGTTGGATGCTTGTTATGATCAGTTGGATCATGTAGGATGCTTGGACCATGTATCTGTATATGTATCAGGTGGATACATTGTATGATCAGGTAGATCATGTATGTTGATATATATCAGGTGGATACATTGTATGATCAGGTGGATCATGTATATGTGTATGTATCAGGTGGATACATTGTATGATCAAGTGGATCATGTATGATGATATGTATCAGGTAGATACTTGGTATGCATCAGGTGGATGCATTGTATGATCAGGATGATCATGGATGACGAGCTTCAGGATGTTTCTCCAGATGACATGCATCAGGACAATGCAGTGATGATGATCAGGATGATCATGTACATCAGGATGATGTATGGTGAGTATCAGGTTGATACTCTATGGCCGTGGATAGGTTGTGCAAGGGTAGCATGTAATAAGTCCTGGAGATCTAGATAGGATGAAAAAGGCCTCAGATGCTCTTTAGAGATGTTGCTTGGAAAGACACTCTTTTAAGGTTTTGCTAGACCACATGTAATAAGTCCTGGAGATCTGGATAGGATGAAAAAGGCCTCAGATGCTCTTTAGAGATCTTACTTAGCAAGACACTCTTTTAAGGTTTTGTGGTAGGGGTCACATGTAATAAGTCCTGGAGATCTAGACAGGATGAAAAAGGCCTCAGATGCTCTTTAGAAATCTTGCTTGACAAGAAACTCTTTTAAGGTTTTGTGATAGTCACATGTAAAAGATCCTGGGAGATTCGATAGGTTGATCTGTGTGCTTGTAAAATGCCTGGGATGCTCTTTCGAGGTTTTGTTGACGCACATAATCAATCCTGAGGATTCCACAGTATGGCCAATGATGATGAAGACCTACAGGTGGTGGGCCTACATCCAGTATGAAAAAGGACTGGCTCTGTAGAACTTCCTATGATGATTAGATTGGAGATTGATTGAGATAGCAGCAGCAGTGACGATGTCGATGATTCAAGGATGATGATTCGCTGATGATGATCCAGAGAAGAAGACTTGTGCTGGAAGACATGTGTCAAGAAATACCTTCCTAGTTAAGAGGGAGTGTTGATGTATTTGTAACTTCGGAATGTATTTCATATATGTATATTATATTCTTATAGATATGTTATTATTCCTCTATACGGAAGTGTTTGTATTCCTATAGAGATGTTATTATTCCTCTATACGGAAGTGTCATCATTTATATTGTAAGTGTCGTAACTTATACTTGATGGGTCAATAGACCACCTTATTGGGGTTGGCCCTGTATAATTCATGTGGGTTAAAGGGTTATTAGACCACCCTATTGGGGGTTAGCCCTGTCAGCATTATGTTATGTGGTTAAGTTGATGCCGACCTAGTAAAGGTTATTAGGCAAGTCAAGTCATGTATAAATAGAGTGCGTGAGGCACTCTATTTGATCATTCACTTCTCACTCATACTCTCATTGGAGAGTGGCGCACTTGTGGAGGAGGAGAAGCTGCCGCTAGGAGGACTATCTCTTGTACTTGGTTTGTATCATTGCTCTATCTATCTCTGAGGAAGTTGCGAGGTTTTTCACCTTCTTGGTTTTCCCCAGTGAAACTCTGTGTCTCTTGTGTGCTTGAATTATTGTGTCCATGATTGATATGCTGTAGATATGTTGTAGATATGTTGTACATGTTATTCTCTCAGTTAAGATCTTAGATCAGATTGAAAATTCTGAAAAAGTAACAGGCACAAGCATGGATACAAGTACAAATGCTGATATGGAAGACAATGGACAAAGGAGGATGATGACATGGGAAGAAGGACATTGGATGTGGGCCTTGGAGCCTTTGGGACACCTAATAAGACAAACGACCCATTCTGTGGTCATTTGTGCCTTGATGAGCAATGAAGTCCACATACTTGGTAATAAAGGTAATCAGATGATGTGGATGGCTTGAAAGGCATGGAGGACATGGCAAGTGACATGGCAAAGGCAATGGACAAGACAAGTGGCAAGCAAGCAAGATGACTTGTCAAGCATGGTGTTTGATGACATGGCATGAAAAATGTTGGTTAATGACAAGAAAGAGGTTAAATGACATAGCACAATGCATAGAGAAGCATGACACACATTATGAGATCAACACAATGACTAGAATGATGACATGAAGAACATGATGACTTGGAAAAGATGGATGACATGGAAAACATGGAAAATGAGGACAAAGATTGAATGATAAGGTTGAAGACAAGAAAGCTTGAGGATAAGGACAAATGGAAAAGGTTGAATTGAGAATGACATGGCATTGACAATCATTACAAGTGGCAAAGACTTGAAGGACAAACATGGTGGACAAGGAAGTTGTGGGCATTTAAACGTTGGCCCATGCGAGCATCTTAAAGGCCTCATGTGGGAATACTTCAAGCATTTCTATGTGCATTTTTAAATGATGTTGAGGGAATCTCTTTGTACCTTGTGGTCATCAAAGTGGATCCCACTGCGGGCATAAGTAATGGCCCATGTGGGAATTTAGTAAAGAGTATTGAGAGCATTGTTATGAACCCCTGCGGACATTCTAACAAGGCAGCTGTGGGCATTTTGGAGGACATGCCCGTAGGCATTTGATGGCCCTTGCGGACATAAATTGTGGGGTCCATACAGGCATGACAATGAAGCATTGCGTGCACTTTGGAAGGTTAAGTAAGAATGGTTAAAATGGTGACAAGCCCACTTTTCCAATGTGACAAGAAGATTAAATAAATATATATATATACATTTGAAGAAGATGACATGGAATAAAATCATGGCCTTGGTTCATCATTAATAAATGAAAAGAAACCAAATGATGTAGCATAAAAATAAAAGACATGACTTGGTCGTTTTATCTCCTTGTTTGAAGGATGATCATATTAAATAAATCCTTTTTTATTTATTTAATCTCTTTAATGATAAAAATAAAAAGGGGAAGAGGACAAGTTGGCCTCCTAATTTGATGGAATGATGAAAGTATAAATAGAGGATGAATTTCTATTTTAGAAGATGAATTCGTGTGGAAGAATTAGGGGGGACAATAGCTCTGATTCTGGGGTTTGGAGAAGATGAGGACAGTGAGGACAGTTTCGGTAAAGTAGTAGCAATAGTAGGAGCAATGGAGCCGCAAGAAGAACTATTTTACTATTTTTTATTTATGGGTTTGTTATACCTCCATATTTCATAGTGTCGCATCTTCACCATGAAAAGAGTTGACGACACTTCCCCTACTGCTTAAAACACCCAAAAGAGAAAAATGATGAGTGATCCTTGAAGGCAAACCTACCCTGTCAAGAATCAACCCAGCTGAGACTTCATATACCTACACTACCACGCCTTGCTCCATCTTAGGTGTGTGGTAGTCCACACTACCGCGCTATGCTCTTTCTCTGACACGTGGTACTACCGCGTTATGCTCTGTTGGAGAGGCGCAGTACACTTTTTTTAGCCTTTTTGCCATGGCTTGTGGGATTTTGATTTTCGAGAGATTTCTAAGGATTGGTGTCCCTGATTCTATCCTAACTCACTTTCTATGATTAGTAGACCTGATCCACTAAACTCTCCCAAGATCCACCCTTCTCTCTTGTTGGTTAACCCTACCACACACTATAAGAGAGAGGCATTCCATGAGCAAAGGGGAGGACTCTTGGAGGTATCAAACTTATGATCTTGAAGCTTTGTGGAGATAACTAGAGGAGGAAGCACTTGGAGCTGGGAGTTGGCTTGGATATCAAGCAACCATTGTAAGTGACTTCAAGTTGGTAATAGAACATAACTTGTCTTGTTTCCCAAATCACATGTGTTGATTTTGTTTCAATGATATGATTTGTATCTATTGTAGATTTAGATCCTAACTCATATTTCAAGTTGTTAGAGAATTGTATATGCTTGTATCTTGGTTTCATTTTGACAGGTTCATTCGCGAGGACTTGGAAGTTGGAGCAACTATAAAGACAAGCAATTGGATTGAAGGTCAGTTAGATCTCTTCCATTTCTTCCAGCAGTTTAATCTTGAAATGTCTGTTTAGATCTAGGAATTCAAGGTATCATTTGTTTAGTTTTGTCTTAGTTTAGAGTCAGTTAAAGTCTACTTTATTCTAAGAGAATTTCTACCTATCCGTAGGGAGAAAATTCTACATACAAGAATGGCGGCTCCGCTGGGGAAGAAGTTCGTTTGATTGAATGATCTCACTTTCAGTCATTTTTTATTGTGATTCTTATTTCTCTTCAAACCAGTATTGAATTTTGGTCTCCTTGAACTTTATTCTTCCCTCCTCTCTATATTTTTCCTCCCTGTGTGATTAGTGAGTCCTCTGGGTCTGCAACAACCCTGAAAAATTCAAATTTCTTTTCAAAAGTTGCGTTTTTCCATACTTTGCAACAGTACCACGCCCTCAGCACTTCCTACAGCGTAGTAGTACCGCGTATCATACACTCTTACCAGAGCGGTAGTGTACCAGTACTGCGCTCTAGTCTTCTTCTGCAATGCGGTAGTGTCTGCATATTTTCAATTTTTTCTTCCCTGCTTGGTTTCCTGAGTCATTTTTCATTTTTCTCTGCCTTAGTTGGTGTTTCCTGTTGCCTGTTACTATCCTGTTCATTACACAGTCTTTGTGGTGTGTTTATTTCTTTTGTGAGCTTGATTATTTTGTGAGTTAGTGGCATTATTTGCACATTGGGTCACCACTTCAGTCTGATTGCATTGGCTTGATCTTTTCATCACAACCAAACCATTACTATTGTTCTCTTTTATTGGATCGTGTAGCTTTCATAGTCACATTGTTTCCATTATTATCATTAAAATCTATATTGCAAATTATCATTGGAGAACATTTGTGTTGTTTGAAATAGTCTAGCAGTATTATTGTGCATTAGGAAGTGAACCATTGAAATTTGCCACAAAAATTCTCATTTTTTGAAGCATCTTAGTTGTAAGATCAGTGAATTGGAAAGAAGTGTTTATTTCATTTTGGCTCTATTTACAAAAAGACAAAAAAAAAAAATTGGTTTTGGTTTTTAATTGCTTGTGAAAGTTTCATGCATTTATGATCGAAGAACTCTCTCTCTTCCATAGCTAGTTTTCATCGAATACAAGGCTTATTTCGATTCATTCTCACTTGCATGGTTTGGGTCGTCACAACATCACCAAGTTTCACGTCCATTTACCCGATTGAGTAATACAACCACTAAAATTAATCTCCCTAACTAAACCAATATTAACCTCACTTGAGGAAATCAAAAGAATTTGGTAGTTAGGTAGGACACCGGAGATAGGCATCAAAATAATTCCCCCTTGTCATTTTCATCTGAAACATAGTTGTTGTACTCTAGGGAACTAAAATCCTCTAGTATTTATTGACACGGTCACAGCCATTTTATGGAGGGGCCTCCTAATTGCTTTTAATTTTCAGGGGTTAAACCGCCGCGAGATTGAGAACCGGACGGACTCTGTGGAATGCCGCACTCCACTTAGCCCTAAGGCAACATCGATCATTGTCTTCCTTGTAATTCATAGTAATGCAAGGGTGATAAGGCAGAAGCGCCGAAAACCTTTTCCAACGTGTCATGAACGAGGTAGCTTAGTGACTTTTCTACTAGGGCTCTTTTATCCAGGATCCCTTTCGGTAGAGGGATATCCTTCTCATATTGGTCTCTCACGTTGTATTGTTCGACTTGGATTTCATCACCTTGCGAAGGATATAGCTTGTTGAGGTCTCCAGCTCTTAGTTAGGAGTTTGCTTGTTATCTCATCTTTATAGATGGTCATTTTTCTTTTTAGTGACTGCTTGTTGGCATTCTGGCCATTATTTTTATCAGCTCGCTTACTGAGACACCGGTCTCAGTATAGATTTTAGAGCTTGCTTTTTTGGCTTGCGAGCCTTGCTTTTTCTAGCTCCTCTTTTGCACACTCGGCTGCATTAGATTTTTTGAGTTCTTTGTTACGAGACTGCCCCCGGATTTCATATTCCTGCCATCATGTCAGAACCACCACGGAGATCACGACGAGTACAGGGAAAAATCCCTCCACCACCACCACCGCCATGGACCTCCAGTCCACCTGCATCATGTATTCCCGCCCCTCCTGGCTGCGGTGCTGGTCAAGGGAACATTCCATCGCCGATACACACTACATCTTCAGTTCCGTCTATAACTGTTACTCACAGCACAGTCTCAGAACCTCTTGCAGTTTCTGCAACCACTAGTATATCTGAGATTTCCACTGTCACTTCACCCACTATTATTCCAGATATATCTACCACAGTGGACAACAGTACAGTGGTTGAATCTAGTACAGCCCAAAATACTAGACCAGAGGCCATCCTCCTACCTGATGTCAACACCTCCCTTCCACCAGAAACTTTCCACGATGACATAGACGGATCTGTTGGCACCACCAAAGGATCCGACCAGGATATACCTGGATTGATTTCAGTCCCGGGTGGGTACATCGAAATTATTGAAGACACTCAACTTCCTGACACACCTTTTGAACCTGATTATGGCTTTATCACTTCCCAGGTGGAGCTTCCGCCTGTTATCACCGCGCCATCCAGTGTTCATCCACAGGAAACCAGTTCTTCCAGCAACGTACCTCATACCATATCTCTCCCCAACATCCCTCCGGGACATGAGATCATGGCCTCCATTCAGTCTAGTATGGTTAGTCTAGCAAATTCCCCGTTAGCGTCGGCACAGTTTAAACGTGACACAGAGCAAATGCTCTCGACAGCCTCCAGATATCACCCTGTTACTCGTCCTCCTGACTATCAGGATCCCAACATCCTATCTAGCACAGAGTTTCATCACTCCTATGCAAACGACTCCGGACCTTCAGACGTTACTATACCTATGTTCCCGTCGGACCCCGAAAACCCTTTTCAGGACATGAACCCGGACCCAGTCTTCGATGGTCCTCCTATCATTGAACATGCCATGGATGATACCCCCGATACCCCTCGGTTAAATTCCCCACATTTGCTGCAATCACCCATGTTTGGCACACATTCTATGAGGGATAACCCAGTTTTTTCTCCATCCTCGCCTGTCATATATGGAAGACCCCCTCCACAAATTGGCACTTTTGGTGTCGTTGGCCAATCGACACTATCGTATTTGGCTAGTGGCGGAAGAACACCAAGTCATACTACTGGATCTTCCATTTTGACCGAAGGTTCACCTTCGGCCACTATCTACACTATCTCAGGGGGTGGACAACCGACTGCCGTGGTCCCCAACCCCAACAACCAAACTCCCCCTGGTGGGCCATCAACCCAACCAGCTGGAGGACAAGCCTTTGTTGGGAACCCTGTTCCTAGTCAACAACCTCCCCCTATAGGGCCATCCAACCCATCTACTAGAGGGAAACCCATCGGCTCCATCCAACAGACCTCCCAACCAGTAGCATCTGCTCATTATGGTATGTACAAAACACCTGGCAGCGGACAACCTTATACCAGTTTTCCAATTGGGCCTCATCTTCAACATCCCCCGTCAGGTACGCTTCCTTCTTGGGAACCTCAAGTCCCACAGAGTGGGGGGTACTCCTTATTTGGAAACTGGAACCCAGCTGGGGGGTAATCTCAGATTCCCCCCAACTTGAACTCTAGCTTCCCTTATCCTTCAGCTACTACAACTCCATGGAACCCATCCCTTCAATTTCCACACGTTCCTCAAGGAGAAACGAACCTTCCATGGACACCACTGTCACAGCCAAGGAGGTTTGTTCCTCAAGGAGGAACAAACCTTCCACCCCCCAACCCTGCTATGGGAAACCCTCCACTTACTCAATATAGTGGTAACATTCCTGGAACACAGCAACTCCAAGGAACTTTTCCCCAACCAGGAGCACCAACCATTCCTGTGTTTCAGCAACCCCAGGGTACCATACCTACCATCCCCACTCAGCAGAACATCCACCAACCGGTTACCAACACTCAACCGGTTAACCAGATGGCCTACTACCCGCAGAATTTCCAGCAGTACCCCGTGGGAAACACATATGGGTATAACACGCAACAGTATGCTATGCAGGGCCCCCCAGGTTTCTCTGCACCATACGGTTATTACTCATACCCGCAGACTAATCGTCAACTTCCCCTTTTGGCTACACTAGAATTAACTGATTTTTTGAGGCTCATTAACGATCCCATATGGCATGAACCTCACTGGCCACCCATTCCAGCCAAACTTCCATCGGACATTCCTAAGTTCGATGATAAGCCCGGGGAAGACCCCAAGAACCACGTAATGACCTTCCATCTTTGGTGTTCATCCAACTCCTTGATGGACGATTCCATTCGACTACGGCTCTTCCAGCGTACGCTTACCGACATGGCAGCAAAATGGTACATTGAGCTGCCACAACACTCTTTCCATGATTTCAACACCTTGGCTATGCAGTTTCTGACCCATTTCTATCTCCCCATCCAGTATGAGATTGAAACAAAACTGTTAACCTCACTACGTCAAACCACTTCTATGCACATTTCGGATCACATCCATGAGTGGCATCGATGCCGTAGGCTAATCAAGGCACCCATTCTGGATCAGCTACTTGCTGATTGGTTCATGAAGTCCTTTTTGCCTCCCATAGCCAGGGATATCGCTATGCGCAGGCCGGTCACAGAAGAACAAGCCATCTCGGCAGCTCAGTACATGGATTTGGTATACACCCAATCTGTCACTTTACACGAACTTCTTCCCCATGCCGCCCGCGTTACCACTGATCCAACGAAACCTACCACTGAACCCCCCATTGATGGTATTGTTTGTTCTGTCAAGGCCTAGCCTACGACCAACTGGACGGGGCAACAAGCTTCTGCTTCCCCTACTCTACCTTAGGCTGCTTCAAAAGCTACTACTTCTCCTGCTATCTCCTTCAAAGTGAACACAGTTCAATATACGTCACAACCATCTGAAGGAAAGAAGAAGAACAATCATGGTAAATCCAAGAAGAAATAGCAAGAGAATCCCAAGCCACAAACCACCCACAATAAGCTGAAACCACGTCGAAAGGCTAAGTTTCCCTACCTAATTTGTCAAGACGATCACTACACGCGTGACTGTTAACTAACCCTTTCCCTCAGCAGCAACAGCAAATGGTTTCCCAATAAACCCCACAGGGGGGAAACTCGAGCAACCCAAGTCGCGGAGAGACGTCCACAAATCGCGAAATTCTGATGACAAGTAATGAGGAGATTCATATAACCATTCATTCAAAGACATATGAGAACCCTCCAAGTTTAAACAAACAATCAAAGATAGCCAAAGGCAAATATCCTGTTGAATATCCGACTCCTACCCCTCCCCCTACCGATCATCTCGATATCGAGAGACCGCTTACAGACACAATGCTACGCCCACCCAAGGGCACCATACGAAAGGCGAAATTTAATCCCAATGCACGAGTTGCCCAAAATTACAACATTGTTGAAGATTTAGCTCAAGCACCTTGCGCTATGTCGACTCTCGAGGTTCTTCAACACTGCCCCACGCAGCATAGAACCTTACTTTCAGCACTGGGAGCAATGGACCCAGATACTTCAAACACTATTATGTTTAGCTTGGAGCATGCCAAACCTCGGCTTTCTCACCAGTTAGCCTTCCAGGTTCATATAAAAATCCATGGACATAGCATCCATTGCACTGTTTTAGATGAAGGTGCCTCCATGTCGATCATGTCTTTGAATTGCTCGAGAGCCTTAGGCTCACCCGAAGTCACGACGTCTCCCACTACTCTCAGGGCATTTGATGGACACGGTTTTCAACCTTATGGAATCATTCCCTCAATTGGTGTTGAACTGGGGGGAAAAAAGTATCCGTACACATTGAAGTTGTGGATGCACCATTAGATTATAATCTTCTACTTGGTCGGAACTGGTTTTACGCCATGACCACCATAGCATCTACTGTCTTCCGGATTGTGCAATTTCCTCATGAAGGGAAAATTGTCACCATTGGTCAACTTGATTACTGTATCCCAGACTCTCATCCAAACTCCGCCAACACCGTCCCATTATTGTATCAGCCTCGGTACCGGTTCCAAGACATTGGCATTGGTCTTATGAAGGATTCTTCCCTTATTGGAGTTTTTCCAGAGCTAGGGTCCCATGTTCAACCAGTCAACATGATTTCATCAAATTTCACCCCTTCCAATGATTCATGGGCGATTTCGAGTCCCGCTGAGATTAAAGACTACGGCAACTCCATGCCTTTGAATAGAAACCTCGCAGTGTACAAAGCGATCCAATCAGCCACCGATTGGGTCGACTGTTCTACCCATCACACCGTGGAACAACTCTCGTCTGAGACTCATTCATCCCCACCACTTATCGATCCTCTCAATTTGATTTTTCCCACTGACAAATCAATTATGGAGGTTATGTGTGGTGATGAGCCACCATGGGGATATTTTCATCATCGATCTTCATTCCCCACCATTCAGACGCTTGAGCCCAATACAAAACCCAGTACTTCACTTGGAATGGTTCAAACCAAGTTTCCCACTTCCCTCGACGAAGTATTTTCCGAAGGAAACTTGGCTAACCTTATGGCAACCACTCCCATAGATATTTCAATGAAGCCTAGTATCGTGGAAAACATACATATTGGCAAAACATGTACTCCCCTCGAAATGGAGTTCTACAGTGCCTACTTCAAAACCTTCCGCGATGTTTTTGCTTGGAGTTATGAAGAAATGCCAGGAATAGATCCCTCGATTGTGGTCCATCAAATTCCAACTTTCCCTGGCACCCGACCTGTTCGGAAAAAACTTCGACCCGTCCATCCTCGTAAGGCAGCCGCTATTAAAGCAGAAGTTGAAAAACTTTTGCGTGCTGGTTTTATCTATTCTGTCCCATTGACAGAATGGGTATCTAACATCGTTCCCGTAGACAAGAAACAGGGAACGATTAGAGTCTGTGTCGATTACCGCAGCTTGAACAAAGCCTGTCCAAAGGACAACTACCCAACTCCGTTCATCGACCAGATCATCGATAACTATGCCAGGAGTGTCATCTTTTCATTTATAGATGGATTTTCTGGCTATAATCAGATCGATATCCTCCCAGCTGACTAGCATAAAACAGCCTTTATCTGCCCTTTGGGGATCTTTGCATATCGAAAGTTACCTTTTGGCCTTTCACGATATCAAACATATTGTAGAACCATTGTTGGTTGTGGAGCCAGATCTTCTAGTCTCATAGATGATATTGTATCAGCCATGTTTGTACCCCAGTTCTATATGATATGTAGGTGGACTGTACACTCACCCCAACGGGGGGGTGTGGGGGGGCATCGCCCCCCCACGGGGTTCCAGGGGGGGCCATCCCCCCTGGCTGGGGGGTTCGGGGGCCAGCAGTCCCCTGGCGGGGGTTCGGGGGCAGCGCCCCGGAAGAAATTTTTTGGGGTTGTTTTCGCCAGCTGTTTTGCGGGCCCATGGTTTTGGGTATCCCATGGTATTTTCCCATTGTATTTCCCTTATAAAAGAAAGACATTGTAATACGGATAGGGTTGTTGATGTATTAGGTTTTTATGCATTGTAAAGATCTTTGAGATCAGGAGAGAGACTGTGAAACAGAGAAGAGGAAGTGCAGCAGTTGTGCTGCAGGTTGTATCCCTTCGACTTGCTGGACGGTAATAATAATAAGGACTGGCAAATTCAGTGTGGACGTAGCCCAAATTGGGTGAACCACGATATATCTATGTCTCTCTTGTAATGTGTATGTGTGATTATATTTGCATTTCTGTTTATTGTTATTGCTCTGCGATCCTGTTTTTCTAACAACCATATCTTGATGATCTTCCCGCTCATTCTCAGACCCGGGATGACCATCCTGATCACTTAGGTGCCATTTTCGAAAGGTGTCATCGCTACAATATCCATTTGAATCCACATAAGTGCATCTTTTGCGTGGAAGCCGAAATTTTTTTGGGATTCATAATCTCCAAAAGCGGGATACGCTTAAATCCTGTGAAGGTAGAAGCTATCTTAGCCCTGCCTTCCCCCACAAACATTCCAGAACTTCAAAGTTTGCAAGGGCATGCAAACTTTCTACATCGTTTCATCTGTAATATTTCCGAGATAACAAAAGGCTACATGAGGCTTCTCAAGAAGAACACTCCCTTCATCTGGGATGATGAAGCCTAACGTTCCTTTGATAATCTAAAGGTGGCCTTAACTAAAGATTCTGTGATCCAACCCCCCGATTACACATGGGATTACATTCTTTATCTCGTAGCTTTGACTTCCACCATTGGTATGGTGCTAGTCCAGGAAGACCATAACGGCATAGAACATGTGATATACTATATTAGTAAGAGTCTTCTCGACTCTGAAACTCATTATTCACATGCTGAAAAACTGGCTTTGGCGACAGTTTTCACTGTCCAGAGATTCCGTCATTACATTCTACTCCGCCGGACCACTGTTATAGCCGATTTCAATCCAATGTATTATATCCTCACGCGTCAAGTGCTTGGGGGCAAATATTCTTGTTGGATCGTCATCCTTCAAGAGTTTGACTTGGAATTCGTCAAATCCAAGTCCAAAAAGTCTTTGGTCTTTGCTGAGTTGATTTGTACCTTGCCCCGTGCTACCGAGCAATCTGAGCCCATCGATTCTCTTCCTGATGAATCGTTGTTCCTCATTACCATGTCTGATCCATGGTACGGGGATATTTTATTATATCTCCAAACCCAACGTTTCTGCCTCGACCTCACTCGCGATGAACGTCGACGCATCCGACATCACGCCAAGTACTACCTCATAGTGAACGATACTCTTTATCGACGTGGTGTCGACACCATTCTTCGATGCTGTTTGACTTTAGATGAGGTGGAACGTGTTCTTAATGACTGGCACACTGGAGCATGTGGTGGTCATCTCTCTGGGATGGCTACAGCCCAGAAAATACTGTGAGCAGGATATTTCTGGCCCTCGATTTTCAAAGACTACATTGAAACGGTCAAGAAATGTCCACCATGTCAATTCTTTCATAGTAAAACACACTCGCACCCTGCTCCACTCCATCCTGTTATTGCCATGGGCCCCTTTTCCAAATGGGGCATAGATTTCATGCACTGTAATCCCACTTCAGTCGGGGGGCATAGCTATGTCATAGTAGTTGTTGACTATTTCACAAAATGGGCTGAAGCGATGCCTACTTATGCTGAGGACGGCAAAACAACAGCACAATTCATACTCAATCACATTATAGCTAGATTTGGTGTCCCACAATCCATTGTGACCGATCAGGGCTCCCACTTTAGGAACCATATGATCGAGGAACTAAGTGCCAAGTTGGGTTTTCGCCATGAAAACTCAACCCCATACTACCCACAAGCCAATGGCCAAGTTGAAGCCATTAACAAAGTTCTGAAACAAATGATTCAGCGTATTGTGGGTACTCATAAATCCAACTGGCACTCATCTCTATTTTCAGCACTATGGGCATACCGAACCTCAGTAAAAAGTGCTACTGGGTTTACACCATTCCAACTGGTGTATGGCTTGGAATCCATTCTATCGATTGAATGTGAAATTCCATCACTTAAGATAGCCATAGAGCTACTTCCCCACACCACTTCCGAAGAGGAACGATTTCTATACCTAGCCAAGCTAGATGAAACTTTCCACGACGCTGCTTTAGCCAACGAAGCCCATAAAAAATGCGTCAAAGCTCAATATGACAAATCCATTCAACCTTGGATTTTCAATGAAGGTGACCTCGTACTCACATATGATCAAATGCACGATAAACTCGGAAAAGGAAAACTAGAATCTATGTGGTACGGCCCCTTTGTTGTAAAACATGTCTTGGAGAAAGGAGCCTATGAACTCGTCGATTGTGATGGCACACCATTGGCACAGCCCCGCAATGGGATATACCTCAAACGTTTCTACGCGTAAGGTTACCCTACGTGGGTTACTTTTTGTACATAATGTACTTAGCTTGTTTTCACTCATCTTTTTGGTGTGCGCACGGACCTCATGTATCCATTCTTACTTTGACTCGTGATTTTGTACGCAGATGTCTACCTACTTCGGATTCGCCGACGGTGCAAGCCGGCATACCCGGAACCTCGCTTCTGCAGCATGGGTAATCTATTCTCCCACTGGTGAGTTGATATCTTCAGGAGCCAATTGTTTGGGTCCTGCAACCAACAATATCGCAGAGTACCATGCAGTCATCGGACTCTTGACAGAGGTTGCTTCACTTGGAATTGACTCCCTATCAGTCTTTTTAGATTCTCAACTCGTGGTTTCTCACCTGAATCGTGTTTACACAGTTCGCGATCCTATCTTACTTCATTTATTTCGGAGGGTACGCCTCTTGGAATGATCTTTTAATTTCATTTCATATCAACACGTACCAAGGGAATTCAATTGTATAGCTGATTCATTAGCTAATTACATTTTGGATTGGTATCTTGCCCATACATAAAAACATATCACAAAATCCACACACAAGTCATTGTAAATAAATAAATCATAAAAATAGGTCCATATGTATATCACTATATATAAAAGTGTTTTTTCAAATACATAAAGTTTGTGTTTTAAAGACAAAATTTGGGACCTAATCCCATACAAAAATTTGGCTCTCAAATCCTACATATCGTATACATGCCGCAAAAAGATAAAAGCTACCATCTAAGGAGATCTGGGAGATCTATCATGTCCCTCATCAGATTCCTCATGCTGCTGGTGATAACACACTATAGCTCGAACCACCCTACGGAAGAGTCGGCCAATACGCCTAGGCACACCTACGGTATGCCGCTGGAGATGCAAAGGGATGTCATCCACCCTCATAGCGGGGATACCGTGGGTTAAACCCTGTAGGTTCCTCTCTATCTCCTGGACCCCTCCCGCCTCATCCTCGTCTTCTTCCTCAACCGAAGCGGCTTGGTGATCAACACCACCTCAGCGTAATGGCGAGTACCCTGCCGGTCTCTGTGGTCCACAATCTGCGACATGCACACGTACATATATTAAAGTCTTTTACACATTTTAAAAAACCATAAAAATTATATATTCAAAAAAAATATATATATATATATATATATCCATGAAGGTCATACTTGAGTTGTCCCAATCCTCATCTTCCGGCAGTGCCAAGTCTATGTCCTCACGGAAATCCACCCTTGCATAGGGGTAGTCATCGATCATCACTATCTGTTCCTCAAGCCACGAGAAGAAATCCTCACCGAAAGCCAAACATTGTGGCCCCCCAAGTCGTCCTACGTATCCACTCCATCGAGCCATCCATGGCTCGGTAGGTGGACGGGGGGGCATGGCTATCTGTGGGTGCAGCAACGGCACCCTCGCCAAAAAGAAGGTGACTAAGATGCTCCCATACCCAAATTGAGAATTCTCTCCAAGCCTACACTTGTTCACTTGCTCTTTGAGGTTGGTCAACACTACCTCACACCAGTTGAATACTGTTCCTGCCATACAATCCACTGCAAGATTCATCTGTGTACGGGATGCCTGATGGGGACCCGTGCTCCCTGCTGCATTGTGATGGTGAACAACACAGTTTTTACGGGAAGTTCTATAATGTCTTTGATGACCACCTTGCCGCTTTTCTTCCCCGAACCTTGACGGCAATAACGAGCAACCAATGCATCCGTGCTCGCCTCCGAGGCTGTGAACCCAGTAAAACTCACCTGGGATCCTCTTTTTGAGAGGCCTGTGAGGAAATAAATGTCCTCGAGTTCAATCTCGAGGATGTGTTCTCCTACTCAGAAAGCCTGAATGTCGGGGTCCCACATTTGAATAATGTGGGTGAGAAGTTTCTCCTGCTTATGAATACCTTTGGTCTTGAAGAATTTTAACAAACCACATTCCTGCAGTGCAGTCACAGTACTTTGGTCATTTTCGGCCAACAAATCATCCGCTTCCTTCTCTCTTTCTTTCCAATGGACCATTTTGCTCCAAAAAATTTACAAACACCTGCAAAAGGTCATAGGAAACATTCAGTAATCATTTAACAACTTGGTCTTAGCTAAAAATTTGAGAAAAAATGATTTTTTCATCTTAAATTTCGCTACTATCGCCCCTGGGGGAAATTTGACTACGCGGTACTGCAAAGTACCGTGCCCCTGTTTAACCTTACAACGCGGTACTGTTGCACAGTACCACGCTTCCCGATATAGCTCCCACGCAGTACTGTGAAGGGCAAAAATTGCCCAATAGGGCTCGCCCAAAAAATTATTTTTCCCTACTAAAAACAAGTTATTCATACATGAAATGAAAGAGGGGCTTGAAAGCTCTTACCTGGCGCAGACGGCTGTTGAAACGGTGCCCCGAATCTCCAGATATGAACTCTTGAAGTTTTTTGCTCCTCAAATGGGTAAAATCTCCTCTTTTGGTAAATGCACAAGTGAAATGGTAACTTTCCATATTTACCCATCCTTTATATAGCTTTTTCACTTTTTTTTACTCATTATTTTATCTGGTTAAAATAAAACCCATTTCACATTACTAATATCTGGTTTCATGAGCATTTGTTGACAGGATCTCCTTTAAAAAATGTTCACATTGGTGTTCATCTATTGTTTGACCTTCATTTTGAGCCTACTTTATCTTTTTCATGCTCTGGATTAGAACTTGAAAAATATTCCAAGCACTTTTACACCCATGTCGTGCTTGTCAAACTCAAGTAAATGGTGTCGAGTTTGGTCAGCTTTACTCATGCTCGTTAAACGATGAGGAAAGTATTATCCTAGTTGTATTTTATTCTCTTTTCGGACCAGAATAATTAAAAATAACGAAAAAGACCATTGGAGTCCATAGTTAAGCTCTTTTCAGACTCCCTAAAATTGAAAAGATTGCCAAGTGATCTTGACTCTTTCACACTTGTAAAAGTATTTGAAAGGTCATCTATTCGGTGATAGGTTACCCCTTTGTCGGCCCGTCTAGACTATTTACGAGAAAGGTATACCTTGGTCAATTTTTGGCTGGGAGAGTTCTCTCGAGAATTGTTTTACACTTTTTCAGGATCGAGGGACTAAATTTATGAAAAAGTACACTTTGGAGCCTCCTTTAAGTTTTTCAGGCTCTCTAAATGTGAAAAACTACCGAGTTTTCCTTCCTTGGACTCGTTAAAATTTAACATCGAAGGACCCACTTTGGGACAAACCCCTCCTTTCTCAGGTTCGTAAAACATGTGAGATTGGATTCATCTATGAGATGAGATATACCGAGCATCTGTTATCCTCTTCAAGCTCAAAAAACAACAAAGAGGTACTCGTCTATCGTGTCGGGGGAATATGGGGAACAAGTCAAGTTTGTTTTGGTAGCTTGTCAGTCGTTACCTTTGAACATGGCATGCGTCTGTCCCTTTTCTATTTTGGGTATCCATTTTTCGCTGAGTCATGGTCATCATCCCGAGTCATCTCTCTGGCCACGATCCTACTCATTCAGTGTCTATCCTCTGCTATCGATAATCTCTGCTGCCAAGTCCTGTTACATGCCGTTACATGTTCAAAGGGTTGCATTGTTCAGATTCATTCATTGTGTCAGACCTTCGCTGTGTCAGTACATACTCCATTGTTTCATCATCCTATACCATCTTTTGTTCCGATTTCATGTCGATGATGTGGGAATCATTATGGCCCACCTTCGACGAGTCTATTCTCGTCGACGCCAAATCACTATCCGGGAATTGGACTTAGGGATCAACCATTAGTACCTTGGTACCTGCATGCCTCAATGGCAGGTTTCCTCGTGTTCAACAGTAGGTTTACATCATTGACCTCTGATCGAACGGTCTCTCGAATGCTCGACATCAACTCATTTATTCGCATTTCATTGAGATGTACTACAAATACCTTAGGGATCATCGTCATCATTGGTGATTTTTCTCGCATTTGTTAATGATTCACATCATTGACCGGTAATCAAATGGTTTCTACCATGTTCGATGTCAACACTTTGTAATCACATGGCTAGATTCGTATCATTTGCGATTGGGTAGAAGACCCTGGGCACACCTTTATATCTTAATTGCGTCCAGGTTGCGGTGGAGATGTCCTTTGTATTGTCACACATATCCACTTTTGGTATTGGTCGTGGTTGTGTCATTACTATCTCATGGATCTACGCTTGTTCATAGTATCCATGATTTGTCTACAGTCTATATCATCTCAGTACTCATGGATCTGCAATGTATTGGTCGGCAGCCATGCTTTGAGTCATTTGTTTCCGAGCATGGGGATGCCCGCCTCGGTGGTATATCTAACATTTTGTTTCTATTTCAACTCCTTATCGCTCTCCTCGATGCTATCTCCGCACAGTATTTGTAAAGTCTTTCAGCCATCAGTCCCTTCTGACCTCACACTTTAGGGGGCATCTGTTATACCTCCATATTTCACAGTGTCGCATCTTCACCATGAAAAGAGTTGACGACACTTCTCCTACTGCTAAAACACCCAGAAAAGAAAAATGATGAGTGATCCTTGAAGGCAAACCTACCCTGTCAAGAATCAACCCAGCTGAGACTTCATATACATACACTACCGCACCTTGCTCCATCTTAGGTGCGCGGTAGTCCACACTACCGCGCTATGCTCTTTCTCTGACACGTGGTACTACCGCGTTATGCTCTGTTGGAGAGGCGCGGTACACTTTTTTTAGCCTTTTTTCCATGGCTTGTGGGATTTTGATTTTCGAGAGATTTCTAAGGATTGGTGTCCCTGATTCAATCCTAACTCACTTTCTATGATTAGTAGGCCTGATCCACTAAACTCTACCAAGATCCACCATTCTCTCTTGTTGGTTAACCCTACCATACACTATAAGAGAGAGGCATTCCATGAGCAAAGGGGAGGACTCTTAGAGGTATCAAACTTATGATCTTGAAGCTTTGTGGAGATAACTAGAGGAGGAAGCACTTGGAGCTGGGAGTTGGCTTGGATATCAAGCAACCATTGTAAGTGACTTCAAGTTGGTAATAGAACATAACTTGTCTTGTTTCCCAAATCAAATGTGTTGATTTTGCTTCAATGATATGATTTGTATCTATTATAGATTTAGATCCTAACTCATATTTCAAGTTGTTAGAGAATTGTATATGCTTGTATCTTGGTTTCATTTTGACAGGTTCATTCGCGAGGACTTGGAAGTTGGAGCAACTATAAAGACAATCAATTGGATTGAAGGTCAGTTAGATCTCTTCCGTTTCTTCCAGCAGTTTAATCTTGAAATGTCTGTTTAGATCTAGGAATTCAAGGTAGCATTTGTTTAGTTTTTTCTTAGTTTAGAGTCAGTTAAAGTCTACTTTAATCTAAGAGAATTTCTACCTATCCATAGGGAGAAAATTCTACATACAGGGTTGACTGGTTGATGAAGACATGAATTGGTTGATGATAGCAGCAGCATGATGAAGATTTTTTAGTTTCGATGAAGTAGCAGCCGCAATAGGAGCAGTGGAGCAGCAAGAAGAAATATTTTATTATCTTTTATTTCTAGGTTGACTGGTTGATAAAGACATGAATTGGTTGATGATAGCAGCAGCATGATGAATATTTTTTCTATGCAGTAGTATGAGTAATTTGATGGAAAGAATGAGAAAATGTTGGGACAGACTGTGATGATTATTTGATGTGCATGTGGACAGTGTAAAATGCATGGACAGAATGGGGAGCTGCTGAAGACATTGACAACAATTTGTGGTTGAGGACATGAATGATGAATGCTAATAAAGAAAGGATGATGTGCTCCTTGAAGACAGAATGATGTGCTCAGCTTGAAGATATTTACAGCCCAAATATATGATAGCTAGGTGACAGTGATTGATGTGGACAGTTTGGTCAAGACAGTGATAAGTTGATGATGAGATTGGTTGAGACAGATTGGTTGTTGATGATGTGACATGACAGTGGCTGAAGATATGTGTGTGTGTGATTACATGAGTATGTATACTGTATAGTAAATGCAATCTAGTATTGCATATGGGGTTTGGAAACCTCAACTCTTCTTAGGTGGGTCTAATAAAACTAGGTTGGGTCCTAGATGAGGAGTTGGTGCTCTTTGTATCAATTGGTGCTAAATTACCTTAACGGTTGTAGCTGGTCCAAAACAAACACAAAAAGATTACAAAAATCATATTGTGTTGTGTTCTTTTGTGATGGGATGGTTTAATGATTTATTTGATTACATGCTAATGAATCATAATTGATTAGATGACTGAATATTATGAAATTTTGATGAAAATTTTAATACGATGCATTGATGAATTTTTTATTGAATAGTAGAAGTGGAAAAAGATTTTAAAATTTCCTTAACTCTGATTCACCCCCCTCTCAATGTGAACATTGTGTCCAACAATTGGTATCAGAGCGAGCCTTCATCATTAGCTTTTGCAAGCTTGAAGGAGATCCATGGACACAAGTATGGATCCCAAGGAAGAATTCATCAATGATGTACCAATGTTTGATGTGAAGGATTATTTTGGTTGGAGGAGCAAGATGAAATCCTACCTCAAAAATATTGGAGTTTGGGAGATTGTGATCAATCCACTCAATCAAACAAACAAGAAGGGAAAAGCAGTAGCATAGAAAGATGCAAAGAAGGACAATACAACAGCATTGAAGTTTCTCTTGGATGGACTTCCAAATTCAGTCAAAGAAGGTATTGGGGAATACACTTCAGCAAAGGATCTATGGTTAAAATTGGAGAGTGAATACCAAAAGGAAAGACAAGACACTGAAAAAGAAAATCAGGAGACAAAAGTCAAGACTACGGAAGATGTCAACCATGAAGAAAAGGAAGAATTATGCTCCAGTAAAGGTATGAATAATTCTGATTGTATGATGTCTATATTTGATGAGGTTGAAAATGCTACTGCAGATAATGATGAAGACTTGTTGAAGGCCATACCGAGAATTATAAACTATGTATGTAACATAGATCTCAGAGCTGATTGGTGCTTTAACAAAGTTGAACTTAACCAATATGATTACAATAGGTTTAGGAAAACAACCTTTGATTGTTTGGACGATTTCCAAAAGAATAACATGGAACTAAAGGAGTTGCTTAAGAAAATTAAGCTTAAAGGAGTAATGTTGCAAGATCGGCTGAAGGAGAAAGAAGATGAAAATGAAAAGCTAAAGATTGAGTTGATCAATCTAACCAAACAAAAGAAAGAGCTTGGAAAAGATTCAGAAGACCTTAAGGAGACAAGGAAGGTTAATATTGATCTAAAAACGCAGTTGGAGGAAGCCAAGAGGATAGAAGAAGCGTTAAGAAATCAGTTGGAATAAAAGGAGAATACAAACCAGAATCTTGAGATGGAGGTTGCTAGTCTCAAAAAGAAGGACAAGAAATCTAATGCCTATGTGAAGTTCAAAAAAAGTTCAAATATCTTGGATGAAATACTAAAATGTCAAAGGTCTACTTTTGACACATCTGGTCTTGGGTTCAAGAAAGAAGAAGAACATGACACTTGTTCTCCCAAGACTCCAGAAGTAGGTCCATCAATGACCAAGTATGCATCCCATGTACCTGCACATGAAAACAAAAATGTTGGTTGTTCAAGAATACATCAAGCAGCTCGGACCAATCCTCAAAGCAAAGAAACAATTCCTAGATGGAAACAAGGTCCAACGTATGAAAATGGATTTAATGGTTATTGTTTTTCTTGTTCTAAATTTGGTCACAAGGAAATGGATTGTGTAGATGGAAGAAAGAATATTGGAAGACAAAATGACAAGGTTATATGCTGGACATGTAACCAAGATGGACATATTGCTGCCAACTTTCATACTTTAAGATGTTACATATGTAGTGGGTTTAGTCACAAATCCCAAGATTGTGCAAGTCAAAGAAATCAATCAAGAAGAACAAGTGAACCTTGGAAGAAGACCAATGAAAGAAGATTTGAAGATCAAAAGACAAGAACCTACAGCCAAGGACATTCTCAAGTATGGAGAAAATAAGTCAATCGGAGAAGTGTTGGAAGTCCCAATAGCTCAGTTAGGTGTTGGACATGCAACCGATTTGGTCACATTGCTGCACATTGTCGAACTATGAGATGTCATGATTGCAATGGCTTTGGGCACAAAGTTCAACACTATTGGAATACCATGAGAAGATTAACATATAGCTCATCTAAGAAAAACAAAAAAGATAATGGAGAAAATGATGAAAATATAGATGCCAAGAAGCAAGTGTGGATGAAGAAAAATATCTTGCTAAATCTGAATGAGGTTGACCACAGCAAGGTTGATGGATTCCATATGGAAAGCCATACTTGAAGTCTCTTAAATATTTTAAGTACACCTTGAGTTCATTATTAGAGGATGGACTCAATGGGTAAATGATGGTAGCTCCAAGCAAGTAACAAATCCTAGGATCGGGTTTGTACAAGGAAAACTAATGCAAGGAAGGGATGAAGTTTGGTAAGAAAAATTTAATGCAATTCGGCATGCTGATAGGGGGAGTATGATTGGTAAACAAAATGAAGCCACTTGGTGATGTCTTGAAGACTATATGCATGCTTACCTTTTATGAATTTACTAATGCATTTAGTTTTGAATGTGATTGGCAAGATTGCTATTGGTATCTAGTTATGATCTATGAAGAAAAACTAGCAGTATTTTTTTTCTTGATGAAGCAATACAAGTTTTTATCTTTGTTTTAACCATGGAATTCTCCACAATCAAGCTTAAAGATCAGAAATTAAGTGACATGGCAATATGTAATTTGAAGGACAAAGTTGAAGGACTAAATCATTGATGATTTAAGTAATCAGATAAGAAATGACAGAGTTATGATGACAAGGAAATGAAATTTTCAAGGATAAGTTGTTTCAAATTTGAAGTTGAGGACATAAGCTCAAGGGGAGCAATTTGGCATTGAAAACTAGCAGAAAAAATTCTAATGGGGTATGTACACTTCTCAATAATTGGTACGAAATTCAAAGTTATGATAATTTTTTAATGATAAAGATGGACAAAGCTTAGGAGGATCAATCTGATATACAACAGCAAATATATGGTAAATGGACAATTTGTGGCAAGGTACAAGGATGATCTCAATCAAAGGGGGAGCTTGTTCAAAACAGTTACAGCAGTACACCTGATAAGTTGAACATCACTTAGCAAGGTTAAGTACATATATTTATGAGAAATTTGAAAATGGCAAGCTCAGACAAAAAAGGGAGATCAGTAAATGAAAGGTTGACATGGTATGACTCAAGGATACAATTTATTTTTGGTATTTTGAAGTATTATCTCAAAAAAAATTTGGGGGGAGCAGACAAACCCTGGAAGATCAAACTCAGCAAATGATTTCATGAATTTTTTAAAGATATATTTTTTGGGGATATTGTGAATCCTTTAAATGGCTAATTGACCCTTTTTCATTAATGTCAAAGGGGAAGAGAAATTGTAGTTAGTTTTCGTCAATGACAAAGGGGGAGATTGATGAATATGGTTGTCATTGATGACAACACATTAATGACAAAGACTAAATTGGTACATGAAGACATGGCATAAGCATGGATACAAGTACAAATGCTGATATGGAAGACAATGGACAAAGGAAAAGGATGAAATGGCAAGAAGGACATTGGATGTGGGCCTTGGAGCCTTTGGAACACCTAATAATCCATATGACCCATTATGTGGTCATCTGTGCCTTGATGAGCAATGAAGTCCACATACTTGGTAATAAAGGTAATCAGATGATGTGGATGGATTGAAAGGCATGGAGGACATGGCAAGTGACATGGCAAAAGAAATGGACAAGACAAAGACAAGTGTCAAGCAAGCAAGATGACTTGTCAAGCATGGTGTTTGATGACATGGCATGACAAATGTTGGTTAATGACAAGCAAGAGTTTAAATGGCATGGAACAATGCATAGACAAGCATGACACACATTATGACATCAACACAAAGACTGGAATGATGATATGAATAACATGATGACTTGGAAAAGAAGGATGACATGGAAAACATGGAAAATGAGGACAAAGATTGAATGACAAGGTTGAAGACAAGCAAGATTGAGGATAAGGACAAATGACAAAGGTTAAATTGAGAATGACATGGAATTGACAAGCATTACAAGTGGAAAAGACTTGAAGGACAAACATGGTGGATAATGAAGCTGCGGGCATTTAAAGGTTGGCCCATGTGGGCATACTTCAAGCACTGCTACGGGCATTTTTACATGATGTTATGGGCATCTCTTTGTACCTTGAAGGCATCAAAGCGGAGCTCACTGTGGGAATAAGTAATGGCCCATGCGGGCATTTAGTAAAGAGTATTGTGGGAATTGTTATGAAGCCCTGCAGGCATTCTAACAAGGGAGCTGCGAGCATTTTGGAGGAAATTCCTGCGGGCATAAACTACGGGGTCCATGCGGGCATGACAATGAAGCATTGTGTGCACTCTGGAAGGTTAAGTAAGAAGGGTTAAAATGGTGACAAGCCCACTTTTCCAATGTGACAAAAATATTATATATATATATATATATATATATATATATATATTTGAAGAAGATGACGTGGAATAAAATCATGGCCTTGGTTCATCATTAATAAATGAAAAGAGACCAAATGATGTGGCATAAAAATAAAAGACGTGACATGGTCGTTTTATCTCCTTGTTTGAAGGATGATCATATTAAATAAATCCTTTTTTATTTATTTAATCTCTTTAATGATAAAAATAAAAAGGGGAAGAGGACAAGTCGTCCTTCTAATTTGATGGAATGAAAAAGTATAAATAGAGGATGAATTTATATTTTAGAAGATGAATTCATGTGGAAGAATTAGGAGGGACTGTAGCTCTGATTCTGGGGTTTGGAGAAGATGAGGACAGTGAGGACAGTTTTAGTGAAGTAGCAGCAGCAGCAGCAGTGGAGCAACAAGAAGAAATATGTTACTATATTTTATTTATGGGTTGATTGGTTGATGAATAAATGAATTGGTTGATGATAGCAGCAACATGATGAAGATCTTTTAGTTTCGGTGAAGTAGCAGCAGCAATAGGAGCAGTGGAGAAGCAGGAAGAAATATTTTACTATCTTTTATTTCTGGGTTGATTGGTTGATGATAGCAGCAGCATGATGAAGATTTTTTATGGGAAGCAGTATGAGTAATTTGATGGAAAGAATGAGAAAATGTTGGGACAGACTGTGATGATTATTTGATGTGCATGTGGACAGTGTAAAATGCATGGACAGAATGGGGAGATGCTGAAGACATTGATAACATTTTGTGGTTGAGGACATGAATGATGAATGCTGATAAAGAAAGGATGATGTGCTCCTTGAAGACAGAATGATGTGCCCAGCTTGAATATATTTACAGCCTAGATATATGACAGTTAGGTGACAGTGATAATTTGATGATGAGATTGGTTGAGACAGATTGGTTGTTGATGATGTGACATTACAGTGGCTGAAGATATGTGTGTGTGTGATGACATGAGTATGTATATTGTATAGTAAATGCAAGCTAGTATTGCATCTGGGGTTTGGAAACCTCAACTCTTCTTAGGCGGGTCTAAGAAAAATAGGTTGGGTCCTGGATGAGGAGTTGGTGCTCTTTGTATCAATTGGTGTTGAATTACCCTAATGGTTGTAGCTGGTCCAAAACAAATACAAAAAGATTACAAAACTCATATTGTGTTGTGTTCTTTTGTGATGTGATGGTTTAATGATTTAGTTGATTACATGCTAATGAATCATAATTGATTAGATGATGGAAGATTATGAAATGTTGATGAAAATTTTAATACGATGCATTAATGAATTTTTTATTGAATATTAGAAGTGGAAAAAGATTTTAAAATTGCCTTCATACTGATTCACCCCCCTCTTAGTGTGAACATTGTGTCCAACATATAAGAAATGCTTGAAGCCATGGTCATAATGATGTTGAAGCCCACAAGATATCTTGGTGCTTGGTGGTGGTGTCTTTGATGTCCTGTACAAATTGAAAAATTTAAGAATGGACCTTGTATTTGAAAATAAGCCCCTCATAAAATGATAGCCCTTGTCATGTCGTTTCCAATGGTAGGTGGCACGTCACGTGCTTCCTCACGGTTGAAGAAATATAATTTTTTGAAGTTGAAGTATCTTTACCCTTCTTGTGAAGTCGGTCAGCCTTGAAAGATATTTTTAATTAATAAAACATGATATATTTATAATAGCATGTCGGCCCAATAAAACTCCACATTGGAATATATATAAATACACCCTTATTCCATTCATTTAATATACAACTTTTTCAAGAATCTAGCTCTGAAATTTTTGGATTTACTGTAGCAGCCGTAGTCAAGGAAGTGATTGCATATCACAGTCAATGACGAATGAAAGAGGAAGGATGTCTGATTTAGCTTTGAAATTCAGACAGCCTACTGAGGCATATTAGTGGAGCAGCTGTTGGGTTGAAAAAGGATGATCTCTCTAATTTTCGAATTGTTTACTGAGGCGTAATTTTGGTGATATCTGTGGAGAATTATGTGGGGATAGAAGTTGGTTGAAGGATGAAGAAATTACAAGAAAAAATCAGAAAGGGTAGTCACAGTCACAGTGTATGACAGTCTAAACTCAGAACTTGTTGAAGAGCATCTCGAAGTTCTAGAAGATAGTCAAATCACAGTTGAAGGTCTGAAAAAAAGCAATTTTCAAGCTTTGTGAAGACAGTTGCATGCAGATCAAGTCTCTTTCAAGCACTAATTTATAGTATACAGAGATACTCATGTAGTTGAAAGGAGTGTATTCCAAGCTGCTTACACAAACTAATGAAGGAATCTGAAGGTAGTTACAGCCTCAGGTTTGAAGAGTAACCTCGGTCAATTTTTCGTCTTCTCTGACTTTGTGGTAGACCAAAGTTCATAGTTAAATCTCTTCTATATCAATATAGATCGGTATGATGTAATTGCATTTCTAATGAGCTACAACCATAAGTGAGAGGATCAAGCAACATACTAGTGCAATATAGAGATAGTCAATGGAATGAAAGGAAACATTTCGTGTTCTTGGTTGGTTGCCACATCCTCTAATCTCGTCTAAACAAAAGTTTGATCGGACTACAAAGGAAGCTAAATTTTAGCTACAACAAGCTACTAGCCCAAGTTTAGAAATCTATATGAAGTTGAATTGACAACAGTTCTGGCATGACAGTGATAGTGACAGCTAATGAAAGTGATTGGTGACATTACTTTGATATTCTTAAGAGACAGTTTTTGAAGTGACAAAGAAAAGATCCTTGAAGTATTGACGTGATCATAGAAGACTCCTTGATATCCTGGCATAAGCAGTGTATAAGAAGACTCCTTGGATGTCTTGACTAATAGAGCAGCAGTGATCAGAGAATGATAACAGTACTTGATGATTTGTGACAGTATATTGACAGTGACAAGATGATGATAAGTAGTTGTTGATTGAACAACAAAAGTGTTTCTTGATTGGCAAGATGAGCCTTGCAACCTTGGGGATTGGATTCCTCAACCATTTCTCAGTTAGACCTGAGAATACCAAGATGGGTCTTGGATTGAGATTTGGTGCTATTCTTATCAGTTGGTGCTGATTGTAATCACGAAGATTGATGTCTTCCATTTTAAATCATTTCAAAACATAAATAAAGCTTACCATACATATCTTGCTATGCCATTTGATGATATGATTTTTATGTTGATGTTATGCTTATGATACATTGTTGATTTAGATGATAAATAATATTGATGTAGTGATTATGTACTCAGTAGCATAATACTTTGATAGACTCTGCTTAACTTGTAGAAGTGAAAAAGGGGTTTAATTGATTATGCACTGATTCACCCCCCTCTCAGTGTGACCATTGTGTCCAACAAGTACAATGATCGATTGGTGGAAAAGTGCTTCTCTCAAGTCCAAGGACTTGATTACACAAAGACATTCGCTCCTGTAGCCAAGATTGACTTTGTTAGATTGGTTTTGGCTATTGCTGCATCCAAGAACTGGGAGGTGCAACATATGGATGTCAAGAGCACTTTCCTCCATGTAGATCTTGAGGAGGATATATACATGCAGCAACCAAAAGGATACACTCAATATCCTTCACTTGTGTGCAAACTGAAGAAATCTCTATATGGGCTCAAGCAGGATCCTAGAGCCTGGTATGCTAAGATGGATTATTTCCTTCTATCACAAGACTTCCAAATATGAAAATCAGATCCAAATGTGTACATGAAGCATGATGGTGACTCTCTCTTACTCATTTTATTGTATGTAGATGATTTTTCAATCACAGGGATTTCATCTGCAAGCATTTCTTCCATTAAGTCTTCTTTGTATAGTTCATTTTCCATGACAGACTTGGGTTTGTTGAAGCAATTTCTTGGTCTTGAGATAGCATAGTCTATTTCAAGTATCAAAGTCTCACAATCCAAGTATGCATCATATTTTCCTAACAAGTTTCATATGTTAGAGTGCAAGCCAGCAGCATTCCCCTTCCTCTTCAGTGTTAGTCTTGAGGATGGTGGTTCTTCGGCTTCGGTGAACAGTACATTGTATAGACAGTTGATTTGGAGTCTTGTGATCCTCACACACAATCGCCCTGACATATCCTATGCAGTCAGTGTTGTTTCTAGATACATGTAGGATCCCCATGAACTCTACTGGAAAGAAACAAAGAGGATCCTTCACTATGTGCAAGGGACAAATAATTTTGGTATTCATTATGCAGCTAACTCTCCGCTAGATCTTGTTGGGTATATTGATTCTGATTGGGATGGTGATAGCTCAGACCGGAAGTCCACTTTTGCTTATGTGTCCATGATTGGTTTTGTTCCTATATGTTGGTCAAGCAAGAAGTATTCATCCATTGCTCTATCATCTATTGAAGGTGAGTATAGAGGTGTTTTCAATGTAGCCACACAGTCCATTTTGTTGCAAGGAATTATGTCCGAGTTTTGGATTTTCTCTAGTGCTCCTACTGTCATATTTTGTGACAACCAAAGCGCTATCAAGATCTCAACAGATCCAGTTCAGAGGAAAATGACAAAGCATATTGAGATCCACATGCACTACATCAAAGGGTTGGTGCATGATCACATCATTTCATTGCAATATTGTCCTTCTATAGAGAAGGTTGCAAACATCTTCACCAAGAATTTTACAACAAAGAAGTTCACTCATCTCAGATCACTCCTTGGGGTGAGTGATTCCATGGTGAAGATAGCTTAGATAGTCCTTCATGTCAATTTTTTTGGGGGCGTTCTTCCCACTGGGTTTTCCCTCTTTCCTCTGTTGATATGGACAAATAAAAAAAATTGTAAAGGTTGACCTTTGGTCTTTCTTACCATTTCCCTATTTTTTAAATCGGGCTTAAAGGGGGGTGTTGGGATATATTAGCCATCTAGACATTAGGCATAAAATATTATTTGTTTTACCTAGTGCACAGATCATGTTTGTTGACTTCCTAGTGCATAGTCCTCATAATTTTGATTATCCTGGACTATTTATTTATCATTTTTGGCCTCATTATCCACATATGTTCCCTCTTCCACAATTTTAGGACATGTTGAGTCAGTCTCCTAAATTTTAGGATCCTCCTTAAATTTAGGGATATGGAGCACTCTCCTTGACTTCATCATCGATGACCACTAGTAGTCAACTAAACTCAATCATTAGAGCTCTTGATATTCTCTCTGCTATTTTTATCTTGTAACTCCCTCATGCACCCTCTTTTTCTACCTACCATCAGTTAACTGCCTCTTGCGCCCTCTAGGTCCACCTACCATCAGTTAACTAGCCATATATTTGGACTTACAACTAGCACTCATGCCTAGGGATGGGAAACTACCAAAATAATCATGCCACATGTATGGATTTCGAATCCCTCATAAGGCTCACGAATTTCCTTCTTTATAATATATTTGGATTGTCCACACATTGTTGGATAACAGATTAATAAAAATTATTCCACTGGAGCTCCTTATCTTTGGTGAATTCTCTCATATTTTCTTCTCAATTTGTCTGTGCATCTGTATCAAACTAAGTGAGGATTAGTTTTGTTTCTACATTTGTTGTGTTAAATTTCACGTCCCCTTGGCCATCCTTTCCTAGAACTTGTTCTTGTGTATAACCCAATGGCCTTCATTATGAGAAGAGCCTTTAAATAGGGTACCACCTCCTTCGGAGGGGGAGGCATATGTATTTCAAGAGGTTTTTGTCCACTCCCTTCTCCACCAAATTTAACCTATAATATTGGGATGACTTCCCTTGTTCCCTCCTTTGGAATTTGTCCTGTGATTTCTATGCATTCATCTTCATCCTCATGGGATTCAACATATATCTCACTAAATTTTGCATCCTCAGGTATTTCAAGGTAAGGAACATATATTTTTCCTAGGTACTTATGAATGTTCCACCATGTTCCTCTCTTGTGTCTGTTGAAGTTGTCTTGGATCAAATGGTTATGTATTTCCTATGGAGGGACCTCAAATCTCATGTCTTCTTTTGTGGCCACATCTCCTTCTCCCCTATAAAAGGTATAATAGGGAGGAGGATCTAAGGGATTTGAAGAATGTTAAGGGAAGACTTGGCTTGACACCATAGCAAGGTTTGTTTGTCCCTTGAAAATCCTCTGCACTTATTTGAAGTCATCTTTGTTGGCTAACCTCTTGATCTTTGAGTGAGTCTTGTGATCTTGAGGATTAGGGAACTTTCTCCCCTTTTCTTTCCTTATCAACAAATGGGGGACATATTTTCAAGGATGATCTAAAGGTACATCCAACACCTCCTTTAGACCCATTTTTCATTTATGGCATATTGTTGAGGTGTATTTACTGTCTTAAAGAATCACCAAAATATTTAATTATCGACCAGGGTTGGTAATCTTAGAGTTGTGGCACAATATATGCTGAGGTAGAATGGAACCTAAATTTCGGCTTATCAGACCTTAGAAATGTTTAATAAAGAAAAGATCGAAAGATATTTCAAAATAAAAAAACCAAGTCAAACTTCAAAAAGACAACAAAGGAACCAATTAAACCTAACTAAACCAATAGATCAAAATAGTATCAAGCTATACTACCCTACTCTATGATTAAACAAAATGGGAAAAGAACAAATACTGGTCAATAAGAAAACTACTTCTTAGAAAATGAAAACTACTTGAATTAAAACAGAGCCTACAAACTACTTAATAAATCAACAACTACTTTTATGTACTTAGTTAATATTTCAGGACTACACTAAACTACCTAATTCCATTCTCCTTGGGGATCCTGAGGAAGTGTATCAAATGTAATGGGAATAGGGGTGAATGTATCAAAGTGGCTTTCAAATGTGACAACGAAACAAAATGGAACTAAATCTAGTTTAACTTCTACAAATAAATGTAAACTAAAGATTGTCCAACTACAATTAACTTTAAACATGATGACCTACCTTCTATCCATAAGCAATTGACTTGGAACTAATGAAGTCTAGAAGCAAGTAGAAAACTTAATAAAGATATTTTTCTTCTGAACCAAACCCTATTTATGAATATCTTCATTATTGTTACAAATGGGAAAACTAATCCTATGCTTAACGAAGAAGTTGGAGAATGAAATTATTAAACCTAATCTAATATTAATCTTAACGATATATGATAAACTACACTAAAAACTGATAAGTTTTGTGACAGTAAAGCATTAATGAACCAGATATAAAAGAAACATAACTTGTAAAGCAACTAAAGCAAGGTTAAGAAAAGATAGAATGAAAACTAAGGATGATGACAAACTTAATTAAAACTCTAAGTGGTGTAAAACAAAATCTTAATTATATCTAAGAAGGCTAATTAAAAGCAAGAAATATCACAGTTCAAAGACCTAAGAAACTAGATCCTAAATAAACATAAAAACAATGCAGGAAGTATTCAAGTCCGTATGATGATCTGGATGACTGTCCGAATGACAGTCCGGATGGAGGAAAATGATTTAAACTAGAGAAAGAAGCAGTTTGGATGATCTTAATCGTCAGCTGACTGATGCATATGAACCTACAGTGCAAGGAAGAAATGAATAGAGTGTTCAGAGGCTAAGATGACAAGAAGTAACCTATTCTAATCATTATCTAAGGAATGAACTATTTATGTGGCATAAGGAAACAAAACTAAGATAAACAGAACTAACCTACAGCTATAAGAGAGAAACTAACAAGACTAATTCTAACTACGACTGAACTTGGAATTTGAAGCTAACTAAACTCTAGGTATTTGTAATTAACTGGACTAAGAGTAGATTAAGCAACTAACAATTTAAGCAAACTAAGCAAACCAAGCAAACTAAGCGTGACCGGTCACTAATTATATTCTAGAAATATCATAAATATGAACAGTAAATTAAACATACATATCATAAAACAGAAGCGTCATTTAGATAAGCAGAAAACAGCATATATTCCAAGATAGAAATATCATATACAAAAGAAATACATAAATTGAACGAATACACAACTTATCTGCAGAAGACAAAGACAAACTATATAGACAGACGGAATACCACTGGTTGTTGAGGGGTCCTTCTCAGCAATCAGAGGCTGCGCCTTAATCAATCAATCACCACACACGTTACTGAGCTTTCATAAAACTAGAATGGAGATATATTAATTCAAAAACAGAGTTACAGTGTTACTTGCAGCTGAGAAGACTAAAAAACTCCAAGGCTAAGAGACTAACTCGTCTCAATCACAAAGACGTCTATATATACAGAGTTACAAATGGGGGAGCAAGTCGACCCTTCAGTGGTCGACTGCTCTAATAATAGGCAGTCTTAATGCCAAAAATAGTCCTGCATAGTAGCTCACAATAGCTCATGGCCAAGGAATGGCCCCATAACAATTCGTGACAGCACACAAAGCATCTACCAGGTTCCACAGCGTTGGTTTCCTTCACGCAGTCATTGAGACGTTTGATCTTCCTTTGATGTGGCAGCGAGATGTGCTGTCGAGCTAAGCGTGCAGGAGAAGGAATCTTCCAGAACATTAGCTCATGTACCATAGGGGCCACATCCTAAACATAATCCATGTGACGGTTTTCTTTCTAACAGCCCGGGAATATCTCAACCAACGATCTCACAGGTTGAATGCAGGTCTGAACGATATGATGAATGTTTACACTGTGAATACACGTCTGAATGGAGGTTCGTTTGAGAGCCATAACCTGTGGAATGAAATATATTTTCCAAGCAAGCCAAGAAATATTAAATAAACATCAATAAATCACAGAATTATGATTTTTACCCAAAATTCATGTGATATGTGAATATACGCATACCTGATCGATTTGACGGTCTGAATGGCAAGCAGAATGACTTATTACATCAAAAATGGTGAAATTAATGCCAATCAGAGTGTGTTTGATGTTCAAAAATAGTGACCAAAATGGACACCAACATTCCCCCAAACCGGAGATATGCCAGGTCCCACTGAGCAAACAGAGAAAAATTTAGGAAGAAGGATGAGTTGTAGTAGCAGCTACCTTCGACTTAGATGATGAAGTGCTTTTAGCTCTAAACTTCCTGAGTTGGTCCTTCAAATTATCATGCTTCAAATGAAGAGAGAGGTTGGAGGCTGTTTTGGCTTCATTTAAATCTTCCACACATTTCATCTGGAAACACAAGTTCTTGTTCTCTTGACGAAGCTTAGAAATGATCTCTTCATACTTTTCATTCTGATTCTTAGCTCTGCTACATCCTGGGTTAATCTATCCAAAGTCTGCTGGAGTGGAACAGATACTTCTGCTAAAGACACAGGGTCCTTTTGAGGGCTTGATCCCCTTAAAGATGGTTTGGGATCAACAGGTGTAATGTGTGCCTCAGGGGCTTTATCTTCAATATGTGTAGAGGCATGCTCCAAGATAGGGTCTTTAAGTAAACTAGCTGATAAATTGGCCAACGCGAGGAGAGGGGACTCAAAGACAAGGTCATTTGCTTGGTCGTCAGGGTTGTCTAGGTGCATTGGCTCAAGGACTGACTGATCGATGGACTGAACAACGATCTGGTCAATGGACTGGATGATGTTCAGGTCAATTGACTGGTCACGATTATCCCTTCTTGAATTTGTAGGTATGAGTGAAAAGAATGGGAGTTTTGTGGTTGTGTCCTCGTGGACATGCTCAGGAGATGATGGATGAACAGGGTGTATTTCTCCCGAGGCATCCTCACTAAATCTTACAGAATTGGAAACTTTTTCTTTTTGGGTAGAGGTTTGGGCCGGCTCATTAGCACGGGATAGGAAATGATGACGTTTATGAGAGGCAGGGGATTTAATAGTAGGCTTCTTAACTAGGTGAGGGTTCAAGACTTCAAAGACAAAGCATTCCCAGGTTTTCCCCTTTTCTTCCAACTGGTGAGTGATCAAAATTTTGATCAAACAGTGGTGGTATAGGCTTCCAGAGGGGTTAGTGGTATTCTTCCTAACCTGGATAGACATTTTCTCTAAGCTTTTCAGGAAACATAAGGGGAAATTAAGAGCCTGATCTTTAACAAAATGTGCCAGTAACCTAAGGTGGCAAGCTTTGAAGACGGTGTACTTACCTTCATAGGTAATCAAATGGATAATGACGGTCAGTGGCTCAAGGTACTTAGGATTAACCCATTCTCTGTGGAACCCTTTGGTTCCAGCAACATGTAGATATTCGTCCTTAAGGGAAAACTCGAGCTCCGTCCGTGGAAGAAAGAGATGTTTGTGCCAACGGACTCCTTCCCTGGGCATTTTCATGGCCGATGAAATGGATTCTTCCGTCACTGGAAAAGTGAGATGGACAACTCTAGTTGTACTACCATCGAAACCCTTAGCAAACAATAGTGAAATCTCGGCATTATGGTCGTCAAGAAGGTGAATAAATGGACCCCATCGGGCTCGCAAAAATATTTCATGACGTGCCTTAAACTCAGGAATGCGGAGGAGGTCCTAGTAACTTCCAGGCGCATGACATATTGGCATTTTGAACAGAGGCCGAAGGATGTGGCTGAATAGAGGAAACGCGAGAAATTGTAGGAGATGGGGTTTTCTAGGTTCAGGGCGGACGAAGAATGAGCAAGATGAAACAAAGTTTACGTAGAGGTAAGTTTAAATTAAGATCCGTTTGAGCGGCTGGATGATCGTGGAGATAGATTTGGCACGTTTGAATGATATGCTATCATTTAGTTGCCTTGAGTCATGTGCCATCATAGAACTGCATGGTTAATGAATTCGTATGGCTTATGATATGTTCAACCATGTCCAAAGTAAAACTTTGGACAGGTTGAACGTAATCCTCATTATGAAATTTTAGACACAAATTTCACAAAAAGAATCATGATGACTTAATAAATGAAACAATAGATCACATGGTAGAATTAAATAGAGAAAAAATCGTATGATAGCCATATGAAGGTTAATCAATTCATTTGATGAGATGAAATGAGTATGCAGAGATGACATTTAATTTTAATCCTTGACATGATTAGTTAATTAGATATAAAATCAAAATATATTAGCACACTTATTAATATCATTACAGGCTATGCTCTCATTAGGCGCTTTATTTAGATCATTATTCATTTGCCTCGTTCGTCACCTCATTCGGATCATCATTCAACCCTTCATACAGACTTTTGTACAAAAATATGCCTTGATGGATATGCCTGCTGCTGATTATGCAGAGAACTTTTCTAGGACTTGTCAGCACACAAGAGATGTTGTAAACCTGCTTTTTCTAGAATTTTTAGTCACGTTCTTCCTTATTCATCATTGATCAGAACGAGCTTCTTTCTGCTTTTTGCATTATCCTGAAAACACCTGTCATTTTTTAGAGATAAATGAACTTTTTACAAATATTCAGAAAGTAAAAACAGTTATGATCCTCCCCCAAACCAAAAATATGGCGTGTCCTCAAGCCAACAAAGAAAAATTGGTTAATATTCACATATTTTCAATACATGGTTCAAGCAATGATTTCTAAAATGTTGTGGTAGTTTTCGTAGAAAATGAAATATAACTATTAAATGTAGATGATTCAGATATGTACATTCATAAAAAAGAATACAATAGTGCTTAAGAAGACCATATGAAGAATGATAGTATAATTGATGCGAAAAATGCCATAGGAAAACTAGTCATCCATGACTCAATTTAAAGATCTCTTGTCATCCAAAGAATATAGATAAAGTTCACCTTAGAGATTGTGAGATTTCTATAGTTATGGGTCCCATTTCTAGGATAACCATATCCTAGGTATTGTTTGAATTAGATGACAGGGTCCAAGTCCAACTTATAACCATCCTCTAATGACAGTATAAATAATTGGCCTAAACATGTGCTTGTATACTCAGGGTTTTTTTTATGAGCCATGTGAATAGCAATGCGTTAACAAAACCTCTTTTCCTTCATATTTCCCCGCTGCCATAAGGTCTGTTCATCACCCCGGAGGTTTTATCTTGGTACCATGCAAGCATAGCCCCACTACCAACGAGCCTGTTTAGTACCCCAACGGGTTTACTTGCATTTACAGAGCTTCCTTGTTTGAGATTTTACTTAGCATGGACCCGCTGCCAGTGAGCCTATTTAGTACCCCGACGGGTTTGCCTCGTATAATGATATAATTTTTTTAATAAGGAAGCTGGTTGGCACTAGAGTGTGCTAAGCCTGTTAAACACATAATTCAAAAAAATTTAGAACAAACCTTATGAGTAACCTTATTTATAATGGCCTATATTATAGATCATGTCAAAAGATAATAACCTAAAGTTGTTCCTTGACATCTCAGTCTATCTTCTTCATAAAAAGATCAGTAATGTTCCCCACAAAATAGAAAATATCACTCACTTTTGGGCTACCTTTTAAAAGTGCTTAAGAGACAAGTTTTGATAATGAGTCTAGGATGAGCTAGTAGTCCATAGGTGTAAGATAGAGCTTTTGAAGATCATAGTAATTAAAGTGGGTCTTAAGAAACTGTTCTAATGATAAATCAGAAATGTGCATGCCTGAGTTAAATACCATATACAGAATCATAAAAGAAAGTGGTTAAAGATGACATAGAAAACATTTCAACTTTCACTATAAATTTTCAATTTTTAGAAATAATCAAAAGAGAATTATAAGTATTTCTTCTTAGAGCACTTCCCTTTTCAGATGATATTGCATGAGCTAATTATAAGGTTCTTGTAATCAAACTACAAAACCACTTATTAGATGATTCAAATTTATTTAGAACAAAAACATATGTACAAAGAAAGTTATGCAAAATTTTCAAAATTTAAGGAAAGGAAAAGAGTCCTCTTGTTTTAATTGACAATATTTCATAAGCTGATCATAAGAATAAATTTCCTGTAAAAATGCAATCAGTTATTAGAAATGACTCTTTATTATTGAAAAACAAAAATATATTTACATATATACAAATGAAGATAACCCAAAATAATTTAAGAACCGGGAGAAGGAGGAATGACTTCCTCTTCTACCAGCTCCATCTCCTCTTGTTGTAAGGCATTCTGCACAAAATCGTGTTTAGATATTGTTTGATGATAAATCCTAAATCTAAGTCTATTTAGAACAAAGGAAACTTGAAAATCATCAATTGTCTCAATCTTAACAGATCCATTATCAAATGTTGTAACAATCTCATATGGACCCATCCAACGGGTAGTTATTTTACCTCCAAAGTTTTTATACCTTGAATCAAAAAGTAATGCCCAAGAGAAATCACTAACAAGGGAAAGTTCTTCCAAGTTTTCATCCCCAAAAGGACAATCTAACCACAATAGTTTTCCATTTACTGGTTGAGGTGGTGGGTATAAAGCTAGTTTTCTTGTAGATAACTTATCAAAGATAATCATCTCTCCATCCCTACATCCGATAAATGCATTGGTAGTAGCCAACCAAGGTCTTCCCAGAATAATGGGGTGACCTTTGGAAGGGTCTTTTGATTCTATGACCATGAATTCCATGGGATATTCCCATGAAGCTACTGATACAATGATGTCATCTGAGATCTTAGTAGGTTGAACCATAGTTTGATCTGTTAATTCTAGCATTGTTGGGGTAGGGCGGAGGAACTGTCCTAAATTGAGAGTTTCTAAAACTATGGTAGTTATCAGGTTAATAGTAGCTCCTAGATCAATAAGTGTGTTTCCTATGGCGGTGTTATTGATGATAACAGTCACCACAGGGTTTTCTGGATTTGAATACTTTGGGATTCTAGGTTGGTTTGCTATGCAATCTGAAATTTCTCCTATTACATGAATCGTCGGAGGGTCTTTTTGTTTTCTCCCTGGTATTTTGATATAGAGTTCCTTTATTACTTTACTATAGATTGGGATATCCTTAATGGCTTGTAATAAAGGGATCTTGATACAAGTATTTTTCAATTTGTTAATGATAGCATACTCTGGATAAGTTATAGGTTTTTCTTTAACCAGATGCTCCGGATATGGGGGTGATTTTTCTCCTGCAATTACTTCTTTATGTGAATAGTTGTTTGTTGAAGATTTAGGAATAACCATATCTTCAGGAATGGCATCATCCAAAACTTCATTAGGTTTGTCTTCTTCTTCATTCTCTTCTCGGATAACAACTGACGACTTGGGATGATCTTGCAAAACTCTTCCAGACCGTAGTTGAATCTCATGTATTGGTGTGGTCGAAATGGCATATGATAGAAGAGGTAACAACCCAATGTTATTAAGAGCTTGGGTTGGTTTGTTGTTAGGGTTCGATATGGGTTGTGCAGGTAATATTGTGGGTCTTGGAGGATTCATATTCTGGAAATGGTAAGGTTGATTTGGGATAGGTGGTAGTGAAGGAGGTACAAATCCAGGCAAGAGTTGTTGAATATTAGGTGGGTAAGGATAGTTAGGCATGTAAGGAGGTGGTTGAGTATAGGCTTGTCCTCTCCATCTGTGTGGCCATTGCTGTTGTTGAGCATTCTGAGGAGGGTACTGTGGTGGCCAATTTTACCATCATGAAGTGTTCCATTATTGATGAGGTTGATAAGGATAGTAATAGGGTGGAATTTGTGATGACGGATCCTGATATGAGTGTTGATCTCTAGGTTGCTAAGGCCTCCTAGATGTTTCACCAAAGTTTCCACTCTTGTATACAGCTTGCAACCCAGGAAATGATGGACAATTATCAGTCGGATGTTCTTCTGTACAAAGGTGACAAACTGAAACATTATTCAATGGACATTCTCGTTGGGGATGTTTAGTTCTACACCTAGGACAAAAAACACACATTGTTGCACACTCTTCATCTTGTCTCTTTTTAGCTTGTAGTGCATCCAATTGAGAACTCATGGCTCCTAAGATATCTGTTTTGAAATTTTCCAATAGGTTTCCCAACTCTACCCTTGTAACTCCACCAGGACCGGATGTGTTTCCTTTTAGGTTCCTAGCATAAGATTCTCGAAAGTGTCTTCCATTTTTCCCTCTGCTCCTAGAGTAATTCTTACATAGCTCACAAATCTCTAAAAAAGGATTATGAGAGATGTCTCCTTATGCCATGAGATTAAGGTTTTCGAAGGATTCTTTTGAGATTCCCTTGAGGAAGAGTGTTCTCACTGCATCTTCTCGAAGATCACTATATTTGGATTTATGTAACACATAGTTAAATCTTTTGAGATAGTCTTCTAGGATCTCATCTTCAAGCTGCTGTATTTTAAAAATATCATTGCAAGAGTCTTTAGGTTTACAGTAATCCTGATATTTCCATAGAAATGCATTCTTTGTGTCTTCCCAAGTTCTAATACTAGATTCTTCTAACCCCATGAACCATCGAAGAGCAGTCTCTTTTAATGTGGCAGGAAAGAGTTTTAGTTTTTGGCCATCTTGTAGGTAATTATAACTCCTACACAAAATGTCAAATTCAAATAAGAATGTATCCGGATCCTCACTACTCTTCCCATAGAAGGTTGGTAGTGAGGAGGGAGGGATATTTTTCATAATTACATCTTGTGCAGTGTCTAAGATAGGGAATCCAAAAGTACCTTCAGTTCTAACCTATCCTTCTCCTTCATGTTGTCGGACACAATCTTCATTTTCATCCTCCATGAAGATTAGATTGCCAAAGAGAGAATACCTAGGTAGATCCTTTCTTGGTGAATATGGGATGTCCCAACGTTCTGTTTCAGGAAGAGTACTCTTCTTTTTAGGAGGAGAATTACTAGCTACGTGGGTATCCAGTTTTGAAGGTCCTATTGTTGTTGTCTCAATCTGTGAGATGACTATGTTCACAGAATTCTCAAAAAGAGCGTCCACTTTTGCAGGATCAACAAAATCTATTAATTTTGGTCCACTTACTATTGAAAAAGTAGTGTGTTAGCACCTATATACTTTTTCTCTTTTACAGCTTATAGACTTGTACATGAAAGATGAAAGGTCAAACAGCTACCTGAGAAAAAATCTTGAAGTGATTCCCATCGGTAGTGGCCAGGTGCTAAGACATGCAACAGAATGATCTAGGAGGGGCCCAATGCAATAAAAGGGGGCTAATGTTAAAGGCTGAGTATTAATAGGCAAAGAAAATGGTTAAAATCAAGCAGAGAATACCCCAAACCTATAGTCCACGGGAAATTTTATGAAAGACTAAGTGTCATGCAAATTGACACCGTTGATCAAAAGCAAGAGCAAGATCTACAGTTTTTAATGGACCATCGCATGGCCAAGTTGCGAGGAGAAGAATGAATAAGTGGATGCGATGAGCCAGGTCCCGCCAGACAGGTGTCAGCCTAGGAGCACATCGCAAAGAGTAAGGAGAAATGTGTGATGCCATATTTAGGCGCATGCGATGGTAAGGACAGATACAAAGATCTATGGCTTGGGCAGAAAGAAGAGCTAGATCAACAGCTGGTGGGGGTCGGAAATGCACAGAGTATAACAAGGGGGACCCCACTAGCAGATGAAGGATCTAATAGCTAAGTCAAGTATGGGGACTCACCATGGATATACATCTGAGAAGAAGCGGATGGTTTTTATACACCGTCGCACCAAGAAGTAGCACGAGGGATAGCGGTAGGCTAGATGCGAAGGTCTGGGTCCCATTGGACAGGTGTTAGCTCCACAGCTTGTCGCATAGAGCGAAGATGATAGAGGAAAATCCTTTTTGGGTGCATGCGATGCTACCCTGTAGATGCATGCAAATGAGATTAACAGCCCAGATGAGGATTAGCGGTGAGGATCAGACAGTGGAGAGGGGTAGGTTGTCAAATCAGCAGGTAAAAGGGCAGTCAGATCTAACGATGGAAAGTAAACATGTGAGAGTTCAAACAGCTGAGATCAAAGGACGACAGGCCAAAGAGACCGAGAGTTATGGAAACACGGTTATATATATAAGAAGTGCCCATGAAGGTTGACATTTGTTTCCAAAACCTGTCGAAGTCGGGAAGTCTCTCGGTGTGTGGCAGACGACGAAGGCAACACAACCTTCGACAAGGTGCATGCAGAGCTTCCGAGGTGATAGGTAGGGTTTGTAACCGCCATTTTTTCTAAAATATCTAAGTCTTTTACAGTGTAAGATGGGGGAAGAAGAAGCTTCTACCAGTTCTAGGGTTTAGGTTTCCCTGGAAGACAGGGATGCCGATGTATTTGATACAGGCATGCGACTCCCAGTCCCGAAAATCACAAGGAGGTTGGAATCCTTGCATGGCCAAGGACTAGATATACATGGCGTCTTTAAGTCGTCATTCATTTTCTTTTGTCTTGACCAGGTGTTCTTTGTCCCTGAGTTTGTAGCGTGGTGTTCTTCTAATTATTTAGAGCCCCAAAGATTAATCATGGACGCCCAAAATTCTAGAGTTGTCTATAATATAGATGCGTCTACTGTTAGGAATTCCTTTTTCGTTACCGAGTCTTAATACCAAGAGTTGGAGGTTTTTTCCGAGGAGTCTGTAGTTTCTTTGTATCGACAAATCAACCCAGAAAACCGTCAAGCTTTCATAGCCACTTGCCTGAAGCTCGTCTCTAAAATCTCTGAAGAACCCTATCCCTTGTTGATGTATATGTAACTTTAGAATGTATTTCATCCATGTATTTCATTTATATATTATTATACTCCTATAGAGATGTGTCATTACTCTATACGGAAGTGTCGTCATGTGTATTGACAAGTGTCGCAAGCGTGTGAACTTGTCGATGGGTTATTAGACCACCATGTGTGGGGTCGGACCTTATTTTATGTAATATATGGTTGATGTACCTAGCTAGACAAGTCGGCCCCATAAGGTCATTGGGAAAACAGAACAAGTATAAATAGAGATCGGGAGATCTCTATTTGGATCACTCGGAAACTCATTCTTCCTTCACTCAGAAAGTGGTGCACTAGTGAGGAGGATGATCATCTTCTACTAGGATACTATCTCTGTGTATTTTGGTTGTACTTTGGCTGAGCCATTTCTCTCTCTATCTCTAAGGAATTTGTGGGATTTTTCACCTTAGGGTTTTCCCCACGGAACCTCTGTGTCTTTTGTCTCTCATGCTTTTGCTTTTTGTGATGATTGGCATGCTTGTTATGATTGATATGCATTGATATACTGTACATGTTATTCTCTCAGTAAAGATCCTAGAGTATTGTGAATTAATGCTCAAAATTTAACATGGTATCAGAGCTAACCTGAGAAGAAGACAATGTGCAGTGACGAAAACCAAGGTTTCTTGTTATTAGGTTTCTCTCCATAGATTTTGGAAAAGCAGTATAGTAGATTGACTCTACTCATCAAGGAGAATCTATCTGTCCAATCAGAATTCAATTCTGAGCATTTTCATATTTGACCCTAAACATTAGGGTTTCCACAAAAATAGGAATTTATGGAATCTGAAGACATAGCTAGAAGCTCCTTGCAAAAATCAAAGTTTAGAGCTTTGGATCGAGATTTTTGGCTAGGTAGATCTCCGAGAAACTCAAACCCTAATTTAGGATCCTCCTCAAGAAACCCGGGAAGACAAAAAGGCATTTCTGAAGGGTGTAGCTTTGCAGATCTCAAATTCTGAATACACCAGGCTGATCAGCTCATCAAGGCGCATCTTTCTATCTTTTCAGAAAGTTGAAATTCACATTTTGAATTTTTAGGGTTTCTCTGACAAACCCTAATCTGGGACCAGATCCATTTTTCAGCAAATCAAGTGGTAAGATCTAAATCTTTTCTATTTCCATTTGAAGTACTCTTTAAAGATGAAAAACCACACCAAGCTTGAGGATAAGCTTGAAGGGGCTGATAACTTCCGATCCTGGAAGTAAAGGATTGGGTTAATCTTGGAAGAGAATGAGTTGGACTCATATGTAAAAGAAGACATCCCTATCCCATAGGATGAAGAAGCTAAGATATTTCATAAGAATAACTTGGTCAAGGCAAAGAGAATCATTACTGAATCTATCAAGGACCATCTCATCCCCCATGTGGCATCTCTAAAGACACCCAAAGAGATGTTTGATTCACTATCCAAGCTATTTGAAGGGAAGAACATAAATCGAAAGATGACTCTGCGGAACCAATTGAAAGGGGTAAAACTTCAGAATGGAGAATCCATTCAATCTTATTTTTCTAGGGTCTCCCGGATCAAGGAACAACTAGAAGCAGTGGATGAAATGGTGGAGAATGGTGAAGTTGTCATGACCACTCTGAATGGCCTACCTAGGTCATGGGACTCCTTTATTCAAGGAATATGTGCAAGAAATAAGTTGGTATCCTTCAACAGACTACGGGAAGAATGCTCACAAGAAGAAGCAAGGCTTGTGGCTTGAGAAGAAAAGATGGGGAATGAAGATCAAGCTCTCACAGCTCACACCAAGAAAGGGAAGTCCAAGAGAGAGCCATCTCACTCCAAGAAATCTCCACATCACTATAAAGAAAGAAGAATATGCTTCACCTGTAATGAAAAAGGACATATTGCCATAAATTGTCCCAAGAACAAGAAGGACAAGAAGAAGAAGAAGAAGGGTAGCAAAAGAAGGAATCATGCTCATGCTGCCGAGGATGATGAACCTCCCAAGAAGAAGGCTAGAGCAGAAAGTGATGATGATAACTCATCAAGCGAAGAAGAGTATGTTCTAATCTCTGCTCTCACAGGTACTATCTCTCATGGTTGTAATGATTGGCTTATTGACAGTGGGGCTTCAAAACACATGACTGGGTTTAAAGAATCCTTTGCTAATCTATCTGAACATGAGTCACCCCATAAAGTGAAACTTGGGGATGACTACCAATAGCCTATCAAAGTAAGTGGTGAGGCCTCCTACAATCTAGACTCTGGGAAGTCTTTAAAGATGAAAGATGTTTTGTATGTACCTGGGCTCAAGAAGAATCTACTCTCCATATTCGCATTAGATGCAAAAGGTATGAGGGTTGCATTTGTGGATGGCCAAGTCCTAATGTGGCCAAAAGGTAAAACTATTGATGATGCATTAGTAATTGGAGAGCAAGAGGGAGGATTGTATAAACTAAAGGGACAACCTGAACATGCAATGGTGCATGAATCCATGGATCTAAGTGAACTTTGGCATAGAATACTTGCTCATATGCACTATAGGGCACTTCCAATTGCAAGCAAGGCTATAGAGGGTCTTCTTGAAATCAAGACCAAACGTGAAGGTGTTTGCAAAGGATGTACAAAAGGTAAGAACATTAAGAAGGCTTTCCCAAGCAATGAAAGCAAGGCAACAAGGTATCTTGGAAATTATCCACTCCAATGTATGCGGTCTGATGTCATCCAGTTCTCTGAGTGGGTGTGTTTACTATGTCTCTTTCATTGATGACTTCTCCAGGAAGACTTGGGTTTACTTCTTGAAGAACAAAGATGAAGTATTTGATAAGTTCAAGGAATTCAAAACCTTAATGGAGAACCAAACTGATAAGAAGATCAAAACATTCAAATCCGACAATGGTGGAGAATTCACCTCAGGTGACTTCAAGAAGCTATGCAGTGATTCAAGGATTAAGACGGAGTTGACTGCTCCTTACAATCCACAACAAAATGGAGTTGCTGAAAGAAAGAACAGAACAATCATGGAAGAAGAAAGGGAAATGCTGCATGACCAAGATCTACCTATGCATCTATGGGCAAAAGCAGCTAGGACAGTTGTATATGTGCAGAACAGAACACCCCACAAGATATTGGACAACAAGACACCAGAAGAGGTATTTTCTGGTAAGAAACCTGAAGTCAAGCATCTCAGAATATTTGGTTGTCCAGTATACACACATGTCCAAAGGAAAAGAGGACCAAGCTAGATACTTCAGGAAAGAAGGGTATCTTTGTGGGTTACAGTGAAAGCTCAAAGGATTACAGAATATACTTTCCAAGGTTCAAGAAGATTGATGTCAGCAGGGATGTGACATTTGATGAAAACTCAGCATTCGTCAAATCAAGAAAGACACCTGTTGAAGATTATGAAGAACCTAAGGAAACTAAATTTCAAGACACTCATGACTGAAGAAATTCCAGATGTTGATCATGAAATTGAAGATCTGCAACAACCTGTAGATCCACCACATGAGGACAACTCTCACAAGAGGAAACCTGCATGGGCTAGATAGCTCATTCAAGATGCAGAAAGAGTTGGCATTCCAGAAGAAGAACACAGAGCAAAGAAGAGAACTAGATCGCACACCAGCTATGTTGCTTTACTTTGTGATATCATGAACAAAGAACCTTCCAATTACGAAGAAGCAGCGGAAAAGAAAGAATGGAAGGATGCCATGGTCTAGGAATACCAATCAATAATGAAGAATGATGTTTGGGATGTTGTCCCAAGACCTGAAGGGAAGACTTTTGTGACTTCAAAATGGATCTACAAAATCAAGCATGTTGCAGATGGCAGAATAGAAAAATACAAGGCAAGATTCGTAGCTCGTGGCTTCTCTCAGAAAGAGGGAATAGACTATGAAGAAACTTTTGCTCCTGTAGCCAAGTACACTTCCATCAGATCAGTACTTGCCCTAGCTGCAGGGATGAAATGGAAGATACACCAAATGGATGTCAAGACTGCTTTCTTGAATGGTGTAGTTGAAGAGGAAGTGTATGTGGAGCAGCCACTCGGTTTTGAAACACATGACAGGGAGTCACATGTGTGCAGATTGAAGAAATCCTTGTATGGCTTGAAGCAAGCTCCCAGAACTTGGTATGGTAGGATGGACAGTTTCCTATCTAGTTTGGGCTTTACCAAGAGTAAAGTGGATTCCAACCTCTACTATAAGGTTGAAGAAGGAAATCCTATGATTCTACTCCTGTATGTAAATGACCTGTTTGTTACAGGAAATGACATATTGATTGTCGATACAAAGAGGAAGCTTACTGCTAAGTTCGATATGAAGGACTTAGGGATGATGCACTATTTCCTAAGTGTGGCAGAGTACAGATGGGATCTTCCTTGGACAAGGGAAGTATACTATAGATATCCTGAAGAGGTTCGGGATGATGGATTGCAAATCCATGGCCACACCTATGGCATCGAATCTGAAGCTTCTTTGTGATGCTTCATCTGAGCTGGTGGATGTCTCTATGTATCGTTAGATGATTGGGTCCTTGATGTACCTGATGAATACGAGACCAAATATTTGCTTTGGAGTGAACACATTGAGCCAGTTCTTAACAGATCCGAGGAGTGTTCACCTGGTTGTTGTAAAGCATATTTTGAGGTACCTGAAGGGTACAGTTGATTATGGGCTCAAGTATGATGTGAATTAAAAGTTTAACCTACAGGGTTATGTTGATTCAGATTGGGTAGGCAATGCTGCAGATAGGAAGAGCACATCTGGGTGCTACTTCAGTATGGGATCAGTGTGATCTCCTGGTTTAGCAGGAAGCAGTCCTGCGTAGCACTGAATACAGTCGAGGCAAAGTATGTTGCAGCCTATTCGGCTAGTTGTGAGGTAGTATGGCTGAGGAAGCTACTAACTGAGCTATTTGATCTACCATTGGAGGCTACTAGTATCTTCTGTGATAACCAGAGTTGTGTGAATCTGTCTGAGAACCCGATGTTCCATGACAGGTCGAAGCACATAGAGATCAAATATCACTATATCAGGTATATGGTGCAGAGGGGAGTAGTGAAGCTCCTGTATGTTGCAACAGATGAGCAGATTGTAGATGTATTGATGAAGCCACTAGCAAAAGTGAAGTTCGAGTACTTCAGAGAGAGGCTTGGTGTTCTTCGGATCGAAGAAACTTCGAGGAAGAAGTGATGGAGACATTTGCTGTAGCCATTCCTAGCATGGAGGAAGGGGTGTCCTTCACATGGCTGAGGATGTAAGCGTTGGATTATGAGCATCAAGATGATGTTCTAGCTTCTGCTCTATATGATCAGTTGGATCATTTACATTTTTATGTATGTGTGTGCATCATGTTGGATGCTGGATATGATCAGTCGGATCATTTATGTATGTACACATCATGTTGGATGCTAGATATGATCAGTTGGATCATTTACATTTTTATGTATGTGTATGCATCATGTTGGATGATGGATATGATCAGTTGGATCATGTATGTATGTACGCATCATGTTGGATGCTGGATATGATCAATTGGATCATTTATGTATGTATGCATCATGTTGGATGCTTGGACCATGTATCTGTATATGTATCAGGTGGATACATTGTATGTATTAGGTGAATACATTGTGTATGGTGACATGTATCAGGTAGATACTTGGTATGCATCAGGTAGATGCATTGTATGATCAAGATGACCGTGGATGACGAGCTTCTCTAGATGACATGCATCGAGATGATGCAGTGATGATGATCAGGATGATCATGTATGGTGAGTATCAGGTTGATACTTTGTGGTCATGGATTAGGTTGTGCAGATGAGCATGTCTGGGAGATCCTATAGGTCAGAGTTGTGTACCCGTAATAGCCTGGGATGCTCTTTCGAGACATTACTCTAGGAGGACATATAATTTATGCCCTGGGAGATCTCCAAGTCGGAGTTGTGTACGCGTAACATCCTGAGATGCTCTTGCGAGGTTTTGTCCTATGGCATGTAATTTGCTCCTGGGAGATCTGGACAAGATGAAAAAGGCCTCAGATGCTTCAGCCAGGTTTTTCCATGACCACATGTAATTTGCTCCTAGGAGATCTGGACAGGATGAAAAAGGCCTCAGATGCTTCAGCCAGGTTTTGTGGTGGACCACATGTAATGTGTTCCTGGGAGATCTAACAGGTAGAGCTGTGTGCTCGTAACAGCCTAGGATGCTTCAGCCAGGTTTTGTGGTGAGATCACATGTAATGTGCTCCTAGGAGATCCGACAGGTAGAGCTGTGTGCTCGTAACAGCCTGGGATGCTTCAGCCAAGTTTTGTGATAGGTCACATGTAATGTGCTCCTGGGAGATCCAACAAGTAGAGCTGAGTGCTTGTAACAGCTTGGGATGTTATCGCCAGGTTTTGTGACGCATGTAATAAGTCCTGAGGATTCCACAGTATGGCCAGTGATGAAGACCTACAGGTGGTGGGCCTACATCCAGTATGAAAAAGGACTGGCTCTGTAGAACTTCCTATGACGAGTAGAGTCAGAGATTGGTTGAGATAGCAACAGCAGTGACGATGACGATGACGATGATCCAGAGAAGAAGACTTGTGCTAGCAGATCTGTGTCGAAAAATACCTTCCTAGTTAAGAGGGAGTGTTGATGTATATGTAACTTCGGAATGTATTTCATCCATGTATTTCATTTATATATTATTGTACTCCTATAGAGATGTGTCATTCCTCTATATGGAAGTGTCATCATGTGTATTGACAAGTGTCGCAAGTGTGTGAACTTGCGGATGGGTTATTAGACCACCATGTGTGGGGTCGGCCCTTATTTTATGTAATATATGGTTGATGTACCTAGCTAGACAAGTCGGCCCCATAAGGTCACTGGGCAAATAGAACAAGTATAAATAGAGATCGGGAGAGATCTATTTGGATCACTCGAAACTCATTCTTCCTTCACTCAGAAAGTGGCACACTAGTGAGGAGGAGGATCATCTACTACTAGGAGACTATCTCTGTGTATTTTGGTTGTACTTTGGTTGAGCCATTGATCTCTCTATCTCTAAGGAAGTTGTGGGGTTTTTCACCTTAAGGTTTTCCCCACGGAAATTCTGTGTCTCTTATCTCTCATGCTTTTGCTTCTTGTGATGATTGACATGCTTGTTATGATTGATATGGATTGATATACTGTACATGTTATTCTCTCAGTAAAGATCCTCGAGTATTGTGAATTAATGCTCAAAATTTAACATCCCCTAAATGTCAACGTTTTTAATGACAGTTCCCAATTGGTTCTTTCTTTGTTAGCTCAGTTTTTAGGGTTGGATAGTGACTCATGGGTAACTGAGGTCCAATTAAGCTTACTCTTTAGAATTAGCATCAGTTTGGCTAGGTCCGAAAGTGGACTCATCCCATCTTTGAGATTTGATCAATTTTTGGCGAAAAAATTACATGTGCAATTGAGCAGTTTCCCAAGCACTAGGTTTTTTGGGTATCAAACGCACCTAATGAAAATGATTCTGTACAGCAGCGCCGAAAGCCCACACTTATCCTCACTGCTTGAAGCAGATGTGTTGGTAGACAATGCTTTCAATAATTTGAACTATGTTCTACCCCCTGTCTATAAAATTATCTTTGGGGAAGAATCACCTAGAGTGTTGCCTAAAATGAAAGCAATGATGCAGTTAAAGGACGAACTGGCTGTCGGTGACTAGTTTTTGTTGAAAGAGGCTACAATCATTAGGTTGTATGGTTTTGTGTAGGAGCCATATGTTCTATCCACTTTTCTAACACTGCGGATCTTCGCACTCGAATTTATCAGACAGAAGTTGGCCCTGGAAGAGGTGCAATTCCTAAAGCACAAGAATACCACGGACATGAAATGCCCCTAGAAGGTAGGCCCTTTCATCGTCAAGAATAAAGAGGCTGTGTTCGAGGTGGAAGAATTATTGAAGCCGCTCAGGTTCAGGAAGGATGTAGCCATCAAATACGACCCCCTCCATATTATTTCCAAGAGAAGGAAAGAATGTAACCTCAGTGCTTTTGAGCATACAGAAACAGAAGGGGTACTAAAGGGGAGAAATTTGTTGAGGTGGGAACTCGAGGTGGAGGAAGCCATGGAGACACAGGGAGGAGATATTATGTTATCTGATTTAATAATGGATTTAGATCAAGTGTCAGACACCATGGAAGTGGGCCAGAAAAGAAACTTAGATGAAGTCGGAGAGATGGATACCGAGGAAGGTAATGGAGACAAGCGGCCCAAATTAGAGATACAGGATGAGTTAGTTGTTGCGACTATTCAAGATGAGTCAATTGCTTCCCCAACTAAAGAGGAGCTGGTTTTCCCCACAACCCAAGAGGAATGGACTGTCCAAATGGATATTGGAAGGGAAGATGATGAGGGGTCATCGGCTCCTGAGATCCAGGTGGTAGAATACAAGTTTCAAGATGTTCAAGAAGGAGATGTTGGTAATAAATTTTGGTCCAAGGCCGACCTCTGTAAACAATATGATCAAAACAAGCGGGCCTCGGCCCAGAGGTTGTTTGATTCAATGCTTATGGCCAGAGGTCTGTCTAAGACTTCCCTGATGACCAGCAGAGGTATGCATGACAACGTCTTGAACTTGGCAATGGTAACGGAAGATGGAGTGACCAAGACAAGTATCAATTCGGAAAAGATACCAATACCACACAAAATCCAGTTTCACAAACAGGTTACTGACCTTGTGTATGATGATTTTGTGAGAGAAGCCTTGAAAAGTGATAACTTGCTGGTTACTGTGAAAAAACTGGACAACCAATTGAAGCTAAAGAAAAGTGAAAATCGAGCAATTCAACAGCAGGTCAAAAAGGTACAATCTGACCTAGTCATAAGTGACGACGGAGGAAAAAGCATGAGCAAGATGTTAGTGGAAAAATACAAGCTGATTCAGAAGCTACAGAAGAAGGAAAAAGTTCCAAATATCCGGTTGATCGAAGCTCCCAAAGAGACAGACTTCAAAAAGCAAAAAGAAAACTTGTCTAAGGAAATAATTGATTGCAAAGCAGAATTGCTGAAGTTTGCAGAGAAGGAAGATAGCTAGGAAAAAGAGAGGATAAACTTAGAAAAACAGCTTGATGACTTGAAAACTAACTTGTCCAATTTGGACATGCAGCCTACCAATTCGAACCAAAATGGGGAAAACAATGGTACCGACAGTCTAGTGCGGGCTATGTCTCACATTAGCTTGAAAGACGTGGAAATCAAGGAGCTAAAAGAAAAAGCTCACAGGTTGGAAGAAGAGAGTAGTAAAAAGGAAGAAGATTTGAAGGTCCTCCAAAAGAAGCACAAGGAATTCATTGAGATCAATAAAAATCTCATTCATCAGGTTACTGGGCAGGCGGCTTTGCAAAGATGTAAACACTTTGTTGATGTATATGTAACTTTGGAATGTATTTCACATATATGTATATTGTATTCCTATAGAGATGTTATTATTCCTCTATACAGAAGTGTAGTCATTTATATTGTAAGTGTCTTAACTTATACTTGATGGGTTATTAGACCACCTTGTTGGGGTCGGCCCTATATAAGTCATGTGGGTCAAAGGGTTATTAGGCCACCCTATTGGGGGTCGTCCATGTGGGTCAAAGGGTTATTAGACCACCCTAGTGGGGGTTGGCCCAGTCAGCATTATGTTAAGTGGTTAAGTTGAGGCCGACCTAGTTGAGTAAAGGTCAAGTCAAGTTAGTGTATAAATAGAGAGTGTGTCTCTCTCATTTTACACATTCTATTCTCTCACTCACAATTGGGAGAGTGGCGCACTTGTGGAGGAGGAGGCTCTGCTGCTAGGAGAAGACTATCTCTTGTATTCTGGTTGTATCATTGCTCTATTTATCTCTGAGGAAGTTATGGGGGTTTTTCACCTTTATGGTTTTCCCCAAGTAAACTTTGTGTCGCTTGTGTGCTTGCATTATTGTGTCCATGACTGTTATGATGTAGATTTGTTGTACATGTTGTTCTCTCAGTTAAGATCCTAGATCAAATTGAAGTAAATTCTGAAAATTTAACATGGTATCAGAGCTAGCCTGAAAGAAGGCATGATATGGCATGTATGACACTTGTTGCACTTACGATGCTAGGGCTTGATATAGCAAAAACCAGTCATCGTAGCACTTTCACTATAAATCCGTTTTGGCGAAGTTTGCGGATTTGAAACTTTTACAAGTCAAAGATCATATCCCCATGTACCTTGTTTCCAAAGCAAAACCTCTAATTCGGTGTACTTTGTGATTTATGATCTGTACAATAAATCTAAGTAAAAATTAGGTGACCTTGGGACAAAGGTCATAACTTGGGCTAGGAAGCTCCAAATGAAATTTAGTAAAAAGTGACAGGTAGCACACAGACTGTACTATCTCAGGAAAAGTTTTCAGAATTCGAAGTTGAACCAGTGACATGTGGCACACCGTACAAGTTCACTCTCCTGTATTATCCCATAAACAGGTCACGTTGCGACACTTGGCATAAATATCTCTCAGAGAATCCAATTGAGGTCAGACCTATTGGGATGGAAAGATAACAGGTTGGGATATCTCAAGAAAAATTTTCAGAGGTCGAAGTTGAACCAGTGACACGTGGCACGCCGTACAAGTTCGCTATACTGTATTATCCCATAAATAGGTCACGTTGCGACACTTGGCATAACTCTCTCTCAGAGAATCCAATTGAGGTCAGACCTGTCGGGATGGAAAGATAACAGGTTGGGATATCTCAAGAAAAATTTTCAGACCCTTTGGATCAAAAAGTTCAGAGTTACACCAAAAACAATCAGGTACATATTTCTGTCAAAATAAAATTATTTTTGAGCACCTTCATTCATGGCTTCCGGAATTTAGGGCTTTGGAGAAAGTTGGAATTTTTGTAATCGGAGACCACGGCTAGATGCTACCCATCAAAATTGAAATTTATAGACCAAGATCAGATTTTTTGGTTGGGAAGAAGGATGGGCTTGATCAAACCCCAGTTTGGGACTTTGATCAGAAGGATGGAAAATTAGGGCTTCTGCAAAAATTGGAATTTTGGAAATCTGTGACCACGGCTGGAAGCTCCTCAGAAAAATCGAAGCTTAGAGATTTGAATAAAATCTTTTGGTTGGGTGAAGCTCCGGGAAACTCAAACCCTAATTCAGGGTCCTCCCTAGTGAATCCAGAAATCTAAAAGGCAATTTCAAAGGGTGAAACTTTGCAGTTTTCAAATTCTTAATATACCAACTTGATCAACTCATCAAGGCACATATTTCTATCCTTTCGGAAGTTTGAAATTCAAAGTTTGAATTTTTGGGGTTTCTTTGACAAACCCTAATCCAGCTCCAAGTCCAGTTCTTGCAAATCAAGTGGATTGGGTTAATCCTAGAAGAAGATGGATTCGCCACCTACATAAGTGAAGAAGTTCATGTCTCAGAGGGAGATGAGGCTAAGGCCTTCCATAAGAAGATTACAAGCAATCTTGACAGGTATGGCTTACAGGTATGTTTCATGGTTAAGTTTATCATATGTTTGTCTTGATATCATTATAGTACAATCTTGATTAATTACTAGACTTGTCGTATCACCTTAATAGAAGATATTCATTGATTAAGGTTTTGACACTTATGAATGTACTAATGCACTGTGATGTTGTATGAGGTTTATGTTGTTCGCTAACATAAAAGGTACACCAAGAAAGACAAATCATGTTCTACTTCAAGAACATATGATCATGGTGACATAAAGACAAAGATTCATCCATTGTCATGGATCACATAGAAGATCTACTTTCGAGGTATGTATAACTTGGTCCTACAATGGTTAACCTATGAGACATGCAAGTTGCTAGCACAAGTCATTGAAGAGAACCAGAAGACATTATGCAGGTATGTTAGACATAACTAGCTAGCATGCTAATCCAGGTATGTTTTTCCTATATCAAGCTAGAATCCTACCTTGTGTTAGGATCTTATATTGTTGTGTTGTTGATAATGATTATTCATGAAGTCATAGGTTTGAATAGTCATGGCTGTATGCATATTATGTTTCTTACCATAATTGATGATATGACTAACCAAAAGAATCATCAAGGTATAGGTTTGAGTAATCTCGGGTTTATGCATTGATGATTTAACTAATCAGAAGAGTCCTATGATCAAATAAGAATATGCATGAGTAAAAGAAGACTTCCTTGAAACCTTGAATACTAATGTTTATTATCTATGAATTATCATGACTATACATGTTTAAGATTATTGTGTTTTGACAGTATTAAGATTATACTGATAAATGTGTGATTATGTATGAGTCCTCAAGGATAACACAATGATGATACTAATAAGCATGCATAGTGATTAAGGATGGATGTAAGTTCAAGGATAGGTAATCCAGGAAGCAAAGATCAAGAGAGAGCACACTCCAGTTGTTCCTGCAAGAAAGCAAAGGAGCACACTTCAGTAGTTTCTGCAAGGATGCAAATATTCAGAGGGAGTTTGCCACTTCTCACAATCCACATCAGAATGGAGTTGCAAAGATTCAGAGGGATTCCACCTAGCAACCAAACAAAGATAAGTATTTGAATTGTCATTTCTTACATAATGTTATTCAATGATGTATATGCTTATGTTCCTAGAATTAGGTTGTGTATTATGCATATTAGAATAGTTGCATTGATGAACAGTATACTACTAATATACATGGGTAAGTGGCCTATGGCACTGTACAACATTCCATTGCTACTTATCTAGAATGAAACCTCTTTGCTAACATGTTAGGAGTTGTGCACACTCTTAACAATGTTCTGGTAGAGATTGGAAGGCATCTAGAAAGTTACGGAATATGGATAAATGTTGTATTGAAGCATTGGCTAAGATAATTGCATGACTGTATGACATATTTCTTTATGTGTAAGAATTTGTTCTGAAAACTATGAGATGTTTTCTAATCAGGAAATTTAACTTGTTGTGTAGGAAAGATCGTATACCATCACCTACAAAAGAAGGACTACAACATTTGTTCAGCAACAAAGTTATCTATTGAAAATATTGAAGATATTGAAGTTCTCAGGATCTGGGAAGAATGCCATGATCAAGGAGTACCAGTCGATCATAAAGATGTTTGGCATGCAGTCCCAAGACCTAAAGGGGAGTCTGTAGTGACTTCCAAGAGGATCTACAAGATCAAGATTGTTGCCGAGTTCGAGTTGAAGAACTTGGGGATGATGCACTATTTGTTTTTGGCATGAAGGTGTGGCAGAGTGTAGATGGAATCTTCCTTGGACAAGGGAAGTATGCAGTACAGATCCTAAAGAGGTTCGGGATGATGGACTGCAGGGTTATGGCCACACCTATGGCGTCGAACCTGAAGCTTCTGTGTGATGCTTTATCTGATCCGGTTGATGTCATGATGTATCGTCAGATGATTGGGTCCTCTATATACCTGAAGAACACTAGACCAGATATTTGCTTTGCGGTGAACACATTGAGCCAGTTCCTGACGGATCCGAGGGGTGTTCACCTGGTTGTTGCAAAGCATATTCTGAGGTACCTGAAGGGTACAGTTGACTATGGGCTCAAGTATGATGCGAATCAAAAGTTTAACCTACAGGGTTATGTTGATTTAGATTGGGCAGGTAGTGTTGCAGATAGGGATCAGGTGTGATCTCTTGGTTTAGCAAGAAGCAGTCCTGCGTAGAACTGAGTACAGCCGAAGCAGAGTATGTTGCGACATATCAACAGGTTGCAGATGTATTGACCAAGCCGTTGGCCAGAGTGCAGTTTGAGTACTTCAGAGAGAAGCTTGGTGCACTTCAGATCGAGGTTCCTTCCAAAGGGAAGTGATGAGTCCGAAAGATGCAAATGCACATGAGCTTTTCTGACATGGTTGATGTGTTCTCCCTTGGTCGTGATGTAATTGCTGAGTCATTTTTCACATGGTGGTAGATGTGTTCTCCCATGGTGAAAAAGTAAGGGCCGGAGCCTTCCCCGAATGGTAGTAGATGTGTTCTCCCATGTCGGTGGTGTAAGTGCTGGATGATGTGCATCTGGGCTGTGCTTCGTGGACGATGAGATGATCTAAAGAGGATGATGCTATTATGATCAGGAGGATCATGGATGATGAGCATCAGGACGATGCTCCAGTTACTGCTCTGTATATACATCATGTTGGATGCTGGATATGATCAGTTGGATCATTTATATGTATGTATGCATCATGTTGGATGCTGGATATGATCAGTTGGATCATTTATATGTATGTATGCATCATGTTGGATGTTGTATATGATTAGTTGGATCATTTATATGTATGTACACATCATGTTGGATGCTGGATATGATCGGTTGGATCATGTGTATGTATTTTGTGTATGCATCATGTTGGATGATTGGACCATGTATCTGTATATGTATCAGGTGGATACATTGTATGATCAGGTAGATCATGTATGTTGATATGTATCATGTATGATCAGGTGGATCATGTATTTGTATTTGTATCAGGTGGATGCATTGTATGATCAGGAGGATCATGTATGATGATATGTATCAGGTAGATACTTGGTATGCATCAGGTAGATGCATTGTATGATCAGGATGATCATGGATGACGAGCTTCAGGATGTTGCTCCAGATGACATGTAGCAGGATGTTGCAGTGATGATGATCAGGATGATCATGTGTACATCAGGATAATGTATGGTGAGTATTAGGTTGATACTCTATGGCCATGGAACAAGTTGTGCAGATAAGCATGTAATTTGTGCCCTGGGAGATCTGAAGATAGTCTTTCGAGGTTTTACTTATGGCATGTAATTTGTACCCTGGGATATCTGGAAAATGCTCTTTCGAGGTTTTGCTTGGGAGGACATATAATTTGTGCCCTGGGAGATCTGCAGATAGTCTTTCGAGGTTTTTCCTATGGCATGTAATTTGTGCCCTGGAATATCTGGCAGATGCTCTTTTGAGGTTTTGTCCTATGGCATGTAATTTGTGCCCTAGGAGATCTGATAGGTTGAGTCGTGTGCTCGTAATCAGTCCTGGGATGCTCTTTCGAGATTTTTCCATGACCACATGTAATTTGTGCCCTGGGAGATCTGATCGGTTGAGCCTTGTGCTCGTAATCAGTCCTGGGATTATCTTTAGAGGTTTTGTGGTGGGGTCACATGTAATAAGTCCTAGAGATCTGGACAGGATGAAAAAGGCCTCAGATGCTCTTTAGGGTTCTTGCTAGTCAAGAGACTCTTTTAAGGTTTTGTGATGCACGTAATAAGTCCTCAGATTTCCAAAGTATGGCCAGATTTCTACAGTATGGCCAGTGATGGGCCTACATCCAGTATGAAAAAGGGTTGGCTCTGTAGAACTTCCTATGACAAGTATATTCAGAGATTGATTGAGATAGCAGCAACAGTGACGATGATCCCGAGAAGATGACTTGTGCTAAAAGACCTGTGTCGAGAAATACCTTCCTAGTTAAGAGGGAGTATTGATGTATATGTAACTTCGGAATGTATTTCACATATATGTATATTGTATTCCTATAGAGATGTTATTATTCCTCTATACAGAAGTGTCGTCATTTATATTGTAAGTGTCTTAACTTATACTTGATGGGTTATTAGACCACCTTGTTGGGGTCGGCCCTATATAAGTCATGTGGGTCAAAGGGTTATTAGACCACCCTATTGGGGGTCAGCCATGTGGGTCAAAGGGTTATTAGACCACCCTAGTGGGGGTCGGCCCAGTCAGCATTATGTTAAGTGGTTAAGTTGAGGCCGACCTAGTTGAGTAAAGGTCAAGTCAAGTTAGTGTATAAATAGAGAGTGTGTCTCTCTCATTTTACACATTCTATTCTCTCACTCACACTTGGGAGAGTGGCACACTTGTGGAGGAGGAGGCTCTGCTGCTAGGAGAAGACTATCTCTTGTATTATGGTTGTATCATTCCTCTATCTTTCTCTGAGGAAGTTATTGGGGTTTTTCACCTTTATGGTTTTCCCCAAGTAAACTATGTGTCTCTTGTGTGCTTGCATTATTGTGTCCATGATTGTTATGTTGTATATTTGTTGTACATGTTGTTCTCTCAGTTAAGATCCTAGATTAGATTGAAGTAAATTCTGAAAATTTAACACACTTGGTATGGGACAGGATAGTTAAGGAAGCTGAGAACTTTAGACCCTACCTTGATTTTATAAGGATAAAAGAGAAAACCATTACTGATGCTATTGTAGGTTGTTAAGTTGCTAGGGAGAGCTTAACCCAAAGACCTAAGGAAACTACATTAAATGCCATCACTTTCCTGAATGATCTATCAAAAGTGGAAAGGATGAAGTTAAATATTGGGAACTGGATTACTACACTTGTTGCGGCCCGAAATATCTTGGGAAAATGTACTCAGGTTGAGAGTGTAGAGGCCAAAGTCGAGGAGATGAAGAGTCAAGTGGCAGAGTTCAAAGGGCAGTTTGATAAGCTGGTTGAAATTTGGTTACCTTATTTTTGGAATGATAACCAGGAACTAATCCCTCACAATGCTTATAAAAACCTACTATGGGCGATGAGGATGGATCACATGAAGTTCAAACACCTGAACCAGCTGCTTATAGGCAAAACCTTGATGGAAAAAGTCGAAGAGGACTTTGAAATCTTGAACAGATTAATCACCATTGGTGAAAGGCTTCCTCCGTTCTTCTACACTGAGCACATTGAAATACGAGTTATGGTGAAAGAAATGGTGGACTATGACCCCCCACCTGCAGATCAATGGGCCAACTTAGAAAAATATAGCAAATCGCTATACTTTCTACATCAACCTCAGTGATACTTGTCTTTTTATAGTTATTGATGTTTGCTTGGAATCAGAGACTTCTTACTAGACTTTCCTATTTTTGATAATTTGTAATATTCTTTGAGGCGGCCATATGAATAGCCAGCTGGAACTATTACTTTACTTTCTTTACTTTTTTCTTGAAGCAAATGTTACTTAGTAAAAAGACCGATGGGTTGTAAGAAATTAGTTAGGCCGTTTCTACCCGTTTTTGTTTCTGTAGTGATAGTGGCAAAACAATCTGAATGAGGTGTCACTCCGATAAGTGTTTTTAGTTTTGGATGAGTTGATCAAGAGGACTCCTAGCATCTATATATGCGGTGTAATGAGATTAAAAAGTGTTGAAAACTTTTATGGGAATTTTTTGTGTATTGTTCTGTAAGACATTTTGAGCTATATTTTGAATAAAGATTTGCAGAGCTGAGCCAATGTTTCTCAGGGATTCTTGTGCAACTGGTCTCGTAGTTTGTTCCTTCTTTTTCCATGTGAATTTGTTATCTCATTGTTAATTCCAGTATTTAAGATTCTTTCATACTTGGTACAGTGTGATAGCTAAGTAGAATTCATAGAAATTATGTTGTACTTATCTTTTCCAAGTATTCCACCATCACTTTTCTGCTAAAATTGATGTAGGATTCATTATTATATGCCTTATGTCAATGGATTGTCTCTTTTTCTTCTATTTTGCCAATAAAAATCACTTTGACTACAAGCTGTTTATTATCTCACCCCTATGTAAATGCATTTGTGAAGCATTTGTGAATGATTTTTCAGAGTTTGTTTCAATGTGACTCCATTTCCCAAATAAGAATCATATGTTTCAGCCAAGCTACATTTAAACCATTTTGTTTCCAACAGAAATATGATCTTCTGTATTGTTGTAATTGAATATCTTGAATGACGAATGCTGGTGTGTTTCTTCATTATTGACAATCTTGATGATTTCCAATATTCTGTGAGTTTATAGAGAGAGCCCTCTCAGACTAAGCTGGGTTAGTATCTTAAGTCTAAAGATTGGTTAGTGGTTACCCCAGTTTGCCCTCTCCCACAACCTAGGGAGTCATTTTGGGTGTTAACAAATTGGCGTCGTTGTCAGGGAACGTGATTGTTTTATTATCCCTGAAAGAACGACAAACAATTTTGAAGATTCGACGAAAAGAGAGATCCCTGCGGGCGAATAGAGATTTCCAAATTTCTAGAGGGTTGTGCAATTTTTCCCTGGCGACTCCACTCATAAAGATCCACATTCAAGAAAGACTCCACTGGGGAAGATCGATGTGCCAAGTTCAATTTTGAAGAGATCTCGAGACAGGCATCCTGGCCTCAAGAAGGAGCCATACAAGAGGTAATCCTATTTCCAAAATTTTGTTAAGTGTGGAAAATCCTGAAATAATACTTAGACATAAGACCGGAAAGGACAAGGCTAATACTTCCAACCTTAAAAGAATTGGGTCTAAAGAAGAGTTACCTATTTTACAAGAATTGGATATAGAGATAGATATCGGAAAACCTTTGGCAAGATCAAGATCAGAATCTTATCTAAATCTAGGTGAAGAAGGTCTGAACACCCCTAAATCCTATTTGTTAGATCCTATCTGGCTTCAGCTACAAAAGATTATCAAAGCAGAAAGAGCTACAATTGTTTCTCAGATCCCTCAATCCCATACCACAATTCCTGCAGGTAATTCTGCCCAGAATATTCATCCCCAAGCTCAGAATCCACCTAGACCCATGGCTGCTAGATTCACACCATTGGCCCTGCCAGCCACTTTGCATGACCTCCCTCAGAACTACGCCCAGAGAATTATATCTTATGATGGAGAAGGGGGGTTTTCTGCCAAGCAACATGTAGACAGATTTGAAGATTTTATTGATTTGGAGGAAGTAGATCATGATGATGCCAAGATGAGGTTATTTTCTCAAAGTCTATTTGGAGAACCCAAGAAGTGGTTCAGACAGTTGCCAAATGCTTCTATAAATGATTTTGCAGCCTTTAAGACTCTATTCTTAGAGAGACGGGAAATGATAGGGAGCCCTGCCCTAGTCTTGTCCCAGTATAACCACTTGAAAAAAGGAGCTTTTGAATCAGTCTATGAGTTTTCCACCAGGTTCATGAAAGCCTATAATTCTATTCCAGGTGACCTAAAACCCTCGGTAGGTGTTGCAAAGCTCCACTATGCAGATGCCTTTGATGGAGATTTCTCATGCACGTTAAGGGAGAGGAAATATGCCACCCTGCCTGCTATGCTAAAATATGCTATAGAGGTGGAAGCCAATATGATGGCTTTGGGAAAGATAAAGGGGAAAACTGAAGCAGATAAAAAGAAGCAAGAGAATCAAACCCCTACCTCCTCTTCTAACGATGCCAAGTTTGATACTATGATGAAAACCATGGAAAATTTGATGGATAGGTTAGCCATGGAAAATAAACCTCCTGCTAGGGAACAGCCCAAAAATTAGATAAAAAATGCTAACTTTAGAAGGCCGCCCCCTCCAAGAAATCCAAGAAATCAGGAAGACCACCAGATGAGGCCTCCTTTCCCTAAAAATTTGGTGGATGAGGAAGGATCTGAGGAGCCGATTGGAGACCAAATCCATCTCTTTGATACCCTAGACCATGAAGTACACTTAACCCAAAGGGAACATGACTTTTTTAACATGGGGAATGCTAGTAAGGTTGTTGAACTTGATTCTAAGCAGTACCAAATGGGTTACATGAATGTTGTAGATGATATTCAAAGGAAGATGAAGTTAAGGAGCAAAGAGATACCAATTAGTGAAGGGAAGGCCGCCCATATTCAGCCCTCCAAAACTCAGCCGAATATGGAGAAATTAAAGGAAAAACAGCCAGAGGTTGCTACATAGAAAACCTCAGAAGATAAGGGACAGCACTCTAAAGAAGGCATGCATCCAGGATTCACTGAAGTAGGGAAACCAGCTTCGACATTTAGCTTGAAGGATGAACTGTCTAAGGTAAAGATCTTTATCCCTTTAAATGAGTTGTTAAGAAACAATGAGTATAGGAAAGAGATCAATAGCCTGGTAAAGGGGCAGGTAGAAAGTACGCAGGACATGTTGGAAGTGATGGATGATGCCCCCACTATAATCTTTGGTTCCAAGCTAGAAGAGCCAGATGATGAAGAAGTCCCTCCCTTTTATTTGAGCTCGAATATCCATGATAAGTTATTACATAACGCCCTGATAGATTCTGGAGCTTCACACGACTTTATTCCAAAGTTAGTGGTGGACCAGTTGGGATTAGAAGTCACCAGACCCTACAAAGACCTATATTCTTTTGATTCCAGAAAGGTACCATGTCTGGGTCTAATTAAAGATGTGGTAGTAACCCTTTCCCAGATCCTAGCGAAGAGCGTCATGATGGACATAGTAGTGGCTGATTTTCCTGCTAAGTTTGGGATGTTGTTATCAAGATCCTAGGTAAAAAAGTTGAAAGGGACAATGCAAATGGACTTATCCTATGCCACTATACCACTTCTTGGAAGCAATAGGAAGCTATACAGAGAGAAAAGAATGTCTTATGTGGTCAGCAGTGACGACAAACCTGAAAATCATCCTATATTTGTTGTGGATACAGACATAGGTTCCTCTATCCTTTTCAATGATGGTCCACATATTGATCCTGTACCCCCATTTTTCCATGAAGTCGAGGAAGACAAGGAGTTTGCAGCAAGGCATGAGGCTTCAGAGAGGCAGAAAAATGAAGAAGGACTGTGGAAGATGTACTTTGATGGATCACTGAGCAAAAATGGCGCTGGTGCCGAAGTCTAGATTATACCTCCCGATCAAGAGTCCAGAGCTTTATCATACAAGCTAACTTTTGAGTGTACTAATAATGTGGCTGAGTATGAATCTCTACTCTTGGGGCTAAGAGCTTTGAGGGATTTGGGTACAAGAAGGATACACATTTTTGGAGATTCAGAATTGGTGGTTAATCAAGTAAATGATAGTTATCAGGAAAAACACCACAGGATGAGGGCCTATAGGAATGAAGTTTGGGATATGTTTGGGAACTTCTTCACCGAACACAAGATCTGGGTGATCCTGAGATTTGAAAATCGGGTGGCAGACTCTTTGGCCACCACTGCCGGTGGTTTTAAAACTCATATTTTCTCTTAGGAAAAATACGAGGTAGAAGTGGTGAATAGGCCATCTATTCCAGACAATTCTAAATATTGGCAAGTATTTGAAGATGATTTACAAATTAAAAGATTTTTGGAATTGTCTGATGAGTTTGGTAATGTTCAGATTGATACTGAAAATGAGAACATAGAAGGACTGATGGACCAAGGGAAATCAGAGGGAGAAGACAGAGAAAGAAAACAATGGAAAAACATGTTGGGTGGAAAAGATATCGTTCAATTGAAAACTAATTATATCCCCAAAGGATTGATACCCCTGGAGACGTTGTTTGACCAGAATGATGTGGCGAAAAACCTAAAATTTGAACCCCCCAAACAGGCGGTAGAAGACCAAAACCTGGGCACGAAAGAAGAGCCTCGGCTGGTAAACTTGTCTAAGAAGTTGCCCACTGAAAGGAAGGAGCGATATGTAGAGTTGATGAAGAAATATGTTGCTTCATTTGCATGGAGTTATGAAGAACTGAAGGAATATGATACCTCAATAATACAACATTCTATTCCAATCAGACCAGGGGAGAAACCTTTCAAGCAAAAGTTGAGGAGGATAAACCCTAAGCTAGTGCCTGTGATAGAAAAAGAGATTAGAATATTATTGAATGCAAAAATCATTGTCACTTTGAGATTCTCTCAATGGATAGAAAACCTAGTTCCTATAAGGAAGAAGAATGGAGAAATTAGAATCTGTATAAATTTCAAGAACCTGAACAGAGCTTCACTAAAGGATAATTACCCCCTACCCAAAATGGAGCATATCTTACAAAAGGTAGTAGGGGAAAAAAGGATCTCTACTATGGATGGTTTCTTCAGGTACAATCAAATCAAGGTCTGTCCAGAAGATTAAGAGAAGACCGCTTTCACCATCCCTTGGGGTACTTTCATGTATGCTAAGATGCCCTTTGGGCTGATGAATGCAGGAGCTACTTTCCAGCGGGAAATGGACATAGCATTCGTTGAAGAAAAAGATAAGTTCATTGTTGTATACATGGACGACATTACTGTGTACTCAAAATCTAATGAAGAGCACCTGAAGCATTTGGAACAAGTTTTTAAGAAATGTATAAAATACGGTATCTCTCTTAATCCTAAGAAATCACACTTTGCATTAGGAGAAGCTAAACTCTTGGGTCATATCATTTCTAAGGGAGGTATCAAGATCGATCCTGAAAGGGTTAGTGCTATTCAGAAAGTTGGAGAGCCAAGGAACAAAAAAGAGGTGCAGTCTTTCATCGAGCAAGTGGGATTTCTGAGAAGATTCATTCCCAGTTCTGCCAAAATCATGATGAATATTACAAATATGTTAAGAAAGGAAAATCAGGTTAAGTGGACTGCGGAAGCAAGAGATTTGTTTAAGGGGATTAAGAATTCTATCACCGAAGCCCCAATATTAGCCAGTCCGTATTTTTCTAAATATTTTTTTATTTTTTCCTATGCTTCTGAGCACACCATGGCAGGGGTGTTGTTACAAAGAAATGCCCAAAATGCTTAGCAGTCAATTGCTTTCCTCATCAGGGTACTTAGAGATGCAGAATTGAGATACGATATCATGGAAAAGTAGGCTTATGCCTTGATCAAGTCACTAAAATATTTCAGGGTGTACATCCTCCATTCACACATCATTGCTCATGTCCCAAACAATGTTGTGAAAGGTATCCTCACCCAAGCAAACCCTAAAGGAAGAAGAGATAAATAGATTGTTGTATTGCTGGAGTATGATCTGGAGATAAAGCCCACCAAATTGGTGAAAGGGCAAGGGTTAGCAAAATTAATGACCAAGGCCAGCTGTGATTCTCTGCAATTGAACTTCCTACAAGGATATTCAAATCAGCTGGATGTGGGAGTGCAAGTGAGACCAGAATTCTCTACATCCTCTTGGTATGTTGACATTGTGTATGTGTTACAAAACTTACAAGCCCCTTTGGGATTGAGAAAAAGCATGGCTAGAGCGGTGAAACTAAAAGCTGCGAAGTATTGCATTATGAATCAATTCCTATATTGGAAGGACCTGGGAGGTGTGCTGCTAAATTGTTTACTTGAGGAAGAGTCTAAACACACAAAGGAGGAGTTTCACAAAGGTGATTGTGGTGGTCACCATTCATGGAAGGTGACAGTAAACAAGATCCTAAGGGTTTGTTTCTACTGGCCTACCATGTTTTCAGATGTATACAAAGAAACGGTTGCCTGTCACCAATGCCAGATTTTTGAAGGAAAAAGAAAGGTCATTTCACTACCCCTTCACCCTGTCATAGTAGAAGCACCCTTCCAGCAGTGGGGTTTAGACTTCATTGGAGAAATAAACCCTCACTCCTCAAGGAAGCACAGATGGACATTGACAGCCACTGACTATTTCACTAAGTGGATAGAAGCCATACCAACTAAGAGATCAACCAAAGGCATTATCATGGATTTCCTGGAAGACAATATCCTGTCAAGGTTTGGGTGTCCCAAAAGAATAGTGACAGATAACGCACCAGCATTTTGTTCTAAGAAAATGATAAATTTTTTCCACAAATACCATATCAGTCTAAATCATTCAACGACATACTACCCTCAGGTAAATGGACTAGCAGAATCATCCAACAAAAGTCTAGTAAGAATCATAAAGAAGTTGTTAGAAGACAATAAGAGAGCATGGCACACAAAACTGAAATATGCTCTGTGGGCTGATAGAATATGTACAAAGAGGGCCATCGAGATGTCACCTTTCAAACTGGTGTATAGAGCCGAGGTGGTTTTTCCAGTTTCTCTGGGATTGCAGGTTACGAGGTTGCTGCAGGGGATGGAAGAAGAACCAAACCACATGCAGCGAAGGGTAAACCAGATAGTCGAACTGAATGAGTTAAGAAGTAGTGCCTATGACAAAGTACAGGGGCACCAAGAAAAGATAAAGAATGCCTTTGACAGAAAAGCAAAAGAAGATAAATTTCAGATAAATGATCTGGTCCTGAAGTGGGACGCTCTGAGGGAAGATAAACATGGAAAATTTGACCACATGTGGATGGGACCCTATATTGTTGCAGCAAATCAAGGAGAAAATTCTTTTATCCTGGAATACCAAGATGGGTCTACCTGGTCGGGAGGTCTAGTCAATGGAAGGTTTTTGAAGCACTACCTATCCTAAGAGAAAGTAGGTAACCCATGTACCATAGCCTGTATATATGTATTGTCAATTTTTCTCATTTGTTTTAGGGTTTTTAACGACGAAACCAGAAGGACTTGAAGCCCGAAGCGAAGGCCCAAAGATCTGGAAGGGGGAACCATGTTTCATGTCTGAATTTTTAGCCGAGCTAAGAAGCAGACGCAGTCTCACTTTCTAGAGAATTTTTTCCAATCTAGGGTTTACAAAACTCGCCCAATGAATCAGGCACTTAGTCTACGGAGTTCTTTTCTACCTCACTAGGAGGATAGCATCCCCAGTTGGAGCCAGTTGTTAGCACCTATATATTTTTTCTCTTTTACAGCTTATAGACTTGTACATGAAAGATGAAAGGTCAGACAGCTACCTGAGAAAAAATCTTGAAGTGATTCCCATCGATAGTGGCCAGGTGCTAAGACATGCGACATAATGATCTAGGAGGGGCCCAATGCAATAAAACGGGGCTAATGTTAAAGGATGAGTATTAATAGGCAAATAAAATGGTTAAAAGCAAGCGGAGAATACCCTAAACCTATAGTCCACGAGAAAGTTTATGAAATACTAAGTGTCGCGCAGATCGACACCATTGATCAAAAGTGGGAGCAAGATCTATAGTTTTTAACAGACCATCGCATGGCCAAGTTGCGAAGAGAAGAATGAATGAGTGGATGCGATGAGTCGGGTCCTGCCAGACGGGTGTCAGCCTAGGAGCACATTGCAAAGAGTAAGGAGCAGTGGGTGATGCCATATTTAGGCACATGCAATGGTAAGGATAGATACAAAGATCTACGGCTCGGGTGGAAAGAAGAGCCAGATCAATGGCTGGTGGGGGCCAGAAACGCACAGAGTATAACAAGGGGGACCCCCCTAGCAGATGAAGGATCTAAAAGCTAAGTCAAGTATGGGGACTCACCATGGATATACATCTGAGAAGAAGCGGATGGTTGTTATACACCGTCACACCAAGAAGTAGCATGAGGGATAGCGGCAGGCTAGATGCAATGGTCTGGGTCTCGCTGGACAGGTGTCAGCTCCACAGCTTATCGCATAGAGCGAAGATGATAGAGGAAAATCCTTTTTGGGTGCACGCGATGCTACCCTGTAGACGCATGCAAATGAGTTTAACAGCCCAGATGAGGATTAGTGATGATGATCCGACAGAGGATATGGGTAGGTTGTCAAATCAGGATGTAAAAGGGCAGTCAGATCTGACGATGGAAAGTAAACACGTGAGAGTTCAGACGGCTCTGATCAAAGGACGGCAGGCCAAAGAGACCGAGAGTTATGGAAATACGATTCTATATATAAGAAGTGCCCATGAAGGTTGACATTTGTTTCCAAAACCTATCGAAGTCAACAAGTCTCTCGGCGTGTGGCAGACGATGAAGGCGACACAACCTTCGACAGGGTGCATGCAAAGCTTCCGAGGTGACAGGTAGGGTTTGTAACCACCATTTTTTCTAAAATATCTAAGTCTTTTACAGTATAAGATGGGGGAAGAAGAAGCTTCTACCAATTCTAGGGTTAAGGTTTCCCTGGAAGACAGGGATGCCGATGTATTTGATACAGGCATGCGGCTCCCAGTCCCAGAAATCAAAAGGAGGTTGGAAGCCTTGCATGGCCATGGACTGGATATACATGGCATCTTTAAGTTGTCATTCATTTTCTTTTGCCTTGACCAGGTGTTCTCTGTCCCTGAGTTTGTAGCGTGGTGTTATTCTAATTATTCAGATCCCTAAAGATTAATCTGGGCGCCCAGAATTCTAGAGTTGTCTGTAATATAGATGCATCTACTGTTAGGAATTCCTTTTTCATTCCCAAGTATCAATACCAAGAGTTGGAGGGTTTTTTCGAGGAGCCTGTAGTTTCTTTGTATTGACAAATTAACCCAAAAATCCATCAAGCTTTCTTAGCCACTTGCCTGAAGCCCGACTCTGAAATCTCTGAAGAACCCTATCCCCTAAATGTCATCCTTTTTAATGATAGTTCCCAGTCGATTCTTTCTTTTTTAGCTCAGTTTTTAGGGTTGGGTAGTGACTCATGGGTAACTGAGGTCCAATTAAGCTTACTCTTTAGAATTAGCATCAATTTGGCCAGGTCCGAAAGCGGACTCATCCCATCATTGAGATTTGATCAATTTTTGGCGAACAAATTACATGTGCAATTGAGCAGTTTCTCGAACACTAGGTTTTTTCGGTATCAAATGCAACTAATGAAAATGATTATGTACAACAGCGCTAAAAGCCCACACTTCTCCTCATTGCTTGAAGCAGATTTGTTGGTAGAAAATGCTTTCAATTATTTGAACTATGTTCTGCCCCCTATCTATAAAATTATCTTTGGAGAAGAATTGCCTAGAGTGTTGCCTGAAATGAAAGCAATGATGCAGTTAAAGGACGAACTGGCTGTCGGTGACTGGTTTTTGTTGAAAGAGGCTACAATCATTAGGTTGTATGGTTTTGTGCAGGAGCCATATGTTCTACTCGCTTTTCTAACACTGCGGATCTTCGCACTGGAATTTATCAAACAGAATTTGGCCCTGGAAGAGGTGCAATTCCTAAAGCACAAGAAGACCACAGACGTGAAATGCCCCTGGAAGGTAGGCCCTTTCATCGTCAAGAATAAAGAGGTTGTGTCCGAGGTGGAAGAATTATTGAAGCCGCTCGGGTTCAGGAAGGATGTAGCCATCAAATACGACCCCCTGCATATTATTTCCAAGAGAAGGAAATAATGTAACCTCAATGCTTTTGAGCATACAGAAACAAAAGGGGTACTGAAGGGGAGAAATTTCTTGAGGTGGGAACTCGAGGCGGAGGAAGCCATGGAGACGCAGGGAGGAGATATTATGTTATCTGATTTAATAATGGATTTAGATCAAGTGTCGGAAACTATGGAAGTGGTGTTGGATTGGTTTTGCAACCAAGCTTTGTGCAATGGGCACCTATCAACAATGTGATAGCAATTTCAATATTGAAAGTAAAAACAATTATAAATTAAATCTAAATCTAAACTAGCATGTGCATATAACAAATAAATTTTTTAAAAACGATTCAAGAACAAGAAATAAAATAATAGATGTTTTGTATTAAGATACCTCAAATGGTGAGGATTTGTGTTAAGCAACTCCCAAGGTGAGTAGCTCCAAGCTCCAAAGGTCTCTTCTCCAAGATGCTGAAAATGGCCAAAGTCTCATGAGAGATTTTGACAGCGTGAGGATAGGATGATGGATGGATGGAAAGTGAGGAGCCCCTACCACCTTTTTATAGTTTTTGGTGGTGGGGAATACCATTATGGTTTTGAGGAAACCAATGGTATTGACCAACATGGTTTAGGTACCTTTTCCCTCCTTTTTCCTTTTTTGAATATTTTTAATATTTTTATTCCCTTTTTAATATTTTTTGGAATTTTGGACCCTTTTTTAGGGTTTTTTATGCTTTTTGAGGAAAAATATTCATCTTGAGGGGAAAAAGGGGTGTCGTATGGTCTTTTGGTGACCTTTTGATGGCTTTAGAGGCTCAAATGGTGGAAAAGTGGACAAATGGGTCATGTGAATAAGGAAATGAGCTAATGAGCACTTTTTGGGTGTTAACAGATTGCCCCCTGATGTGTGAGGGCAGGAGCTCATCGTATGGCCGATAGACATCATAGTTCTTTTGTCTTTTCCTGTGGTTTGGGGAAGAGAAGAGACTGGTTGGAGACTAGATCCACGGCCCTTAGAGGCTGCAAAACAAACAATATTACATGGCCTCAATATGAATGAGGGATAATCTATGATAATGGATGATGCAGGCATACCCATGCTCATATCAAGACATATACATAACAATTATCCCAAGAAGGGGGACCTGAATAATACATAAAAAATCTACTAGTACATCATGATGGTCCAAAGGGGACACTATTTTGGGATGTACTCATGATCATAACATGACTGATCTCAATAACTGATACATTGGAATAAAGTGACAACCATTCTGAACAAGGTCTCAGAAGGGTTGATGAACTGCTGAATCTTGAAGGTGTCCAACATCTGTAGGGACTCAATGACTCTGAGTCAACTCTGAGGAGTATATGTAACTGTATAGTCGAGGGAGTATAAAACTGGAGTACATCTGAATACTGTCGCCATGCGCAACCCAGATATCTATAGAAAAAATGTAACTGGTTGTTTCCATAGGTAGACTCTCAAATGTGGAAGAGTCAGGTGGTATCCGGGGTCTTCAACCAATAACTGAAAGGACCAATACCCTGTGCGAGTCTCAATGATGCGATCAAGGTGTTGAAGTTGAGTATGTGAGAAACAATCATTTGGAGAGGTACTGCGGACTCTTCTCGAAATGATTCGTAGGCACTCATCATAAATGGTGATGAGTCCAAGACACAGGGACCTCTAGGTCTATCCTCTGGAATAAATTTGGTTGTCGTCAATAGAGGGAGACCAACAATTGACAAGGCAATGATGTTTCCTTGATAGGAGCACGAGGTGTAGAACTGAAGTGTGGTAGTACTGATGGTAGGACTGACATACTTGTGGGGATGGGAAGTAACTGGGTCATAGAGTGGGTAGACTCAAACTTCCTTTGTTCAGATCATGATGACATGGTTGACCTGGCAGCGTAGGGAACTGATTTGTAGGTGTGGAGATCATAGCTTTTAGGGACTGAAGGGTATGTATTGACTCTGGGGGGTCAAGCTGATGGGTGTTGTCGAGGGATTCTCAGGGTGACATACTGCAGAATACTCTGAACAAAGGCAACCAAAATGGGAAGCTACCATATGAGTAGACGTGAACTATTGTGGCACCGATAAGCACCATTGGGTCCTTCTTCGTAGTTTTAATGAGCTCCAAGAAGGGATAAAAGTGTGCTCTGAAATGGTACTGTCCTGTGGATTTTGTGAGCCCAGGACTGTTCATGCTCATGGGTGCTTTCATTTTTAAGGAGTCTGGAAATGATAAGAAGACTCTATAGTGGTTGTGAGTATCGTCCTATGGGTTTTTACGAGCCCAGGATGGTGATTGCTCGTGGTCGCTTTCATGTTTAGAGAGTCTGAAAGCGGTAAGTGGACTCCATTGGTGTTCTTTTTCATAAGTTAGTCTTCAAGGCCCGAAAAAGCATAAAATGATACAAATGGAGAACTTTTCTAGCCGATGTGACTAGAGTATTCATTTTTCGTAATTAGTCTACAAGGTCCGGAAAATGGGTAAACTTATACCAGGTAGCCGCACTTTCAGATACGTTTAGCGAGCATGAAAGGAAGCAAGGTTGCTCGGCAATCTTTTTATTTTTTTTATTTTATTTTTTTTAGGAGTCAGAAAAGAGCTTAACAGAAACTCCCTAAGTGCCTTTTTCGTAAAAGGGATTGCTCGGCCCGAAAAAAGGGGTAAAACTATACCGAACAAAAAGGGATTGATGAGAGCGAGAAAAGGTCTCAAGCATCGTCATGAGTGCGGAATACTGAATCCGGTGACATAAAGATTGTCAAAAAGGGGCAACGGCCAATGTGGTACGCAAACCGAGGTGATGAGTGGCATTTTGAAAAAATGCCCGAAAAGTATGGGGTGAGAACGAGAAATGATCTCAAGCATCATCATGAGCGCGAAAAATTGAATCCGACAATATCAAACTTGTTAAAAACAGAGAACGGTCGATGTGGCATGCAAACCGAGGCAACGAGGGGGCATGTGAAAAATGCCCAAAAAATATGGGCGTGAGAGCGAGAAATGATCTCAAGCGTCATCACGAGCATGGAAAACTAAATCCGGCGATATAAGACTTGTTAAAAATGGAGAACGGTCGATGTGGCACGCAAACTAAGGCAACGAGGGGGCACGGGAAAAATGCCCAAAAAATCTGGGCGTGAGAGCAAGAAATGATCTCAAGCGTCATCACGAGCACGGAAAACTGAATCCGGCGATATAAGACTTGTTAAAAAAAGAGAACGGCCGATGTGGCACGCAAACCGAGGCAATGAGGGGGCATGGGAAAAATGCCCGAAAAATCTAGGCGTGAGAGCGAGAAATGATCTCAAGCATCATCACGAGGGCGGAAAACTGAATTCGGTGATATAAGACTCGTTAAAAATGGAGAACGGCCGCTGTGGCACATAAACCGAGGCACCGGGGGCGTGAAAAAATGGTCAAAAAATGGACCTGGTGAAATCAGGAAAAGGAAAGAATTATCGTGAAGTTCTTGCTGTGCTAATTCCAACGGTACCAATGGTTTTAGGAACGGACATCATATGATACCGCAATGGTTGTTTGAAAAATGGTCAAATTTCTATAAATAGGGTGTGGGGCCCATATGATGTGTCATTGTTACGTGTGAGTTTGGCAGAGCAATCAAAGCTCTTTCTTGATTTTCGGGAGATTTGACCGTTGGTTTTCGATTCCGCGAGTTTCAGGTAACCCTATTCGCCTTAGCCTTTTTAATTATGTCTTTTTTGGTTAGCGGCGGGCCCCCAAAGGCCGCGAAATTCCATGTTGGCCTTCCAAACCTGGAATATCGCGGGTTTCGCGTCCTTTTCCACGATGAACATCGCAGGTTTGGGGCTGACAGTCGTGATGTTCATCACGGCTATCGGGATGAAAGTTGCAATGTTCATCGTGACTATGGGGTTGATAGTCATGATTTTCATCGCGACTATTTGGTCAATACCCACGATGTTCATCGCAGGTTCTTGGATGAAAGCCGCGATGATCATCGCGGCTTTTGATGGAAAATCCGCGATGGAACTTTTTGAAAAAAAAAATCTGGTTCTAAAAAATTTTCTTTGTTTTTTGGCAGGATGTTGAGGAGACCATTGGTGTCATGGCAAGAGCAGGAGATGGAGGAGGACTTGATGATTCGGATTCAGATTGATCAGGGGGTCCGACAGGCTCTGGCTGTGAGTGGGCTCCTGAAGTTCGCTCAGATTCCACCGATGCGTTCAGTAGGACCACTACTGAACAAATTGGTGAGTCTTTGGGTCCCTGCAGAGGGTGCGTTCATTGTTGGGGGTGAGAGGTTAGAGATCACCCTTACTGATGTATACTTTCTTACCAGTTTGCCTCGCTTAGGGGAGGTAGGGGATCTTTTGCCGAGGATCCCGGCAAGTTTGGATATCGAAGATCTCCTGGAGACCTTCTGTGTTGCTGGGGCGATTGTGCATAACATCACTTTGAGCCTGAGATCTTTGCAAGAGTGGGACATGCGCGTTGTTGGGGCTTGTGTTCTGCGAGTGTTGGGTGTCGCGGTGCCACATCGTTTGTCGGGGAGCAAACAATGATGGTGGATTCTATGTTGAGAAGGACCTACTATGCGTGGGGTCAAATGTTTTTGGGTGGTGTCCGGAGAGATCTGGACATGGTCAATTGGGAGGGGGGAGAGTTTTGCTATGTCTCCTTCCTATGTTGTTTCTTCTTTGAGCGGGTACCGACTTTGCGGCCACGGGTGCCGGTTCGATATAGGTTGGTGAGCGAGCTGCGCATGGTGCGGTGGGGGCAGATGATGCCCCGCAGTGGTGGTGGTATCCATGGGTTCTTTTCACAGGATACGTATGAGCAATGGGAGCAGATCCCCCTGCTGATTGATGACTATCCATATGTCGGTATGGATTATCGAGGAGATCTAGGGATGCCTCGAGCCCAAGGACAGGCCTAGGGTTTAGATGGTATGTTTTTGTGTTTTGTTCTCTACTATATCATGTGTTTTAGATGTGTTTGTTATGATCATAGTTAGGTATTTGTATGATGGTTCACTTGCGTGATTGTGCAGATGTTGGTCCTGTACCACCGGCCTACCATGTGGTTCGTAGGGGATCGGCGATGGTGGTCATTCCACCTCCTGTAGCGGTACCGCCTCCTCATGCTCGAGGAGTTGGGCCTCGCGGTCAAGGAGCTGGGCCTCGAGATGATGTTGTGGAGGGTATCCAAGAGACACTAGACATGATCCTGGCAGGATTTCCAGAGGATGGGTGGAGGGATTTGGATCGGGACATCGTCGAGCATTTTTTCGATGAGCCTTGTGAGTGGCACTCGATCTTGCTCAGAGCAGCATTGTTGGCGGCTGAGTGGAGGGATGGAGCTCGGCATGATCCAGCAGGGCCAGTGGAGGGGAGGATTCGGGTGCAAGATGATCCAGCGAGGCCGACGGAGAGGAGAGTTCGGGCTCGGCATGATCCGACGGGGCCAGCAGAGGTGGCGCCAGAGGAGCCTGGAGACCATGATGATTAGATGATCTTGTATCTGCCCCCAAATGCTGATGAGCATATGGGGAAGTACCTTTTTGTACGGCTTATGTATTTTTGTATATTGGGTGATGAGGGCACCTATGACATGTTTGACTATATTATGATGTATATATATATATGATTTGGTATATAGTCATGTATGCACATGGATGCATTTATTGTCTATTTTCTTTCCTGTGGAGGCATGTTTGATTTTCTGTATGCCCATGGAGGCACATGTTATGCATGTGGATGCAACATTTTGATTTTTGTATATGCTGGTGGAGGCACATGTTATGCACGTGGGTGCATTTTTGTAATTTTTTATATATGCCCATGGAGGCACATGTTATGCACGTGGATGCATTTTTGTTTAAGCCCATGGAGGTACATTTGTGTTTACTATATGGTTTGATTGGTGTGCCAGTCAAGAATGTTGTTGGCCATATGGTCTGCTACACTGTTGAGATTCCTTGGGACATGTGTGAATGAAATGGATTCAAACTGTCGAACCATTTGTTTAGTGCACAAGAATTTTCTGAAAAGACAGGGATCGCGTACCTGGTACTCATTGTTGAGCTGGGAAACCAGGAGTTGTGAGTCCAAGAAAACGTTAAGGTGACTTATGCTCATTTGAAGAGTTGTGGCCAGGAGACCGGTCACGGCATCATATTCAGCTTGGTTTTTGGTGGTGGCACCTACGCACACTCCGTCGATGTGGATCAACTCATGTGAAGGGGAATATATCACCCAAGCTGCGGAGGCTAGATTGGGGGACCAACGGCTTGCACCATCAGCGAAACCAACGTAGCAAAGTGGAACAGGATCCATCTGTGGTCATGCAGAAAAAACAAATATTTAGGTTTTTTGAATTTTTTGTGAAAAACAAAATAAGACTGTACAATAATGGACGGTGGTGTCCATCATATTTTCTATGGGTAAAATCGCTTGAGGTACAACCCGTTGCGTGGGTTGCGTAGGGGGTTTCCTTCTGAATCAGTCAGAATGTATGCCCCCTGTCCGAGGCAAGTGTGTATAATTTATGGGCCTTGCCACATGGACACAAACTTTCCTTTTCCAGTTTTGTCATGAGCTTGATCATAGGCGAGGACAAGGTCCCCTTCAGTAAAATTTCTTGGGTGGACATGTTTTTCGTAACTCAGTTTGGATCGGTTCTTGGTTGCTTCCATGGTTTGGAGGGCTGTGCGCCGATCTTCATCGGCTTGCTCCAGGAGTAGTAAGCGTTGCTCAATTGGGGAAGTGTCTGGTAGGAGTTCAATGGACATATGTAGGGCTGGAATCTGGCACTCGATGGGGAGGACGGATTCGACAACATGAACTAGATGGAAAGGGGTAAAACCGGTGGTGGTTTTGGTTGACGTGCAGTATGCCCATAGTGCCGGGAAGAGCATGTGGTGCCAATTTGATTTTTGTTTGTCCACAGTGCGCTAGAGGATGGTCTTCAAAATTTTATTAATCGCTTCGACTTGGCCATTTCCTTGGGGGTAGCAGGCGGAGGAGAAATGGTGTTCAAATTTCAGTAAGGTTGATAATTCTCTCCAAACGGCATCTTCGAAGTGAGAGCCGTGGTCTGAGACGAGTTGCTTTGGCACTCCAAAACAAGCAATAACATGGTTGAGGAAAAAACATGCTGCGATGTCGGCTTTGCAATTGTAAGTTGGCATGGCTTCCGCCCACTTGGTGAAATAATCTATGGCCACAATGATGTGTTTATGAGCACCGGCTGACGTGGGATTGCAATCTAGGAAGTCGATGGCCCATTTGCAGAATGGTCCGACAGTGACAACTGGATGAAGGGGGGCAGGTGGGGTTCTTGCCTTGGGGGCAAAAAGTTGGCATTTTTGACAATGTTTGACTGCGGTGATGCAATCAGTAAATAATGAAGGCCAAAAGTAATCTGCACGGATAATATTTTGGGTGGTGGCCATGCCGGAGAAGTGGCCTCCGCAGGCACCGCTATGGCATTCATTAAGGACTTGTTCTACCTCGTTATGAGATAGGCAGTGTCGTAGGATGGTATAGACGCCGTGTCGATAAAGTACATCGCCTAATAGGAGATATCGGGGGGCGTGGTGTCGTATACGATGGCATCTGTCATGATTAATGTGGGGTCAAAATTTTTATGTGCAGAGGTAGATTAAGATGTCGGCGTACCATGGGTCGTCAGAAGAAATGATGAAAATGTGATCGTCAATGATATCCATTTGGATAGCGGGTGATGACGAAGAGGATGCGAGATCTGTGATGAGTTGAGTGAGTGCTAGGGCCCTGGTGCTCTTTGTGGTTTTGAAAGTTAGGTCGTATTCTTGCAGGATAATCACCCATTTAGCTACGCGGCCTTGAAGGAGGCGACGCGTCAAGAGGTAAACCATTGGATTGGAATTGGCTACAACTATGGTGTGGCTCAGGAGAATGTAATGTCGCAGCTTTTGTACTGAAAAGACAACGGCGAGGGCCGTCTTTTCTTCATGTGGGTAGCGGAGGGGTGGGCCTGACAACGTCTGGCTCACATAGTAGATGACATGCTCTTGGTGAGCAGTATCTTCTTGCACAAGAACTCCAGATACGGCATATTCGGATGTTGAAACATAGAGGGTGAAATATTTTGTGAAATCTAGAGGAGAGATCAACGAGGCGTTCGTGAGTGCTTTCTTTAAGTCAGTGAAAGTTGTTTATGTTTGTTGGTCCCATATGAAACGGGTATGCAGACGTAGTAGTTGTAGGAAACCATGGACCGTTGTGGCATAGTCAAGGACAAAGCAGTGGAGGAAGTTGGACCTCCCTTGAAGGCTTTGAAGTTGTCTTAATGTACGGGGTGACGGTAAGTCTACAATGGCTTGGACTTTCAAGGTGTCTACAGTGATGCCTTTTTCTGAAATGACGAACCCCAGTAGGCGGCCTGATGTAACGCAAAAGACACACTTGAGAGGGTTCAAGCAGATGTTGTATTTTCGACAACGCAAGAAAACTTGTCGAAGGTCGTCTAAATGGTCAGATCGTTTCTTGGATCGAGCGGTGAGGTCGTCCAGATATACTTTTGTGATTCTGTGTAGATCGTGGAAGCAATAAGTCATGGCGCGTTGGAAAGTGGCTCCAGCATTCTTGAGACTGAAAGGCATGACGCGATAGGCGAAGGTGCCCCATGGGGTAGTGAAAGTTGTCCTGTATTGATCTTTTTTACGGATTTTGATTTGGTTATATCCGGAGAAACCATCCATAAAGAAAGGACCTCATGTCCCGCACATTCATCGATTAGTTGGTCAATGAAAGGTGTGGGGAAGTTGTCTTTGGGACAAGCGAGGTTGAGGTCTCGGAAATCAGTACAAACGCGTATGGTGCCCACTTTTTTGTTTACTGGCACTGGGTTTGAAATCCAGGTGGTGTAGGCAATAGGATATATGAATCCTTCTTTTTGGAGTTTCTCAATCTCAGCCTTAACAGCTGGGAGCTTAGATGGGTGAATTGGTCGTTGTTTCTGTCAGACAGGAGGCACATTGGGCTAAGTGTCGATGTGATGTTCCACAATTTTGGGATCAAGGCTAGGCATCTCGGTGTAATACTAGGCGAAGACATCATGCAACTCTTGGAAGAGTTTCTTATATGCCTGAGTTTCCACTTGAGTGCATGATGCGCCTAGCAAGATGAGCTCAGGTTTTCTAGGTGTGGTGGAAATGTCGATTTGTATAATAGGGGAAATGTTGGACATGTTCCCCTCTTCGAAGGCATCTAGCACTGGGATGGGATCTTTGAACCAATCAACCTTAGTTGGTAGGAAATCTTTCGATTCGACTGATAGTTGGTTTTATGCCGTGGATGTAGACGCCTTAAGGAGGAAGTATGAGCGATGATGCATATCGTTCCAAGGGTAGTTCGGTGCAGTGAGTGTTTCTAGAATTTGCTCATCGTTACGAAAGTAATCAAACCATAAATCAATGGGTTCTAGTTTGTATGTGGTTGAAATCATATAGATGGTATTGATTTCTTCCGAAGAAGATGATTTCGGAGGGTAGATCTCCTTGATGAGGGGAGCAGATATCTCCAAGTCGGCATTGTTCATCTCGTATAAGGCTGCTCTATAATCTGGTAGATCAGGGCAGTGGTGTGAATAATGGCCATAAATGCCGCATATCGCACAAGGGTGGTTAGTGCGGAGCGTTTTGTCGCGAGGTTCGGGAGGTGGCTCAAGTCTTACCACTGGAATTCTGGTGTCATCATCCAACATATTCATGTGTTCTTGGAGTGCAGGTAATTGTGGACATTGATGAGTGGCATGGCCTACGTTGTCACACAACGAGCACTTAGGGGGAATGCGAATAGTTGGGGGGTTTTTAGCTACCTTAGGGGTTGCTAGGGGGGTGCGAGTTATGGGTCCAGTGTTATAAGTTGGTGGGCCTCTGCCCCCTGTGTTCCATAATGGAGGTGGGGCGTTTCTGGACGTTGATGCCATAGTCACTATTAGGGGTGGTCTGTTTTGCAGATGAGCGACAGGAGGGGGTGGGTGGTTGGTAGTAGGGATAGGTTGTACCGGTTGTAAAATAACAGTCGGATTCGGTGGGGGGCTCGGAGCAGGTAAGTACCATATAGGTATCCCTAATGTTAAACTAGGAAGGTTGAGTGTAGCCATTACTGGCGAACTGACAACTCCGGAAAATGGGAACAAGAACGAGATAATATGAATTAGCATTGTGCGAATATGAGTAGGCACTGTGGGTGTTTGTGGTAGTGATGAAGGCTGCTGTGTGGTGTGCGATAGGGTGCACAAATTCAATGTTTTTGTTATCAGTAAAGGTGGTGATATTGATGGAAATGTGGAAGTCATAGGTGACTCGGTGTATATTCTAGGACCAATTGACAACACAAATGATGTTGGTGTGGTTTGAATGGTTTGTTCAATCATTGGTAGCACATTTTGAGGGGCTGCGGGGGTGTTAGGATCATAATATGTGAGTTGATCAATCTTGATAATGCGTCCTTCATGTGGGAACATCATGAGGCGAAAAACAGATGAAGCCACTGCTTTCATTTTGTACATATAGCTACGTCCAAGAAGGAGGTTGTAGTTGAGCTGGGCATTGATCACTTCGATGTCGATAAGAACTAATTTTTTGCCTAGTTCTATGGGTACGTTCGCTAGGAGGCCTTGCGGTTGAGCTGAGCGTCCGTCGTAAGCTCGTAATGCCATGGTGGATGGTTGTAAAGCATGGGAGCCAAGTTTCTGCCACACAAGGGTGGACATAACGCAGGTTGAACCTCCTTTATCGATGATGCATCCATGCACAACAAGGTTTCGAATGTTTACTGATACTTGGAAAGCCAAATTTGATGGAAATCGAGGTTTGGCTTAGCCTAAGTCGAAAGCCATCATGTGTGTGTCATCAGGGTCTACTCCTCCGATGGTGGATAGTAGTAGTTTTCGTTGTGCAGGGCATGTTTTCAATACCTCTAAAGTAGACATAGCAGCGGAGGATTGTGCTAGGTCTTCCACGACGTTATAATTGCATGCTGCGTGAGCATTAGGATTGTTGTTAATCCTTCGCAAAGGGATGCGAGGGATTTTAGGTCCTCCGTCCAACAGCATATTTGTTATGCGTAGTGGTTGATCTGGTGGAAGGGAGGTGGATGCGTCAGTGGGAGGAGTTTTGGGGGGTGGGCCGTACTGATTCCTTCAAGTTTGGAGGTTAATGTCATTGGATGACATCATTAATAAATGGTGTGTGCTTGGATCCGTATGCTGATAATCAGTTGTGGCATAGGTGATTTGCTGCTGGGGTGCAGCAGATCCTTGTGGGGGATCCATAGGGCGAGTATTTACTACTCCCTAGTTTGGCAATGGGTTTTGTAATATCATGGGTTGCAGTTGATTAAGTGGAGCTGGATGTCCAGTGTGGCCGTGGCATTGGGCATTGTCAACCCAAAGTTTACGTGCTTTCTCTAAATGGGGGCAGTTGTGAGTGTAGTGTCCATAGACTCCACATATAGAACATGGATGGTTTGTTCTCAGGTTATTGTTTTTTGGCTGCTTGGGATGATGATCAGGATTCTGGTTGGGAGGAGCAGCATTGTTATTATTTGGAGGATTGGGAGGTGGTGGACCTTGATTATGTTGTTGGTTGTTGCCACGGTTACGTCCTCTTCCAAGGTTTTGTTGTCCACCCTGGTTGCATTGGTTGTTTTGATGTTGGGGCTGATTGTGTTGTGTGTACACTTGCCCTTGAGTAGTGGGAGGATTTTGGGGTGCCACTGGTGTGGGAGCAGGTTGCGGTGGGTAATAAGATGGTGGGGCTAGAGTGGTCCAGTTGCCTGCTGGGGTTGTTGGTAACCCTAACCTATTGGAAGTGATGGGTTAGCTGGTGTAGCTTGCTGTGGGTAATACATTGGTTGGGTCAGTAAATGGATTGGGTTCTGGGTGACCGATTGGTTATAGTATGTGGGTGGTACATATGTCGATGGGGCTTTCCCATAGCAATGTTGTGGACAAGAGGGTCCATGAGTGTGATGAGTCTGATTCGTTGGAGCATACGAAGTCATTGCTCCAGAATTAGATGTAGCCCTAGAGAGGTCTGGGGCATTTATGGTGCTCACCATGCTAAAAGGTTTATTTTGTGTTGTGACTTGGCCGATAATACCATCAGCGGCATGTGATGCCCCCGGAGCGTCACCGCGTGAAGAATCGCCTCATGGGGCGTCTGGTATGATGGTGTAGATATAGCCTGACTAGGCATAAATCAGGTCGAATTGCTAAGCTTTTAAGATAGCTTCTTCCTCTTACAAGGGTTGTTTGGAAGCTACGTCTTTGGCTATGAGGGGTAGGAGTGATTTAAGAAACCAGTCCAAAAATATACGGTCATCCAGTTTTATCTTACAGAGGCTACGACGCTTGTGCCACTCATGGATATGGTCGATGATGTGGGTAGCTGTGTTTTGTCTACAAGACAACAGTATTTCAACTCTTGCATCATAGCGTATAGGTAGCTGAAAAAACTGAAGGAAAGTGGAGGCAAGAGACGTAAATGTATGGTGGGTCCCATGTGGTTGTTCGATGTACCACTTGGCTGCAGAGTCAGTGAACATTCGTTGCAACAGTCTTAGTCTAATGGAGTCATCCACTATGGAGTTAGATGAACACCATAGGTGAAAAGACATTATGTGGTTTTGGGGATCCTCCCCAGGTTTTCCTTCAAACTTGGGGATGTCTGAGGGGAGCTTTGTAGGCATGCGTGGCCATGTAGGGTTGTGCCTGATAGGATTGTTGGTTAGCCTAGCTAGGTTTGGTAAGTTCAGACTAGCCATGTAAGGTAAACTAGCATATGGGTGTGGCGTAGTGACTGGGACATAATTATTAATGGTGGCATTATGTAGTGGTCTAGTAGCCCCTAAGGGTATGCTAGGTATTGAAGGTATGTGTCCTCCAACCGTTGTGGTTTGGGATGGGCCAACGCTCCCAAGTGCAACATGGGTTGCAGAGTGGTTAGGAATAGTGCCAGGAATTCCTGGTATCTGGGTTGTGGTAATGAGAGGTGGTGTGATTCCTATGTTGAGCATACCCATAATAGGAGGTAGTCCTGTGTTGGGTATACCTAAAGGTGGAGTGGCCCCTATATTAGGCATGCCTAAAGGGGTTGTTGTTACCATGGGTGGCACAGTAATAGAAGGGTTTGTGGATGTATCTCCAATAGTACTGGTGAAAAGTGGGTCGTATTGTGATCCAGCCATGAGGTTGGTTGGTGATATTTCAGTAGGGTTTTCGGATTCAGCCTCAGAATCAGATGTGAAGTGAGGAGTGTCAGAATCGGATGACTGTGTGTTTGGTCGATGATGTGTCGATTCAAGGGATAAGGCTCTACGTCGATGACGTGTAGAGCCAAGTATACCAAACTGAGGGGGTTCACCCTGAAGACGACGAGATCGTCTTAAATTCTCAATGGTGAGAAATATTTTTAAAAATTTCAGTGTAAGGTGGTGATGTAAAAAACTCGAAACCCTAATGCAATAATGAGTGCAAGAGGGGAGTGAAAAAATAAAGGCTCTCAGGCCAACAACCAACCTCAAAAAGCACTTATTATAGTAGTTGTGCTATAATAAGTGGAGGGATGCAACAAAATTGGTCAGAATACCAAAAGTCAAATAGTTCCTAGAAAAAATGGGTGTTACTAGACCAAAGGTGGGTAATGTATCATGCAAACACCTAACTAGAAGTATTGTGAGTCAACAAATGATATCCTCTACGAGGTGATGAAATCCAAGTTAGACAATATCCTCTACGAGGTGGACAAATGGGTCATGTGAATAAGGAAATGAGCTAATGAGCACTTTTTGGGTGTTAACGAGTGGGTCAGAAAAGAAACTTAGATGAATTCGGAGAGATGGATACCGAGGAAGGTAATGGAGACAAGCGACCCAAATTAGAGATACAGGATGAGTTAGTTGTTGCGGCTATTCAAGCCGAGTCAATTGCTTCCCCAACTAAAGAGGATTTGGCTGTCGCCACAGCCCAAGAGGAATGGACTGTCCAAATGGATATTGGAAGGGCAAATGATGAGGGGTCCTCAGCTCCTGAGATACAGGTGGTAGAATACAAGTTTCAAGACGTTGAAGAACGAGATGTTGGTACTAAATTTGTTAAATTTTGAGCATTAATTCACAATACTCTAGGATCTTTACTGAGAGAATAACATATACAGTATATCAATGCATGACAATCACAATAAGCATGACAAGCATCACAAGAATCAAAAGCATGAGAGACAAGAGACACAGAATTTCCGTGGGGAAAACCCTAAGGTGAAAAACCCCACAACTTCCTCAGAGATAGAGAGAGCAATGGCTCAACCAAGTACAACCAAATAACACTGAGATAGTCTCATAGTAGCAGATGATCCTCCTCCTCACTAGTGCGCCACTTTCTGAGTGAGAGTGAGTTACTTTTCTGAGTGAGTAAAATAGAGATCTCCGATCTCTATTTATACTAACCTTTTTGCCCAGTGACCTTATGGGGCCGACTTGTCTATCTAGGTACATCACATTATAATATATATATTTCAGGGCTGACCCCACACATGGTGGTCTAATAACCCATCGGCAAGTACACACACTTGCGACACTTGTCAATCCACATGACAACACTTCCTTATAGAGGAATAACACATCTCTATTAAGGGTACAATAAATATATATAAAATACACAGATGAAATACATTCCGAAGTTACATATACATCAACACTCCCTCTTAACTAGGAAGGTATTTCTCGACACAGATCTGCTAGACAAGTCTTCTTCTCGGGATCATCGCCATCGATGCATCATCATCGTCATCGTCACTGCTGCTACTATCTCAACCAATATCTGACTCTACTCGTCATAGGAAGTTCTACAGAGCCAGTCTTTTTTCATACTGGATGTAGGCCCACCACCTGCAGGTCTTCGTCATCACTGGCCATACTGTGGAATCCTCGGGACTTATTACGTGTGTCACAAAACCTCGAAAGAGCATCCCAGGCTGTTATGAGCACACGGCTCTACCTATAGGATCTCCCAGGGCCATATTATATGTGACCTCACCATAAAACCTTGCAAGAGCATCCCAGGCTATTACGAGCACGCAGCTCTACCTATAGGATCTCCCAGGGCACGAATTACATGTGGTCACCACAAAACCTCGCAAGAGCATCCCAGGATATTACGAGCACACAGCTCTACCTATAGGATCTCCCAGGGCACGAATTACATGTGGTCATGGAAAAACCTCGCAAGAGCATCCCAGGACTGATTACGAGCACACAGCCCAACCTATCGGATCTCCCAGGGACACGAATTATATGCCATAGGACAAAACCTCGAAAGAGCATCTGCCAGATATCCTAGGGCAACGAATTACATGCCATAGGCAAAACCTCGTAAGACTATCTGCAGATCTCCCAGGGCAACGAATTATATGTCCTCCCAGAGCAAAACCTTGAAAGAGCATTTGCCAAATATCCCAGGGCACTGAATTACATGCCATAGGAAAAACCTCAAAAGACTATCTGCAAATCTCCCAGGGCAACGAATTACATGCTCATCTGCACAACCTGATCCACGGCCATAGAGTATCAACCTGATACTCACCATACATCATCCTGATGTACACATGATCATCCTGATCATCATCACTGCAACATCCTGCTGCATGTCATCTGGAGCAACATCCTGAAACTCGTCATCCATGATCATCCTGATCATACAATGCATCTACCTGATCATACAATGCATCTACCTGATGCATACCAAGTATCTACCTGATACATATCAGCATACATGATCCACCTGATCATACAATGTATCCACCTGATACAAATACAAATACATGATACATATCACCATACATGATCCACCTGATCATACAATGTATCCACCTGATACATATACAGATACATGGTCCAAGCATCCAACGTGATGCGTACATACATATAAATGATCCAGCTAATCATATCCAGCATCTAACATGATGCATACATACATACATAAAAATGATCCAACTGATCATATCCAGCAGAAACCAGAACATCATCCTGATGCTCATCATTCAGCGCTTACATCCACAGCCATGTGAAGGATCCTCCTTCCAACATGCTTGGAATGGCTTCAGTAAATGTGTCCATCACTTCTTCCTCGAAGTGTCCTCGATCTGAAGAACGCCAAGCCTCTCTCTGAAGTACTCGAACTTCACCTTGGCTAGTGGCTTCATCAGCACATCTGCAATCTGCTCGTCCGTCGCAACATACAGGAGCTTCACAGCTCCTCTCTGCACCGTATCCCTGATATAGTGATATTTGATCTCTATGTGTTTCGACCTATCATGAAACACTGGGTTCTCGGACAGCTTCACACAACTCTGGTTATCACAGAAGATACCAGTAGCATCCAACGGGAGATCAAATAACTCGGATAGTAGCTTTCGTATCCATACTTCCTCACAACTAGCTGAACAGGCTGCAACATACTCTCCCTCAGCTGTACTCAATGCTACGCAGGACTGCTTCCTGCTGAACCAAGAGATCACACCTGATCCCATACTGAAGCAGCACCCAGATGTGCTCTTCCTATCTGCAGCACTGCCAGCCCAATCTGAATCAACATAACCCTGCAGGTTAAACTTTTGATTCGCCTCATACTTGAGCCCATAATCCACTGTACCCTTCAGGTACCTCAGAACATGCTTTACGGCAACCAAGTGAACACTCCTCGGATCTGTCACGAACTGACTCAATGTGTTCACAGCAAAGCAAATGTCTGGTCTCGTGTTCATTAGGTACATCAAGGACCCAATCATCTGACGATACATAGAGACATCAACCGGCTCAGATGAAGCATCACATAGAAGCTTCAGATTCGATGCCATAGGTGTGGCCATGGCCTTGCAATCCATCATCCCAAATCTCTTCAGGATATCTACTGTGTACTTCCCTTAACCAAGGAAGATCCCACCTGCACTCTGCCACACTTCCATACCTAGGAAATAGTGCATCATTCCCAAATCTTTCATATCGAATTTAGCAGCAAGCTTCTTCTTATTATCTGCAATCAGTCTGTCATCTCCTGTTACAAATAAGTCATCCACATACAGAAGTAGAATCACAGGATTCCCTTCCTCAACCTTGTAGTAAAGGTTGGAATCTGCTTTACTCTTGGTAAAGCCCAAACTAGATAGGAAATTGTCCATCCTACCATACCAGGTTCCAGGAGCTTGCTTCAAGCCATACAAGGCTTTCTTCAATCTGCACACATATGACTCCCTGTCATGTATTTCAAAACCGAGTGGTTGTTCCACATATACTTCCTCTTCAACTACACCATTCAAGAAAGTAGTCTTGACATCCATCTAGTGTATTTTTCATTTCATAGCTGTAGCCAGGGCAAGTACCGTTCTGATGGAAGTATACATGGCTATAGGTGCAAAAGTTTCTTCATAATCTATTCCCTCTTTCTGATAGAAGCCACGAGCTATGAATCTTGCTTTGTATTTTTCTACACTGCCATCTGCAGCATGCTTGATTTTGTAGATCCATTTGGAAGTCACAACAGACTTCTCTTTAGGTCTTGGGACAACATCCCAAACATCATTCTTCATTATTGATTGGTATTCCTCAACCATGGCATCCTTCCATTCTTTCTTTTCCGCTGCTTCTTCATAACTAGAAGGCTCTTTGTTCATAATGTCACAGAGTAAAGCAACATAGCTGGTATGTGATCTGGTTCTCTTCTTTGCTCTATGTTCTTCTTCTGGAATGCCAAATCTTTCTACATCTTGAATGAGCTCTCTAGCCCATGCAGGTTTCCTCTTGTGAGAGTTATCCTCACGGGGTGGATCTACAGGTTCTTGTGGATCTTCAAACTCACGAACAACTTTTGGAACTGCTTCAGTAATGGTAGTGTCTTGAAATCTGGTTTCCTTAGGTTCTTCATAAACTTCGATAGGTGCCTTCCTTGATTTGATGAATGCTGAGTTTTCATCAAATGTTACATCCCTACTGACATCAATCTTCTTGAACCCTGGAAAGTATTTTCTGTAAGCCTTCGAGCTTTCACTGTAACCCACAAAGATACCCTTCTTTCCTGAAGGATCTAGTTTAGTACTCTTTTCCTTTGGGACATGAGTGTATACTGGACAACCAAATATTCTGAGATGACTGACTTCAGGTTTCTTACCAGAAAATACCTCTTTTGGTGTCTTGTTGTCCAATATCTTGTGGGGTGTTCTGTTCTGCACATATACAGCTGTTCTAGCTGCTTCTGCCCATAGATGCATAGGTAGATCCTGGTCATGCAGCATTGCCCTTGCTGCTTCCATGATAGTTCTGTTCTTCCTTTCTGCAACTCCATTTTGTTGAGGATTATAAGGAGCAGTTAACTCTCTCTTAATCCCTGAATCACTACAAAGCTTCTTGAAGTCACCTGAGGTGAATTCTCCACCATTGTCGGATCTGAATGTTTTGATCTTCTTGTCAGTTTGATTCTCCATCAAGGTTTTGAATTCCTTGAATTTATCAAACACCTCATCTTTGATCTTCAAGAAGTATACCCAAGTCTTCCTAGAGAAGTCATCAATAAATGAGACATAGTAAACATACCCACTCAGGGAACTGGATGACATAGGACCACATACATCTGAGTGGATGATCTCCAAGATATCCTTTGCCTTGCTTTCACTGCTTGGGAAAGCCTTCTTAATGTTCTTACCTTTTGCACATCCTTTGAAAACACCTTCATGTTTGGTCTTGATTTCAGGAAGACCCTCTACAGCCTTGCTTGCAATTGGAAGTGCCCTATAATGCATATGAGAAAGTCTTCTATGCCAAAGTTCACTTGGCTCCATGGATTCATGTACCATGGCATGTTCAGGTTGTCCCTTCAATTTATACAAACCTCCCTCTTGCTCTCCAATCACTACTGCATCATCTATGGTCTTTCCCTTTGGCCACATTAGGACTTGGCCATCCACAAATGCAACCCTCATACCTTTTGCATCCAATGCAAAGATGGAGAGTAAGTTATTCTTGAGCCCAGGTACATAAAGGACTTCTTTCATCTTCAAATATTTTCCAGAATCTAGGTTGTAGGAGGCTTCACCACTTCCTTTGATTGGGTATTGATAATCATCCCCAAGTTTCACCTTATGGGGTGATTCATGTTTAGATAGGTTCACAAAAGATTCCTTAAACCCATTCATGTGTTTGGAAGCCCCACTGTCAATTAACCAATCATTACAACCATGGGAGATAGTACCTGTGAGAGCAGAGATCAAAACATACTCTTCTTCACTTGATGAGTCATCATCACTATCACTTTCTACCCTAGCCTTCTTCTTTGGGGGTTCATCATCTTCGGCAGCATGAGCATGAAACCTTATTTTGCTTCCCTTCTTCTTCTTACTGGAGTTGTTGTTATTATCCCTTTTGTTCTTGGGACAATCTAAAGCAAAGTGACCCTTCTCATTGCATGTGAAGCATCTTAGGTCCTTCTTACTCTTTTGATAGGATCTATTGTGGCGAGAGTGCTCCTTCTTGGTTTTTCTTCTTTTGGTGTGAGCTGCAAGAGCTTGATCTTCACCTCCCATCTTTTCCTCACGAGCTATAAGTCTAGCTTCTTCTTGAGAGCACTCTTCCCGCAATCTGTTGAAGGAGATCAACTTCTTCCTTGCACAAATTCCTTGAATGAAGGAATCCCGTGACCTAGGTAGGCCATTTAGAGTGGTCATCACCACTTCACCATTCTCCACCATTTCATCCACTGCTTCTAGTTGTTCCTTGATCTGGGAGACCCTTGAAAAATAAGATTGAATGGTTTCTCCATTCTTAAACTTTACTCCTTTCAATTGGTTCCGCAAGGTCATCTTCCGATTTATGTTCTTTCCTTCAAATAGCTTGGTCAAAGATTCAAACATCTCCTTGGGTGTCTTAAGAGAAGACACATGGGGTATGAGATGGTATTTTATAGAATCAGCAATGATTCTTTTTGCCTTGACCAAGTTCTTCTTATGCAATACCTTGGCCTCTTCATCCTCTGGGATAGGGATGTCTTCTTTCACATATGAGTCCAACTCATTCTCTTCCAAGATTAACCCAATCCTATACTTCCAAGCTCGGAAGTTATCATCCCCTTCAAGCTTATCCTCAAGCTTGGTGTGGAGAGACATCTTAAAGAGTACTTCAAATGGAAATAGAAAATATTTAGGTCTTACCACTTGAAATGCTGAAAACTGGATCTGGTCCCGGATTAGGGTTTGTCGGAAAAACCCTAAAAATTCAAAATGTGAATTTCAAATTTCTGAAAGGATAGAAAGATGCGCCTTGATGAGATGATCAGCCTAGTGTATTCATAATTTGAGATCAGCAAAGTTTTTCCCTTCAGAATTGCCTTTTTGTCCTCCCGGGTTCACTAGGTAGAGCCCTGAATTAGGGTTTGAGTTTCCCGGAGATCTACCTAGCCACAAATCTCGATCCAAAGCTCTAAACTTCGATTTTTGCAAGGAGCTTCCAGCTGTGCCTTTAGATTCCATAAATTCCTATTTTTGTGGAAACCCTAATTTTTAGGGCCAAATCTGAAAATGCTTGGAATTGAATTTTGATTGGACAGATAGATGCACCTTGATGAGTAGAGCCAATCTACTATACTGATTTTCAAAAATCTGTGGAGAGAAACCCAATAAACAAGGAACTCAAGCTTTCGTCACTGTAAAATGTCTTCTTCTCAAGTTAGCTCTGATACCGTGTTAAATTTTGAGCATTAATTCACAATACTCTAGGATCTTTACTGAGAGAATAACATATACAGTATATCAATGCATGACAATCACAATAAGCATGACAAGCATCACAAGAATCAAAAGCATGAGAGACAAGAGACACAGAGTTTCCATGGGGAAAACCCTAAGGTGAAAAACCCCACAACTTCCTTAGAGATAGAGAGAGCAATGGCTCAACCAAAGTACAACCAAATAACACTAAGATAGTATCCTAGTAGCATATGATCCTCCTCCTCACTAGTGCGCCACTTTCTGAGTGAGAGTGAGTTACTTTTTCGAGTGAGTAAAATAGAGATCTCCAATCTCTATTTATACTAACCTTTTTGCCCAGTGACCTTATGGGGCCGACTTGTCTATCTAGGTACATCACATTATAATATATATATTTCAGGGTTGACCCCACACATAGTGGTCTAATAACCCATCAGCAAGTACACACACTTGTGACACTTGTCAATCCACATGACGACACTTCCTTATAGAGGAATAACACATCTCTATTAAGGGTACAATAAATATATATAAAATACACAGATGAAATACATTCCGAAGTTAAATATACATCAACAAAATTTTGGTCCAAGGCCGACCTCTGTAAACAATATGATCAAAACAAGCAGGCCTCGGCCCAAAGGTTGTTTGATTCAATGCCTATGGCTAGAGGTTTGTCTAAGACTTCCCTGATGACCAGCAAAGGTATGCATGACAACGTCTTGAACTTGGAAATGGTAACGGAAGATGGAGTGACCTAGACAAGGATCAATTGGGAAAAGATACCAGTACCAGACAAAATCCAATTTCACAAACAGGTTATTGACCTTGTGTATGATGATTTTGTGAGAGCAGCCTTGAAAACTGATAACTTGCTGGTTACTGTGAAAAAAATGGAAAACCAATTGAAGCTAGAGAAAAGTGAAAATCAAGCACTTCAATAGCAGGTCAAAAAGGTACAATCTAACTTGGTCATAAGTGACAACGGAGGAAAAAGCATGAGCAAGATGTTAGTGGAAAAAGACAAGTTGATTCAGAAGCTACAGAAGAAGGAAAAAGTTCCAAATATCTGGCTGATCGAAGCTTCTGTAGAGACGAACTTCAAAAAGCAAAAAGCAGACTTGTCTAAGGAAATAAGTGATTGCAAAGCAAAATTGCTGAAGTTTGCAGAGAAGGAATATAGCTAGGAAAAAGAGAGGATAAACTTAGAAAAACAGCTTGATGACTTGAAAACTAACTTGTCCAATTTGGACATGCGGCCTACCAATTCGAACCAAAATGGGGAAAACAATGGTACCGACAATCTGGTGCAGGCTATGTCTCACATTAGCCTAAAAGACGTGGAAATCAAGGAGCTGAAAGAAAAAGCTCACAGGTTGGAAGAAGAGAGTAGTAAAAAGGAAGAAGATCTGAAGATCCTCCAAAAGAAACACAAGGAATTGATTGAGATCAATAAAAAGCTCACTCATCAGGTTACCGGGCAGGCGGCTTTGCAAGGATGTAAACACTTGGTATTGGGCAGGATCATTAAGGAAGCTGACAACTTTAGACCCTACATTGATTTTATAAGGATAAAAGAGAAAACCATTAGTGATGCTATTGTAGGTTGTGAAGTTGCTAGGGAGAGCTTAACCCGAAGACCCAAGGAAACTACATTAAATGCCATCACTTTCTTGAATGGTCTATTAGAAGAAGAAAGGATGAAGTTAAATATTGGGAACCGGATTACTACACTTGCTGCAGCCTGAAAGATCTTGGGGAAATATACTCATTTTGAGAGTGTAGAGGCCAAAGTCGAGGAGATGAAGAATCAAGTGGTAGAGTTCAAAGGGCAGTTTGATAAGCTGGTTGAAATTGGGTTACCTTCTTTTTGGAATGATAACCAAGAACTAATCCCTCACAACGCTTATAAAAACCTATTGTGGGAGATGAGGATGGATCACACGAAGTTCAAATGCCTGAACCAACTACTTATAGGCAAAACCTTGATGGAAAAGGTCAAAGAGGACTTTGAAATCTTGAACAGATTAATCACCATTGGTGAAAGGCTTCCTCCATTCTTCTACACTGAGCACTTTGAAATACGAGTTATGGTGAAAGAAATGGTCGACTATGACCTCCCACCTGCAGATCAATGGGCCAACATAGAAAAATATAGCAAATCGCTATACTTTCTACATCAGCCTCAGTGATACTTATCTTTTTATAGTTGTTGATGTTTGCTTGGAATCAGAGACTTCTTACTAGACTTTCCTATTTTTGATCATTTGTAATATTCTTTGAGGCGGCTATATGAATAGCCAGCTGGAACTATTACTTTACTTTCTTTACTTTTTTCTTGAAGCAAATGTTACTTAGTAAAAATACCGATGGGTTGTAAGAAATCAGTTAGGCCGTTTCTACCCATTTTTGTTTTTGTAGTGATAGTGGCAAAACAACCTAAATGAGGTGTCACTCCGATAACTACTTTTAGTTTTGGATGAGTCGATCAAGAGGACTCCTAGCATCTATATATGCAGTGTAATGAAATGAAAAAGTGTTGAAAACCTTTCTGGGAATTTTTTGTGTATTGTTTTGTAAGAAATTTTGAGCTATATTTTGAATAAAGATTTGCAGAGCTGAGCCAATGTTTCTCAGGGATTCTTGTGTAACTGGTCTCGTAGTTTGTTCATTCTTTTTCCATGTGAATTGTGTATCTCATTGTTAATTCCAGTCTGTAACATTCTTTCATACTTGGTACAGTGTGATAGCTAAGTAGAATTCATAGAAATTATGCTCTACTTATCTTTTCCAAGTATTCCACCATCACTTTTCTGCTAAAATTGATGTAGGATTCATTATTATATGCCTTATGTCAATGGATGGTCTCTTTTTCTTCTATTCCGCCAATAAAAATCACTTTGACTACGAGCTGTTTATTATCTCACCCTTATGTAAATGCATTTGTGAAGCATTTGTGAATGAGTTTTTAGAGTTTGTTTGAATGTGACTCCATTGCCCAAATAATATTCATATGTTTCAGCCAAGCTACATTTAAACCATTTCGTTTCCAACAGAAATCTGATCTTCTGTATTGTTGTAATTGAATATCTTGAATGAAGAATGCTGGTGTGTTTCTTCATTATTGACAATCTTGATGATTTCCAGTATTCTGTGAGTTTATAGAGAGAGCCCTATCAGACTAAGCTGGGTCAGTAGCTTAAGTCTAAAGATTGGTTAGTGGTTACCCTAGTTTTCCCTCTCCCACAACCTAGGGGGCCATTTTGCGTGTTAACATAGTGTCTTTGGGTTTTTGGGCAAATGGAGGGTTGGAAAGTTCTGAAGTTTTATCCTTTGGATTTTCCTCTTGTCTAAGTTTAGTCTCAATATGAGCTTGAGGTTCCTATGGAATTTCTTTATGAACATACTTTTCTTATGTCCCTATGGTTTTCCCCTAATTGATTTCCAGAAAGGATTTCCTTTGCTTTCCAAGTAGGACTATCCCCTTTAGGTCTATTCTGATACCTTTCTACTAAGTTAGTAAATGGGGTGGCACGCCCCCCGTATAGGTTAGTAGGAATTTTAGTGGGGATTTTAGTAGGAGGGATAGTTTTAATAAATCTACCTTTTGAGTCTCTAGACCTATTCATGCAAACAAACTATAACTGAAATAAATTCTAACTGCATTACTACTACTGTTGGGTTTTGGGGATGCCTGTTATAGCAGATGCGCAGGTTCTTACCGCTCACCCGCCACTAGCCTATTTCTAAATATCAAAGGGAAGAATTCAAATTCTATAGCTAAGTTTCAAAAGAGAGTTCTACCTATCTACAACTGAGTTCTACCTATCTACAAATCCCCGGCAACGGTGCCAAAATGTTGAGGTGTATTTACTGTCTTAAAGAATCACCAAAATATTTAATTATCGACCAGGGTTGGTAATCTTAGAGTTGTGGCACAGTATATGCTAAGGTAGAATGGAACCTAAATTTTGGCTTGTCAGACCTTAGAAATGTTTAATAAAGAAAAGATCGAAAAATATTTCAAAATGAAAAACCGAGTCAAACTTCAGAAAGACAACAAAGGAACCAATTAAACCTAACTAAACCAATAGATCAGAATAGTATCAAGCTATACTACACTACTCTATGATTAAACAAAATGGGAAAAGAAAATACTGGTCAATAAGCAAACTACTTCTTAGAAAATGAAAACTACTTGACTTAAAACAGAGCCTACAAACTACTTAATAAATCAACAACTACTTTTATGTACTCAGTTAATATTTCAGGACTACACTAAACTACCTAATTCCATTCTCCTTGGGGATCCTGAGGAAGTGTATCGAATGTAATGGAAATAGGGGTGAATGTATCAAAGTGGCTTTCAAATGTGACAAGGAACAAAATGGAACTAAATCTAGTTTAACTTCTACAAATAAATGTAAACTAGATATTGTCCAACTACAATTAACTTTAAACATGATGACCTACTTTCTATCCATAAGAAATTGACTTGGAACTAATGAAGACTAGAAGCAAGTTGAAAACTTAATAAAGATATTTTACTTCTGAACCAAACCCTATTTATGAATATCTTCATTATTAGTACGAATGTGAAAACTGATCCTATGTTTAACAAAGAAGTTGGAGAACGAAATTATTAAACCTAATCTAATATTAATCTTAACGATATATGATAAACTACACTAAAAACTGATAAGTTCTGTGACAGTAAAGCATTAATGAACCAGATATAAAAGAAACATAATTTGTAAAGCAACGAAAGAAAGGTTAAGAAAAGATAGAATGAAAACTAAGGATGATGAAAAACTTAATTAAAAGTCTAAGTGGTGTAAAACAAGATCTTAATTATATCTAAGAAGGCTAATTAAAAGCAAGAAATATCACAGTTCAAAGACCTAAGAAACTGGATCCTAAATAAACATAAAAACAATGCAGGAAGCATTCAAGTCCGTATGACAATCCATATGACTGTCCGAATGACAGTCCGGATGGAGGAAAACGATTTAAACTAGAGAAAGAAGCAGTTTGGATGATCTTAACCATCAGCTGACTGATGCATATGAACCTACAGTGCAAGGAATCAATGAATAGAGTGTTCAGAGGCTAATATGACAAGAAGTAACCTATTCTAATCATTATCTAAGGAATGAAATATTTATGTGGCATGAGGAAACAAAACTGAGATAAACAGAACTAACCTACAGCTACGGGAGAGAAACTAATAGGACTAATTCTAACTACAACTGAACTTGGAATGTGAAGCTAACTAAACTCTAGGTATTTGTAATTAACAAGACTAAGATCATATTAAGCAACTAACAATTTTGAGCAAACTAAGCAAACTAAACATGACTAAGCAAACTAAGCAAACCAAGCAAACTAAGCGTGACCAGTCACTAATTATATTCTGGAAATATCATAAATATGAACAGTAAATTAAACATACAGATCATAAAACAAAAGCATAATTTACATAAGCAGAAAACAACATATATTACAAGATAGAAATATCATATACAAAACAAATACATAAATTGAATGAATACACAACTTATCTGCAGAAGACAAAGACAAACTATATACACAGATGGAAGACCATTGGTTGTTGAGGGGTCCTTCTCAACAATCAAAGGCTGCGCCTTAATCAATCAATCACCACACACGTTACTAAGCTTTCATAAAACTAGAACGGGGATATATTAATCAAAAACAGAGTTACAGTGTTACTTGTAGCTGAGAATACTAAAAAACTACAAGGCTAAGAGACTAACTCGTCTCAGTAACAAAGACGTCTATATATACAGAGTTACAAATGGGGGAGCAAGTCGACCCTTTAGTGGTTGACTACTCTAATAATAGCAGCTCATGACAACTCATGGCCAAGGAAGGGCCCCATAACAATTTGTGACAGCGCACAGAGCATCTACCAGGTTCCACGCCGTTGGTTTCCTCACCCGGTCATTGAGACGTTTGATCTTCCTTTGACGTGGCAGCGAGATGTGCTGTCGAGCTGAGCGTGCAAGAGAAGGAATATTCCAGAACATCAGATCACACACCATAGGGGCCACGTCCTAAGCAGAATCCATGTGACGGTTTGCTTTCTAACGACTCTGGAATATCTCAACCAACGATCTCGCGGGTTGAATGCAGGTCTAAACGGCAGGCTGAATGTTTACACTGTGAATACGCATCTAAATGGAGGTTCGTTTGAGATCCATAACCTGTGGAATGAAATATATTTGCCAAGCAAGCCAAGAAATATTAAATAAACTTCAATAAATCACAGAATGACAATTTTTACCCAAAATTCATGTGATATGTGAATATATGCATACCTGATCTATTTGATGGTATGAATGGCAAGCAGAATGAATTATTACATCAAAAATGGTGAAATTAATGCCAATTAGAGTGTGTTTGATGTTCAAAAATAGTGACAAAAATGGACACCAACACATATCACCCCATAGCTATGGAAAATGTGGTTCTTCCCTTTTTTGCATTTCACAAAATGGAGGTTATCCACCTCCATCATTTATCTCACATACTCTAGCATAAAATTCCTAGTGGTAAGCAACAACGGCAACTTCTAAGGTACCTTCTCTATATCATACAATCTTATCAAAGTGTAGTCTAGACCCAATTACCAATCACCTCTTCTTATTGCTTCTCTCAATTGCAGGTGAGACTTGATTTCCTTTGGAATCCTTTAAGCTTATTTCTTTATTATTGCTGAGAAGGCCTTGTACATGAATTATGCCACTAAATGAAACCACATGGAATCTTTATCTCCTTTTTTGACCAATGGGATCTAGTCAAAAACCATGTTTAGAATTCCATCCCTGTCTTTCCTAGGGCCCAAAACCTCAAAGTGTTGGGATTGATAGAAGAAAAGGTTTTCCCTTGGAATGAGGGAAAACCTTTTCTGCTTCGTGATAGGTCCATTAATCATAGGTTGTTGGAATTAACCTTAGTAGTTCTGCATGACTCATACCTATCCATCGACAGGAGGATCATCTTCACTTTTACTGTATGCTTGGCAGGACATCAATAGCCTAAAATTCCTCGAGTATGCTCAATTGGATATCAACTATTGATGAGGAAGAAAAACTTACTCATCTCCTCAGATGCACTAGTGACCACAAATGGCTACGATATGACCCTATAATGTTGCTTGATCCAATCTGAATCATTTTCAAGATATCGCTTCATTCTTCTTAAGTACAAGATCTACCCCTTTCAACAACTCGAATTTGCTCTTGACAAATCGCACGCTATAATATTGGTCGTTGGCGGAAAGGGATTTTGCTTGAATTCCTTGCTTGTTTTGATGTCTCCAACAGTTGGGATCTATTCTAAGAAGATAATCCACTACATCTATGTCATAGGGGAGGGAACCTTTCATTTAACCTTTTTTTACATCTAAATGCCTTCAACGGATCATATATATTCTGGAGGGACATTCTCACTTTCACAAATATCACATATCCTGAGGCCTCCCATGATCCATATCTGCACTAACGAGCAACGTATCTGTATCTAAGCCGTCCGTAGGGAGGATGTTTGTAAATTTTCTTGCTAATTAATTATTGTGAATGGTTCATATTTCTTGTAGGGTATCTTGTAATTATTCAAGCAAAATCTTTGATGGTATAAATCAAACCTTTCCTATCTCTGATCTCCAACCTTCATCTCGGTAGGAGTAGGATGAGGCATTAATTGTAGGAGCAGAACAAGCTACAACATTCGGCTCCTTCCAGGGACGGATTCTCCTTGCGAGGTACCAAGACTCCAAATTGAATCTCTAAGAATAGCAAACCAGCTCCTTCACCTTCATTGGGATATGGAGTAAATATTGGAGTCGCACTTTGAGGATATTCAAATACATTCCTAGGAAAAAACAAAATGCCAAATATGTATTTTCTTGTTTTCTCGACAGAGAAAAGGAAATCCACTGTGATGCTTTTAGGGAATACAAAAACTATACAAACAATAATCAACAAGGTATGAAATAAAAGGAATTATAATACATTGCATGAAACAATTTCCTTTTTAAGGAGAAAAAGGATTTTGGATATCTACCGTGGGTGGGTATTCACATGATTTCCCTTCTGAAAATATGAACTTGAGCGTGTGTGGATGTTGGTCCATGGATTCTTTGGTAATGAACATCTTAGGCCACAAATTATAAAATGTTTTAATCTTTTTGGCATCTTTGATCCCTTTATCTTCTATTAGTGTTGCATCCCTATTGAGGGAAATTCTTTGTTTAGCCTTTTTGTCAAGAGGAATTTTTATATCTTATCGGTTTTCCCTCAAAGTCATTTAATGATGCTCCTGTTTACCAGGCCTCTCACCTATATTTCATTTGTTTGAATCAACTATTCGGATATCCACATCATCTTTTTCATGATCTTGCATTCAATTAGGGTTTGCATGCAAATTCTAGGGTTTGCATGCACTTTGCATGCATCCCAGTCACCAGGTTGATGCCTCCAGCACCTTAGCCACCTTATTCTAGCACCCGGGAGCAACTTACTTCAGAGTTTTAGCCCTCCTAGTTAGGAAGGTGCCCACTTCTCACCTACTGCCAGAGAAGGGTGCACTTCTTCACCTACCACTGCAGTTCAACTTTAGTTACACTCAGTTAGCTCCGATTCTCCCTGATTTGAGGCTAGTTTCACTCCCAACTGACTGTTTCACTTCCGTTGGACCTCCAGATTGACTAGATGACTTGTTCTGACTTCAGTTAGCCTCCCATGCACCCTCCACCGATCCCACTTCCCTATATCAGTGCTACACACTTCATTTACACATGTTACACTCAGTTAGACTCAGATTGACACCTGGATGACTGGTTCTTGTGCATTGATGACCACCACTGATTGATAATGAGGACTCCTAGTTGGAGTCAATCTACTCCATTCAGTGATTCGAATGACCTCCTTAGGCAATTCGAATTTCTCAGTTATTGTTACTGTATTCTATTGTAATCATTCACCCTTACTGGGATATTGAGCACTGATGCATGTTTTGCACAGTTTTACACCATATTTTCTATGTTCATCTGTTGTGATTGATTTACTTGTTCATTATATCTGTTGTGACTAATTTTACATGGTATCAGAGCCATTGCAGGGACAAGATCTCTTTTCTACAGGTGTTTCTACAAGAATATTTGAGTGAATTGCTCAAAAATTGCAAAAAGCTTTGGCATGAAAGATCTCAAGGGCATTCGCTCCTGTGCATGCAAAGCTTGAAAATACATCCAATACCATGCCAGAAGCTTGAGTTTCCACATAAATCTTGGATCTGATACATTGGACCCATTCAACATTGTTTGATCTCCAATCCCAGGTGTGATGCAACTCTAAAAGGGTGGATTGTTCGACCTCATTGTTCTTGGTTTATTGTGATTTGTAGGTTATTGTCTCCATCATTTGCATTCGCTACTCTGCCCTTGCAAGCTTCTCTACATTAGTGTGCACTCGCTCCTAGCAATGGAATACTCTTCTTCAAATCCTATCCTCACCCCATTCAATTATTTTGATTGGAAAGATGATATGGAGATCATATTACATTCAAAAGGTTACTACCGAGTCACTCTTGGTCTTGAATTGGAGCCAAACACCTTGTCAGATAGAACCAAACACTACAACAAGCTTGATGAAGCTTATGGTCTTCTTTGTCTCTCCATCTCCAAAGATCTTCACTTCCATCTCAATGGATTGAAGACTCCAAAAGCTATATGGGAGCAACCTGAAACACTATTTGGCAAGCAGGACAAGCTTAGGGATTTTCAATTAGAGAATGAATTGATTGCCCTTAGTCCTGATAATTTCGAGACCATTAATGAATTCTTCACAAAATTCAAGAAATTGAACTTGCAGTTGAAGAACAGTGGAGTTATCAAAGAGGATAAATAATTGATCCTCTCCATTCTCAGCAAGCTTGGTAAAGATTATTCGGTATTTGTCTCTACTTTCAATTCCGGTCGGCTAACTACCCCGAATTGGAAGATGCCTACCTTGAATGCCTTCATTGAGTCCGTCACAAAAGAGCATGACAAGTTGATTCAAATGGGGTCCATAAGCTCCAAAGATTCAGCCCTATATGTTCAAGGACCCAAGATCTCGAATGGTAAAGGAAAGCAAAAGAAGGAGAAGCCCAAATTCGAACCTCACAAGCAAAGAGAGAAAGGCAAACAGACGGATGCACCATCCAGTTCAAAGTTCAAGCCAAAGGGCAAAGAAGGTAACCAAAAATCTAAATGTACTTATTGCAACCGTGGATTTCATCCCGAAAGTTCATGTATGAAGAAGACTATAGATCAAATGGCCCTCCTTTTGGAAAAGAACAACATAACTCTTCCTGACGGTGCAAGGAAGAAGGATAGGAATGATGATCATGAAAGAGGACAAGCACTCATGGCAACTGTTTCGAAGCCCACTACTCTCTTGATAGATTCGGGTGCATTGAATCATATGGCTACAAATATTGATTATTTTTCTTCATTCAATCCAAACAGCTCCATCCCCATCCATTTGGGAGATGACTCAAAAATTTCTTCAAAGGGCAAAGGTACGATTCATGTAGATCATGGAAGCTTTCAGAATGTTCTCTATGTGCCTTCCTTGGCTTCAAATCTTCTTTCTGTGTATCAAATGACACACACTAGTGAACTGAAGCAAGTTACATTCAGCCCTAATACAGTTGAAATTTCTGATATCAAAAGTGGAAGACTTGTTGCAGTCGGAAAGGCAAACCACACTGCAAAATGCTATGAGTTTTCACACTTTATTCCGCTTGCAAAGCCCACTGCTCTTCGCACACATGGTAATGAGGTTAGTAGGATTTGGCATGAAAGATTTGGACATCTTAATTATAATTATTTTATGCTGCTATCAAACAATTCCATGGTAGATGGTCTTCCACAACTCCGTTCCTCGAAGGGAATATGCACTGGTTGCATCATTGGGAAGCACCCCGAGCACAGATTCGACCGCGGCAAAGCTAGCAGAGCTTTTAAAGTTTTGGGGTTGATACATTCTTATATTAGTGGTCCGCTGCCCCATACGTCATTAAATGGTTCAAGGTATTTTTTGACATTTATTGATGATTTTTCCCGCTTTAAATGGGTATTCTTTCTCAAAAACAAGTCAGAAGTGCATGGAAAATTCAAGGATTTTAAGGCTTTTGTTGAGACCGCCACTGAGAGCAAGATCAAAGCTCTTAGATCTGATAATGGTGGAGAATATATCAAGGCTAAGTTGCTGCAACTTTGTGCCCAAAGCGGAATTCAGATCCAACATACAGTTCCCTACACACCCCAGCAGAACGATGTAGCGGAAAGGAAAAATCGGTCACTGAAAGAGATGGCTACATGCATGATTGAATCAAAAGGTTTGGCTGCAAATATTTGGGCTGAAGCAATCAATGTTGCTGCATACATATAGAACCGTGTTCCACATTCATCCGTGAAAGGTATGACTCCTTTCGAAGCATTCTTTGGTCACAAACCGGATGTGTCAAATTTGAGAGTTTTTGGCTCTACTGCATGGGCTAGAATTCCTTCCAAGAAGAGACGAGCTTTGGATCCACAAAGTATTGAGTGCATACTGATAGGATATGGGGAAGAATCAAAAGCATATAAACTCATGGATATCATATCTAAAAATATATTCATAGAGCGCAGTGTGCAATTTGAAGAACCGCTTCAATAATTGCAACTAGTCAAGGAAGAGACTACCAATTCACCGCCTTCACCAGAAGAAGATCCGTGCAGCGATAATGAAGGTATGAGTTCTGATATTTTTGATATTTTAGCATCACATGATGATCATGACATATCAGGTTCGGAATCCGACCATTATGATCCTCCTCAGTTACCAAAGTGGGCCCAAAACACTCTTCAATCTGCTGGTTCGAACCTTGAAAATCCTGCTAATCCGAGACGAACAAGAGCAGACTTTCAAAGAGCAGGTATGGCTCTTTCTATTGCTGATCCATTACTTCCTGAGATTGTTTATCTGATGGATGGTACAGATCCCATGTCATACTATTCTTCCTACCGAGATCCAAGATGGCAAAGTGCCATGGATGAAGAGTACAATTCTCTTCAAAAGAACAATACATGGGAGCTAGTTTCTCTTCCACTTGGAAGAAAATTAGTGAAGTGTAAATGGGTCTACCGCACGAAATTTGATGCTGATGGGTCTATCAGCAAATACAAAGCAAGGTTGGTGGCAAAAGGTTTCTCCCAAGTCCAAGGAGTGGACTACACTGAGACCTTTTCACCGGTTGCAAAGATGGATTCCATCCGCCTTGTTTTGGCTATTTCCGCATCCAAGCACTGGGAAGTGCACCACATGGATGTGAAGAGTGCATTTCTACATGGAGACCTTGCTGAATAGGTATATATGCAGCAGCCAGAGGGATACACATCAGATCCATCATTAGTTTGCAGATTGAAGAAATCTTTGTATGGGTTAAAACAGGCCCTAAGAGCTTGGCACGCAAAGATGGACTCCTTCCTTCTTTCTCAGAATTTCCAAAGATGCAAATCTGATCTGAATGTGTATCTTCAGCGAGTTAAAGGTAACTTGTTGGTTATTTTACTTTATGTTGATGATCTTCTCATTACTGGTAGCACTCTTACTTCAATAAACAAGCTAAAAACTGCCTTAAAACTAGCTTTTGACATGAGCGATTTGGGCTTGCTGAGTCACTTTTTGGGCTTGGAGATAGCTCAAAATTTTGATGGGATCACTATATCTCAGCAAAAATATGCTTCCGACCTGTTATTGAAGTTTAATATGGCTGAATGTAAAGCAGCCCCATTCCCATTCCTCTCAGGAATCAGTCTTGAGGAGGGAGATTCTACACCGCTTACAGATTGCAGTATGTATCGATAGTTGATTGGTTCACTATTTTATTTGACACACTCAAGGCCTGATATTTCATATGCCATGAGTGCCATGTCAAGGTATATGCAGAAGCCCCATGAGCTTCCTTGGAAGGAAGCCAAGCAGATCTTGGAGTATGTGCAAGGTACGAAACATTTTGGCATACATTATGCTGCAGATTCTGAGCTTGATTTCATTGGTTTTACTGATCCAGATTGGGCAGGCGATAGCATTGATCGGAAGTCCACTTTCGGTTATGTTTTCATGATTGGTCATGGTGCTATTTGCTGGTCCAACAAAAATAAAGTAGCCATTGCACTTTCTTCAGCAGAGGCAGAGTATCGAGGGGCAGTCAATGCCTGCATACAGGCAGTTTGGTTGCAGGGTATTCTTTCCGAGTTTGGTTTTGGTGGCACTACTTCGACTGTCCTATTTTGTGACAATCAAAGTGCTATCAAGATCTCCATAGATCCATTTCAGCGACAGAGGACCAAACACATTGAGATTCATATGCATTACATTCGACAGTTGGTGCATGATCGCACCATCATTCTGCAATATTGCCCTACTGATGAGCAAATTGCAGACATCTTCACCAAGAGCTTCACTGAGAAGAAGTTCTCTTACCTCCATTCACTGTTGGGGGCGATTTCCATCATGGTGGAGACAGATTGATCCATTATTATGCTTTAGCTTGAGGGGGGGCTTTCTTCCCACTGGGTTTTCCCTCTTTCCTCACTTAGTTTATTTTCAACATTTTTTGGATTATTGTATTGGGGTGACCTTTGGTCTTAGTTACCAAGGCCCCACATTATTTTTTGCACATCATAGTCTAGCTTGAGGGGGGGTGTTCAGATATCCACATCATCTTTTTCAGGATCTTGCATGCAATTATGGTTTGCATGCAAATTCTAGGGTTTGCATGCACTTTGCATGCATCCCAGTCACCAGGTTGATGCCTCCAGCACCTTAGCCACCTTATTCTAGCACCCGGGAGCCACTTACTTCAGAGTTTTAGCCCTCCTAGTCAGGAAGGTGCCCACTTCTCACCTACTACCAGTGAAGGGCGCACTTCTTCACCTACCACTGCAGTTCCACTTCAGTTACACTCAGTTAGCTCTGATTCTCCCTGATTTGAGGTTAGTTTCAGTCCCGACTGACTGTTTCACTTCCGTTGGACCTCCAGATTGACTAGATGACTTGTTCTGACTTCAGTTAGCCTCCCATGCGCCCTCCACTGAGCCCACTTCCCTATATCAGTGCTACACACTTTGGTTACACATGTTACACTCAGTTAGACTCAGATTGACACCTTGATGACTGGTTCTTATGCATTGATGACCACCACTGATTGATGATGAGGACTCCTAGTTGGAGTCAAGCTACTCCATTCAGTGATTCGAATGACCTCCTTAGGAAATTCAAATTGCTCAGTTATTGTTACTGTATTCTATTGTAATCATTCACCCTTACTGGGATATTGAGCACTGTTGCATGTTTTGCATAGTTTTACACCATATTTTCTATGTTCATCTGTTGTGATTGATTTACTTGTTCATTAGATCTGTTGTGACTAATTTTACATCAACTACCCCTTGATTCTTTTATTCTATAAGAATCTTGATAACATTGGCTCCAAGTGAAATTTTAAACCATTCTCTTGCGGCATGCTTGTATTGATTCACCTAGGGTTGTTTTAACTGGAATTCTCTCATCGTCTACTTAACTGTCAGCTATGAATATCCAGGTGTGTTTATCTATGTGGTTTGTTTACCATTTGTTGTGCCTTGCCTTGGTATATGTCTCTCATATTCGGCTACATTTTCAGCATGGTCAAAACAAGGTTTAGGGGCCCAAGGGGGAACTCTATTAGAGAAAGGTTCGAATAAAGACTTAGCTTCCTCCACATTTTTCTTATAGTTGTCTTCAAGTATCGATTCATATAGCCTAGAGATGTATAAATGTGGTTCTTCAGTGGAAATCAGGGGCTTTTCTTCATCTTGGGACAGAGTTTGATGACTGAGAAAAAAGGTTCCTATCTCATCGCAAGTATACGCAGGGAAATTAGTTGGGTTCCTAGGATCGTTGATAACATGGGTCATTTTGGGATCTCTATGCAGCCAACGAGTGTCTCCCCCAAAGATGGGAATGGTGGCATAAGATAGGTCAAACTGAATATTTCCTCCCATGGAGGTTCCCCAATGCCTGGATAGTAGCATTCCATATGAGGGAGGAACGTCTACTATGACTATGTCTATCATTACAAATTTCTTAGGGATTTGTACCATTCCTACTACAAGGTCTTTGATCATTCTGATGCATTGGCCTCTTTTGGAATCAAAGGAGAAAAGGTATTTATAAGTTCTTGTGATATCCAGGCCAAGCTTTTCCATGACTACGAAGGGAATCAAGGAACGGGATGCACAAGAATCATATAATCAATTGTGGAGGTGGAATTTTTTAATTTATGGAATAATATAAAATGGGGGGGTAACAAAATCCATTTCATTAGGTAAATTTCCAAGGTATATCTTGGGAGCATCATCTTGCAAGTTGATTTGATTGGCTTGTAAAGGAGGTTCGTCGCTTAGGATCATTACATTAGAGGAAGAAGGAGCTTATTTATCTAGGGAGAAGGAGCTTTGAGTACTGTAGGGGAAGATGGGGCTTTGGGTGTTGCAAAGCTATTGTTATCTTTGTGGCCTAGATAAAATGATATTTATTTTTTATGAGAAAGGAACCTAAAAATTTCAAACAGAGGCATTGTGATCTTGATTTTAATTAACTCATGCTTAATATCAAAAGTAGGAGCAAGAAGAGGACATGTGTATGGTACCTTGGTAGTTGAAAGCTACTTTATTGGAGCTTGAACTAGGCCCAGCTACACTTTATTCACTTATGTACTTTTGACTTCTATCCTGAGTGGAATGATAGTTTGTCTGACATCTACAACCTTTAGGACTGTATCTCCTCTCGGTTGTTGTGTAGCCTTGCCATTGTCCCTTTGATTCTCATTATAGGGCCTATAAGGCTTATCCCACCTGAACTTTTGAGTGCTAGGTTGTCGCCTCGGGTCATAGTATCTCCTGACCTCTACCATAATATTATATGTAACCAATTGTAACTGAGCGAGAGACGGGTCTGGCATCCTTTGATCTTGACGTACTACTTATTATTCAAGGATGTACTCCTCTTCCTCTACCATGCACATACTTTCATATCCCAACAAGTATTCTTTGCATTGCATCTCATCGAAATGAAATAACATGTTCAAACTCAATGAAGGATTTGTTGGACCTTGTTGCTCAGGCTAATAATATTCCTCAAATCCCTCTTCTAACAGAGGGGCGAATTTTGGAGGTGGTCTTAGATATTGTCATAAATAAGAGTTTTCCCACCATATTTCTCGTTGTGGGGCCATAAGAGGAGTTCTTTTGTATTGCGACTACCCCTAAAACTGAGGATTATGGGTTTGGAGTGGGGACGCACCAAAAGGGTTTGATGCTTGACCTTGTTTGACCTTAGTAATTTCATTGGCCATATTCTTCAGAATCTTAGTAACTTCTTATACGCTAAGCGCATCTTGGCTTGGAAATATTTTAGGATCATTTCCTCTCCTTATATCAAGATATATCCTATCCCCTGGATCTTTTGTTATGGAGTTCATGGGGACCCCAGCGGACTTCATATTTCCCTCAAGATATTTTGCGTCACAAAACAAAGCTTCCAGGTTGGTTGAATTTCTTTCTATCAGGAGATAAGAAAACTCAGAATCAAAAGGAACCAAGTATGTGAGCATGTCGAATGTATCCAAGGGTTTGACGGATTCACTTATTCAATGATACAGCTTCCAAAACCCAGTGGTGAACTCCTTAACAGTTTATCCATTATTCCTTTTAAGGGTTTTAAACTCTATTAGGATATGCATATTGCCTTTCTTCACGCCCCATTTTTTCATAAACTTCTCGACGAACTACATCCAATAGTGATGGAGTTGTTAGGAATATTTTTGAACCACTTCTTGGCTTCTCCCTCTAATGAATGTGCAAACATTCAAGAAAATACATCATCCTATTCTATAGAAAAGTTTCCTGTGCAATCCTAGAACATACTAAGGTGGTCTTCAGCTGAAACCCCATTTTCTCCGCTGAACTTAGGGAGAATATTGAGATATCCTTCAGGTAGGTCACCCAATTGGTGTGCAGGAGGCATGACCAATGGCTTAAATCTAGCCGCAACCTAGGGGTTGGGTGGATTAGGAGTCTCCATATTAGGGTTTCAGATGGACGACTGCGTCTGACCAATGGGAGAGCGATGTGGAATGAAAATATGAAGGACAAAAGAAAGAGGATTAGGTTTAGTGAAATTATAAGCGGAATGTGGGGTTTTAGTGGGTGTAGGAGACCCCAAGGGGAATTTCTCGATACATGGTGGAGTACGATAGCTGTGAGTGTTGAAATTTGATTGTCATTGATGTCAACTGATGTCAAAGAGGATTCAATATTCTTGTGCCAGCTTGAAGAAATATATGAAAGCCACTTTGAAGAAGTATATCCAATTGTGCCAGTTTAAAGAAGTATATGAAATCTAGTTTGAATAAGTCCATAAGAATTATATCCAAAAGTACATTAAGTATATTCAGTTTGAATAATTACAAAAGGATTAAATTCAGTACATATGGTATAGGTGCAGGTCTCAAGTCCACCCAATCATATTGCTTCAAATGTATAAAGCCAAAAAATATGGTTGGACAAGGTTCGGGAGTGCATAAGAGACTTGAGAACAAGAAGTGGTTGAACATCTAAGCAAGTCCCAAAATTACGCAAGACTCACCAATCGGAAGAAGCACTCAAGTTTTGAAGCGTGCAATATTACCAGAATAAAGTAGCGATAGGAGAATTCAGGTGTGAAAGTACCGCAAGTGATGGTACATCAAGGGTGCAAGACCACACCGTAATGGAGCAAGCCCCACTAAGCAAAGGACCAAGTATGCATAAGACCCACAAGAAATTACACATCAGTGGTGTAGAACATGACAAGTGGTGGAAGCATGAACCATGAAGCAAGGAAGAAGGGAAGCCACAACTAACTTGTGGACATACAATCCGCACAGGACAAGTATAAATAAGAAGCCAAGTTGGAGAATTGTAGTAAGCTTGTAATATCGACTCTGAAAGATACAGATTTAGAAAGCTTCTAATTTTGGAGAATGATGGGATCATGGAACCAGAACAGCATGATTTAGAAGAGAAGTGAGTGTGCACATACAGAAGAACAGAATTGTTGATGGTGTGGAGAATGATGTAGTTTATCTGTGACAGTTGTGCAAAGACAGAAATGCAGAACTACAGAAGATGTGCAAGTGCATGAGAACATGAAGAAAATATCGTAGACAATACATAGAAAGTCACAGATGATCTAATATAGGTACACGAATATTGACTTGAAGTATATCTTGTGATGCACGAAGTAAAGTAGTTTATCTGACACACTAAGATGGAGTTGTTGCACAGTAAAGGATGATTTGAGACAAGTACATAGAATAGAAATGCCATATCACAGATGATGCATAGAACATTGCATATTATCTAAAGAGTGTTGCACTAAGACATAATGGAAATATCATAGAAGGTGCACAGACTCATCTGATACTGATGTGCGAAGTCAAAACAACAACTCATTATCTAAGATGTGCGGTATCAGTTGAACTTGCAGATGCACAGAAACAGAACAACATACTAAACATGAGCATAGACTGCAGAATATGATGAAGCAGTATACAGTTTGTGAAGTATGAATTCAAGTATATAATGTTGATGTATTCAAGTAAAGTTTGTGATACAGATTAGGTATTGCAAGATATTAAGGATACAGAATTTGCTCACAGCAAAATGAACAGCAGATTATCAAAAGAGTGTGGGGATCAAAAGAACAACAAAGTAATATCTTCTTCTTTCATATCAGGGTGGTGGGATGGGGCAAAGAGTAGGGGGTCAATGCCTCCTTCCATTTTAAGCTTGTAAATCAGGGAGTTGGTGCTTCCTTCAGGTCGTAGCCTATAAAAATAGGGGGTCAGTGCCTCATTCTAGTTGGTGCTGGAGAACTTCAGAAGTTGGTTCTTCCTTGAATGTAATATTTTATTATAAGAGATCATTTTGTGGTTTTCTCCCGTTTGGGTTTCCATGTAAAAATTTGTGCATTCTGTGTTTTGTGCATATGTGGATGAATTATTTTGTTTTTGTTAATGCATAATTTGAGATCAAGTTAAAATATGATAAGAAGTAAAAATTGTTCATAATTGAGATAATACTAACCCCCCCCCTCTCAGTATTAATAAGATTCTAGCAATTGGTATTAGATAAGGTGTCTTCAGTAACATATTAACATCTAGAAGATAGATTCGTGCATAGATATAGATAAGTAGGAAGGTCTCTCCACCAATAGAGCACCAAGATTTGATGGTACCAACTACACCTTCTAGAGGATAAGAATGGAAGTATATCTGCAATCCCTTGAATCTTATGTATGGCAATCCATTGTGGATGGTTATAATGTTCTAGAAACCGCACCAGTTGATCCAGCTAAGAAGAGACAGTATGAATGCAATGCAAGATCCATAAATGCACTACTATGTGGGTTAACAGATATTGAATTCACTAATGTCATGCATTGCGCCTCAGCTAAGGATGTTTGGGATAAACTCAGAAATGTCTATGAAGGTGATGAGAAAGTAAAGAAGGAAAAGTTGTAGAATTACTGTGGATTATATGAATCTTTGAAAATGAAAGATGAAGAAAATATTTCTTCTTACTTCTTGCGAGTTGATGAGTTAGTTAATTCCATTAAGATTCTTGGAGTTACACTAGAGGAAGAATCAGTAGTGCAAAAGATACTAAGAACTCAACCTCCAAGATTTGGCGCAAAGGTATTTGTGTTAGAAGATAGAGCCAATCTTGCAGATCTAACAAAGGATGAGCTTCAAGGGATCTTGACTACATATGAGATGAGAATAGAGAAAGAAAATCCCATCAGGAAAGAAGTTGCTTTTAAAGCTACTGGAAAAGTTAAACATGAACATGACAAGGACTCTTGTAATCAATCATATGAGGAAGAATCAAACTTCGTAAGAAAGTTGAAAAGAGGACATGGTAATTATACGAATAAATTTCCTTTCAAATGTTTCAAATGTGGATGGATATGCCACTTTGCTTCCAAGTGTCCATATAAGGAAGATGGAGACAGTGATAGCGAGGAAGAAGCTAGTTCCCATGAACAAAGGATGGTGTGCACTCAGGACAGACTTGAGAATAGGAAGAAAGTTCCAAAACAAAGGAAGGTTCTGTATACTGATGAAGACAAGAATTTATCCGAAGAAAGTGATTGCAACAATAATCCAAAAGAAGTACTTTTCATGGCCTTTTTGGAAGATGAATGCAGTGAAGAAAAGAAAAAGAAATCGCTAACAAGCCGTCTTGAATAGAAGGATAGAGAGATCTCTCGCTTAGCAGAAAATTTGATCGAGATAAAGGGAAAGAAACAATTTCAATATCACATCATGAGTGATACTCTAATTTGTGCACATTCAGGAAGTAACAATGCTAGTCTTGAAAATAAAGTGAAGAACAAATTCAAAGAGGGCACATCAATCTTGAATAATATTCTGAATGACCAGATATCACTAGCAGACAAGTCAGGTCTTGGTTAAGACAGAACAATTGAGAAGGTCTGCGACAACAAGGACAATCCAAATCAAATGAATTCATTCAGGGATGATAATTCCTTTAGTGATTATAATTATTTTCGTTACACTACCAGAAGAAGGATTAATACAATAAAGTGTGCAAGGTGCGTGTGATCGCTTTGTGCACAAGGATATGTATTTTTGAAGAAGAGTGAAATGTCCAGATGGAAATATTCTACCTAACAGTTATCGTAATACAAGGACCAAAAGGAAAGACAATCATGCACAGTATCAAAATGGAAGTGCGCACATGAAGATATGGGTAAGGAAAAATCCTCAAACATGCACAGAAGAAGCTAACAACCCAATCACGTCTAAAGCAACAAGTAATTGCTACCCATATTGTTTATCTCTAAGAGATTAAGTAAGATCCTTGAATTCAATACAATTTTCATTAGGAATTGAAGGAGTGTGTAGTGAAGTATTGCAATTAGAGAATATTTGAAGTTGATTGTTGCATTAATGTTATGTTTCAAAAGGATGTGCTCATATATTCAATTAGTTGTTGTGGTGTGTTGATGTTAAACTGTCGCACACGATGCACATACATGTAACAGAATAAAGAAAAGTTCAAATGATTATTGCTGAAGAACAAACATGAGTCTGCGCAGATACATGAAAGAAGTTGGCATTATATTCAAATTTTGTCTTTACAAAATTACATAAGCTCTCTATCGCAGAATACAGAATTGAAGTACAACGGAGGCTGGATGCCAAGGATTAAAGACAATTAAAGTTCAAAAAGATGATGGAATTCGTATCAAGCAAAATTGTGAATTACAAAGATAATTCAGAGTCGTAACTCAAGGTACAATTCCGCATCATGGCTGGTTGGTTGCTTTGCAAGACGAAGTTCCAAATCCATTGGAACCAGCTCATTGAATTTAGAGGATGGTTGCAAAGGATAAATTTGAAGAGTTACAGATGATGTATTATCAGTGGATTGCTCAGCTCGAATCAAGTTCAGCATATCTAGGATCCACTGTTGTTGCTACTTCGAAAAGTCTACTCACCTACTTAGATCGAATAATCCCTCGCTAGTGTTGTGATTAACCCGTGACTAAGGGTACCAATGGTTGAACTCAGACTCCTTCATTTGGCCTTTCCAAATGCCCATGTCCACTCTCAGTCGTGTGAACTCTGCTTGCTGCGACTGAACCGCTAGGAGAACACTATCAAGTGAGTCGTTAAACCTATGGAAGAAGGAATAAATAATGGGAGAAGATCAAAATAGCAGAAGTAACAAGACACAGAACAAGTTAGGAGGTGAAGGATCAAGGATGATGAACCAGGAAATTTGCAGTTCATTTATAGAACCGGAAGGAGACTCTTCGCGCGCACGAAAAAAAAAATTGAAGAGATGTGGAAGTAAATCGCATTTATGTCGGTGCGATTAGAAGCTAGCTATGGAGACGTCAAAATTTATTACATGATTTAATCAATTTTGGCAAGAGGAAAAAAACGAAAATCTAATTCATTTTTCCATGCGACCGAAATGATGTTTCCCAAAAGGATCGAGTACGAATGTGAGACGTCAAATTTTCCACATGAATTGTTTTTCACATCGCTTTATTTCCAAGTTGGCTGACAGATGGAAATGTGTCCAAAATATTTGGTTGTCATGGTCAAATATGCGACTTAAAAAAAGGTAACGGCGATTGGTCACTATGGAGTAAATGCGACAAAATGAACAGGTAGACACTGGAATAAATTGACAGAGAAGACACTGCAAAACTAGAAGCAGATAGAATTATGCATTGCGTAGTAAACACAACAAAAAGATGGTGTGATTGATTATTGGTATGATAGGAACAGAATATTAAGATAGAAGGAAGATAGCAATTGTACATGGGAAGCATATCTAAGTTAGTTATAGAAACACTGTACAGATTGCAAGGTACCTAAGAAAAGGATTAAGCATGAAGACAAGGGGAGTAGTCCAAAGCAAGTAGAATCCTAGCGCAAAACTGAAGAGAGGAGAACCTATAATTGCGTAGTGATGGCACCTCTTTTCCATTGATATCAAAGGGGGATAAAGATCACGAAGCATGCAGTCAGCACAGAAATGAAAAGTAGCTGAGAGAGATCATGAAACATGCATCCGCACCAGAAGAAAAAGACATAGCGAAAAGCATTGACAGTAGAATGCGCAGATGAGAAAAGGCTCAAACTGGAAAGAACACAAGGGGAGTACACACAGAAGGAGTATTGCAACCAGCATAGATGAAGCGCACAACTTAATGAGATTATTATGCATAGATTCATGAGGTGTTTACATCAATTCCAAAGGGGGATATTGTTGAAATTTGATTATCATTGATGTCAACTGATGTCAAAGAGGATTTAGTATTCATGTGCCAGTTTAAAGAAATATATGAAAGCCACTTTCAAGAAGTATATCTAGTTGTTTCTAGTTTAAAGAAGTATATGAAATCTAGTTTGAAGAAGTCCATAAGAAGTATATCCAAAAGTACATCAAGTATATTCAGTTTGAAGAATTACAAAAGGAATACATTTAGTACATATGGTACAGGTGCAGGTCTCAAGTCCACCCAGTCATACTACTTCAAAGGTATAATCCAAAAAGATGGTTGGACAAGGTTTGGGAGTGCATAAGAGACTTGATAACAACAAGTGGTTGAACATGTAAGAAAGTCCCAAAGTGCGCAAGACTCACCATTCAGAAGAAGCACTCAAGTGTTGAAGTGCGCAAGAGTACCAAAAGAAAGTACCAGTTGGAGAAGTCAAGTGCGCAAGTCCCACAAGCGATGGTACATCAAGGGCACAAGACCACACCTCAAGGGCACAAGTCCCACTAACAAAAGGACCAAGTATGTGAAATACCCACAAGATATGACAGCTCCATGGAACAGAACATGACAAGTGGTGGAGACATGAACCGTGAAGCACGGAAGAAGGGAAGCCACAACCAACTTGTGGACATACAATCCACGCAAGACAAGTATAAATAAGAAGCCAAGTTGGAGGATTGTAGTAAGCTTGTAGGCTCGATACAAGAAGATACAGATTTAGAAAGCTTCTAATTTTGGGGCATCAAGGACTCGTGGAGCCAGAACAGCATGATCTAGCAGAGAGCTGAGTGCGCACATACAGAAGAACATAATTGTTGATGGTGCGTAGAATTATGTAGTTTATCTGTGAAAGTTGCGCAAAGACATAAATGCAGAACTATAAAAGATGGGCAAGTGCGTGAGAACGGGATGGAAATATTGCATATATTGCACAGAAAGTCACATATGATCTAAGACAAGAGCACGAAGACTAACTTGAAGTATATCTTGTGATGCACCAAGTAAAGTATTTTATCTTATGCTCTAAGACAGAGTTGTTGTACAATAAAGGATGTGCATTATGATAAGGATGATCTGAGACAAGTGCGTAAAACATAAATTCCATATCACAGATGATGCACAGAAGGTCGCAGAGTATCTAAAGACTATTGCACCAAGACACAATGGAAATATCACAGAAGGTGCGCAGACTCAACTGATATTGATGCGCGAAGTCAGAATAGCAGCTCATCAAAAGATGCACAGTATCAGTTGAAGTTGCAGATGCACAGAAACAGAATGACATACTAAACCTGAGCGCAAAATGCAGAATATGGTGAATCATTATACAGTTTGTGAAGTATGAAGTCAAGTATATAAGTTTGGTTTATTCAAGTAAAGTTCGTGATACAGATCAGTGATTGCAAGATATCAAGGATACAGAATTTGTGCATAGCAGAACAAACAGCAGATTATCAGAAGAGTGTGTGGATCAAAACAACAACAAAGTAATATATTCTTCTTTCATATCAGGGCAGTAGGACGAGGTAAGGAGCAGGGGGTCGGTGACTCCTTCCAGTTCAAAAGATGGTAAATCAGGGAGTCGGTGCTTCCTTCAAGTCGTATCCTATAAAACCAGGGGGGCGGTGTGTCATAATCTGCAGTAGGATCTAGCAACTGAAACCAACCTCACAATCAAACTCACTCAAGAAGTGCAGAGAAGAAGAGAAGAATGCACTCAATAATCACTCATGAACACAGAAAATGGAGAATAATTGTTGCATCATACATCAGCTGTGAGCTGGCACTGTGAATAATGAATACAATACAATAATTGTCAAGTGAATTCGAATTAACCAAGGGGGTCATTCTAATCATGCTCAAAGTCTAGATTGGACAACATTGGAGACATCATCCAATCAGTAGTATCAGTCATAAATGGTCAAAGTCCAGTCGAATGAGTCTAACTGAGTCTAACAGAACCATCTAGTCATGAATCAGGGGATGGAGACTCCAAGGAGGGCACATGAGGCTGTCAGAAGATCAATTGGCACTCCAGAACTAGCTAACTAGGAGCTACAGGAAGTTAGCATGAGCAATCAGTAGAAGAACTACTCAATCAATGCTCTAATTGACTGTTAGACACCTTGTAGGTGACATAAGGCACTCTAACTGAATGATAACTCCCGGTAGGTGAGAAAAGGAGCACATGTCATGCAGAAGAGTCAAATAGGGTGCATCAGGTAGGTAGGAGGGATATTGGGGGATGAAGACAGGCTCTAGGGAGTTGAAATTAGGCTATAGGTGCAAGGGAGACCACCAAAATGATGACTGGATGCATGCAAAATGCATGCAGACATGCAAATATGAAAAATGATGGAGAGAATCTTCCAACACGGTGCTCCTTCCAGTTGGTGCTGGATAACTTCATAAGTTGGTGATTCCTTGAATGTAATCTTTTATTATAAGAGAGCATTCTGTGGTTTTCTCTCATTTGGGTTGCCACGTAAAAATTTGGGTTTTCTGTATTTTGCACATATGTGGATGAATGCTTTTGTTTATGTGAATGAATAATTTGAGATCAAGTTAAAATCTGATAAGAAGTAAAAAAAATCGTAACTGCGCTAATACTGATTCACTCCTCCTCTCGGTATTAATAAGATTCCAACAATGAGGGTTCAAAGGAGATGGAGGTGAATGATCAACAGGTGGACTGTGTGCAATTCCTGGCGGCGAGTTAAAGCTTCCGACAATGAACGAGGTTCTTGTAGGGGTATCTGAACTTATGCACACAACTTGAGGAATCATTTATTTCCTATTTTTCCAAATGTAACTGGTGTATGTATGCTAGGGGAGAAATGAGCTTTCCCTTAGCTTTAGATACTGTTATTATGGATCTTGACTCTATATTTTCAACAAGTAAACATGTTTCCCCGGTGGATTTGAATTGGTGGGTGGAGTCATTAGTCAAAGACTGCTTCTCAAACTTCCTTTTGGGAATAAGGATCTGATCTCAAGTATTGAAAATGAAGCTTGTACATTAAACAACATGAATACATCTTTAGAAATAACAAATAAATGTTTTTTGAAAATAAAATGGAGTATCACTTTCTTCCCACCCTTTCTTCTCTGACTAAGAAAGGGTATCGATCATAGTTCTTTAGAACTTATATATCATTCCCCGGTAATAGTGCTAGTTTTCCCTATTGTACCTCAACTGGAAATGAGATTTTCTTTGGTAGTTATTCCTAGATATTGATTCAAATATCAAACAAAGGGGGCTTTGGTTAAGATGCAAATGCCAAGGAGGGATGTGCAGATAGCACCATATCTGCGCCAATTGAGGTTAGCAATCCAGTCCTCTAACCAAGGGAGGGTACCCTCAACAATAGGGAGGTATGAATCCTATTTTTTCACCCTTGGTACCTATCAGATATGCATATAAAACTTTGACTTGGTTTACAGTGGAAAATTGAGGTGCTCGGGGGAAAATCTCATTCGTGAAAACGCAAGGAAAATGAAAATGAGTGTTGAAATTTTTTAAGAGGAGGAACAACGTATTCCAAAACAAGTAAGCTTAAATAAAGGCCCTCCTAGGAACCTTAATCATAACCTAATTCTTGAAAGGAAGAACAACAACCATGAAAAGCATTTCAATAAGAAAGCAATTTCAACTATCCATTAAAATGCATCCAAGAGAATTGTCGAAACAACAAACAGGAGAAATAAAGTTATGATCGATGTGAAAATTATCTTCAAATGGAGACTTATCTACCACTTTGAAAGAGCATTACATAAAAAATAAAAATGCTACTGATTCAAACATCTAGTGCCATCATTGCCTCGGTCCTTGTCCTAAAATACTTAGTAATTTCATTTCATTGTATGATAGTGTACAATCGGAGGGGATTAATTCATCACTACATCCATGGTGCAAATTATCTATTTTCAAAATTACAGTAGATTTTAAACAATCTTGCACAGCAAAGAATGAGGAAAGAAATAAATAAACAAGCAAATGTTGCAGATCCGATGCCTTCTCTCATCTTTCAAAACTATGGAAAATGAATGAACCTATTTTTGTGCCCTTTTGGGTTGATTATTTATACATCATCTGATGAGGACTATGTCCTTGCAATGTGCCTTTCAAAAATGGAAATGCAACTTTACCACATTCTTGGAGACCACATCTTTTATGTTGATGGCGCAACTGATTTTCGGGGATATCTCATTCACCAATGTGCATTATATAATGACCTCAGCTTCTCATACACCTTTCGCTATCTCACCAATGAAAGGCAGGACTAATTCTGGTACTGAACAGTAGTGGTGATCATGTTTTTTTCTAATTGACATCGTCACTAGAGGGAATCCATCCCATGATGCGATGAATCAAGGAAAAATGCAAGGGAGGTTTCATTTTTCCTCATTGCGGTGTGTTAGGGTACAAACTCGATGAAAAAGACTTAGTCTGCGAAGCCTTTATTGCTAAGAATTTCACTACGGGAGGGAAGCTTCTACTCACATACCAAACCTAATGTAACCTTTCCCTAGGTAATTATTTGTGACACATCAAAGAGATAAATGATAGTAAGATTGAATATGAGTACTAACCCCCGAGAATTTAGGGGACCTACCTCATCTTGATATATCCACTTTCTCAAACTCCTAAATTATGCTTGAGTAGTAGAGGGAGATCCTGAGAGATCATGATGTGGCGAGAACGGGAGGAATACCATGATTGAGAAACCACTAGAGTTTCTCAAAATGTGCATTTAGTATACGCCTAGTGATCTCGACCTAGAGCGACGTATCAAAATGATTATTTATTACGACTTGCGGCTTGGAGTGACCAATAGGATGTTTTTCCTAGAAGCAATTGAGATAGGCCTTTCGGGGAAACCCTTTATACAATAGTGGTGAAAAAATTGTAGATGTTAACGAGAATAACTGAGTTGTCATCGCAAGATGAGGCATTGGAATATAACCAATAAGAAAAGAAAGCTATGAACTGCAGGTGGTGAAGCTCTACAAATATATATTTAAGCGGAAAAGGATGTCTTCTGTAATGATTTAGGTCATACGTAGTACAATAATGCCTTGATATTTTCCCATTTGAACGAGGATTTTTCATGATGGAAATCACATGGCTTTGAGAGCGAGTCAAAATGATATTATACATGTAAGATAAGGAATGACTAGATTTGAAGCATGTGGATAAGATGATTGAATCATAAAGGGGGAATTACAAAGCCGAGATGATGTATGTTATTAAGGTCGGCACTTCATGCATCCTGAAATGACTGTGAATTCGCATGAGTGAATAGAATTGATGCCACTCTAGCAATCATGCTGCTACATAATTCTGACAACCTTTGCTTTAAAAAATTAATCACTATACATCCTGGAACGATCTTTCTATAGCGAACACTAAAAAAATGCTCAAAGGAAGCTACTTGCACAAATTCTTGCCCTTGGCATGAGGGAAAACCTTTTTTGCTTCATGTGTTGGGCATGGCCCAAGTGGAGCAATTTTGTGAAGCGAGGTTCCAGCGCATCCATTTTATTGGCAAGAGGTACAAGCAAAGTGAGGTTTAGCAGCGACCTATTTGTTGAATATTGTAACTTCTAAGAATATTATATTTGTACTTTATTATTCCGGAGATGTTTCATTCCTCCGTGAAGATCTTATTGTATATCTGGAGATGTTTATTCCTCCGTCGGATTGTGGTAACTTGGGTTATTAGACTTCCCTAGTGGGGGTCGGCCCTGTATGTGTTATGTGGGTCAAAGGGTTGTTAGACCACCCTAGTGGGGTTGGCCCAATCAGTTGTAGTGGCGTTTTTAACCCAGAGGTAAAGTTGGGGCCGACCTAGTTAATATAAAGTACAAGTCGGAGATGTGTATAAATAGAGGTGTGTTCCTCATTACACACACACTTCCCTCACTTGAAATGTAGCGCACTTGTGAGAGAGAGGTCTGCTATGGAGGAGGAGGAGATCATGTCTTTGATTTGCATATTTGTATATTGTTGGTCATCTATATCGAGGAAGCTTTGCTGGGTTTTCTACCCCATGAGGGTTTCCCAGGATAAATCTGTGTCTCTTGTGTTTATGCTGTGCCTGTTGTTTCTTCAGTGATCCTGTATATGCTATTATTGTGAAATGGAATGTAATTCTGATATTTTCTGTCTTAGCATAGTGAATCTTAACATGGTATCAGAGCTAACCTAAAGGAAGGCAATGTATGGAACTTACGACACTTGCTTCACTTGCGACAATTTGAAGGTTAGGGTTTTATATAGAAAAAACCAGTCATCGTGGAACTTTCGCTATAAATCCATTTTTTCGAAGGTTCAGGATCTGAAAAGTTTACAGGTTGTATATAACATCCCCATGTACCTTGTGTCCAAAGGACACCCTCATATTCGTTTTAATTTGTGATTTATGATCAGTACAAGTTAGGGATTCTGCCTCTTCCAGATCTCAGTCATAATCAGGTGACCTAGGGAAAAAGGTCATAACTTGGGCTAGGAAGCTCCAAATGAAATTTCGTAAAAAGTGATAGGTAGTACATAGACTGTACTATCTCAAAAAATGTTTTCAGAGGCCGAAGTTGAACCAATGACATGTGGAACGCCGTACAAGTTTGCTCTCCTTTTTTATTCAAGAAGCAGGTCATGTTGCGACACTTGGCATAACTCTCTCTCTCAGAAAATCCAATTGAGGTCAAACCTGTCAGGATGGAAAGATGATAGTTCAGGATACCACAAAAAAAAAATTTAGACCCTGTGGATGAAAAAGTTCGGAGTTACAGCAGAAACAACCAGGTACATATTTCTGTCAAAACATAATTATTTTTTAGCACATTCATTCATGGCTTCCGGAAGTTAGGGTTTCGGAGAAAGTTGGAATTTTTTAAGTCTGTGACCATGGCTGGAAGCTCCTTAGAAAAATAAGAGTTTAGAGCCTTGGATCAAACCTTTTGATTAGGCAGAAGGGTGGGCTCCATCAAACCCTAGTTCGGGATCCTATCTAGAAGATCTAGAAGTTTCAAAGGCAATTTTTGAGGGGTCAAATTTGGAGATTTCAAAATTGAAGTATGCAAGTTTGATCAACTCAGCAAGACACATCCATTCAGAAGTGTGAAAGTCAAAGATTGAATTTTTAGGGTTTCTCTAACAAACCCTAATCAAGCTCCAGATCCAGTTTCAGGGGGAAGTTGAGGCTAAGGCCTTACATAAGAAGACTACAAGAAATCTCGACAGGTATGACTTAAGGAGATACAGGTATGTCTTGAAATCTGATTCTAATTAAGTTCATAATATGTTTGTCTTCATATTATCTAGATCAGTACAATCTTGATTAATGTTAGAATTGTCTTATCACCGTAGTAAAAGTATGTGATTAGGACTATATGATTGTACTAATGCATTGTGGTGTTGTATGAGGTTGATGTTGTCTACTAACAAGATACAGGTACATCACGAAAGACAAATCAAGTTCCATGACCATGTCAACATGAAGACAAAGACTCCTCCATAATCTTTAATCACATAGAAGTTCTACTTACAAGGTATGTATGACTTTGTTCTATTATGCTTAACCTATGAGATATACAGGTTCCAGTACAGGATCTCTAAATCATTGAAGAGAACAAAGAAGATATTGATTAGGTATGTTAGACATAACTAAGCAGGTATACTAATCCAGGTATGTTTTCTTATATCAAGTTAGAATCTTACCTTGTGTTAGGATCCCTTATATAAGTATACTTGGTATGATTGGTTATGCTTATTCATAAAGTTATAAATGTAAGTAATCAAGGGTTTATGCATATTATGTCTCTTATCTTGATTGATGATATTCATGAGTAAAAGAAGATTTCCATGAAACCTTGAATACTAATGTTTATTATCTATGATCATGACTATACATATTCAAGATTATTTAGAATTATAATGTTTTGATAATATTTATAATATACTAATGAATGTATGTTTGTGTATGAGATCATGAGGATGACACTAGTGCACACTTGAGCATGCACAGTGGTACAGAAAGAATAGAAGTTCAAAAGACATTTAGAAGATCAAGTGGGAGGCAACCACACAATCATAAAAGATAAGTATTTGAGTTGTTATTTGAAATAGTAAATGATATTGCTTGTAATAGGTTGTATGCATATTTGTATTCCTAGAATATATCATGTTGAGTGTAAACATTCATAGAGCATTGAACAGTATACTACTAATATGCATATGATTGGTAGGTTGGACAAACATTCCATTGTTGCTTGTCTAGAATGAAACCTCTTTACTAACATGCTGAGAGCTATGCACACTCTCGATAGTATATTCTGGTAGAGATGGAAGGCATCTAGATAGCCACTGTATGCATACAGGATATGGAAAAGTGTTGTGCCAAAGTATTGGTCAAGATAGTTGCATAACTATGTAAATGATATCTGTATGCATAATAGGTTATCATGTCAACATGATTTCATGATTATGAAGTATTACTAATCATGTACTTAATTTTGATTTGTAGGAAATATCATGAAGAATGATGAACACCGAACAAGTGATGGATGTTCAACAAGAAGATTTACAAATCAAACAAAATATAGAAGGCTCGTGGCTAGAAGATTCTCTTAGAAAGAGGAAGAGAATTATGACGAGATGTTTGCTCCAAGTGGCTAGATAATACCATTCTCTTAATGGTGTAATTAAAGAAGAAGTGTGATTTAGTTTATGTATGGGTACCCAGGATCGATAGTCAATTGATGAGCTTAATGATCACCATGGGTGATGTGGATCTCAACCTTTGCTACAAGGTTGAATATGGTTTCTATATACATATGACATGGATGCAAGAAGGAACTCATCACAGAGTTCGAATGATCTCGAGGCTCATATCAGTAGACCCATCTGACGAGAGATAGCACAGATAGATTTGCAGAACATCACTCAATGCAGAGTGTTAATGATGTTCAGTCACAGAGGAAGAATTGACAGTTTCTTGACAAGCTTGGGTTTTACCAAAAGTAAATATGTTCCTAACCTTTACCCTAAGGTTATGGATGATACTATTATTGTATGTGGATGATCTCTTTCTGACAAGGAATGAGAAACAGATCATGGAAAGCAAGAAGAAGCTAGCTACAGAGTTGGAGATGAATGATCTCGGATTGATGCATTACCTCCTAGGGCTGGAAGCATGAAAAGGATTAGAAGGAATCTTTCTCCACCAAGAAAAGTATGTAACAAAAATCTTGAGAAGAATTGATCTGTTCGAATGTACAACCATGGCCACTCTCAGGGGTTCCGACTTGAAGTTGTTAGATGATGACTCCTCAGAGTTAGTTTATGTGACTCTGTACAGACATATTATTGGGTTGTTGATGTATCTGAAGAATGCCAGGCTAGATATATGCCTTGCTATGAACACCTTGACTCAGTATCTAGTGGAAACTAGATGTGTTCACCTGATAGTTGCAAAGCATGTGATGAGGTACCTAAAGGGTACGATAGACTTTGATCTATGTTATCTTGGAGATCATGACTTCAGATGGCTACATAGATGTTGCTTGAGCAGAAAGTGTATCAGACAGGAAGAGCACATCGAGAGGATGTTATTGTCTGGGATCATCCATGATCTCGTGGTTTAGCAGGAAGCAGTCTAGTGTGGATCTCAGCATGAGCGGAATATATGGCTGCTTGCTCTGCTAGTTGTGAAGCGGTATGGCTTCAGGATTGTTTGACTTAGAGATAGACCCAACTGTGATCCTATGTGACAAACAGATTGTATAAAGATGGCAAAGAATCCAGTGTTCCATGATAATTCAAAGCACATAGAGATCTGGCATTTCTATATACAAGATATGGTGCAGAAAGGAACTATAAAGTTTGAATTTGTAACAAGTTACCGATGTACTAACCAAACCTCTACCTCAAGTAAAGTTTGAGTACTTCCGAGACAAGCTTGGTGTAGTTCAGAAGGACCCTCCTCGAAATGGGGAGTGATGTGGTCACTTATGATGAGATTTCCTGCATCGACAGTGAGGTTGATGAGATGGATACCTATATTGGTGATGCCGACAGAGAGGTTGGTGGATGGTCCTTAGACAAGGTCTAAGTTGACAAGGGGATTGCATCATCCTTGAACACATGTTCTAAAAGGATCCATAGACATATGTCTCCGAGAAAGAAGAGGGATTTCATCATCCTTGAACACATGTTCTAAATTGATCCGTAGACCTATGTCTTTGAGAATGAAGTCCTTAGTGGATAGGTGGGGATTGTATCGTCCTCGGACTTCGGTCCCTTGAATTGATCCGTAGACCTATGTCTTCGAGAAAGAAGTCCCTAGTGGACGAGAGGGATTGGATCATCCCTGGACTTCAGTCCTAAGTGGACAAGTGGGGATTGGATCATCCCTGGACTTCAGTCCTAAAGTGAGCCATAGACATGTGTCTCCGAAAATGAAGTCCCTAGTGGACATGATAGGACTGGATCATCCCTAGACCTCGGTTCAAAAGGTACATGTGTGGATTAATCATCCTTAGATTGTAAATCCCGTAATTCCGAAAGGAAGGATTGTCTTAAAAGAGATTGAGTATGGATTAATCATCCTTAGACCGTAAATCCCGTAATTCCGAAAGGAAGGATTGTCTTAAAAGAGATTGAGTATGGATTAATCATCCTTAGATCGTAAATCCTGTAATTCCGAAAGGAAGGATTGTCTTAAAAGAGATTGAATATGGATTAATCATCCTTAGACCGTAAATCCTGTAATTCCGAAAGGAAGGATAGTCTTAAACATGATTGTGATGAGATTGATCCCGTAATTCTGAAAGAAAGGATCATGTGTATTGCAGAGTATGCTGCTACTGTGTATACCTGACTGATGAGGATACTTGTATTGATGTATTGATACTTGTATTGATGATATGTATTGATGAGGATACTTGTATTGATGTATTGATACTTGTATTGATGATATGTATTGATGAGGATACTTGTATGTATACTTGTATTGATGAGGATACTTGTATTGATGATATGTATACTTGTATTAATGAGGATACTTGTATTGATGATGTGTATACTTGTATTGGTGTGGATACTAATACTGATGATCTAGATGATGATGCTGATGATCGTGTGATGACGATGCTGATGATCGTGTGATGACGATGTTGATGATCGTGTGATGACAATGCTGATGATCGTGTGATAACGATGTTGATGATTGTGTGATGACGATGCTGATGATCATGTGATGACGATACTGATGATCGTGTGATGACAATGCTGATGATCGTGAGGATTTAGATGTTGATGTTGTTGTAGCTGTTTGAGTGCTACAGAAGATAAAGACTCAGTACTGAAGATGTTGATGTTCCAGTATTGAAGATGTTCTAGTAACTGCTTGAGTTACTGATGATGTTAAGAAAGCTTCCAATGATTTATAGATGTATCATGTTGATGACTCCTTGCTCCTACAAATGTTGTTATGATATCCTTCTTATTAAGGGGGAGTGTTGAATATTGTAACTTCTAAGAATATTATATTTGTACTTTATTATTCCGGAGATGTTTCATTCCTCCGTGAAGATCTTATTGTATATCCGGAGATGTTTATTCCTCCATCAGATTGTGGTAACTTGGGTTATTAGACTTCCCTAGTGGGGGTCGGCCCTGTATGTGTTATGTGGGTCAAAGGGTTGTTAGACCACCCTAGTGGGGTCGGCCCAATTAGTTGTAGTGGGGTGTTTAACCCAGTGGTAAAGTTGGGGCCGACCTAATTAATATAAAGTACAAGTCGGAGATGTGTATAAATAGAGGAGGTGTGTTCCTCATTACACACACACTTCCCTCACTTGAAATGTAGCACACTTGTGAGAGAGAGGTCTGCTATGGAGGAGGAGGAGATCATGTCTTTGGTTTGCATATTTGTATATTGCTGGTCATCTATATTGAGGAAGCTTTGCTGGGTTTTCTACCCCATGAGGGTTTCCCAGGATAAATCTATGTCTCTTGTGTTTATGTTGTGCTTTTTGTTTCTTCAGTGATCCTATATATGTTATTATTGTGAAATGGAATGTAATGTTGATATTTTATGTCTTAGCATATTGAATCTTAACACTATTTTGGGTAAATGACTTTGCAAATCCCGGGAACAGGGTAAGGAGCAGCGCGGAGTCGGAGGAGAGGGACTTGTCACCTTAGTTAAGACAGAATACTAAGGATTACCAGGACAACTGAGGCAGTTAGAACGGCGAACCGACATCGACAGAAGAAGCGGAGCTGCTGAAAGGCACATGTTAGTATGAAGTCAGATCCGTGCGGTCAGAACTATGGCTGTCAGAAGAGCGTCAGAGCAAGAAGCGGCGCAGAAAGGAGGCCGAAGTCAAGTGAAATAGCTTTCAAAGTATGAAAAGCCTAGTTAGCAGGGTAACCGCGCCATTTTTGGTGGTTTTTGGGTACTATAGGGTTTTTGGAGCACAATGATTATAAAGACGTGACCCTCATGCACGATCTATAAAAAGGAAAATTTTGTAAGCGAAGGGTTGGTATTTTGGGGGTTTTGATGAAAGACTAAGTATTGTAAGATAAAGAAGAGAGGAAGAGGCTCTGCAGCTGTGTGCGTAGAGACCCATTGTAGAGAGAAGAGTCTGCAGTTATGTGGGCAGGATGGCACTATTGACCCTTCCCGTTAATATAAACAACAGCTCCCGTGGACGTAGCTCCTATCCTGGGGGTGAATCACGTAAGTAAGTGTGTTGTGTGAATGCATCTGTGTAATTGTTTATGTTTATGTTTATGCTTATGATTATGTATGTTCCTTCTTATATATGTATTTTCACATGAATGGTCGATGAGAATAATATGTTAAGTACCGAACACATATATTTGAATGCACAATTAATTCTAAGTACATTGAATGTATAGTTTCACAACTGACACTAATCCAGTGGAGCCTGTAGAGTGTAAATTGTCCCTCAGTGCGATCTTGAAGTGCGTTGTTGCATTGCATTGTGTAGTTTCCTGTGAGTGCAAATCCAAAGTGCGTTGTAGTAAAATAAGTGGATACGAAGTAGATGTGACTTTGCTCAGCTTACCACTTTATTAGCTGCGCATAACCCAGTTGTAGAAATGTGCTTCTGCAACCACCCCATAACTTCGCCTCGGTTGAGACCTCAGTCTGTTCGCAGGCTATTGCCGAAAGGGCCAATGAAGAAGGGTTTTGTTGGGCCAATAACTGCGCCGAATCCGGGTCTGATCTAAGTAATAAGAAATAGAAGAGGTAGAGATCCAACAAATGGTTCCATTGCCGCGCTTGAACTGGTGATGTGCTCTGATAATTGGAATCCTGAGCGGACAAAGATACAAAACTGGGTAACTAAGACCGAGGAGGAGTTTGCGAAGAAAGAAAACAGACATTCACGCTTATATACGGAAGAGTGGTTACAGAGATATCTCTTCTCTAACATACATGAATTCTTCTTTGCATCCTTCAGCAATGAGCTACACGAGTGGATATCACGACTCACAGAACAAAAAAATTGCTTTCAAGGTCGAGAACCTATAGTGTCGACTCCAAAACTGATTCAGAGACTTAAAGCAATGGATAGTCCAATCTCAAGAGCAGTAGACTTCTAGATCGATAGAGTACTAGAAGGCTACGTTACAGAATTTGCAGTGGACACTCTGAAGTCTTACAACGTAGCATAGGAAAATTTCTTCAAAGGGTTCAGAGGTAAGTACCTGAAAAATCTCAGTCTATACATTAAAATGTTGTTAGCAGAAAAAGGTGTCATAAGAATGCATTAAGATTTCTAGGGTTTGAGTCTGTAATGTTCAGTAACACAGAAAGTGAAACTGAGGAAAATATCTATACATTATGAAGTGGTAAAAGATACAAGTTTAGCACTAGAAATAGGTCTCATGAACCTAGACCTCGTATCTCTCTAGAAAATGAGTTAGGAAGTGACAGACAGCCATATCAGGGTGATTCTGATAGTGAAACAAAGCCTAGAGTAACTACCTATCATCCCATTACTCTGCAGAAACATCCAGCTGACGACAAAAATACTACTAACCCACAGAACACTAGTAGTAGTAACACCGCAGGAGCCAGTACTCAAAACGTTCCAAGTAGTAGTATACCCAAGTCCTCACAGAACACTACGCCTCCTAGAAGAAGAATGACAGACGACATCAACCTGCCTATATTTAAAGGAACTAGTCTCGAAGACCCAGAGCAACATTGGTTTCTTTGTGATGCCATATGGAATGTTAAACAAGTACATGATGATGCTATTAGACAAGCATGGCTGGTTACCACATTCAGAGACAGAGCCTTAACATGGTTTATTAAGTACTATGTTGGACAGAATAGGACACTAGCAGATATCATAACTGCACTCATCAGAGAGTTTTAAAAACCTATGTCGGAATCGAAGTGTATCACAGAGCTTAAAGAAATTAAGAAAAAACCAAGTGAGACCAGTATGGGAATTTGATCAAAATTTTAAAGCATTGTTAGATCAAGTGAGATTTGACATAGCACCACAACATCACCAAGAATGGTTTATAGCTGCGCTACTACCTCATATCATATTACCGTTGATGCAATAGAAACTTGCTTCGCAGACAGAGGCCCTAGAAATTGCGATGAAGTTAGAGGCTTCACCTATAGGAGAGACTAGCATGGGAATGGTTCAAATACAGACGCAGCTAACAAATTTGACAATACAACTGCAAGATATGAAGAAAGGAAAAGAAACCCAATAAGAAGTTTGGTGTACAAAGTGTAAGGGAGAAGGACACTCTAAAGAACATTGTCTAGTATTTAGGGATTACATCGCTAGCGGAGCTCCAAACCCATTAAATCAACAGCAAGGACCATGATGTGATATTTTTTGATGTAGAGGACATCACCCAGAAGCCTATTATCTAATTCAAAAATAAGTGCAAACACCAAATAACCTATACTGCACATTCTATAAGTCAGTGGGATACGATGATAACAACTGCAGAGCATATGACCTCATGATAGAAAGAAAACATGATGTCTACATATTTCAAGGGGAAACACAGAATTGTAAAATTAGTCACAGCAGATCTAATGAACAAGTAAATCAATCACAACAGATGAACATAGAAAATATGGTGCAAAACTGTGCAAAAAATGCAGCAGTGCTCTCTATCCCAGAAAAGGGTGAATGAATTACAATACAAACTGTCACAATGAACAGAGCAATTCGAATTGCCTAAGGAGGTCATTCGAATCACTGAATGGAGTAGCTTGACTCAATCTAGGAGTCCTCATCAATCATCGGTGTTGCTCATCAATCACAACAAACAGTCATCCAGGTGTCAAGCTGAGTCTAACTGATCATAATAAATGTAACTGAAGTGTGTAGCACTGATATAGGATCTGGAGGCTCAGTGGGGGCGCATGGGAGGCTAACTGGAGTCAGAACAAGTCACCTAATCGAACTGGAGGTCAATCGGAGGTGAAACAGTCAGTCAGGAGTGAAATCGGAGTGAAATCAATCAGAATCGGAGCTAACTGAATGTAACTGGAGTGAATCTGTAGTGGTAGGTGAACAAGTGCGCCCTTCTCTGTCAGTAGGTGAGAAGAGGGCGCCTTTCAGCTTAGGAGGGCTAAAACTCTGTGGAAAGTGGCTCCCGGGTGCTAGAAGAAGGTGGATAAGGTGCTGGAGGCATCAAACTGGTGACTGGACTGCATATCCTGAAATAGATCATGCAAGATCCTGAAGTAGATATGTATCCTGAAATAGATGATCCTGAAATAGATATGTATCCCGTAATAGATGATGGATATCCGAACACCCCCCCTCAAGCTAGACTATGATGTGCCAACTAAAATAATGTGGGGCCCTGGTAACTAAGACCAAAGGTCACCCCAATACAATAATCCAAAAAAATGCTGAAAAATAAACTAAGTGAGGAAAGAGGGAAAACCCAGTGGGAAGAAAGCCCCCCCTCAAGTCTAAAGCATAATAATGAATCAATCTGTCTCCACCATGATGGAACTCACCCCCAACAGTGAACGGAGGTAAGAGAACTTCTTCTCAGTGAAGCTCTTGGTGAAGATGTCTGCAATTTGCTCATCAGTAGGGCAATATTGCAGAATGATGGTGCGGTCATGCACCAACTGTCGAATGTAATGCATATGAATCTCAATGTGCTTGGTCCTCTGCCGCTGAACTGGATCTGTGGAGATCTTGATAGCACTTTGATTGTCACAAAATAGGACAGTCGAAGTAGTGCCACCAAAACCAAACTCGGAAAGAATACCCTGCAACCAAACTGCCTGAATGCAGGCATTGACTGCCCCTCGATACTCTGCCTCTGCTGAAGAAAGTGCAATGGCTGCTTGCTTTTTGCTGGACCAGCAAATAGCACCATGACCAATCATGAAAACATAACCGGAAGTGGACTTCCGATCAATGCTATCACCTGCCCAATCTGAATCAGTAAAACCAATGAAATCTAGCTCAGAATCTGCAGCATAATGTATGCCAAACTGTCTCGTACCTTGCACATACTGCAAGATCCGCTTGGCTGCTCGCCAATGAAGCTCATGTGGCTGCTGCATATATCTTGACACGGCACTCACGGCATATGAGATATCAGGCCGTGAATGTGTCAAATAAAGTAGTGAACCAATCAACTGTCGATACATACTGCAATCTGCAAGCGGTGTGGAATCTCCCTCCTCAAGACTGATTCCTGAGAGGAATGGGAACGGGGCTGCCTTACATTCAGCCATATTAAACTTCAATAACAGGTCGGAAGCATATTTTTGTTGAGATATAGTGATCCCATCGAAATTTTGAGCTATCTCCAAGCCCAAAAAGTGACTCAGCAAGCCCAAATCGCTCATGTCAAAAGCTAGATTTAGGGCAGATTTTAGCTTGTTTATTGAAGTAAGTGTGCTACCAGTAATAAGCAGATCATCAACATAAAGTACAATAACCAACAAATTACCTTTAACTCGCTGAAGATAGACATTCGGATCAGATTTGCATCTTTGGAAATTCTGAGAAAGAAGGAAGGAGTCCATCTTTGCGTACCAAGCTCTTGGGGCCTGTTTTAACCCGTACAAAGACTTCTTCAATCTACAAACCAATGATGGATCTGATGTATAACCCTCTGGCTGCTGCATATAGACCTCTTCAGCAAGGTCTCCATGTAAAAATGCACTCTTCACATCCATGTGATGCACCTCCCAGTGCTTGGATGCGGCAATAGCTAAAACAAGGCAGATGGAATCCATCTTTGCAACCGGTGCAAAGGTCTCTGTGTAGTCCACTCCTTGGACTTGGGAAAAACCTTTTGCCACCAACCTTGCTTTATATTTGCTGATAGTGCCATCAGCAGCAACTTTAGTACGGTAGACCCATTTACACTTCACTAATTTTCTTCCAGGTGGAAGAGAAACTAGCTCCCATGTATTGTTCTTTTGAAGAGAAATGTACTCTTCATCCATGGCATCTTTCCATCTCGGATCTCGATGGGCTGAATAATATGATTGGGGATCTGAACCAGCCATCAAATAACAAATCTCAGGAAGAAATGGATCAGCAATAGAAATAGCCATACCTGCCCTTTGAAAGTCTCCTCTTGTTCGTCTCGGATCAGCAGGATTTCCAAGATTCGAACCAGCAGATTGTAGAGTATTTTGGGCCCACTTTGGTAACTGAGGGGGATCTGAATGGTCGGATTCCGAACCTGATATGTCATGATCATCATATGCTGCTACAATATCAGAAATATCAGAACTCATACCTTCATTATCGCTGCTCGAATCTTCTTCTGGTGAAGGCGGTGAATCGGCAGTTTTCTCCTCAACTAGTTGCAATTCTTGAAGCGGTTCTTCAAACTGCACACTGCGCTCTATGAATATCTTTTTAGATCTGATATCCATGAGTTTATATGCTTTTGATTCTTCCCCATATCCTATCAATATGCACTCGATACTTTGTGGATCCAAAGCTCGTCTCTTCTCAGAAGGAATTCTAGCCCATGCAGTAGAGCCAAAAACTCTCAAATTTGACACATCCGGTTTGTGACCAAAGAATGCTTCGAAAGGAGTCATACCTTTCACGGATGAATGTGGAACTCGGTTCTGTATATATGCAGCAACATTGATTGCTTCAGCCCAAAGATTTGCAGCCAAACCTTTTGATTCAATCATGCATGTAGCCATCTCTTTCAGTGACCGGTTTTTCCTTTCCGCTACACCGTTCTGCTGGGGTGTGTAGGGAACTGTATGTTGGATCTTGATTCCGCTTTGGGCACAAAGTTGCAGCAACGCGGACTTGATATATTCCCCACCATTATCAGATCTAAGAGCTTTGATCTTGCTCTCAGTGGTGGTCTCAACAGAAGCCTTAAAATCCTTGAATTTTCCAAGCACTTCTGACTTGTTTTTGAGAAAGAATACCCATGTAAAGCGAGAATAATCATCAATAAATGTCAAAACATACCTTGAACCATTTAATGACATATGGGGCAGCGGACCGCTGATATCAGAATGGATCAATCCCAAAATAGTAGAGGCTCTGCTAGCCTTGCCGCGGTCGAATCTGTGCTCGGGGTGCTTCCCAATAATGCAACCGGTGCATATTCCCTTCGAGGAACGGAGTTGTGGAAGCCCATCAACCATGGATTTATTTGATAGCAGCAGCAAATACTTATAATTTAGATGTCCAAATCTTTCATGCCAAAGCCTACTAACCTCATTACCATGTGTGCGAAGAGCAGTGGGCTTTGCAAGCGGAATAAAGTGCGAAAACTCATAACATTTAGCAGTGTGGTTTGCCTTTCCAACCGCAACTAGTCTTCCACTTTTGATATCAGAAATTTCAACTGTATTAGGGCTGAATGTGACTTTCTTTGGATCACCAGTATGTGTCATTTGATACACAGAAAGGAGATTCGAAGCTAAGGAAGGCACATAGAGAACATTCTGAAAGCATCCATGATCTACATGAATCGTACCTTTGCCCTTTGAAGAAATTTTTGAGTCATCTCCCAAATGGATGGGGATGGAGCTGTTTGGATCGAATGAGGAAAAAGAATCAATATTTGCAGCCATATGATTTGATGCACCCGAATCTATCAAGAGAGTGGGCTTCGAAACCATTGCCATGAGTGCTTGTCCTCTTTCATGATCGTCATTCCGATCCTTCTTCCTTGCACCGTCAGGAAGGGTTATGTTGTTCTTTTCCAAAAGGAGGGCCATTTGATCTATAGTCTTCTTCATACATGAACTTTCGGGATGAAAGCCACGGTTACAATAAGTACATTTAGATTTTTGGTTACCTTCTTTGCCCTTTTGCTTGGATTTCGAACTGGATGGTGCATCCGTTTGCTTGCCTTTGTCTTTTTGCTTGTGAGGCTCGAATTTGGGCTTCTCCTTCTTTAGCTTTCCTTTACCATTCGAGATCTTGGGTCCTTGAACAAATAGGGCTGAATCTTTGGAGCTTATGGACCCCATTTGAATCAACTTGTCATGCTCTTTCGTAACGGACTCAATGAAGGCATTCAAGGTAGGCATCTTCCAATTCGGGGTAGTTAGCCGACCGGAATTGAAAGTGGAGACAAATGCCGAATAATCTTTCCCAAGCTTGCTTAGAATGGAGAGGATCAACTGTTTATCCTCTTTGATAACACCACTGTTCTTCAATTGCAAGTTTAAGTTCTTGAATTTTGTGAAGAATTCATTGATGCTCTCGAAATTCTCAGGATTAAGGCCAATCAATTCATTTTCTAATTGAAAAGCCCTAAGCTCATCCTGCTTGCCGAATAGTGTCTCAAGTTGCTCCCATATGGCTTTTGGAGTCTTCAATCCGCTGAGATGGAAGTGAAGATCTTTGGATATGGAGAGACAAAGAAGACCGTAAGCTTCATCAAGCTTATTGTAGTGTTTGGTTCTTTCTGCCACATTGTTTGGCTCCAATTCAAGACCAAGAGTGACTCGGTAGTATCCTTTTGAACGTAATATGATCTCCATATCATCTTTCCAATCAAAATAATTGAATGGGGTGAGGATAGGCTTTGAAGAAGAGTATTCCATTGCTAGGAGCGAGTCAAATGATGAAGAAGAAGCTTGCATGCAGACTATAGCGAATGGAGATGCTGTAGGGAAGCTTGCATGCAGAATGTAGCGAGTGCACTTGGAGGAGATAATTAACCTGCAAATCACATAAGAACAATTGTTGGTTAAAATTATTGATATTTAATTCACCTCAATTTAATTTATCAACCGGGGAATCGTAGACTTCGAGCTGCTACACTATATGTGCAGATAAGCTAACCCTAATGCTCAAGAAACCCTAATCTACTGCAAACAACAATGAAACTAACCCTAAAGGACCAATGCTAAAGACCACTAACTCTGCATTAAAGAAAATGAAAACTAAATTACTAATTCTTATTGTTGAACTCGAAAATAACCTAAATAGGGGTTTTCAAATTGTAATTCTATAATTTTAAAACAACCTGCTAGCAATTTAAAAACAATAAATGGTACCTACAGCAATCTAGGCTATTGTAATCACAATCCATAAAAATAGTCAATCTGTCATTAACCAAATGTGTATGCTTCGTCGACCATGTTTCCTAGCTGAACTTCAAATCAAGTATGTAAATTCACACAAATATCCCCAAATCCGAACTAGTCCTATGCCTTTTAGCTTTGAGTTATTAATGCATACAATCTATCAAAGGAGAATTTAACTGTTGGTGAAGTTCCATCACTCTCTATTTACAATTAATGCATATAAGTACTCATGAAGAAAACACCAAAACTCTGTTCATCAAATAAAGATTAGAACTGTGTAATCGACAGTCACTGTGTTTAAATTATGAAACTGATTCAAATGAACAGGGTTACAGCCAGGGACTCTTCCTCAAAACTCATTCAGATACAAATGCAATCCTTTATCAAAAAAAACAGTAAACCCTAAGTACTCTATGATCACGATCTTCAAACCCTGATTCGACAATAAGAGAACAGGCTGTCTATACACTATTCTTGTGCTGCAACATAAAGGTTTTAGTATTGAAAGTTAAACTTGTAATTCATGTACCAATGCCACACACGGGATACTAGAGAAAAGATTTAAAGCCAATTCTGAATTCAATTGTACAGTCAAGTTCAAAACCATTCCTGTAGCTATGGAAATATAACACTCAATCCATTCATAATAAAACACTCAATCTAAAAACACTCAATCCATTCGTAGTCCTTCATCAAATTGAACCTACCATACTCTATATCAGATCATGCAATTATATATACCCTAGGTTTAAAATAACAATTCACCAAAAACAAATGGAATCTTACATTCAAACTGTTAACAAATTCAATCTATCACCATAAACTGTAAATGCTATGAATTAATACTCGCAGTCACATTTTCTATTGCAAACCAATAATGGGCAAATAAGTTATATGCTGAAAAGGAATGTGAAATGAGAAAACGCCAATCTACTATTGCAAACCACACACACTAATGGAATATCACAGTCTGGTGTTGAAGGTGGGCCCTGCCCTCAACGCCTCACACATTGAAATCACAAGTTTGCTGAAAACACACGTTGTATCATATTCAGAAAATTGGAGTTTGTACAAATTCCCCCCACTTAGGGTTTCCATGGCTACTTTTATACTAGATTATACAGAGTAAAATCGTCCTGAAGACAAGGATCGATAGGAACAACAATACTCAAAATATCTTAACCATTCTGAGCCAAAAATGGCATCGCAGATCCAGGATATACACATATCATTTAAGAGAAGATAATAACACCACAGATCGTGCCTGAAATAACAGTGAAGCAATCTTCAAAAGCATCTTAAAGATGATGTGGATCCAATAAAAACGCCCTGATGGTAGATCGAATCCCCAAATCTCCTCATTTGAACGCTGGCCAAGTAACAAAACGAACCCTGTGTAGAAGAGAAACCCACATCATTATTAGCATAGGGTTTAATGAAACCTAAAACCCAAAACATATGCATAAAAAATAAGAAAATACAACAATCAACAATTAAAATTACTTACCATGGCTTTTAGCAATGTTGACCTTCAAAAGACATATAAAGCTGATTATTATTGGACCCATTAAGACTTTAAATACTAGGAAATAGTACATCGAATAGACAAAATAGAGGACCAACATCTCCCCCAGACTGAAGGTCTTGCATGTCCCAATGCAAGGAAATTTGTGACAGACAAAATTTAAGTCTTCAAAATGAATTATCAATCCTTGGACCCAACTCCAGAAACTGAAGCTGAGGTATTAAACAGGACTTGCACCTGAGGAGGAGAGGGAGCAGAATGTTGCTGTATGCTAGCTAACTGCTCAAACTGTTTGTCCTTTTTCTTTAACTGTCTTCGAAGGCTATGATTTGTCCCTTTAACTTCATCAACCAAGGTTTGCAGGGACACTATTCTAGCTTTCAAAATGGCATTTTCTTGTTTAACAACCCGATCCAACCTCTCATATTCTTGCAGCTTCTTTTTCAATTTGATATTCTTTTGTCTAAAATAGTCAATCCCCTGCGCTGAAGCTTCTGAACCAGACCTGGAAAATGATGCCCTGACAGACTTTAAACTTGATTTGGAAGAGGATACCTTGACAGACTTCAAACTTGACTTTGAAGGTGATCCTTTGATAGATTTCAGACTTGATTTGGAAGGAGATACTGGTAACAAGGGTTCACTGACAGGATTCAGGGATGCAGAACAATGAGGGGAATCAGGAGAATCGGAGTCAGCTTGGGTAGAGGAAGCATCGGATGATGACAACTCGACTTGGACAGGTTCTTTACCCTTAGACCCCTTCCTTCCCTCTTTAGCGGCCATACTGCGAGTAAACCGTCTATTTGGCTCCTTATCTCCCCCAGACTGAGAGTTAACACACTGCCTTTTAGGAATTGGGGATTTCTTAGCATACAATGGAGCAGTTTTCTTGGAGCTATTAACAGCAGGTTCCTGAGGAAAAGCATCTTGAGGAACTGAATTGTTTGTGGAGGAAGCTTTTTCCACTAAATCAGGGATACCAGGCTCCCCTGCTTCATTCCTCACGGGTGACTGAAGATGAGGGTTAGAGAGTTCATATACAAAATGTTCCCAACCCTGACCCTGCTTCTTTAACTCAGCTAAAACGATCATTTTAATAAGTCCATGATGATAAAGACTATGGGTTGGATGCTCTAAATTCTTTCTCACCTGCGAAGCCATCTTACTCAAACTTTTCCAAAAGTAAAATGGGAAATTTAGAAGCTTACCAAACTCGAAATGAGCTAGCAGTCGAAAATGGCAGGCTTTGTAGGTGGAGAATCGACCTTCACAGGTAATTAGCTTGGTGATGATCATCAAAGAATTATAGAATTCTTCTCTGACCCATAGTTTGGAGAAACCCTTCTCACCCTTCACAGCCAAATATTCTGGTTTAAAAACGCAGTCATAATCTTTTCGTGGCATCCGACCATTCTTAAACCATCTATCACCGGTGCGGGGAAGTCCCGTGGCAACTGAAATGGACTCCTCTGTCACTGCAAATTCTAGAGCCCCCACTCTAGCGGTATGCCCGTCGAAACTCAGGGCGAATTGGAGAGAGACTGCGTCATCGTGGCCCTGTAAATTAGTTAAAAATGTATGCCATCCTGCCCGAATAAACATATCCTTGCATGCAACGAACTCCGGAATGGCTAATAGCTGCTCATACGCAGAGGGTTCATGCCGGTTGAGCATGGTGGAGCCACGAGGGTAGCGAATTGACAGGGAATTAGCAAAGGATTCAGACAGGTAATTCGCAGGTAGCGACAATGGGAGGATAGCGACTGTATAAAACCCGAATGATCCTGGTAAAAATGGTAGGAAGTGAGGGTAATGAAGACAGCATCGTGATAAGAAAACAAATCATTGCAAGTGGTGGCACATACTGCCCACTTCGCAGGGAATGATAACCGTGGTATTAACACGTTTTTAACTGAACTCAGTCTCTTAACACGTCAGAACCCAAATTATAATAGAACAAGGTTATGATTAATTTATCAAAGGTTGCCAAATAATAGAAAATGAAATATTACCAAAAGTTTTTAAAGGAATTCATAACCATCGGATTTCATATAATGGCAAAAAATATTAATTATAATCCTTATTACTAGTTAAGGTTTAGCCAATCGTAACACTTTCCTTACCTCTATCCACGTCCATTAGCATATACATGCCAATTTCCCAATATAACTTCCGGCACTCAATCCGACACTCAATCCGGCACTTTGACAAACACAGCAGTGCTTTTTAGGCTGATAACTATGTACAGCAATTGACCAAGATAAAGATAAGTATCAGCATCTGGAGCAGCTGTTAGGTTATGAATAATGATGTAAAACCATGAATCTCCCAAATAGACATCACTTCAATGAGTTTATAAGCAGATAGCCTGAATTAAGAGATTCGTTGGACCCTAACAGTTTTATGGCCTGATTTCCTTATTGCAGAGTTGCTGCTCTATCTAACCATACAGGAACTCAATCATGCTATGAAGCCATCTTTTATTGAAAATACAAATAACAATCAAAAATTCAAATTCCAACCAATCACTCATAACTCAATAATTAGAAATGCAAATTTCATCACTCACTCATACTTTAAACAATCAAAAATTCAAACTCAAACAATCACTCATAAATAATCAGAAATGAAAGCTTCATCAATCACTCATAGTTTAAACAATCGAAAATTCAAACGCAAACAATCACAATTCAGATTTCAAAAATTCAGTCCTCACCCTTGTTATCCATACAGAACTTTTCCACCAGGACATATGCCACAGGATAAGAAAAATAATCAATCAGAAGCTAATGGAGTACTGGTCCACTTTGACTCAGCTTCACACAGGATAATTTGAGTAGTGGAACAAATAGTACTACAGTTCTCAGCTATGTTTTAGGCATCAAAATAAACCTTTTTTAGAATCAGGTAACCCAAAGTACCAAAAACAGTTGGAGATGATTATCAACTGGCTATTACTTTATTTTTAATGAATTTGATAATTTTAATTAACCATCCTCATGGCTTCTCTTTTACCTTCACATAGGTACGTTGTTCATATAGACAAGTATAGATGAGGCTGTTAAAGAAGATATCAAAGTCAGAACCCACTGCCAGCAAGCCTGGTCAGTACTCCGGTGGGGTAACTATAACATCTTAAGAAGCTTCTTCCCCAGGCAGATGCCCCATTGCCAACAGGCCTGTTCAGAACCCTGATGGGTTTGCCTGTTCATACCACAGGTCGGTACCCGCTGCCAGCAGACCTGTTCAGTATCCCGGCGGGTTAACCTCTTACACCCTTTTTCTATCAGAGGCTCTTGTCCCAATTTCATCTTAAAGATAAAATTTATGATTTGCTTCAGCATAGATGAGTGGGGGAGCTGCTCTGAAAACCATCTAGGAGTGGGATGGTACCAACATTGGAGGCTCTGCTAGCCTTGCCGCGGTCGAATCTGTGCTCGGGGTGCTTCCCAATAATGCAACCGGTGCATATTCCCTTCGAGGAACGGAGTTGTGGAAGCCCATCAACCATGGATTTATTTGATAGCAGCAGCAAATACTTATAATTTAGATGTCCAAATCTTTCATGCCAAATCCTACTAACCTCATTACCATGTGTACGAAGAGCAGTGGGCTTTGCAAGCGGAATAAAGTGCGAAAACTCATAACATTTAGCAGTGTGGTTTGCCTTTCCAACCGCAACTAGTCTTCCACTTTTGATATCAGAAATTTCAACTGTATTAGGGCTGAATGTGACTTTCTTTGGATCACCAGTATGTGTCATTTGATACACAGAAAGGAGATTCGAAGCTAAGGAAGGCACATAGAGAACATTCTGAAAGCATCCATGATCTACATGAATCGTACCTTTGCCCTTTGAAGAAATTTTTGAGTCATCTCCCAAATGGATGGGGATGGAGCTGTTTGGATCGAATGAGGAAAAAGAATCAATATTTGCAGCCATATGATTTGATGCACCCGAATCTATCAAGAGAGTGGGCTTCGAAACCATTGCCATGAGTGCTTGTCCTCTTTCATGATCGTCATTCCGATCCTTCTTCCTTGCACCGTCAGGAAGGGTTATGTTGTTCTTTTCCAAAAGGAGGGCCATTTGATCTATAGTCTTCTTCATACATGAACTTTCGGGATGAAAGCCACGGTTACAATAAGTACATTTAGATTTTTGGTTACCTTCTTTGCCCTTTTGCTTGGATTTCGAACTGGATGGTGCATCCGTTTGCTTGCCTTTGTCTTTTTGCTTGTGAGGCTCGAATTTGGGCTTCTCCTTCTTTAGCTTTCCTTTACCATTCGAGATCTTGGGTCCTTGAACAAATAGGGCTGAATATTTGGAGCTTATGGACCCCATTTGAATCAACTTGTCATGCTCTTTCGTAACGGACTCAATGAAGGCATTCAAGGTAGGCATCTTCCAATTCGGGGTAGTTAGCCGACCGGAATTGAAAGTGGAGACAAATGCCGAATAATCTTTCCCAAGCTTGCTTAGAATGGAGAGGATCAACTGTTTATCCTCTTTGATAACACCACTGTTCTTCAATTGCAAGTTTAAGTTCTTGAATTTTGTGAAGAATTCATTGATGCTCTCGAAATTCTCAGGATTAAGGCCAATCAATTCATTTTCTAATTGAAAATCCCTAAGCTCATCCTGCTTGCCGAATAGTGTCTCAAGTTGCTCCCATATGGCTTTTGGAGTCTTCAATCCGCTGAGATGGAAGTGAAGATCTTTGGATATGGAGAGACAAAGAAGACCGTAAGCTTCATCAAGCTTATTGTAGTGTTTGGTTCTTTCTGCCACATTGTTTGGCTCCAATTCAAGACCAAGAGTGACTCGGTAGTATCCTTTTGAACGTAATATGATCTCCATATCATCTTTCCAATCAAAATAATTGAATGGGGTGAGGATAGGCTTTGAAGAAGAGTATTCCATTGCTAGGAGCGAGTCAAATGATGAAGAAGAAGCTTGCATGCAGACTATAGCGAATGGAGATGCTGTAGGGAAGCTTGCATGCAGAATGTAGCGAGTGCACTTGGAGGAGATAATTAAACTGCAAATCACATAAGAACAATCACAATAAGGTCGAACAATCCACCCTTTGAGAGTTGCATCACACCTGGGATTGGATTTCAAGCAATGTTGAATAGGTCCAATGTATCAGATCCAGGAATTATGTGGTAACTCAAGCTTCTGGAGTGGTATTGGAATATTTTTCAAGCTTTGCATGCACAGGAGCGAATGCCCTTGAGATATCTCATGCCAAACTTTTTGCAATTTTTAGCAATTCAGTCAAATCTTCTTGTATAAACACCTGTAGAAAAGAGATCTTGTCCCTGCAATGGCTCTGATACCATGTAAAATTAGTCACAGCAGATCTAATGAACAAGTAAATCAATCACAACAGATGAACATAGAAAATATGGTGCAAAACTGTGCAAAAAATGCAGCAGTGCTCTCTATCCCAGAAAAGGGTGAATGAATTACAATACAAACTGTCACAATGAACAGAGCAATTCGAATTGCCTAAGGAGGTCATTCGAATCACTGAATGGAGTAGCTTGACTCAATCTAGGAGTCCTCATCAATCATCGGTGTTGCTCATCAATCACAACAAACAGTCATCCAGGTGTCAAGCTGAGTCTAACTGATCATAATAAATGTAACTGAAGTGTGTAGCACTGATATAGGATCTGGAGGCTCAGTGGGGGCGCATGGGAGGCTAACTGGAGTCAGAACAAGTCACCTAATCGAACTGGAGGTCAATCGGAGGTGAAACAGTCAGTCAGGAGTGAAATCGGAGTGAAATCAATCAGAATCGGAGCTAACTGAATGTAACTGGAGTGAATCTGCAGTGGTAGGTGAACAAGTGCGCCCTTCTCTGTCAGTAGGTGAGAAGAGGGCGCCTTTCAGCTTAGGAGGGCTAAAACTCTGTGGAAAGTGGCTCCCGGGTGCTAGAAGAAGGTGGATAAGGTGCTGGAGGCATCAAACTGGTGACTGGACTGCATATCCTGAAATAGATCATGCAAGATCCTGAAGTAGATATGTATCCTAAAATAGATGATCCTGAAATAGATATGTATCCCGTAATAGATGATGGATATCCGAACAAGAATAACAATGAAAATGCACAGTATGACCAAGCCACATATAGAGGATGTGGTGGATTCAGAGGAAGAGGATGAAACACTGGACAAGGACGAGGAAGAGGTCAGATTGTATGTTATAATTGCGCCCAACCAGGACATCTAGATAGAGACTGTACGAACCCTTGTACTACTTGTAAATATTGTAAATCATTTGAACATGTCATTGAGGCATGCCTTGTTTTGCAATGAAAAATGCAAGAGAGAAGACCAAAAGTGCAGAATCAGAACATACATATGATCACAGCTAGAAAATGGAATACGGATCGCAACATTCATGTTGTGATGCGAAGTGGAGCCACGATAGGTGGAAATCAAATAACTGAAGCTTCAACTTCTGAGGATCACCAAGCTAGACAGAAGCCTACTGAAGGGGCCTGGATAAGAAAAGCAACTGGAAAAACACCTGCTTTCAACCTTAACAAAGAAAAATAGGTCTTCATGGAAGCAAGAGAAACCTTCAAAGAATCAGAACCTTCAACTTTAAGAATCAAGTTGCGGAGTGAGACAGCGCCTGTGATGGATATGCCAACTTCGTATGATCGATCACATGCTGCAGCAAACTTGATGAGTCCTATTGCGCAGCTTTTATTGAGCTGCATAAATTTGTTAAAGCATGAAAATTCCTTGGCAGAATTACAAAGCCTATTGAGTCATTACGAGAAGTGTAATGTAGTAAATAAAGCACATAGAGTGGTTAATCATATTAATAATCATAAAAGAACTGGAAGACAAATGAGACTAAATGCACATATTGAGGATTTTGAAATGGACCATATTATCCTTGACTTAGGCTCAGAAGTAAATGTCCTGACAAAGCATACATGGGAACAAATGGGAAAGCCGAAGTTATCATGGTCCCAATATAGTTGAGGCTAGCTAATCAGCAAAAGGTTCTACCCTTTGGGAGATTATCAAATATCGTTGTGGACATTGATGGAGTGTGAAATAGAGAAAACTTTGAAGTGATTGAGATCGTAGATGATAGCAATCCTTATCCTACATTATTGGGGATATATTGGGAAATTGATAGCCCCACAATTATCAACTTGAAAAAGAAGCAGATGATATTCGAAGGACGAGATATCAGGGTTATCGCACCCTTGGATCCTTTGCAGGGACCTAGATATACTGAACCAATAAGAGAAGAATGCAGAACTCAAGATCTGGATCACATCTACAAGATGACAGTGAATCAAGAAGACTACATCAATCCTATGGATGATGGAACATTGAGTTGGTGATGTGACAATTCTTGCATATCATAATCAGATGCAGGACTAGAGAATTGGCATAGCAGAATGCACGAAGTATCTGCGAGAAGATGTGTGCAGCTCACTAAGTCACTGCGCCGAATTGGAGTAGAGGTAATTTCAATCCCTACTTATGATGGGTTAGGGGATATCTACGAATTCTTTCAGGAGTACCTCGTATCAGTCCCAGATGAATACAAATTAGCAGCATTGGATACAACACTGCGCGCAACACCTGCTAGATGGTGGGCTGGGCATAAGCAGAATCTGACCACATGGGAATAATGTAAGCACATGATGGAGATCACATTTCTAGAAGCGACTGAGCTTGTATAGGTGAAATATAATGGACAGGATGATCCTAGAAAGCACATAAACCTTTGCATGAAAGCATGGACACATGTACCACAAGAAGAATGGGTCCATCGGTTTGTACACACATTGGAGCAAATTCCAAAGAACTAGTACACAGAAACATAACTTTGCAGAGAAATAGTAGAATGATCTGTCATGACTAAGCACTTCCAAGCAAATTTCAATTTTGAGGACGACTGTCCAAGTATAAATGTGGATTTGCATATCATTAAAAAGAAGGTATTCAATGACACATTGGAACCTGTGTATCAACAGTCAAAGTGGGAAGACAGCTAGAACATTCCCTAGAATGTTATAACTTCACTTTAGACGAAGATGAAGATAAAAACGAGGATGAATATCTGCACGATGTCAACATACCTGAGTCATAAGGAGAGCGTGAAGTAGAAGGACCTCCATTAGAAATTATGGATCTAAGTAATCCTATGAAAACTCGAAAAGTCAACATTGGAGCTAGTGAAGAACCGAAGTTTGCTTCTATAGGATATTATTGGGATCAGGAAATGGTAGAGCAAATAGTATACTTACTGCATGAATACAAAGACTTATTTCCTACAAAGTTTTCTGAAATGAAAGGCATTTTGGGCAACGTGGGAGTCATGAAAATACATCTCAAGCCGGATGCGAATCCTATTAAGCAGAGACCCTATCGACTAAATCTCGAATACAAAGAAAGAGTAAAGAAAGAGCTTGATAAGATGCTTGAGGTAGGAATCATTGAACCAATAGAAGAGTCAGAATGGATAAGTCACATGGTTATCCAGGACAAGAAAGCTAAAGGAGAAATTAGAATCTGTGTAGATCTCATAAAGTTAAATGATGCATCGCTACATGACCCATTTCCTACTCCATTCACAGATGAAGTGTTAGATAATGTAGGAGGGAATGAAGCATACTCCTTCACTGATGGATTTTCCAGATATCATCAGATCAAAATTGACACAGCAGACAGGCACAAGGCCACATTTGCCACTAAATGGGGCTCATTTCAGTACACAGTTATGCCCTTGAAGAACGCACCTGCTATCTTTTCCAAAGTAGTTCTTGTTGCATTTAAGGATTTTATCCATAAATTTTTAGAAGTGTATTTTGATGATTGGACAGTATTTGGGTTATTGAAGAACCATTATGCAAACTTAAGACTGATGTTAGCGAAGTGTAGACAACAAAATATCTCCCTGAACCCATAGAAAAACATCTTCTGTGTTCCATATGTTAACACCCAAAAAGTGCTCACTACCTCATCTACCCCATTACATGATTCATTTGTCCATATTTCCTACCATATTTGCCTCCAAAAGGCCAAAAAACCATTAAAAAGCCTCCAAAAGGCCAAAAAACCCCTTTTTCCCCCAAAATAACCCAAAATTCCTCCAAACTAGCAAAAACCCTCTAGAAAGGGAATAAAAAATACAAAAAAGAGGAAAAAGAGGGAAAAAAGGAAGCAAAAACCCTATACAGCTTACCTAAACCATATGGTGCCCAAAACCATGGGCTAGCACTCCACCACTAAAAACCTATAAATAGGTGATGGAGGCCCCTCATTTCATATCCACAGTCAACCACACCCTTACTCTGTCAAAATCACTCTTGAAACCCTAGCTCACCCTTGAGCTACTTTCACATTTGAATGCCCCTTTGGCCCATTTCCAAATCCCTTTGGAGAAAGAGAAAGGAACAAAACTAGAGCTTGGAAGCAACCCTCTTGGACTGCTGCAAAGGCTTCACCAACCTTCACATTGGAGGTATAATCAATACAAAAACCCTTGTTATTATCTTGTCTTTTCTGTTTTATGCACATGCTTAGAGTAGTTACTATTTTACTGTACTGTCTTTCATTTACTATTTTTCTTAACTGCTACTAAGGAGTCCGTTCTCCTTAGTAGGTGTTCATTTGCACAAGCTAGGGTGAAAACCCTAGCTACAGTTTTTGGCGACTCCCCTTATGTTCCTTTGAATTTCTGGTTATAATTTTAAAGTTTTAAACAATTTTAATTTTCTGCAATATTTTTCTATTTTTTCCTTTCGGCTGCCGTCAACCGCGTCTTTTGCCCCCCGCGGTTGCGTTCCGACCGTGTCTTTCAGGCATTTACCTACGATCTAACCGTGGCTCTCAGACTATTTCCGGCGATCTACGGGCGGTTTCCAGTCTGTTACCTACGATCTGACCACAGCTATTAGCTTGTAGTGTGCGATCCGACCGCGGCTGTTAACCCATTTTTCCGTGGGCCGTCTGCGGCTTCCAACCATTTTTCTGCAACCCACCTGCGTCTTTAGGCCTTTTTTCCATGTCCCGCTTCTAGCTTTCAGCCATTTTCCTGCAACCATCCTGCGTCTTTTGGCCTTTTTCCCGCGTCCCGCTTGCGGCTTTCAGCCATTTTTCTGCAACCCGCCTACGTCTTTCGGCCTTTTTCCCACGTCCCGCTTGCAGCTTTCAACCATTTTCCTGCGACTTTCGACCTTTTTCTCGCGGTCCGACTGCGTCTTTTGGCCAAAATCCTGCAACCCGTCCGCGACTATTGTGTTGTTTCCCGCGGTCCGACCGCTCAGATTTGTCACAGACCCATTGTCTGTTTTCTGTACTTTTTTCACTGTTCTGAACCCAACACTTTGCTGCAATATTTTCTGCACCTGCACAGCCATCTGTCCTATCTGCAGCCATACTTCCCTACAGCCTTTTTCTACAGTATTATTTCTGTTCCATTTACAGAATATTTTTTTTTAAATTTCAGCATTTTAATTGAAAAGAGAAAATTTTGCATTTCAAAGTTTAATTTCTGTATTGTGATTTTTAGTTAGAAAGTTACCCACCCCGTGGCACTTTTACTTGGGTTCATCATCTCACACGCACACACTCTATCACCTAATTCAAGTGAGCCCTAAAATACTACTTAACACAACCAACATTCTAACCCCACTTGGGGAACACATAAGAATTTTTGTAGTTAGGTAGGATCGGGGGGATAGGCATCCAAATAACACCCCTCGGTTGCTTACACTTGAGACATAGTTGTTGTCCATTAGGGAACCAAAATCCCCTAGCATTTTTTGAAACAGTTTAAAACCAATTTATCGGGAAGGCCTCTCCCCTAGGAGGGTTGAATTCGCCATACTAGTTCCAGAATCCTGAGTGGAATACCGCAATCCATTTAGTAACCGAAGGATACCTTTCGCAGTTCTCGGTGTATCACCCGTATGGGGATACAGTGGCGATAGAACCAAATAGCAGATTCACCCAACCGAACGTGTCATGAATGGGGTATCTTAGTTGCTTTTCTTCTAGGATTGACTACCCGGTGTCCCTCTCGGTAGGGGGATATCTTTAGCCACTTGGCTCTACTATCCATATTGTCTGACTTGGATTTCATCACCTTACAGAGGATATGTCTAGTTGAGTCAGAATACTATTTAGCTAGGTGTTTGCATGCTCCCTTACCTCCTTTTGGTCTAGCGAGTCCACTATTTTTATTTTTTAGGAAACCTTCTACTTGTTGGTATTCTGACCATTTCTGTTGATACACCACTTATTGTAGCACAGCTGTTACAGTAAGTGTTTTGAGTTGGTTGTTGGCCTGAGTGCCATATTTTTTGAGCTCTCCTTCTGCACACTCAGTTGCATTATGGTTTCTGAGCTTTTTTTCACTCCCAAATACTTGACACCATCTGTCACCATTGAGTCCCCGAGACATTCTCGGCACCTCCGGGGTGAGCCCCCATAGCATGGTTCACTTGACATCACCCGTCATAGACATAGATCTTCATCACTTGATACCACTCATCATAGATCTTGATCTTTGTCACTTGACTCCACTTGTCAACGGCATAAAACCCCATCACCCGATCTAGACGCCCCTTATTTTACCTCTGATTCTGAGGAAGAGTCCAAGAACCCCACTTACACTGCACCAACCAGCCCCATGGCTGGCATGACTTCCACCCCTTTCTTTGTAGGGACCATTGGTGGAGCATCCACCACCACACCAGCTACCACACCTTCTTTGGGTATGCCCTCGATGGGGCCCACATCTACCATTCCAATCACTGCACCCATTCCAGTAGCTGGCATACCTATCCCCACTCCATCAATAACTCACACTACCCTTGGTGGTGCAGGACCGTCCCATACCACTTTCGTTCCTCCACTTGGGGGCAACATCCCAAACCCAGCCCCTCCACTTGGTGGCATTGGCCCCAACATGGTCACAACTGCTAGTATGTCACATCCTTCTACTAGTTTTCCATTCATGGCTAGTCTCAACCTTCCTGACCTAGCTAGACTGACTAATGATCCCATCAGACACGACCCTACGTGGCCTCACATGCCCACCAAGCTCCCCTCCGACATCCCTAAGTTTGAGGGCAAGGCAGGTGAAGACCCCCAGAACCATATTATGTCCTTCCATCTATGGTGTTCCTCCAACTCCATAGTGGACGACTCTGTCCGCCTCCATCTGTTACAGCGCACCCTCACTGGCTCTACAGCTAAGTGGTACATTGAGCAGCCCCATGGGACCCATGCCACCTTTACTTCCCTTGCCTCGACTTTCCTGCAGTTCTTTCAGTTACCTGTCTGCTATGACGCGGGAGTTGAGATCCTACTGTCTTGCAGACAGAACATGGCTACCCACATCACTGACCACATTCATGAGTGGCATCGACGCTGCAGCCTCTGCAAAATCAAGTTAGACGACCGTATCTTCTTAGATTGGTTTCTAAAATCCCTCCTTCCTGTCATTGCCAAGGATGTGGCATCCGAATGACCCCAGTTCGAAGAAGAGGCCATCCTCAAAGCCCAGCAATTTGACCTTATTTATGCCCAGTCGGGTTATCTGTATTCCATCATACCTGATGCCCCTCGCAGTGATTCCTCCTGACACGATGCACTGGGGGCATCCCATGCCGCAGATGGCATCATTGGCCGGATTGCCTCGCATCCCCAACCCTTTTCCATAGCACGTCCTAGCCATGGCCCCGACCTTTTGCGGGCTACATCTTAGTCCAGAGAAACCAATTCGTATGCTCCCATGGCACATCACCACCATTCCCATGGACCCTCATGTCCACCTCAGTGCTTTGGTCATGCATCCCCCGTTTACGCCCCCCCAGTTGCACCTCAGCCACATTACCACACACAGGCTGCCCCAGCTCTTGTGTCCTCTCAAGCCCAACCTGCTTATTACCCGCCATAGGCAGCCCCTGCGGCAAACCCACAACCCGTTCCACTAACGTATCAGCAACCCCCACCAGGTTCAGCGCCTGCGCTGCCTCCACCTACTTATTATCCATCACAACCTGCTCCCGCACTTGCACAACCCCAGAACCCACCTGCTGCCCAAGGGCAAGTGTATGCCCAACAAAATTTGCAGCAGAACCAAAATAACCAGTGCCAACAAGGCCAGCAAAACCGTGGCAAAGGCCGTAACCGTGGGAACAACCCCCCTCTAGACCAAGGTGGTCAACCTCCTAATCCCTCAAACAACAATAACGTGGCACCTGCTAACCAGAACCCTGATCGACCGCCCAAGCAAGCCAAAAATCCTAATTTGCGAACAAACCATCCTCGTTCTATTTGCGGGGTCTATGGCCACTACACACATGCTTTCCCACATTTGGAGTGAGCTCAGAAACTCTGGACTGATGATGCCCATCGCCAAGGGCACGCAGCTCCTCAGGCGCCACCCAACCCCCCACCACCTCCGCATCAACCTTTGGTGCTAGAAAACCCCTTACCAACCCAAGGCATAGTGAACACTCAGTCGTTGGCTCCCCCTCAAGGAAACACACCACCACAACAGTAGATCATTTATGCTGCTCCTGATCAACCCATGTTAGACTCAGGTACCCATCACTTGTTAATGATGTCATCCACCGATGTCAACCTCCAAACCCGTCGAAACCAATATGGCTCCACCCCTGAAGCCCCTCCCACTGACAAAAACACTAATGCTCATCCCACTGATCAGACGTTACATATACCTCCGGTTCCACTAGATGGCGCCTCCAAAGCACCTCGCTTCCCACTTCGTCGCATCAACAATAATCCCAATGCTTGTGCTGCGTCTAATTACAACATTGTAGATGACTTAGCCCAGTCTCCCGCAGCCATGTCTACGTTAGAAGTCTTAAAAAAATGTCCTTCACAGCGCAAGACTTTGCTCTCCGCCATTGGTGCTATTGACCCAAATGATTCACGACTGATGGCCTTCGATTTGGACTAGTCCGAACCACGCCTGCCTTCCACTTTAGCGTTCCAAGTTTTTGTTTCCGTTTGGAATCTTATCATCCATTGGTGCATTATCGATGAAGGTGCATCTACATGCGTTATGTCCACAATCGTTTGGTAGAAGTTGGGATCCCTTACTCTCTAGCAGTCCACCACTATGTTGTGAGCCTACGACGGCCGTTTGGCTCAACCCCAAGGTCTCTTAGCTAATGTCCCCATCCAGTTGGCTGGTAAAATAGTGCTCATTGACATAGAGGTCATCAATGCCCAACTTGATTATAACCTCTTACTTGGTCATAGCTACATGTATGCCATGCTGGCGGTTGCCTCATCCATTTTTCATACCATGATGTTCCCCCATGACGGACGCGTGGTCAAGGTCGATCAACTCACCTATTATGATCCCAATGCCCCCGCTGCACCCGAAAATGTCCTCCCCATGGTTGAACAACCTGTTTGTGGTGCAACTACCTCGTTTGTTTCCTCCGTGGGACCTGGAGTTTACTCAGATACGTCGATGACCTCAATATTCCAATCCATTCCACCACCGTCACCTGCGACCGAAGTATCTGACCTATGTACCCTTTCCCACAATACACAAACACCCAACAATCAACCACCCTTGTTACCCAAACCACCATTGGTACCTAGTCACATTGGTGTTACACCCATCCATACAATCCCCTTCCTATTCCCTCCCTCGGGAGTAGTAAGCGCCCCGGTTATGGCTACTCTTAGCCTCCCCAGGTTAACCTTAGGATTACCTATGTGGTATATTTCGCCTCCCGTTCCCCCGTCGACACCAAATGTTGTCCTACAACCAGTGCAACCCATTGCCACTACTAGTCAACCACCTCCCAGTGTCACTACCCCTTCGTCATCTACGAATCCCCCCCCTCTTATCAAGCACACTGGGGGCAGAGGCCCACAACCATACCTTGTTGTACCCCTGCCCAAAACAATTAAACCCCCCCCTCCCCCCCGTGTTTCGTGCTCCTCCCAAATGCTCGTTGTGTGATGAGTTAGGCCATCCGACTCATCAATGTCCACAATTACCTGCATTACAGGAACACATGCAAATGCTTGACGATGACCCCAACATCCCGGTTGTCGAACTCGATCCAACCCCTAAGCCTCGTGATAAATCACTGCGTACCAACCACCCTTGTGCCATATGTGGTATTTACGACCATTACTCACATCACTGTCCTGATCTCCCAGATTACAAAGTAGCTCTCTACGAGATGAATAATTTGGACCTTGAGACGGCACCCCCCACAATTGAGGAGATCCACCCCCCCGTATCACTCTCATCCAGAGAGATTAACACCATTTATATGATCTCTTCGACTACCACTCCCTCGTCAACCGATTTGACAACTCAAAGTTTCCGCAATGATGAGGAGATTCTAGAGGCTCTCACTGCCCCAGATTATCCCTGGGAAGACATGCACCATCGTTCCTATTTCCTCCCAGAAGAGTCCTCCTCCACCACAGCCACCCAATTTGTGGTTGAGTCCAAAGATTTCCTTCCCGCCAAAGTCAACTGGTTTAAGGATCCCATTCCCGCTTCTGATGCCTTTGAGGAGGGTAACATGGCCAACATCTCACCTGTAATCCACATCGATATCTCTGACCCACCTGGTGCTCTTGAAATCATTACATTAGGAGCCTCCTGTAGTGAGTATGAGATTGGAGAGTACAAAAAACTTTTCCAAGAGTTCCGTGATGTCTTTTCCTGGTCTTATACCGAGATGCCTGGTCTCGACCCCCGCTATTATAGAACACCACATTGACACATGGCCAGATGTACCCCCCGTTCGCCAGAAACAGCGCCCCATTCATCCCTCAAAGCTCCCTGCTGTTAAAGCAGAGATTGAGAAACTTCTCAAAGCAAGATTCATTTATCCTATTGCGTATACCACTTGGGTTTCGAACCCCATCCCTGTTAATAAGAAAAAAGGCACTATCAGAGTATGTACTGACTTCCGCGATTTAAATCGAGCCTGTCCCAAAGAAAACTTCCCCACGCCATTTATTGACCAACTCATCGATGCGTGTGCGGGGCATGAAGTCCTATATTTCATGGATGGTTTTTCCGGATACAACCAAATTCAAATCCGTAAGGAGGATCAGTACAAGACTACCTTTACCACCCCATACGGCACCTTTGCCTATCGTGTCATGCCTTTCGGCCTCAAAAATGCTGGTGCCACCTTCCAGCGAGCCATGACCTATTTTTTTCATGACTTGGTCCATATCCTGCTAGTCTATCTTGACGATCTTACAGCTCGTTCCCGGAAACGATCAGACCACCTTAACGACCTCCGGCAAGTCTTTCTGCATTGTCACAAATATCAAATCCGCTTGAACCCACACAAGTGTGTCTTTTGCGTTCCGATAGGTCGATTTTTGGGTTTCATTGTTTCCCAGAAAGGAATTGTTGTTGATCCCCTAAAAGTCCAAGCCATCATAGACCTTCCCTCTCCTCGCATGCTCCGGCAGCTCTAGAGTCTGCAGGGGCGATCTAATTCCTCCGTCGCTTCGTTCCTAATTATGCCACCACCGTTCATGGTTTCTTACGCCTGCTTCATACCCACACACCCTTTGTTTGGGATGAGAAAGAAAAAGCTACATTCAAAGCCCTTAAGAAAGCTCTCACACAATCCCCTTTGATCTCCCCTCTGGATTTCTCTCAGGACTTCATCCTTTACATCTCGGCATCCGATTATGCCGTGTCCGGAGTCCTTGTTCAAGAAGACGCTGCTCGCCAGGAGCATGTCATTTATTACGTCAGCCAGACCTTGTCTGGTCCACCCCTACGTTACCCATATGAGGAAATACTAGCCCTTGCTGTGGTCTTTTCCATCCAAAAATTGCGACACTACATTTTACTCAGTCATACCACCGTTGTCGCCAACTCCAACTCCATGGTCTATCTCTTAAACTGACGCCTCCTGCAAGGTCGCGCTGCTAAATGGGTAATTATCCTCCAAGAATATGACCTCACTTTCAGAACCCCTAAGAGCACTAAAGCTCTCGCGCTTGCCCAGCTCATCACTGATCTCCCCTCCCTTCTGCCATCCCCACAAATCTCCGATGATTTACCCGACAATCACTTGTTCATCATCTCATCTGATGACCCATGGTACAGTGATATTTTGTTATACGTTCGCATGCAGAAGTTCCGACCCAACATCAGTCGTGATGGACACCATCGTATCCATCACCAGGCCTCTCAATATCTCCTCTTAGGCGATGTCCTTTACCGACGAGGGGTTGACACGATTCTCCATCGTTGCCTTACACACAAGGAAGCCGAACACGTCCTCAATGACTGTCATAGCGGTGCTTGCGGCGAACATTTCTCTGGAATGGCAACCACCCAAAACATCATCCACGCCAGATACTTCTCGCCCACACTCTTTACCGACTACATCACAGCGGTCAAACATTGCCATAATTGCCAACTTTTTTCCCCCAAGGCCCGAACACCACCCGCTCCGTTACACCCAATCGTCACCGTTGGCCCCTTTTGTAAGTGGGCCATCGACTTCATGGAATGTTAACCCTCATCCACCAACGGCCATAAGTACATCATTGTCGCCATCAATTACTTCACCAAATGGGCTGAAGCCATGCCCACCTTCAATTGTAAAGCTGACACCGCTTCTCATTTCTTTTTAACCATGTTATCACTCGATTCGGGGTCCCCAAATAGTTGGTCTCAGACCATGGTTCACACTTCGAAGATTCCCTTTGGTGTGATTTATCCACCCTACTGAAGTTCGAACATCAGTATTCCTCTACTTACTACCGCCAAGGGAACGGCCAAGTAGAGGCCATTAACAAAATTTTAAAAACCATCCTCCAACGCACTGTTGACCGGCATAAGTCCAATTGGCACCACATGTTCCCTTCCTTATGGGCTTAACCGTACATCCACCAAAACCGCCACCGGTTTTACCCCGTTTCATTTAGTTCACGGTGTAGAGTTTGTCCTCCCCATCGAGTGTCAAATACCTGCCTTACACATCATCGTCGAGCTTCTCCCAGACACCTCCCCACTCGAGCAATGTCTACTATCACTAGAACAAGCTGATGAAGACCGTCGTGCCACTCTCCATACCATTGAAGCCACCAAGAATCGCTCCAAAGCTGGTTACGACAAACATGTCCACCCTTGAAATTTCCATGAAGTGGACCTCGTCCTCGCCTATGACCAAGCCCACGAAAAGACTGGTAAAGGAAAGTTTGAATCCATGTGGCAAGGCCCTTACATCGTGTAGACCTGCCTCAGCAATGGGGCATACATTTTAACTAACTCAGAAGGCCACCCTTTGCGCAACCCTCGTAATGGGTTGTATCTTAAATACTTTTATCCCTAAATAAACCCGCGGCCCCCATTGGTCCGTATTGTACATTTTGCTCTCTTTTTGTTTTTCACCTTTTTTACCACAATCTTACATTCATCATTTTTGCATGATCACAGATGGACCATCTTCCACCTCATTACATTGGCTTCGCTGATGGAGCAAGCCGCTGGTCTCCAAACCTGGATTCTGCAGCATGGGTCTTATATTCCCCTTCACATGAATTGATTCATCTTGACGGAATATGTATAGGCACTGCTACCAATAACCAGGCGGAGTATGATGCTATGACCGGCCTCCTGACTGCTGCCCTCCAGATGGGCATATGTCACCTTCATGTGTTCCTTGACTCCCAGCTACTTGTCTCCCAGCTAAACAACTACTACCAGGTGCGTGATCCCTGCCTCTTTAGAAAATTCCTGTGCACAAAACAACTCAGCTGACAATTTGAATCCATCACATTCACCCATGTCCCAAGAGCTCAGAATAGTGTCGCAGATAAAATGGCTAACAACATCCTAGATTGGCACATCAATCACACCATGTAAAACCTCCATCATGCATCATCATCCCATAACATCTCATCAAAAATATATAAAAATCCAAAAATATTGCCAGGGGCATCCACATGCCTATCACCACATAAACATTTGCATCCATGTGCAATAACAATAAAAACACATTACTATACAGGGGCATCCACGTGCCTAATCCTACATACATAATGTTGCATAACATAAAATGCACAAGGGGCATCCATGTGCCCATCATCCTACACTACTTGCATCCACATGCAATACAACCCTCTAACAAACCATAAGCACATCCACATGCATACATTAAATCATCATCGCAAAAAGGTGCATCCATGTGCATATATATATATATCAAAAAAAAACGTCAATATGCTACACATGTCCTGAGTACCCCCGTACTCAGCTATACAAAAAATATCTATACATCAATATGCCTCATAGAATACATGTCGTAGATACAAAATCGGGGGCGTGTCCCCTGCACTCCCTACTGAGAGTCATACCCTCCGTCACTGCCTGCATCGGCTGCCTCTAAGTCCTCACCATGCTCCTCCTCTGGCAGCTCCTCATCCCCTACGGGCTCCTGTTCCCAACCCCTATCCGCCAAAATAGCCACCCGGATCGCGATCGATCGGAACTCCCGTGGCGCCCTCAGACAGTCCTAAATCACCTCTGGATCCACGTTCCGCCACCCATCATCACTCACTCCAACCAGCAACCGATCCAGAAGCATCTGTATGGACTCCAGAGTCCCCTCAGCATCCCTTCGATGTACCTCCCCTCGGCTTGGCAGGGCTGGTACCGCCACATGCCCCCTGCGAGCTACATGTCCTGGTGGTGGTCTCGGGCCAACATCTGCAGATCATACATCAGTCAGTAACCACATATCAACATCTTAAACCTATCATACACAAGACTTGACATCAACAACAATCAAGCAAATCAATACGTACCATCTGGTCCCCACACCTGCCCTGGCAGTCGTGGTGCCTCCGGATCCCCGGTGTAGTCCATATCTCTGTATGGATAATCATCCAGTGTCAGCGGCATCTGCAACCACTGAAGGTAGGGCTCCTGGGTGAAGTATCTCCCAACCTCACCGCCACCTCGTCGGCACATCATCTCTCCCCACCGCACCATGCGCAGCTCCCTTGGTCCTCCTGCCCTGACCGGCACCCGCGGTCGCAGTGTAGGTACCCTCTCCATGAAGAAGGCACACAGAAAGGATCCATAACATAATCCCTTGCCAGATTCCTTCACCGATGTCAGCTGCCGCTGAACACAAGTGAGGAACATCTGGCCCCAGGCATAATATACACCATCCATCACCCGCTCCACCAGCTGCATCTGGCCCCCGGACACCTTCTTAGGTGATTGGGACCCCCAAAACTTGAACCACACACGCCGCGATCACCTGTACTGCTAGCTCCTACAGGTCCACCACCCGGAGTGCATTCCTCTGCACCCTAGCCTCCGGAACGTAGCACCGCTCCAACATATCCTCCATATCCACATCTGTGGATACTCGTGGCTTCATATCAGCCACCCTACCCAGACAGAGCAACCCCATCAAGAAGTATACATTTGCGAGGGTGAGATCCACCCTCTCTCCCTGCACCCTGAATGCATGAATGTTCGGCTCCCAAAATCTCACTAATCAGTTCAGCAGCAGCGCTGTTGAACGCATCATAGGCACCTATGCGAACTTCAGCAGCCCGCACAACCCCAACGTAGACCGCACGTGCTGATCCCTCCGGATGACGTCCACTATGTCATCCAGGACATCTCGCTCTCGCCAAAGCACCAACGGCATCCTGTCAATCACACAAGGCAAACTCATCAGACTCATGTCAAATAAATAACCCTCCCCGCCCCCCCCCCCCCGGGGAAACCCTAAAAGATCGATCCCCATCGCGGCTTTAGGGCCCCTTGTCGCGGTTTCCGACCGCGACTGTCAGGGATACAGTCGCGGTCCGGGACCGCACCTGTAGGAGCCGAACTCGCGGTCTTAAACCACAAGTCCAGCCTCGGAACTCGCGGTATAGAACCGCGTTCTCTGACCCAAAACTCGCGGTCCCCGTCCGCGTGATCAGCCCTAGAACCCACGGTCCCCGATCGCGGTTCCACCCCACGTGGACCATACAAAAACTCCCCTGGGACCCACTACCCCCCCCCCCCCCCCCCCCCGAACCCAATGAAAATGCAGGTATGAGTTTATCAGAAAACCTGTAACTCCCGGATCTGAAAACGACCGGTTGGATCGTCCAGAAACACCAACTCAGCTCTGGTCCACTCTGATCACTAGTCAAAGTCAACAAGTCCAAACGACACTTGTCATGTTGGACCCACTTACTATCTATAATTTGTTGACTTTTTCTTGTTTTGGCCATTCTGAACCCATACGGAGTCCATTTTGTGAATCGTTTCCACCACTGGAATCGGCACGACGAGACCGTCATGATGGTCAACTTGTTTTCTTATTTTTTCCACATCATTTTTTGAGCATTTTTTAGACACTACTAGTCACCTCGGTTTGTGTGCCACTTTGGCTGCTCTTCGTTTTTGATATATTTTATATCATCGGATTCATTTTTTTGAGCCCGTGGATTCTTGAGATCATTTCTCGCTCTCACCCCCAGATTTTCGGGTATTTTTTCCAAAATGCCCCCCGTCGCCTCTGTTTGCATGCCCCTTCGACCGTTCTCCGTTTTTGACACTTTTTATATCGTCGGATTCATTTTTTCAAGCTCGTGATGATGCTTGAGGTCATTTATCGCTCTCACCAGGTATAGTTTCAACATTGTGTCCCGACACCTTGCTGCCTCAGTTTGCACGCCACATCGGCCACCATCGGATTGTTCCACCTTTCTACATGAGTCATTCACTCTTTTCATACTGCTATTATTTCGTTATTTTTCCACCATTCATTATCCCGCAAGGAGGCCCACAAGTGTTTCCCCCCTCCCTCATTCTTGGTCATCATCAATGTTCCTCGATTGAGCACTTCCTCCTTGCATGGCCATTCCTTTTGTTCGACATAATTTTATCCTTTTTTCGGGCCGGAAAAGTCCTTTACGAATAAGGCACTTAGGGAGTTTCTGTTAAGCTCTTTTCTGACTCCTAAAACAATGAAAAGATCACCGAGCAATCTTGCTTCCTTTCATGCTCGTTAAAGTACCTGAAAGGGCGTCTATCTGGTATAAGTTAAACCCTTTTCCGGACCTGATAGACTACTTAAAAAAAAGGAATACTCTAGTCACACCGGCTAGAAGAGTTCTTCATTGCATCCTTTTATGTTTCTTCGGGCCTTGGAGACTAACACACAAAAAAGCAACCCCCTGGAGTCTTCTTATCACTTTCAGACTCTCTAAAATTGAAAGCAACCACGAGCATGCACCGTCCTGGGCTCATACAAATCCACACGACGGTACCATTCCATTATTTCAGAGTCTTCTTATCGCTTTCAGACTCCTTAAAATTGAAAGCAATCATGAGCATGAATTGTCCTGGGCTCGTATCAATCCACACGACAGTGCCATTTTAAACACACTTCTTCTAGTTCCTTAACCCATGAAGAAGTCCCCCCGTGCCTCTTGGCACTATGATCGATCATCTCAGCAGCACCCCCAATCAGGTCGCCCTTGTTCAGAGTATTCTGCAGTCTCCTACCATTTTACACCAACTTGAGTATCACTCACCCCAGTCACTATCCTTGATCCATTACAGCTGTGATCCCTTTCCCTCCAGTCAGTTTCATATGATACCCGATCATCCCCCATCTTCATACTCTGAACAAAGGAAGCTTGAGTCCACCCACTCTACTTGCCCATCTATCCCCCACAGTATGTCAGTCCTACCATCAGTACTCTCACACTTTGGTTCTCCACCTCACACTCCTATCAAGGAAACATCATTGCCTTGCTAGTTGCAGGTCTCCCTCTGTCGACGACAGCCCCTCTATTCCAGAGGATAGACCCAAAGGTCCCTGCGCCTTGGACCCATCACCATATGTGGTGAGTGCCTACGGACCATTTTGAGAGAAGTCATCATTGCCTCTCCGAGTGGTTGTTTCTCACATGCTCGACTTCAACACCTTGATTGCATCGTTGAGAATCGCGCAAGGTTTATATCCCTTCAATTATTGGTCGAAGACCCCGGATTTCCCCCGACTCTAACACATTGGTGAGTCACTTCGGAACACCCAGTTATATGTTCCCGTGGATGTCCGGGTTGCGTTGGCGATTGTATTCGGAAGCCATCCAGTTATATGCTTCCTTGAGTACCCAGTTCAGTTCCAAATCAGTGTACCATTGAGGATATGACTCCCCGTAACTATACTCCAGCAACTCATCAGTTCCTCTGGTACCCCACTCAGTAGTGTTGTTGTTATTCCAGTGTATCCGTTCTTCAGCTTAGACATGGTCAGCCCAGCAGTATGTCCTAGATTTGTGTCCCCTTTGGCCCCTTATGATGTACACAGTGGTTCTCTATGTATCTTACTGGTCCTCCTTTTCGAGCCTCACAGTTGTTTTTTATGTATCTTGATACGAGCATGGGTATGCCCGCCTCGTCCATATATTGAGATTCTTCCTCATTCCTTATTTGAGACCATGTATATTTCTGGTCCCCATATTTTGGACCCCATTGTTATTATTGTTCTATATCTTGATACGAGCATGGGAATCCCCGCCTTGTCCATATGTTCTGATTATTCCTCATTCATTATTGAGGTCATGTACTTTCAGTTTTTGCAGTTTGTTCGGGACCGTTGTTTTGGTCTCTAGTTCGTTTCTTCTCCTCTCCACGCCCCAGGAAAACCATAAAAGACTTATGATGTCTATCGGCCATACGATGAGCTCCTGCCCTCACACATCAGGGGGCAATCTGTTAACACCCAAAAAGTGCTCACTACCTCATCTACCCCATTACATGACTCATTTGTCCATATTTGCCTCCAAAACCTTAAAAAGCCTCCAAAAGACCAAAAAACCCCTTTTTCCCCCAAAATAACCCAAAATTCCTCCAAACTAGCAAAAACCCTCTAGAAAGGGAATAAAAAATACAAAAAAGAGGAAAAAGAGGGAAAAAAGGAAGCAAAAACCCCATACAGCTGACCTAAACCATATGGTGCCCAAAACCATGGGCCAGCACTCCACCATTAAAAACCTTAAATAGGTAATGGAGGCCCCTTCTCCTTAGTAGGTGCTCATTTGCACAAGCTAGGGTGAAAACCCTAGCTACACCATATGGAATTCTACTGGGACACATTGTTTGTAAACAAGGACTGATGGTTGATCCAGCAAAAATCGCAGTTATTGTGAATTTTCCAGCACCTAATTCAGTAAAACAGCTACGCACTACATTGGGACACACAGGGTACTACAGGAATTTCATCAAAGGATATGCATAGATCATTGTGCCTATGGAAACATTATTGAAGAAGGAAGTGAAGTTCACATGGACTAAGGACTGTCAGAAAGGATTGGATACATTAAAAGAAAGGATGGTCACTATGCCTATTCTCGTTTTTCCAGATTGGAGTAAACCATTCCACGTACATGTAGATGCTTCATCCATAGCACTAGGCATCATGCTAGCTCAAATAGGTGAGGGAGGCATCGACCATCCTATTTCATTCTCAAGAAGAAAGTTGTCCTCAGCAGAAAAGAATTATACCATGACAGAAAGAAGGCTTAGCTATGGTGTACGCAATGCAAAAGTTCAGACACTATTTTCTAGGTGCGTATTTCTGTATGTTTACTAACCATTCAGCTTTGAAATACCTGGTCAATAAACCAGTTTTAGGGGGGAGAATCTGTAGATGGTTGCTACTCTTTCAAGAGTATTATTTTGAAATCATTGTTAATCCAGGAAGGATGAACTCGGGACCTGACCACCTTTCTAGAATTGAATCAGGAAAAGAGCCTACCAACCTGGAGGATAGTCTACCAGATGTGCAGTTGTTTTCTATTCAAATAGCATATGACTATTATAAGGATATTATAGAATTCATGACCACAAGTTTGGCACCTGCAGAATTTACTGCACAGCAGAAGAAACAATTGGTAGTAAAAGCAGCTGACTTCACCATAATTGCAGGATAATTATACAAGCTAGGACCGGATGAAGTACTGCGCAGATGTGTGCTAGAACACGAGAAACCATTGATACTTGTTGAAGCGCATTCATGGGTGTCTGGAGGCCACTACGCAGGAAGGGATACTACGTAGAAAATTCTAAGAGCAGGACTATGGTGGCCTACACTCCATAAGGATTCAAAGGAACATTGTCATAGTTGCGATGTTTGCCAAAGAATAGGGAAGCCATCTCATAGAGATGAGATTCCATTAATGCCACAGCTAACTTTGCAAGCATTTGATAAGTGGGCTATTTATTTTTTGGGACCTATCAACCCACCAGGAAAGAGAACTGGTTCGATATACATCGTTATAGCTACAGACTATCTAACCAGATGGGAAGAGGCAAAACCAGTAAAGGACTATAGCGTAGTTACTGTCACGCGGTTCATTTTTGAAAACATCCTCACAAGGTTTGGATGTCCAAAGATCCTAATGAGCGATCAGGGAACTCACTTCTTGAATAGAACTATTGAATCCCTAACTGAGGAATTTCATATTTACCATCAAAAGAGCACACCATATCATCCACAAGCCAATGGCACTATTGAATCTTTTAACAAAGTATTGGAAAATGCGTTGGCTAAGGTATGTAATACAAACAGGGATTATTGGGATCTACGAATACCAGCTGTGTTATGGGAATATAGGACAACTTGCAAGAAGTTGAAAGGTCATACACCTTTCAGGTTAGCATATGGACAGGAAGTTGTGATTCCAATGGAATACATAGTACCAAGTTTGAGAATTGCAGCATTTACAGACATGGAAGATGATGAGACAATGGAAGAAAGACTACTACACTTAGTTGGGCTAGAAGAAGATCGCTTCATTGCAGGATTTCACCAACAAGTGCAAAAAGACAGAGAAAAAGCATGGCATGATAGGCATATCAAGTACAAATTCTTTCGGGTAGGATATCTTTTCCTCCTCTATGATAGCAAATACATGAAGTTTCCTGGAAAATTTAAAATAAATTGGCTAGAGCCATATGTTGTCAAGCATGTTACTAATGGTGGTTCAATTTAGCTAGCCACATTAGTTGGAGAAAACCTACTAGGTATTATTAATGGAAGTAGACTAAAACCCTACAGGGATAGTCCTACTTTGGCAGATATCAGTTAATCAGCAACGAAGAAAAAAATTTAAGTGTCAAGTACAGTTACAATTGGACACTAAAAATTAAAGCATAACCTGAAATTGAAACATCTAATGTGAAGTGCATAAGTACAAATAGGAAGCACAACTGCGAAGTTAAAAATGAAGGAGCATAAATGCGTAGAGTAACTTCGTGAATTTTTTCTAAGCCGTCAGAGAAGTTTGGAAAAACTATTCGTTGTGTCTTTTCAGTCCAAAAATTAGATGTTATACAGTGTTTTGCCGACGACCGCATTTGCATTTAACACAAATTTAGTTGTTTCCGACGCATTCAATGAAGGAATGGACCAAGATATTCAGGGTATTTGGCCAATGGTCACGACATTTAATGTCTCTCTATCCGTTTGAAGACACGGGTCAGGCTTGCTTTATCTATAAATATGGTCGACCACATACTTATTGGAGTTACAGCAATATTTTATTTTTACTATAGGTAACTTTGAGTTTTACCAACAAGAGTGATCTTAAGAGCACACAGAGTGATTTCCAAGTGAATGTCTAATCAATCGACGCTAGACGAGGTTGTGAGGGATTTCAACCACTCCGGGCTTGCGGGGTTAATGAAAACGCCCGTCAAAAATTATGTTCCAGAGAGGGTTTATGCATCAAGGATCTCGCCACGCCACGCACCAGCGATGCAACGAAAGGATAAACAACCAGTTAAAGACCCTGAGAAGCCGAGGGCAAGAGGGATGTCGAGGCCCAGTCCATCGCTGCCACCTAGGGACAGGCCAATTTACCTCACACCAGAGTATGTTCCTCCAAGAAGGGATGATGCACCAGTGGTTCATCTACAGAAGAATGCAAAATACGATATTCCTCTGCTGCCAAATTCCAGCCATGTGCATCTCTATGAGAACCTGCTTGGCAAGATAGGGAGTGTAAGTTCTCAAATCATGATAAATTAGAGGGGAAGGACCCTAAAGAGTCAAAGTACCCTCAGTTCTAGCCTAATCAATACATGTGCCATAGGATTGAGGAAAAAACGGGGAAAACTGTTATCCATGTGCGGGACTGGCTCAAGTTGTTGGTGCCATCCGGATTGTTGAACCTCCTATGTATCCCACATTTGACCGAATTTCTTAGATGATTGCAATGGTGCACACTTTACTATTGTGCACGCACCAGGGCTATCTGTGGCTCGACCGCAAGATTGATATAAGTATAAGTATCGATCTCATCCACCGAATCACCCATCTCAGCAAGCGAGGTGATGATTCCACGGCAGAGTTCATGGGAAAGACAAAGGAAAAAGAGATCACCAAGCGAATGAAGGAGGAGTATAACTTACAAAATGGGATCCAAGGTTATGTCACAGCTGGAATTGAGGACCAAGCTATGCAGTTCACAATCCATTTGTTGGCAGGTAAATTCTTGAGGAAGTGTAGACCAGCAGAGGTGACGGTCACAACAATTCTCCTAACTGCAAAGGCCAAGTATGGAATGCCATACAATTGGGCAAGTTATTTATTAAATGAGTTCTTGGATGATGTCTGTGAAACTTAGGAGACTGGAATCCCTTTCCACTACAGTTGGCTGCTTGTGCTAATTGCTTTTGCAGGTTGGAAGGAGCCACTATACCAGCAAAACCTCCCAGTGTTGTTAGGAGATTGTCAAGCGTCAAAATATGCCAACATGTGGGAAAATGCAAGGCACAACAGGCAGCAGGTAAACAATGAGCAGTTGTTTACCTACTATGGGAAGTTGTGCGATGTGATTCAGTGCACTACACGCATCTCAAAGGAGATGAAAACCACGTACATCCAAAGGTTGTTATTCAAGCCTGACTTGCATTATATCTATATTCAACAAAGGGCTGAGAAGCAGAATCCAAAGTGGTTCCCAAGGAAATATCAGCTTGATGCGCAGAAAATTGAGCTAACTATGGAATATTGGCCACCAGAGTGGAAGGTCTATGCACCAGTGGTAATCCAAACAACATCAGACGAAAGCAAAGATAAATATCCACCGGATGAAGCAGAAATAGGCTAAGAAGAGGTACAAAAAGACACTGTTGAGGTACCAGCAGGAGAAAAGAGAAAGGACCCTGGAAGCGCAGCACAAGAAGAAAAGGGGCCGCGAAGAAACACAAGGCGACCAGACTCCGCCAGAGGCGTAGTTACATGAATATGACTATGACTGCATTGCACTACACGTAAGTGAGAATTTAGAAGAGATGCTCACCCTAAAAGACAGCAAAAGCGAAGAAATTCAAGTGCACCTGAACGAGAACCTTGCAGAACTTAAGAGCATGGTTGCAAAGATAAAACAAGTCCAGAAGGACTTGTTTTGAGAGTCTGACTCAGAAGGAAAGTCAGGTGAGTCAATTCAAAGAAAGAGAAGGCCACCTGCCTTGACCACGAAGCCTCGCTTAGTTCGAATGGAGCTGATTAACATAATCTTCCTGAATGATGAGTTAAGCAAAGGCACAAAGAGGTTGGAGCACCTGGATATTAACGTTGGTATGCTACCTCTTAAGGGATTACACAATTTGCATCTACATGTTGTAAAATAGATCAGAGATAAAGACATAGTCTCTTATAATAAAAATATGCATCTAGGAGAAAGCTACAAAGAGATGAAAGAGGAATGTGCGCAGAAAACAAGAGAACTTGCTAGTGCGCATGAGAAGTGAAGAAGGTTGCAAGAAACTATTGCTACGGTATGTGCGCATATACCAGAATGTGAAGAGAAACCGGAGATAGAAGATACCATAATTAAGATCAGCACCATGGTAAGCGATCTTAAAGCAGAGATGGAAGATATGGAGATCTCCTACAAGGAAAAGGTTGCTAGCCTAGAAGCTCAAAACCCTCCTAGTACCCCTCCAGGTATGGCAGAAGCAAGAGCTGTAGCACTAAGGGCTTCAATAGAGAACATATCCATAGAAGTAGCAAAATTCCAAGACCTACTGGAGGAAGATACTAAAGTATGGACTACGCTACAGGAGGATCCTAAGCTACAGAAAATCCAAGATGACTTACAGCAACGGTAGACAGAGATTGATTCTGTGAATGCAGCCCTGAAGACCTTTCCACCCAGACATAAAATCCAGAAGTTCACAGAAGTCAAGGACTTGCAGAGAGAGATGAAAGTTCTGAAGGAGAAGGAGGTTGATACCTCAACGAGGTTACATCCCATACATGAAGAAGTGCTCACCCTCTCAGAGTAAATCGAATAAAATTTACAAGAGCTCCACACCATGGAGCATACGGTACAAGAGCACGCCCAAGAAGTCATCTCGCAGGAGATGTTAGAAACTATCAAGGATTTTGAGCAAGAAGCTAAGGAGACAGTTGTGATGATAAGTGCAACTTACCAGGACTTTGTTGTGATGTTAAACATCCAAGGGGATGCGTAGCTGAAGGTTTCTACTGAGAGTGGCTCGAGGATGAGCCACATGTGAGTGTTAGGGTCCTATTGGACATGGCCCAAGTGGAGCAATTTTGTGAAGTGAGGTTCCAATGCATCAATTTTATTGGAAAGAGGTACAAGCAAAGCAAGGTCTAGCTGCGACCTATTTTGGGTAAATGACTCTGAAAATACCGGGAATAGGGTAAGGAGCGGCTCAGATTCAGAAGAAAGGGACCTGTCGCCTTAGTTAAGACAGAATAGTAAGGACGACCAGGGCAGCTGAGGCAATTAGAATGGCGAACCAAAAGTGACAGAAGAAGCGGAGTGGCTGAAAGGGACATGTCAGTATGAAGTCAGAACTGCAGCTGTCAGAAGAGCGTCAGAGCTAGAAGCAACGCAGAAAGGCGGCCGAAGTCAAGTGAAGTAGCTGTTGAAGTATGACAAGCCTGGTTAGTGGGGTAACCCCGCCACTTTTGCAGGTTTTGGGGTACTATAGGGTTTTTGGCCCATAATGATTGTAAAGACGTGACCCTCGGGCACGATCTATAAAAAGAGAAAAATTTTGTAAGGGAAGGGTTGGTATTTTGGGGGTTTTGATGAAAGACTAAGTATTGTAAGAGCAAGCAGAGAGGAAGAGGCTCTGCATCTGTGTGCGCAGAGAACCATTGTAGAGAGAAGAGTTTGCGGTTGTGTGTGCGGACTGGAACTGTTGACCCTTCCCGTTAATATAAACAACAGTTCCTGTGGACGGATCTCCCATCCTGGGGATGAACCCCGTAAATAAGTGTGTTGTGTGAATGCATATGTGTGATTGTTTATGCTTACGATTATGTATGTTCCTGCTTCTATATGTATTTTCACATGAATGTTCGATGAGAATAATATGTTAAGTACCGAACACATATATTTGAATTCACAAGTACTTTTGAGTACGTTCAATGCGTAGTTGCACAAGTGACACTAATCCAACGGAGCCTGTAGAGTGTAAATTGTCCCTCAGCACGGTCCTTAAGTGTGTTGCTGCATTGCATTGTGTAGTTTCCCGTGAGCACAACTCCAGAGTGCATTATAGTACAAGAAGTGGATGCGAAGTAGATGTGACTTCTCTCAGCTTACCAGTTTATTAGCTACGCATCACCCAGTTGTAGAAACATGCTTCTGCAACCACCCCATAACTTCGCCTCGGGTGAGACCTCAGTTTGTTCCCAGGCTGTTTCCGAAAGGGCCAATGAAGAAGGGTTTTGTTGGGCCAATAATTGCGCTGAATCCAGGTCTGATCTAAGTAATAATAAATAGAAGAGGTAGATATCCAACATCATGGAAGGTCCCTTAGTCATCGACTTTTGGGATTAAACTTAGTAGTTATGCATGAATCATACCTATATGTGACAAGAGGATCATATTCACATTTACTGTATGCTTGGCAAGCCATCAATGGCCTAAAATTGCTCTGGTATGCTCAATTGGATATCAACCATTAATGAGGAAGCAAAACTTACTCATCTTTCCACATGCTCTGGTGATAGCTAACGGCCAGAATCTGACCCTATCCTATTGCATGATCCAATGTAAATCATTTGTGTGATGTCGATTCCTTCTTCTTAAGTACAATCTCTACTCCTTCCAGTGGCTTGGATTCTCTCTTGAAAAATTGCGCGCTCTAATCTTGGTCGTTGGCATAAAGGGATTTTGCTTGGATTCCTTGCTTGTTCTAACGTATCCAATGGTTGGGATCTATTCTAAGAATATGGTCCATTTCATATGGGTCGTACGTGAGGGAACCTTTCATTTAACTGTGTCGTACATATAAATTACTTCGATGGATTAGATCTATTTCAGAGAGATGCATGGTTCAATCATGGTCGTTGGAGGGACATTCTGACTTTCACAAATACCACATATACTGAGGCCTTCCACGGTCCATATATTCACTGATGAGCCACATTTTTGTATCTAATCCATCGTCAGGGAGGATTCTTGTAAATTTTCTTACTAATTACTTCCATTGAATGGTTCATATTTCTTCCAGGGTATCTCGTAATTATTCAAGCACAATCATTGATGGTAGATGTGAAAGCTTTCCTATCTCTGATCTCCAGCCTTAATCTCTGTAGGAGTAGGATGACGCTTCAGTTGTAAGCACAGAACAAGCTACAACGTATCCTATGCCTTAGTTTATGAGCACGAACAATTGCAATCAAATTCCATCAACTTGCTTGATCTATCATGACCTTCCATATGCGCCTTACCTTATCTTGCCATCATTACCATGGATCTTTAACCTTGGACGATGCTATAATCAATGGATTTTTTCCAAAACTTTTTCTCTTTTCAAAATTCACCGAACCAATAGGGAAAGGAAAAAAAACTCAACCATGGGTATCTCTGACATCAACTGAAAAATGCCAGATATTTCTTATACTTAGATAACGTGAATTCTAAGTCAAACTCTTGTAAGAGCACAATCCATTTTTTGTACCTGTACCTGATTAATCATCAAGTCAAGATGTGTCGGAATGGATTAGTATCTATTATAATTGTGGTTCATCAAAGAATAATGTAGTGTCAAAGTTTTTGGACAACTTGGAGAACTGCCAAGGCCAGTATTTTAACATGAGAGTACCTCAATTATGGTCTGGCAAGGATCTTGCTTAGATAATAAACTACATGTTCCTGATGTATTTCATACTCCTAAACCAAAACCATACCAATGATTGATTTAGATGTCGCTAATTACAACAAGAAATATTTGATATAGTCCAAAGGAATCAGTAGTAGGGTGGAATAAGAGCCCTTTTTAATTGATCAAATGACCACTGAGTCAAATCATCCCATTTGAAAGGGACCCCTTTCTTCATAAGGTGCATGAAAAAAATTTACTTCAGCATAAATCACAATGAATCTTCGCAAAAAGTTTCCCTTCCTTTGAAGACTACAGTTGACAAGTATTAAATGGGGGAGGCAATTGAGCTATCACCAAAACCTTAAACAGGTCTACTAGAATCCCATGCTTAGATACGATGAAACCCAGTAAACATTTGTATACAACACAAAATATGCAATTATGAGGATTCAAATGAATTTTATAATATCAACATATGTCGAAGAATCCTTGAATGTGATCAAGATCGTCGACTCTCTTGGAATTCTTAGTAGTTAGATCATCGAGGTAGGCTTCAAAAATAATGTTTATGTCATGAAATGCATACAACATGGCCCACTAAAAGGTAGCTCCAACATTTTTTGGGCCAAAAGGAATTTTCCTATAAGAAAAAGTACCCCAAGGACAAATAAAATCAGTCTTGTGTTGATCTTCTATGCGGATTTGGATATGGTTATAACCAAAAATTCATCCATGATTAAAAAAATATCATTTATGGCACACTCATTGATGATGTGGTCGATGAATATGGTAGGATAGTTTTCCTTTGGAAAATCCTTGGTCAAATATCTAAAATCAATATGGACGCAAATAGTTCATTTTCTTAATTGGTGGGCACCATATTGGATACTCATTTGGCCAATGGCACCAAGTGGATAAAACTTGCTTTTAATAGTTTCTCCACCTTTTTTAATGACAACTGCCTTCCATGGTTTTACCATTCGCAACTTATGTCGAATAGGTTTCACATTGGGACATGTTTTAATTTCGTGTTCTCCAATATTTGGATCAATACCAAGCATTTCTTCATATGAACAAGCAAAAATTTCGTGATATTATTTGAATAGAGAAATATAAATTTCAATTTCCTTCGGGGAACAATCTTCCCTGATCAACGACACTGATTCTACCAAAAATATTAATTGGTATATTTTTAGAAATGTTATCCATGTTCCCCTTTGCATAAACATCATGTATCACAATGAGGATAGCATACCAATCCATGTTTCTAGGTTTGATGATACCCTTGTCATAAATCTTCATTCCAGTCATCTCAGGAACAATGTATGACCTTTGATGCATATATTTCCAAGGATTATTAACAATATACATGGCTTCTAGGATAGCTTCATTCAAAGTCATAATCATGTCTATGAAATCCTAGTTGGAAGAAGAATCGATAGCCCATATGGGCAAGGTGAACTAATCATATTCCTCCCTTGATGAAGAAATGTAATCAGGGTCTACATTTGCTGATTGAACAACTTGATAAGAAATTTATTTTGCAGACACAATCATGGATTCCCCCATACATCCATTTATTCTATCGAAATAGAGGAATCTAACACTACCCATAGATATTCAAAATACGGCGTTCTTAAGCAGCACACTTTCTCCATGGAGTTTGTGGCGATTGATGAAATCACATATATAGGGATGGAGTTAATATATGAGAGAGGTGGAGGGAGATTGAAAGTTCCCACCAAAGTTGAGTACATCCCAACATCGACATTTTGAAAGTATTCATGGAATTTTCAACTAGAAGGATGTTAGGTCCCACGGAGATAATTGTTTTAGCTCTACAATAAGATAGTTGGTCTGTTGTCACAATCTTTCCCTCATCAGGGAAGCAAACAACGCAAAATACTAAAGATGCAAACTCTATCATGTTGTAAGTCTATATGTCATAAGATGAGGTTATGATTAAGAGGAGCATCAACAACCTCAACCTCTATAGACATGATCTTTCCCCCTAACTCAACAAGGAGCCTGGGGATAGTCCCATGAGGCCTACATAGATTCCCATCAAAATATTTTAGCATCATTAGTGATTGAATAGTCTCAAGCGAGTTGATAGCTTGCTAACACAACAAGGAAAATAATGTAAGTGGAAGATATCTCATCTAACACGGTCTAGAATGTGTTCAATCCTTGGGTCGAAACTTGAATCTAGAATGTGGCAGAATGGGGAAGTCAAGGCTTCCAATTTTCCAAGTCAATGTTATAAGTTGAGATTCCAAAGGGTCTAAAGCACCAATAATTGATAACAATATATTTTGTTGCATGGGGTAGCTTTGGATAAATTCTAGAGTATACATCGTGCATGGGGCTTGGGCCAAATATTCTACAATACTATGGTTAGAGTGTCCCAAGTATCAGGGCTATTCATCAATCTCTTCAACATAGCTTTTGGGATGCATGGAATTATATCATTTATTGGTTTTTCTATATGCAAAGGGTTTAGAATTTTAGTTGTGGACACTTTGTTACCTTTGAAATCACACTTAGGTGCTTCATAATTATGATATTTGTTCTAGATGTTTGATTAGTTGCCCCATTGTGGGGGAGCACCCTGGTGGCCCCTTTGTGGGGGTACAAGGTTGTGAGGAACTACAACAACAATCTTTTGGTTTTGAGGAGGGAAATGGTTTGTGAGAAATGAAGGTTGTTGATGAGCATCCTGTTGCTCCCACAATTGTTGGGAAACCTCCATCTTGGTGAAAAGGTGATTCAAGTGGTCATTCATGCCGAGTTTACATGGAAATTTGAACTTCTTTTTTTCCCTCTTGCCCCCACCAGCATTATTGTTGTTCACATTATTCCCCCCATTCTCATTCTTTTTATTTTTTCCTTTCTTCTTTCCAACAAGCTGTTGCTTAACCTTAGGGTTAGATGTTTGCATTGAGAGAACATTAGAGGATTGAGTAGGAGTGGGGGTGTTCGTAATAGCTTGCATGGATACAAACACATTTGAATGTAAGGAAATTTGTACCATTTGGTTTGATACCTAGTTATCCACGAAATTCTCCACTAAACCAATCATGCCACCAGCATGTGGTCCAGCATTGGGCTTGGTCAGATCTGTATCCACCCTAGTTGCCATGGGAAAATTTTCATATAGCATCCTTGATTGGGAATACACTAGGTCCAATTAATAGGTCCTGATGATAGCTTGATTCTTAGTCATGACCCTTGATAATGTGATGCCTTTCATAATGTATGGTAACAAAGACTTTATGAACCAATCCACGGGGAATTCATCAACGATCCAAGCCTTAATCAAATAGTGGCTCCTCTGCCACTCATGGATGTGGTCAAATATATGAGTAGATTTATCATGATGGAAATATGTCAAGAAATTAGTTCTTGTCTTGTAGTGGATAGGAAATTGAATGTGGTTTAGAAATGTCATTTATAAGGCATCAAAATTCTAGAATGTAGCTCTTGGGAGCTCAATGTACTATTTTTCTACTACCCTAATCAAATTTCTCTAAAAATTCCTTAAGCTAATACTATCATCCATTAATGGTCTTGACAAACACCATAGATGGAATTTAATCATGCGAGTGATAGGGTCTTCTCTGGCCTTCCCTTCAAACTTAGGTGTGTCTCAAGGTAACTTGGTGAGGACAGAGGGCCATTTAAGACTATGCATCGCCAAATCATTTGTTATATTTTTCAGATCCAATGAGTTCAATGTTGCGAGGAATGATAATTTTTTCTAAGTGAACAAATTCCAACTCCCAAGACTGTGTCTTGACAATTCGTTTTTATTGACGAAAGAATTACCAGGTGTATAGGCACTACTAGGAAAGAAAGGAGAGTTTATTTGATTAGCAAGGTTCTAAGGATAACCAAGTGGAACCTGTACATATAGGGAGAAGGCCTCATTGATCATGCATTCCATTCTAGGAAACGGCATGCTTCCTTGAGGCATATTGAAGCTAGGCGTAGCTCTAGTTCCTATATAGGAAACAAATGGGGAAATCTTCCTCCTCCAAATGGGAATTCATTATAAGGGACTGAGGAACGTCCTACTGGCTTGCTAATATTAGGGATAGTAATAGAGTTACCAACTACTATATGAGGCATCCTATTCAATGGCATTCCAAAGGAAAATGGGTTTCTACCTTGAGGGATGGATGTTGAAGTAATAGCTCCACTATTAGGAGTTATAAAAAATGGTAAATACCCTCCCAAAGATACTATGGAAGTAGATGAAAACAAACTAGAAGCTAAGATGCTCAAAATTATTGGATTGACTCCTCCCAAAGGAGCACTAGAAGCAGAGGCATGTGTCATCCCAAGCCCTGAAATCCCACAAGTGTTACTTGTGTTATCCCACTAGTATAGGTGATTGGAGTGTATGAAGTGATATTTATTATCAAAGTTATTGTTGTGAAAGAAAGATGGTATCAAGGATCTAGTGAAGGGTAGCTTGAAATCAACAATGGCCATTAGGTCTGTCAAATCCTCAATCTCAACTCGACCAAGATTTTCTTGAATAATAGGGGATGGGACCCTTCTAGGTATGGATACATGACCATCAAGACCTCTTAGGCACCCTTCCTTTGATATCTCGTCAAATTTACAAACTTCTTATGCTCTTTCTTCCCTTGTGGGATTGTTTGAAAGCTCTCAATTTTCTTCGTTTGACCCCCCCCCCCTTGGGGGTGGGGCAAGGGAGAAGGGAAAGAGTTGGGGTTATTAATATTATGCCTCCTAGAAAGAAACTATTTGCTCTCTAGTGAGAGACTTCTATTCCTTCTAGACCTATGGAAAGGTTGGTCAACCACCTTGAATCAAACAATAACAAGACAAAGGGAACCTACAATCTAATGCCCAATACAACCACACTCAGCTAAACATTTATCTGAAGATTCAACAAGCAATACCACTCTTCCAAGGATTGGTCCAAGGTAGTTAGAACCTTGATAAAAATCGGTGAAGTGTCTAAAAACGAGCCTTTTGAAGGTCAATTTGGGATGATTATGATATGACCCTAGCTGAAGTCCAACCAATGAAGGTGTGAAAGACAATGTCAGTAGACCACACACGACAATCACCCAAGGTGCAAGTACCCTTGTAAATACGAGCACCCTCCAAGGGAGCTGAGGTGGGCGTTATGTATTTATCTCAAACACCACAAGCACTTCTTGCCTGTAATCACCTAAGGGAAACCTAAGGCAAGCAACTATGGTCACCACTTCACAATTGATAGTTGGGTGGAACAATCATGGGTTAGGTGTATGCATATGGGAAAGGAACATAGTACCAAGTCCTAAAATCGAAACTTCTAAGAGAGATTGTGTGACCCAGAGGACTTTCCACTTATTCTAAATCTCCCATACACGCATATCCCATTAAGCAAGTAGTGAGGGGATAACCTCAATTACATTTTCAGCTTGACCTCGTGCTTGACATGCATGCAAGGTGTGCTTTCCCAACAATTGCCATTTTCTACTAATGTATTTTACACTCAAATTAGTCAGATCCTTGTTTCATTTTCTATGGCCTTGGATAATTTACTCACCAAACCTACAACTAAGGCCCTAGAACTTAGACTACTATTGCTTTCCTATCAACTAAAAAAAAGTCTAGTTCATTTTAATTAGATTGATTTTATGAGTTGTCTTTTAACCTAGAAATTATATGTGAGAAAGGATGTTCAAAAGACATGAAATTATTAGAACCAATAAGAATATTCAGGCAACTTACACCACTCTTAGTATTCTTTGAAAAGAAGTATCTTATTCAATTTCAATAAACCATTTCTACAATCACAATATAATATCAAATCACTCCTTTCTTTTGTCTTCTAAAAAACATGAACATGCATTCAACAGCTATTTGGAAAGTAAAATGAAACTACAAACTACTACTTAAATGTCGGAAATGGGTGGAAAAGAACACAAACAAATAATGCTTTCTTTCTTTTCACTTTATGAAACCAAAATGAACTTAGTAAAGCTTTTGAAACAGGAAATTTTTCCTAAATGCAGACCTAAATATATTTGATTGACCCATGGGATCAACTACAACAAAAATATAGGGAAAACCCTTGTTTTATAAGTCACACATAATGGTTACAAATAAAAGGCATGTGCACACATTCCTATTAAGAGGCAAAGAAGTGTGTGCACACTCTTGTTGCCACCAAAGGGTTCAAGCACCCCTGAAGTAGCCTAAAAAGCAAACAAAACTTAGAAAAAATTGATTTTTTCAATTTGACTAAGAGTTTAGCACTATTCAAAACATTAATTGGTTTCTAAGCACTCAATCCAAATTCCAAAGATAGAAAGTAGTACAAAGGAGGCACTACAAAGAAGAATTCAATGAATTATTCCCTAGTGGAGTCACCAATTCTATTGAGGAAAAAGTTAATAAATAGCTAGGGGGAAACTATTCCAGATCGGGATGAGAGATATCAGTCCAAATTCCATAATATAAGTGAATGGTATCCAAGTAATTAACTAAGAGATGAGGGAGAAGGTGTACCTATATTCGGATTGTTTTCCTATATCTCTCTTCCGCATGCAAATCATGATGCAATCCAATAGAATATTTCCATTTGCACACAAGAGAACAATACCTTCCTCAAATATTATGGCTATATAAACAAATGAGTATGAAACAATTCAAATTGATCATAAACTAACCCTAATTAACCTATTAGGAAGATTGTAACCACAATCCAGTGTGAATTAAAAACAATTAGGTATTGATCATCATATTGGGGTGGGGGGAGGGGAGAGATCTATATTTTATTCAACATGATTAGCAACTACAATTATATTTGATCTCGCTATTAGCGCCTTCCGGAACCACCATCTTGGTCCCTTTGAACCTAAACCGCTAAATATACACCTTCCAAATGTTCGATATTCTCCTTGAACAATATGGAGAAATCAATTATAAATATGGACTTCACCACTCAAGAGAGGATAGAACTCGAAAAAAAGAGATTCTAAGAGGACAGACAACATAAAATTCAAAATGCATGAGAAAAATCTTCCATTGTAAGGACAATAACAACATGAGTTCCCCTATATCTCCCATGAGTCCTTCATTTATACCTTTTTGGCACGCTTGATATAGTTAGAGGGTGGTTTCGAGGAGTTACAACTGAGAAACTACCATGGGAACTGTTTAGATTTGTAAAATTCATGAAATTTATATTTTTGCACAATTTTCAAGTCATGCACACTTTTCCTAAAGGAAAGGAGTGTGCACATGCACCTTGCTCAAGGAAAAGGCACATGTACCCCTCAAAACATGATTTTTTAAATTATTTTGAGATGTATTGAACTACAAATGATTCTTGATGTGGTCCCATTAGTCATGGAAGACACTGATGTGTCAAATCATGCTATAAAACCAATTGTTGTATCTTTGATATCCACTCAATATCTCTATGTTGTAGCTAAAGAAAATAATAATTAGCTTCTCCTTGTTAATGGAAACATGAACCTTGGAATACTTTCAACTTATCACTCTAAATTGCTCCATAGTTTTGACACTTTCTATCACTTTCTCTGTCTCTTTTCTCTCAACCATGGATCCTCCATTTTTATACCATGAACGTGATAGGCTCGAAGTTTAGAGTGCAAGCATGTTGCACGAGTGCCTTCCATGCATGATTAACATTCATTGATTTCCAATTTAAAAGTTTGCTTTCCTAATTTGTGGCTTTGAGATGTGGTCATGTTTCTTATACTTAGAAACTCCAATTGATCATGGTTATCATTAAGAACAATAGTGAGTCTCACATTGATCCTAAAGGAAAAGTGCAGCCATGTTGTAAAAAAATGCAAACTCTAGATTAAGACATGTGATCTTCGTGTGCTCCACTATTTTTGAATAGAAGTATCATATATTCATGTTTCATAGAGTAAGTGTGTAAAATATTCCTATAAAAAATTCCCCCTAATGTATGAGGTCAAAAGAGATATCGATGGATGAAATGCATTATGAACAAATGATGTTAATGAGTGGGATAAGGATTTTTGCGGACCTTGGATTCAGAAATGCATGTAAACATAAACTAAAATATCATATTTAAAACCTTCCCCTGAGGTAGGCATGCCCATGCTCATTTATACAATGATTATAGTCACAGAAAATACACTTTCGATCCATGATATATGAAAGTGTAAAAAACATGACCAAAAATAATACCCTTGTCAAACAATACCATAGCCACTAGCACATACAATGTGGATGTACGTCTTTTTGTACATGAAAGAAATGTCAAGAACCTAAAAATATATATCAACCAATATTCTAGTGTACTCGTAATGTAGTGGCACATTTATGCACAACTTGGGTGAAAACATCAACTGACAATGTTATCATGACCCAAGGTCTTCAACCCAAACTATCAATTGTACGACATTCTCTATGTGAATAAATGATCTGTCATTGAACATTGAAAAAAACCATATGATTACTAGTCATTGACGTATATCATTAACAAACATGGGGCTACCCATTGATAACGATAATGGGTTCCAAGGTACTAAGTACAATCATCAGGTGTGAATAAAAATTTTCAAGCCAAACTCCTAGTTGAATAAGTCGAATAGGGGTCAATGATGTGTTGGAATAATTAAGCCTTCCTACCATTTATTTAATTACATAAGATACATTAATTAATCACTTGTTGGTTAATTCTATGTAATAAATGAGGAAATTGCCATTGTGTGGTCCACAAGGCAACATGGGAGGATAAGATTCCATTCAAGGTGTGATCTACAAGCCACCTAGGCCACTTGGGAACCTTCCTAAACATTTCTGGATAAGATTTAGGAAGGAGGGTGCACTTGTGAAGAAAGCTGCTGCTTTTACTGCTTTTTCCCCCATAGGAAAGATCTAGTCAACCTAGGAAAGTGTTTTTTACACCAAAAACTTTCCTTAATCTTATTTTCACTCAAATATCGTATTTGGCATCTATTTTGGCTATATTTCACCTTCAGCTCACTAATTAGAGAATTCATGAGCTTTTGAGCAATTTTGGAAAGTCAACTTGCCACCTAGGGGGGATGGGCATTTTTAGCAAGTCTGATTAAGTGGAGATTATTTTGTCATCTTTAGCCATTCGAATTACCGATGTAAATTATTTAATAGAAGCCTATTACATTCATATGTTGTCTGATGTAATTATTATTCATGAGAAGTAATACAGAAAGCTACTCTTGTGCATAATTTTTGTGCTTTTGACTAGTTGTGTGAGATTTTTCATATGAGAGAGTGTAATTTCTTGAATAGTTCTTGGATGTGATCTAATTTTCACATGGTATCAGAGCCATCAAGCTATTCATTTCATCTATTTATTGTCTTGCAGGATCCAACAGTCTCAGGAAGGGCGCATTGATCAAACCACCGGGTGATTTCTATTCTCTGCAGGGCACATTTTAGAATCCATAAGTGTTCTAATTTCAGTCCAAAATTTTATATCAGTTACAGCAATGGATCATACACAGCAGATCATCCTCACTCCTTTCAATTAATTTGATTGGAAAGCACAGATGGAGATTCTACTGAGGAGCAAAGGGCTCTACAGGGTGACCATGGCAACAGAAGCTAAGCCAACCTCAGCAGTGGAGAAATCTAAATGGCATAATTGAAGGGATGAAGCCTATGGGCTGTTATGTCTCACTACATCTAGAGAACTCTTATTTCATCTTGATGGCCTCACTTCACCCAATGAAGTATGGCTGAAACTTCAAGAATTGTTCGGTAAAACTGATGAATTGAGAGGCCACCAATTGGATAACGAGCTAGTCTCTTTGAGTCCGCAAAATTTCGATAATCTACAAGACTTATTCTCCAAATTCAAGTATCTTGTATTGCAGCTGAAGCAATGTGGAATAGACAAGAAATATGAGCAATTAGTTTTGGCCATTCTCTCCAAGCTTGGCCCGGACTATTCAATTTTTGTTTCCACCTTCCATTCCACCCGGAAAGCAATTAAAAATTGGAAGAGCCCGTCACTTTCAGAATTCATGGAGTCAATAACACAAGAACAAGACAAGCTGGTCTTAATTGGAGCCATTAAAAATCCATCCAAAGACCATTGTCTAAATGTTGGAGACTCAAAGAATTCGAAAGGCAAGAAGAAAGGCAACTTCAAGAATCCCACCGGTAAGCGGAAAGACAAGCAGAATTTTATTTGAGAGCCATCAAACTTCAAGAAGAATCCGAACAAGAAGAATGAGAGCACAAAGTGCACTTATTGCAGCAAGGGATTTCATCCCGAAAGCTCTTGTATGAAGAAGACCATCGACCAATTAACTCATGCATTGGAGAAAGCCAATATCCCTCTCCCAGAGAGCGCAAGAAGGAAGGATGGAGGATCAAATTCTGATGACAAAGAGAGAGTTCATGCACTGATGGCCAGCACTTCCCAATGTTCATCATTCATCATTGATTCCATTTCTTCAAGACACATGGTGTTTGCAAGTAAGTATTTTACTTCACTTGACTCTTCCAGTGGCCCGAATATTGTATTGGAAGACAATTCTGAAACTTCTAGCAAAGGCAAAGGTAGCATAGATCTCGAGTTTGGGTCATTTAATAATGTTTTATATGTCCCTGGACTTCCTGCAAACCTACTGTCATTCTATTAGATGACCCATACAAGGCTTCCCAAGAGAGTAACCTTTACCCCCAATGATTTTGAGATAGCAGAAATTTCAACAGAAAAATTATTGCATTTGGTACTAATGACCACTGTTCTAGAATTTACAAGTTTTCTCATTTTGTGCCAAACTCCTCACCTTCTGCTCTATTAACCCATGCCAATGAGGCCAGCAAGCTATGGCATGAAATATTTGGCCACCTAAACTACAAATACCTTTCCCAACTCCATGAGAAAGAGATGGTTATAGGGCTGCCCAATATCAAATTTTCCAAAGGTGTTTGTCAATCCTGCATCCTTGGAAAACACCCTGAACATAAGTATGGGAGATCTACCACTGAGAGAACCATTGCACCATTGGAACTTATACACACTGATATATCAGGTCCATTTCCTCATGATTCATTGAATTCAGAAAAATATATTCTCACATTCATAGATGATTTCAACAGGTATTGTTGGATTTATTTCATCAAGCTTAAATCAGAAGTTTTTGGGTTATTCAAGTTATTCAAAGCCTCAGTTGAGAATCAGTCTGGTAGACATATTAAAGTGTTAAGATCTGATAATGGTGGTGAGTATGTGAAATCAAAGTTTCAGCAATTTTGTGCTTCATCGAGCATACAGATGCAACCTACAGTTCCATATACACCTGAGCAAAATGGGGTTGTTGAGAGGAAGAACAGATCTCTTAGGGAGATGGCCACATGCATGCTTGAGGAAAAATATTTGTCTCCTAATATATGGGCTGAAGCAATAAATTGTGCCACCTATATTTAGAATAGAGTGCCACACAAATCTCTCTAAGGTATCACTCCTTTCGAGGCTTGGACAGGTAACAAACCGGACATCTCTCATTTCAGGATTTTTGGCTCAAAGGCTTGGGCTAGGATTCCAATTGAGAAGAGGAGGGCTATGCAGCCCCAAATCCAACCATGTTTGTTTGTTGGATATTCAGAGGACTCCAAAGCTTATAAGGTACTGAACATGACCACTCATTAAGCATTCATCGAAAGAAGTGTGCAGTTTGAGGAAGAGCCCTCTTAGAGCGCAGAAATTGGAGATTCATCTTCACCACCGACTGAAGAAGAAGTAAGTGATGTTCTTGATATTTTTTATTCTGGTATTTCTGATGATGAGGATCAATTTATTGCAAATGCTAACTCACCTACAAGGCCTAAGTGGGCTGCAAAAACTTTGCAAGCAGCAGGTGAACTAGCAAGCAACCCTCAGGACCAAAGAAGGACTAGATCACAGTTTGAGACTGCTCTCAATGTGAATGATCCTTATCTTTCTGAGAAGTGCTATATGATGATAGATTCTGATACAAAAACATATGAGGATGCCTCACATGATCCTAGATGGTAGATTGCTATGGATGAGGAGTTTCAGTCATTGCAGAAGAATGAAACTTGGGAGCTAGTCAAGCTCCCCATAGGCAGAAAGTTGGTAAGATGCAAATGGATTTATAAGACTAAATGTGCAGCGGATGGTACAGCCATTAAGTACAAAGCAAGGCTGGTATAAAAGGGGTATTCTCAGGTCCAAGGACTTGATTATAATGAAACATTTGCACTGGTAGCTCAGAAAGACTCCATTAGACTAGTTTTGGCAGTGGCAGCTTCCAAGCGGTGGGAAGTACATCACATGGATGTGAAAAGTGCTTTCCTCCATGGGGAGCTTGAAGAAGAAATATATATGCAGCAGCCACAGGGATACACATCAGATCCAAACCTTGTTTTCAGGTTCAAAAAATCTTTGTATGGACTCAAGCAAGCCCCCAGGGCTTGGTATGCAAAGATGGACAGTTTTTTGCTGTCACAATCCTATGTTCGGTGTAAATCTGACCCAAATGTCTATATGAAGTTTGTTGATGGTTTTATTATGTTAATAGTGTTGTATGTTGATGATTTGTTGATAACAGGTGATAGCACTGAACAAATAGCATCACTAAAGACCGTAATGCACCAAGCATTCTCCATGAGTGACTTGGGAATTCTTAAGCAATTTTTGGGGCTTGAGATTTCTCAAACAAAAGAAGGGACCAAGGTATGTCAGTCAAAGTATGCTTCTGATCTGTTAAAGAAGTTTAAGATGGCTGATTGCAAGCCTTCTAAGACTCCATTCCTTTCTAGAGTTAGAATGGAAGAAGCAGAATCTACACCGCTTTTTGACAGTACTCTATACAGACAATTGATTGGCAGCTTGCTCTACTTAACACACACTCGACCAGATCTTGCATATGTTGTGAGTGTAGAATCTAGATATATGGAGCAGCCACATGAGATACATTGGAGGGCTGCAAAAATAATTCTTCATTATGTGCAGGGCACAAAGAGTGATGAGATTCACTATGTGGCAGATTCGAGCTTAGATCTCTTGGGTTTCACAGATTTGGATTGGGCTGGTGATAACCTTGACAGGAAATCCACATCAGGATTTGTATTCATGCTTGGAGGTGGCCCTGTTTGCTGGTCCATCAAGAAATAGAATGCCATATCACTATATTCAACGGAGGCAGAGTACCAAGGAGCAATTAATGCTGCTACACAGTGTGTCTGGTTGCAAGGGATTTTGTTTGAGTTTGAGATTTATTTCAGTACTCCTACTGTCATTTATTGTGACAACCAGAGTGCCATTAGAGTTTCATGTGATCCAGTACAGAGGCAGAGGACCAAGCACATAGAGATTCATATGCACTACATCAAAGGCCTAGTGCATGACCAGATCATAGATTTGTTGTATTGCCCCACAGGTGAGCAAACTGCAGATATCTTCACCAAGGCTTTCACAAAGAAGACATTCAGCTATCTTAGATCACTGCTTGGGATGGTTGGACATGTGGTGGAGTGAAGGGTTGATCAGGAACCTTTCAATTTTGATATGTCCATGTTTTGAGGGAAGGTTTTTCCCATGAGGTTTTCCTTTTATCCTTGTTTTGTGGACCGGAAGTATTTTGTACGAGGTGACCAAGTCTTGTTACTGGGCCCTTAGTATTTTATTTTCTGATATTTAGTTCACTTAAGTTAGACTTAAAATGGGGTGTTGGAATAATTAATCCTTCCTACCATTTATTTAATTACATAAGATGCATTAATTAATCACTTGTTGGTTAATTCTATGTAATAAATGAGGAAATTGCCATTCTGTGGTCCACAAGGAAACATGGGAGGATAAGATTCCATTCAAGGTGTGATCTACAAGCCACCTAGGCCATTTGGGATCTTTCCTAAACATTTCTGGATAAGATTTAGGAAGGAGGGCGCACTTGTGAAGAAAGCTGTTGCTTTTTCCCCCATAGGAAAGAGCTAGTCAACCTAGGAAAGTGTTTTTTACACCAAAAACTTTCCTTAATGTTATTTTCACTCAAATCTCGTGTTTGGCATCTATTTTGGATATATTTCACTTTCAGCTCACTAATTAGAGAATTCGTGAGCTTTTGAGCAGTTTTGGAAAGTCAACTTGCCACCTACGAGGGATGGGAATTTTTAGCAAGTCTGATTAAGTGGAGATTCTTTTGGCATCTTTAGCCATTCTAATTACTGATGTAAATTTATTTAATAACAACCTATTGCATTCATATGTTGGCTGATGTAATTATTATTCATGAGAAGTAATATAGAAATCTACTCTTGTGCATAATTTTTGTGCTTTTGACTAGTTGTGTGAGATTTTTCATATAAGAGAGTGTAATTTCTTGAATAGTTCTTGGATGTGATCTGATTTTCACATGATGTATACCCATTACCGAATGTGAGGGAGCTTTCCATTAATGTCTGCAAACCCATAGGTACTGTAAATTGTATTTAAACCTACTTCCTAGATAATGAGTTGAAGTTAATAGGAACAAGTCCATCGAAAATAGAGCATTAAGGCATCTCTCATCAACTGACAGAAAACATGTAATTGAAGTATTGATGAAGCTGAATATGAAAAACCACTAGACACCTTTTAATACAATGATGGTTGACATATAAGGTCAAAAAATTATAACAAATAGACAACACAGGTTTATGTACCTCCCTTGAACATAAACATGGCACATATATGACTTGGGAAACAACTAACACTTAAATAGAAACCAATGGTATAACCCATCAACACTAAAGGCATTGAATGGGGACTCTGTCATGATGGGAAGGATAACCAATTAATGGATGAAACTCATCATCATGGTATGAATTAAGAAATCAAAGCTAAACCTAATTGTAATAGATTTGATGTAGATAGGTTCTGTGTTCAAGGGTGACAATCACTAATGACTACCACATTAATAGAACAAATTATAAAGGTCAATATCCCCCCGCTTTTATTTTTTATTTTTTCTAATGTTTTTGTCTTTTTCATTTTTTATCAGCACGAGAAAAGATAAAATTATGCAATGATATAGTGGAGGGAATGAGTGTCATAAGGGAATTCTAATACATTCAAGTGCATGGGGTATTCATTTTCAAAACAAATACAAAAAATGGATTGGGCTAGTTGGAAACAGTCATAAATGGGTCCCCTCCAGGATTAATGAGTCAAGATACACAAGTTATTTCAACCAAACAACAAGTAACAAAGGTGATGATAAAAATTTGCAAGAATTGAAGAACAATCAACAATGAAGTATGCACAGTTGCATGAGCAAAAAAATACATAATCTGATGTAAAATAATAGGATCCAACTAAATCTCAGCACAACTTCGGGTTACAGGTGCATTGACCAAGCCAAAAACCTATATTTATATGCCAAAATGACCAATTTACCTAAACATGGGTCAAAAACAAATCAATAAAATGAATCCACACGATCTTGTGCACGATCAACAAATAATAGTATAAAAACAAGTCAACTAAAAACCATCTCTAAGTATTCATTGTAGAACTTATGAGGTGAAGCGGGAGCGGGGAGCGAAGATACGAGGGTTTGAAATTTTTTAGGGTTTTGAGTTTTCTACAAGATGGAGACCTTTGGAGGGGGAGGCTCCCCCTCCTCCTCATGATGGCAGGATTTCTCTTCTACACCCACAGCATCGAATGTCACAGATGAGCCACAGGAGAATGAGAGTGGAAAAATTAGCAATATTAGTGCCAAACCTGGATCGGGGAAAACACAAGGTGGCTTCCTTCCCAAATAAAAGATATTCCATCTCTTCAGATCAGATCGGAGAACCTTCGAGAAAGAGTCAAGCAATGGAAAGAAAGAGTTATGATTGGAAAGTTCATTGGGATATGGCCAAAATAAAAGGATCTAACAATATGGATCAAGACAACCTGGAACCCTAAAGGTCACTATGATCTGCATTAAGGGGCCAAGGGTTTTTTCACAATCGTGTTTTTAAATCAGGAGGACAGAGATCGAATATTGGAGGGAGGCCCTTATTTTTTCTTCTCTGCTAGACTATATCTATGTCCATGGAAAGAACGATTTAACGTTGACAAGGAGGATCTGAACATAGCCCTAGTATGGATCAGGTTTTATTCCCTCCCATGTGAATATTGGGAACCTAAGATCTTACAAGACATTGGCAATACTTTGGGAAAATACATGAAATCCTCTGAGCAAACAAAGCAGAGAATATATACCTCCTTTCCCCACATTTGTGTCTATATGGATCTCACACAAGATCTTCTGAAGCGATCAAATTGACATGGGACGACGAAGATTGGACCCAGCCAATAGATTAAGAACACCTCCCTTTCCGGTGTCGCAAGTGCCATGAATATGGCCTTGTCAATCAAGGTTGTCTGTACAATAATATAGTCCCTACCACTCCGCTGGCACCCCAAGAAAAGGAAGCGAGATCGATGGATGAGGGGTTTGTCTAGGTAAACCGAAGAAAACCAGGAAGACAAACGAACAACCAACAGCTGCACAAAAATGCAAAAGCCAAGAAGCCACTAAAAACAAACAGATTCGAAACCCAAAACACATTGGGGGAGAACCTGGAAGATCTAAGGAAATGGGAGAAAGGAAATGAATCAATTCAAGCAGATACCAAACTTACCCAAGGAAATCCCGATGATCTACCGGAGGCTATGGAAGATGATATGCCCGACGAAGCATAGGACATGGACCTGAGCGAGATGGACATGGATGAAATAGAAAAGGAATGTGATAAAAAGGGAAATGGGTATGTCTCGCGTCGACAACTTGAACTACTACAAGAGGCTATCCTCAAAGCTAAGGCTACTCCATATTTGGGAATATCCAAATAACCACAAAAAGGAAGCAAAAGGAAACAACCAAAAGAAGGTGAAAAAAGAGGACGAAAGAAAAACAAGTAGAGGATTGCGAAGGTGGGAACTAAACTCATTGAGTCAGGTTAGTACCCCACCATTAAGGTCGCTTTATCAAAAGTTAATAAATTTTGTCAATGAAATTCATTACATGGAACATTTGTGGGGTGAACTACCCATGCAAAATAAAAATCTTGAAGAATAAGATCAGGATGGAAAAACCAGTTATGGTTTTTCTCCAAGAAACAAAGTGTGGAACAGAAAAGATGCACGAAATAGGGAGAAAGGTTTGGAGAGGAAGTAAAACTATGGTAATTGAAGCATGAGGCTCTGCAGGAGGAATGGCGATCCTTTGGCGTCCAGATGAAGTTGACCTCAAAAAATTTTGGGCAACTCGTTTCGCACTTTTTGCAAACTTTTAAATCCTGGACTCCAAGATAAACGGAGTGATATCGAATGTCTATGGCCCAAGTATCAACCCTCCAAAAATTGCCTTCCTGGAGTCCCTCTCCTGGTCATCAAACTGGATTGGGGATAGGAACTAGATCATCGAGGGAGATTTTAATATGATCACAAACCTATAAGAGAAGAAAGGATGAAGACAAGTACTTGGACCAACCAATGAAGCTTTCAAAGAATTCATCAAGACTAGCAAGATTTTTTATCTGGAAACTGGGAACGGTTGGTTCATGTGGAATAACAACGGGGGGGGAGATAATCATGTGGCCTGCAGACTTGACAGATTATTGATTTCAGAAGAACTTTTTACTGCAAGTGGTGATTTGACTACCTATGTTTTGTTGTCAGCAGGCTCAGATCATTGGCTGATTTGCCTCATTTGGGATAGGACAGGCTCAAGTGGAGGGAATCCATTCTGGTTTGAACAATTTTGGATGGAACATGAGGACTTCAAATCATTGGTCCAGCAATGGTGGGAGGATCTCACCCCCCAAGTGGGACAAGAATGTACCAGTTCCAACAAAAGATGAAATCTCTAAAATCCAAGATACGTCGGGCTGGGATCATAACCAAACTTGGGGTACGGACACGGCTGAATCATCATCTATGAGACTGGAAGATCTGGCTCCACAACCAACAATCTCCCACTTGGAGACTGATCACAACAACTCCACCGCTGTTTTACTTGCTGGACTTTGGACTCCCTGATTAGAAGAAGAATGAAAAGTTAGAGCTAGTGGATACAGATGTATGGGGACGGGCTCAGGTACAATCTCTTGGTGGCTCTCATTATTATGTTACATTTATTGATGATGCAACTAGGAAAAATTGGGTTTATTGCATTAAACAGAAATATGATGTGTTTGCTACTTTTAAGTAGTGGAAAGCTTTGGTTGAGAATGAGACAGGAAAAAGGTTGAAGTGTCTCAGATCTGATAATGGAGGTGAGTACTGCAGCAAGGAGTTTGATAGTTACTGTTCATACCATGGGATTCGTAGAGAGAAGACAGTCCCAGGAATACCACAAGAAAATGGTGTGTCAAACAGGATGAACAGAACAATCATTGAGCGTGCAAGGTGTATGAGATTGCATGCAGGGTTGCCCTTACAGTTTTGGGTGGATGCTGTAAATACTATTGTTTATTTAATAAACAGGGGACCTTCAAGTGCTTTGGATGGTGGTATTCCAGAGGAGACATGGACAGATAAAAAGGTAAACTACTCATTTCCGATAATGTTTGGTTGTGAAGCATTTGTCCATATTGATAAAGAAAATAGAACAAAGCTTGAAGTTAAATCCAAGAAATGTACCTTTATTGGATACGGGGTTGATGAATTTGGTTATCGTTTATGGGATTATGAAAATAACAAAATCATCAAGAGTGGAGAAGTAATATTCAATGAAAAGGTCATGTATAAAGATCAGTTGCAGGGAAAGAAATAGGAAAAGGAAAACACAGAGTACACAGTACTTGATGAAATTGAAGAAAATGAAGTTCCAAAGGTGCCAGAAAATCAAGAACAGCAGCAAGTACCTAAAACTCCTGCAACTGTAAGAAGATCTACCAGGTTAAGTAGACTCCTTGAATGATACTCTCCTTCAATGTATTATTTGTTAATGACTTATGCTGGTGAACCAGAATGTTATGAAGAAGCAATGCAGGTGGAAACTAGAAAGAAGTGGGAGCAAGGCATGAATGAGGAGATGGACTCATTGGTAGGAAACCAGACTTGGGATATGGTTCACCTGCCTGCTGGTAAAAGAGCATTGCAAAACAAATGGATTTACAGTTTGAAGGAAGAAGGAGGCAAGAAGCGGTACAAGGCCAGACTTGTTGTAAAGGGGTTTGCACACAAGAAAGGTATAGATTTTGATGAAATATTTTCTCCTGTTGTTAAGATGACTTCAATTAGGACTATCTTAAGTCAAGTGGTGGCAGAATATTTGCATCTTGAACAGTTAGATGTAAAAACAGCCTTTCTCCATGGGGATTTGGAGGAAGAGATATATATGCAGCAACCACAAGGGTATGAGGTCAAAGGTAAGGAGAATTTGGTGTGCAGGTTGAAAAAGAGCTTGTATGGTTTGAAGCAAGCTCCAAGGCAGTGGTATTTAAAATTTGACAGGTTTATGACAGAACAAGGTTATAGTAGATGTCATTTTGACCACTGTGTTTATTTCAAGAAGCTAGACAATGAAAGATACATTATCTTGTTATTGTATGTGGATGACATGCTTGTTGCAGGGTCTAACATGAAGGATATAAATGTACTCAAAAGGAAGCTAGCTAATTCATTTGTGATGAAGGATTTGGGTGCTACAAAGCAAATCCTTGGTATGAGAATAACAAGAGACGGGAAAAATTGCAAATTGACATTGTCTCAGAGAGAGTACATACAAAAGGTGTTGGAGAGGTTCAGAATGTAGAATGCAAAACTCGTAAGTACACCTTTGGCCAGCCATTTCAGTCTAAGTAAGGAAATGTGTCCCAAGAAACAGGAAGAGACAGATTACATGTCTAAGATTCCCTATCAATCAGCAGTTGGCATCTCTATGTATGCCATGGTGTGCACAAGACCAGATATTGCACAATCAGTGGGAGTTGTGAGCAGATATATGAACAATCCAGGTAAAGAACATTGGAAAGAAGTACAGTGGATTCTCGGGTATTTGAGAAGTACCACCACTCAAGCATTATGTTTTGGAGGTTCAGACACTGTTCTACAGGGATATGTTGATGCATATATGGCAATTGATAAGGATAGCAGGAGGAACACCACAGGGTATGTGTTTACTGTAGGTGGAACAGCAATAAGTTGGATTTCGAGACTGCAGAAGGTTGTTGCACTTTCAACAACAGAAGCAGAGTATGTTGCTGTTACAGAGGCTAGTAAAGAGATGATTTGGTTGCAGAGGTTTATGGAGGAAGTCGGTAAGAAGCAGAAGGATAGTAGGTTGTATAGTGACAACCAGAGTGCCATTCATCTTCCAAAGAACTCAGCATTCCATTCCAGGACTAAACATATACAGCTCAAGTACCATTTCATACGCTCTGTTCTGGAAGATGAACTGTTGACGCTGGAAAAGATACATACTAGCCAAAATCCTGCAGACATGTTCACAAAGGTAGTGACCAGAGAGAAACTGAGTTCCTGCTTGGTTTCAGTTGGCCTTCTAGCATGAAGGTGAAGATGAGAAAGTTGCCAAGTCCAACAGTGGTGGAGTTTTTTTGATCAGTCTCCAAGTGGGGATTGTTGGTTATGGAGCCAGATCTTCCAGTCTCATAGATGATGATTCAACCGTGTCCGTACCCCAGGTTTGGTTATGATCCCGGCCCCGAGGAAAATTTACGAAGGTTTGGGGGCAGAGCCCCCGAGAAAATGGGGGTTCAGGGGCTTAGCCCCCGAGGAAAATTTTTGGGGCTGCTTTCGCCACCAGTTTTCAGGCCCATAGTTTTGGGTAACCCGTGGTATTTTCCCATTGTATTTCCCTTATAAAAGAAAGACATTGTAACACGGCTAGGGTTAAATGATGTATTAGGTTTTATGCATTGTAAATATCTCTAAGATCTGTGAAGAGAGACTGTGAGACAATGAAGAGGAAGTGCAATGGTTGTGCTGCAAGTTGTATCCCTTCACTTTGCTGGACGGAATAATAATAAGGACTGGCAACTTTAGTGTGGACGTAGCCCAAGTTGGGGTGAACCATGATATATCTGTGTCTCTCTTGTAATGTGTATGTGTGATTATATTTGCATTTCTGTTTATTGTTATTGCTCTGCGATCCTATTTTTCTAACACTCCCCAATTCATCATCAATTAGTTTCTATAGGCTTTCGCAACTTCCATAAATCAAATGTTTGTATAGTAGCTTTAACATAGGGGAAATGATAGTAAATCTTCACAAATGGTTATGAGACTTAAGAATATTGCTCCCAATGATTCTCTAATGAATATGAAACTTATTCACCATATTAATGGCACTCCATACAACAATAATATATCATATTTTGACTGAACCATTCGAATTTGATACCACTTCAAGTGCAAATAACAAGGTATTGGGGAAATGACACCATTTATTCATAGTTTAGAATTTGTACATAAAATATCTTGGAGTTTCGATCTGAAATTATTATGAGCAATAAATACAGAGTATATATATCATATTACAAATATATGGGGCCTCAAGAACTATCCCAAAGAGATCATCACCTCACCAAGTGCGCCTCTCCTAAAGGAGCAAGAATATGACAAGAAATGGAAGAATGGTTGTAGAAGCAAGCTAAAGGAGATGCGACCACGAGCTTCCCTGTAGATTCAACCTGTAACAAAGGACTCCATTGTAGCTCCAAATTAAAGTTCTGAATGGCCTCTCCAATTTCCAATTAGGATGGGAATCTTTCACCCTCGAAATTGGTGCTAAGGCAAGCAAAATAACACTCTACTAGCTGTCCTCTCCAAATGAAAAATGTAAAATGATAAAAAGCTGCTCTATTTATTTGTTCCTGAATTTTATAAACTTCCTAAGGCTTTTGTTACTCAAATTCCATCCATGAGCTTCATTCCATCTCGAATTGGGAAGAGATTCCAAAGTATGCCACTTGTCCCTCCAATTCTATCCTCCTCCTTCACTCAATTCGAATAGGTGTCTCTTTGGCTTCCCTAACTCCCTTGTGTGCCTTCTTGGAGGATATATTTAGCCCTGACATGTCATGTATGTCAATTGTGAGCCATTATGTATTATTTTTTTCATAATTTTCATAGGCATCTTCATCATTGGTGTCATAGAAGCGAGGGAATCTAGCCCAAGTGTCCCACTAGCTCCAAACTGCCTCTTCCTCTTCCATGGGAGTTACCCTTCCTCTACATTTTGAACTCATTGATTCATGACAAGTATTATTCCCTTCCAAATCCCCCAAGAATAGTGGACTCCACCTTGGATTAGAATGGGTGAGAGTGGAATTCCATGTGGCATGGGGAATCTAGCTTTGTGTGGGGCCCACACCACCAATATGTCTCCATGACCAAGTGCCATCTTATTTTATCATCATAACTATTTATTTATCCCCTCTTAATATATTTATGTCAAGCTAAAGTCCATTTGGGGTTTATTAGTCTCCTTATTCCAAATTTAATGTCTCCACCCCAACCTAGGAAACTAGTAGATTGGTGGGATTTTCTCTTCTTGAGATTTATTTGAAAGGGGACATTACAGTCCTTGTTAGAAAAACAGGATCGCAGAGCAATAACAATAAACAGAAATGCAAATATAATCACACATACATATTACAAGAGAGACACAGATATATCGTGGTTCACCCAAGATGGGCTACGTCCACACTGAAATTTGCCAGTCCTTATTATTATATCGTCCAGCAAAGTGAAGGGATACAACCTGCAGCACAGCCGCTTCACTTCCTCTTCACACTTCCTCACAGTCTCTCTTTCCGATCTCATAGATATTTACAATGCATAATACCTAATACATCAACCCTAGCCGTATTTCAATGTCTTTCTTATAAAGGGAAAATACAAAGGGAAAATACCACGGGTTACCCAAAACCATGGGCCCGTAAAACAACTTCAAAAATTTCCTTCAGGGGCTTCGCCCCAAAACCCCCTTTCTCGAGGGCGCTTCCCCTAGACCCCCCCAGCTTGGGGTAATTACCCCCACACCCCCTGCTGGGGTGAGTGTACAATCGTTTTACATATCATATAAAGCTGGGGTACAAACACGGCTGAATAATAATGTCTCCTTATCTAGAGATCAGGCTCCACAACCAACAGTCCTCCCCACCCAATATTGCTTGCCCTCAAGAAATTCTAAATTAGGATGCTTCCAAAAAATTTCCTCCTCCCATGTGGCATCCTCACTTGGAAAATCTTTCCATTGTACTAAATACTCCCTTATGGTCATGCTCCTCAATTTTCTTTCTCCTCAATTTTCTTTCTCTTGCCTTCAAATTTTTTCTGGAATAAGTATGAGTCGTCCTTCATCATCTAATGGAGGGAGTGTCTCTGAAACAGATATTTGCTGACCAATAGCCTTATTAAGGAATGAAACATGAAATACATTGTGAATTTTTCTCCCTTTCGGAAGCTCCAACTCATTAGCCACCTCCCCAACTTTTTGAGCTATCTTATAGGGACCATGGTATCTTGGTTTGAGATTTTCTGACCCTTTAACCTTCAAGGATGTCTTTTTATATGGTTGTGGCCTCAAATATACCAAATCATTTACTTGAAAAGTTCTTTCCACTCTATGTTGATCCACATATTGTTTCTGTTGATTTTGGGAAACCTGCAAACTGTCTTTTAGGAGTTTCAAAATATCTTGACTTTCCTCCACTCAATATTTAGATTTTGGGGCTCTACTATCACAAAATATGTGCTCAAAAAATTTAATTGCTTCATAACCATATAGTGCTTTGAAAGGAGACATGACAATGGACATATGGAAAGTAGTGTTGTAGCAAAACTCACCCAAATGTAGCCATTTCACCCATGTTTTCTGCTGCTCACCAACATAGCTCCTCAAGTACCCTTCCAACCATTGATTCACTCTTTCTGTTTGGATATCAATTTGAGGATGATAGCTTGTGCTTGGAGTCGATTGAGTGCCAACCAACTTGAAAATTTCTTTCCAAAAGGCACTCATAAATCTATTATCTCTATCACTCACAATGTTCTTGGGAAGTCCATGCAATCTAAAAATTTCTCTAAAGAATAGATCAGCCACTTATGCAGCAGTAAAAGATGATGTAACAGCAAATAAATGAGCAAATTTAGTGAGTCTATCCACCACAACATAAATTAAATCCTTACCCAAAGCCTTGGGCAAACTTGTGATTAAATCCATGGAGACACTTTCCCATTTTTGTTGTGGAATGGGAAATGGTTACAATAGACTAGCAAGATGTGTATGTTCAGATTTGTTTTGCTGACATGACTTGCATTCATTCACATATTTTAGAACATCCTCTTTCAGCCCTTTCCAAAAGAACCTTTCCCTTAGTTGCCTATATGTTTTGAAAAAACCAGGATGGCCTGCTAAAGGAGAGTCATCAGCTTCCTTCAAAATATTGTGCTTGATATTCGAACCATGAACCAAGTATATTTTATCCTTGTAGTATACAATACCATCCAAAACGTTGTACCTATCATCACCTCTGACCCCATCTAACACACCACAAGCAAAACTATCTTTGGCATATTCAACTATTAGCATATTTTTCCAATCTTTTGAAATCTTCATAAGAGAAAATGATGGTCTTCTAGATAATGCATCTGCTACAATATTATTCTTTCCCTTAACATATTCAATGTGAAGAACCTGCAATAATTAATTAATGCAAATACACGAGATATCAGAAATAATAGAACTCAGAATCACTTTTATATTGATCACGGGCCACTTCGAGGGGGCAACATCCTTTGAGCAAGCTCAATACAATTAACTTCACGGTGCCTTCATAGGCCTCAACACACACTTATATACTAAGTCTAGGTGCCAATACCATGGGCCAATACAAAATATAGATCAACAATTATTACGGGTCAAAACCATGGGCCAATACAAACTATGGATCAACAAAACTATGGGCGACTTACAAAGCATATGCGCCAACAAAAATAACACAAACTATGGATCAACAAATACTATGGGATGACTTACAAAGCATATGCGTCCAACAACAATATACTGACAAAGTAAAGACATGGGTTCCTAACATCCCCTATCCCTTAGAAAAAGCTTTGTCCTCAAAGCTTTAGATGTGGAAATTGATGCAGAATCTGAAGGAGTGGGTCCCCTGTAGCATCCTCGGGTTGCATTCCGGGCCACTGGCGCCTTTTGAGTTTCAGGGAGGATTGCATGGAAGGCTGTAGATGAAGAAGAACCATATCAGTGACGTGAAAAGTGCACGCAGAACGGTGCTGATTGGCTTGTTGTTTCAGTCGAATTCTTGCCATGTGAAGATTTTCCTGCAGAATGAGAAGAAGCTGATCACGGTTTCGAAGAATTGAGTCAATTGCCTGAACTGGGGAGCTATTGAAGGTGTATGGAAGAAGAACTGGCAGTGCCTGTCCAGAGACTGCTTCATATGGTGTCCTTTTAGATGTGCTACTATACCACTAGAGCACTTCTAGGAAATCCATAGAAATAGTTGTCCAAATCTATGTAGGGATGGGCAAGGGTTCGAGCAGTCCCAAAAGGAGGGTCGTTTCACCCTTGTTGACCTGGAAAGTATCATAGTCAACCACCATCCGTTGAATTGTCATTTTCAATCCCTACCAAAAGAAGTTACATTGTTCTTGGTTATGTGTTTTGAGGAACCCAGAGTGCCCTACTGATGAAGAAGCATGGAGTTCATAGAAGAGATAGCCCCGTTGAACATATTGCAACCAATTTGGAACAAGCAGAGAAATAGCCGTAAGAGAAACTGGGTCATCAAATGTGTGAGAAGGAGCATCTGCCACCATATTGTCCTTATCCTTCTAGTAAGTGGTCACATAGTCATAACCCATAAGTTGGAGAACCCATTTCAAGTGTGCTGGGGAGGAGACCCGTTGTTCTAGGAAAGTTTCCAGACTCTGGAGATCAGTCTTGATGCAGAAATAATTCCCCAATAGGGATGGCTGCCACTTTTGTACTGCATGCAAAATAGCCATCATGTCCTACTGATATGTAGATGCGGCAAAATGCTTACCGAAAAGGTCTCATGAAGGCGGCAAGCCCACTGGTGCAACAAAGACACCTGCATATCTATCCAAGGAAGTAGTGGAGACCGTTGGTGGGTGCATCTAAAGGGAATGGAGCTGAGCAATGGCACCATGTGAATTCTTCTTTAGGATATTTTCCAAGCGATGTGAACTGATGATGCAGAGAGACCCTGGTTGTAAGCCCATAAATTTGTGTTGTGTCCCATTGACTGAAAACTGCATCCAAATTTCATCAAAATCCCATAATATGGGGCCAAGTGTACGTAACCATTGAATGCCCAAAACTACATCACATCCACCTAAGGACAAGGCAAACATGTCAGAGCGCAAGTTATAATCTTCCATAGAGATACGCACATTATGACACTTCCCCTTGCAAGGTAAGGTGCCCCCATTGGCAACCATGACTTCAAAGTTGGAACAAGGATGGAAAAAACAATCAGCCTGTTTGGCAATCTGAGGGTCGATGAAGTTATGAGTGCTACCAAAATTAATGAGTATGGTAAGAGGGAGCTTCTTGAAGTATCCCCTGACCCGCATTGTTTGTGGGGTGGTAACGCCAGTGACAGCATGGAGAGAGATCTCGGGTGGGTCATATTGAGATGGGGTGTCAACAGGCGGGTGCTGAATGTCGACCTGAACATCTACTGTATCTGGAGCTTCTTCACCAAGTTCTGAGGCAGGCGGAGAATGCACATCCAAGAGATAGAGATTTTATTGAACACATCTATGTCCCCGAGTGAATTTCTCATCACAATTATAACAAATCCCTTTTTCTCGACGTGCCTGCATCTCTGTTTCAGACAAATGCTTGATAGGAGTTGTTCGAGGAGTAGGCATGATGGGAGGTCATTGGGAACCCATATTTCTAAAGGGAACAAAGGTGGGTTTGGAGCGTTGTTGAGTTGTGATCTTGTCCTCTGCCAACTTAGCCAACCCTAGGACTTCCATTATTGTGTTGGGACAGAACATTTTGACCTCTGAGCGGATTTCATCTTTGAGACCACTGATAAAACAACTCTTGTAGAATTCATCAAACAATCCTTTTGTGTGATTGGCCAGTTTCTCAAATTCTGTCCGATACTCTCTCACTGTGCCAATTTGGTGAAGTTTAGTGAGTGCTCCTGTGAAGTCATCAAAAGCACTAGGACCAAATCGTGGCAAAAGGAGTTGGCAAAAATCTGTCCAGTTTGGTTCGGGATGAGCTTTGATGTACCAACGGTACCATTGAAGGGCTTCTTGTTCCAAATGAAAGGATGCAAGTGGAAATTTCTAGACATCAAAAGTATTATGTAGATTGAAATATTGTTCTACTTGGTATATCCATCCAATCGGATCAGTACCATTGAAGCGAGGAAAATCAAGCTTCAACCCACGAAAATTGCTAGAAGAAGAGAACCCGGTGGCTACAAAAGATTATGGCTGTCGGTTATTGTTCATGACTGAATGCTGAAGATGGAGGATGAGAAATTTTTCATCCAGATCTTGGAGTTTGGTTTGGATGGCTGCAAGTGCTTCCTCCATGGTGTTTGCTCTTGCACGGGTGACAACCACAACCAAGAGTTTTTTTTTTTGGGGGGGGGGCGGGGGGAATGGATAGAAAAACGCAAACAAAAGCTTATTTAGTAAAGGAAGATTTGGATTTGGGAAAAACTCAGATGGGTAATTGGGGTATGACTAGGCTTTGGACACTTTCTAATGGACAGGGAAGCAAAAAATGGGGATTTCAGAAGCGGGGTGAAAGAATGAGAAAATTTGGTAGAGAGGCATAAAGAAGCAGAATTAAGAAAGGAACATGGTGGCAAAATTTGAAGGTGTTTGGGTGAAAATTGGAGTTATGGCAAACCCTAAAAATAGACAAATGTGGGATTTCTGGTCTTGGGAAGTGGAATTTGGGATAGGGTCTTCAGGAATGAAATATGCAGAATGGGATTGCAGGGATGTCAGTGAAGTTTCAGGGAAAACAGAGTTGAAACAAGGGAGATATGGTCGAAAAACAAAATTTTATGCTCGACAACAGCGGTGCGGAAGGGATCTGCAACAGATGGATCTGCAATGGCGTGGAAGGGATCAAAAATGGTTGGATCTGAAACGGCTACTGGATCTGGAACGACTTTCAGAATAGATCTGAAATGGCTAGATTTGGAGCGGAAGTGATTGGAAATAGTTCAGCTGAAAATAGATATGGACCCCAGGTATGTGCCGCTTCCTATCGGTTCAGGGGATTCACTCAGCCACCAATGTTGTCTGACGGCTTGCGTATTGGGGCAGTACCCCTCACTCCATGGCTCAGGTAAAACTGATAACCGCTTTGCCACAAACGATAGCTCTTGGTTTACCTCACGGGTGGGAACTAGTCAATCAGGTAGGGGTCGTTGCCCTTTTCGTCGGCAAGTCCTCTCAATGGGCTAGCTACTTTAGGGTTCCTGTGGTACTCCTCACAATGATTTTTAGGGCTTATGCCCAAGTACTTCCCATAGTTAAGCGGATAGGAATTATTCCCAAATCCAAAGCTGCAACAGATGCGAAAAAACAAAATTTGGCAAAAATTCCACCCAACGAGCCCAAGAAAGTGCTCTGATACCAGATGTGAAGAACCTGGAATAATTAATTAATGCAAATACACAAGATATCAAAAATAACAGAAATCAGAATCACTTTTATATTGATCACGGGCCACTTCGAGGGGGCAACCTCCTTTGAGCAAGCTCAATACAATTAACTTCACGGTGCCTTCATAGGCCTCAACACACACTTATATACTAAGTCTAGGTGCCAATACCATGGGCCAATACAAAATATAGATCAACAATTATTACGGGTCAAAACCATGGGCCAATACAAACTATGGGCGACTTACAAAGCATATGCGCCAACAACAATAGCACAAACTATGGATAAACAAATACTACGGGATGACCTACAAAGCATATGCGTCCAACAACAATATACTAACAAAGTAAAGACATGGGTTCCTAACACTATCATCACCTCTGACCCCATCTGACACACCACAAGCAAAACTATCTTTGGCATATTTTTCCAATCTTTTGAAATCTTCATAAGAGAAAATGATGGTCTTCTAGATAATGCATCTGCTACAATATTATTCTTTCCCTTAACATATTCAATGTCAAAATCAAAATATTGGACTTTTCTTACCCACTTTTTTTTCCTTTCATTGAGGTTCTTTTGTGTGAGAAAATGCTTCAAACTGTTATGGTCAGTTTTGACTACAAACTTGTTTCCCACAAAGTATTATCTAAACTTGGCCAAGGAATGCATGATGGCTAACATTTATTTTTCATAAATAGAATAGATCTTCTCATGTGTCTGCAACTTTCTACTCTCAAAATCTATGGGGTGTTGATTTTGTTTTAGGACAGCCCCTATCCCTTCTCCTGATGCATCACATTCCAAGACAAATGGTTTAGTAAAATCAGGTAATGCAAGTACTGGACAACTACTCATAACCTCTTTCATTTTTTGGAAATCCTTTCCAGCCTCTTCATCCCACTTGAAATCATCCTTCTTGGTCAAATCAGTAAGTGGAATAGTCAATTTAGAGAAACCTTTCACAAATTTTCTATAGTAAGTGCATATTCCAATGAAGCCTCTCAATGCTGTGATGTTTTTGGGTGATGGCCATTCAAGAATAGCTCTTATTTTTTCCAAGTCAACCTTCACTCCATCTTTCCCAATGATGTGTCCAAGATATAAAACTTATTTCAGCCCAAATTCACACTTAGACAACTTAGAAAACAAAGATTGTTCATGAAAAATTTTCAAGACAACTTCTAGATGGTGCAAGTGTTCCTCCCATGTTTTGTTGTAAATTAGAATGTCATCAAAGAAACCCAAAAAAAACTTACGGATCTGTTTGCAAAATATATGATTCATGCATGATTGAAATGTGGTTGGAGCATTGGTCAACCCAAAATGCATGACAAGAAACTCAAAATGTCCATAGTGACACTTGAAAGTTGTTTTATGCACATCCTCCTCCTTCATTCGAATTTGATGGTAACCAGAACTAAGATCAATTTTTTAGAAGAATTTTTCTCTATGTAGCTCATCCATGAGCTCATCTATTCTTGGGATGGGATATCTATTTTTTATTGTCTTTTTGTTGAGGGCTCTAAAATCAATGCACATTCTCAAGGTCCCATCCTTCTTCTTCACCAAAACCACTAGAGAAGCATAGGGACTAGAGCTTGGTATAATGAGTCCCAACTCCAAGAGTTCTTGAATATCCTTTTCAATCTCCTCTCTGAAATTTTTGGGATGTCTATATGGTGGGATTTGGATAGGTGAAGTGCCCACTTCCAAAACAATGTTTTGCTCAACTCCTCTATCAGGTGGCCTTCCAGAAGGGAGGTCTCCAAAAACCTGTTCATATTTGTGTAGTAGTTTCCTTATCTCCTTTGGATGTTCTGACATATTTATTTTTGGTTTGGGTGAAGTGATGTAACATTCAGCATCCCATTCAATATCTCCATGCATCAATATGGACCTCATATTGTGGGAAGTCACTACTTGATTCGGATAGGTGTGTTTCCCTCTCACAAACCTTTGTTTTCCTTCCGAATCTTTGAATCTCATTTCAGGAATTTGATAGTTCATTGTATGCTCCCCTGTAGAGTATAGCCATTGCACTCCCAATACCACATTAGTATCAACAACATCAATAACATAAAATCTATCAAAAAAAGAATAATTACCTATGGTGATTTCTAGCTTTGGAATCCATGTTTTGCACTCCATAGTGTTGTGACCTGGAATGATGATTGTGAAGCCATCGAATGGTTCAGTAGGTATATTTCTCCTCTCCAACATGTCTGCATCAATGAAGTTATGTGTGGCTCCTCCATCTATCAATACTGAGACCATTTGTCCTTGTAACACTCCCTTGCATCGAATAGTGTGAAAACGAGGCACTGCTGAAAGTACTGCCATCCTTCCTTTGTCAAGTGAAGGATGATTTTATTCTTTTTTCCCTTCTTCTGTTGTATAATATCCCTCTTATTGGTATGAAATATTTCCTTCTTCCTCATACCCCCTTCATACGCATCATTATCAGAAAATACTTCAATGTATTGTGCTTTCCCCTTGGCACATTTATGCCCTCGTACCCATGGTTGGAAGCATGTGTAACACAATTTATTTCTTCTGAGTTATTCCCTGTTTAGTCCCTCTTTCTTATCCTTTCCAAATCCATCTCTTTTCCATGGCTTCTTTCCAAATCTGAACTTGGAAGGGAAGTTAGGCTTGGGAGGAAACCTTGTCCTAGGTAGCACATTTTGTAGATCTCTTGTCAAGTTCATGGCATCCTTCAATGAATTAGGTTTGTGGGCCTTAACTAAACCTTTTAAGGGTTCATCCAAACCTTCATTAGAGAGAAATACTAATCTTACCATAGATATATCAGCCACCTTAACTGATAGTTTTTAGAATTCCAACATATACTCAGCAGGGGTTCCAACTTGCTTCAATTGGGGTAGTTCTTTGAAAGGCAATTCAGGGTCTTTTTGCTCAAATATTTCTAATACCCTGTCAACAAATTCTCCATATGTTGTAGCCTGATTATGTACCAAGGTTTTCATACCATGGAACCACCATTCATTAGATTCTCTTTCGAGATGAAAAATAGCCATTTTTAAAGCATCATCTTCCACCATTGGATTCAGCTGAAAATACACATCTAGTTTTTGTACCCAAGTATTTGTAGAACTTTAAGATGAGCCATCAAAAGTGGGAAGGGGCATTTTTCCAATGGATTAATTCAATTCCTTATTCTGAAATGGAGTCCTATTACCTTACCTCATTTTGATTTTGTTTGAAACATTAAAGTATTGCTCAAAGGGTAGAGTCCTTCTACAATCTTCACTCAACTTTTCCCATTCTTTTACAACTTCTTGCATATCAAATTGGGTGTTAGGTTCTTCTTTGTCCTCAATAAATTTAGGTGTAGTATGCCTTGGTGTACTCTGAAATTCATTATCCCTATTATAAGGTCATGTTCTTGAGAAAAGACTTTCACCCATTGTCTTCTTTTCCTCGAAAAGAGAACTGTTGTTGCCTCCTATTGCTCCTTTGCTTCCAAGTTGACTAGCCAACAATTCGAACCCTTTCATGATATGTTTTTTCATGGATTCAAAGAATGGTTTCATGAATTTAGTAAATCCATCCCTATCCTCTAAGTTTCCCTTCTCATCCCTAGCCATAGTTTCAACAAAATGCACTTCTTTTCCTACTTCTTCCTCTTCATCAAAAACACTTCCAGTTTCAAGTTCTAAGGGTGGGGGATGATTTATTTGGCTTCTTGTCCTCATAAATGATCATCCACAATAGGTTCAAGGATCATGCTCTGATACCACTTGTAGTGTCCCTTTTTAAGAATTTGCAAAAACTAGAAAAAAATCCAAATTTTGAACAATTTGACCCTTAGACTAGTATTGACTCAACTGCTTCAAAATGACTCCAAATGGTTCCGAATTAGGTCTGAATGAGTTTGGAAGGTATTCAGACATGTAAAGGAGGTTTATGGATTCTTGGACACTCTTAAAACACTTCTGCAACATTCATTTATAATCAGGGAAAAATAGGGAACTTTACTAGTCAAATCGAGGTTAAAAACCCCCAAGGGTAGGGGACAAGGATGGATTCCCAAACATTGTTCCAAAATTTTAGATCAGAGACATGTTATTGATAAAGGAAATGATATTAGTCTATATATTAGCTTTAACATAAGGGGAAATGATAGTAAATCTTCACAAATGGTTATGAAACTTAAGAATATTGCTCCCAATGCTTCTCTAATGAATATGAAACTTCTTCATCATATTAATGGTGCTCCATACAATAATAATATATCATAGTTTGGCTGAACCATTCGAATTTGATACCACTTCAAGTGCAAATAACAAGGTAGTGGGGAAATGACACCATTTATTCATAGTTTAGCATTTGTACATAAAAATCTTGGAGTTTTGATCTGAAAGTCTTATGAGTAGTAAATAAAGAGTATATATATCATATTACAAATATATGGGGCCTCAAGAACTATCCCAAAGAGATCATCACCTCACCAAGTGTGTCTCTCATCAGGGAGCAAGAATATGACAAGAAATGGAAGAATGGTTGTAGAAGTAAGTTGAAGGAGATGTGACCACAAGCTTCCCTATAGCTTAACGCTGTAACAAAGGACTCCATTTTATCTCCAAATGAAAGGTCTAAATGGCCTCTCCAATTTCCAATTAGGATGGCAATCTTTCACCCTCGAAATTGGTGCTAAGGCAAGTAGAATAACACTCTACTAGCTCTCCTCTCCAAATGCAAAATGTAAAATGATCAAAATATTCTCTCTTTCTTTGTTCCTGAATTTTATAAACTTCCTAAGGCTTCCTTAACTCAAATTCCATCCATGATCTTGATTCCAACTCGAATTGGGAAGAGATTCCAAAGTATGCCACTTGTCCCTCCAATTTTAGCCTCCTCCTTCACTCAATTCGAATAGGTGTCTCTTTAGCTGCCCCAACTCCCTTGTGCACCTTCTTGGATGCTATTTTTAGCCCTGACATGTCATGTATGTCATATTTCATCCATCAGGTCTGATGTTTCCATAAGTGTCATAGGAATCATCATCATTGGTGTCATTGAAGCTAGGGAATCTAGCCCAAGTGTCCAACCTCATTGAGTCATGCCAAGTATTATTCCCTTCAAACTCCCCCAATAATATTGGACTCCACCTTGGATTCGAATGGGTGAAAGTGGAATGCCATGTGGCATGGGGAATCCAGCTTTGTGTGGGCCCCACACCACCAATGTGTCTCCATGACCAAGTGCCATCTTATTTTCTCATCATAACTATTTATGTATCCCCTATTAATATATTTATGTCAAGCTAAATTCCATTTGGGGTTTATTAGTCTCCTTATTCCAAATTTAATGTCTCCACCCCAACCTAGGAAACTAGTAGATTGGTGGGATTTTCTCTTCTTGAGATTTATTTGAATGGGGACATTACATGATAGCACTCTGATTGTCACAATAGATGACTGGTGGATTATTGAAGTGAATCCCATACTCTCACAAGATTCCCCACAACCAAATACACTGTGTGGTTTCATTCACTGCACCTCTGTACTCGGCCTCAGCTGAAGAAAGAGCGAAAGCAGTCTAGTTTTTGCTCGACCAATAGATAGGTCCAGATCCAATCATGAAAAAAACCCAAATGTAGACTTCTGATATGAGCCGTCTCCAACCCAATCTGAGTATGTATACCCAACTAGGTTCAAAGGAGACCCAACTGCATAGTGAATACCATTGGTCTTCGTCCCTTGCGCATAATGCAAGATCCTCTTTGTTGCCTTCTAGTGAAGCTCATGAGTCTCCCGCATGTATCTGGAGACAGCAATGATTGCATAGGATAGATCAAGGTGAGTGTGTGTAAGAAACAAAAGACTCCATCAACTGCCGATACAAAGTACTATCCACCAAAGGTGTTGAAGAACCATACTCAAGGTTGATCCCTGAAAGAAAAGGAAATGATCTGATGCATATTTGGACTGTGCAACCTTGATTCCTGGGTCACTCTGAGAGACTTCAAGACCAAGAAACTGCTTTAGAAGTCCCAAATCTGACATAGAGAAGGAGTTGTGCAAACCTGTTTTGATAGATCCGATGCATGAAGAGTTGCTCCCTGTAATCAGCAAATCATCAACATAAATAACAATAAGGATTAGGAAGTTACCATCATGTCTCATGTAGACATTCGAATTAGATTTGCACCTCTGAAAATCTTGTGATAGTAAGAAGGATTACATATTTGCATACCAAGCTCGGGGAGCCTGCTTGAGCCCATACAAGGACTTCCTCAATCTGCACACTAGTGAAGGATCATCCATATACCCTTCAGGTTGCTTCATGTAGATATCCTCCTCTAGATATCCATGAAGAAATGCACTCTTGACATCCATGTGATGCACTTCCCAGTGCTTGGATGCAGCAAGAGAAAGAACAAGACAGATGGAATCCATCTTAGCAACAGGAGCGAATGTCTCAGAATAGTCAATCCCATGAACTTGGGAGAAACCCTTTGCAACCAATCGAGCCTTGTACTTGCTTGTGACCCCATCTGAGTCCATCTTTGTTCTGTATTCCCACTTGCATTGAACAAGATTTTTTCCCAGGAGGGAGAGAAACAAGCTCCCAAGTCTCATTTCTTTGAAGAGATTGATACTCTTCATCCATAGCTGCTATCCATCTCGAATCTTGGGAGGCCTCAAAGAAGTTTTTTGGATCTGATCCAATCATAAGAAAGCATCTCTCAGCAAGAAATGGATCTTTGTGAGAGATTACAATCCTTGCATCTTGGAAATCAGATCTAGTGGATCTCCAACAAGATCATCGGTGGATACAAGAGTGGTGGTAGCCCATCTAGCAAGAGGAATTAGATCTTTAGGTGCTATATCTCCAGGTTATTGTGGATTTGGATCTAGCATTCGCTCTTTTTTACTTCCAGAAGTGTTACTATGAGCTTTCCCTTTCTCAACCTTATGCTTTGGATGCTTGTCAATCAAGCAAGCTTTACAAGTTCCTCTAGCAAATTTGATGTTTGGTAGCCCTTCAACCATTTTCTGATTTCGCATCTCTTTCAAATACTTGTAGTTGAGGTTCCCAAATCTCTCATGCCAAAGTCTACTCTCTTCATTTGCATGTGTGAGAAGTGCACTTTTTTTTGAGTAAGGTAGTAAGTGGGAAAACTCATAGAGTTTCGAATGATGATTAGCAATACATTTTGCAATGATGTTTCCAGTTGAGATCTCTTGTATTTCGACCTAATTAGGAGTGAAGATGACCTTCTTGGGTACTCCTGTATGAGTCATTTGGTAGACAGAAAGAAGATTTGTTACAAGAGTAGAAACATAGATTACACCACTGAAGTACCTGTGCTCAAGATTTATCCTTCCAATCCCCTTAGAGGAGACTTCAAAATCATTTCCCATCAAGATTGAAGGACCAATTGTGGATTTGAAACCAGAGAAGAGATTCTTACAAGCACACATGTCCCTGGATGCTCCAGAATCAATGATTAAGGAGGAATCATTTGAAATAACAGCCATGAGTGCATGGAACCTCTCCTTGTCTTCAGATCTAGGGTCAACTTCTTTCCTTCTATCACCTGCAAGTAATAGGAGTTTGTTTTTCTCAAGTATTTGGGCCATTAGATCTATGGTCTTCTTCATGCAAGCACTCAGGATGGAATCCTCTGTTACAGTGAGGACATTTGGACTTCTTCTTTTGAGTTTTCTTGCCTCTCTTAGAATTCGAAGCCCCTTCTAACTGATAGGGAGCCTCTCTTCTCTTTACCTTTTTGCTTCTGGTGCCCTACTGAAAAACAACTTCTCAATAAACTATTGCAACTGTTGCAATTCGAATAGCTGTAACAAGCTCTGATACCATGTGAAATTCCACAAGTGTAGATCACTTAGCTTTAACAAACCTCACAATTTCACTCAAAGAATTGTAGAGAAGAAGATATAGAATATGATCAAAATTCACACATGAAACTCAAAGAATGTGGAAAACTGTTGTAATTACATTCATCAGCTGTAAGCTGGAAAAAAAAATGAGAGTAAAATGGAATGAATTCGATATCTACAAAGGTGATTCGAATTCTCCTCAATTCAAGGCTTAGTCGGCATTGGAACCATCTCCCAATCAAGACTCGATTACCATCGATGGTGAATAAATGGTCAACTTAGGTAGGACTAATTCTAACTGAACCATGTGAGCACTGAAATAGGGAAGGAGACTCCAAAGGGCGCATGACAAACTGTCAGTAGTCAAGTGGCACTCCAATATAGTCAACTGGGAGCTACATTCAGTTAACTAAGCAATCAATGCATGAACTGACTGATGAGGTCCTAGAAGTGTGTAGTAGGGTGCATTAGTAATCCAGATTATGAAAAAAAATGCGCACTAGGTAGGTAGGAGGGCTACTGATGGCTAGAGACAAGCTCCAGTGGGAAAAAACTAGGGACTAGGTGCTAGGATACTCCACTGTTGTTGACTGGATGCATGCAGTGATGATTGGATGCATGCATGCATGCAGAATGCATACAATGCATGCAAATCCAACATGTGATGGTGAGAATATTGCAACAAAGGTCTCAGCAGGTTTATCAAAGATATGGTTAGCAATGGTGAACTAAGAGGGCTCAACATCCATCCACATGCGGAAAAACAGACCCACCAGCAATTTGTGGATGATACGATGCTCATGGGACATGCTTTGGTTCAGGAGGCTAGGACCATCAAAATGTGTCTCAACACTTTCTCTAAGGCATTTGGCTTGGATATTAACAAAGAAAAACCGCAAGTTTTCTTCTTCAATACCCCCAACATATCTCAAAGGAATATTATCTGAATTTTAGGCTTCCAGGGGAGCTCCTTTCCTTCCAAATACCTCAATGCCCCTCTGGCTGAAGGTGTCATCAAACGGGTTTCATGGATGGATGCTCTGGATAGAATAAGGAAAAAATTGAGCAATTGGGTGTTGCGAACTCTTAATTTCGCAAGAAGACTTACCCTCCTCAAAGCGGTTCTTCAAGCCATTCCCATCTATCTATTCTCGGTCTTAACGTCCCCAAAATATGTAATCAAAGAGATGAGATCCATTCAGAGGACCTTCTTATCGAGGGGGACCCATAGAAACCAAAATGGGTTCTAGTAAGTTGGGAGAAAGTCTACCAATCCAAACTCAAAGGAGGATTGGGATTGAGGGACCCAGGAATAAACAATAAAGTCTTAGGATCCAAAATATAGTGGAATTAGGTCACCTATAATTCAGAACCTTGGGCTCAGTTGTGGCATGCTAAATACGCTCACGAAATACATAAGCAAGAACTCATAAGATTCAACGAGGAGAAACAGGGCTCACACATATGGAGAACAGCTCTATGTAGAAGGAAAATTATCCAAGACCACAGCTTTTGGGAAATAAGAGATGGAACCACAATAGACTTTTGGGAAGACTCGTGGCAGCAATGCCCAAAAATTGTCTCATCCCTTCCTTCTCGATACTGCCAGGAATATTGCAAGGCTCTGGACCTCACAAAAGTATCCCAATTCTGGAAACCTGAAGAGGAGGATGCTACCTTCATAGAATGGAATCAAACGGACTGGTGGAAACAAAGATGCCCGATAGAGGGAAGTCGCCATATGGAGGAAGCACTACAAGAAAGAATGATAAATATCCAATGAGGCCCTAATAAACTTTGATCGGGATACTCCACAAAAGGAAATTTCAACATCAATGAAACTTACAACTTATGGAAAAACTGTGAAGCAAGACCAGCAGAAGAAATATGGAAGAATATTTGGATGTCAAATCCTTGGTCAAAAGTGGCATGTTTTGTGTGGCTTGTTGTTTATTGTCAAATCCTTACTGGAGAAAACCTCTGTAAAAGAGGAATTGTTGGCCCCTCTCAATTCCCCCTCTGCAATAGAGCCGAAGAAACTATAAACCATCTCCTCAATTCCTGCCACTTCTCTTCCACCTTATGGGACTGGGGTGCGGAACTTTTCAGAAGATCAAACCGAAAACCTGGGATTCCAGACCAAACAATTAAAGAATGGGACCCCAAGGCTTTCAAAAACAGTATTGTAACTCGCATCTAGCTCATGTTTCCCGAATTTTTGATTTGGGAAATATGGCAGGAAAGAAACCAAAGAATCTTCAAAGACACCAAAGCCCCAATCCAAGCGATTTGGAACAAAATTGTAAAACACATTCAGGAGACGGTGAAGAATACCCCCTGGGTGGATGGGGATTGGGAAGCAGATGACCATGAACTCAAAATCCTTAATCATCTAATCCTTCATCAGACTGATCGTGGATGGTTTCGAAAGAATTTCAAAACCTCGGTGCTTTCTAGCCCTAATTCTTGGTCTCCTCCTCCAACGGGCTCTTTCAAGCCTAACTTCGATGGAGCCTCCAAAGGAAATCCAGGCATGGCTGGCTATGGAGGGGTTTTTTGTAATGAGGGTGGTCAAATTCTGCTCATTTTCCATGGCCACATAGGTCTAAACACAAAGAATGTTGTCGAAATCGAAGGGCTTCTTCAAGGTCTAAAGATAGCTGAACGAAACAAATGGGAACCACCCATAGCGGAAGGTGATTCAAAGGTGATCATCAACATGGAAAAAAAACTCCAACTTCGACAAAATCCAACGAAAGTGACTGTTAGTTGGAGGTTATCTCACGGGGTGGAAGAACTAGGGGCCCACCTTCGTAACCCTCATGCGTGGATCTTTGGCCACATCAGAAGAGATTGTAATAAGGTAGCATACTGCCTCGAAAACGTGGCGGTTGACTAGCCACACAGGATGAGGGAAGGACCCCTGTCAAAATTCGAGGATATGGATTGGGCTACACCTTGCGCCCATCTGGCTAATCAAGATATCCATGATTTAAGAAGGCGATATAATGACACTTTCATTGGGAATGATGCCCATGAAATCCTCCACGCGGATAGTCCTGTCGACAACTCTCGACATAATACCCGCATGCGTGCCATTGGTGTGAACCACAACCATGATCACCAGGATCGTCCGGAGTTGTTAAACATCGGCGTGGATATTAATGAGTTCAGGCCTCCGGACTGTCCTCATCCAACAAACAATTACTAAAGGGGATGAAAGGAAAAGATGATGGATCAGCTAGATCGGATGCTTCTGTACTGCAGTCAGATCCAGAGTATGAATGAATGATGATAGCAATTAAGGTAAGTCGCAAGAGGAGGGATATAAATATGGACAATACTCTGTGGGGGACTTGCACACCTAAGCCTTTGTATCTATATTTCCCATTGTTTTGCTTCTTCCTATGTCTGTGTCTATGCAATTGGACCTGCCCCTGCTACCCGCGCCAAATAATGGCCCCAAAACGGAGAAACCCCAAAGTGAGAAGGGAGAAGCCTGAAGACGCAAAACCTAGAAGATGAAGAGAGCAAATCGTGAGAAGAAAAAGGCCACCCATGCTACCCAATTTGTTTGGACGTGCATACCACACCAAATTCAAGAAGAAATTGATGTTTTGGAAAAGGGATTATGGGAGAAAGTGAACAACCAGAACATGGGAAAACATCTGTGTTGAAGTCGAGGAGTGGGTGCAAGATCCTGGAACCACTGTGGGCCGCATGGTGGCTTATGACCCTATAGTATCAACTTACTGGGTGACCAAAGGTTTGCTTGCCCACATCTTGATGGAAAGCGAAAACAAGGCTTTAGGAGACACCGATCCGGTTAAGGCCTGGAGAGAGCACCACAATGACTTTCGTTTAATGCATAAGAAAATGGATCTGATAACCATGAAGCTGGGTATTCCTCTGTACCCTCCCATCCACCAATCGACGGCTGATCCCGGTAGCAATTATGGCGGTCTTGCGACTCGATGTGATGAAGGAAGGCGAACTAGTGGAGTTGCAGCTGTAAAATTCAAGCACAACAGATCTATGTAACAAGCACAATAGTTACTAGAGATGCATGCGTCAAATTGTATGTAAAAAGCACTGTGCATAAGGTTTGTAGCAGTAAAACAATCTCATAAACTCAGAAGATTAATTACAATGTGTAGCAATGGCTACAAATAAGCCAAGCAATTCGAATTCCAGAGAGGTCATTCAAATTGAATGCAAGAGAGTGGCTTACTAGGAAGTTAACACCACTCGGCACATCAGTTAACCACTTAACTACCCAATAACTGACTCAAACTGACTAACTGATTCTAACTCAATGAAGAACTCAATTGAATGCCCAAAAATAGGGGAGGGCGCCTTTTTGTCTGTAGATAATTGAATATTAGGTGAAAATAACACCAGATGCAGTCAACCAGTGTAGTAGGGCGCCTTCTAGTCTCCAGTTGGCTATGTAAACTAGTAAATGTTGTCAGTTGGAATGAGTAGGGCGCTTTAGTCATTCAAATCACTCCTTGAATGATGGAGGAGGCCTAGTTTACTGAAACTATGATCTATTGATGATGTAAGCACATGATTGAGTCAAAATACTTAGGATAAGTGGAAAATTAAGCTGTGAAGATCAAATAAATGATATGTGGTTGGAAAATGCTCTAACACCCCCCCTTAATCTAATATCATGGAGTAAAAATAAAATAATAAAAGGGCCCTGGCAACAAAGGCCATAGGTCACCCAGTACAGAAATAACCCAAAAAAATGCTCAAAAAATCTAAGTGAGGAAAGAGGGAAAAACCTAGTGGGAAAGAAAACCCACCCTGAAACTGAACACTGAAGGATCTAATCTGTCCTCACCATAGTAGAACTCACCGCCAACAGTGAACGCAGGTAAGAGAAATTCTTCTCAATGAAGCTCTTGGTGAATATGTTTTCAATTTTCTCTTCTGTGGGGAAATATTGCAGTACAATGGTTCTGTCATGCACAAGCTCTTGGATGTAGTGCATGTGGATCTCAATATGGTTGGTCCTCTATCTTTGAACCAGATCTGTTGAGATCTTGATAGCACTCTAATTGTCACAAAAGATGGCAGCAGGAATGGTGCCACCAATCATGAAAAAATTTAGGGGCTAATCTTATCCCATGGGATAAATTTAGGGGTTCTAAATTTTTAATGGGATATTTTTTTATTAAAAACTTGTTAGGTATGAATAGCCCACATTTTATTTATTTATTTTTAATGGATAGGAGGTTAGCCCCATCGAATTTTAAAATGGGATCCAAGATAAAATAATTTCGCCCCTCTAAAAATGGATTTAAACCTCGGTTAGCCCACAAAAATCACTAGGAAGCTCCCATTTGCCCCCGATATCCATAAATGACAATTGCTAAGGGCTCTTTCTCCTTCTATCAATCATGGAAACCAAGTCGGAGTTACATTCATCCATATTTTATGGGTTGAATCTTGTCTTGCAAGTTGCTTAATTTCCACATGAGAAGGGAAATCGATATTTACTACTGGGTCTTATAGCGACCCATTTGCATCTAGGAGAGTTCTAAATCCCATCACCTTAGATCCAAAGTTTCCCCAAGAAACATGGGGATTGTGAATCTTGCGATCGGCGATGCAACAATAACTTTTTGTGGGTGTTTGGGGAATCATGCCTAGGGAATGGGACTTCATTCATAGATGCATATTTGGGCATGTATGGGGCCATGACTTTCCAGGGAGAAACTTGCCGAAATTTTCTCCAAGTCTTCACAAGGTTTTATAATTTAGTGAAAGATTCGCTAATATTTTACAAGGTTTTATAATTTAGTTAAAGATTCGCCAAAAAATTATATATACATAATATAACATTGATGAAATAGCCTTCATGTTTTCCTATATATCATGGGGATTCGCCCATTTATTATACATAGAAATTTATGGGGGGTGCTTAAAATTTTCCCTAGTACCAATATCAAACTCTACTAGAATACCGTACAACCAAACTACCTGAATGCAAACATTGACTGCTCCTTGATACTCTGCCTCTGCTGAAGTTAAGGAAATGGCAGCCTGCTTTTTGCTTGACCAGCAAATAGGCCCTGTGCCAATCATGAAAACATATCCGGAAGTGGACTTCCAATCAATTCTATCACCCGCCCAATCTGAATCAGTGAATCCAACCAAGTCAAGATCGGAATCCGCAGCATAGTGTATGCCAAAATGTCTAGTACCTTGCACATAATGCAAGATCCTTTTGGCTTCCTTCCAGTGAAGCTCATGGGACTGCTGCATGTACCTTGACACATCACTCACGAAATAATAAATATTAGGCCTAGAGTGTGTCAGATACAAAAGACTACCAATCAACTGTCTGTATAGTGTAGAATCACCATCCTCAATATTGATTCCTGAGAGGAATGGGAATGGTGTTGCTTTGCATTCTTCCATATTGAACTTATTTAGCAGGTCCAAAGCATATTTTCATGGATATATCATAATCCCATCAATATTTTGAGTGATCTCAAGACCAAGAAACTGCCTCAATAGGCCTAAATCACTCATATCGAATGCTTGGTGTAGAGCGGTTTTTATAGTGTCGATCGAAGCAAGATTGCTTCCTATAATAAATAGGTCATAAACATAAATGGAAATGATTATAAAATTACCTTCATGCTGTTGTAGATACACATTCGGATTTGATTTGCACCCCACAAAATTTTGCAACAGAAGAAAGGAATTCATCTTTGCATACCAAGCTCTTGGGGCGTGTTTTAAACCATACAAGGATTTCCTTAATCTGCAAACAAGTGTCGAATATGATATGTAACCTTTAGGATGATTCATGTAAATCTCTTCCTGAATATCTCCATGAATAAATGAACTCTTCACATCCATGTGGTGCACCTCCCAGTGCTTGGATGCGGAAATTGCCAAACCTAGGCGGATTGAATCCATTTTTGCAACCAGTGCAAACGTTTTTGTGTAGTCCACACCATGAACTTGTGAGAAACCTTTTGCCACCAAAATATATTTGTATTTTCAGGTTGAACCATCAGCATCAACCTTGGTTCTGTAGACCCATTTTCATTGAAATAATTTCCACCCAGGTGGAAGAGAAACTAGCTCCTATGTTGCATTTTTCTGAAGAGAATTGTACTCTTCATCCATGGTGGTTTTCCATATCGGATCTCGGTGGAAATGGTAGTATGATTTATGATATGAACCAATCATCAAAAAACATTTCTCGGATAGTAATGGATCATAATATGAAAGAACGATACCTTCTCTTTGAAATTCTGCTCGGGTTCTTCTTGGATCGGCAAGATTTCCAATGTTAGAACCAGCAGATGTGACAGTCTTTTTTGCCCACTTTGGAAACTGAGGGGGTTCATCTGGATTTGAATCCGAACCTAATATTTCATGTTCATTAATGTCTGATAAAATATCATAAATATCAAAACACAAACTTTCATTATCTTCTTCTGAATCTTCTTCTTGGAAAGGACGCAATTTGGCAGTTTCCTCCTCCACTAGTTGTAGATCATGAAGCGGTTCTTCAAATTGAACACTTCACTCGATGAATATCTTTTTGGATCTAGTATCCATGAATTTGTATCCTTTGGATTCTTTATCATATCCAATGAGGATGCAATCATTACTTTTTGGTTCCAAATATTTTCTCTTCTCAATCAGAATTCTATCCCATGCAGTGGATCCAAAAACCCTGAGATGTGACACATCATGCTTATGACCAGTGTAGGATTCGAAAGGAGTTGTACCTTTGACGGATGAGTGTGGAACTATGTTCTGAATGTATGCAGAAAAATTCATGGTCTCAGCCCAAAGATTTGAATCTAAACCTTTCGACTCAAGCATACAAGTAGTCATCTCTTTCAATGCTCGTTTTTTCCTCTCCGCTACACCATTCTGTTGAGGTGCGTAGGGGACTGTGTGCTAGATTTGGATTCCATTTTTCTGCAAAAAGTTGCAGCAGCTCTGATTTGATATATTCTCCACCATTATCATATCTAAGAGCTTTTAGCTTGCTCCTAGTAATAGTCTCAATAGAATCCTTGAAATTTTTGAATTTTTCAAGCACTTCTGATTTTTTCTTGAGAAAGTAGACCCATGTGAATCTGGAGAAGTCATCGATGAATGTAAGAACATACCTTGAGCCATTAATGGAGGCATTTGGTATTGTACCGCTGATATCACTGTGAATCATCCTCAAAAATACAAGAAGCTCTGCTAGCTTTATTGGGATATGACTATGAGATCATTTACCAAAAGGCCAAGGAAAATGTGTTAGTTGATGCTCTCTCTCAAAAGTATGAATAAGAAGGTTCCCACTCTTCCCTCTCCTTCATCATAGTAGACTAATTGAATGACGTATGTAATGAATGGTTCACAGATCCCACATACCCTACCATGATCCAGTAACTTCAAAATGAACTTTCACCCCAAAACGGATGGTCAAACTAAAATTGTCAACAAGTGCCTGGAAGCATATTTGCAGTGCTTTATTTTAGAGCGGAAATCTCAATGGGCTCAATGGTTACCTCCAATAGAATGGTGGTATAATACAACTTATCATGCTACCACTCAAATGACTCCCTTTCAAGTTGTATATGGCCAAAATCCGCTCTCAATACTATCTTACTTACTAGGAATCTCTACTTTACAAGAGGTTGACATAACACTCACAACTCAAGCCAACATTCTCTACACTCTCAAAGATAATTTGTTAATGGCTCATAATATAATGAAGCAACATTTTGATCAGCATCATTCAAAAAGCCATTTTGCAAAGGGTTATTAGGTATTCCTTCACCTACATCCCTATAAGAAAACCTCACTTAAGGCCACCCACCACTAGAAAATTCCTCACGAGTTTTATGGCCCTATAAGGTACTCAAACATGTTGGCCTCATGGCTTTCAAATTGAAGCTACCTAGCCACTCAAAGATTATCCCATCTTTCATGTATCTTGCTTGAAGAAAGTGGTCAGCTCTCTCTATCATATTCAAACAAGCCTCCCATATTTGGATGAAGAAGGTTCCATTTGGTTGTAGCCTTAGGTTGTCCTCAACAAATGAGAACAATGTCTGCGCACCATCCAAAAGGTCTTGATCCAATGGAAATATACCCATCCTGGGGGTGCTACATGGAAATCAACATAGGTACTCCAACCGTTTCTGCATCTCCAGCTTTAAGAACAATGTTATTTTTAAAGGGGAGGGCATGTTACAGTCCTACCCTAACCCCCTCTTGAGGTAATGTATATTAAATAAGGCCCATGAAATAGATATAGTGTGAAAAAAATATTTGTAAGAAGACTTACTAAAAGGTTTCTCCTACTAGAAATCTCCTTCACTAAGAATGTTTATGAGAAGGTTCTACCTACTAGAAACCATATAGAGTAGAATCAATGTAATAATATGTCATGTGATACCTTAGAAATACCCAATCCCTCACTTCAAATGTCCTTTCACTATGCTAGTGATATACCTGGTGTTTCATCCTATTTTGTACTATAGCCAAGATGTCTTTCAATAGTTGTAGAACATGTTGTCGGTGCTCTATGTGGTCCTCCACTACTTGAACCCTATCTTTCTCTTTCAAGGATGATCTAATGGATGGAGGATGATGGCCATAAAGTGCCATACATGGGGACATTTTTTATGAAGTATGGAATGATGTGTTGCACCACCATTATTCCAAAGGAAAGCACTTGACCCATTGCATTTATTTATTGGATGTAAAGAAACAAATTACATATACCCTTCTATATATTTATTCACAATCTTCCCATAGGATTGAGGATGATAAGAAGAGCTATAATCCAATTGAGTACCCAAACAATAAAATATTTCCTTCCAAAAATTACCAATGAAAATTGGATCTCAATCACTTACAATAATCCTAGGGACTCCATGTAGCTTCTGAATTGTTTCCATGAATGTTGCAAATATTGTACTTGATTTAAAAGGATGGGAAAGAGAGGGGAAATAGGAATAATTTGTGAGTCGATGAACCACTACCTTGATGACATTTTTTCCTTTCAACTTTGGTAGACATGTGATAAAATCCATTGAGACATCTTCACAATACTAACTTGGTATGGCTAATGGATGTAGAAAAGCTTGCTGTCTTGATTGTCTCTCCCATATTTTGTTGGAAAATCGCACATTCTGCCACAAAATTATGGACATTAATTACCTTCGTAGAAAAAAAATCATTCTTGATTCTATGGTAAGTCTTCAAGAACCCTAATTTTCCTCCTATAGAAGAAGTGTGTAACTCCAAAATAACATTTTTTTTGACTTGAGAATTCTTACATAAATATAAGCAATTATAGTACCATAGTGAATAATTCTTCCACAGAAATTTATCTAATGAACTAGGGTCCTCTTGTAGTTGTTGAATTATCTTGCATGCCTTCTGATCATGCTCCCATTATCTCCTTTCTTCTTTCAACAAATTAGATTGCAAAATGGAAATAGCACAAAGTAAGCCCTCTATGTCATCTTCTTTTCTTGGAAGTGCATTTGCCACCACATTTTGTTTCATTTTTTGTAGTTAATTTCAAAGTCATGACCTAGCAACTTTGTAACCAATTTTTGTTGCTCTTCTAAATATAATTGTTGTTCCAAGAAGTACTTAAGACTTTCATGACATGTTCTTACCTTCAAGTGTCTTCCTATTAGGTAAGGGAACCATTGCTTAATTGCATGCAGTATGGCATGTTACCACCTAAGTTGTACTTAGTTGGTTTCCAAGTGAGCCGGCGAAGATTGAATCAATGTACATGTTCATTGCCAGCATTTAGAAGTTCAGCCTACCATTTTTGGCCCGTTTTTCAAATTTTGCATGTCCATGCCCCACAGGGAATTGTAGTAAGTTGGTATAGCATGGTGTCTTTTGTAACAGACTTGGCTTTCCTTAGGTTTGTACATCAATGTGGTACTCTAGAGTGTTTTTTCCTTAGTTATTATGCATTGCTTTTTAGCGACGCATAATTTCTGAGTTTTTCACTCACACCTCCAAAGCTGGAGTATCCGCCTTGGTGTCCAAATCTTGGGAGGTTATTAAATTATAAGGGTTTAGGTATTTTAACATGCTAGCCACCAATAATGAGTCACATGGATGTGTACTAGGTCCCCCTAGGTTTTATTTTTGTTTTTGGACATAAAAAAAATTCTCGCAAATGGGACTATTTTTTAATGTTTTAATTGTAAAAGTTAAAAATCTCATAAAAAAGTAGTTAGGAGGTTAAATTCAGCATGGGGGTGCTCGTTTTCTAACCCAGATCCCCCATATTACCCCTAAACCCACTTTCCTAAGTATTTGAGCGATTATTTATCACTTAAATAAAAATTCTCTCAAAATATCATAAAAGAGAATAAAAAATGAAAAAATCAAGAATATGATAGAAAATCAAGTTCCTAAATCAAAGGAATCTTGTCTGGAGCATGTCACAGTTCAACTATGGATCATATCGGAGATCAAATCAATTAAGATCGGTTGATTTCAATCAAGTTTTTGGTGATAGCAAGTTAGTCTCTAGTTGGGATTGCACCCTCCCTCATGAGAGGGACGCATTTCACATGTGGCTCTCTCTTATTTGTTGGGAAATGTGACCAAAGAGAATGGGCATGCCTCTTGTTGAGGTAGCACCCACCTCATTCAATCAAAGCTCAATCAAGATCAAATCAAGGATAAATCAACTCCCTCCTTTAGCTCATGCACCCTCAGTCCTCTTGGAGTTCTCTCATGCACCCCCCTCTCTCAGAATTTATGTCACGTCCCCTCTCGTCGATCTGATGCAAAGAAGGGAACATAACTCACAATCTGGGGCTTATTTGGAGAAACTCAGACCCGTACATTACTAACAAATTCATACATAAATAAAAACTCATGCGTGCAAATTCATACTTAAAATAAACACAGTGGAATGATACATTATCCACACACGATTGCATCATGCATTCAACATATAATCATAACAGTCATCAAATAAAACATTGCAGAACAAATAATGAATATAATTTAAACCACAGAGAATACTTATCTTCAAAATGAACTGTCCAAACAACTGGCTATGTGAGAGCAACGTTCCACCCAACCATACGTCTTTGTCCAGCCTGTATTCTTTCAGTTGAGAGACCACCCCCGAGCTGGGATGTGTATCCACTGAGGAGGAACAAAACAGGCTCACTCACAACCATGGTTTCACAAAAACAGTCATGCTAAGCCAACACACGGAAGTCGGAAATGCGGAAAGCCAAATTTTCGACATTCGAAAATGTCACTTTCGCAATCCGCAATTCGTACTGCGGAACTCGGAATTGCAGAACACCAAAAAATGCAACTTTGAAAATTTTACATTTCCGCAATCCGCAATCCACAATGCGGGTTTGGAAATGCGGAAGTCCAAAACGTAATTTCAAAAATTTTACGTTTCCGCAATCCACAATTGCGGAAACACCTCTACTCTGGCAAACTTCCAAAGCTCATATCTCTCTCGTCCCTTAACCAAATAAGGCGAGTCTGGTATCGTTGGAAAGCTCTTGGAGAGCTCTATGCAATTGTGTGAGCCTCTGCCACACTTGAGAACTCTGATCCTAACATTTTTATAATCAAAATGTCACCCAAACTTCTTCAATACCGCATTAAAACATTTCGATATCTGCTCGTAACTCACAGTTGACCCAAGCAGCCCCAGTGCTGCAACATGGGCTCTGATACCATTCTGTCACGTCCTCTCCCGTCGATCCGATGCAAAAAAGGGAACATGACTCACAATACGAGGCTTATTTGGAGAAACTCAGCCCCATACATTACTAACAAATTCATACATAAATAAAAACTCATGTGTGCAGATTCATACTTAAAATAAACACAACGGAATGATACACTATCCACACACGATTGCAGCATGCATTCAACATATAATCATAACAGTCATCAAATTAAACATTGCATAACACATAATGAATATAATTTAAACCACAGAGAATACTTATCTTCAAAATGAACTGTCCAAACAACTAGCTATGTGAGAGCAACATTCCACCCAACCATAGGTCTTTGTCCAGCCTGTATTCTTTCAGCTAAGAGACCACCCTCGAGTTGGGATGTGTATCCACTAAGGAGGAACTAAACAGGCTCACTCACAGCCATGGTTTCACACAAATAGTCATGCTAAGACAACACACAGTTGGGTTTATCAAGCATGCAAGAGGAAAAAGAGGAGGATGCTAAGCCAGTGAGCTCAACCAAAAAGCTACAGGAATCTCAACTAAACTCAAACAATCATGGCACCCACAATACCTACCACACCCAACACAAGGAAGGTCCCCTTCTCTGTTGCACAGTCCCTCAGGCATCCCTTCCCTCCAGTGCTCTTTAGGGTGGGCATAGAAAGGTCCAAGATGCTAAATCCTTGAGATTATATCCTTCAGTGGGTTTATCAAGCAATCCCAACCTCTCTTCTGTCATTCACGCTTGGATTCTCACAATTCGGTGACCAAATGACTCAATCCCGTAACTCGATTTTCGGGCTATAAAAACCGGGTTTTCCAATGGACTTTGGGGTATCTAACACTCTCAAATTCACCCCAAGGTTCATGTCTATGGATCTCCCATTGGATTTCACTTTCCACACGAAATTTTGGGCGTTAATGGCACTTCAAAACGTGGGTTCATGCAAAGTTGCGATTTTTGGTTTTTCTCTTTGTTTCGTCTGTGTAATGGATGGAAACTAAAGCTTAGATGTTTAACAATGGAATCGGAATGAGGAATAATGGATTCCCATGAGGTAGATTGACTAGTTCAAGGAAACAGAGCCCATACCTTCCATACGAGTTTCTGGGCTGCCCATGCTCCATTGAAACCATGGATTGATTTCTTCAACAACTTTCTTACACAGAATTAAATGTCAACAAAGAAAGTCAAATGAGTTCACAAGATGACATTTGGAAGCATATGGTTCAACCCCACAACCCCCTCACCACTCCCTAGTGGAATACATATGGTCCCCTCTAATTAGTTGCTTCCATAGTCAGTTTTGGTATTTTATTGCAATATTAAATATTCACATCAATTTACAATATTTCATGGCTTAATAGCACATGGATACCATAATATCAAATACTTGTCTTTCTAAATAAAATATGAGCATACACTAGCAGGGCCTTGGCCTTGAGCTCCACGCTAGGGAAGCATACATCGCATGTATACAATATTTACCTTAAAAGCCAATATATCATAAGGGTTAAAATGGGGGTATTACAATTTCTATTTAAGCAAAGCAATTGCTCCATGTTTTGGAATGGAAGCATTGAACCTCTACTCTTGTAACTCTTGTAACTTTTGTTTAATAATATTTTTCGAAAGGCTTTGGAGGTCTATATGCTCTACAATGTGTCCATCTTGATGCATGCTTTCCTTGGTTGAGGTAATATCTAACTTAGTTTCTTTTTGCTCTTGTATTGAGTTGTGGATTGATCTATCTTAGAAGGCATTTAATCCCATAGAATAAGCATTCATAGTCTTTGATTTGATTATTTATATTTGGTTAGTTATATATTTAGAAGCAGCATGTGTATTCGGTTGTACTAATGCCCTTCTAGTTTCTTCTAATTGCATATACTAGAATTCATCCCTCTTTTGCAAGTGTTTCTTGAGACTGTGCAGGATAGGAAGCTGAAGGAGGAGGTCAAGATAGGTTGCATCATCTTCTGACTTCAATGTTTGGTTTTATTGTTATTTTTACCCTCGTTGTGTTGCAGGCATTCTTGATCCACCAACCCTTCAAGCTGAGGCTTGGTTCTCCTTTCTTCCATCCTTTAAAACAGTCAATCTTTCTTGTTACTTTGTTTTAAAGCAAGTAGATCAAATCTATAGATTCATTTTACATCTCTTTCTACTTAGATAGATAGATCTAAAATGTTCATTTTCAAAAGTTTTATCAGAAATCTAGATCTATCATAACCATAGTTCTTGTAGTAGCAATTTCCTAGAATATTTTCCAAGTGCTATGTTGTATATTTTTATGTATTTTTTTTACTAATATACTAATCTTGTAATTCTTAGTTTGCTGGTTTTTTTAGATTTGGTGGAAGAGGAAAAAGAGACTTTGGCAAAATTCATGCAAATATAGCCATCCAGTAATCTGAAGATCACCTCTTCTTCTGATCTTATTTTTTCCTTGTGATTTATTGTCAGCCTCCCTGATCCAAATCTATAAGGATCAAAGGCATTATTTTTTTTAAATCACTTTGTAAGTTGTATTAAGAAAGCAAGTGAGCTACACAGTGCCCACACCCCCCCTTCCCCCTACTGGGGGAAGACTGTATCTCCTTTATGCGTGTTTGCTTTTTTTTTGCTTTAGTTTAGTTTGCTTATCAGTAGAATAATCTTAATCTTTATAAAGTAGATTAGTTTGTTTTATTTTCCATTTTGTTTTGCAAAACAATACTAACCCATTGTGCTCTCCAGAAGTACTGAAAGGGAAAAGAGACTCACAGTGTAGTAATTAGAAAACCTCTTTTATTTCCGTAATTTGTCTTTTCACAATATTGTACAATTTCACAATCCTTACAATTTACTTTCTTACAATCACAATAAGTTTGGAATTTGATTTCTCGAAGTATTGCGTTGTGTAAGGGCTTGCTCGATAAAACAATGTGTGGAAAAGAGATTCTTGTCATTAATAATTTACAACAATTGTACTTACAATCTCAACTGGAACAAACTATTTAACATAGATCATGTGTGCTCTTTCCCCTTGCAGGCTTTTCCTGAGCGCTGGGAAATCAGAAATGGATTTATTGCACTATTTAAATTTCAACATTTAATTCACCAACTCACAATTAATAAAATCAATTCTCTTTAAATTGACAAAAATCCGACATCTCGAAACTTGGCTTATGTGGGAAAATTATTCAGAGAAAGAGGGAACGACTAGAGAGTGACCTCGAGGCCCCATCAGACTGCACCCTCGTTTGGTGTTGTGAAAATGCCCACATAAGATTCAAAGAGATGATGTAAACCTCACAATGAAAGAATTTAGGAATAATAGAAGAAGAGAGAAGCAATAGAACATAGATCCAAAGGAGCTCTGATAGAGGCAGAATAATTACACATGTTACATTAATCTGAATCGTAAACTGGTGAATATACAATGTTGAGGATGAGGATTTGAATTCACTAGGTGTAATTCGAATTAGACTTCATGCACAGATCCATAATCAGTGGAGAGTCATCAAAACATAACTAGGAGTCCACCTTCTCATCAGTGAAGTCATCAATGCACAAGTAATGGTCAACCAGGAGTCAAACTGATTCTAACTGAGTGTGGTTGGTGTAACTAGCACATGGAAGCACTAATGTAGTGAAGGAGGCTCAGTGGAGGGCGTAGATGGAGCTAACTGGAGTCAGAATAGGCTATCTAGTCACACTGGAGGTCCATCGAAGTGATAAGGTCAGTTAGGAGTCAGTTAATCCTTAAATCAAGTAAAGAACTGAAGATAATTGAACTAAACTGGACTGGTAGGTGAAGAAAGGTGCCCTTCTCATGCAGTAGGTGAAAGGAGGGTGCACTAAGCTCTACGAGAGGTAAAACTGATCTGAAGGAAGCTCCGAGGGCTAGTTTGTTGAGGACTAGGTGATGGTACTGATGACTAGGATGCATGCAAACCCTAATTTTGCATGCATGACTAAAAATGAAAATGACAGAAATGCTAGAAGGACTAGGATGGAGTATAGGAATATCCTAACACCCCCCCCTTAATCCATCCTAGGCCCTGGTAACTAGGACCAAAGGTCACCCATATAATCAAAGAAATGATAGAAAAATAAAGAACTATTCATAAACCGAGGAAATGGGGAAAACCTCATGGGAAAAATATCCCCCCTCAAAAGAACAGTAAATAACTCAAAGAACCATCACACTATGCAGAAAAGAAAGAAGCTTTCATCAGTGAAAATTTTTGCAAAAGACATGGCAAGTTGATCCCCTGTAGGAAGTCAAAGTAGAAGCTAGATCTGGATCTAGTCTCTTGATATGCCTCCCACTATGTGGAGAATGTGTTGGACAAAGCAAGTCTTTCAGGAACTCTTTCTGTAACTGGAGCGAATGGAACATGAGGATCCTTTCCAAGAGATGGAAGAGAGAACCCCATCATCACGCTGCATCTCTCATGGAGAGGTGGATGGCATAATGCAATGTTGGCATGATGCTGAAGTCTAGTAGTTCTGTGAACAGATAAGTCATCAACTGTGTTCTCAATAGTAGCAAGGACTGTGTGAGCCCATATTGACCTCGAATCTGGACTAAGAATAGGTGTTGGTTCTGGATCTAAATCTTCTTGAACCATGATCTCAACATCAAAATCCTGATCTTCTTCTTCATTGGAAGAGGAGTCACTGTGATCTTCATCAGAATCTGAAGGAATAGTCGGAGAGAAAGGCATGAACTGTGAGAACTCATATGCCTTTGAGGCATGATTAGCAATCCCATTCGCTATAACCTTTCCAGTGGAGATTTATGTAATCTCTACTGTGTTTGGACCAAAAATTACTTGCTTTGGTGATCCTGTATGAGTCATTTGATATACTGACAACAAATTAGCTGTTAGAGAAGGAACAAATAAAACATTTTTGAACTTACCATGCTCCAAATGAACTGTACCCAATCCTTTGGCAAAAATCTGAGAGTTGTCTCCCATGTGAATGGTAGGCCCATCTTGGAGATCCAAAGAGGAAAAGAATTCTTCAGAGGCAACCATGTGGTTGGAGGCTCCAGAATCTATGAGGAGGGCTTTTGACTTTGAAAAACCAGCCCTCAATGCATGGCAATCATCGGATCCACTTCTAGAATCAGACATCTTTGCTTCTTTTGGAACAACAATTTTGTTTTGTTCAAGAAGCTTGGTTAGAAGATCAATTTTCTTGTGCATGCAAGCTTTCTCAGGATGGTTTCCTCTCTTGCAGTAGGAACAATTTGGTCTCTTTTGTTTGTCATTCTTGGATTTTGATGGCTTCTTGTCTTTGTATTTTTGCCTCTCTTTTGCGTTCGCTCCACTTGCTTCACCAGCTAGAAAAGCTAGATCTTTGGAGGTGTTTATGGCACCCATTTGAAACAATTTGTCCTCTTCTTGAATGAGGGCTTGAATGAAGACTTTTAAGGTAGGAAACTTCCATCCAGGGATTGACATTCGCCCAGAATGGAAAGTAGATACAAAGATAGAAAATTGAGATCCAAGTTTGCTCAAAATGGAGAGCACCAATTGCTCATCACTTTTAGTGATGCCACAATGCTTGCATTGTAAATCCAAATTCTTAAATTTTGAGAAGAATGCTTGAATGCTCTCGAAATTGCTAGGTTGTAGGGCAACCAATTCATTTTCAAGAATACGGCCTCTTAGCCCATCTTGTTTGCGAAAAAGACTCTCCAATTTAGTCCATAACTCACTTGGAGACTTCAATCCTTCAATATGAAACAAAAGATCTTTAGACATGTGAAGACATATGAAACCAAAAGCTTCTTCCATTTTATTTAGATGCTTGATTCTTTCTACAGTTGTATGTGGTATGGCATCTTTTTCAAATACCATTCTATTTAGCTGTCTATTCCACAAGTGTAATCTCATATCACTCTTCCATTCGAAGTAATTGAAGGGAGTGAGGATCATAGGAGAAAGAGAAGAAGAAGCATTCGAATTGCTCATCTTTGACTGCTGGAACAAGTGCAAATAGAAACTGTTGAATCTGCTGCTGCAACTGCTGGAACTTCGAAATACCTGCAAAAAACTCTCAAGAATGGAGGTAGAATATACTCTCAAATGGCTCTGATACCATGTGAAAATTCCCACATAAGATCCAAAGAGATGATGTAAACCTCACAATGAAAGAATATAGGAATAATAGAAGAAGAGAGAAGCAATAGAACATAGATCCAAAGGAGCTCTGATAGAGGCAAAATAATTACACATGTTACATTAATCTAAATAGTAAACTGGTAAATATACAATGCTGAGGATGAGGATTTGAATTCACTAGGTGTAATTCAAATTAGCCTTCATGCATAGATCCATAATCAGTGGAGAGTCATCAAAACATAACTAGGAGTCCACCTTCTCATCAGTGAAGTCATCAAAGCACAAGTAATGGTCAATCGGGAGTCAAACTGAGTCTAACTAAGTGTGGTTGGTGTAACTGGCACATGGAAGCACTAATGTAGTGAAGGAGGCTCAGTGGAGGGCGCATATGGAGCTAACTGGAGTCAGAATAGGCTATCTAGTCACACTGGAGGTCCATCGGAGTGATAAGGTCAGTTAGGAGTCAGTTAATCCTTAAATCAAGGAAAGAACTGAAGATAACTAAACTAAACTAGACTGGTAGGTGAAGAAAGGCGTCCTTCTCATGCAGTAGGTGAAAGGAGGGTGCACTAAGCTCTAGGAGAGATAAAACTGATCTGAAGGAAGCTCCGGGGGCTAGTTTGCTGAGGACTAGGTGCTGGTACTGATGACTAGGATGCATGCAAACCCTAATTTTGCATGCGTGACTGAAAATGAAAATGATAGAAATGCTAGAAGGACTAGGATGGAGTATAGTGTACTGTTGGACATCCCCTCGAGACTCCATATAGCCTGCATTTTCTCATGCGGAGCCACCCTTGTCAAATCCAGACATACTCCTCGTACTTCACAGTCTATTTAGAGTTCCCCTTCCCTTCTAATCAATTCATCATTTAATAAGTTAAAAACTGACCAAGAACAATCTTGCAAAACATTTTACTTTTCACAAACAACAGCACTATATTTTTTACTCCACGACACTGGTCTACAATCACTACTTTTGTGTTATTCATTTAAATCTTTTATTTCATGTCACGAATGTATATTTATTTTATGCTATTGATTTAAACGAACTTTGCATAACTTGATCAGTAATTTATTTCCAAAACTCCTAAAAACAACTTCATCCACATAACTAAGAACCTTAAGAGCCTTAGAAACGTTTCGTGGGGACTAGCGTAAACGGAGGAGTCAAGATCAAGTGACAGTACTTGACTCGAGACTTGCCCCCAAGAGCGCACTGAGCAGCTTGAAGATTTCTACTACGTTAACCCAGGTGCACATTTGGCGGCAACATGGCCAACATTTTATTTTCATAAATTGGTTTTTCCGTTTAAGTTGTCAACTTTCAAAGGGAAATAGACTTCCTTCTTACATTAAAACTACACCAATTCCATGCCATGAGGCATCACATTCCACAATAAAGGTTTTTGTGAAGTCAAACATGGCTAATGTAGGAGTTGTACACATAACCTCTTTAAATTTTTCAAAATATTTGGTTTCTTCTCGAGTCCAAGAGAAAGCCTCCTTTTCAATAACATTGTTAGAGGTGTTTATATTTTACCATAATTCCTGACAAACTTGTAGTGGTAGCTTGTCAATCCTATGAATCCTCTAATATTCTTCAAGGTTTTAGGAAATGGCCATTCCAAGGTAGCTTTAATTTTGGTACGATTCACTTTGACACCTTCATGAGATAAACTATGACCCAAATATTCAACTTTTTGAACCCCATAGGCACACTTAGTTAGAAGGCCTGGCATATTGTTGGTGCTCCTACAATAGTTGTAAGACCCTATCAACATGTTGCACATGCTCTTCCCAATATTTTATATAGATTAGTATATCATCAAAAAATACTAACACAATTTCTTTGAGGAATGGTTTAAAAATATAATCCATCAAGCTATGAAATGTGGAAGTGTTACAAGAAAAACTCACTTAGTAGCTAGGGTTAGGGCTACTAACAAATTGAGGAAATATATCTACTCTTAATTCCTACTTAGTCAATCTATTATGAACCCAATGAAAGAGAAAGGGGACTTACTCGGACCTTGTCGATTGAATGCTTCACAAATGTATTGCTCCAAGTCTTGTCTTCTGGTCGAACTAGAACTCTTTTGGACCTACAAACAACACAACCTATTACCCTTCTCAAATAATTTTGACTATTGAAAGAAATAACAAAAAGTTATTTTTGAATTCTTGATTTAACAAAGTAAATTGATTTATTCAGGTTAACATCAATTCATGCCCAAAACATTGTAACCAAACAAATCATACCATGAATAGAAATATTTTGGGGGAGGGAAAGAAGAGTGATTTATATTTCAATCAAGAGACAACTACAAAAATAAGACATCACTTGAATCTACAGCGTAGTGCCTCATCACCAATTTGGATTGTCCTTGTACATGCCACTAATAGATCTTCTTCCACACTCTTCCTCGGTATAAGAATAAAAGGGATTGATTATGGATAATCAATATCCCCACTCACTCTAGGGAGAAAGGACACTTAGCAAACATATAAATATGAGGGGAAGGATGCTATAAAAACCTCAAGGCAACTCCGATTCAATTCCTCCAACACATAACTATAGTGTTGGCATATTGTCCCTTCAACTTGAGACTTACTTTTATACTTTAGATAGGTGGTTTAGGGAGTTGAATCGTGTATAACTAAGTCCAACTAGACTAGCAACAACTTCCAACCACCCGAAACCCATGTGGAATCATACATGTTTTTTTTCAAACTTTCAAAGATCTACGTGTATTGTTAAAGGGTAACATGTGTATACACATTTTGCTAGCTGACAACCTACGTATACAAGCCAAAATTGATTTTTTTGAATGATTTTTTCCACATTTTGATGTGTAAGAGGGTTGCATGGGGTTTTTAGCATCAATGAGTTAGAAAATACTATAACAAATGCCCATGTGTGTGTGTGTGTGTGTGTGTGTGTTGAATCATGGCCACCAAAAATATACACGGCGGATCCATGCCACTATTATATCATAGCCATGAATAGATACAAAGTGGATATATGTCTAAGTATATAGTAGGAGAACAACTGGAACTAAATGTTACCTAGTTCTCCATGCAATACCAATGTTAGACAATGTATGGTATAGTCTTGCGTAACTCAAGCAATAGCAAATATGAGGATGTTATTGTAGCCCAAGGTCTTCCATCCAAATTGTCAATATGTATGTGTTCTCACCATGTGAATAAATGAGTTAAAGTCGAATGTGGGGAACACCGTTTGATTATCGATCATTGATGTAAATCATTAACAAAGGCGAGACAACCCAACGATAATGATAATGGGAGTCAAGGTACTTAGCACATTCTAACAATTGTGAATGAGGAAGTTGTCATCAAACACTTGTAGAATCTATCAATTAGGGGATATTGATGAATTCTCATTATTAATAGCAAGGGCATCTACCACTGATGCTTGCAAACCCCAAGGTACTAAAAGAACTCTAAAACTCATTCCCAGAGCAAGATGAGTTGATGTCAATTGGAAGAGATCTATTGGAAGGGAGGCATTGAGGCATGCCCCATCAACCAATCACGAGGAGATATCAAGAAATTATATGTTTTGGAAAATGTCTTGAACAAAGTCTTGCAGGAACATACCACCGAGTATGCCTCTTGCATGCACCATATGTGAATAACATAAGAAAGAGGCCCTATGAGCAACAACCGATAATGGAAGTTATTGATAGAGACGAGGAATTCCACCAATGATCAAAATGGGATACAAGGTACAACACAAATCCCAAAAAATGAATAAAGGTCTTGTAGTCGAACATAATGGAAAACCACTTACTTAGAGACCAATGATAATTCGTCACTTGCTAAGTGCAAGGTGTCCTACCAATGATGTAAGCAAGACCAAATTGCTATCGACTCTAGTTCATCTTCTCATAACAGTGTGTCATACTCGATAAGAAGTGACTCGCTAGTGAGAAGTCAATGAGTACCTTCTACACTAGTACGAGACTAAACACTGGTTAAGATGATATTGAGAACACCTTGAAAACAGGGAAGGACGACATGCAAAGTCAGGGAATCTGAGGAATGGCCAACTCAAGTTAAGACTTCCTTTGAATAGGAACACAACACATTATGTGACTTGAGCAACAAAGAGGACCCATGGATAAAACAATGATATCAAGTCAACAATGCATGAGGCAATGAAGATTGCTCCACAATGGTTGGAAGAGTATCCAACTAGAGGAGTTTTGGACTCAGATCATGGTTCAGCTTCTAAGGCCAAACTACAACCCAATTTGTGAATATAGACACAACACAAGTGTTTTTTTCAAAGGTGACATGATTGTGTTGCTCGAGATGTTCATATAACATCAAAATTCTTTCCCATCTCTTTTTTATAAATATTTGATTTTTTTCTTTTTCATATTAGGAAGCTTGAAAAAGAATAAAATAATGATATAATACAGTGGAAGAAACGAGCGTTGTGAGGCATGCAACTATGTTCCAAGTGCATGGAAATGACATGCAAAACAAAATGTAAAAAGGGTGTTAGGCAAGAGGTGGACACTCGTCGACATATTTCTTCCAAGGATACAATCCATAATGAAAATGCAACGGATGCAAGTGACAAGAAACATAATGAATGCAATGGAAGTATGAAAGCTACAGCAAAGCATTAGGTTTTGTGGTTCTTATTGATTATTACATAAATTTTGTACAAAACTATGGTAAGATTGCAACTCCACTCACAGCTTTGTTAAAAAAATGCTTTCAAATGGAAGGGTGGCAAAAAGGGCTTTCCATGACTTAAAGGATGCTATGTCTACCACCCATGTACTTGATTTTTCTAGCTTCACTAAAGCCTTTGTCCTGGAATGTGATGCCTCAAGTAAAGGCATCAGAGCAGTCCTCATGCAAGAAGACAAACTATTGGTTTTTACTAGCAAACAACTATGTCAACGGCACTTGGCAAAAAGAGATGATCGCAATGTTGCATGTTGTGGACATCTGGCATTGATACGTACTTGGGAAATGTTTCCAAATCAAAACCGTTCATTGTAACTTGAAATACTTTCTGGAACAAAGAACTTCCTCCCCTTGACAACAAAAAATGGGTCACCAAAATATTGGGATATGACTATGAGATCATTTACCAAAAGGGAAAGGAGAATGTGTTAGTTGATGCTCTCTCCCAAAAGTATGAAGAAGAAGGTTCCCACTCTTCCCTCTCCTTCATCATAGTAGACTAATTGAATGACGTGTGTAATGAATGGTTCACAGATCCCACATACCCTACCATGATCCAGTAACTTCCAAAGGAACCCCATGCATATCGTAGCTACACTTTGCAAAATGACAAGCTTCACTATAAAAGGCGTATATATTTTCACAAGTCAACATTGAAATTGTAGTTGTTATCTAAGCTACATTCATACCCCACAGTCGATAGTTCTTGATTTCATAAAACATATGAAAGGATCAAACTATCATTTTTTGAGAAGGCATGAAGATGGGAATCTATACATTTGTGGCAGAATGTAACACTTGCCAATTGACATAAAGACAAGACAATGAACCTCCAGTGAATTTTAACCACTTCCCATTCCACGTGCAATATGGATTAACATTTATATGGATTTCATTATGGAGTTACAAAAATATGGCAATAAGCCTATAATCATGGTTGTGGTTGATTGTCTTTCCAGAAATGGTCATTTTTGTGCCCTACCACACCCTTTTAAAGCCTCATGGTAGCTCAAGTATTTATGTATAATATATTCAAACTTCACAATATGTCATAGTGTAATGTCATGGACACTGACCCCAACTTCACTAGCAATTTCTAGTAAGAATTGTTTTGGTTCCAGGGCACTCAACTGAATCTCAGGACCACCTATCACCCCAAAACGGATGGTCAAACTAAAATTGTCAACAAGTGCCTGGAAGCATATTTGCAGTGCTTTATTTTAGAGTGGCAATCTCAATGGGCTCAATGGTTACCTCCAACAGAATGGTGGTATAATACAACTTATCATGCTACCATTCAAATGACTCCCTTTCAAGTTGTATATGGCCAAAATCCGCCCTCAATACTATCTTACCTACTAGGCATCTCTACTTTACAAGAGGTTGACAAAACACTCACAACTCAAGCCAACATTCTCTGCACTCTCAAAGATAATTTGTTAATGGCTCATAATAGAATGAAGCAACATTTTGATCAACATCATTCAAAAAGCCATTTTGCAAAGGGTTATTAGGTATTCCTTCACCTACGGCCCTATAAGAAAACCTCACTTAAGGCCACCCACCACTAGAAGATTCCTCCCAAGTTTTATGGCCCTCTAAGGTACTCAAACATGTTGGCCTCATGGCTTACAAATTGGAGCTACCTAGCCACTCAAAGATTATCCCATCTTTCATGTATCTTGCTTGAAGAAAGTGGTCAGCTCTCACTATCGTATTCAAACAAGCCTCCCAGATTTGGATGAAGAAGGTTCCATTTGGTTGTAGCCTGAGGTTGTCCTCAACAGATGAGAACAATGTCTGCGCACCATCCAAAAGGTCTTGATCCAATGGAAATATACCCATCCTGGGGTGCTACATGGAAATCAACATAGGTACTTCAACTGTTTCCGCATCTCTGGCTTTAAGAACAATGTTATTTTTAAAGGGGAGGGCATGTTACAGTCCTACCCTAACCCCCTCTTGAGGTAATGTATATTAAATAAGGCCCATGAAATAGATATAGTGTGAAAACAATATTTGCAAGAAGACTTACTAGAAGGTTTCGCCTACTAGAAAGCTTCTTCACTAAGAATGTTTATGAGAAGGTTCTACCTACTAGAAACCATATAGAGTAGAATCAATGTAATAAGATGTCATGTGATATAATTATAATTAGAGCTCTACTTATTTGAAGGTTGCTTCCTCGAAGAGGTGAGTGAACTGTTTTTTTGTCAATAAAAGTATTGTTATTGTGATATTTGGTTATCTACAATTTTCTATTATTATAGTAATTATGTTATTTTCATTCTAATATCTTATTTTATTCTATTATTTATGCTCTAAATTTCATATTTTATTATTAAAACACATAACAATATAATAGAAATGTTTCTGCAAATTGTTACTTTCTAAATGATCTATAATTTAAACATGCATCTCAATTCAATTATCATAAGAAATATAAACAAATGTTATTTGAAAGAAATAGTTACTTTCTTAATGGCTTATAGTTTCAAGAATCTATCTCAATTCAATAATCACAAGCATTATAACTAAAATGTTGAAGATTGTACATTCTAGCACAGCTCAAAGATAACAAGTGCATATTTTCAACTGATAATCAACCTTTCAAGGGTTTGAAACTATTATGCAGCATGTTAATCATACTCATACTTTAAATGATTATTTATTGATATACATCATACAAGGTAAGATTAAATGATAATTCCTTTCCACATTATACGAAATAAGAATTATTAATCTCCATGATCAAATCTCATACTAAATATTAGAATATAGATGTATTACTCTCGTTAAGCTCACTTAAATTATATTCTCAAATTGTTATTAAAAAATAACATATTTAAAACATGGTGATTATGTTTTGCAAATTCATTGTTATATGATTATATGATTTGCTATCCATTTTCATATTACTATGTTGTATTTAAGATAGGTGAAAAAAGCTAAACCATAGTAGCAAGAATCAAGTACATTGGCATTTTTTTACCAAAATTTGTATGGAATTCAAAATTCGGTAAATATTTGACATAGTATATATACAGTAAAGTTGACTAAATGCTTAAATATATTTACAATTTTTAGTTTTGAAAAATTGACTAAATGTTACTCATTAAAATTCAACTCTTAAAAAAAAACACTACAATGATTAATGCTCATACAATAGTTTATCTTTTAACATTTCAATTATTCATTAATTATTAAAACAAAAATTGAACTAAAATAGAAGCATATATAATGGTAACTTAAGTCTCATACCATTTGTAACCTCGTCATCACAAGAATGACCACATTCATGAATCTTTAGCTTATCTATTTTTTCATATAAATAAAAACAAACTCAAATCGTATAAGCAAGAATGAATTAGCACAACAAGATGGAAAAAAACTAGACAGAAAACCCCAGGAATCATTTCAAACAAATTTGTCACTGTTGATCCATGTAATGTTCTAAATGAAATGTGAATCACACTTAATCAACATTAAAAATATATGTTCATTAAGACCATGAATCCTCAATGTTCCAAAACTTGATATATATCTCAAGTTTCTTATAGTGAATAATAAATGCTACTTAAAAATTTTGAATGAGCATGTATGTTTATAATTTTTTTTTAAATGCATGGTTTTGTATTTATAGTACATCAACCCACAGGAAGTAGAACAATTGGTAATGAGTAAATGAGATGAGAAGTTATAAATAGAAAGTTACAAGTTCAAAGTTCAAATTCCCATAAATACTAACTTTAAAAAAAAAATATGTATAATATGTCTATTTACCTATTTTAGTTATACCAATTTTTTTATGTATTTTTTATCATATTAAATCATACATATAGTATTTGAATATAAATACTATGAATTAAATTACTTAAAAATTAATATTTTATGAAAATAGTGCCATGATATATATTTAAAATGGCCAAAAGAAATCACAGTTACGTACGATTCATCACTTAATTGAATTATTATTCTCAAATAGTGTAATGTTATCATCTATGATATTCCCATTGAAGATGTGTTCATCACTTAATTGAATTATTATTTCTCAAATAGTGTAATGTTATCATCTATGATATTCCCATTGAAGATGTGTGAGCATGTGAATGATTAGAATTGATTTTTTATGTATTTTTTGTCATATTAAATCATATATATATATATATATATATTGTATTTGAATATAAATACTATGAATTAAATTACTTAAAAATTAATCATTTTATGGAAATAGTGCCATGATATATATTTAAAATGGCCAAAAGAAATCACAATTACATAGGTTTCATCACTTAATTGAATTATTCTTCTCAAATAGTGTAATTGAATTATTCTTCTCAAATAGTGTAATGTTATCATCTATGATATTCCCATTGAAGATGTGTGAGCATGTGAATGATTAGAATTGATTTAATTGTATATTTTCCCACGACATTTCCCTCCTAATAATTATTATGAATATGGCATTGGCTTGTCATTGCATTCAATTTCAACTATATATATTTGTGTGATTAGTGCATTCAATTTCAACTATATACATGTGTGTGATTGCTTAAAAACAATATATTTCTCAAATTTCATTCTTCCCAATACATCATATTAAGTTTCATTCATTGTGTGGGAACTTTGGACTTGACTAAAATGTTGATTTATTCATCATAAATGTAGAATGCCTTCATTTTTTTCTCAAGTGATTCCTAGAAACATGCTCTGAAAGGTTGCACGACCTATTACGAACTTCCTTTAGCTTAGATGCATAGTTTTGAACAATATATAGTCCATCGTATTTGAATGGGACTTACCCATGGTCTCAACCCTTATAACAATATGCCTTTCAAGTGAGGCAAATCATAGTGAGAGTGAAACCTTACTGTTATACCTCAAAGTACCACTTTGAACCTTTATGTCGTATCCTCGTCATGCGACACTTTACGACACTACCTCCTAACGAGTGATGAACTTTGTTGGTACCCTCCTTGGTCTCATCTACACCTTCTGGAGACAAATCCACCTTGATTTGGTCGAAAGCAACCTCATTTGGTCACTTGCCACCTCACTTGAACATCCTTTGTCAATATTTTCGCGGTCTGTTGGTAATGCAAGACGCGAAAATTCCATATTTCCGCGTTGTGCATCCCTGCTGGGGCGTGAAAATCCCTATATTTTCGCACTATGCTCGGTTCAAGGGGTGCCAAAATTCCTTCAAACTACATTTTGGCTTGGATTGTGGATCTCACCCTCCGGGAGTTTTTCTTGGGATTGGACCTCCTCTTCGATCCTAACTTACTTTCCTCGATTAGCTTGGCTCAACCTCTTGATCCACTAATTACTCATGTAGATCCACCTTCCTCTCTAAGAGGTTGGCCTCCCACATCCTATAAGAAGGAGGTCATCCATGAGCCAAGGGGAGGGCATTTTGAGGCATCAAACCTATGGTCCTAGAGGATTTGCAGAGATAGCTAGAGAAGGAGCTTTGGAAGAGGAGTTATTGCTTGGACATCAAGGGTAATTGTATCTTGATCTTCTTGAGTTCTCATCAATCATAACTTAGCCTATTTTCCTATGTGTGTTTTTCATGTATGTGAATGCATGTTGTGCTTTGTATAAAGTAGATCTTAACTTTGACATTTGGCATTTGGAAGTGTTGTTCTTTGTGATATTCAAACAAGTTCAAGTCTTGGAGATCAAGCTGAAGCTGGAGCAGGGACAACCGACAGGTTCAAGGTGAGTTTTGTCGTTCTCTCATCTCTCAATGCTTAGAAGTTGATGATAATGTGTTAGATCTAGAAAATAGATAACTATTTGTTTTGATTATGTCTTAGATTGAACTTGTAGGAGCTTGTTTTGATCTTTGTAGTAGATCTAACTATCCGTAGGACGGATTTGCTTACACAGAAATTGGCGACTCCATTGGCTTTAGATCCAATTTTCATTTGATTTTGAAACCTTGTTTTTCTTATCATTTGATTCCTTTCCTCTGCATATTTTCAAACTTCTGACCTTTAATATCAGTTTTAATCCTCTACACTTGCTTCTCTGGGTCTGCAAACCCGAGAAAGATAGAAACTTTTTTCAAAACTTGCGCCCTTACTCACTCAAAGTAAATTTCGCACCCCCTCCCTACTTACCAGTGCGAAAATTCCAAAAATTTTGCACCCCTGTAGTGTGCCAAAACGCGAAAATCCTCAGATTTCGCACCTGGGTTACCTTGTACCCTGCGAAAATATCCTGTGTGTGCATCCATTTGGTTTTTTGCTTGATCTCTTTTTGGTTTCGGATCTCCTGGTTTGTTTTCACCTCTCTGGCATTGATTAGATTTGTGTGACCCCAGGTTAACCCCTGCAGCATATTGCATTTGCTTGTTGAACCCCTTTTTAGACCTTTGCTTGCATTTTTTAGTGCATTTGTAGAAGCTTAAGTGCATTGGAAGTTAGGGCATTGTTTTAATCATCCACTACACCCCTACAACCTCTTTACACTTCTGCATTAGATTTCCACATTCACTTTGATCTGCATAAGCAATTTTGCAACATACTTTGGCTTGTTTGATTGATTTTTTATTGGTTTGGTTTTCATGAGTTAAGGTGACAAGAAAACTTAAGTTATTTGCCTTCTTGACATTCTATTGCACAAGTGATTTTTATTGAATATTCAAGGTAGATCTGTTGCATCCATTTTGTTCCTTGAACGAAGTATTGAGAACTCTTATTATTTGAAAAAGTTTCTTTGCATCTCAATTGACCTAATTGGCTTAGAAAAAATTTCAAACTCTCTTTTCTCCCCTTCGCTTAAAGATCACAACATTTATTGCAATTAGAAGACACATTTCATTTTACTTGCAATACATTTGCACTCATTTAGAAGTAGAAGAGTAGAACATTGATTGGATTCATTTCATTTCGAAAGAGTAAGTTGTAGTTTGGCATAAAGGAAAAAATAAAAATGTGAGTGGTTTTTTCTATTTTGAAAAGTTTGTGCTTGTTTAGTATTTGGATCGAAGAACTCTCCCTTCCTTGTAGCTAGAGATTTTCATTGAAAGGAAAAGTGCATTGATTCATTCACATTGCATGGTTTGAGTCAAGTCACAACACCATCAGTTGCACTTCTGCTACCCGCTTGAGTAAGACAACCAACCACTAAAATTTACCCCTAACTCAACACACTTTAACCTCACTTGAGGATACAAAATAATTTGTTAGTTAGGTAGGACATCGGGGATAGGAATCCAAATAATTCCCCCCTGTCACTTCACATCTGAAACATAGTTGTTGTCTTTTAGGGTACTAAAATCCTCTATTATTTGTTGACACGGTCATTGACCAGTTTGTTGAGAGGGCCTCCCGTTTCACGGGGGTAAGCAACGAGAACTGGTTTCAGACGGACTTTGTGGAATGTCGCACTCCACGTAGTACCTAAGAACATCAATCCATTGTCTTCCTTGTAGTTTTTGGCCTCCATACCAATTGTACGAGGGCTCAAAGGAAAAAGCTCCAGTTAACCTTCTCGGACATGTCATGAACGAGGTAGCTTAGTGGCTTTTCTTCTAGGGCTCTTTACCCAAGATCCCTTTCGGTAGAGGGATATCCTTCCACTTTGGTCTCACTTCGTATTGTTCGACTTGGATTTGATCACCTTGCGAAGGATACGATCTGTTGAGGTCTCCAGATCCTAGTTAGGAAGTTTGCCTGTTATTTCATCTTTAGAGAGTCTTTTTATTTTTAGTGATGCTTGTTGGCATTCTGGCCATTTTGTTATAGCTCGCTTACTGCGACACCGGTCCCAGTCAAGTTTTTTGAGCTTGTTCTTTTGGCCTGTGCACCTTTTTCTTCCTAGCTCCCCTTTTGCACACTCGATTGCTCTAGGGTTTTTGAGTTCTTTTTCACGAGACTTTCCCCAGAACACTTAATCTAGGTCAATGGTAGATCAACGGAAATCACATAGACAACAAGGGAAGAGTCCCGAGACAGTACCTCTAATCAGTCGACCCTCATCTTCACGCATACCCACACCCCCTACTAGCAGACCTGCTGGGCGGGGTACCATTCCACCATCGACTAGTAAGACACCACCTGTTGCTACAGTACCCCTAATACATAGCACAGTTCCAGAGACTAGTACTATTCCAGAACTTAGTACAGTAACTGAGACTAGTGCAGTACCACAATCCACTGCTACATCAAAAGTCAGCACCGCAGTGGAAACTACTTTAGCTCCTGAACTTAGTGTCTCACCTCAAACCACTGTTCTTCCAAAGGCCATCATCCTTCTGGAGACTAGCACCATTCTAGTCATGCCATCATCATTTGATCTTCCTGAAGGATATGTAGATATTATTGAAGAATCCAAACCTCCACCTCCTAGAACATTCCACTTAGCTACTTGCTTTAGCCAACCTTTTGTACAATGGGGAACCCCACCTGTTTTAACTTCTTCCCTGGTTATACGTAGTTATGACGTTGGATCTTATAGCAATCAATCTTTTGAAATGCCTTCTCCCGACCTTCCTTCATCCCAATACATCATGGCATCTATACGAGCCAAAATGGCCAATCTAGCTAACGAACAAGTGGCAACGGAACAATTTAGACATGAAGCTGCTCAGATACTGGCTTCAACCTTGCAATACCCACCTACGATTGCTTATCAAGCAGTAATCTCTCGTGATTCCCCAACGCCCCGATCTTCATCCTGTGATACTACTTACGGTGAATCATATGTAGGTTGGTCAGGACCCACAAACTGGACCCAACCAGAATGCTTCCCTGATAACTCAAGAACAGCAAACATCTTCGATCCAGCCTCCTCATTATGGAACACAACTCTAGGCCAAGCCCTCGACAATTTTCGCACTTTCCATACCCATGCAATTGACGCCCGAAAGTCCTCTTCAACCTTCCCCACACCTATTGCCATAAGACATTTTTCGTACTTCTTCGGGGAATACTCCTACTATGAGAACAAACCCTACTTTCTCACCGTCGTCTTTACCTTATGGAACTAGTGCACCACTATCTTCACAACCGGCCCTACTCGTGCAGTCAGTCAATCTCCACAACCAAACTCTTCTAATGTTTCCGTTGGGAGAGCATCTATTCCTACTGTTCGAACACCTAATGTGACTGGAGGCCATTCTTCAGCCACAATTTACACTATTTCCGGAGGACAACCGTTTATTGGAGCCCCAAGCGGAACCAGTAACCAACCTCCTCCGTCTGGATCATCTATTATGTGGGGACCACACACCTCACTCATTGGAGAACAACCATTTGTCGGTGCCCCAAGTGGGACCAATCAACAACCTCCTCCATCAGCATCATCTACTCTGTGGGGACCATATACCTCACTTTTTGGAGGACAGCCATTTGTCGGTGCCCCAAGTGGGACCAATCAACAACCTCCTCCATCAGCATCATCTGCTTCGTGGGGACAACACCATCAATCTGGCGGCGGACACCTTCTTGTTAACACCTAAAGTGGAACCAACATACCAATTCCGTCATCAGGCCCAATTCCTTCTTGGGGACCACAAATCCCACCTATTGGGGGGCATTCCATTCCTGGAAACCAGAACCAAGCCGGGGGGAAACCTAATCAACATCAAGCCTTCGTTCCCCCTAACTTGAATCCTGGAATACCCTATTCTGGTGCCTCGAACACTCAATGGAACCCAACCCCTCAAACCCCGTCTCTTAATCAGAGCAGAACAAATAATCAATGGGCTCCATTCTTGCAGTCACCTCCCCCCTCTCAAGGTATGGGAAATCCACCCAATCAAGGATTTGGAAATATTCCTCGGACACAGCAACCCCAAGTCTCTACACCATTGATTCCCACCCAGCAGTATGTTCAACAACCGGCATCCAACTCGATTCTGAGTCACTTGATCAATCCTTTGATTCCCAATCAACAATTGGTTAACCAGATGATCCCTAATGCACAAAACTTCCAACAGTACCCTGCGGGTATAACATGCACCGATATGCAATGCAGGGCCCGACAGGCATCCCTGCACCCCATCAACACTATTCATTCCCGCAACCCAACAGATAACTCCCATTTTTGGAAACATTGGATTTACCCGACTTGTCAAGACTCATTAACGATCCCATTTGGCACGAACCATATTGGCCACCCATACCTGCCAAACTTCCATCGGACATACCCAAGTTCGACGCTAAACCCGGGGAAGACTCCAAGAACCATGTTATGACATTCCATCTGTGGTGTTCTTCCAATTCACTGATGGATGATTCTATACGATTGAGGCTCTTCCAATGCACACTTACCAGTACGGCAGCAAAATGGTACATTGAGCTGCCCCAACACTCTTTCTGAGACTTCAACACCCTTGCTATGCAATTTTTGACACACTTCCAGCTTCCCATTCAATATGAGACTGGAACAGACCTTCTAACTTCGTTGCGCCAATCTACTGCCACCCATATCTTTGATCACATCCATGAGTGGCGGAGACGTCGAAGATTAATCAAGGAACCTATCATGGAGCAATTACTAGCTGATTGGTTCACCAAGTCATTACTACCACCCATTGCCAGGGATGTTTCCATGGGCGGACCTGTCACAGAGGAACAAGCAATCGCTCGTGCACAATATATGGATTTGGTTTATTCCCAATCCAGAACACTATACGAACTTATTCCTCACGCCCCCTGCCCCACTAATGATCCATCAAGCCCGCTATCGAACCTCCTATCGATGGTGTAGTTGGTTCTGTGAAGGCCCCGCCTGCAACCAAATCAAGTGGACAACAAACTACTGCTGCCCCACCCTCAACTCAGGATGCATCCAAAACTTCTACTTCTCCTGCTCAGACCTCCGAGGTGAACACAGTTCAATCCTCGCCACAACAATCCGAGGGAAAAAAAAGAATAATAAAGGAAAATCCAAAAAATATTCCACTCAGCAGGAAAACCCCAAACCTCAACCAACCAAAGCTAACCAACCTAAATGGAAAGCTAAGTTCCCCTGCCTTATATGTCAAGAAGATCACTACACAAAGGAATGTACTTATCGCGAGGAAGTCAATAAATTTGTTAAAGGATCTTCCCACCCGGCAGTCTTGACGGACCCTTTCCCACATCAACAACAACAAATGGTTTCACACAACCCCCTGCAAGGGGGCAACCAAAATGACAATAACCAAGCAGAGACATCATCACACCGCGATATTCTTATTATGAGTAACGAGACTATTCACATAGCCACTCGTTCAAATACATATGACTCGGTATCCATTCCCAATAAGAATGGGAGTTCCAAAGACAAAACCATCTTGGAAGACATTCCAACACCTCTTTCATTAGGTTCTCTTCATATTGAGAGACCTCCTGCTGACACTGTGTTGCAGCCACCCAAGGCCACTATTCGAAAGGCGACATTTAACCCCAATGCGCGAGCTGCCCAAAATTACAACATTGTTGAGGACTTAGCTCAAGCACCTTGTGCGATGTCAACTCTCGAAGTTTTACAACACTGTCCTACTCAACGTAAGACCCTCTTGTCAACACTTGGAGCCGTTAATCCCGATTCTTCCAACACAATCATGTTCAATTTGGAATACTTTCAGCCATGACTATCTCATCAGTTGGCCTTTCAGATTCACACTAAAATTTGTGGAAACAACATCCATCGAACCGTTTTGGACTAAGGTGTTGATGTAATTGTAACTTCGGAATGTATTTCACCCATGTATATTGTACTCCTATAGAGATGTTATTATTCCTCTATACGGAAGTGTTGTCATTTATATTGTAAGTGTCGTATCTTATACTTGATGGGTTATTAGACCACCTTGATGGGGTCGGCCTTGTATGAGTCATGTGGGTAAAAGGGTTATTAGACCACCCTATTGGGGATCGGCCCTGACAGCATTATGTTATGTGGATAAGTTAAGGCCGACCTAATAAAGGTTATTAGGCAAGTCAAGTCAAGTATAAATAGAGTGCGGGAGGCACTCTATTTGATCATTCACTTTCTCACTCATAATCTCATTGGAGAGTGGCGCACTTGTGGAGGAGGAGAAGCTACCGCTAGGAGGACTATCTCTTGTACTTGGTTTGTATCATTGCTCTATCTATCTCCGAGGAAGTTGTGGGGCTTTTCACCTTCTTGGTTTTCCCCAGTGAAACTCTGTGTCTCTTGTGTGCTTGCATTATTCTGTCCATGATTGATATGCTTTAGATATGTTGTACATGTTATTCTCTCAGTTAAGATCTTAGATCAGATTGAAAATTCTGAAAAACTAACATAAGGTGCTTCCACATCGATCATGTCTTTGTCCTGTTGGAGAGCTATTGGCTCTCCCGAAGTGACTCAGTCCCCCGCCACTCTAAAATCCTTTGACGGTCGCGGTTTCCAACTGTATGGACTCATCCCATCGCTCATTGTAGAACTAGGGGGGAAAACCGTCTCCATCCATGTTGAAATCGTCAATGCTCCTATAGATTATAACATCTTACTCGATCAAAATTGGTTTTATGCCATGACTGCAGTAGCATCCTCAGTCTTCCGTTTGGTCCAATTTCCTCACTAGGGGAAAATTGTTACCATTGATCAGTTAGACTTTTGCACTCCGGACATCCACTCCAACACCGCTAATTGAATGTCCCATTATTGACCCAAGCTCAACATCATTATGAGGACATAGGTGTCTATTTGCTGAAAGACTCCTCCATCATTGGAGTATTTCCGGAGCTCCCACCCCCTCTTTTTCCAATCAACATGATAATCTTCGAGCATCATCCAACCTCACGAATCTCACAATTCCTGGGTTGTCCCAAGTCCCGCCGATTACGAAATCATTGTTGATTGTATGCCTCTCAACCATAATCAAGCAACCTACCATGTGATCCAATCAACATCTGATTGGATCGATACAATTGACCACCATAGTGTGGCATCCCTCCCGCCTCAAATCAACTCATCCTTGCCCATGATCGACCCTCTTTCACAAACTTTTCCATCTGACGAATCAATCATGGAGATCCTAAGAATCGATGAGCCACCATGGGAAGATCACCACCATCGGTCTTCTTTCCCAACGATTCAAGTAGTTGATTCTGATACAAAATCCAACGCTACAATGGACATTGTCAACACTACATTTCCCTCTTCTTCACATGATGTGTTTTCCTAAGGAAACTTAGCCAATATTATGGAGACCATTCCTATTGACATTTCCGTGAAGCCTGGTATCGTGGAACATATCCATCTAGGCAAAACCTGTACACCTACTAAGGTGCAATTCTATACTGCCTTATTCAAAAAGTTCGGCGAGGTTTTCGCTTGGAGTTATGAAGAAATGCTAGGGATAGACCCCTCTATAGTGGTTCACGAAATCCAAGTCTATCCTAGTGCCCGACCCGTCCGGCAGAAACTCCGACCCGTTCATCCCCGCAAAACTGCAGCTATTAAAGCAGAAGTTAAAAAAAACTTCTTCGTGTTGGTTTTATATACCATGTCCCATTGACAGATTGGGTTTTTAATATTGTCCCTATAGCTAAGAAACAGGGCACGATTAGAGTCTGCGTTGATTATAGAGACTTGAATAAAGCTTGTCCCAAGGACAACTACTCAACTCCTTTCATCGACCAAATTATCGACAACTGTGCCAGGAGTCATCTTTTCATTTATGGATGGCTTCTCTGGCTACAATCAGATCGAGATACTCTCGTTTGACAAGCATAAAACTGCTTTCATATGCCCATGGGGGACATTTGCATATTGCAAATTACCTTTTGGTCTTAAGAACGTCGGGGCCACGTTTCAACGGGCCATGTCTTACGCATTTCACGATATCAAGCATGTTGTGGAACCCTATCTGGATGACCTACCCGTGCATTCCAATTCACGAGAGGACCATCCTGATCATCTGAGTGCAATATTATGACGATGTCGCCACTACAACATTCACCTAAATCCACATAAATGTGTATTCTGTGTCGAAGCCGGCAGATTGTTAGGTTTCATTATCTCCAAGGACAGCATACGCCTTGACCCCGCAAAGGTGGAGGCCATTTTAGCCTTACCTTCCCCTTCCAATATTCCAAAACTCCAGAGTTTGCAAGGGTGTGCAAACTTCTTACAACTTTGTCTGTAACTTCCCTGAGATCACTAAGGGCTACATGAGACTTCTCAAAAAATACATTCCTTTCATCAGGGATGATGAAGCCCAGCGGTATTTTGACAACCTGAAAATGGCCCTTACTAATGCACCCGTGATACAACCCCTAACTCTACACGAGACTATATTTTATATCTCATTGCCTCTACTACCACCGTTGGTATGGTACTGGTTTAGGAAGACAATAATGGTCAAGAACATGTTGTGTACTATCTCAGCAAGAGTCTCATTGACTCCGAGACACGTTACTCACATGTGGAGAAGTTGGCTCTGACCACGGTCTTGGCGGTCCATAGGTTCAAACACTATATTTTGCTTCGCAAAACCACTGTTATCGCGAACTTCAACCCAATGTATTATATCCTAACACGTCAAGTGCTAGGGGGCAAATATTCTCATTGGATTGTTGTTCTTCAAGAGTTCGATTTGGAATTTGCCAAAGCGAAATCCAAAAAATATTTGGTCTTTGCCGAGCTAATTTTTGCATTGCCCCGTGCCGATGATCAATCGGAGCCCATCAATTCATTTCCGTATGAATCCTTGTTTCTCATCGACACGACTGACCCTTAGTATGGAGATATCATTTTGTATCTCCAGACCCAACGCTTTCGGCCCAATATTAATCATGATGACCGTCGTCGTATTCGACACCACGCTAAGTATTATCTTATCATTGGCGATACATTGTATCGTCGTGGTATTGACTCTGTGCTACGTCGTTGCTTAACCCTTGATGAGGTCGAACATGTGTTGAATGACTGCCACTCCGGAGCATGTGGTGGTCACCTTTCTGGGATGGCTACCACCCCGAAGATCTTACGAGCGGGTTACCTCTGGCCTTCAATCTTCAAAGACTACGTTGAAGCAATTAAGAAGTGCCCCCGTGTCAATTTTTTCACTCTAAGAAACGCTCGCACCCCGCTCCTCTCCACCCTGTCATTGTCGTCGGGCCTTTTGCAAAATGGGGTATTGATTTCACGCATTGTAAGCCCACTTCAGCCGGGGGGCATAGTTACGTCATCGTCGTTGTTGACTACGTTACAAAATGGGCTGAAGCCATGCCTACATACGCCGAGGATGGTAAAACAGCAACACTATTCATATTCAATCACATTATAGCTAGGTTCGGCGTCCTGCAGGCCATCGTTACTAATCTTGGTTCCCACTTCAGGAATCACATGATGGAAGAACCGAGTGCCAAACTGGGTTTTCGCCATGAAAACTCAACCCCGTATTACCCACAAGCTAACGGTCAAGTAGAAGCAATTAATAAAGTCTTGAAATGCATGATCCAACGCACTGTGGGCACACAAAAATCGAACTAGCACTTAGCTCTCTATTCAGCTCTTTGGGCCTACAGGACTTCGGTTAAAAACGCAACTGGGTTCACACCATTTCAATTGGTGTATGGCTTGGAAGCGATCCTCCCGATTGAGTGTGAAATACCATCTCTCTTAAGCTAGCAGTAGAACTTTTACCTAACACCACCGCCGAAGAGGAACGATTTCTATATATGGCCAAGCTAGATGAAACTTGCCGAGACGCCGCACTCGCTAATGAAGCTCACAAAAAGCGCGTCAAAGCTTAGTATGATAAATCCGTTCAACCTCGGGTGATCAACGAGGGCGACCTAGTCCTTACCTACGGTCAGATGCACGACAAGCTAGGTAAGGGGAAATTGGAACCCATGTGGTACGGTCCCTACGTCGTAAAACGTGCGTTAGAGAAAGGAGCTTACGAGCTTTTCGATTGTGATGGTATACCTTTGGGTCAGCCCCGTAACGGGATCTACCTAAAGAGATTCTCTGCGTAGGTCTATCATGCGTATAACATCTTGTACATAATGTATTTAGCATGATTTTAGTTCACTTTTGTGTGTGAAGATTCTATCTCATACACTGTTATTTATCTCGACTTGTGCTTGTATGCACAGATGTCGATGTACTATGGATTCGCGGATGGTGCGAGTCGACATACCCGGAACCTTGCTTCCACAGCATGGGTACTGTATTCCCCTGCCAACGAGTTGATATCCTCGGGTATCATCTGTTTAAGTCCCGCAACAAACAACATCGCGGAGTACCATGCAATTATTGGACTCTTAACTGAAGTTGCTTCTCTCGGGATCCGCACCTTTTTAGTCTACCTGGACTCTCAACTCGTGGTATCTCAATTGAATCGCGTCTACATCGTTCGTGACCCTACACTACTTCGATTATTCAAAAAGGTACGCCTCTTGGAAAGATCATTTGACTATATCCAATATCAACATGTACCAAGAGAATTCAATATGGTGGTTGATTCGTTAGCTAACTACATATTGGATTGGCATCTGGCGCACGTATGAACAAAATATCATAACATACGCATGCAAAAAATGTAAATACACAACTCGTAGTAAATAAACAAGCTATAGAGATAGGTCCATGTATATAAATATCATGTAAAAAGTGTTTTTCCAAGTACCATAGCATGATGCATCCAAAAGACAAAATTGGGATCATGTCCCATACAAAAATTGACTCTCTGGCCTACATATCGTGTACATGCCACTAGTAACACTACTGCCTAAACACTAATCATGAGGCTCGCAGTGCTCGTGGTAGCATACTACTGCCCTCGCCACACGACGAAGCAATCTACCAATACGCTCTGGCACACCTACAGTATGCCTCTCGAGATGGTAAGGTACCTCGGGCATCCTCATAAGAGGGACACCCATCGTCAGCCCCTGGAGGTTCCTCTCAACATCACGGAGTCCTCCTGCCTCCTCCTCCTCCTCCTCATCCCCAGCATGTTGCTGAATCCCTCGTCGGTGCAGTGGTGAGTACCCCGTTGGTCTCCTCGGTCCGCGATCTACGACAATGCACGTACATATGTTAGATCTTTTTCACACTTTAAAAAACAACAAAAATATATATATATATATAATCAAAAAATGCCAAAAACACATAACTGAAGATCACATACATGAGTCATCCCAATCATCATCCTCAGGCAATAACAGATCAATATCTCCTCAAAAGTCCACCTCGTCATAGGGATAGTCCTCAATCATGATAATCTACTCCTCAAGCCACGAGAAAAAGTCCTTGCCAAAAGCTAGGACCTGCGGCCCACCGAATTGTCCGGCATAGTCACTCCATCTCCCCATTTGAGGCTCGGATGCAGGATGGACTGGCCTATCTGTCTGAGGACGCAATAATGGCACCCTCTCCAAGAAGAACGTAACTAGGATACTTCCATATCCAAACTGATAGGTATCCATGTTTCTGCATTTGGTAACCTGATCCTTGAGATTTCCCAGGACCCCCTCGCACTAATTGAATAGCTTTGGCTCCATACATTCTACCACATAAGTCATTTGTGCCTTGGTAGCATGGTGGGCCCCCACGCTCCCCGCCACACGCACTATAGTATACAAAATAGTCCTCAAGGGAAGATCTATTCTATCACATCTGTGATGAGCACTTTCTCGCTCTTCTTGCGGGATCCATGTCTACAATAACGGGCGATGTATGTGTTCGTGGTCTCCTCCGTGGTTCGGTGCCCGGCCAAGTTGACCCGTGCCCCTCTCTTGGAGAGACCAGTCAAAAATTACATATCCTCGAGCTCTATCTCGAGGGTATGCTCTCAAATACAGAAGGCCTGGATATCTACATCCCACATCTGGATGATATAGTTCAACAACTTCCCTTGTTTACAAATACCTCTTGTCTTGAAAAACTTTAGCAGACCACATTCCCATAATGCAGCTAATGTGGCATCATCATTTAGAGCTTCCCTTTCATCTTCTTCATGCTCTCTTTCTTTCCAATCCACCATTTTCACTCTAGTCGCTTGCAAACCCCTGCAAATCAACAAGGGAGAGTTAAGTTGTAATGAGGGAAACTAGCTTCATGCACACAGGGAGAGGCAAACTCCTCTTTTTTCATGCCTACTGATTTTCACGGCCTGACTAGCTCTGGGGACGCGAAAACTGATAATTTACGCGCCCCATGCACTCGCCAAAACGCGATGATCTAGGAATTTTCACGCTTCCCGACATGGGAAGGCCGCAAAAATTGCAGGGCGCAAAAAATGTGCCCTAAGGCCCTTGCCAAGCCAAAAAACTTGCATGAAATGGAAAAATAAAGGAATGAAATGAAAGAGGAGGCTGAGAGGATTTACCTGCTCCGAATGGTGGTCGAAATGATGCCCTGGATCTCCTGATCTCCTCAGCTGAAGATTTGTTCCACACAAGGTAAAAACTCTCATTTGGGTGAAAATAACTAAGTCACAATGGGTAATTTTCTATTTTTACTACTTTTATACATATCACATCGCTATTTTCTCCCTACTTCACATTTTAAAAATATTTTTGGGTTGATTCTTCACATTATAAATGGTCTAACATCCGTTTCTAGGGTTTTTTATCACATTCGACAGGTTTGCATACGCTGTTCACATTGGTGTTGTGGTATATTTGACATTCGCTTGAGCTTACTTTATCTTTTTCGTGCTCTGGACCCAAACCTGAAAGAGATTCCAAGCGCTTTTCACACCTGAGTCGTGCTTGTCAAACTTAAGTAAAATGGTGTCAAGCTTAGTCAACTTTACTCATGCTAATAAAACGATGAGGAAAGTATCGTCTTAGTATTATTTTATTCATTTTTCGGACTAAGACGATTAACTCACGAAAACGGACCCTAGGAGTTCTCTCTAACCTCTTTTCGGACTCCCTCGCTTAGAAAAGATCGCCAAGTGAGCTTGTCTCTTTCACACTTGTAAAAGTGTTTGAAAGAACGTCTATCCGGTGGTAGGTTATCTCTTTTTCGGACCGTTTAGACTATTTACAAGAAAGGTATACCCTAATCAATCATGACTAAGAGAGTTCTTCCAGATATTATTTTATACTTTTTCGGGTCTGGGGACTAATTCTTACGAAAAAGTCAAACCTTGGAGTCTTCTTTAAGTTATTTCAGACTCTCTAAACATGAAAAACTGTCGAGTTACCCTTCTTTGGACTCGTAAAATTAAAATATCGAAGGATCCTTATGTAGTCAAACCTCTCCTTCCTTGGGTTCGTAAAACGTACAAGGATGGACTCACTTAAACGTGAGCTATACCGAGCATCTGTTATCCTCTTCAAGGTCGTTAAACAACAAAGAGGTACTCGTCAGTTATGATGGGGGGGAAATGGGGAAATAGGCCGAGTTCACCTTTTTGGCAGCTTGTGAGTCATCACCTTTGAACATGGCATGCATTTATATCTTGTCTTCCTTGGGTAGTTAGTCTCTCTATTGAGTTGTAACTATAGTCTTGAGTCGTCTTCTTCATTTTGAGTCTACCAGCCTTGTAGTTATTCTTGCTAATTAATCCCAGCTGCCAAGTCTTGTCTCATGTCGTTACATGTTCAAAGGGTCATTATTACTTTGAGTCCACTTGTTTGCCAGATTGTCAACCCTCTAGTCTTATGTTAGTATATGTTCTTTTGATCCATTGTTCCACACCTCTTTCTTATATCGGTTTCGTGTCGATGATGTGGAATTCATTATGGTCCACCTTCAACGAGTCTGTTCCTGTCAACACCAACTCATTATCCAAGAATTAGGCTTAGGAACCAACTTTAGTACCTTGGTGCCTGCATGCCTCAATGGAAGGTCTCCTCGTATTCGTCAGTAGGTTCTCATCATTGACCTCTGGTCGAATGATTCCACGAATGTTCGACGTCAAGACATATATTCACATTCGATGGACTGTACTAGAGATACCTTAGGGATCATTGTCATCATTGGTGATTTCCCTCGCGCTTGTTAACGGTTTGCATCATTGACCAGTAATCAAGTGGTGTCTCCCATGTTCAACTTCAACACCTTGTAATCACATGGTTAGATTCGTATCAATTTGGGATCGGGTAGAAGACCCTGGATGCTCTTGATATTCCCCTTACGTTCGGGCTGTGATGGTGATTATTGAGTAGGTCTCCACATTGACATCTTGTTGGTGGCCTCGTTTATGTATTGGCACACAGATCCACTATTGTATTGGTCGTGGCTGTGTTGTTATTTGATCACGGATCTACGGCTATTCATAGTAGTTGTGATTCATCTATAATCTCTATCATGTCAATTATGTCATGGATCTGCATTATATTGGTCGGCAGCCATGCTTTGAGTCAGTTGTCCCAAGCATGGGTATGCCCGCCTCGGTGTTATTTGACAATCTTGTTTCCTTGCAGCTCCACTCCAACTTCTTCGCTACTATCTCTGCGAACTCATTTATTGGTAAAGTGTTTCGGCCATCATTTTCTTCTGACCTCACACTTTAGGGGGCATCTGTTATACCTCAAAGTACCACTTTGAACCTTTATGTCGTATCCTCATCATGTGACACTTTACGACACTACCTCCTAACAAGTGATGAACCTTGTTAGTACCCTCCTTGGTCTCATCTACACCTTCTGGAGACAAATCCACCTTGATTTGGTCGAAATCCACCTCATTTGGTCACTTGCCACCTCACATGAACATCCTTTGTCAATACTTTCGCGGTCTGCTGGTAATGCAAGACGCGAAAATTCCATATTTCCGCGTTCTGCATACCTGCTGGGGAGCGAAAATCCCTATATTTTCGCGCTATGCTCAGTTCAAGGGGCGCGAAAATTCCTTCAAACTACCTTTTAGCTTGGATTGTGGATCTCACCCTCCGGGAGATTTTCTTGGGATTGGACCTCCTGTTTGATCCTAACTTACTTTCCTCGATTAGCTTGGCTCAGCCTCTTGATCCACTAATTACTCATGTAGATCCACCTTCCTCTCTAAGTAGTTGGTCTCCCACATTCTATAAGAAGGAGGTCATCCATGAGCCAAGGGGAGGGCATTTTGAGGCATCAAACCTATGGTCCTAGAGGATTTGCAGAGATAGCTAGAGAAGGAGCTTTGGAAGAGGAGTTATTGCTTGGACATCAAGGGTAATTGTATCTTGATCTTCTTGAGTTCTCATCAATATAACTTAGCCTACTTTCCTATGTGTGTTTTTCATGTATGTGAATGCATGTTGTGCTTTGTATAAAGTAGATCTTACCTTTGACATCTGGCATTTGGAAGTGTTGTTCTTTGTGATATTCAAACAGGTTCAGGTCTTGGAGATCAAGCTGAAGCTGGAGCAGGCACAACCGACAGGTTCAAGGTGAGTTTTGTCGTTCTCTCATCTCTCAATGCTTAGAAGTTGATGATAATGTGTTAGATCTAGAAAATAGATAACTATTTGTTTTGATTTTGTCTTAGATTGAACTTGTAGGAGCTTCTTTTGATCTTTGTAGTAGATCTAACTATCTGTAGGACGGATTTGCTTACACACTTACACATAGTCTCAGCCCTTATAACAATGTGTTATTGAAGCGAGACAAATTACATTGAGAATGCAACCTTATTGGATGGGCACTCATTGCTTGATGGTTCAAAAACTTAAAATATTTTTGCTCCCTAGCCTTAGCCTTTTCTTTTATGGTCATGTCTCTTTAACATGTCAACAAAGTACAAAGTTAAAAGGGATCCATCTTGCTTACTCAATAATTTATGTATCTTAATCTTACTAGCATTTTAACCCCACATCTATTAAGTACTGAGAGGGATCAAAAATATTTAATGGGCACTCATTGTTGGATGGTTCAAAAACTTAAAACATTTTTGCTTCCTAACCTTGGCCTTTTCTTTTATGGTAATGTCTCTTTAACATGTCAACAAAGTTAAAAGGGATACATCTTGCTTAATTGTGCATTTATGTATCTTAATATTACCAGCATCTTAACCCCACATTCATTAAGTACCGAGAGGGATCAAAAAAAATAGTGTAACTTTCTTGGTGCTTTAAAGACCATTGGTTAAGATGGATCCATGTTGGTAACCCCACATTTATTAAGTACCGAGAGGGATCAAAAAAAATAGTGTAACTTTCTTGGTGCTTTAAAGACCATTGGTTAAGATGGATCCATGTTGGTCCTCTCTCTCTCTCTCTCTCTCTATATATATATATCTATATATATATATATATATAAAGTTTTGTATAAAATTTAAAATTGGCCTAGGACGAACATTACAATCTCTTCAATTATAGGTTGTAGAATCCCGCGCAAGTACTTAATAACCTAGAAAAAGCTTTATGAAAGGACTCTCATTTGCAAAGGCATGGTTGGATGAATGCAATTTCCCCTTCAATGCTTAGATGAAGATCCCTTGAGAGGAAGAAGTTAAGGGCCAAGCTCAATGTAAAGTTTCTCCATTTCTCTTGCATGGATAGTTGGGGTTTTGCATGGATTCCCATTATAGTTGTTGCCAAAATAATATTTGTAGAAAAGGGAATTATTGCTCCATTAAGAGGATGTTAGGGTTGAGATAAAACCTTCCCTAACTCTTCATGTAACCTTGGATAATTGAAGAGCTTTGCTACTAGAATTTTCTAGTTGAAGTTGTCCATTCATTCTTTGAAGTCTGTTATAACAAGAGAAGAAGATTAAGTGAAATCAAAATTAAAGATAAGATATGTTGTAGGTTGATCATTCAATTGCAATGTCGTTATGCACAAATACTTATTCTAGAATTCCATATGTGGTGATTTCTATATTGTTCATGGTTGCACATTATTGCTTGATAGTAATCTCATGGTTGTGGCAATGCATCTTACACAAGGGCCCTCACTTATTCTTACAATATCCAAAAATATATTTTGCACTAATCATAGCACATTAATGCATGTATATTATGTCTCCTCCATCACACTCAAGCATTCTTGTTCTCTGATATTGACTCCAACACTCAATGAATAGACATTGGTTTTGATAGTCCACCTTCACTTTATTGCCTTTATCTAAAAGTATATTCATTCTATAAATCTAGTTTTTATATCAAGCTTCACAAGGATAGATGTTTAGTTTTATTAGAGAACCCCCACTTATGTTGGAGAAGAGTCTGCCTAAAGTGAGGACCACTATCGTGACAATGGGTGGTGTCCTCAAGTTTCCCTAAGACTTTGCTTAGTGATTATACTTATCTTTGTCCAAAGAATGGAGGTGTCTGTGGTAATGCCCCCTTCTCAATCATTAGACCACACCCTGATAAAAAAAATCAATTCTATAATGTTTATTAATATCATCATTATCATTTATATCCCTTCACAAAAAAATTGTTATTGCTAGTCATTACGATACACCAACCATTGTTCTTATTGAAATCATTGAAAGTGGCACCATTATTCTCATTGAAATCACTAAAAGTACAAGGAAGTATTCATGTAAAAAAATGAAAGAAAAATCATTCCTTGATAACTTTTAGAAGTATCCCTAACTAGAATTTAGCTAACTTTGTTGATATGAAAAATATATATAAATTTAACAGTAGAAGTACATATTATACAGTATCAAATATGAAACTTTTTTGTTTGATTGTGGTCTAATGGTTGAAACAAGGCATCCCAATGCAAAAGACCTAAGTTCAAACCCCAACAAGCACAAATCTCTATCTCTAAGTTGAACTTGTAATATGGAACATTAAATATGAGGTTGTCCCTTAGTTGCATCCAGGTTGAGATTACCCTTGTAGCTCTTGCTTTAAGAAAGTTATGGGAGATTCTAATATTGTATGTGTTTAATTTTCCTAATTAATAGAAACATTGATTTTAAAGTTGGATAAGGGATCCATTTTCCTCTACCCTTCTCTTTACACTTAACACTATAAAATTTTCCATTTCCTTCATAAACCTTACATATTTTCTCCTCCTAAAGGGACAAGCCATGACCAAAGTCACGAAATATGAACTCTTCAACTATCATTCACAAACTAAGATTTGTGACAACACTAAAAAGGTACAACGGGAAAATGTTATAGCAATCACATTGTTATTCTCCATCCAATTTCTCAAAACAATCAACTAATCTCTTAAATTTTGAGGAGAGATGATATGTGATTAAGTCACCCTCATCCATCCTCAAACTATGCAAGAGGTTTCTCAAATAGACAACCCTAGTTGTATTAGCAATCTCCAATAGACAACCCTAGTTGTATTATCAATCTCCAACAAGGCATTCAACTCATCCCATGCTTCTAAAGAAATCCTTGCACTTACATGTGGAGGAATATCTTAAGAGTTTCCTTGACCTTTGCCATCACACAGTGCTTATTTAATGTTAAATTTTAAGTGCAATAACAATATGGATCATTGAAAGATAAAGAAGCACAGCATAGACAATAGTACACAATAAATTAACTTGGGAAAACCCTCTCGGGGCAGAAAAACCCAGCAAACTTCTTCTATATAGATTCATCAGAATGTACAATAGTATTCCTCGTGCAAAGACCCAAAACAAAAAGACTCCAAAAGTAGCCACTCTTTATGACACTATCTCTCTACTCATGCGAATTCAATGTGTGAGTGTGGTGACCAAATGAGGAGGTCGAACTCCTCATTTATACTAATCAACTGACTTGACCTTTTTAACAAACAGGGCCGACTTGACTCTCCTAACTGGGCCGAGTTGTACAGTTCACAATAAAATATTATTTTCTAGATCTTTCTAGGCCGAAGTAACAATTAGGGTTTACATTGACTCTTTCAATGACTTTTACATGATCAATTACATCAATAATAATCCTCGTAGGGTGTATAATACAAATTATACAAATAATACAAATAAGAATATCTTTTGAAGTTACATTCTTCAACATTTATTTCCAACAGCTATTGGTTTTCTTTCCTCACCCTTATCGATACTCCAAGATATTTTTTGGACCAAAGAATATACTTTCCTTTAAATTTTCAAATTGCATAAATTTTGCAATCAAGTTAGGCAACCCTCGTAAACTTCACTATACAAAAATGCCCTAGGAACCCTTATTAAAATATTTATTTATGAATATGCCCCCTTTCAAACCTTTTCGATAATTTTACAATTTGAACTTAAAAAAACAAAGGGGCTTTAATTTTAAAATATTGACAGCGGACATGGTTAGTAAAGCAAGGGTGTTGTTATTTCTACCACCCAGATTCAAATCCCCCTATAGACACATTCACCCTCATTATTTTGGGTGACTTTACCAAAATATATACTTCCTAGTCAATGTATGAGACGCACAAGCTTTTTAAAATTTTGGGTGACTACCAAAATATATACCTCCTAGTCAATGTGTGAGATGTACAAGCTTAATAAATTCTCTCACTGAGAAAAAGTGTCATCTTACTTGTGTTCACTAAAAGCACCATTAAAAAAATGGTGTATGCCCTCAATTTTGAGAGTTCTCTCACATACTAAGAAATATGGAATTTGTTATTGTTTTTCAATCTCAATTGAACCTAGTCTTCCTAAACCATAATTTGTCCTACAAATGTTGTTGGTGTCTCCTTTAACCAATAACCTCACTAGGGCATAATATGTTAAGAATTAAATGCTATGTAAAATTGTTTTTATTAATGAAAACAAAACCTTCATTAATAATACAATTTGTACATGATTACAAATTAGTTAGGATGCCCAGTGAATAGAAACTCCAAGTCTGATATTATACATGTTTAGACAATGCATCAACAAAAATAACCTTGATATTCTTCATCCATGATCCATAATCAATTAGACTATGGCCAACTTAATTCACCAACATAGACCTCAATTTAATTTATGAGCACAATAACTAATCCTTTTATATTTATTTTCCACTCTGAAGTTAGTCAAAGTAACTTTGAAATGCAAATACTCGATGCAAGAAATATAATCACACAATGTAAAAAACAGAGACTACCCTCAAGAACCAATGAGGGAAAACTTGAGCTCCAAATGGCTTGTTCAACTCTTATTATTTATTCCAAACAAATTTAATAGAAGTAATACACTCCTTTTGCTAGCATTTTGTATATTTTTCCTCACTCTGCTACAGATGGCAAGAATGGGAACTAGAGCCATGTGTCACACTTCTCCTACTTAGATTTTGCGCACATAGTTCAAACTCAAAGTAGTCTCATTCCCTATGGACGAGCTTGTCTTCTTCCTTTTAGTCCTTCCAATATCGAAGCGGTACTCCATTGTTAGGTTCGCTTTACAAAAACATCATTTTCCTCTCTTAAGCCCACTAATAAAACCTATAAGAAAGCCCCAACTCTCCAATTCTCCAACCAACCCCCCAACCTTCAATGATCATTGTATTTATATTCCTTCTTCAAAAAAGACCAATCAACGAGCCAAGGTTAATTACATGAGGCGAAACTACTTACCTTCATGGAATCGGCAACATGGTGTTCGCAATCTTTGTCGATGTACATGTTCCCATGTTCTGAATTTGTTTTCCTTCCTTTGAAAGACCAACAATCGAGCCAATAATCAATGGCAGGGAGTTGTCACTATCAAAACCCTAGTGGACTCGTCGTTGCATGATGGAGTATCTTGTAGATGAAGATTTTATTAACATGGGCCAAAGGCCACACATCACTCAAATACTCATATAGTCCAAGAGTTGGGTGGGCCTCATAGTGTGGACTAACCCATAGTCTTGGCCCTCATTCTCCATGCTACATGTCATGAGCTCAATGGATCATTGGGGATACGCAATATGGGTTGGGATGGGGACTTGACAAGGTGCATGTAGCAAGTAGTTCAATCTCTCCATATCAAACGATCTATGCACTCTTGAGGTCTTATAATGCAAGACAAACAAGAATACACATGCCTCAATCAAGACAAGATCCAATGGTATAGATGGTTCGATCTAACACCTTCCCATGTCAATACTTTGAACTCTCCCAAGACGTACTCATTCCACAAGCCAATGACCCTCTTACACCTGTGAGCACTAAGGTGTTCCAATATTTGAGTGGCCTCGTTCACATGGGCCAAGAGGGCACACATCCTCCATACATTGGTGTTTTCATTTTTAAGTAAGTCTCATCAATCCTACTACTCGTGGGTTGCGCCTTTGATGAGAGCGATTTGTACTACGAATTTTCCCAAGCATTGGGCTCCACTTATCCTTGCCACTTGTCAAACACTCATTAGCATGGGGTTTTCCCCCTATGGAAATCCTTTTCCTTGATGCAGAAGACAAAAGGGTGTCTCTGCAACTTACATTTGTTGCCTGCACCACTTCTACATTATGTATGAGCTCTGACATCACTTTGTGATGTGAAGGATAGAGAGATGCAACACCTCTTCCCCTTTGTTACTAATGCTCTACCCCCACAATAAACTTAGCTTTTATTGGAATGGAAAATGGAAGGGTGACCCTTTCCTTTAAGATAGCCAAGCCATCTCATTTAATGTCCATCCTTTCTAGATCACACCTCCCTAATGACAAGCTTTTGGTCTCCAAAAACTTACTGGTGACAAAGATGGAAGCACATAGCCTCCATTTTCTCCCCATGTCCACTTCCCTATCTTACTTGAAGGTTCTTGGCTTCATACCACTCCTAATTAATATTTTTGTAGACTTTGTTGTTACAAGGGATGCTATATCTCTCCCTTTATTTGCATTGATATGAAAAGCTTTACCAGCTTTGACCAAGTGATATTAGTTTTCTCTCTTGTGAAAGATTGTATCCCTATCCCCAAAATAGGGGCTTCCAAACATCGCCTCACATGCATCAAGCGAAGCTACATCAGACTACTCCATCAACAAAACCAACATTTATGGCAAAACCTATCTTACATCTTCTTGTGATCACCATGGCAAATTTCTCTTGTATCCACCCTTCTGAACATGCATGCACTAGTTCATATGTATCTAGACTAAAGTCATTAACTAAGGCTTCATAAATCAAATTTTTTTGAGAACCAGTATTAAACAAAGCATTTACCTTCTTGTTTTTCACTAGAACCTTCATCTAGAAAATTGCACTTATTTCTCTACTTGCCCTTAATTGGCATAATGTGGTGAAGACTAGGGCATCATCCACATCAAAGTTGTCCTCCTTTGTTTTTTCATATTGGTCACTATCATTGCTCCCTTCTTGGACTTGTACCATTTCAGATGCAGTCATGGATGAAGCTTCAAATGCTTTTCATCTTATGTGTCCATCCACATCAAAATGTTTCCAATGCTTCTTGAGATCTTTCCCCTTCTTAAGTTGTGGTTGTAATTATTTTGCCATTGTTTTTGGCGGCCTCTTCTTGAGTTTTTTGCTTCCCCCTTTTGATGTCTAGAGCCATAAAGAGAGCCTTCTTGCTTTCCTAATCTATGCATTTTCTTCAAACACAACAACTACCTTCGAAGATGATTAAATAGGCCTAGAAATGTGATTTCAACAATTCCTTGAAGTTGTCCCACTTCAACACAATCAGCTTCTTACCCAACCATGAAGCATCTACATAGATCTATCACTATATTAGAGCATGTCCAAACATTTTAAAATAGGAAAAAGAAATATTTCATGCTTCTTTTATTTTATAATGTTGAAATGTAATTCTAAATGTTTCAACTAGCGTTTCAGTCCTTCATCATCAACTTGACCAACATATGATAGTGTTTCAAGATTTACTTCAACCTTGAATAGATTGCTAGAAGACAAAGGAAATGAGTCAATATTCCCTGAGACCCCATCCTTCTCACCCTTGGATTGGTCAATGTTTCCTCTTTGTGCCTGTTATCCACTAAATTGCACTTAGTGGATTCCGAGTGAACCGTTGAAGATTTGAACAATCAAATTGTTCATCATCAGTGTTCCGAGATCCATCAGGCCAAAAACATTTGGCCCTTTGTAAAATTTGCATGTCCAAACCCTCTTGGGGGAATTGTAATAAGTTGGTCTAAGCAAGATACTTTTGTAAAAGGCTTGGCCTACCTTAGTGTTTGTCGTCAAGGGGATACTCTAGAGTGTTTTTTCCTTGGGAATTATGCGTTGCACTTCAATGGCGTACAATTCCCGAGTTTTTCACTCATACTTCCAAAGCTGGAGTATTTTCCATGGTGGTAGATCTTAGGGAGGTTATTAAAGCCTATATGTCTATGTATTTTTACATGCTAGCCATCAGTAATAAGTCGTATGGACGTGCACTAGGTCCCCTAGGAGTTCGAGTCGATTCCGGCAAAAATAATGTTTTCCGTAAATTAGACCATTTTTTAATGGTTTAAATGGAAAATTTTAAAATGTAATAAAAGAGTGATCTGGAGGCGGATTTTGGCGTGGAGAGGCTCGTTTTGACGCTCAGAGCATCCTCTTTACCCTAGTGCCCACTTTTTCCAGGTTCCGGGCGATTACATCGCCTCTGGGAGCACTTTTCATTAAAAATGCGACAAAATGGCATTTTAATGCTAGAAAAAAAGCCAAAATGCACCAAGACAAAAAAATGATTAAAAAATTATGGTAAAGGTAGTTAAATGCTTTATTAAGGAGGACAACCCATATTAAAGATTAAAGCACATGTTTTAAGTCATACTTAGAATAGCGAATGAAGTGGTTTAGAAGGAAATGTGCCATGCTTTCACGTGGGCGGATGTGTGTTCACAGTTTGACTTGGGCGTGGTTTCCCATGCGGTGAGCGATGGTTCCTATGCTTGGGCATGGGTTACAAGGGAGAAGGGACCCCCTCTTGTGAGGTGGTTGCCACCTCCTCCCTTTCACGCCAATCCAACTCCATCCTTTCAATCACGCGTGAGATTCTTGATCATTCAAGGGGTTCGCATGCCCTCTATCACTCACCTTTCTCCTCTTGGAAAGCTATAAAGGCAAGCTCTTTGCTCCATTGTTCTTTCATGGATGCATAGAACCTATACCCATTGTACTATTGATGTTATTTGATTAATGCAAGTGAAGACTTTGGAGGTCCATGGTTGTGCTTATGTGATGCTTGTTCTTTCATGAGGTGATATCTTGTCGATTAAGTATTTCTTGTTAGATTTTGTTGGTAGATCTAGCTTAGTAGTTCTTAGAGCAGGCATTCACAGCCGTTGATTTGCTTACTTGTTGTTTTGCTTTTGAAAGATTAGGGAGTAGCCAACTATACTCGGTTGTATTTAGGCTCTTTCTATTTTTCTTCTTCAAACACACTAGATCTAACTCATCTTTCTTCTTACTTGTGCAAATCACAAACTTGAAGGGGGATTAGAACTCGCTTGTCTCTTCTCCTCTCTTGGGCACATATTTTTTTGAAGCTAATATTTGTTTTTCAGGGATCTTCCAAGGCCAACACAAAAAAATCAAGCTTGGGCTTGAAGGGTTTCATCCATCTTCTCAAACAAATTCTCCTTCTTTCATTTTTTTGCTTTACAAATTTTGCTTAAGAAGTAGATCCACTTTGCTTCATGTTTATTCTCTAGATCTATATTTCTTAAAACATTTCTAATTAGTTAGACCTAAGTATTGTAAAGAGCATTATCTTTCACTAATCTAAGCTAGAAATTTGTACTTACACTTAGTAAATTTTTCCAATTTTTCAAAGTACAAATTGTTTCAAAAAAAAATTATTTTTGTTTCATCTCTTCCATCAATTTCTAACACTTTTAGCTCGCTGGAATTTAGCAGGTCTGCGCTTTAAAAGTGGAGAATTGGAGTGACCAAGACCACCAAAAAGTGCAAAAAACACCCCGATGGACACCCATTTCATTGTAGTATTTGTGTACATCATTGTAAGCCCTTAGATCCAAGTAAAATGGACTAAGGAGCATCTCTTCTTTTCATTTCTATTTGTAGACATTAAATGAGAGCAGTGGGATACCCAACACCCACACCCCATCCCCCCAGGGGGGATTTGTACTTGTATAAAATTTTGTGTGTGAATTTTTCTAACAAACACTATCATCACACACACACACACATTTCAACTGCAGGTTGTATACTTCAATAAGCTGTTTCACAAGTTTTAATTCATTTTAGTATTTTTTGCAAGCATAAAGTAGAGACAACACATACTTCGTTGCCACGAAGTATGCTCTCTCCACCACACAAAGGCTTTGCCGATTAGTGGTGGATGATCAAAAAGTGACACATAGGTGTGTGTCTTTCTTGTTTTTCTTTAGTCATTTTTGCAAAGTTAATTGTTTAATAATACCAGTTTCGTCGCCACAAAGTATGCTCTCACCACCACCTAAAGGCATTGCCGATTAGTGGTGGTTGACCAGAAAGTGACGCATAAACTTGGCGAACCATAACTTTCCATTTTGCACTTTACTTTGATAAGCTCTCCATTTATCCACAATACAATTGTTCAAACAAACTGAAATTTACACTTAATTAATATTCACTTAATAAAATCAACCACCCCTCAACATAAGTGAAAATCCGGCACTTAAGACAATTTTTGTGTGGGGAAATTCTTCAAAGGAAGTGGGACCAACTAGGAGGCGACCTCAAGGCACAGATAGGTTATACCCTCGTTTGGTATAGTGTTGAACACCGCCTTAGAGACTCTATTCCATCCCACATGTTCTCGTGAGGAGCCACCAAATCTTGATTTTCGGACATTCCTCCCTGTACCTCACGGTATCTCGGGAGTCCCCTTTTTCCCTAAACAAGATTCATTCCATAATAATCTAAAAGTAACCAAGAGACATTTGCACAACATTTCCCTTTCATTCAGCACTACTTATATACTATTGTGACTCCATAAGGCACTGGTTATCATACTTTTTTCATTTGTTTAATATCATATTAGTATTGTGCATCTTTTTGGTAGTCATTTCCATTTTGTTGGTGAAAGCAAGCTTTAAGTTATTTATGCAAATATATTTTGGAACCCTTCTAATCAATACCCAAAAAAACTCCTAAAAATATAAACACCTTAACCATTTCACGAAAGCTCTAACAACCTTATAAACGTCCTTTAGGGACTACCCCCCTTGGCTTCGTTGGGAGTTTTGCCTAAACGGAGGAGTCAAGATCAGGTGACAGCCTTGACTCGAGACTTGCCCCCAAGGGCACACCGAGCAGTAGCATAGATTTCCGTTACGTTAACCAGGTGTGCTAATCCGGCAGCAACAATGTTCAAGCCTCTTTGGATGTCTCTCTTTGTCCTTCATTACCAAAACTTATGTGACCATTTCGATCAATCCAACAAGGCTCTATTCCAACCAAGCAATCTTGTCTTCGGGGTCTTCCTTGTACGTTTTTCATTATAAATTTCTAGCCATTGTTGGTAATTTGCTTCTGTCTAGACCTTGCAACAATGACTCTCCACTCTTATGGTGTGCATTACTAGTTTTTACCATACAGGTTGGGAACCAAATGTTCTCAAAATTGAGCTTTGATACCAATATGATCCGTAATAAATCAACATATCGCTGACTCAATTCACCAACATAAACCTCAAATTAAGTTATAACCATAAAAAATTATCCTCCTTTGTTTATTTTCTATTGTGAAGTTAGTGATTGTAAATTCAAAATGAAAATACTCGGTGCAAAAAATAACCCTAGAAAACAATGTGGGAAGACTCTAGCTCAAAATGGCTTATTCATCTCTTTTATTATTTATTCCAAAAAAAATTGCAAGAGATATACACTCTTTGTTGAGACTTTGTGTATTTTTACTCACTTTGCAACAAATTGCATCATTGAGAACTAGTGCCCTGAGACGCACTTCTCATACTTGTATTTTGTGCACACAATTTTAGCTTTGGGAAGTCTCCTTTATGGACAAACTTGTCTCTTGCCTTTTCGTCCTTCCAATTGTTACCAACTTATTTGTACCATTGGACAAACATGATGAATGTTTGTACTCCAGTGTATCAGATGATCCAGCATTTATGCCTACCCAGTTTTGGCTAGTCAGTTTTATTTTTCAGTTGACATGACCATGGCCCCATGGGGTTTGTAATAAAGTGTGTTAGTAGGATTTGAGTGTCTCGGTCCCCCATGACTTCATTAAGCAACTAAGGTATTCCAGGGAGTTTTTTCCCTTGTCAATTATACTTTGCCTACAACCGAACTATAATCGATGAGGCTTCCTCCAAAGCTGGAATGCCCGATTTTGAAAATTTTAGCCATGGGGGATTATTAGAGTCCAACTGATGTATATAAGCCTAATAGACATTATTTGAATAAGTGTCGGTCATGTCCTCGGTCTCTAGGACCTCCGGAAAAAATTTCGAAAAAATTTACCGGGTCCTCCGGTTTGGGGTTTTTTAATTTTTTTTAAATTTTAATAAATTTCTCTATATTTTAAATAGAAAAATTTCAATTTGTAATATGTCAATCATCCAGGATCCGAATTCAGTGATTGAAGGCTCCAGACTTAAGCCAAAAATCATTCATGATCCCCGGACCAGTTTATCCTAAGTTTCGGATGTTAATTAGGCCTCATAATTAATAATTTCTCATAAAACCCAGTTACAGAAAAATTATTAATTAAAATAATAAAAATGATTATTTTGGAGATAATCCAAATCTCTCCAAAATAATCCAAAAGGAATAAAGTAAAAGGCTAATTGACATGGCACTCAACATTTATGAAGATTCCAATCATCTCAGTGAACATTCAATCAACTGTACAGTCACCACAAGTGGATCTCTCAAAGAGAATTCGCCCTCCTTCAACAAGAAATTCAATTTGATGTGTTGGCACATGGCTATTGGGTTGGTGGTTGCACTAATGGATATGGTAGGTGCCATTCCTTGATTTGTGCATTGGCTCCCTTCATAACTCGCGTTACCACCACCCACTCCACTCCAAGCTTATGTTATGTAGTATATTCGACCTCATTGATATCCTCACGTCATCTCTACTTGGAGCTCGAGCTTCACATGTGGCAATCACTCATTCGCATGGTGATCATTCCAAAGAGGAGATGAGGGGCGCCTTGCCTAGGTGGAGGCCACCTCCTCATCTGAATCAAAGCAACTCGACTTGTTGATTGGAGTTAGCACTCCAAGCTTGACTGACATGTATTTTAATTGGTTGGAACTAGATGTTGATTGGAATTTGACTTGTGTTAGGTGGTATTGGCTTCCTTTGAGCCAATTCAAATTACGGTAGAGGTAGGCTAGTGTTTTGTTATTTAAGAAAAGCATTTTAGCTCTCTTCTCACGGACTTTTTTGCAAAGAAACTCTAAGGAATTGTAATTCGATCTATATTTAATAAAATTGTGACTTTGGAGGTCAAATTCGTGGGGGCTCTTGGTGGCCATGCTTCATCACAATTCTGAGGTGATATTGTGTAATTTATCATATGCTTAGGAATTTTTGGTTTTGATTTATATGTTTAGAGGGCTAACAATCTAGCACATGCATATATCTCTTCTCTTTTCGCTTGATCATATGTGGTTTGCACGTATTTCTCAAGGTTTTGTGAGCTTTTGCAGGTTCTCCTTCACTCCACTTGTGGCCAAAGGGTTCTCAATTTGTTAAGCATAAGCAAATAGGAGTTTCTTGTTTCACTATCAACTCTTCAAAACAACTACCTTGGTTACTTGTCCTTAAAGCTTATCTCTTCAAGCCCATCTCCATTAGATTAGCTCCATCCACTCATTCGTTTTGCTCATTACTCCTCCATTCGTCCCTCCTCTCCTTGCCATTTCTCCTCCTCTCTTCCCTTTCGTCCCCCATCATCTTTCCTCCCTCCATTCCTCTCGTTTTTCCTCTCATTAGCTCCTCTCGTCCATATCCAAAAAGTGCCCTAAAACACATCAAAACACACAAAACAAGTTAATTCGTTAGTAATAGTTAGTTTCCATTGTTTATAAGTTAGCATTGTTAGAGTTTAATTTAGTTTACTTCACAATATTTTCACTTAGAGCTCATCATTGGATAGTTTGTTTACTTAGGACCTAATTGGCACATAGGATAGTGAAGTTTGCATACAAAAGTTTTCATTTTTTTTATAGTTTAGAGTTCTTTCCTACCATTTTTAGAAATAGTTTGTTTGCTGGTCTGTTTCATCATTTTAATAAATTCAAAACAAAATCTCATGCTTTTCACATTTTAGATCTTATTTTTCAAGTCTAGACTTAGTTTCAAGTTTATTTGATTTTTATTTAACATTTAATGGGTGCTTGTTGAGTGTTTGCTAAGCTTGTGTAGGTCTCTTTGAAAGAGAAGATAAACTTGTGGAACAATTTTCAAAGAAGAGCAAAGTACATTCAAGGAGAAGATCCAAACCAAACTCCTTTTGTACTAGCCTTCAAGGGCTTTCAGGTTTTATTGCACTAAGTTGTTTTTACTTTTCTCAAAAAGACCTTTCAAGGGTTCAACTCCCAAAGGCAAATTGTAATCTGTTTAATAAAAGGTTAAGTGGAGGAGTCCTCCACTTTTGGGTTTTTCTTCCCTATTTGGGGAAGAGTCTTGTGTTTTTTTTAGTTTAGATCTCTTATTTCATGCTTTAGATTAAACTGTTTACTTTCATCATTTTCCATTTCCAAGTTTTGACTAGAGTAAGCTAACTTTGGGATCGCATCCCAAAGGCCACATAGTTTTGTGGTAGCTTCTCGTTCCCCATTAGCCTCCTTACCGAAGTTCCAGCCAGCTGGAAAGTCTCAAGGACTAGTGGTTCTTAGTGATCGACCTTGTTCGGAGGTAGATCCCACTTTAGATTAACATTGTTTGGTAGAATACTAAGTCTACTTTCAGTTATTTTTAGCATCTTGTCATATATTATTATCATTTCTTTACTTTCAGTAAATTAAGCTTCATTTATTTCTTCAAGTTCTACAACTGCTCCCATTTTCATAAAATAAACAAAGCCTCTTGAACTTGGCTAAATCTAAGTCAAAAGCACTCTCTGTCAAAGAGCATTTAGTTATTGCATTTCCCTTGCATTAGGCATTTAGATTAATTAAAGTCTCTTGAACTTTGGTCTTAAGACTAAGTCAAGAGCGCTCTCTATCGGAGAGTTGAACGGTGCTCTAATAATAAAATATTCCAACTCACACCCCCATTAATTAATTTATCTTGGTTGTTATCTGACACCCGTATGCTCTACCAACCTGAAAGGGTTGGGCTAGTACTCAAAAAGGTGTCAGATCTGTTAATCTCATAAGTGATAACCTAATAAAACTTTACCCCAACCAAGCAAACCGGCGTTAAATACTGAGGTTGCTTCCTGAAACAGGTGGTGCCGAGAATCCACTGGTCAAACTCGAGGGCGGTTCAAACATTGGACACCTATCCTCTTGAATCTAGGTCCTCTCGACTTATCATCTAAGAGGTTGCCAGTATCTTTCCCGGTTGGTTTTCTCCTTTTCATCCTTGTGTTCTTGACAGCCTAATAAACAAGATCACTAAAACATTCAATAAACCAAGATTAATTTGCAGGACGATCTCACGAACATCACCACTTTGAACTCTTGTATCAAGCAACCCAAGCACTCAAGACTATTTTTTGACTCCATAAGGCACTGGTCCTTGGCAACATTTTATTTGCTTATTATCTATCTGGAGCATTTATATTTCCATGGTTGTCTTGCTTTAATTCACCAAAGTGTTTGTTTCTCAAATCTCTTGTCTTATATCGCAACGTGGATTGCTTCATTATCTTGTGTTTATTTCAATTGTTAAAATTGTGGTCATCGTCAATCAAAAAACTCCTAAAAAATACCCATCCGCATCACTTCATCAAAAAACATTATAAAACATAAGAGCCTTAGTGAAACTCTTTGTAGGGACTACCCCCTTGACTTCATTAGGAGTTTTCCTAAACGGAGGAGCTGGGATTCAGGTGACAATGCCTGGCTCATTGCTTGACCCCAAGGCCACACCTCTCCCACTTGTAGTGAGGAGACAGCTTTCGAAAGATTTCCGTTGCTGGTGTACAATTTGGCGGACAACAATCTCAATGTAGTGCTCTGTTGTTAGGTTCCCTCTACCAAAACGTTATTTTCCTCTCTTAAGCTAACTAAGTCAATGCAATGAACTATAGTTCATATATGCAAAAATATCCAACATGGGGATGAAAGATACCATGTAATGAATGATAGTTCATTAATGCTCGGACACCAATGTAATGAACACTATTTCATTAACGCTCTAATACCAATGTAATGAACAAGAGTTCATATAGCAAAATATCCAACATAGGAATAAAATCAATAAAGGATATATAATATATAATTGATAATGAATAAATGAGATATATTGAGAGATAAATGACTTGTGATAGTATACTTATAAGCATTAACTAGTCACAAAGTTGAACAATTGTGTCCCTTAGGTTATGTCCTTTAGTTGTTATTATTAATATTATTAATATTACAACCAACCTTTGAGCAAGCCCCAAATGTCCAATCCTCCAGGATAAATAATATATAATTGATAATGAATAAATGAAATATATTGAGATACAATGCCTTGCGTTAGTATACTTCTATGCATTTACTAGTCACAAAGGTGAACAATTGTCCCTTAGGTTATGTCCTTTAGTTATTATTATTATTACAACCAACCTCTGAGCGAACCCCAACTCTCCAATCCTCCAAGGGACCCCTAACCTTCGATTATTAGTGTGTTTATCTTCCATCCTCCAAAAGGCCAATCGATAAGCCAAGTTTAAATTACACTAGGCATAATTGCTTCCCTCTATGGAATCGATGACATGGTGTTTGCAATGATGTAGAGAGATTTCTTACTTGCGCCATCCATGCTTTTTACATTCAAACACTACAATTTCTTTCTAAAATGACTAAATAGACCTCCAAGGTGTTTGAAGACAGTCATTACGCAGGAATAGTTTAGAGTGAGGAAGAGCTGCGTTGAACGAATTTGAAACTCGACGTTTCGATCCCTACTCTGGGATCATCATCAGGAGACAGTTGAAGCCTGCCAAGGTACTGCATTACTACCCCATGTTCTTCTTGTGAGATACCCAATAGGATAACTTGCTTCTAGAACTCGGATATGTATTCTTGGACACCTTGCCCTTGTTCTTATCAATAGTATTGCCACCTCATGAATTGTTTCTCGACATAGCCCATAAGATAGAACTATGATTTCAGCGATTCCTTGAAGTCCTCCCACTTTGTCCCCATGGGTTTCCTACCAACCATAAAGTATCTACATGGCTCTCCCACCATATCAAAGCATGTCAGGACATTTTCAAAGGGGCAAAAGAAATATTTTGTGTTTTATTTTATTTTATACATGTTGAAATATACCTCCGCCTATTTCAACTAGCTATTGAGTCTTTCAGCATCAATTTAATCGCAGTATGATGGTATTTCAAGCCTTCCTTCAACCTTGAATGGAGTGCTAGATGACAAAGAAAGGAATCGATATTCCCAGAGCCCCCAAGCTTCTCACCCTTAGATTGGTGAGGACTATCATCTTCGTTCTTAGACCTTACTAGATGTCGCTCTTCATCCTTCATTACCCAAAAGTTGTGTTACCATTTCAATCACGACAACAATGCTATATTCCAACCAAGTAATCATATTTTCAAAGTGTCCCTTGCATTGTTCTTCATTAGAAGTTCACAGCATTGTTGGTTGTCTACTTCTCTCTACACCTTGCAACAGTGGCTCCCATTCTTATGGTATGCAGTGCAAGTTTTTACCATACAGGTTATTCACCAAATGTTCTCGAACTTGGCCCTAATACCAATATGATCGACAATCAATCAACATATGCTCAACTCAATTCACCAACAAGGACCTCAAATTAATTTACAAACAGAAAAAAAAATTAATCCTTCTATGTTTACTTTCTACCATGCATTTAGTTAGTGACCATAACTTCAAAATGCAAATACTTGTACAAGAAATACAATCACATAGTGTAAAACATAGAGATTACCCTAGAGAACCCATCGTGAGAAGACTCTAGCTCAATATGGCATGTTTGTCTCTTTTATTATTTATTCCAAGGAAATGCAATAGGAGCAATATGTTCTCTTTATTGAGATTGTGTATTTTTACTCTCATGTATACTACATGAATGGGAATTGATGCCTTATGTTGCAATTCTCCTACTTCAATTTTGTGCACATAGTTTGAGCTATGGAGAGTGTCTTCTCTATGAGCGGGCTTGTCTTTTTCCTTTTCATCCTTCTAGTCTCGAAGTAGTTCCATGTTATTAGGCTCCCTCTACAAAAACATTATTTTCCTCTCAATCCAATTAATCCAACCTCTAAGCAAACCCCAACTCACCAATCCTCCAACAAACTCACTAGCATTCGTCGATTGGTGTGTTTATCTTCCTTCCTCCAAAAGGCCAATTTACAATCCAAGGCTCAGTTACACAAAGCATAATTACTTGCCTTCATGGAATCAACAAGGTGGTGTTCCCAATGTTTGCCTTTGTACTCATTCCCATGTTCTCTCTCCCAATAATGAATTTGCTTTCCTTACTCCAAAATGCCAACAATGGAACCAAGAGTTAGTTACATGGAGTTGTAACTGCTAAGATCTTGGTGGAGTTGTTACAACACGATGGAGGATCTTTTGGATGGAGATTTTCGTTGACATGTGTCAAGAGGCCACACGTCCCTCGGATACTTGTATAGTCCAAGGGTTGCACGCGTGTCATAACATAGACTAACCCACAGTGTTGGGCCTCATTCTACATGCCATTTTTTGCAAGTTGGATCACTAGGTATATGGCATATGGGATTTGGGAAGGGGCTTAACAACCTACATGGATGCAAGCCATCCAATTCTAGATCAGATGGTATGTGTACTCTCGTGGTTTGAAAAAATGCATAATGCAAACGAGGATGCATGTGTCGTCAATCAAGAGGAGATCCAACAATGCAGATAGTTCAATCTGACACCTTCCCATTTCACTTCTTCACATTCTCTGACCACATACTCATCCCACAAACCAATGATCCTCTTACACCTATGATTGTTGAGGAATTCCAATATTCTAGCAGTCTCGTTGATGTGGGCCAAGAGGCCACTTGGCCCACGCATCATCCATACATTGGTGCTTTCATTTCTAAGTGGGTCCCATCAATCCTATTAGCTTTGGGTTAGGCCTGCAATGTGGATGGTTTGTGTTGCAAATTTCCTAGGGTTCGAGCTCCACTTCTCCTTACCACTTGTCAATCATTCATTGGCACAGCATCTGCTCCCCTTACATAAGCCTTTTCCTTGATGTGACGGTTCAGGGTTGGAAGGGTGTCTCCGCACCTTTTGTTTGCTGCCTGCTCCGCCTCTGACTTCACTTGGTGGTGCAGAGGGTGGAGAGGTAAATACCTCTTCCCCTTTGCTGCCAATGCTCCAGCTCCACACTACACTTGGCTTTTGTTGGGGTGGAAGGCAGAAGGGTGAGCCTTCCCTTGAAGATTGACAAACCATTTTGTTCAATGTTGATCCTTTCCAGAACAATCACTACCAATCAGCAGTACAAAGTCATACCAGATTCTACAATTAGACCAGAATCAGTGAAATCTGTAGGATCAACGTGGTACAAATATTTGTCCTATTGAATAGATACAGAACCTTACTATATCCATTCCAAATGTCACCTATACACCTATTGATTCCTTTGATTCATAAAATCTTGTTATTATTCATCTTTATATTCAGCACATATTAACAAGTTGGCTATATATGATCTTATCTTCACTACCAATCAGCAGTACAAAGTCATACCAGATTCTACAATTAGACCAGAATCAGTGAAATCTGTAGGATCGATGTGATACAAATATTTCTCCTATTGAACAGATACAGAACCTTACTATATCCATTCCAAATGTCACCTATAGTACACCTATTGATTCCTTTGATTCATAAAATCTTGTTATTATTCATCTTTATATTCAGCACATAATAACAATTTGGCTATACATGATCTTATCTTTACTAACTAATGAAGATCCAATGGCAGATCCTATAATAATTTATGGTATTTGTATTGGTTGCACCCAATGCATACGAGCTCACAACTGTATTGGAAATTATACGTTGGGAAGGATGTAGAGTTAATCACGATGCGTCTGCTCCAAGAACAGAAGACTGTGCAGGTCGTAAGAGGTGTGAGACCATGTGTCCAACAGATTTCTTGGGTGTACATGTTTATTTATGGCCTGAGACAACTCCCAATATGGTCTAGCTTAATTATCAATCTGCACAAAATAAAATGGTTAGACCCATCAAGTATAATCCCTCTCTTTTTTCTTCACTTATAAAAACCAATACTGGATTCAAGATCTCAAATATGGGCTTTTCTAAAGCTCTTCTACAGGCATATAGTTCAGCATTAAAATCATCACGTCAGGTAGACTTCATGAAAACAGAAAGCTGATTGAGAGCAGAGCAAAAGGGTAGCAAGGAAAGGAAAAACATTGTCTTTGAGTACATTTTCTTCAGTCAACCAACAGGAGGTGTGGGTCAACAGACAAATTCTTCCTCACACAAACATCTTCAATCCAGCTCTTCAAGGGCTTGATGCTGACATTTTGTGCAGGTACTGCAGGTAGATATTAGTTTGAACTTTGAACTGTGGGCAGTGTGCTCTTCCAACGGAAATAACTATTGTTTGATAAACTCAACATCAGAAGCAACCATGGTGGCTATTATCACAACATCAGAAGAGTCAAGAGACTGGATTTCCAAGTGCATGGTATCCAAATTCCCATTTCTGGATTTCAAATTTCCATTCACACCACCAACAAAGCCAGCTAGCTCATCCTTAACCATCAAGTGGGCAACAATTGATTCATTGAAGCCTTGAAAACATTCCTTTGCCCTCTGGTATCCTAGAAGTCTTCAGGAGAGAACCAGGAGGTTCCTTAATTATCAATATGCACAAAATAAAATGGTTAGACCCATCAAGTATAATCCCTCTCTTTTTTCTTCACTAATAAAAACCAATACTGGATCCAAGATCTTAAATATGGGCTTTTCTAAAGCTCTTCTACAGGCATATAGTTCAGCATTAAAATCATCAGGTCAGGTAGACTTCATGAAAACAAAAAGCTGATTGAGAGCAGAGCAAAAGGGTAGCAAGGAAAGGCAAAACATTGTCTTTGAGTACATCTTCTTCAATCAACCAAGGGGAGGTGTGGCTCAACAGAAATTCTTCCTCACACAAACATCTCCAATCCAGCTCTTCAAGGGCTTGATGCTGACATTTTGTGCAGATACTGCAGGTAGATATTAGTTTGAACTTTGAACTTTGGGCAGCATGTTCTCCCAACGGAAATAACTTTTGTTTGATAAACTCAACATCAGAAGCAACCATGGTTTGGCTATCATCACAACAGCAGAAGAGTCAAGAGACTGCATTTCCAAGTGCATGGTATCCAAATTCCCATTCGTGGATTTCAAGTTTCCATTCACACCACCAACAAAGCCAGCTAGCTCGTCCTTAACCATCAAGTGGGCAACAATTGAAGCCTTGAAAACATTCCTTTGCCCTCTGGTATCCTGGAAGTCCTCAGGAGAGAACCGGTAGGTTCCTTCACCAAACTGACCCTCGAATCTCTCTCAGCTCTCTACCACCCTCCTTCCAGGAGTCGATTTGCTCCTGAACAGAGGAAGAATGATGAATTGTAAATGCCTGAACATAACTCCTATCCAACACGTCCTTGAAGCATCCCCTACCACTTTTTTTCTTCCCAGACTGAGTTTCAGAGCTACCAGACGCCTTAACAGGCTTCTTCGTACTGCCTGGTTTCTTCACTCTTTGACTTACTAATCCTCTCCCTACCAAATTTCCTCTACTTCCAAATCAAGTTCCCACCGCACATGCAAACCAGGGTTGACACAGAATCCATGGTGAACCAGACAAGTAGCTTACTCAAACAAATCCAAAATAAATTGACAAGACTACTACAAGCTTCCAACGGAATAGCTCTATCCATGACTTTAAAGGAGTAGAGTTTCCATGGAGCATCATTCCTAGGATATCCAGATGAGCTCTATCCATGACTTTAGTGGAGTAGAGTTCCCATGGAGCATCATCCCAGGATATTCAGATACATACAATATGAACTCATCATTGCACCAACCAACTTGGTAGATACCTCAAACTCTTACCACAAATTCTTCTGCTTTTTTTTCCTTTCAATGCTCTCCACTACTGGTCCAGATTCTGCAACACCCCCACTACCTCCCCCACCCCTTTCCCTGAAACTGGAGATTTTCTCTTCTCAAGTTCTTAGGCTCACTTCTGCTCTAATACTAGGTAGGATTTCATAGCACACACGTACAAGACAGAAGACGAGAAAAGAAATCCAGACAAAATTCACTTGATTGATATTGCAGAGCATGATGGATTTATAGGACAACATTTGTTTCAGATTTGGACCAAGTTACCAGATCCGCCATCCCTATTTGTAGGATCCATGGATCATCTGGCAGGATCCTGGATTTATAGGACAACAATTGTTTCAGATTTGGAACGAGTTACCAGATCCTCCGTCCCTATTTGTAGGATCCATCCAGGATCCACCATGGAGGCGGATCCCATGGAGAAGTAAATGGATCCGGACTTTCCGAAATGGATCCCCAAATATCTGGGGCTGTTTTGACCAAAATCCCCTGTGCTATATTTTTAATGCAAAGAAGCCCCAATGGACCTGTTATCACCTAAGTTGTACTTAGGTGGAATCCTTGTGAACCTCAGAAGACCTGAACAACTCACCTTGTTCATTGCCAGAGTTCAGAAGTTCATCAGGCCAAATTTTTGGCCCTTTGTAAAATTTGCATGTCTAGACCCCCTTGGAGAAATTGCAATAAGTTGGTCTAAGCATGGTCCTTTTGTAAAAGGCTTGGCCTACCTTGGGTTTAGCTATCAAGGAGATACTCTAGAGTGTTTTTTCCTTAGGAATTATGCGTTGTGCTTTAGTGGCGTATAATTCCTTAGTTTTTCACTCACACCTCCAAAGCTGGAGTATTTTCCATGGTGGTCGAACCTTAGGAGGTTATTAAAGCCTATGTGTCTATGTATTTTTCACATGCTAGCCATCAATATTCAGTCATATGGACATGCACTAGGTCCCTTGGGATTTTCAATTGATTCGGACAAAAATAATTTTTCCCGTTTAACGGGCTTTTTTAATAATTTAATTAAAAAAATAAAGATAAAAAGTAATAAAAGTGTGGTTAGGAGGTGAAATTTTGTCATGGGGATGCCCATTTTCTAACCCAAAGAACCCACAAAACCCCTAAATTCACTTTTCCTAAGTTCTAAGTGAATATTATTCACTTAAATAAATATTCTCTCAAAATTAATTTTGGAGAATTATTTAATTAAAAAAATAGAGATATGAGAGAAAATCAAATTCCTATTTCAGTGGAATTTGTCCCAGTAAAGGCCCAATTGAGTTGGCAATGGCAATTAAGGAATATCTCATGCAATATTTGATGGATCCAATCAAGAATGTGGAGAAGGCGAGTTGTCCTCAAGAGGGAATTGCGCCCTCTCCTCTTGGGCGTTATCCTTCATATGTGGCAGCCTTTGGTTGCTTGAAGGAGAAAACAAGAATGGAGTAGGGGCACCCTCCTTATGTGGCAGCCACCTCACTCCCAATCCATTGAATCATGCCATAAATCAAGGCAATGATCACTCCTTACCTCATGGGATGTGCCCTCCTCAAGAGATGCGCCCCCCTACCTCTCTCATTTGCTATTTAAGCAGGGTCTTGCTCCTCTTTCTTCATGGATGCATAGAACCTTTGCCATTTTGTAACTTGATACCATTTGAATACATATTGAAAGGCTTTGGAGGTCCATCTTGTGCATTTGTGTTGGATAATCAGCTTATGAGGTGATATTGTGGTTTATGTTTCTCTTGCTTTCAATTATATGCATGATCTAGCTTATGTGATATAGAGTAAACATTTGCAATTGCCAACTTGTTTATTTGTGCTTAGATTTAAAGAGACCTAGAAGTAGCCAACAATATTCAGTTATATTTAGGCTCTTTGGTTTTCTTTTCATCCTAACACACTAGATCTAATATCTCTTGTTGCAAGTTTTGTTTCATAAGTTGCAGATCACAAAGCTCAAAGGAGGATTGGAACTCGGTTGTGTCTTCTTCTCTTTGGGAACTTTTTCTTTTGCTAACACTTCACTTGTAGGGGCTTCCAAGAACAATACCAAGGATCAAGCTTTGGCTTGAGAGCTTCATCCATCTTCTCAAATCAAAAATTTCTTCCTCTTTCTTTAAATTTTTTTGTTTTGTTTTGTCAAATGCTTGAGAAGTAGATCCGCTTTCTTCACGTTCATTATCTAGATCTATCTTACTTTAGCACGCTTAAATAGTTAGATCTAAGTACTTTAAAAGGTTTTATCTCTCATTAGATCTAAGCTAAAATATTGTACTTACACTTAGCATTTTTCCAAATTTTTCTAAGTACAATTTTTTTCAAATTTTTCTTTTTTTTTTCATTCTTCCCATCAAATTCTAACAAATTAACTTGCTGGTTTTTAACAAGTCCAAGGAAAAAGAGAAGGAAGCTCTGGCCATTTTTCGCCAGAAAGTGCCAACAATACACTCTGAGAACCCTCTTTTACCAATATTTCATTCTCTTAAATTGTAAGCCCTCGTATCCAAGTTTAAATGAACTAAGAGGCACCTCTTTGAGCAAGTATTGTAAAACTTATTAAACGAGATCAAGTGGGCTACACAGCGCCCACACCCCATCCCCCCTGGGGGGATTTGCAGTGTCCATTTTTGTGATATAATTTCTTCTAACAAACACAAGCACACAAACCACATTTACTGCAAGATCGTATACATGATTTGTTTTATAATTTTTCCATTTCATTTCGCAAAAGTAAATTAGAAATAACATTGATCTCGTTGCCACGAAGTATGCTCTCACCACCACATAAAGGCATTGTCAATTGGTGGTGATTGATAAGATAGTGACACATAGATCCGGTGATCCATATCTTTATGTTTTTCCTTTAGCATTTTTATTTTCAAGCATAAATTTGAAATAAACATTTTTCTATCGCTCAAAGTATGTTATTTCCCCTTGCGGGTATTCACCTAGTCCTGGGGAAATCAAAAGGAGTTGTAGCAACTTCTTAATTCTCACAAACCTTGAAGTAAGATTAGCACAATATCTAGGAATCCATTTAGATATGGATGTTTTAGTCATTGATGTACCGGATACATGGGGTATGCTTTTGTCGAGAAAGTGGGCTGCAAATTTGGGAGGGCGCATCCAAATGGATTGGACTTATGCAACGGTACCTGCATCAAAGAACACTCAAGTTAAGCTACACAGAGAAGTTGAAAGAAAGTACCATGCTGGAAAACCTAAGAATCCACATAATGAATTTGTTGCCAAATCAGATAGTCTCGAAAACTATGCTATCCTATCTAACTTCATGGCTCCTATTAAAGAAAAAATGAAAGATGAAAAGTTAGATGAAATATGGAAGTTATATTTTGATGGAGCATATTCTAAGTTTGGAAAAGGAGGAGGAATAGTAATCATTTCCCCATCTAAGCAAACATTCAACTTTGCTTTCAGATTAGAGTTTGATGCATCTAACAATGTTGCAGAGTATGAAGCACCCTCACTTGGCTTAGAAGCTGCTAAAGATATGGGTATCAAACTATTAAGTATCAAGGGTGACTCTGACTTAGTGATTTCACAACTAAAGAACAAATTTGCATGTAAGTGTCAGAGACTAAAGAAGTATAGGAATGTTATTTGGGACACTATGGAGTGGTTTGATGCATTGAACCTTGAAGCAATTCCTAGAGAACAGAATAGCTTACTTAGCCGATAAGTTAGCAGTAGCAGCATCCACTCTCCAACTTATGGATGAAATGATAAACGGTGATGGCAAGCTTGAAATCAACTTTAGACCTTCAGTTCCTGATAATGTAGATCATTGGCAGGTTTTTAATGATGATAAACAAATCTTAAGGTTCATCCATAATGTTGAGGAGTTTTCATATTGTAAAATCAGCTTTAAAGAGGAAGGCAAAGAATATTCAAAGCCAAACAATACCATTACAAATCCTATTCCTAGCAGCTACTTAGGATTTGAGCAAATGTTTGACAGGAAGGACATGCACAAAAATAAAAAAGTGTCAATAAAACCAGGGGAATATATTGAGATAAACATTGGAACAGATAAGGAACCAAAAATTATAAAAATTGGAAAAGGCACCTCCAAAAAGGAAAGGAAGGATTTAATTGATCTTGTTAGGGAGTATAGGGATGTGTTTGCTTTTACTTATGATGAATTAAAAGCTTATCGAGATGATGTATTTCAGCACACCATACCCCTAAAGCAAGAAATGAAGGAAGTAAAACCTTTCCGGAAAAAATTGAGACAAATAAACCCCAAATTAGCACCAATTGTAAAAAAGGAACTAGAAAAGATGTTGGTTGCTGAAATCATTGCGCCAAGAAGACATTCAACTTGGTGTTCTAATTTAGTGGTTGTGAGGAAGAAGAATGGATCAATTAGAATATGCATTGACTTCTGAAACCTCAATACGACATGCCTTAAAGACAATTATCCTTTGCCGAATATGGAAACCCTTCTCCAAAGGGTAACAGGTTCACAAATGATGTCCATGTTGGACGGTTTCTCCAGATACAACCAGGTATTGATCAATAAAGAGGATCAGCATAAGACCACTTTCACCACTCCTTGGGGTACTTTTGAGTACTTGAGAATGAAATTTGGCTTGTTAAATGCGGGAGCTACCTTTCAGAGGGCTATGGATTATGCTTTTAAAGAAATAATTCATAAGATCATTAAAGTCTATCAGGATGATTTAACAGTATTCTCTAAAGAAAGATCTGACCATGTTAATCACCTAAAGCAAGTTTTTGAAAGATGCTGCAAATATGGCATATCATTGAATCCAGCCAAATCAGTCTTGGGAGTTGATGAAGGAAAGTTGTTAAGACACGTCATCTCCAAAGATGGTGTGAAGATAGACCCTGAAAGAGTTGAAGCCATAAAGAAAGTGCGCATTCCCCAAAATGTCAAAGCTCTCCAGTCATTCAATGGTCAAATCAACTTTATCAGGAGGTTCATCCCCAACTTGGTAGAATTAATGAAGCCATTGCAGGAATTATTAAAAAAGAATGCTAAGTATCAATGGACAAAGGAAAGAAATGAAGCCTTTAAATGTATCAAAGATAATATTTCCAGATCCCCTGTGTTAATCAGCCCTGACTACTCAAAGAAGTTTCAGATTTTCCCATTTGCATCAGAACATACAATAGCAGGAGTCTTACTCCAAAAGAATAATGAAGGTCATGAGCAGCCAATAGCTTTTATGAGCAGAGCTTTGCAGAACTCTGAGTTAAAATACACTTCCATGGAGAAACAAGCTTATGCTCTTGTCAAATCCCTAAAGCATTTTAAGATGTACATTGGCTACTCAAGAATAATTGGCTATGTCCCCCATTCTGCGGTTAAAGATATCTTAGCTCAACAAGATTGCTTAGGAATAAGGGGAATATGGGTCTCTAAAATCCAAGAGTACGACTTAGAAATAAGATCCACAAAGTTAATAAAGGGGCATGGATTAGCCAAAATGCTAACTCAAAGTAATGAAGAAGCCATAGGGATGGTGTGTCAAACCAGTGTATCAAAACCAGCCATGTCAGAAGGTCTTCAACGTTTAAGTCAAACACAATGGTATGCGGATATAATCTATCTTCTACGTAACTTTGATTGCCCTGAGCATCTAGTAGGCCATAAGAGAAGGGCATTAAGATTAAAAGCTACGACATATTGCATCTCTCATGATGGATTGGGATGGAGGAATCCAGATGGCTTAATGCTCAGATGTGTCGATGAGTTGGAATCCAGAAAGCTCCTAACAGAATTTCACTCAGGATTTTGTGGAGGGCATTATGCAGCAGATACAACAGCCCATAAAATCCTATTGGCCCACCCACTTGGTTACTATTGGCCTACTCTTTTCGGTGATGTACATAAGTATGTCAGATCTTGCCTCCAGTGTCAGATGTTCACTAGGAAGCAAAAGTTGGCAGCCTTACCTTTGAAACCAGTAGTTGTTCAAGAACCCTTCCAGCAATGGGTCTTGATTTTATCGATCGGTTCAAGGAGAACTCAAGCAATGGTTACTCCTAGATCCTTACTACTACTGACTATTTCATCAAGTGGGTGGAAGACATCCCCACTGAAAATGCAACTGATAAAGTAGTTATCAATTTCCTGGAAAATCAAATCATAACTAGATTCGGTGTCCCAGCTAAGATAACAACTGATAATGGCCCAGCATTTAGCTCAGCAGCTTTTTCATCTTTTTGTTTCAAGTATGGCATTGTCTTATCTCACTCTTCCAACTATTATCCACAAGGGAATGGCTTAGCTGAATCCAGTAACAAAAGCTTGATGAATATTTTAAAGAAAACAGTTGGAAAGAACAAAAGGTCTTGGGATAGCCAAATCAAGTTGGCAGCCTTACCTTTGAAACCAGTAGTTGTTCAAGAACCCTTCCAGCAATGGGTCTTGATTTTATCGATCGGTTCAAGGAGAACTCAAGCAATGGTTACTCCTAGATCCTTACTGCTACTGACTATTTCACCAAGTGGGTGGAAGACATCCCCACTGAAAATGCAACTGATAAAGTAGTTATCAATTTCCTGGAAAATCAAATCATAACTAGATTCGGTGTCCCAGCTAAGATAACAACTGATAATGGCCCAGCATTTAGCTCAGCAGCTTTTTCATCTTTTTGTTTCAAGTATGGCATTGTCTTATCTCACTCTTCCAACTATTATCCACAAGGGAATGGCTTAGCTGAATCCAGTAACAAAAGCTTGATGAATATTTTAAAGAAAACAGTTGGAAAGAACAAAAGGTCTTGGGATAGCCAAATCAAGTTTGCAGTATGGGCTAACAGAATAACATAGAAGCGTTCAACAGGAAAGACTCCTTTGAACTAGTCTATGGTTTAAAAGTATCAATGCCCATCTACATACAGTTGCCAGTGTATCAATTACTTCATGATTATGATCCAGATGATGATGCCATGAATCACAGAGTTAAGCAAATAATGAAGTTAGATGAGACCAGGAGAAGAGCTTTAGACCAAAGCATCAGAAACCAAGACAAGGTGAAGAAGACTTTTGACAAATCTGCGAGACCGAGGGACTTTCAACCCGGTGATAAGGTTCTATTGTGGGATAAAAGAAAAGAGAAGCCGGGAAATCACGGGAAATTTGACAGCATTTGGATAGGACCATACATCGTATTCGAGCCAACAGGGTTCAACTCATTCCACCCTTGCACAATGGATAGGGAAAGATTGGTTCTTCCGGTTAATGGCCACCATCTCAAGTTATTTTACAGAGATAACAACTAAATGTCCATGGGGGCATTCTTGTAGCAGGGCCATTTCTAAACCTTTGCCTTGAATTGTTTCAAATTTTTTCTTTTTTGTGCAGGAACCATAGATTTTTGGATTCTCGAACACTCTCTTTGATTGAGAATCAAGAGCGAGTGCACGTCCCACAGTTGGAGCCAGATGTTATCATCTAAGTTGCACTTAGGTGATTTCAAGTGAGCCTGTGAGGATAGAACAAGTTTTCTTGTTCATAGTCAGAAGATCAGAAGTCCTAGCAGGCCACCTTGGCCTTTTTTTAATAAAATCACGTGTCCATGCCCTGCGGAGAAATTGTAAAAAAAGTCATAGCATGATGGTTTTGTAAAGGACTCAGCTTTCCTAGGACTTAGTTATTAATCTGACTAGCCCAGAGTGTTTTTCCCTTGTCAATTATATGTTGTTGAATAAACGACATAATTTTCGAGTTTTTCACTCATACCTCCAAAGTTGGGGTGGTCGGCATGATTTCTCAGTCTTAGGAGGTTATTAAAGTTCAGGTGTCAATGTATATTACCATGCTAGATATTCAAATTGAGTCGTATGGACATGTGCTAGGTCCCCCTAAGTTTTTTTTAATTTCCGCGGAAAATAATTTTTTCTATAAACTTAGGCCATTTTTTAATGGTTTAAATGGAAAAATTCAAATTGTAATAAAAGTGTGATCCGGAGACGGAATTTGGCGCAGGGATGCTCGTTTTCACACTCAGAGCATCCTCTTTACCCTGGTACCCAATCTTCCTATGTTCCGGGTGATTACATCGCCTCTGGGAGCACTTTTCCTTAAAGATGTAGCAAAGTGGCATTTTAATGCTAAAAATACCCAAATTGCACCAAAGTCAAAATATAAAAAATAAAAAAGGGTCAAAAGGCATGTGCCAAATGACTTGGCATGCCATGTCAAGTGGTGGGCGACTCATTTGAAAGATTAGTCACATGTGATAAATGTCAAAATCAAATGGTATGTGAATCTTTCCATATTGGTGTGTGCCCTCTCCCATGAGGATGACGCACTCTTTGTGGCAGCATGTGGCAACGTGAGGTTGGAAGGAGGAGTTTCCAAGGAGAGGGGGCGCACCTCTTGTGAGGTGGCGCCCACCTCATCCCCTAACTCCCACTCATCCCTTTAATCGCTCCTTGATTCGTACTTTGACTCCCTCTTCACGTCAAATTGAGGATTCACGTGGGCTCTCAAATCCCCCATATCTCTCCTTTGTGATGCGCCCTCCCTCTTGGCTTTGCTATTTAAACAAGCTCTCTTCTCCATTGAAACTAGTTGGAGTTGCATGAGAAGAAGGCTTATCATTGTATCATTGTCTCATTTTCGTATTGTTGGAATAAAAGAGAAAGCTTTGGAGGCTTAATCGTGTAATGCTCTTTGTTGGATGACCATTGTTGCTCATGTTTGAGGTAACCTGTATCTAGTATAGTCTCCTTTGCATGCTTGTATTGTGGATCTTGCCTTGATAGGATTGTTCTCAATCGATAGGAAAGAATCTCTTAATAAGTTTATTACTTGATTTCTCTTGTTCATGTATGTTTAAAGTTGTAGATCTAGCATTTTAATAAGCTTATTATCATGTTGCTCTAATCTTTCATCTATATGTCACTAGATCTCACAAACGTTTTTGCAAGTGTATCTGAATAGCTACAGGTAACCATGGAAAGAAGCTTGAACAAGTTTGTTCATTTTTCTCTCCAAAAATTTCATGTGGCATAGTCCAATAGCATTTTACCGGAAGCCTCTACAATAACTCTTTTTCGACATCGGGTCTATTTCTCCTTCTCCTTCTCCTTTCAAAACAAGTTATCTCCTTTTGGTTACATTATAAGCTTATAATCTATTCTTTAAATTACAAATCACTATTAAATCTGATTTCTAAGTTTTGTTTAGCTTAGATCTCAAGTTTATTCAAAGTTTTATCATTACAAAGAAGATCTAGCTTAGAAGCTTTTACCTTTTTGCAAGTCCTTTTCAATTAAATCTTAAATCTTGCAAAGTAAATAGTCTCTTTCAGTTTAAAAGTTAAATTTGGCATTATAAGTGTCTTCATTGGCTGCCCTCAAAAGCAAGCCAAGATCCTCAAAAGGACTTGTCCTTTTGAGTTCTTTTAGTCATTTTTGTAAGTAGTTTAAAACTTTAACTTAGAATTTTTTCAATAATTTTTCTAGCTCACCCAAATCACTTCTAAAGTGATTTTGGGCATTTTTAAGCACTAATTTGCTCGCTGTCATGTTTTACTTTTTAGCAGGTTTTTGCATTTTTGGGTCAAAAAATCCAAGTTTGGGCCATTCCAGAGCTTCCCGGGGCATCCCGGCTTCATCCGGCATTTACCCTTTACATTTTGTAAGCTTTTTGGATCTAGATCTGTAAAGATCCAAGGCATTTTCTGCTTTAAAAAGTTCATTGTAATATCATTAAACGAGAGCAGTGGGATACTCAGCGCCCACACCCCATCCCCCTGAGCGAATTCGCAATTTTGTCAAATTTTCGTGAATGATTTTTTCTAACTTCACAACTTTCACACACTCACTTTGAAAGTGCAGGGTGTATACTTTAATTATTATTTCAAGTAATTTTCATTTACTTTTCATTTATCATCTTTGCAAGAGTAAACTAAAAAAATAGCACTACCTCGTTGCCACGAAGTATGCTCTCGCCACCACACAAAGGCTTTGCCGATTAGTGGTGGATGATCAGAAAGTGACACATAGGTTTGTGCTCATTTGCTTTCAATAAGTCTTGTACTTTTTGTTCTACAAACACAATTGTTCAAACCGGAATTTATATTTGGTTTATAACCAAAGTATGCTCTTTCCCCTTGCGGGCACTTTGCCTGAGCCTGTGGGAAACCAGAAATGCTTGTAGCTACTTTCTAATTTTTCACATCTAAACTAGTACTCACTTAATAAAAGTAACCACCCATCAACATAAGTGAAAATCTGGCACTTCGCATTAATATCTGTGTGGGGAAATTCTTCAGAGGAAGCGGGAACAACTGGGAGGCGACCTCAAGGCACAGTTAGGCTATACCCTAGTTTGCTATAGTGTTGAACACCGCCTTAGAGACTCCATTCCAGCCCACACGTTCTCGTGAGGAGCCACCAAACTTTAATTTCCGTACATTCCTCCCTGTACCTCACGGTATCTCGGGAGTCCCCTTTTTCCCTAATAAATTCAAACCATAATAATTTAAAAGTAACCAAGAGAGATTTGCAAAACAATTTCCCTTTTAGCAGCTTTACTTATCTGATATATTGACTCCATAAGGCAGTAGTTATCATACATTTTATTTGCTTAATATCATATCAGTATTATGCATCTGTTGGCAGTCATTTTAATTTTGCTGGTGAAAGCATTCTGTAATCTTCATTTTTGCAAAGCTACATTGGAACACCTTTAATCAACACTCTAATGACTCCCAAAATACAAACACCTTTAAACCTTTTTCCCGGAAACTCTAAAGACCTTAGAAACTTTCCATAGGGACTACTCCCCTTGGCTTCGTTGGGAGTTTTGCCTAAACGGAGGAGTCAAGATCAGGCGACAGCCTTGACTCAAGACTTGCCCCCAAGGAACGCACCTAAGCAGCTTGAAGATTTCTGCTGCGATAACCCCCGGGTGCGTGTTCCGACAGCAACAGTACCCACGTTTCCTGACAACTTAGTGTGTCACACACTAATAAATTAGATTTATTTTCCCTAGTTGCATTTTTGTAAAAACTCCTTAAAAAAATTCTGTTTTGAAAAAGCAAAAAGCATCCTTACATTCTTTTCTTTTAGGGACCACCCCCCTTGGTTTCGTTTAGTAGTTGGCCTGAACGGAGGAGTCGAGTGTCAAGGTGATAGTTCACCTGACTAGAGGCTTGCCCCCAAGGCTGCACCTAGTGAGTTCAATATTTTTCTCGCCTAGAGGTGTAGATTAGGTGGCAACAAGACATATTGTGTAAACAAAATTCTGGATTGAACTGTGTTTAGATTTCAAGTTTCAACATATGTGTTTCAACTTTCACTATTATAGAATTTAGAAAAACATGGGCATAATTTTCAATATATTATAAAATTTATGGAATTCTTGGTGTGGCTAATCGACTTGTGAGTTTGACTTGGAACTATTTTGAATGCAACTGATTTGTGAAATGATCAATGAATATGATCAAATTAACAAGATTCTATGTAAATAAAATAATAAGTAGAGCAAGTTAAAAACTTCACCAAACATGCAATAAGGTAAGTGATATAAATGTACAAAAGATGAGGGCATTTCAACTCCATTGGAGTTGAATCAACCAATAAGAACAGCAATAGAGAATCTACAAGTTCTCATACAATACCCAAAACTCTGGCAGAGTACAATATTCAAAAATAAATAACGCAGAATAAGTGAGTCGTATACAAATAAAAACAACAAAAACAAAGCTAAAGTGGATTTGTATAAATTTAGGGAGAAGGTTTTATATTCGTGGAAGTATGTACCTTCTTTTGAATACTTTAGTTTTAATAAAAACTTCAATTTGAAATGTTTTCTGTGACTATTTACCATCACACTTCACATAAATGCAGAACACAAAAATATTGAAAGATCTTAGTACTGTTTTCTGCTGATAAAAGAATAGTGATGAACTGAAATCTACAAGGTTGCAAATCAAAGCATGATATTCAATCTAATGACCATTAAAAGATACTAATGGTAACTTACAGTTACAACTGTCATACAACTGAATGCTATTGGAGAGAAAATATTTCTTGTTGTAAGATCTTAAATGTGCAATAAAACTAATATTTCTGTTACATGCAGAGATAACTGAAGAAAAAGCAGGTATACTTACTCACCTTCCTGTAACCATTGTCCAATTTCATCTTCAACTTCACCATCATTGCCTATATTTTGCAACCACTGTTCAAGCTCATCTTCTTCCTCAAACTCAACCTTGTAAAATTCATCTGAGAAGTCCTGCCGACCCCTATCCAACTCATTTCCCTGCCGTAATATTCGCAATAATGGTCGGTCTCTTCCAAGCATATCTGCATATCCATTCACATTCGATCCTATGCCTAACCATCGCAACCTTGAAAAATAAGGCTTTTTAAACCATGAAAACGCAAGTTTGGTAATACCGCCACTATTATATATATCCAATAATCTTAGTGTGCTTCCATATCCTCGGCCTTGGAAATGCATTGATGCCAAAGCAATGACAGATGTATCACCAATAAGAGGGCATTCCCGGAGTCGAAGTTCCACAATCTGCATGCCACATTTGACTAAAACTAGAATTGCATTGTCAGTTAAGTTTGGAATATTTGACAAGTCAAGATTTTGCAATGTTTGAACAAGGGAACCTGCAACTAGAGCAGATATGCCCTTGTCAGTTAACCTTTGACAGCTTCTTAAGGAAAGTGATACCAATGGTGCATTGCCACTTCCTAAATAGGATAAGCCAACATCACTGATATCTGAACTATTCAAGTGCAATATTTTTAATTTTCCAAGCGATGACACGACCTTCAATCCATCATCTCCAACACGCCTGCAACCCTTCAAATCTAGTACTTCTATGTCCTTACAGTATGCCAAATGTATAATGGAAAAGTCAGTAATCAAAGTGCAAGATATCAAGCTTACATCAGTTAGAGAGAGGGGAGTTGCAGAAATATCATGAAATACAAGATCTGTCAGCTGAGTTGTGCGCAATAACTCAAGCTTTTGCAAATTTGAACATCTGTGAAGAATAGCCCGAAAACCTGCATCTGTGATACGGCAGAAACCACCAAGCCTAATACTTTCCAAATTTGAGCAGTTTTCTGCCATTAGAAGAATCCCAAGATCATTAACCCTTCTAAAAGATATAGCAAAATCCTCTTGGCTTCGAACCAATGAAAGGTGCCGCAACTTTGAACAACTACTGATTTGTTGAATACCCCAGTTTGTCAAATCCACAGCTGCACGAGGTTCTTCAATAGGTTCATCTCGAAGATCAAGGTCAATGAGGAAGGGTAGATTTTTGGAAATAATACCCACCACTGTGTCTGAAATCCAGTCTAAAACTAGACACAACTTTTGTAAGTTTGGAAAACCAGTGCTCTTCTGCTCTTGCATTTGAAGGGTAGAGTGACCAAATATGTTGCGTCCTGGGCTGAAAATCTTGGAATTAAATATTTCTTTTGCATCTGTTGCTAAAATGTAGCCAAGTTCCAGAACTTTTAGGGTTGGTGCAGCCAACCTCCAAATCGCGGCAAACTTGCTATTATCAAATGAAGATCCATCAAACGTCAAGCAGAGAGACTGCAGAAACCATATAGCTGAATCAATTACAAGAACAAGTAGCAGCTTCACGTGATCATTACTTGGATTCAAAATTATGATTACCATTATCTTACTTTCTCTAAATTAGAGAACCACACAAAAAAATTATGATTCTCCCAGTAATAGAAACTGAAATTAGGACTTGAATCTGATATCGTAAACCGTAACTAACCAAAATGTTTATATAAAATAAAGTTTCTATAAAACAACCCATTACTTCTGAAAGCAAAAACTTTCAGTATATCACTAAAATCCAAAATGTGAAGCACCCATGATAGTATGAACTAGTTCTAGAAGAATCTATGCTTTAACTTGTGATTTCCTAGAACAATAATGGACGTTAAATCAGGAAAAGGGGGGCACCATTGCTCTTCTACAAACTGGAACAGATGCACAAAAGCTCATCATTTTTCACGACAGTATCCAAAGGCTAGGTTCACACTATAATGGTTGTTACTCTGATTCCCACATATGGATTACAGTGCCCTGATCCATGATGCTTTAACTTGTGATTTCCTAGGGCTAGAACAATTATGGACTTTAAATCAGGAAAAAGGGGGGCACCATTGTTCTTCTACAAACTGGAATAAACGCACAAAAGCTCATCATTTTTCATGACAGTATGCAAAAGCCAGGTTCACACTGTAATGGTTGTTACTCTGATTCCCACAGATGGATTACAGTGCCCTCATCCATGATGTCTAGGTTCATTCTTTTTCGCAAGTATTTTTTGAGCACTTGCTCGTTACCCAGACTGCTTATAAATTACAATTCAAACTACAATCATATTGCTTCTTCATACCATCAGCACAAAAACAATGGACGAGAAAATTGAAATAAATCTAGACATTAACGGGAATAACTGAAGCTTACTTCTAACTGAGAGCAGCCTCTAAGCAACTGTTCAAGGCCAGCATTATGTATGAAAGTCCTAGGTCTGTCCTCTGGTTCATCGAGCCAACCCAACTCCAGGGATAATGATCTGATTGATGATCAGCAGAATTCCAAGATATGTAAAAAATTAAGATTAACACTAAAGCCAACTATCTGATGACATTAAAAAGAAAGAAAAATAAAGGAAAAGGAAAAAAGTATACACCCAAAAGGCAAAAAGTTTATAACTGATTACAATGGCCATATAAGTGGATGCGAGAAATAATTATAACCCAAAACGTTTACTAAGACGCATTTAGTTAGCAGTAAACACATGAAAGAAGACCATCCACTAGAACATACTAATGACAAGTGTTTTCCTTTTCTTTTGAAAATGCATCAAAATCTTCGTTATTAAAGAATATAAAGTACATCAAAATAACATTCCCGATTATCAATTCCATATTCTCAACATAATCTGGAAATATTGGCAAAAGCAAAAATATATTAGTGACTAAGTGAATGTGAAATTTAGATGACCAACTGGATGATAAAATTTAATCACCAATTAAAAGAAATAATAAGAACCATAAAGCAACCATGTGAAAACAAAAACAAGAAACAAAACAGTGACATGAATGTAAAATTTTAAGTATAATAATGACAGTGAAGACAGAAACTGGTTAAAAAACCTAAACTGGACAGTTAGAGATTGTTGCCTTCTTAGGCGTGATCTAAGTTCAATTCCCAGAGTGTACAATTTTCTTGCTATAAAGGGAGACTGCAAAATATGCATCAGCTAGGAAACAGAATGCTATGCTACAGTTGTATAAATAATACTTCAAGAGCACCATTCTGTTCAAATAAGTGCCAAAAAAGGAACCTCCAAATGCTCGTAAAATATTTGTAACAAAGCAGCATGAAGTATCTCAACCGTGACTAACTTGAATCAACATTCGTGCACCCACCATAAAATTTTAAATATAATAATGACAGTGAAGACAGAAACTGGTTAAAAAAACTAAACTGCACAGTTAGGGAAAGTTGCCTTCTTAAGCATGATCTAAGTTCAATTCCCAGGGTGTACAATTTTCTTGTTATAAAGGGAGACTGCAAAATATGCATCAGCTAAGAAACAGAATGCTATGCTAGGGTTGTATAAATAATACTTAAAGAGCACCATTCTGTTCAAATAAGTGCCAAAAAGGAACCTCCACATGCTTGTAAAAGATTTGTAACAAAGCAGCATGAAGTTTCTCAACCATGACTAACTTGAATCAACATCCGTGCACCCACCGTAGGTTTTTGCAATTTCTTCCAATTTCAAACAAAAGTTCAGCAGTAAAATTGTCACAGCAACGAAGACACAGCTCCTCGAGTTGAGGGTTGGCAAGATGTCCAATGGATGAATCACCAAGTTGGGCACAGTCTACTTTCAGACTTTTAAGAGCCAGATTGGGAGGAAGTAAATGATGCAACATTTCAGATGTTGGTGGCAGATCCTGCAAAAAATACACCATTCTGGTAAATAGAAAAAGCAAAACACCATTCGATATAAAATGTAATGTAATTTTACAGTCATTGACATCTTAAAGCCAATTTACAGCCAACTGACATCTTAAAGCCACTAAATTATTCAGCGTTCTATATTTTCTTAGATGACTAAAATGTCGAGGTAATGTAATTTGCCTCTCATCAACACTGTTTCCCACGAGGTCTCCTACAAATGTACTATTAGTGTGTCCTCATAGTAGATAGTAGACATATTGTTAAAAATTCCAGCACTAGAGACGGACTAGTCCAGGAATCTTGCCTAATTCCCAAAAAATAACAATTAAAAACCCAAAGTTCTTTTAGTACAATGAGCCTTCACCAGTACGGTAAGGCCTGCACTCTCTTCAAAGCATGTAGAAGCAGACAAATGGGCTTTTACTGTCCACCTTCACCCTTTCAGGCGGCTTTGTCTTTTGGGGAGGGTGATTTGGAGAGTGCCCCATGCTATCAGGACCACCATGAGCAAAAACATAAAAAGCTAGACTGTGATGATCAAAAATTAGTGGGCAGTTGGTGCAGACATCACAAGACATGGTGAAAACACAGATGCCTAATAAACATGGAGATACGTCTCAGCCTTGAGCTTCACCAGATCAAAATCAAAACCAGAGAATGATAAATTTAAGAGAGAATTTTTTTCCCAAGGCAGCTCAAAATGGATCAGAGGTGCCTGTGTGCTTTGTGGGTTCCCTTTCTTCAAGATGGATCAGAGGTGCCACCATGAGCAAAAACATAAAAAGCTAGACTGTGATGATCAAAAATTAGTGAGCAGTTGGTGCAGACATCCCAAGACATGGTGAAAACACAGATGCCTAATAAACATGGAGATACGTCTCAGCCTTGAGCTTCACCAGATCAAAATCAAAACCAGAGAATGATAAATTTAAGAGAGAAATTTTTTCCCAAGGCAGCTCAAAATGGATCAGAGGTGCCTGTGTGCTTTGTGGGTTCCCTTTCTTCAAGATGGATCAGAGGTGCATGTGTGCTTTGTGGGTTCCCTTTCATAGAACCGTTGTCTTTGTGATGTCCTCTTAAATGAAAGCTTACTAAATCACAGTGGTATATTCCTTCTGGAAGATTTTGTTTCACGTTAACATGACTACAAAACTCTGTCTAGATTCTGTTCAGCCTACACTCAACTAATTTGAGCTATATATTGCAGTCTTCTGCAGTGCCCCGTCTTGGGCTATAAGCTGGTTTGGTAGAGTAGACCGCTGCCTATGGGCGGTCCTGGGTTTGATTCCTAGCCTACCCAATTTTCAACAATCTATTTTAGTATAGCTTAATCATCAGACATTGAGAAATTTCCCCACCTCCATATGTTCTTATAAACATGGTAATTAGCATAGATATTATTTTCAATAGATCTGTTGACACCGATAGAAGCCACAATCCTAATACTCTTATAAACATCTCGGCCAAGCATTCCGAAGCATCCATTCTATAAATATCTTACAGAGGTAATTTTATTCTCAATAAATTGCAGAAGAAACAATAAAAGTTATCAAAAAATTAACAGTCAAAAATGCTAACCAGGAGATGAAAAGAGTCCACGAATGAAAGAGTGTGGGATGCACACAGACTCAAGAGTTTGCAGGATCGGGCAGCTGAGCATATGGAGGGCACATCGAGCTTGCTCAGTATGCTCTGCAGGACGCACACAGGAAGCTGCACCAGCCCCCTGCCTCCTTTCTCTTCCATTTTTTTCTTGCCATCAGCCATCGAGCTGCGATTCTACACACCGACTTTTACAGATTCTTCTCCAGGCGTTGGAGATAAAACGCTATATATGGGCACCTGTGGTCACATGGAGCTTGATCTACCTAGAGTCAAACGCTAATAGGTAGAGCCAAGTCTCGCGGAGACATCGCTCTTATACGTGTAGTGTGAAGAATACATTAATACAATTATGACGTAACAAGACATTAATAAATGTCTTATTCGTAATCAGACAATCATTGCAAAGCACTTAGTTCATATCGAAGTATTCGAGCATGAAATGGTTTTAAACACCAATTTTTGCGATGGGTTTGAATGATACATTTCGTATTAGTCGTATATTGTATCGAATGATTTGTTTTTTTTTGCTTTATCTGATAACGTGATAACGGTAGTGAAAACCACGGGTTGGGTTCAGCTTTACAGCTTTAGTATTGGCATTGAAGAACATTTTCTGAGTAGAACTCTATTCTCAGTGAAAAGGATTAGAGGTTTTGAAGGGTATAGGATTAGAGGTTTTGAAGGGTATTGAAACCTCTGTAGGGATGGTACTCGGGAAGGGATGGTATTTGGGTCTCTATTAGATCAACCAAGGGCGTGTGATAACTAGTACTCAAATCGTCCTTTGTTGGTGATGGTAAATTTTTCGGCGAGGCACAGTTCCACTCTTTCTCGTTATTTTTTTGGAATTTCGACGATCTAGGTCGTCTTAAAATGGGCCAAAACCTCTAGGGACACAGTTCCATGGCATAGTTCCGCAATAAATGGGGTGGAACTACAATTCCGCCAGTTTTTATAACCGGATCTAGGGAACAAATCACCGGAAAAAGCGGGGCGATTTGAGTGCCAGTTATCCCACGCCTCAACCAAGAAGCTCCACCAAATTTTGAAATTTAACTAAATGGTAGAATGCAGAAAGATTTTTGAGAGGTAGTTGTTGTATATTATATATAAATAAATACTATAGTATATTAGTATATTGTTTATTTAAGTATGTCCATTGGTTGTAACTTGAGTGGTTGGGAGAAAAGATTGTTACCCTCCCCACCCAGGTTCAATTCTTGTAAGTGACATGATGCTCTTGTTGAGCCCTATTGTAATGATTGTATTTCAAGCTTTCCTTGATTCTTCGGAATAGCAGGAAGGTGATTTTTCCGCTAAAAAAAAAATATTGTTTATTTAAGTATTCTGCCACCAAATTGACGTATGAGATCCCCTTATTTGTGGGGTTTAGTTTCCATCACGGTAGTAGGTCTATTCATGTGGAACCATGGATCTCTCCTCACAAGTGGAAGGTTGGGATCTTGGAAATTGATCTATGAGACCCTGATTTGTGGGACAATGACACTAAATTGATGTATGAGACCCTATTTTTTATGGGGTTTGGTTTCCATTGGGACATTAGGTATATTCATGTGGGACCATGGATTTCTCCTCACAAGTGGATTGTTGGGAGTTTGGAGAGTATTTATCGCTACACTATGAGCATAATGCTCGATTATTCTCAAATATGTGGCAAAGGACTTACCTATACCTCAAGTGTAAGGGAATATCACTACTAACAAAAAAACTAAATAAATAATAATAATAATTTATTTTTAAGGTCACATGCAAGCCAAACACCAAATTGATGTATGACACTCTTTTGTTTGTGGGACGGGGACACCATATTGATGTATGAGACCCATTATTTGTGGGACAAGGGATCCCCTCTACCCATTGATTTGACTACTTTAGTTTACGAAAGTGTACATGCCCTCCCCTCTCTAAATTTGACCCTATGACATCCAAGGAAAAAACATATACTCTTAATGATAAAACACTTTTAAACAATATGTAAAATTGTTATATAACTTTTGAAAGAAAAAAAATAACAATAAATAAAAATTGACAAAGTTGCTTGTCGTAATATGAGTCGAATTCATTTTTATACCAAATATATTAAGCGTTATGGATTTAAAAAACAATAAAAACGCAATAAATAAAAATTGACAAAGTTGCTTGTCGTAATATGAATCTCATTCATTTTTATACCAAATATATTAAGCATTGTGGATTTAAAAAACAATAAAAACGCAATTTCATGATGCTTATAAGATTGATGTTGAGATATGTAGTTATCGTAATATATTTATTATTACTCAAATTTTATTTTTTATTATTTTTAATTAGATTTCAACTTTTCTTTCATCTTAGGTTATTAACATTGTGTTACACTACATAATTTATTTATGTTTTTATATATATTTTTTAGATACAAGAAAGTAGTGAATGTTTGTGAAATGAATTTTATTTCATTGGTGAAGTGGGATGTTTCAAACTTTCACTAAAATTTAATGACATTTCAAAGTTTAAATAATTGTTTTTTTTAAACATCCATCATTATTGTAGCACATATCTTCACTTCACGTATGGTTTTATCAAACCTCTTAGATATATTAGACTCTAATTGTGTTGCAATTTAAGAATTTGTGTACCACAACTTAGTGTATGTTCTCATTAGTTGTGCATTAAGACAAATCGTTATATTCCCATGAGCACCATACTTATTAAAATTATTATTTAAAGCTTGAGACTAAGGAACACTTGTATTTATATGCTCCCCTATTGTGAAATGAAAGGGTATTTCTACTACCGTCTCAACATGGACTCATGTAGCTAGCTCCCTTTACTTATTCATGGCTAGAGGTGCTTAGACCTTTTTTTTCTATGAGGTGTTCAACCTGCATCGATAGCATTTTATATACAAATTGCTTAAAAGGGTATTTCTACTACCGTCTCAACATGGACTCATGTAGCTAGCTCCCTTTAGGTATTCATGGCTAGAGGTGCTTAGACCTTTTTTTTCTATGAGGTGTTCAACCTGCATCGATAGCATTTTATATACAAATTGCTTAAAATGACTTGCAATAGGATGATGACTTCCTTATTCCATCCTTCTCACACCTCGAGTAGGAAGAAACTCCCAATCGAGTATCTTGGTTTAGGTGGTAGATTTATGGGACATTGTAGATCTAGGGATACCAATGACCTTATGCCCATCACACACTTTTTTGAAGTGTTAAATGTTAAAAATTTCTCTCCAATATAACTGAAATATTTTTGTCTATAAAGCTTTTTCTTTATAAGCATCTTTAACATTCTCCATTTTGATCAACTAGATCTTCCTTTTGTCTAACTTTTCTTAACTTAAACTAAAATTTTGTGTTTATATGTAATCAATAAATCTATGGGGGTGCTAGGTATGGGGGGTGTTTATGATATTGGAGGGACGTGGGAAATCAATTTTGCATGGGGATTAGGAACAATGTCAAACAATCAAGTAGAAGCATATGACATTCTTCAAGGTATTACAATGGCAATCTTGTTCAATATTAAAGCCATGCTTATCTTTGGGGACTCTTTAATAGTAGTTCAATATCTAAATGCCAAATTTTCTCCCAAAAATTGACAATCTTACATAAGAAGAGAAATCAAAGGGCTTGAGGAGGTTCAATTTTTCCATATCCTCGGAGTGCTAAACTCAAAAGCAGATCTCTATCCAATCGTGCCTCAAGGCTCGAGGAAGAAACACTATTACAAAACGGGGAATCTAATTTCACCCCTATTCCCTAAGTTTTAAATTCAGTTAATCATCAATTGCATTGTTAAGCCACGTATCATTGGCATTAAATCACTCAACGGGGGGAGGGACAATGCATTAAGCACCATCTTGACTTCACACATGCCCCTGTTCCATGATTTCCATAATTTTGAAGCAATGGAATTTAGCTTTGAAGGAAAATATCGGATAATTGATGCAAGGTTCAGTGCTCCACAGGTTTCTTGTTGCAAGGTGGTAAGCTTGAACTGGATCTTTCAATATTTTATAAGTTCAGTCTTTTTATGACTTTGGTTTAGCATCAATGGGAGGGGGCATGAGTATTGTGAGTTATCTACTCTATCTTTCATGGGTTTCTTAGGCTATACTTGGAGAGACAATCAAGATTAGTTCAGTGCTCAAGTAGTATTTTACCATAGTGTGTTGGGAAGGTGATTTGGGTCAAAACCCTCTACATTTTTTCGAGCCACTCAATGTCATTGACTCTTTATCTCAAGATTCAATGTTCAACCCACTCTTTTCCATCTTATAGTTCGATCTAGGGGTAGGGGTTTGTGGGTGCATAGGTCATATGTCTCTGTTGGGGCTTTGGTCGCCTAGGTTGCTAATAGTCATTGACACCCACTCCTCTAATTGCCAAACGGATATTCAAGAAATTTGTAGGTTTTTGAGATGCCAAGATGATCTAATTAATGGAAATAGAACCTCGTTTTTTTTTCCATCACTACTAAAACCCACGACCCATAGCATCAACGGATCTCATAAAATGCAATTATCATGGATATTTTGATTAAATATAAGAGGAAAATCTAGGATTTAGGCGAGGGATTTGCTAAACTTAAAGCAATGGTAATATCTTTCATCAAGGATCATCATCTTCAACCTCAAATATAAATACCTTTTTTGGCTCTTTTCTCATTGAACCCAAAGAAGAAGAAACAATCCACTATTTGTAGGAAGACGTGGAAGTCAACAAGTAGGAATCAATGTCTTTTACTATGCCTATGCCTAGGCTGACATAATTTTCCGGTTTGTTTTTTAGGCAATATCTTTCATCAAGGGATCATCATCTTCAACCTCAAATCTAAATACCTTTGTTGGCTCTTTTCTGATTGAACCCAAAGAAGAAGAAACAATCCATTATTTGTAGGAAGACGTGGAGGTCAACGAGTAGGAATCGATGTCTTTTACTATGCCTATGCCTAGGCTGACATAATTTTCTGGTTTGTTTTTAAGGCCGAAGGGCATTTTCGTTCGTTAGTCCCCAGTGGAGTCGCCAATTCTATTACGGAGAAAAACTTCCTATGGCTTGGGGTAGACCACAATAGACAGATGGACTCAGGAAATCAACTCACTTCCCAACATATGCTATATAAATGTAAATGCTGATAAACAAAATAAAGGGACCTACCTCAACCGGATGGCTTATGAAGAATTCTGTTGAGCTTTCGAATCACAACACTTGAACCTGTAGCTTAGCCTCAACAATAAATGCAAATAAGTGCATATGATATATAAAAGAGGTCAACATATACAATAGCATAATCCATGATATACATAAGCAAATGTACCCGATGACAATAAATGATAATTCACAACATAAATGGACGAGAAAATGAGTATTTCTATTAATATCAACAAGAAGTACAAGATACAACCTCCTGTTGGCAACTCATCTGAACCAAGAATTAGGTCCCTCCACTTGTGCCTCCACCACTTCAATCCCCCATACAATGGAAAAGTCACGAGTAAAAGAACAAATCCTTCACAAGATATGAAAGAGTTTGGGAGGTGAACATAAATGGTTTACAACAACTAGGATCAATGGATGTAGACTCAAGCAATCAAGGCAAACTTTCGGTAAACTTTCGATGCTCTTCTCTTTCTCCTCCCTCCATGCATCACAATAGCTCAATATATAACCCTCCAAATGCAAGTGAAAGGTCGAATCGAGTCATTTCAAGATAAATCGAAGGCCAAAGATCACAATGGCCGCTTTTTGGAGTGGAAAAATAGAGATTTTACTAGCATTTACCAAAAAGGTCGATGTATGAGGGTTGTAGTGATGCAACCTGCGCGTACGCAAGTTGTATTGAAGTAGCTCGCGTATAGGAGGAAAAATAGGGGAAAATGGGTTCAAAGAGAACCAAAAATATGGTTTTGAGTCTACAAATGGGTAAGGGAGGCCAAGGAGTGTTAATGCTCACAAGGTGGAAAAATATGGTGTAATAGATGCCCCTTAATGTGTGAGGTCAAAGAAGGTACTACGATGGCCGAAATACATTACAAATCTTAGAAGTGGAGTGATGGAGACACAACTGGAAGGAGTGACCCACTCGTCATAATACATTGATATCTCTGTGTACATATCGGTACAATACATAGCAATCTGATACAATGGCCATGAATAGGCAGTACATAGTGAATACATGTCATGAATGATCATAGCCATGACCCATATACAGTAGGATATGGTCTCCTACTGAAGTGGAAACATCTGATGCAGACTGATGGTACAAACTGCTTATGTATGAGAACAATCCCTCATAGGTACAATAACGATCACAAGTAGCATATACCGAATGCCACTGAAGTTTGGGGTCTTCTACACAAACCATCTACAGTGCATGTCCCATTAAGTGAATAAGGGTATTGATGTCGAACCTGATGTGACATCGTCTAATTACCGGTCATTGAGGTATATCGTTAACAAACGCGAGATAACCCACCAATGATGAAAATGGGTACGAAGGCATTGAGTACATTCACCAAGTGTGAATAAAGGTGTTGAGGTTGAACACTTAACGAATCCATCGATCAGGGGACATTAATGAATTCCCAACTGTCGATGGCGAGAGAACCTACCATTGATGACTACAAGTCTCAAGGTACTCAAAGGACTCTAAATCTCAATTCCAGAATAAATGAGTTGGAATCAATGGAATGAGATTCGTTGGAAGGAAGGCATTAATGGATCCCCCGTCAACTAGCACGAGGTAGTAGTTAAGATGAACGATTTGGAAGAACTCGGACGAACAGGCTGAACGAACCAAAAAATCGGGTATGTCTCTTATGCGTGTACAAGATGCAAGTAGTGCACAGGAGAGACCTCTTGAATAGCAGCCAATAATGAAGACTACTTACAGGAGCGAGGAAACCACCAATAGGGTCTAATGGAAACCAAGGCATAGCACGAATCCCAATGTGTGAATAATGTCTTGCCATCGAACACAAAGGAAACCACTTAGTCAAGGACCAATGGTGAGATGTCACTTGCTAAGTTCAAGTTCACCTGCCAATGATGAAAGTAGGCCCAGGGTGCAGGGTGGAACATCATATATGATCGAACTAGACTCATAAGGGATGGTCGACATGCAATAGTCAAGAGATCTGAGGAGTGGCCGACTCTGGTTTAAAGAATTCCTTTGAACAAGAGCATAAGCGGATGGATAGACTCAAGCAGCATAGACTCAACACTGGATACTGACAATACTTTGTGACACATGAGGCATCAACAAAGGCTCCATAATAACTAGAAGCTTAACCAGCCGATGGACTAAGATATGAGAAACGAGTACAGCTTCCTAAGGTCATACTAATATCCTGACCCATGATACATGGAGTGGTAATGAATGCTTGTTCAAAGGCGACACGATAGCTGCCAATAGAAGGTAGTAAATTTTTCCGTCCGACTTTTTAATTTATATGATTTTGTTTTGTCTTTTTCATATTTTGAAGATTGAAAAAGAATAAAATTGCTTATGATATAACAGTGAGTCCCCAGTGGAGTCGCCAATTCTGTTACGGAGAAAAACTTCCTATGGCTTGGGGTAGACCACAACAGATAGATGGACTCAGGAAATCAACTCACTTCCCAACATATGCTATATAAATGTAAATGCTGATAAACAAAGTAAAGGGACCTACCTCAACCGGACGGCTGATGAAGAATTCCGTTAAGCTTTCGAATCACAAATCTTGAACCTGCAGCTTAGCCTCAACAATAAACGCAAACAAGTGCATATGATATATAAAAGAGGTCAGCATATACAGTAGCATAATCCATGATATATATAAGCAAATGTACCCAATGACAATAAATGATCATTCACAACATAAATGGATGAGAAAATGAGTATTTCTATTAATATCAACAAGAAGTACAAGATACAACCTCATGCCGGCAACTCATATGAACCAAGAACTAGGTCCCTCCACTTGTGCCTCCACCACTTCAATCCCCCATACAATGGCAAACTCACGAGTAAAAGAACAAATCCTTCACAAGATATGAAAGAGTTTGGGAGGTGAACATAAATGGTTCACAACAACTAGGATCAATGGATATAGACTCAAGCAATCAAGGCAAAATTTCGGTAAAGTTTCGATGCTCTTCTCTTTCTCCTCCCTCCATGCATTACAATAGCTCAATATATAACCCTCCAAAGGCAAGTGAAAGGTCGAATCGAGTCGTTTCAAGATACATGGATGGCCAAAGATCACAATGGCCGCTTTTTGGAGTGAAAAATAGAGATTTTACTATCATTTACCAAAAAAGTCGATGTACGCGGGCTGTAGTGATACAACCTGCGCGTACACGAGTTGTACTGAAGTAGCTCGCATGTAGGAGGAAAAATAGGCAAAAATGGGTTCAAGGAGAACCAAAGATATGGTTTTGAGTCTACAAATGGGTAAGGGAGGCCAAGGAGTGTTAAAGCTCACAAGGTGGCAAAATATGATGTAACAAGTGTGCTTACCCTTAATCATGTTATAGTCAATGTTTTGCAAATATGTTTCAATTTTAGGTGTCTTTTATAAAATCTATACTACTAATAGTATTATGTCAAGCTGTGTAAAAATGAAAGCTTATAAGTCAAACTATGCTACCATCATCAAGCATAATCTTTTTGAAACTCTATATGCTATATTTATGCATTTTAACATTGTTCAACTTAACTATAATGTATTTTAATGTAATATTAAATCCTTCATGTTATAAAAAAAACATCGATACTCTTTATACTAGCACAACCACTTAACTTGTGGTTGGTGAACATTGATAGGTAACAAGTTAAGTACCATGAACAAGTTATATGTTACTTGTTTTCCATGCTTAATTATAATCACTTGTTGTATATGCCTTAGCTACATGTTACCTTATTTAGTGAAATGGGTCGTCTCTCATTACTTGTTAACCATACATGAGCTACGCATTAGCCATGCATCAACTACCAGTTATTTTTTTTTTATGTTTTTTCTCTTTTTATAACAGTTTATTTCAAATTTTGAACGACTCCCATAAAATCAATCTGGATAGTACACTTGTCCTATCCTCCTTCAATCTATGAAAAGCATAGAAGGTAGTTGACCCCAAATTCTAAGATATAAACATCTATCTTTATAATTATCTATTATAATATTTACATGGACACTCTTTATATCAACCAATTTTAATCTATGATAAATAATATATAAATTAAATTAAATATAAATTATTTAGTTGATAAATATATTTTTATGTAAATGAGAGCAAATTTATTGGACAAACTAAATTCTCCCATCACAACTTGTCCACCAAATGATTCTTTCCAAAATTGTAAGCAAGCTATGTTCATTTTAATAATCCCATGTCAAAATATCACCAAATTAAAAAAGCATTAAAATATTAATGTCAATAGATATATAATGAAGTAAAGGCCGTTTCACATGAAAGTGGGGGCCAAAAGTTAGTTTGGTGAACAAAACGTACCGACGAGATTTGAAATTGCATTTTATTGTGAAAACCGCTTCCATTAGAGTGGAAGTCGGAACAAAAGTTAGTTTGGTGAGAGAAAAAGTATACACAAGTTTTAAAATTGGATCTCTTCGGGGCAAAGACTTTTAACATTGTTAATGAGAAGCACGCCATGCAACCATAGCAAAGAGAAATGTAATATTGATCCTCTTTTGTGTATTCCAAGGATTGGATTAGAATTTTCTAGGTCATTTTATAAATGATTTTGATATTTTTTCAAAGATATTATTATTATTATTTTTTTTTTTTTATAAAAACGGTTTAATTTGAATTAAAAAAAAAATAGTGCTAAAAATTACAAAATCTGCCTTAAGGGCTTAAATTCTATCTTCTAGAGATTAGATCTAAATCGAGATCAAAATAAGAATAGAGAAATTCAAATCAGCTACAGAGACTAAGTCCTTGAGTGATATATTGAATGTTTTGCATGTTCTTCATTATCAGAATGTGATTCTTGTGATGCAGCAATGTCCAAATTCCTTTATCTGCTTTATCAACAGATTGTTTAGCACTAATTTGTTCTTCATCTCCTCTGAAGACATTCCGTGTCCATTGATAGAGACTCAACATAATCACCGAAGCCAAATCCTTCCCATTCAGCTTGTTTAGCGTAATTTGTATTCGCTACCATCATAAGTTTTTAAAACCTGCCAATTATTAAACCAATGCATCATCCTGCCAAGTGAAGGAGTAACCCGACAGCTACAATCTTCATCGTAAACAGGGTGATTTCTCATCTTAATATCACTACTAATCTCTTGCTCAGATTGTTTTTATGTTCTACAGACTTCAAATGCTCCCACTCCTACGTCTTCATCTTCAATTTCAACCTTAATCTGTGTCTTCATCTGCTACAGCTTCAGGGTGGAGGGTCCCAGTCTTCTTCCTCATTGCTCCTGAGAAGAGTTCCAGCTTGTAGAGCGGCTGCCTTATTAGTTTCCCGGTCTGCCTCTTTATTATTGCCTCGAAGAACATGAAAACAATTAATAATTGAAAATGATGAAGCTAGTTGTCTTATTCTGATGACAATTCTTTCCAGTTTTAAATCATTAGAGCTCGAGTTCTTCACCAGTAGCCTAATGAGATTTTGGGAATCTCCAATAATTTTGGCTTGGTCAATTCCATTTTGTCTAAGTTGTCGTAGTCCTTGTAGAAGGGCCAAAGATTCGGCTTGATTATTAGTTGTGTGTCCTAGTCCCCATGCATATCTGTACTCAGAAGTTTCCTCAGAATTCCGAATAATTCCTCCCCCTCCAACCTTCCCTGTATTTCCTTTGGCTGGACCATCGAAGAAGAGAGTATGAGTTTTACTCCTCCTCCTCCAATTAATGAAGTTATTTCCGTTTAATCTGATTGGCCAATCTTCCAATTGTTTAGCTGATCCTTCATAGGATGAGAGTTTCAAGCCCATATGCATTCCCCACTCTTTCTCGTCATGGGTTAGAGATATAATATCATTCCTATCCATCTTTAATTGCAAGACCTATTTTAATAGACTTTTTGATTTTGACAAAACCTGCCTTGGTTTCAAGGCTTTGTGTTTAAAAATTCGAGAGTTTCTTTCAAGCCAGATTTCCCAACAAATAAACTTTGGGAATGCCATCCATCAAAGCTTGGACCAACGTTTGGAGGTTAGCATTTTGGGGTATAATGAGCTCCATTTTCCAAATAGAGATTTGACAAAACAAGGAATAACTATTTTAGTATTCCATATATCCAACGCTTCATTCCAGATTTCTTTTGCAAACTGGCACTCCAAAAACAGATGCGTTGAGTTTTCTTCATTGTTTTGACAGAGAGGGCATCAAAATGGTCCATGAAAACCTCTTTTTTGAAGCTTTTGTCCGGTTAGAATGCTATCATGCCCCAGTGTCCAAGCGAATAGATCAATCTTGGGAATGTTTTTTTCTTTCCAAATTCCATCCCAGACCGTTGGATTTGGAGGGACATTTGGGATAGCCTTGAGTAGTTTGTATCCTTGAGAAATAGTGTACGATCCAATTTTTATGCTCCAACCTCTTTTATCCTTCTTCCTTGCAGCAATGGGTGCTTTTCCAATTAGTAGTTCCTTAAGTTTGTTCCAAGATTGTTGAAGATGTGGGGGGGCATCCAGATTTTTCCAGCTGGTCCAAGTATTATTGGACCATTCGGAGATATCCCATAATGTTGTGATTCCTTCCCTTGTCATCCAAAGCCTTAATTTTCTCAATTCCAACATAGAGGCTAATGCTTCTCCCTCCATAATTCTATCTTCCCACAGATTTATTTTTTACCCCTTTCCAGGGACCCAAAACAAATTTTCTTGGATCAGGGGAAGAGCATGTTTACACAGATTTTAAATCGGAGTGCCAAGACGTGCTTCCGGGGGTGTATCTAAGCTTCGCAACCTTGTGTTTTGAAAATATTTCTTCTAGGTGACATTCTGAGCCCATCCTGGGTCGTCGAGACATGTCTCCAGAGAATTTTAGCACCCAGAGCGAGGTTTTGGGATTTTAGGTCCTTTATCTGAAGACCACCTTCCATCATCGGTTTTGTTACTTTGTCCCAACTAACTAGTGAAAGCTTTTTATTTTTATTTTTTCCTCCATTTCAGAGAAATGATCTAATTAACTTCTCCATCTTACGAAGAACTCCAATCAGAGCAAGCAAGAGAGAGCATTGGAAGATTGACAGGCTATTTAAAACTGACTTGATCAAAACCAATTTTCCTGCCAATTTTAGCCAGTTTGTCCCCCGAGATTGCAATTTCTAATTGAATTTGTCGATGAAAGGAAGCCAATCTTACCCCGCGGGGATTTCAGGAACATTGGCAATCCTAGATATTTAAATGAGGTCCATTGCATAGTTCCATTGAACCCAAAGATTCTGGTGATGGCGCTAAGCTCCAGACCTGTAATATTCCAACAATAAATTTGGCATCTACCCTTGTTAACCATGCTTCCTGAATCGTTGCAGTAATGATCCAATTCAGCTTTGAATTTTTTAGCTATTATCATAGAAGCTCGTCCCAGAAAAAGGGAGTCATATGCAAACAGAGCATGGTTCAGATCCTTAACTCCTATTGCCAGCTTAAGTCCCATTATATCTTGCTCTAGGCGTCGTTTTTCTAGTAGGAAGCTTAACACAGAGGCTTGAATTACAAAAAGCAGAGGTGAGAATGGGCATCCCTGTCTAATCCCACAGGATGCTTTGAAGAAGTCCGTTGCTCGTTCGTTCACAAGCAGGGCAATCCAAGGTTCCACAATACATGCCTTGATCCAGCTTATAAATCGAGATTTGAATCCAAACTTTAGCATAATTTCAAACAAAAATCCATGCCTCACTCTATTGAAGGCGTTTTCCATGTCTAGCTTCACCGCCATACCTTTTTCTTTTCTCTGGAGACTGGAATGTATCGCTTCCTGTACTATTATTAAATTATCAGTAATTTGCCTTCCTTTAACAAAGCCACCTTGGTTTTCAGGAATCAAATCTGGAAGAAGGAGTTTTAGCTGGTTCAAAATGATCTTAGTGATTAGTTTGTAACCTATGTTACAGAGTGAGATCGGTCTAAACCTGTCAAATGATATCGCTCCCTTTTCTTTTGGAATCAGTGCTAGGAAAGCAGAGTTCGTGCTTCCTCCTAATTTGTGACAGGATTGGGATTTTAGCACCATTTTATGAAGATATTTTTTAACTATTTTCCAGCAACTTTTAATGAAATGAGTCGTGAAGCCATCAAGTCCAAGAGTTTTGTCGGGGTCCATTGCCTAGAGAGCCTCCTTTATTTCCTTTCTACTGACCGATGCAACAAGATTTTGGTTCATTTGGTCTGTTACCTTGGTCGGAACTATATCTATCAAACTTGAGCTATTTATGGTGTCTTCTTCTTCGGTGTACAACAATTTATAGTGCTGATGAGTTTCCTTTTTTATGCTAGTAAAATATGTTATGTTTTGACTTCCATCCAAGATCTCTGTAATCGAATTGAAGTTTCTTCTTGCTTGCGCCTGTTTATGGAAAAAAGAGGTGTTTCTATCCCCAGCATGCAGCCAAAGTCTGCGAGATTTTTGTCTCCAAAACTCCTCTTCTTGTGTACAGGCCTTGCTTAGTATTGTTTGAAGACCCTCTTCCATACTCAAATTTTCCTTTGTGATTTCTATATTTTCCATTTTTAATTGATGTGTTTCCAGATTTTTATGAGTTGTCCTTCTTTCTTCAGTAGGGGAGGTTAAACCTTTGGCCCAGTTCTTTAGTTCTCTTTTAACTCTTCTAAGTTTCTCCTCCCAGACAAAGAATGGAGAGCCAGTAACTGGTAACTTCCACACCTTTTCCACCTGATTCAAGAAGTTTTTTTCTGTTGCACCGAGAGTGAACTGAATCTAAAAGGCATGGGGCCTAAAATTTTCTGCACTTTTAGTTCCAGCTTTATAGGTTTATGATCTGAATCGCTTGATGGAAGAATATCAGACCTTGCATCTAATCCTAGAAGCAAAAAGGTGCCTTGGATGAGAAAACGGTCTAATCTAGCAGCTATGTGGCCAGGGCCTATTCTCTAGTTAGTCCAGGTGTATTTGCCTTTGCTTGGTTTGATGTCTAGTAAGTCCCAGTCCTGAATTAGTTCCTCCACCCATTCCCTGGCAGGATCCCTCACAATGTTTCTGCCACGCTTTTCGGATTGACTTAAAGTTAGATTTAAATCTCCAGCTATGATGATGTTTTCTAAAGGTATTTCTTCAGAAAGCTCCCGAATTGTTTCCCAGCACTGCTTTTTTCCCCATAATTAACCGGAGCATAAATATTAAAAAGGCTTACAATTTCTTTTGAATCTTGGTGAAGAAATTGTATGAAGATCCAATTAGTATTTTGCCTTTCTTGAATCTTCACAAAGCTTGAATCATTCCACAGAATGCCCAAACCTCCTGAGGCTCCCTTGGATGAGACTGCATGTCCTCCCCCTTTATTCCATAATTTCTTGCTACTTTGGAGAAATTCCTTTTCCTCCATTTTTGTCTCTTGGATGAGAAGAATGTCGGGATTTTCTGTTATAGTAAATCTCTTCGCTGCTCTTTCTTTCCACTTGCTACCCATGCCTATACAGTTCCAAGAGACAATCTTCATCACTTGCTTTTTTGGATCGATAGGGCTCCTTTAGGGACTTGACATTCATTTCTTGTTACCTTTTGGTTTCTTGCCAACATTTTTTCTAAAGTCAGTTGGCTTCCTTGTAGTTTGTCCTTGTATGTTTCTTGTTCCGTCCTTTCGCGGGTCGTTTTCCTTCCTCTAGTAGATCTTCGAGGTGTGTGTTGAGAGTTTCTTATTTCCCCTTCCTCCCCAAATTCATCCGGGTCTTGTTCTTCATCCTCAAGAGTAGTTTCATATTTTCTTTGTGATTCTCCCATCGGGTCCCCACTCCTTAGGGATGTGGGGTTTCTTTGCTCTGATAAGATCTTCAGATCCCCTTCCTGAACCTCCTCTTGTGTCAATCCCAAGATTGCAAAATTGTTCTCTTGTTCCTTTGAATTTTCCTTAGTCGTGCTTGAGCTCCCTGGATTTGTTTGTTGTGCTTTCCCTTTCCCCCCTCCCTAAGTTTTTTCTCCTGTTTTAGGATTGTTTCTCGGCTTCTTGATTTGTTTCCATCCTTCCTCTTTCTCTTTTTCAGGGGCTACCTTTTTTGGACAGCTCTTGGCAAAATGCCCATACTCATGGCACCCTCTACATTTAAACGAGAGTTGCTCATAGTCTAGTTTCTGCACGTGTGACCAATTTCCTACTGTGAGTTTGATGGACTCAAGTAACCTTAATTCCAAATCCACTTCCACATAGATTTGTGCACAGGCATATTACTCCTTTGTATTTTCCCGATTTATGAATTTTCCTAAGGTATTCTCGATATACTGCAAAGATTCCCAGTTCCAGCAGTGAACTGGCAAGTTTGGAAGCCTAAACCAAACCGAAACTGCTATTGGGACGTCCTCCGAAGGATCGAAATCCGGAGTACATCTGTTGAGATATAGGCCCTGTGGCCGCATAAAGTAGGGTCCATTTTTGAATATCAGATCCTTGTCTTCTCTTGAAATAAACTCTAACAGGAAAAATCCGCGGCCCAGAAAATATGAAGTAACACTATTTGAAATAAGAGGTCTCCAATTTTTATGAACCCAATCTTCAGTAGATTTAGGGGAGGGCCACAAACCTGTAAACTGCCCTACCATAGCTCTTTTTGCGAGGGATAGCGCTACTTTCATTGGGCCTTCCCGGGGGAGGGCCACTGCCGGTATTTCATCAATTCTCTTGACGAATTTTGAGAGGTCTTGTATCTTCCTTTTCGGTTGGGAAGCTACTAATCTCTTGAACGCTTCAACTTCAGGTGGAAGTAGTGGTGGCAGAGAGGTAGCTCCCTTATCCTCCATATCTTCTTCTGATCCTGAATTCTCCAATGATCAGATCAACAATCCAATCGATGCTAAGCCTGTCAGGCCAGCGATCCGATCTCCTTCCCTGTGTTCGGTGTCACTCCATCCTTTCGCTGATTCCTTCCTCGATACCTCCTCCGCTGACTGACCCGAATCCCTGCTGCATTGTTCAGCTTCGATCTTGAGTGATCCCTATCCCGATCTAAGCACCGGGCGCACTTATTAGAATTATTATATTTTTTTAAACGAGTTAAAGAAAATAAAAAATGGAGTAACGAAAAAAAGTTATGATCCTAACGATGTTATCCATTTTCTTGTACATTTCGGTTTCATTGCATATACTTGACCCTAATGTAATACCCTAGTTTTGATCCCTGAAATGTATTGGATCATGTTTAGTATACATTGTATATGTAATTTTATAATGATAGGGGTCAATCCATGTGAGCTTTAAATAAATTATCTCACTTTATGCTAGTATGAATTCCTAGTGCGGAGCTCGAGGCCAAGCCTGAATAGTTAATGGCTAGGCATGTATGATGTAGATATACTTATATGGACCACATGGTACGCTACTGACAGGTCTCAAATATACCCTATTATTTCACAACAAGGTTTGATAGGTAGTGCATTTAATTTGTCAATCCATGGTTGGTAAACTTCCAAAGTCTCGTGCACCATATGAGCAAGTCTAAGGATTTACTCAATCAACTAGACAAATGTAATTATACAATTACCCTCTACCCAAAATTCCAATTTATTATTATTTTAAGAAAGAAAACAATTATAATGTAAATCACTTAAACTCAAGCAAGTAATCAAATTCAAAGCAAAGTAGGAATCTTAGTTAAAGCACACACATAAAATTATATATGGTCTACAATATTGATTGCATTTGATTACTAACGCAATGATCCAAGACACTTAAATCACTTCTGAAAAAAAATTAAATATCTAAAGCATCACACATTTATACATCATGATAATAATCAGACATCCAGTGAATAAAACTTGTAAAGGGAAACAATTAACTATCTAAACAAAAAAAGGAAGTCCAACACCTATCTCCTCAAAGTGAGCCCTCCTCCTATGGAGCTAGGTATTAGCGAGACTATAGCACTCGAATGCTAATTGGAACCTCAAGGATTTAGATACACATAACTATAACATGAACAAAATGATGCTCTTTATTCCCCAATCAACAAATAAGTACATAATATATCAAAATAGTATTCATCCCTAGACAAGAATGGAGGATTGTCATTTATAATCAAAATACGTAACTTTAAATTAAAGGCAAACATGTTTGAGGAGCGGAGATTCTCAAGTTGTTGCCATAACACTAGCATTTGCCCCTTGAGGGGCAAAAATGAACGCTGGTAGGAAAAGAGGAAAGTTAGAAGGAACAAAAACATAGGCACAGGCAGTGAAGGATACTGGTAGGAAAAGAGCAAAGTTTTTACAAAGACATAGGCACTCAACCCATAACAAAAAATAATGTTAAGTTCATCAACACAGTGAGCCAACTACAATGATTTTCTCACAATCTCTGTAGTAGTAATCTCAACACTATAGATTACTACTATATCTGGAATATATAAGCAATTTGAAAAAATATTTCTGCAATAATATCAATGAAAACAATTATTATAATAGCTCCTAAACTGCATAAACTACTTGTGAACAAAAGTTTGCTTTCATGCCATGTGTTGTAGCAATAAATTTAGGAATCTCCATATACAAGTATAGGTATAGAACTCTTTCATGGACCAACTCTGGATAGTGCCACAATCTAAGTTGTAAATGAATCTTCGTTATGCTTGCTTCAAGAATGGAAGATACAGTGGGAAACCGAAATATGTTTCTTTCTTCTCATTGAGGATTTCAAGTCCACAATAAGAACTTTACATCCTTCTCAACCATGTAAAGGCGAACAGACCTGTCTCTACATGGACTAATCTTCTGAAAATTACTAATAAACCAAGGAAAGTAACTAGTTATCAATGACTCTCACCGCATCAAGGATTCACACGTCTTCTGACAATATAGATAGTTCACAACAAAGCATAATAAAAATGCAGACTTACAACACAATAGGAGTGGTGAATCTTCATTATGCTTGCTTCAAGAATGGAAGATACAGTGGGAAACCTAGATATGTTTCTTTCTTCTCATTGAGGATTTGAAGTCCATAATAAAAACTTTACATGCTTCTCAACCATGTAAAGGTGAAAAGACCTGTCACTATATGAATTAATCTTTTGAAAATCACTAATAAACCAAGGAAAGTAACTGGTTATCAATGACTCTCACCGCATCAAGGATTCACACGTCTTCTGACAATATAGATAGTTCACGACAAAACACAATAAAATTCAAACTTACAATACAATAGGAGTGGTCGTAGCTCTCAATATAAAGGTTGTATTTATTCATCATGAAGGTAGATGAGGAGAGGTCGCTTTGCTTGGCTGCTTTGTTTTTATGAATGTAAAAGAGAGTACACAGTTTACAAATCAGCTGAGATTAATATTTATATCACTACTGCTTGAGATAATCCATTATGAGCTTAGCTTGAAAAGCCATTGCCAACAAGGAAATTGAAGAGCATTGAACTAAAAAAGTAGTAAATATAGCACTGTTACAAAAATATGAACAAGCATTTAGGTTTTTTAGAGAAAATGAATCCCAATAATATCCATTGAAAAGTACACATTACATATAAACATTTCTGCAATAGTTTCTCAAGAAGGGAAATTTGTTTTCATTGACAAAGAAGAATAGATGAATAACAAAAAGGGTTGGTTCACCACTAAATAGCCTTGGAAGAGTTTGTTATCTGGTGAAATTGTAAAAATGAGAATAGCAGGCAAAGTTTTCATCTGAGTGTTGTACATATGAGAAGATACAAATGATATTTACAATTAAAATTAGTTGGACGCTTCTAAATTGGAAATATAGTCTGCCCATGCAGTAGCTTCTTCAGTTATGATATTATATTAGTCAGGCTTTAATAGTTTTATAGACACTTCATGATAAAACAGTTTTGTTTCTATATTTGCAACTTCTGTTGGTGCAGCCTTGCAGGTATCCTCGAGGAAAATGAGATGTGTAGATGTTTGCCTGACATAGAAGTCGATGTCTTCTTCTGTTAGAGCATCAATTTTCTTGATGTAGTCCAGGTTTGATTGCAACACTTGCTGGAGTTCTGCCATCTGCTGATCCTTGGGGGGGAGCTCATCGATATTGGCTGCCACAGGGAGTTGACATTTACGGTGAACTTGATGGATTTCCTCATAGAAGTTTGTGCATTTTTCAAGAATTTTATCAATCTCGGCATTTAGTCGATTAGTGGCTTTCCTGCAAAATTCAAGGAGTGCAATATCCAGCTTTAGGGTCGCTAGTGTTTTTTGAGGGAGGTGAGGAGGAAATGCTGGGTTATTTTCTCTCCAAGTTAACTGATTGTTAAGCTTGTTGCCAATAGTAATCAAATGTTGATGCATTGCTATTGAGCTTGCAGCAATTTCCTGCATCCTTGCCATGAATTGTTTGATATTGTAGATTTGTTGAAAGATTGTTTTTTGACAGTTTGAGACTCACTCTTGAAGCTTGCATGCTTGTGCCCAGAACGGTTCCATGAGTGATTCCTTATCTCTCAACAACTTATCTACTTGAGTCTTCAATTCATTGGCCTTTTCGTTCGCCACTAATGCACGTGTTTCAAAGTCTGTAAGCTTTGCTTGAAAATCATTTGTATCCCCTTCCATTATCATTAACTGAACAGTCAATGCTTCCTTTTCTGTGTTAAGGTTGTTGTACGCAACTAGTAAATTGTCTTTATCAAATAATGTGGCCTGTAATTTTGTGTTTAACTCAATTGTCTCTCCACGTTCCTTTACCAAGGTGGCCTTGAGTTTCAACATTTTTTCTTTGTTTCGCTCAATAGTGGTAAGCAGGTTGTAGACATTGTCAGCACTTGCTTGTGCAGCTGCGACATTCACGGAGGCTATGTATTTCTGCTTCCTCTTTCTTTTGTTGCTCTACTGATTCTTCCCTTTGTATATGTATTTCTGCTTCCTTTTCCTGGGTTGTAATTTTGATAGAAGTAGGTGCATGGTTGCCCTTTATTTTTTTGTGCAGCTCTTTCGCATTGTTGACCCTTTTATATATTTCCTCATCTGCCAGGAAATGATCTGAGTATTCAAAAGTGATTTTGCAAGAAGCATAATGTTTAGCCACTTTACCTTTGTTGTCATTTCTTATAAAAAGTATAGTCTCGAAGTGAAAAGCTTCCAAGTCGGAAACAAAGTGAAAAGCTCTACTTTTTTGGAACTTGTACGTACCAATGTTGAATGGTAGAGGTGGGTAAGATGCTTTTTTTTTAGATGGAGAAAGTCACCAATTCCATTGATGAAGACTTGTCTTATGGCTTCTTTATGCACAATGAAATCTGTAGCATACTTGGGTAGTAGATAAGGAGGTTTAGTGCCCCCATACATCCTTATGTATGTGCCTTCTAATGAGAAGTAGTAGTCGATGTACTCACCTATTAAAGCTAAGGCATTATCTAACAAACAATTTGGTTCTTTATTGAAGAGCAACCAATAAAGGGGCATGATTAGTTCTTCGCATAGTACTTTGTAATATCCTTGATATCGATGAGCCCAAGTTATTCGGTATGCTACATGAAGGGGAGTCTCAGTCCGTTGCCAAGTACATCCCAACTTAGGGAAAGGATTCTTGACTAATATACAATCAATGAGGTAAGAAGACATGAAAAATTCTGCTTTCTATTGTGAAAGGCCGGTTTGAGCCGTAGCAATGTTGGATGCCATACTATGTGATATTATATCTGCCCAATTGAAGACTGTACCATGTGTGGCAACGTGGTAGATCAATGGAACCCAACTGAGTTTATAGTTGTTTCTGTTTGGTAGGCTAAAGATTCTGTTCAACATTAGGACTATGATTCGATAGGGGGTCCTTAAGTGTTGGCTATCATATTCCCCGCTACCTGTGGGTCTTATTTGCTTGTCTGGTACCATCATCTTCTTTGCACATTCAAAATTATCTATATTGGCATGCCTTACCCAATCATCAGTAAGCATAACTTTGGAGTAAGGCAGCTTGTATGCGGCTGAAAGGTGTCCTGGTTGAAAGGAGGCGAGTCCTTCTCCATTGGCGTTTGAAATGATCCTGGTGGTTGTATCTACATGGGGCAGAATCCACCCAATCATCTCTAAGCAAGGAAACAATTCTGGCCGGGTTGCTGCCTTGTGAAGGGCAGACCTCTTGATGTTTTGGTAAACCATTGATTCCTCGAGGTTTGCATCTGGTATTATTCCATCTCTGATAGTTGTGTACAGGTCACCCCATTTGAATTCTAGAGTGGCCCTTGTGATGGGTTTGGTGTCTTCAAACATTGTTTCAATTGGTATAATTGGAGTTGTTTCTACGTTAGGCTCAATCTGCTTGCCCTTCTCCTTGTTGGCTTTTTTAATCATACCTGATGTGAAAACATAAAGGGTGAATAATGGGTTTTGCTGCATTATATTGATGAACATTCATGTTGTTGAACAAACGATATGAAATATTTATACCTACACCTAAAATCATAATATTATCTACAAAAAAATGTGATATGTATAACTGTTTTGTAATTTAATACTCCTTACATGTCTAGCTTCCCTTTCTTATAAAAGTATAAGCTTCAAGTAGATATATTGCAATACAACCCATATATTTACACCAACCAACATATGAACATCAACGTATATATATATATATATATATATATATATATATATATATATATATATATATATATATATATATTCAAGGAGATGAAAAATCTTTAAGGATTGTGACATCCATATCAACATTTATCTTTATAAATGATTTTAAATATATTATCTACCTTTGTGTGTGAATGAGATGGCCATATTCTTTTTTCTAAGTGAACATGGTAAGACATGAGTGTTAAAGTGAGTGAAATGTGCATAAATTAATTATTAAAGTGGTCAAGATTCACAATGGTTTGCACCACACATTGGGCAATGACTTGATTGAGTTAGACCACATACTAGAATGATCAATATTCTTTGCCACGATTTGTTTAACAAAGTTCTCCTTCTTCATATGAGGAAAACTATTTAAAAGATCAATGCATCTGGAACACATTTGGATCAAATGAATAAATGTATCATAAATAAAAATGGCTCACTAAAAGCATTGGGTAAGATCGAGTCTTTTCCAATTACAACATTACATTACAGCATAGCTACTGAACGCAATAAAAGTAAAGATTACATAATGAAACAATGAATGGTAGCATATTGAAGTATATATGTTGGGATATTTTATATTTGTTGGAAAAAAGACTAACACATGATGAAATGTTGTGTTGTGTTTGCCTTTGAAAAATGGTATGACAACACATTGAAGTAAATAAGGTAAAGTAGTACAACAAAAATGTATATATGAAATTAAATATCCAAGAAGGCAATGTTTCTTTGTATTTGCTTGTATCATGTAGGAAAATATTCAATGACGATAGCAATAGGAATACAAGATCTAAAGAAAAATATACAAGTTGTATTGATTTAAAGGAGAAGGTAGTAAAGTAATAGCTATGGCAAGTATAGGTGCTAAGGAGCAGGAATGTAAGTATATGGAACAGGTGGTTGCAAAGATTTTGAAGCAAGTAAGGTCTCCTCTTGTATCCTGTGTTGCACATAGAGGCTGTCTTGCATTCGAGAATATCTAGAAAATGAAAAAGGTGGAGATATGTGGAGGCCTGACAAAGATTTAACTCTGGATATTGTAGTGAATGTAAGGCCTTGTCGGTCAATGTTGCCAATAGCTATGGTTGTATTTTGCAGGGTCATCCCTTGTGCTTTATGGATTGTTAAGCCCCATGCCATTCAAAGTATGCCATTCAAAGTGGTACTTGCCTTCATGAACCCCTTGTTATAGGACTGATGGGCACAAAATTTGGATTGGAAGAATCCCATGGGGGGGCTTTGTAGTGGAGAAATTGGATTACAACATAAGATGGCAAGGTAGGTGGTTGATCATTGGAGTTGTACACAATTGCAATAACTTTTCCAAGTGAGCCGTTAACAAGGCCTGATGAGATACATAAGTTGGCTGTCAACATGACCTGCTGACCAACTGCTAGCAAAACCTTGAATGGAAGTTGCTCATCATCGATTGAGGTTTGAAGATGTTGTTTCTTTTTCTCTGCAAGGGAATGTGCAACTGGCATGCTAAGGAGTTTTAGCATTTGTTTGTTGTGCAATGCAACAGAGCTATTAGTTGCGTACAAATGGGTGCATTGCTCAAATGTATTGTTCTCTTCTTATGAAAGGGAGGAGGTTGTTCTTGACATGAGAAGGGTCCAATCTTCAAGAGTCGGTGTTGCATTTCGAAGAATGCATGGTATCGAATACCTGCCGAGGTTACACGTGTTGGTTTGTTGTTTTGCTTATCCGCATTGATTTGTTGTTGTGCCTGTGAAGGGTGCAAAACAACAATTGCAACATGTATGCAGGCATGCAAGTGCCCATTTCAGTTAATATTGGATACCAATTGTACTTTGAATAAGTCCAAAGCAACTAAACAAACTTCTTCACACAAAGGACAAAAGTGATCTTACAATGTTAAGAAAATAAACAGGTATAAATGAAAATTTCAAAGGTAATGTTACCATATTAATAAAATACCATGTTAATAAAATAAACTTATAAATGAAAAATTCAAAGTTCAAAGGTTATGTTACTGTGTTAATGCTTTTATTATTTTGAATTTTATCCACATTTAAAAATTAATTCAATTTAAATACGATTGTGCATTAAAAGTTAAGGTTATTTGTAATCCACAACTCAAGTTCCCATAACCAATGGCAAAACTACTTATTATTATTTTATTAGGGCTTTGACTTGTAAAATACACAATACACAATAGTGAGTAAACTCGATTCTTGTTCAGTAGTCATTGGTAGGATTTATTGAAATGGCAGTGAGAGACTCTTCATGAACTTGCAGAAGAAGACGGGGGCGATCATGGATAGTGTTTGATAGTATAAAAATATGAACTCATGGATAGAGTTTGATACTATAAAAATATGAACTTGTTGTCATAGACCCAACTAATGAAAATATTCAAACAACCAAATACCTCCATGACCGGAGATACATAGTGCATTCAGAATAATAATTTGTCAATGTATAAGATGACAAGAAACTTTAAATTATAGAGCTAAAGGTAGATGGTAGCTCGAAACTTTAAACTATAGAGCTAAAGGTAGATGGTAGCTTGATGGTTTAGTGTAGACCTATTCTTTATGCCGTGTGGGCTATTCATAGCTCTTGAAACTAATCTTCCAGGGCATTCTTCATTGGCAACAACATGAAGAAGTTAAGTGCAAACCAATTCTTCTCAGCCTTATTAAGGACAAGGCCTATTCGTATTTCCTTTGCTTTATAATAATACTTAAATAAACAATGTTTTGCTTTATAATAGTACTTAAATAAACTCTAGTACCCAAAGCAATCAAAGTTCATAAAGTGTATTCTAATCCACATGCCACATTAACATAGACTCACCAGAAGTCCAGGCTCCAGACATTTTTAATCCTCGAAGTACTCAACCAATTGCCGAATGGTATCGTCGACTCACTAGGAACACACGTAAGAGTGGGAATCGAAGTACACAAGTTGATCATGCAAAGCTTGCAATTATCACGTGGCTAGTTCTCACTCAATCTCCAGGTCTCTTCCCCAATATTGATATCGACCAAAACTATTTTCGGAGGAGTTCCAATGTTACATGTTGCCAATTTTCAGTGTCTACTATCTCTGCAAAATTCAAGGATTGATCAATTAAAGTATGACTAAAATGCAGATACAATTCGAGAATTTATCAATTAAATCAATTTAAGCCAGTGAGGTTCATGTTTAGGAGAATGGTGCATTTTCCAAACCTGACGAGGGCATTAAGGAATGGCTCCTGCGTTGAAGTGTTTAAAGTGCAAAATCTGGTCATTTAGGCGCTCTTACTAACAATCTTGACTATCAATGCAATGCAATGGGTGTTAATTTTCGAGCATTAATTCAATATACTCTAGGATCTTTACTGAGAGAATAACATGTATAGTATATCAATGCATATCAATCATAGCAAGCATATTAATCATCACAAGATGCAAACATAAGAGACAATAGACACACATAGTTTCCGTGGGGAAAACCCTAAGAAACCCCACAACTTCCTCAGAGATAGATAGAGAAATAATACAACCCAAGTACACAGAGATAGTCTCCTCCTAGCAGTTGATCCTCCTCCTCACATGTGCGCCACTTTCCAAGTGATGTAGAGTGAGATAATGAGATGATCAAAATAGAGATCTCTCGATCTCTATTTATACTTGTCTTGACTGCCCAATAAACTTATGGGGCCGACTTGTCTAGCTTAGCATAATGACCCATGGTTAACTTAATCAGGGCCGACCCCACACATGGTGGTCTAATAACCCATCGGCAAGTTACGACACTTGCGACACTTGTCAATACAAATGACGACACTTCCTTATAGAGGAATAACACATCTCTATAGGAGTACAATATACATAAATGAAATACATAGGTGAAATACATTCCGAAGTTACATATACATAAACACTCCCTCTTAACTAGGAAGGTATTTCTTGACACAGATCTACTAGCACAAGTCTTCTTCTCTGGATCATCATCAGCGAATCATCGTCCTCAAATCATTGTCATCGTCACTGTTGCTGCTATCTCAATCAATATCTGAATCTACTCGTCATAGGAAGTTCTACAGAGCCAGTCCTTTTTCATACTGGATGTAGGCCCACCACCTGCAGGTCTTCATCATCACTGGCCATACTATGGAATCCTCAGGACTTATTACGTGCTTCACAAAACCTCACAAGAGCATCCCAGGACTTATTACGGGCACACAGCCCAACCTATCGGATCTCCTAGGGAGCTATTACATGTGACCCCACCACAAAACCTCGAAAGAGAATCCCAAGATTGATTACAAGCACACAACTCAACCTATCGGATCTCCCAGGGAGCTATTACATGTGACCCCACCACAAAACCTCGAAAGAGAATTCCAGGACTGATTACGAGCACACAGCTCAACCTATCGGATCTCCCAGGGCGCTATTATATGTGGTCATGGCAAAACCTTGAAAGAGCATCCTAGGACTTATTACGGGAACACATCCCAACCTATTGGATCTCCTAGGGCGCTATTATATGCCATAAGACAAAACCTCAAAAGAGCATTTGCTAGATCTCCCAGGGAGCTATTATATAGCTATTATATGCTAGTGGCAAAACCTAGCAAGAGAATCTGCAAACCTCCCAGGGCGCTATTATATGTCCTCTCAAAGGAAAACCTCAAAAGAGCATTTGCCAGATCTCCTGGGGAGCTATTATATGCCAGCGGAAAAACCTAGCAAGAGAATCTGCAAACCTCCCAGGGTGCTATTATATGCTTATCTGCACAACTTGTCCACGGCCACAGAGTATCAACCTGATAGTCACCATACATCATCCTGATGTACATATGATCATCCTGATCATCATTACTTCATCGTCCTGACAGATGTCATCTGGAGCAACATCCTGAAGCTCATCATCCTTGATCATCCTGATCATACAATGCATCCACCCGATGCATACACAGTATCTGCCTGATACATATCATCATACATGATCTACTTGATCATACAATGTATCCACCTGATACATATACAAATACATACACATGATCCAACTGATCATATCCAGCATCCAACATGATGCATACATACATATAAATGATCCAACTGATCATATCCGGCATCCAACATGATGCGTACATACATATAAATGATCCAACTGATCATATCCAACATCCAACATGGTGCATACATACATATAAATGATCCAACTAATCATATCCAACATCCAACATAATGCATATACAGAGCAGTAATTGGAGCATCATCCTGATGCTCATCATCCAGTGCTTACATCCATAGCCATGGAAGGATCCTCCTCTCACCATGCTTGGAATGGATTCAACAAATGTGTCCATCACTTCTTCCTCGAAGTGTCATCAATCTGAAGAACACCAAGCCTCTCTCTGAAGTACTCGAACTTCACTCTGGCTAGTGGTTTCGTCAGTACATCTGCAATTTGCTCATCCGTCGCAACATATAGGAGCTTCACTGCTCCTCTCTGCACCATATCATGTAGTGATATTTGATCTCAATGTGTTTCGACCTGTCATGGAACACCGGGTTCTCATACAGCTTCACACAACTTTGGTTGTCACAAAAGATACCAGTAGCCTCCAGTGGGAGATCAAATAACTCAGACAATAGCTTCTAGAGCCATACTGCCTCACAACTAGCCAAACAAGCTGCAACATACTCTGCTTCGGCTATACTCAGTGCTACGCAGGACTGCTTCTTACTAAACCAAGAGATCACACCTGATCCCATACTGAAGCAGCACCCAGAAGTGCTCTTCCTATTTGCAGCACTACCTGCCCAATCTGAATCAACATAACCCTGCAGGTTAAACTTTTGATTCGCATCATACTTGAGCCCATAGTCAACCGTACCCTTCAGGTCCCTCAAAATATGCTTTACAGCAACAAGGTGAACACCTCTGGGATCTGTCAGGAACTAACTCAATGTGTTCACCGCAAAGCAGATATCTGGTCTCGTGTTCGTCAGGTACATCAAGGACCCAATCATCTGACGATACACAGTGACATCAACCGGATCAGATGAAGCATCACACAGAAGCTTCAGGTTCGATGCCATAGGTGTGGCCATGGCTTGTAGTCCATCATCCCGAACCTCTTCAGGATCTCTACTGCATACTTCCCTTGTCCAAGGAAGATCCCATCTGCACTCTCCCACACCTCCATGCCTAGAAAATAATGCATCATCCCCAAGTCCTTCATCTCGAACTCGATAGCAAGCTTCCTCTTGGTATCAACAATCAAACTATCATTACTTGTAACAAACAGGTCATCCACATACAGGAGTAGTATCACATGATTGCCTTCCTCAACCTTGTAGTAAAGGTTGGAATCCGCTTTACTCTTGGTAAAGCCCAAACTAGATAGGAAACTGTCCATCCTACCATACCAAGTCTAGGAGCTTGATTCAAGCCATACAAGGCTTTCTTCAACCTGCACACATATGACTTCCTGTCATGTATCTCAAAACCAAGTGGCTGCTCCACATACAGTTCCTCCTCGACTACACCATTCAAGAAAGCAGTCTTGACATCCATCTGGTGTATCTTCCATTTCATCACTGCAGCCAGAGCAAGTACTGATCTGATGGAAGTGTATCTAGCTACAGGAGCAAAAGTTTCTTCATAGTCAATTCCTTCTTTTTGTGAGAAGCCACGAGCTACAAATCTCGCTTTGTATTTCTCTATGCTGCCATTTGCAGCATGCTTGATCTTGTAGACCCATTTGGAAGTCACAACAGACTTCCCTTTAGGTCTTGGGACTACATCCCAGACATCATTTTTCATTATTGATTGGTATTCCTCGACCATGGCATCCTTCCATTCTTTCTTTTCCGCTGCCTCTTCATAACTAGAAGGTTCTTTGTTCATAATATCACAAAGTAAAGCAACATAGCTGGTATGTGATCTAGTTCTCTTCTTTGCTTTGTGTTCTTCTTCTGGAATGCCATACCTTTCTGCATCTTGAATGAGCTCTATAGCCCATGCAGGTTTCCTCATATGAGAGTCCTTCTCACGAGGTGGATCTACAGGTTCTTGCGGATCTTCAATTTCACAATCAACATCTGGAATTGCTTAAGTCATAGTAGTGTCTTGAAATATGGTTTCCTTTGGTTCTTCATGATCTTCAATAAGTGTCTTCCTTGATTTGATGAATGATGAATTTTCATCAAATGTTACATCCCTACTGACATCAATCTTCTTGAACCATGGAAAGTATATTCTGTAAGCCTTCGAGCTTTCACTGTAACCCACAAAGATACCCTTCTTTCCCGAAGGATCTAGCTTAGTCCTCTTTTCCTTTGGGACATGAGTGTATACTGGACAACCAAATATTCTTAGATGGCTGACTTCAGGTTTCTTACCAGAGAAGACCTCTTCTAGTGTCTTGTTGTCCAATATCTTGTGGGGTGTTCTGTTCTGCACATATATAGCTGTCCTAGCTACTTCTGCCCATAGATGCATAGGCAGATCCTGATCATGCAGCATTGCCCATGCTGCTTCCATGATTGTTCTATTCTTTGTTTCTGCAACTCCATTCTGTTGTGGATTGTAGGGAGCAGTCAAATCCCTATTAATACTTGAATCACTGCATAGTTTCTTGAAATCACCTGAAGTGAATTCTCCGCCATTGTCGGATCTGAATGTCTTAATCTTTTTATCAGTTTGATTTTCCATCAATGCTTTGAATTCCTTGAACTTATCAAATACTTCATCTTTGTTCTTCACGACGTAAATCCAAGTTTTTCTAGAGAAATCATCAATGAAAGAGACATAGTAAACATACCCACTCAGAGAACTGGATGACATCGGACCGCATACATCAGAGTGGATGATTTCCAAGATTCCTTTTGCCTTGCTTTCACTGCCTGGAAATGCCTTCTTTATGTTCTTTACTTTTGCACATCCTTTGCAAACACCTTCATGCTTTGTCTTGATTTCAGGAAGACCTTCTACAACTTTACTTGCAATTGGTAGAGCTCTGTAGTGCACATGTGCAAGTCTTCTATGCCAAAGTTCACTTGGCTCCATGGATTCATGTACCATGGCATATTCAGGTTGTCCCTTCAATTTGTATAATCCTCCCTCTTGCTCTCCAATCACAACTGCATCATCTATGGTCTTACCTTTTGACCACATGAGTACTTAGCCATCTACAAATGCAACCCTCATGCCTTTTGCATCCAATGCAAATATGGAGAGTAGGTTCTTCTTGAGCCCAGGTACAAATAATACATCTTTCATCTTCAAGGACTTTCCAGAGTCTAGGTTGAAGGAGGCTTCACCACTTCCTTTGATAGGATATTGGTAGTCCTCCCCAAGTTTCACCTTATGGGGTGACTCATGTTCAGATAGATTAGCAAAGGATTCTTTGAACCCAGTCATGTGCTTTGAAGCCCCACTGTCAATAAGCCAATCATTACAACCACGAGAGATAGTACCTATGAGAGCGGAGATTAGAACATATTCATCTTCACTTAATGAGTCATCCTCATCACTTTCTGCTCTAGCCTTCTTCTTGGGAGGTTCATCATCCTCAGCAGCATGAGCATGATATCTTCTTTTGTTGTTGTTGTTCTTCTTGTTGAAGTTGTAGTTGTTGTCTTTCTTCTTCTTGGGACAATTTGCAGCAAAGTGTCCCTTCTCATTGCTTGTGAAGCACCTGAGATCTTTCTGATCTTTATGGTAATGGTGGTGTGAAGATCTTTTGTTATGAGATGGTTCTCTCTTAGGCTTGCTTCTTTTGGTATGAGCTGCGAGAGCTTGGTCTTCATTTCCCATCTTTTCTTCTCGAGCTACAAGCTTAGACTCTTCTTGTGAACACTCCTCCCACAGTCCACTGAAGGAGATCAATTTCTTTCTTGCACAGATTCCTTGAATAAAGGAATCCCATGACCTGGGTAGGCCATTCAGAGTGGTCATAACAACTTCACCATTGTCCACTACTTCATCCACGGCTTCGAGTTGTTCCTTGATCTGAGAGACCTTGGAGAAATAAGATTGAATGGTCTCTCCATTCAACAGCTTGACCTCGTTCAATTGATTCCACAGAGTCATCTTCCGATTTATGTTCTTCCCTTCAAATAGCTTGGTCAGGGAGTCAAACATCTCCTTGGGTGTCATTAGAGATGACACATGTAGTATGAGATGGTCTTTGATAGAATCAACAATGATCCTCTTTGCCTTGACCAAGTTCTTCTTATGCAATGCCTTAGCCTCTTCATCCTCTGGGATAGGGACCTCAAAGCTGATGTAGGTGTCCAATTCATTTTCTTCCAGGATTAACCCAATCCTATACTTCCAGACTCGGAAGTTATCATCCCCTTCAAGCTTATCCTCAAGCTTGGTGTGGTGAGACATCTTAAAGAGTACTTCAAATGGAAATAGAAAAGATTTAGGTCTTACCACTTGATTTGTTGAAAATTGGATTTGGTCCCCGATTAGGGTTTGTCAGAGAAACCCTAAAAATTCAAAATGTGAATTTCAACTTTCTGAAAGGATAGAAAGATGCGCCTTGATGAGCTGATCAGGATAGAATGTGAATTTGAAAAGTGCAAAGTTTCACCCTTCAGAAATGCTTTTCAATCTCCCGGATTCACTAGGGAGGACCCTGAATTAGGGTTTGAGTTTCTCAAATATTTACCCAGCAAAAATCTCGATCCAAAGCTCTAAACTTCGATTTTTCCAAGGAGCTTCCAGCTATGTCTTCAGATTTCAGAAATTCCTATTTTTGTGGAAACCCTATTTTTTAGGGCCAAAACTGAAATTGCTCAAAATTGAATTCTAATTGGACAGAAAGATTCACCTTGCTGAGGAGATTCAATCTATCATATTACGTTTCCAAAATATGTGGAGAGAAACCCAATAAACAAGAAACCTTGGTTTCCGCCACTGCACAATGTCTTCTTCTCAGGTTAGCTCTGATACCATGTTAATTTTCGAGCATTAATTCAATATACTCTAGGATCTTTATTGAGAGAATAACATGTATAGTATATCAATGCATATCAATCATATCAAGCATATCAATCATCACAAGATGCAAACATAAGAGACAATAGACACACAGAGTTTCCGTGGGGAAAACCCTAAGGTGAAAAACCCCACAACTTCCTCAGAGATAAATAGAGCAATAATACAACCAAAGTACAACCCAAATACATAGAGATAGTCTCCTCCTAGCAGCTGATCCTCCTCCTCACATGTGCACCACTTTCCGAGTGATGTAGAGTGAGATAATGAGATGATCAAAATAGAGATCTCTCGATCTCTATTTATACTTGTCTTGACTGCCCAATAAACTTATGGGGCCGACTTGTCTAGCTTAGCATAATGACCCATGGTTAACTTAATCAGGGCCAACCCCACACATGGTGGTCTAATAACCCATCGGCAAGTTACAACACTTGCGACACTTGTCAATACAAATGACGACACTTCCTTATAGAGGAATAACACATCTCTATAGGAGTACACTATACATAAATGAAATACATAGGTGAAATACATTATGAAGTTATATATACATCAACAATGGGCAGAGTTCTATGCACTTTCAAAGGCCTAGTACAACATATTAGATAAAGCTTTAAAGCATGATTGCGAGTAATCTTTGTTGTGTTCGCTTTCTCATTTTCAGAACAAAAGCTATGGGCAATTGTTTGCAATCTATGGCTGGAGATTTCTTCAATGAAAAAGCTGTGGCGTTTATCAGAGTCATGTGCGCTGACGGGAAGGTTTTAGAATTCAGAGTTCCAATTTCTGTTAATGATTTGCTTCACGGACATGAAGGGTATACTGTAGTTCATCCTGACACTGTACAGGAGCCTCTGCGTCCAGACTATAAGTTGGTTCCCTGCGAGCTTGATTATATTTTTCCTGCTCAGACTAACTATGGATCTTGTGTTAAAGAGAATCCAGTATCGATCCCAACGTAGTCTATGACAAATTTCAGTAAATCAAAAGATGCACATGATTCCAGCTCAGAATATGTGTTAGCACACGGCATAACGAAGGTTGTTTCAACTGTTAAGAATGGCGAAGACGCAATTAGACTCAAAGTTGTCATCACAAAACAACAGCTCGCGGCATTGCTAGCCAAAGATACTACCGGAAAGATAACTGCGTTGGAGAATCTGATGTTTCGGCTTCCACAAGTAGCCAGAGATTATATTTCTAGTGTTAAAATTTGCACTTGGAACATCTCATAGAGTAGCCGGATCATCGAGTGCATCGACTACCGGCTATCAGCAATGACCACTAGCACTGATGGGAAAGCATAGATGGTGGGGCGAATCTAATGTATAGCTTCTGCCTTGTTTTGTTCGGTTTTAGCCTTTTTCTGTTGGCTTCTGGATATATGTGTAAAAGCGTGTTGTTACTCTGTGTCACTTCTATGAGAGGTCTAAATTTTAAGAGTTATACAATAGGATCCTTTCAGCTAGGGTTTGATTGTATTATGCCAGAGAGTACTATACCCTTAGGATTGCTCGACTCATCTCTGATACCTAACATAATATGCAAGAATATGCGATCAGAGAATATGATGATCAGAGAATGGGTTATGTGATGGTAGATAGACACTACAAGACTCAATTCATGAAATATACAAGTTGTGGTAAAAATATTTTGAGGAGACAGTTTGGCGGTGTTTTGACCAGATCATAACAACTCCCACGAACCTTAGGTTGCAGTCAGATCATGGTAAAGAGGTGCATAGACTTTCCCATAGGCAGCCTGCAATACGCTCTTTATTGGGATATCACCAGTATTTACAAGAGATGAAGGTATGGGGTCCATTAATGTATGTGAATCCAAATTCCAGTAATCATGGATAGGAGGAGACAATTTTTGATATTTTTTAAAATTATTTTGTGATTAGTTTTAAGCAAGTTTGAGGTCTATGATGAACCCTATTTTGAGTACCTGCATTCCATGTTTTGTAAAAAAAATTGTCGTTTAAATTCATGACATTCCATAGAATATGTCAATAATAATGGTAAGGGTTTCAATTTTTGTAGGCCACCGGTGCTACACGAGTTCGAGTCTCGCGCTGCAAATATAAAATAACAGCGTGAACACGCAATAATAGCAATCCTCTTCTGGTATAACATTGCTGAAGTTCATGTGCCAAGTTCATTATAATGGAGTAGCAAAGGAATGGGAGTTGCGAAGGGAAAGGGACCGCGAAAGTGGAGGCTGTGGATGGTAGTGGAAAGCAAGCTCAGGGAAGGAGCTGCGAAGGAGAAGGAAGGGCTGTGAATGGGAAAGCTAGGCTACGGGAAGAAGGTCACAGGGATGGAGGGGCACGATGGAGGGTGGTAACGGAGCAGTGAGGGAGCAGTCGGCGGAGAGAAAACCTTCACGATTGGCACCATCCACGTGGCAACATTCCATTCTCTCTATGAGCGAGGAATCTAGTCGACGTGGATGGTTATGCTTCTCCGCAGTGAAACGCCTACAATGTAAAAATGATATCCGAATCAAAATCAGAGCATAAAAACCTTTATGGATGACAAGTGGTTATGTAACACAAATGGCAGTATTAACATTATCGGGATCTTCATGACACTTAACACGTGGCATTTAAGCCAACTTGGATTAGTAGCATCAGTTCGGTAGCAGCTCTATTCAAGATTTACAGCAATGATTCTAGGGCAACTTTGTTTTGTGGTTTCTTAGAATCTTGTGTACTATTTCTCAACCTATAGAAACCATCTGCGTTGTAGAACTACAAATTAGATACAAGGAAGCACTAATTCTACCAATATACTTATAGAATTCACCAAATACCATAAATGTGAGGAAAATATACTAGGGTATTTTCAGAGTTTATCTGCGTATCATTGTGCAAAAGGTATGATAAAAGGGTGGATTTTTGGAAGGAATGATGATATAATAATGTCAAAAAATCCCATTAATTATCATGGTAAAATCAAGTCATGTAAATATTAATGTTGGATTATAATATATAATGGTACAAGATCATTGCATAGAGCACAAGAGGGCTATAATTCTACTAAAGGGAAGATGAAAGGGACCTATGGGAAAGTAAATTCTCTATTACTACATGTGAGTCTTAAAACTCATCTATTTTCATCCATGTGCTTTAAATAAAACCATCCACCTTTTTTAACTTATTTAAACCAATCATTGAATGCATGTAAGAGGTTGGTGTAAAACGTCTTCTCACGTAGTTATGGGAGCATGGGTTGAGTCCAATTGTTATGTGAATTGTAAGACTTATGCATCCCTATAGTCAAAAGTAACGTCAACCATGATTTCTACAAAATCCTCTCATTTTCCATGGATCTAACATTCCAATATGTTAACGCAGTTGCTCTAGACTACTCATGTTGTGCTCTCCATTGCTAATTATTGCACAAAGAGTAGCGAGGTGCTCTACAGCCAAGTATGGGGGAGATATTGTAATGCGTAACGTTGTGTAACATAATGTAACATATCATTCCCATTTAAAAAAATAACCAGCATAGATCCATCTTAAACCCAAATCTATCAAGCACCGAGAGGGATCCAATTTCATGAGGTGTATTAAAAAAAAAAAATTAAACTCAAGAAATTTGATCTCTCTTGATTGATAGATCCGGGTTTAAGTTTTAAGTTTTTATTTTATAGACGAACATCGATTTTTTAATTACTTTTCATAATATTTATTTTATGAGCCAACATGGAATTTTTTAAATACTTTCCATAATTTTTTATTTTATGAGCCGACATGAATTTTTTTAATTATTTTGTTAGGCATGAATGTTACAACAACTCCCCCATACTAGGTTGTAGAGCACCTCGCTCCTCTCGGTGCAAAAATGCAAATGATGTTGGCTTAAATGAAAAAAAACTAAATTATACTGATTTCAGCTTAAACTTAGATATATAAAAAAAATTCTCAATGTGTAAACAAATTAAGATAAAAAAAAATCACCTCAAGAAATTGGATCCCTCTTGGTGCTTGATAGATCCTGGTTTAAGATGGATTTATGTTGGTTACAAGCTAGAAATTCACTGAAATCAACACTGTTAAAAGGAAAAATTTGCAAACATGGGATGAAAGGTGGATGGTTGTAGGTGAGCATAGAAGTTGGGCCAATTAGGAGCCCTTCACCCACTATGCATTCATTGCTCTATATATGCTCGAGAAACCAAATATATTAATGTTGGCAACAAATTTGACTATTTCTACACACACTAAAGAGCATTGTAAGGGGAGGGCACTCTAAGGGATTGTTGAGTAGAAAAGAGTTAGGTTTTCTTGGTATTGCACGCGGTAATGGAAGAGAGTGCCATGGTTGTTTGATGGTTGAATGGGGTTCTTCTAATGATGTACATGGAGTAGATTGGTTGGGCATGAGAGTAAATGGCTTGGTTGAAAGAGATAAATCATGTACCTTAGTTCCTTTGCCCTAGTGGCCTCATAGCCCATCTCGAGGGTGTTATTTGCACTAGATACCTACGGTTGGGTGGAAAACCACTCTTATGTAGCCATTTTCTTGGACCAATTTTCGTTAAAAGATAACTCTTTTATCATTATTTATGAATATGCAAAAATATTGGTATTTTTTGTTATGGAAAATTTATGTATTATGCATTTTGTGTGTGATTATGTCTGCTTCTGTTCATGGGCATTTGGTTGTCATGGAAGCTTGAGAATCCATGTTAGTTTAATTTGTTACGTCCTTATTTTTATGAATTCAGATTCTATTAAAATATAAACAAAAGGTACATAAAGAGTAACAGTAGGTCATTAACCAAGAGCAGTTGCTCAGTCTTTTGACCAAAACTAAGAAACCATTATATATATCGACGAAGCTAATAGATAAACTAAGGTAAAGACCAGAGATATTGAAATCCAAAAAAAGACTCCCACGGACTGGGATTTGTAGCCTAATTAAACAACGATCATAAACCAAAGAAAAGACCATTTTATCCATTTATATCAAACATAAAATAAAAAGAGACCAAATGACTTGTGAAGAGAGCTCGACCATAGCTAGATTATTTGTTGTCTGGAATGTGAATGAGAGGAGAGGCATGCTGCTTCTCTTTCTGGTCACATTCCTTCAATCCTCAAGACTCTCCTAGTTGAGAAAGATTAGGATGCCAATGGAAAATAAGTTGGGGATCATCTTGGATTGCCGTGGGTCTACTGAAGACTTTCCCAGTTAGCTCACGAGCCAAAGCGTCGAACTTAGCATCAAAATCCATTTGGGATTTGGCCATATGACGCAACCATCCTTCAACATGGTCCATTCTGGCTTCTAGGTTGATTCCCTGATTGTTGTCCAACATGCAACCCTTAAGACAATAAGTGAGAACTTACCCGAGCAACATCTTGGTGTACCAGAGGAGGGTCAGGGTTTTGTTGTATCTTGTCTCCCAAGTGTGAGTGGAACCAAAATCTGCAACAAGATGCCCCATCTCCTCAAAATTTTTATTTGAGGCAGGTTGCTCCAAATTGCCATGAGTGTGAGCCAATGTTGAAATTTGAGGGGTAAATAGCCGTCATTTGCCATTTTACACGTCAAAATACAACCACTTCATAAAATTAAATGTCATTAATGAAGTGTGAATTTTAATTTCACATGTCATTTTGAAGTGCATTTTTATTTTTACATGTCATTAATATGTAAATCCCAAGCCCATATATATATATATATATATATTTTTTTTTTTTTCCAATGGAAAAAATCTTATTATTCCTTCGAATAACTTGAACTGCCCACTTGGAGCTTACAGCAAAATGGTTGGTCTTGAAGGCTACCAAGATACTTCATAATAACATTCACTCGCATGGAGCTTATATCCAAAAACTTAGTTCTGCCACAAGGGCTTCAAAAGTTACATACATACTTCACTAGAGAAACTTTCCCTTACATCACAGATTTACATGAATTTAGTGCATTATCGAATAATGTTCCTCTAACTGGTCGTTTTGCCATCCTTCTACCTCAAGGAGGCCAGGAGGAATATCAAGTGACATTTTAGAAAGCGAATATGCTTCCATGTTTAATTCTCTATATACATGAGCAAACGAAACTTGTTCAAAGGTGGTGATGAGCTCTTTAATTGACAGTAGCAGATGTTGGAGGTGGGGAGCGTTGATTCGAATTTTTCCTTTAGCCCAATCTATTACCATCTTTGAGTCCCTAAATAAATGCATAGTTTTTATCTGCTTTAAGAAAGCCACCCTTAGAACTGCCCAAAGAGCTGAAAGTTTTGCTTTGCTGTTTGAAGCTTTTCCAGGAGCAAATTTAATTAGCCATTTTTTTCCTTCAGGGAGGTGCACTACACCTCCAACTCCGCCAAGGGGGGGATCTCCTTGGCTAGCACCATCAAAAAATTCCCATGGAAGATATTTGTTGATTGAAGGGCTTGAGATTAATCTTCAAGAGTTCGTTGTAGGTTCTGAACGATGGTCTTTTACTTTCTACAAATGGATAGTTGTTGTTACATCTGGAGGGGTCTTGAAGTTGAGGAAAATCGCCTTGTTTCTTACTTCCCATGTGTTGAAAACGAAAAGGACAAGGAAAGCTTCGAAGTTACATACCCTAGAATCTTGCCACCAGGCTAATACATTCTGTTCCAGTGAGGAATCCGTCTTCAATGCCAATTTATACTTTAAGCTTTCTGAAGCCTTCTCCCAGACATATCCTGCATAAGGACAACAACAGAACATATGAGCATTTCTTTCTTCAGCGCTATTATGCAACACACAAACATTGGGTCCTTGAAAACCTCGTTTTTTAAGGTTTTCACATGTTAAAATTTTATTGCTTAAAGCCAGCCATAGGATTATTAAGGTTTTCCCACATTAAATTTTTATTGCTTAAAGTCAGCCATAGGGTTATTAAGGTTTTCAAAGGACCAGGGATGGTCCAAATTTTTTTCCACCACCTACTTTGTTCACCTGCCAAAAGAGAGTTGATTGCAGACTCATAATCGAGTTTTGAAGAGAAACTACCATCCTTGTTATTTCTGAACCATATCAATTTATCGGGTTCCTCTTCCTTGAGGTGAACGAAACAAGAGGCTAGAAGTGACAGATATCGGTTCCAAGTTTCAGCTTTTACTCCTGTAAGTCCTATACTTATAGTTGATTTCCATCTTGATCTTCCCCCTGCCTCAGAATGTTGCAATTGAACGTCTTCCAGTGTGAACAAATTTTTTGCTCTGAGGTTTGAGATTAATTCAGCTGGGAGCTTGTATTCTTCCCTTGCTCCAGCTCAGGAATCTTCTCCCAGACGTACGCTTCTTCCATCTCCTATCTTCTAGGAAGTCCAGTTACCAACTAAGGGGAAGGCAAAGACTAGAGCCTTCCATCCAATGGAACTATTTTTGAAGATTTTATTTGGTTGTCTGATCCAATCTACGATTGAGGGGCTTTGACAGTATTTCGAGATCAAGGTTCTGCCCCACAGGGAGTTTTGAGATTCTATGAGCCTCCAGAGAGTTTTTGCTGCCAATGATTTGTAGAAGAGGTATGGGTTTTTGATTCCCCACCCACCCATAGATTTTGGCATGGATAAGGTAGATCACTTTACCAGAGGGATGCCTTCAGATGGTTTGCTTGCCGTCCAGAAGAAGGAAAAACATTTTTTCCTTATTTTTACCAAGATACCTTTTGGTATGTATGCAATAGAATCCAAGTAAACTGGTATGCTCTGGAGTACCGCTTTAAGCAACACTGGTCTGCCTCCTTTGGATAAGAAGTGATTTTCCCAATGAGTGATTCTTGATTCAATTTTCTTGTAAATCGAAACCAATCTTGAAATGCATATGCGTTTGGTTTGAGGAAGAACCCTAAGTATTTGAAGCCTTCCGAAATGGGGTGAATAGCGAAAGAATAGGACTCCTCAATCCTGCTTACCAGGTCTTCTGAGAGATTGTTGTAGGCTAGGCAGGATTTTTCAGTGTTTATGACCATACCCGTGGCCTTCTTGTAGGTGTCCAATATTGTTGCAAAGGCTTGCATATTTCCAAAAGTATCCTCTCCTAACAGAAGATCATCGTCCATGAATAGAGTGTGTGTTAGTACCACACCTTGACACCTTTGATTATTTCATCCTCCTTGGCTCTGTGAATTAGACGACTCAGAGCATCTACTACTAGAAGGAAGAGGAAATGAGACAAAGGGAAACCTTGTCTTAAACCTCGAGCAGGTCTGAAGAAATGGGAGGGCGATCCATTAATTAAGACTGCAAAGGAAGTTGATTGAAAGCACCACATTATCCATTCCAAAACTTCAATCAACATCCCTATTTGAATCTGTAACATATGAATGAATGTCCAACTTAACATGTCATAGGCTTTGGAGAGATCCAACTGGAGGGAAAAGGTTGGCAATTTTTCCTTCTTTATTGAATGGATGGCCTCCTGCGCGAGGGATACTGCATCATGTATTTTCCCGTTGAAGAGAAAACCGAATTGTTCTTATGTAATAACTTTGCTAAGGATAGGTTTCAGTCTTTGCGCTAATATCTTGGCTATGATTTTGTAGGTCAAATTACAGCAGGCTATCGGTCTGTAGTCTTCAAAGGTTTCACCTCTCTGTTTTTTAGGAATAAGAGTGATGAAAGTGGAGTTTAGGGTTCCCAAGACCTTCCCAGAACTCTGTGATTTGATGACTACCTTCAACAGATCTTCCTTTATGAGCTCGTAGAAGCATAAGAAGAATTCCAAGGTGAACCCATCCGAGCCAGGGATTTTTCCTTTTTGGAAGGAGTAGATTTCCGTGTTTAGTTCTTCTTCAGTTACTTTCTTAGTTAGATCCTTTGTCATTTCCTCTGATACGAGTCTGGGAAATAAGTTTAAAACATCCAGTATTTCTTGGATGGGACATACCGGAGGGGCCATAAACCTGGATTTGAAATGGACCATAGCAGCCTTGGCCTTATCTTGGAAGGATTTAGCTATATTCCCTTGAGCATCCTTGATTTCTGCTATTGTGTTGATGTTTTTTTCTGTGAGTTGCAAAGCAATGAAAGAAATTTGTGTTCTTGTCCCCTTATGCCAGCCACAGTGCCCTGCTTTTTAGTCTCCATAACTGTTCCTCCTTGGCTAGAAGCTGGGCTCTTTTTTTTCTAAAGACTTTAGGGACTCTAGTTCTTCACTGGCAAAGACCCCCGATGCATTAGTGTTGTAAATATCCTGTAATTTTGACTCTGTTTCCTTGAGGTCTTTTTGAGAGAAAGCTTTGTGACTCTTTTCCCATTCTTTAGAGAGGAACTTAATTCTTATCAGGTTGTTTGAGAATTGCTGCATGAAGGTTTCTGATGACGGAATTAACGTCTTCTAGTTTCCTTTAACCAGGTTGCGATACCCTTCCTCTTCCAGCCAAGCATGGTTAAATTTGAAAGGGGAAGGGGGTTTTTTCTCCGGGACTGTAATCGAGAGGGATATGGGTCTATGGTATGAAACTCCCCCTAATTCCACTGTGGAGCTTAAGTTTAGGCAGTCCTGGAACAATCTTTTTGCTACCAAGAACCTATCCAGTCTTTTGGAAATTGCTTGATCCCCACTTCGATTATTCCGCCAAGTGGGATCAAGTTTTAGGGGCTGAACATCCACTAGATTCTTTTCTTCAAAAAGTCCGTTGAAAAAGTGGCTAAGCGAGTCACTGTATGCATTTTTGCCCCAATATTCTCCTGAGCTAAGGGTTAAGTTGAGATCACCCGCTATTATGAGATTAGGAAAGTCCAGCGCTCCAGAGCTCCGCATATTTTCCCAATACTCTCTTCTCCCATGGAACGACCCATATACATTCATGAAAGAGATATGGATCCTGGTTTCAGAATCCTCCAACTCTGTTTTTAGTGCGCCATTGAACGCGCTCGATGAAAGGAGTAGCAAGTCTGGGCTCCATGCGGTAATTAAACCCCCAGAATGGCCGTCTGCATCTAGTGCTTCCATTTTCCAGTCTTTTAAAATACGACTTAAAATTTCTTTCGCCTTAATGCCTTCCAACATTGTTTCTTGTAAGAACAAAACTTTAGGTTTAAGAGTAAAAAGTAACCTTTTGAGGGCATTTTGTTTGGAGGCCCCCCCTAGCCCCCTAATGTTGTAAGAGAGAGCTAACATTAAGTGCCCTTGGCACGAGCTTTCTCCACTCTAAGATCCCTTCCAATGGTTTTTAGTTTCCTCTCTTTAATGTCTAGGGTTGCCTGTAATTGGGCCTTTGAGAGGAGGGATTTACGACCTGCTTAGTGCTTCCAAGATGGATTTAGTGCAAGCCCCCCAGAAGATACTTGGTCCTTCTCAAAGTTTAGTCTTGTCTTGGAACGTAACCCATATACCCGTCTTGCTAAATGGGAAGAAACCGTGGTTTCGTTTTCTGACGAAGAGGGTGCCTTAATGGGAGAAGATGGAACAGGATGTGCCTCTGTTGGAGGATTGTCAGAAGGAGGGGTTTGGGTTGGAGACTCAGAACCAGAGTATAAACAATGAGCTGGGATAGGAATAGGATATATATATATAATATATATATATATTCTCTTTATATTTTTATTTCTAATATGGAAATTTTGATTTTGTCATGGTTTAGTTGGTTGTCTCCCCTTGTTAGGTAAACTTGACTCGATCATTGTTTTTTGGGGTAGCACGCGCACACACACACACATATAATTTAATTACTAATAACTATATATATATATATATATATATATATATATATATATATATTCTCTTTATATTTCTATTTCTAATATGGAAATTTTGATTTTGTCATGGTCTGGTTGGTTTTTTCCCATTGTTAGGTAAACTTGACTTGGTCATTGTTTTTTGGGCTCATGGTATTTGGTGGCCCATGGCAATGGCCCATTGTATTGCTTGTGAAGAAGCCTATTTAAAGGTTTTGAGGATAAACCTTCTATGCTATTATGTGTGTGCTTGGTTTAATCATTATGTTTTTTGTTTATTATATTTTTGCAAAACATTTTTTATTTTTGTATTATATGAGGCAAGATATGATAATTCAATGTTTCATATAGCTATTATAAATGTTATTTAAAAAACAAACAACTATTATTATGACAGGTAAAATTAAGATTTAAACGTCAAATGAAAGGCAATGTTAAAATTAAAACGTCATATAAAAATATATTGACGTGCAAGTTAGGACATCAAATTTCAACCGTGATGTGAGCCTCCATATCATGGATGTTGGAGAAGGGACCATGCCTGAAAAGCGGGCATGAACATTCTCTTGCTCCCATAAAATTCGAGGCATATGAGAACGGTGGGGGTCAACTGTTGTCTTGTACTTTGTTTTCTTTGTTTGGACCATGGTGATGACAGTGTTGGGAGCTACCTAGACAAAAGCAGAGCCACACAATGAAGGATAAATTCCTTGTAGTCACTGATTGCATAACTTAGCGGAGAGCTAGAAAACGTGGAGGTGAATATTGTCGTGCTTGGATCTATAAGAACACCCCCTTCTGCGATCCATAATTGGAAACCAAGTATCCCCTCAGTTGAGGCTGGTACGAGGAGGAGGAACGACACTAGGAACCATAATGGCAAAAGCAATGGTAAATGAGTGCAACTACGGGCCAAAATAGGAGCAATTCAACCACGCAAGGGGAAAAGACTCTCCCATTCGAACGATCATATCCCTTGTCTCAGATAGGTGCACTACATGGTACATTCTATTAGGATGGGCGCTAGGTGGGCACTCTTTCAAAAGAGTAGTCTATTGTCATGCAAGCGGGGATGATGGCAACGGGCACCTGCCGTGGGGAAATTTGTTACATCATTTTAATTCGCACTTGCATACATTTTATTTAATTATAATCCTTCTAAGGAGGCTTATTCAATTGTTATTACAAGAAATTGCCTATAAAAGCCAAAATTTAAGATCCATATGTGTAGATACCCATCTCGTGGTTGAAAATAATGGACAAACACACTACACCTAATTTGTTATTAAAATTAGGGTTATTGTATGAGAGAAATTTTGTCATAGGAAACGCATTTCTTTATATATATATTTATAATTTCCGGCCATCTTATTTTTATATAAATATATTACTTTGATGTTTTTCATTCTTAATATAGTTGGAAAAATATTGACTTTAAAAATGGATTTAATGCTGTGTCCTTAATATTTTATTCGGCTTCTCATCCTAAAAGGACCCACTTAGACCACTTCTTGATAAATTTTCCCATTAAAAGTTGAGAATCAAAGCAGATTTTAAAAAGTCTAAAACTTTTGAAGATATTTTCCATGAAAACAAAGGACGAGGGAGAAAATACGAGCCATTTGCAAGAGAATGTTGAGTAAATGGGATTTGGATTGATCGGTTAAACCAAACTCATACGAGAATTGGATTGTTTGTCATCTTTTGAAGGTCAAACTCAAGAATTCCATGGCTTCGACGAAAGGGGAGAAACATTACCTCCATCCATACGATACAATTAAAAAATTAGAAAGAGGTTAGAAATAATTAAAAAGATAAATGGGAAATAGAAGAACATTCAAATGAAATTGAAAAGTTCATTATATATATTGGAATTATTATTGTAATTATTGAACTTATCTAAATAAATAATGAAAAGTAAAAGAAATTAAAATTTAAAAGTAAAGAATATAGTGAAAATAATATTTATATAATTAAGCATCATTTGTATTTCATGTGGTTTACGGTATTGGATATTGGTGCTTGCCACATCTACAAAATACTTCCTCAAAATTTGTGAGAGAATATGAGGTGGCCAAGCATTTTCAGTATAGTGGGGGCTCAACAACAAGAGTTTCATATAGACTCATTTGAGGGCACAACATGCCATTTACAAGGAATTGAACCTAGGTGGGGAGGGTAACAATCATTCCCACCAACCACCCAAGCTACATTCTAATGAACGATTAAGAGTAATTATAATTGCAAATATCAATAATGAAGAAAGACTTTTCCAAAAATATATATAGATTGTATTCATAAAATGATAAGATATTATAAATGAGATCCTTTATCTATATTAAAAGAAAGTAAAAATTATAACTTAAACATTAAGTTACTAAAAAATATAATAAAACATTTATTACACAAAAGTAGTTTTTTACACATATTAAGATATAATATTATAAAACCTGGATGTGGGTGATCCCCTCTAGCAAGGCAATCTACCCATTCATCCATGATGAATGCCAACACAATAGGTGGCTGCACGACCAGGCCAAGTGTCCAGGGCTATGACAAGGAAAGGACGGATGGGGCAGGCAAATAGATTAGTTGTCAGAAAACAAAGAGGACTCACTTGAGTTTGGGAAGGAAACCAAACGATGGAGTTATAGTTGCTACCATGGCGAGAGTTATGAGCAGATGTGTGTGGCATCCTGGCTTTATGACGACCACTGATAATTCAATGAAGGGCGGTAACTCCCCTCAAGTGAACCTCCCAAGGTACATTCGAGGAGGAAATGACATCGATAGTGCCAGGATTGAAATGATTTCAAGTGGTATCGACCCTAACTTGTGGCTTATTATGATTCAGTTGCTCGATGAAGGGATTGTTAATTCCGGTAAACATTGGCACCTTGGAAATCTTGTTGTTGGGAAGCTCTGGAACTTTGGCCTTATGAAGGGAATCCTACGTGAAATCAATTTGATTAGGGGCGATATTGTTTGGTTCCTTTCCACCATGGTTCCGAGGTAGCAAGCCAGGTGTCATCAAGGTCACAACAGAAGATGTGAACCAAATGATGCTAGCAAAGACACCCACTGTAATACCCTTTAGTTTAGCCCCTAGAAATATTATTATTGTTGTTATGTTGGACATAGTGGCACAAGGTGCCCGGACTATGGTTTGCACATTATTATTATTTTTATTATGTTGAACTTATAAAATAATTAATAAAATAAAAACAATCGGACGACCGATGCCACAAAAGAGAGTATGAGGAACCATGATGTTACGAGCAAGGGGTTGTGGAAAAGTGTTTACCTATGTGTGTTGAGCCTATGTTGATGTTGTACACCCTTCTTATGTACTTGATGGACCCTCTTGGTTATGCACCTTGATGTGTTATGTCACTCCTTGGTTTTATTTACCCTGAGATTAATTTTTTTATGTGAGGATTGGAGTCCCTCTCTCACCTAGTGCGCCCTCATGAGTTGGATTAGTGTGTCTCTTGGTGTAGCCACTTGATGTGTAACTCCAGTTTACTATTTTAGGAATGTGACTCTCATGCTCGTGTCTCTCTCCCTCCGAATTCGAATTGCTCATGAAGGAATTCAATTTGCTTGTGTTGGTTAGTCACACTTGTGTGTTGGTTCATGCTTTTTCTCTTGTGCTTGTGGTTTGATTTTGCTGCTCTTGGTATGAGATCCTTGCTGGTTATTGCACCCTCATGGAGCCTATGCCCAAGTTGAGTTTATCTGGAGTCACTGGTGTATGTCCTAGAATTGCGTTTGGAGATCCTGGATTGGCAGCAGGGGTGAGGTCCACTACCATTGGATTTGAGGTTGGACAGAGCTATGTATTTCCTCTGGAGATCCTGGTTTGGTAGTAGGGATGAGGTCCATTGCCTTGGATTTGAGGTTGTCCTGGAGCCATTAGAATTTACTTGGATTGGAAGTGCTACTTGCCATTGGGTTGGGGTTGGATTGTTATCCTGGAGCAATTGGAATTACCCTGGAGTGGAAGTAGAGGCCACACTTTCCATTGGGTTGTGGTTGGACTGATTTCTCGAGAGAATTTGTGGTTGAGTGCGCTCTTTATTGTGGAATCATGGTTCCGGCTCTGGGGTGACCATTGCAAAGTGAGTTTTGGATTTCATTGTGTCTGCGACTGGGTGGAACGTGGCATAGTCGATTCCGGTTGCGTATTTAGCAAAGATAAATGATTTATCTCATGTTTACTTAATTTATTTGGCTCTGATTTGATTTATTTATGGATGCACATGAAATGTTTGATGAAATGTATTGAGCTATTTGTGGAAGAAATTTCTCATGGAATTCAATCTATTTATGCAAGTAAATTTTGTGAAGGAATTGGAAACTAGGTTTTGGGATTTTGTGCACAAATTGTTTGAGGAAATGATTCTTTGTCACCTCTACTACAGAACTGATATTTCTTCCCTGGTTCATTATATAATGTGTATTTTGATGGTACAGTAGCCTCATAATGGTTTAAGACACTTTCTTTGATCCTTCTACCTTCTATCGAAAACTAGTTCTTTGATTGGATTGTTTTGCATAGTTTGGAGACTTAGCACATGAAGTGTTTGTAAAAATGCCCGAGTGTTATTTTTATGCTTATTTCTGATAAATACACTTGAAATGTGTGAGAATGCGAGGGGAAATATTCTTGATAGTGTTTGGGAAATGTCTACCGAAATTCTAGATCAATTTCCAATTTCTAGCTCCTTCAATGGAATTGTTTTGAGTAGATTTGTGAATTTTCATATGAAGTGTTTGAAGAAATATTCAAATGAGATATACCTCTATTACGAATTATAAAAAATATTATTTAGATTTGGAATTGAATTTGAATTATTCTATGAGTTGTAGATTTAATTATTCCTGCGATTCCTAGAATTACTAGTCAATTCATGTGAGTAGAATTAACTAGTTTTGTGAATTATTTAATGGAATGTATATGGGCAGAAAGATACAACCATATGAATGTAGGTGACACATGATACACTTTCCATGAGCTACAATAGTCATATATTTCTCTTTACTTCGCATTTGGAAAGTTAAATTGGAAACTAGGTACATTGCGATGAAAATTGATAACTAGTTCTGGATTGAAATCTCTATTTTCATAAAAACGGAATGCTACAACCATGTGATTTGTTTCTAACATGTTATTTTGCTGTAGGTGGATACTTATCAGGTGTGATCCTTTACTTATGGATGCATTTAATTTTGGTTCAGTTATTTAGACTCAATTCCTTGAGGTGAATGTTAACTAGTTTCATTGGAATTGATGGAAAAGATCACCTTATGTGCAATTGGAATGATCTGCAAATAAACCTCTAATTGGTTTTTGGTGCACACTTAAATATGGTTTTAATGGCTGTAGGATTTATTTTGGATTTAATGACATGGCTACAAGTTGATTTTGTGCAAGACTAGCTGCTTATATTGGAAAACTAGTTAACTAGTCTTGTGGACTCTCTTTCGTAATTACCATGATTAATTATTGTAATTTTGGTAATTAGGCCTTATTTACTTGTAATTAGATGTTATTAATCCTTTGGGATTGATAAACAATGGTTCTTTGTTAAAACATTGTATTTGTGATAAGTGTCATCATTTACGCACTAAGTGTCGTTAAGTGTTAAGTGTCATAATTAACACCTTAATTACTAGTTAACTGTGATTAAAAATAATTAGCCTTTAGAAGTGGTTATCGTCTCTGATATGGCTTGGATTGAAGGTATGATGATGTTGGATGATGTTAAGAAGCCTTCCTATCCCTTAGATAAGATGTTAAATGTGTTAAGGAATTTATATTAAATTATTGTTAATTATTGGATTTTGTGTAGCAATTAATTTTGGAAAATAGAAATTAGATGTTTATAGTATATCCGATGCACTAAAAATCAATTAATTAGCCTCAAAGAGCTAATGATATGTCCCTTAGACACTATGATAGCCTCGGGGGACATTACACCCACCAATATTTTTGAAAGAAAGTCCCTTTCCACATTGAATAGGCCATTGAGGCCATGGAAGCACTATTAATGGAAGAATAAGAAAAGGAGCAAGAAGGGATTAGTTCCTATTGGACGGTCAAAAACATTCTCATGGAGGTTTTGATGGAGAGGGAATTTCTACAGTTTGAGATCATTCGCACCATCAACAAGCTTAAAGATGATCTTGAGAGTGTGCATTGTCAATTGGATGATCTTGCCGAGACCACAAACATTCTATTTGAGATGATTGTCGAAGAGGGAGAGAACTAATGGGGAGCTCGTATCATCATTTCTTCTGAGGACAATGCGACTGGTTAACAATGGTAGCCTCTCACTTCGCATGGTTTTTAACTTGATGTGTGCTCTACATAGGAATATTATCAAAGTCTCGAAAGTCTTAGCTGTCTATTCTTAGACCTAGTTTCTTGTTCCCAAGTAGGTCATAACTCTCTTTTATCAAGTTTTGATGATGTCTGTCTCTTTTTACTCTTGGTTTCCCTTTCGGGCAGGCTCTATTTTTTCTCATTTTAATTGTTGAAAAATGGCCTGTTAAACCGGATTGATAGACTGTGAAAGGTTGTCTCGGTTTCCCAGTGGGTAGGCCAACCATCATGTTTTGAATAGCTCATTATTTTTCTTAATAGAAGGCTCCAATACTTGTTAAAAAAAGATATATTATTATAAAAATTTAGAACTAAAACATTATTAGAAAATCAAATCATGAACAAATGTACAAAATAAACTATATAAGCTATATACATAGATTTTAATGCCCAATAAGAATGTTGTGATGTGGTGAACAACATACAAATAAATAAATAAATCTTTAAAGATAAAAATATCTATAGAAGCCCTAGTTAGGAAAGAATTTTGATCCTAATTTTAAAGTTATCATCAAAGTGATTCATTAGCAACTTAATGGCTCTAATTTAAATGGAAGAATTGAAATAAGTAATCTTCTTGTCAAAGGGAATAAATCCCATTCATCAAATTGTTGGCTTGCAAAACTATTTTAGAATTTATGGGAAGATGTAAAAAAGGATATGGTGGACACAATAAAGAGGTTAAGAGTATTGTGGAAATATGGAATCAACTTAGATCATAGATGAGCCTCCAATAGAAGACTAGGTTTATTTATAACAAACCTAGAAATTCCTCACACATAATTTGATAGTATGCCAAGGTGTACGAGGTTAGTAAATAAGCATATCAACATGGTGGATAAGTTAGCCTACGTAATCTTAACTACTTGTACATACACTATCTCCCCACCTTAAGTGAAACATAAGGAGTAAGCATAAGAAAAATTGGGTCCTAGTAAGCAAGTATCTTTAGGTACTCAGGTACAAAACTCTCATAAGCAGAGAAAATGAGATCAATCCCTCCACAAAAGAGATCCAATCACCAATGTTGAAAAATTCCCTAGAGCATAAAGATCCCACAAAGAAATTCAAGCAACAAATTTCAAACTCTCGAGGCAATGAGAATTGAATGCACACCATCCTCATAAAATAAATTGATCCTCTAAAATGAGTCTCAACATAAAAGGCCTAAGTAGGTACTCATGTACAATTAAGAGAAACATATCACAGAATGAGTGTCCCTATGGATTCCAATCCATCTTGCGAGAGTGCATGGGTCCCCAAACCCTATTATTGCTGAGTCAAACTAGGAATCAATGCTATATACAAGGCTCATTCTAAAGAAGGTTGATCTCGATCAAAATGGCCAGGTTGTCCTGCATTTCCACTTTATGGGTAGATTGGAGAGACTCACTCAACAGATCACCATACTCACAGACAAAATGTCAACTTTAGCATGGGATTTGCCACGCATAGTGATATGAAGCCACCGACAAATTGTAATGGAGGCTTTGTAGTGGATTAATAATGTGCGGCCTATAAATCCAACAAATTTTCAATATCTGCATACTAGATCTAAAGGTTTCAATTCAAAAAGGCAAATGAATATGTAGGATGTGATCCAAAATGGTGTGTACTAGATCTGTATACACAAGTAAGAAACAAACGCATATTGTAATGCCTCGACAGTAAGCCTCGAGCATGTGTAATGTTGTTATTTGATTCTTATGGTGGCACTAGGTACCCGGACTATGGACTATGGACATTATTATTATTTTATTATTTACATATAATTAAATAATAGCTCAACATGGACAACAAACGTGGTTGGAGGGTGTTGGATTCCACATGTGAGGGGGTTGGGGTTAGGAGTTGTTGCTCTCCCTAACAATACGCCAATTTTCCTAATTTTGATGTTAATGGACCATGGTGGTCCTATTTTTACTTGCTTGATGCTTTGCATGCACTATTGCACGCTCACTTGAGACAATATTCCTTATATGGATATTAGTGGGGCAAACTTTCATTGCACTCTTGTCGTGTTCGCCTATTTGGCTAATTTGAAGTTATCTTCAGTCAATTTGAGTAATTTTCATTTAAATTGAGTTAAAATTAAGTTAATTTCAGTTAAATTGGGTTTCTGTCAGTTAATATTGAGTTAATTTAAATTAAATTGAGTTAAATTGAGTTATTTTTAGTTAAATTGAGTTAAATTAAGTTATTTTCAGTTAATATTGAGCTAATCAGATAAATTCAAGTTACCTTCATGCAAGAGGAGTAATTCATGGGTAATTAAGAGTCAGTTAAGGTAGATTGGAGCTAACTTTGATGAATTCGAGTTAGTCAGGGACTGGGAGTGCTTTTTTCCAATGTTTAAGAGTCAGTCTAAGTGGATTCAAGTTGCTCTCTTGAGAAATTGAATGGTCATCCAGTGGTTTGGAAAAATCCTCATTGAATTGGAGTGGCTTGCTAGTGAACCTGAGCTAGCCTCTTCCAGTGAATTCGAATTGGTCTAAGGAATTGGAATTGCTTCTATTCTATCGATTCATTCCTTCATTAAGAGAGGGGGGATTTGTTCATGCCATGATTGCTAAGAGTTGGGTAAGCTTGCGAGCCTGGGAACCCATGTATTCTCTACTATGTGTGTGAACTATGTGCTTGGAGCACGGGGATATTAGTCGTGTTTGGAGTAAGCCTGATCAACTCTGGTATAGTTCCTCGGTGGCCACCGCTTGTCTCTGTCTTGATCCTGCACATAAATCTGTATGGTGAATGGCAATTTCCTAAGGGATTTGATAGGTGAAGGGATTACCATTTCACCTAATAGTGGGGTGGAAGAGTAAGTAGGTGGTGAGGGATTGAGTTGTGGATTCTTATAACTAATAATTGAGCTAATTCTTGGGTGCGGTATAGTTCCTTGGTGGCCACCACTTGTCTCCGTCTTGATCATGCACTTAAATCCTGATGGTGAATGGAGATGTCCCAAGGGACTTGGTAGGTGAAGGGATTACCATTTCACCTAGTAGTGTGGTGGAGGAGAAAGTAAGCGGTGAGGGATTGTGTTGTGCTTTCTCAGGTTGTGTGGCCTGAGTTTCCTATGATGGAAATGTATTGTGCTTTCTCAGGTTGCGTGGCATGAGTTTCCTATGATAGAGATTGAATTGGAAAGGGAGATTTCCCTAGCGTGTAGATCCATGACCTCAGCTCGGGGGTGACCTGCTCAAGTAGTATTGGCTTGACAGTGTCTAAGGCCGGGAGGAACATTGACCTGTGTATGCTAGTCGCACCATATATAAAAGATAAGTATTCTTGACCTATTATTTACTATGTTATTGATGCACATGCACCCATGGAGGATGATATATCTTGGTTATATAATATTGCATAATGATTTATATGTTCATGTCTAATGGCTGGATCTATTTGCTTACTTGTATAAATTGTATTATACAACCGGTGGCTCGGTTGATGGGTTTTTCCATTATGGGATCTTGCCTATGTTTTCTTTCTTAGATATGATCACAATATATATGTTTACCTACTATTAATATGCTGCTATTATGCCCTTAATGGTTGGGTTAAGCCTCGGTAAGGTTTATATTGATCACACTAACTTTCGGTTGCAGGGTTGGGGGGGGATTTCTGCTTCGAATCTTGTGGAAATTTTATAGTTTTTTTATTTTTATTTTTTAATTTATTTTTTTAAATTTAAATTTAAATTTTTATTTTTATATATCTGTTCATAATGACATTTTGGAACCTGATATATACGTTTATTTGTTGTTTTTTAACCTGCAAATGCATTCCCCTTGTGATTGATCTGATGCTTAGTGTCTTCATGGAGGATTTATTGACTTTTGGTGGCTATATTAGGGGTTTTCTTGCTTATAAAACTAGATTGTTTTAGTAGTTCCCTAAATATATGTTTACTATATGTTGTATGTCTGTGTAATACCATGCATGTGTGCCCTTGGTGGCTGTAATGTGGCCTCATATGTTGACATACTCTTTTTCTAAGATTCTAGATGAGTTTGTAATGTATCGATAGCTTATCGGATGCACTAGTTGTGAAATTGATAATAGGTTGTAAATCTAAATTATTGTATGGTTTATAGCCATTGATGGAAGCTATGTTTATGTTATTATTCACTATGGAAAATTTGTAGGTATTAACCCTATATCAAACTTGGTGGTGGAATGAAATTGTTAAAGAAAAGTGTCATAAATTGACTTACGAAGTGTCGTGATTGCCTAGTTTTGTATTGCAATTATGTGAAATTGTATAATCTTTCATAATTATGAATTAAATATTATTTAAGATTAATTCTGATCGCTATGGATGTGTTTATTAATGTTTATGTCCTTATGGAACAAAGTATGCACATCTGGTTAGTTTTCATACATGCATGTTCTTGTATCGGTATAAACAATAGGGGAAAATGATTGCACTTGAGTGTCGCGATTGCTTAAAAGGTTGAAAGTTTTAATTAGCTTTCATTTAGGCATGTTGGCCTAACCTTAGAAGTAATATTCCATTGTGCATTAACCTATATTCATCCTCCCTCTAGGTCTACATGTGCCCTTGACCTTAGTTTGGGGTTTGGGTACATTACACATATCTACAAATCAAAGCAAAGGAATGGAAAAAATGTGATGTTTAATAAAAAAACTAAAACCAATCCACAAGGTGGAAAGTGCCCAATTTGATACCATGTAGAAACGTGATATCAACCTATATTATAAATGAACTTTGCCATGAATATAACATATAACATAACAAATATATCATGGAAAATGTTAAAATCTTAATTTTAACATGGAAAATGTTAAAAGTCTTAATTTTAACTTTTTTGACACTAATTTAAAAAAGAAGAAGCTGGGAAACTTTCCTCCTTAGGAAACTTGTAAGGGAATCATGCTTGCCACTTTGTTTCAATCTCAAGTGGCAACTCCCAAAACAAAAAAAAGGCATGCCAATTACAGGCATGGGATAATGTATAGAGTCATTTTGATTTGCTATGCACTTGTAAGGTCTTGTTTCCTTCTTGTGGTTCGGCCATTAGTAAACATCTCAAGAACACAATCAATTATATATTGAGGTGGATGGAGCTTCAAGAGAGCAACTAGGAATTTTTTTCCTCAAGCACATTCATTACAAAGTTTAATACATTTTTGTTATGACTTGATCAGTATGATACCACTTTTTGTCGAACTGGATACATGAGTTATTAGACAGATGGGATGAGATCCTTTCAAATGGTAGTGCTAAAAATTTCATCACCAACTCCTCACCCCAAGAAGAAACTTTAATCATCATAGTGTTTCCCACAAGTCAATGAAAGTTGGACTTATCAATAGGTAGGGGATGTTCAAAGAATTTATGAGATCAATATTTTCCCACTCTACACTCTAATCGATGAACTCAACTTTATTAAAAGAAACATGGCTAAAATGAAAGCAACAAATGGAAACCAAAGTAACTAGGCTTATAATGAACAAAACCCAATAAAAGCAAGGCTGAAACAAAATCAACAAAGTGGTATAAAGCAAAGCAATGAGGGAAAACTTTTATTTATGTACAAATTTGGTTTTCCCTCAGACTAACTGAAGTACTGCTTCAAATCTTCCCCATTCACAGGGAGAACATCTACCTCCCCTTCCAAGTTTTGCAATTTGTATGTACCGGGGCCAAGCTTTTAAGCGATAGGGTAGGGACCAAGCCATAAATGTTGAAACTTTGTCTTTTTTCCTTTTTCTTCATTAGGCTTGTCCCATTTCAGGACCAAATCTCCTATATCAAAATATTTTTTTCTTGCTCGATTGTTGTCAAACAATCTCTTGACCATTTGTTGACGGGACACAAATATTTTCCTGGCCTTCTCTCTTTCATGTTGAAGTCTTAAAAAGGTATCAATTTGCTCTTGGATAGCGCAACTGTTAAACCCTCTAGAGGCTTGGGTTAATTGCAGTCAAGGTAGGAGTATGTTTGGGGGAAGGATGGCTTATTTTCCATATACTAGGGTGAAAGATGAGACTCCTAAGGCATTCTTTTGTGTGACTCTATCATCCCATAGAGAATTTGGGAGAGCGGTGTGCCAACTTCTTTGATTTTCAATGACAACTTTCTTCAAGATTCTAAAAGGTTTTTGTTTGTTGATTCCGCCAACCCATTCTCTTGAGGATAATAATTATAAGAATAATGCAATTTAATACCTCTTTCTAAAGCAAATTCATTTAGTTTCAATGAGGAAAAATATGAAGCATTATCAAATACCAAGGAAATTGGAACCCCAAACCTGGTTATGACGTTCTCTTCCAGGAATATGATGAATGCCTCCTCATTGACATTGCGTAGAGGGATTGCTTCTATGCAGCACGTGAAGTAGTATGCTACAGTGAGGATATAATGGTGTTATTTCGAAGAATTCAGGTATATCTCACCTATAACATCCAAGCGTCATTGTTCAAAAGGTTTCTTAATCACCACAGGCCGAAATGGTATTGCTGGTTTTATCTCTCTTCCAACAATCTTTTGATAGATGGCACACTTCCGAGCATAAGCATGAGAGTATTTAAAAATAGTTATCCAATAATAACCCACTTTGAGGATTTGATGTGCAGTAGTCTCTCCAAAGTAATGTCCTCCAACATGTCTGTCGTGCAATTCAATTAGAACCTCTTCCGTGTCTTCCTTTTCCAAGCATCTCAAGAGAACTTCATCATAGTTTTTTGGAACAAGATTCCATCAATGATTTGATACAATGTTGATTTCAAATGGAGACTTCTTCTTTTCTTCGAAATCCAGTGTTCTAGGGTGTACATCCATGTTGCATATATTACAATAAATCGTGATACCTGGAGTTAGGAGCAACAATGATATAATGCACTTCTTGTAAACTTACATCTTCTTCATTATCCCATCCTTCAACTTCTTCTTTTGCATTCTCTGTAAGCAGCTTGCACAGTCCTTGGCATTTGATAATAGTGGTGGGTTTGAATTCTAAGTCATATTCTTGTAATGTTGTAACCTAGTTCCCTTGTCTTTCTCCCAACTCTTTCTATACAAAAAGTGATCTGAACGTTGGGTGAGGAACTATGACTTTGGTATTGTTTTTCAAAATATAGAGTTTGAATTGTTTTACAGCCTTAAAGACTGCATAGGTTTGTTTATCAATGTTCGAATAATTTAGTTTAGCACCCTGCAAGCTAGTGCTCATGAATGAGATTGAGTACTCATCCCCTTTCCCTTTTTGAGTGAGCACCACTACAAGGAAATGATTAGATGTGAAGATATAAATTATAAAATCCCCTTAAAATCAAGTCTGCTTAATGAAGGTGCAACATAAATTATAGCTTTGATTCAATGAAAAGCATTTTTTTCAATATCAATCCATTTAAATTATGCGTCATGCTTTATCATTTGCTGCAGGGATTTCAATATTTGAGCGAAGTTAGAAACAAATCTGTGAAAAAATTAATCTTCTCCATAAAATATTACATTGCTTTCTTATTGTGGGGCCTGGGAATTTGTAAAATAACTTGTATATGTTCAGGATCCACAAAGACTCCCTTTTTAGAAATAATATGTCCCAATAGTTACCTTCCCAAACATCAAAGATACTCTTCTTGGGGTTGAGAGATATACCATATTTCTTGCACCTTTCGAAGATCTGCTTCAAGTGATGAAAGTGATATTCCGATTTCTTGGGGAATATCGTGACATCATCTAGGTATGAAACCACACCGCGACTAATCAATCCATGGATTGTAGTGTCCATGGCCCTTTGAAATGTGGCTCCTACATTCATCAGACCAAATGGAATTCTGCGGAAGGAAAATGCACCCCATTTCGTGTGAAAAGTGGTTTTCAAATGATCTTCCTCAGCCACAAGCACTTGATTGTATCCTGAGAACTCGTCGAATAGAGAAAACATTTCAGATCCAGAGACAAGTTGCAAAATATGTTCCATGTGAGGAACAGAGTAGTTATATTTGTTAGAGGATCTGCTAAGATTTTGAAAATAGACACCTAACTTGATTTCTCTTGATTTATTTCATATTGGTACCAAATTGGCCACCCATTCAGAATGCTTGACTTTGAAGATGATTCTCCTCCACGAGTTTCTTTAATTCCTTATGGATCAATGGTTCTAACGTTGGGTGTACCTTTTGTAACTTTTGCTAAAATTGTTTGACCCTTGGTTTAATAGGAATGACATGTTATACAATGCGGATCATTTTTTAGCTCATCATAAGTTCAAACGAAGACATCCTTATATTTATTAAAGAGCCAAGTGAATATTCATCTTTCACCTAGCAAGCAACACGTCCCAAGATTCACGTACCTAGGCTCCTCTGATGTTCCTGGATTTATCAATTCCTATTGCATAGAGGAGCTATTGGTCTTGACATTTACATGATTTTAAACTTATGCTACAAATTAAACAGCTTCTCAAGTGTACGCACTCCTTTAGGCATGGATTTTCCTCCAAACTGATTTCCATTTTCCCCAAACTTATTCAAATTCACTTGATGTTCATCATCATCGACAATAGAGCCCCTAAAAGTACCCTCATCTATCAAGGAATCGATAAGTTGTTGATCGTCATCAAACACTCTCCAATTGGTCATGTTGTCTAGGACAGAAGGCTTGAACAACAATTTAATGGAAAACATGTCATTTAGAGGAATCAAGCATGAAGCAATGTTTGCTAATAAATCAACTGCAACATTCATTGATCTATGAACATAATTAACATTGAAGGCTTAAGAATTTGAAATGAAATTCCATACCTCAACCTGGTACCCTTTTAAGCGTGGAGATAAACATTGAAAGGTACCCCTGGCCTGTCTGACAATTATTTCTGAATCACCAAAAACTTTTAAATATTTTACATTTAAATCAATAGCCCTTTTAAGGCCTTGGATCAGGGCTTCATAATCGACATTGTTATTGGTGCATTCAAATTCTAACCTACATGAGAGATAATTTTTATGCTTTTAGGGATCAACAAGGACACATCTGGCCCCTGCTCCCTCTTGCATTTTTGAGCCATCAAAAAACAAACTCCAAAAATCTGACCCTACACTATCTCTTAAATATAAATTAGTTCCTAGATTTATGTTAGAGTATAATTCTACTATATTACAATCATTATCATCAGCTCGCAAAAACTGAAAGATACCAAGACGGGTGTCTGGTTCATGGTTGATAATTTCTGCTAGATAAAAACCTAGTTTAGTTTCCAAAAAAATTTACCCTAACCGAATGAACGAAATTTACAGGATCATTTTTCTCTTCCAATTCTATGACAACAATCTTCATGTGTGGTTATTTGTTTACTCTTATCCGATTTGGCTTGTTTTGGTAAGGGAGCCACGACTGATACCAGTCAGTGGAAAAATACCCTTGTAATTTACTAACCAGTCCCTGCTCAACAACAACCCATAGGCCTCGAGTACATCTACCACCAAAATCTCAATGGACTGACATACTCTCTCATTCGAGGCTAACCTGATCAAAACATTCTTTAGCTCATGAATCACCTTCACATTAGACCTATTGAGCGAAATAATCCTAGAAGGACAAGCACTTGGTTGACCATTTATCCTTTTGCAAACATAATATGGCATAACATTGGAAGATGCTCAAGAATCCACCAGACAATTATGAACATTATAATTGTAAATCTTGAATGTGAGCAAGAAAGGTGGGGTCTGAGATTTGGATTTGCCTCCCATACTAGTTTCATTAATTTTCTTATATTTTCCATCATCAGCTTGTTTTTTTTTTTCTTTTCCCTTAGTGGTGGGGGGTTTCATATGAGTATTGAGGTCAAGATATTCTATCAAACGCTTCTTCTTTTGAGGAAGGTTTCATATTTCAAATGAAGAGATATGTGCCTTATTCTTTTTGATATCTTCTACCACATCATATCCCATGTAAAAACTACCTTAGGTATTTGTTGATGTTGTGGAAGCACCCGATGAATGAGTTGATTCTTTGGAATTTACAGGTGGCGTGGTTTTTTGAGTTGTGATATTTTTGGCTATTTTTTGGGGTTGTTTGGAAGTTACTGTTATGCCTTGAGCTTTTTCTACAGAATTATTTATTTTGTTGTTTTGAGCCATCTTAGTTTGCATATCGACAGACCCTTTACTCCTTAAAGAATAATTAGTAGGGGCAGTCTGTACGTTTTTTATTTCAGTAGTATGTTCATCATCGCCCAAACCAAGGTTGGGTGTCCAATCCCATAATACTAAAGTAGTTTCTTTGGGCTCTTCCCGAGATTCAATCGATTGTGGTTGTTTTGCTCCTTCCTCCTCATCCAAAGGTTGCCTGTCAAGTAGTTGATTTATCACCAGAGTGATAGAGTTTATCCAATGAGGGAATTTTTTTTCAAAATGATTCTCTTGATGATATGTACAGAAGTGGTCCATGCCAACATCATTTAAGTTGAAAGTAGTAGCTTCATTTGCTAGGGGTGTTTGAGTTTCCTCATTCTTCTTGAAAAAAGGCTTCAATGGCTTCTTTCTAGAGGAACTTGCTCCTTTATCCTCCTCCAAATCAACTATCTTATTGGACAATGTAACATCCCGATAATTTTATAAAAATTTAAAATTTTTTATAACAATGAATATTGTTAATAATTGTAATTACGGAAATAATAAATGCTGCAAGGACGACATTAATGAGTCATACATGCAGAAATTAATTTTTATTTAATTCCACTCAAGAAATTAATGTACTCAATGTGTTCAGGCACTTTTCAGCTTACGATGTCCTTTTTTTGTATTAACTGTAATCCAATAATTGCGATAGAATTTTTCTTTAATTAACAAGTTCTAACTGCTGCTTTTGATGATGATGAAAGGGTGGTCTTACAGGGTTCCTTGGAGCTTACTTAGGTACGTTTAGCTAAGGCATTTGCATCCTGTTTTCATGTACAGGGCCGCAGGTAAGAAATTCTATGTCACAAGCAATACGAGTATACATTTTTATTAATTCATTGTCAATGTATAATTAGAATGTTAATTACCTGTTTGCGAAACCAGTTACCGGGGTTGGATAAAGGGTTCTTCATTTAGTTTGTATGCTGTACAACTCCCCAGTGGTACAACTTCGCGTCGCCCAGGTATTTGTTGAAAGCTATAACTGTTATCGTGAGACTAAATGGTGTTTTTAGTGAGGCCAACAGCTATCGCTGAGGCTATTTGAAAGCTTGTAACTCTAGTCTTTATGCTGTAGAGCTTAACATTCTATCTTGATTCTATTTAGACTATCCTAAGCCCTGAATTCATTATTTGATTAATTATGCAAGGATAATATATGTGTGGTCTAAAGTCTCATGTTATGAACTTGAGGTTATAGTGCATAATGTCGTCTATTCAAATCATATCTGAGGTATTTATCTATCAAATGGATTTGTAATGCATGGCTAGCATGCTAACGTTGTATTAATTAACTATACTTATAATTTCCTGCTCTTATTATGGATTTGAGAATCATAGCCTACGTGTGAAATCTACAATGTACATGGCACTTTGTCTTATAAAATTGCAACGATGTTTATAGTCTAAATTATTTCCATAAGTTTCAATATTGAGGTGTAACAAAAGCATCCAAAAGATTATGCAATTGTATGATATTTGGAGTTTAATACAGGTTTAATTCCATCAACTTTTTATCTACCAATGTAATGCAACTATGGAAATGACTTGCTAAGGGTTTGATCGTGACTGAGTGGTGGTTGTAAAGGCTTCCAATTGTCAAATTTAAGTATTGGTATACGAGGCATGAGTGAAGTGAAGTGGAGGCCAAGCTGGCTGGTGTCACGTGCTTGCAATTGTTGGTAGTATTACCATGATCCGAGCTGTTGTATGCTTCGGCTCTCACGTAAGTCGACTGGCAACTTTGGTAAGAGTGACAATTTAATGAGGCATTGAATGCAGTCGGGTGCAAATATCGACGTGCCCTGGAGGGAAGCTATCCACCGTCGATCTCTGTGAGATCTGTGGTCGAAAGTGATACCCAAACCTTGCATTGGTAAAGTGGGAAAGTTGGTGTTTCAGTCATTCGTGTTTGCATTTGTAGAGCCGACAGGTTGTTTGGCGAATTTTGGGGTTTTCGAAATGGTGTCGTGAGGACTCCTTCCTCGGTCTCGAACCTTAGACCTTTGCGCAAGGGTGTTACAGTTTGCAAGCTTGGTGCCATAGCACTCTGGTTCGGCAATGGTGTTTGTAAGTGGTTAACTCTTACCTGTGTGGAAGTTCATGGTTCAACCCTAATGCAGAGGAGTTCTCGGTGTCAAGTTTGTGGACGACGGTTGAAGCCATCCAACTCCATCGAACCCAGGTCTAACGGTAACCATGCACTAATGAAAGTCTTGTTGTGTTTATACATTTTTCTACTTTTGTTTCTTCAGTTGGTAACCCTTCCTGCTATGCTTGGCAGGTATTACTTCGCGGGAGATGATAGCAGGGTTAGGGAGATGATGCATCCGAAACCTGGTAAGTTCCGGTGGTCCTTGCACCCTGCAGGTGCCCTTTGCATGATTTTTGGTGATTGTTCATTGTCGTGGGTTGGGAACTATTGGCTTGACTAGTGATGGCCGGGTGTTTAAGTTTGGAACCTTCGACTTAGAATGCTGTATAGGGTAGTCTTGGGTTGTCAGAGTCGTTACTCCATAGTTTCATTTAATGTTGTTTATTTTTTATATTTAGGGTTAGGCCCTATGGACTGTTTGCACTATAATATGACTCTGTTTCGTACTTTTATGGTGGTGCCAAACCCTGAGAGTTGAGTTTTTGGCTCGCTCCTTTGCGTCGTGCATGCAGAACTACCACTTTTGGTTGTCGTGTGTTTTGGAAATTGTTTGAACAAATAGTTGAGCCCCGGCGGTGGTCTGGGGTAACTTCCTTGGACGCTCGTCATTGCTGTTAGGTTTAGAATGATGACTATGGAATATTTTGTTTGATGTTGGAAGCGATACCACCATGCTCTATATGTAACCATCATTTGATTTTGGGTTTGCATGTCTGTGAATTGATAATGGAATTTTGGAATTCGTAATGTGGACAGTGGCTAAGCCACAACTTTTGCTTTGTTTGAGAATGAAACCCTACTGTTTAATTTTGATGCGACCATGCTAGTATTGGAAAATGAACCGAAGTCTGGATCTCGACTTACATATAACTATCTTGATTGTTTTATTTCTAGGGTTGAAAGTTCCTTTTTTTTGTGGGCATTCGATGTATCATCGAGCTGTCGACTAGATGAAACTTCTTGATAGCTAAGACCTCTGTTTGTATTCTCAGATCAATGCATAGTGTATGATTTTTAATGTTTAGCTGGGAAATATGACAGAGTTTAGGATACCGCACTTCCTAGGGTTTGGTCATGGAATTTTATGAATGTTCAAACCGTGCTTGAAATCATACTATGCTTCCGAAAAGAAAAAAAATAGTGCTAGGGAACAAATGTATAAAAATCGGAATATAACTAAGAAAAAAAATGATTATGGTGTATCTGTGTGCGGATGCTGCGAATCACGGTATTTTATTTGTAATGCATACTGGTCCTTACAGCTTGTAAAAAGGAAACTTATAGGGGAGAGAAAATAACACTGTATGATGCCAAAAGGACTGTCTTACGACTGTTAAATACATTCATGGATACTTGATGAGGGAATAAATGTGATCAAAATTCTTTCATACAGAAAAATGAAATATTTTGTTTTCCAGAATGAAGTAATATGTGAATAGTTATGTGCAAAGATTTAATTTGCAGCAGCTAAAATATCTAGAAAATGAAATGCTTGAGAATATAGATCTGTGCATGTATGTCTTTCAGGGTTAAGAATAGATAAGTATTATGTTTTACCTAAATGAACAGATTTAATGCTACCTCTCTATACTGGAGTACGGTGCAGCCTCACGCATGGGGAAAAATGCGGAGGAGTCATTTTATTAGTTAAGTAATTAAAAATTAAATCAGAATCTTAAACATTTTACTGCTACTGATCATTAATAATATTTCTAAACCAATTACTGAAAGAAATCATGCAAATGGAAAACACAGAAAAAATGCAGAACCTGAATGTGGTAGGAGAAACAAATCACCCAAGAAGCCTATTCCACCCAACCTGCTCCTAGATAGCCAAGTTGCCTGCCTTAGGACCCCCGAGCCTGTTCACTGATCCACCAGGAGGAAGAACGTTCAGAAGCTTAGGACCTCCACTTGCAACAGTAAGAAATTTATCCAGCCTTACAGGCTTAGCAGTCGAGGGGACCTGCACCAGCACCTCTGGTTATGTCCTTCTCAGAATAATTGCAGACTTATACTTGCACTCTCCATAGCCTCCTTATTCGAATCTCTCAGTCATCACCTGATGCACATGAGGAAATGTTTATGCAGAAAACATTCTAAGAGCTCCCTGCTCAATTTGAATTGCCTTTTATAGGCTGGCCTAGGTATTTTTGTAATTAATTGGTCATTAGTGAGCTACTTGCTCACCTCTCTCCACCTGGAGAGGAAATGCCACAAATTAGGGGTAGTTGTCCCATAACCAACAGCTAATGGTAGAGTGCAAATGTTGCCATCTGTCCCATGCCTTCTTGCAGCTCCCATTCCTCCTAGTGGGCCAGTGAACACTCTTGTAATAGCTTTCTTGAGTGTTTGTCTCCCATTTTTATTTATTAAATAATAATAATGAGTCATTACAGTCATCTTTGACCAAATTGGTCATTAATTACAAAACTTGTAATTATAATTTAACACAAAGTATTTTGCAAAAGATAATAATATAAAGTAATTATTCTCAAAATTTGGGTAGGTGACATAGACCCCTGTTGGCTGCTTTCTTGGGCAGACCCGGGTTTTAATGAAGCGCAGCAACAAAACCCCTTGGCGCACTGGCCCTCTCGGCAACGAGCTGCGCGGCAGCTCGAGGTCTCACCCGAAGTGGCTATGGGGGGGTTAAGGAATCAGGTTTCCTTAACCGGGGTGACGCGGAGATATCTTTTCCTTGAATGGTTCCTGCGAAATCGCCGGTCGGACCTTCCCGCAGGCCGCTCGGCGCAGCTGCGCGGGCCCCTTCCTTGGCAGGTCTACTGCGCAGTTTCTCCTTTCCAACGCAGCAGGCAGCTATTTCTTGGGTCGGCGCGCGAAACACTTTCTCGCCCTTCGCATCTAGCGCAGTAACGCAGTCTGCTCTCGCCGCAGCGACTGTGCGTTACTACCTCTTTAGTACTTAAGACACTTATAGTTATCAAGGGACCTTTCCAACTCGCTCAAACAGTCACAAAGATAAGACAGTAGTCTTGCATACACAAATAATGAACTCGGAATAGTTACCATTCACACAAACATTATAACAAGAAGATATAAGTGAAGCTCATCTCCTCGAGGAAAACCACGTCCTCAGGAGTTTTATATTCACCAGAAAATGATAGAGTTATACAATATGCTGCGCACACAGCTGCAGCCTTAGAACTTATAGGAAACTCCACGCACACAGCTGGGAGCTCCTTTCTCAAGCTTGTCTCCTCTCTATGGAGATTACAAAGGCACAGACGTCGACTCAGACTGTCTGGCGACTCAGGGATTAGCTCCTCGGCTATCCGATTTCCTCTCTCTAGTTCTACGCACCAGGTAGAAATTACAGTGAAGGATAATCAACACATGATCTATCCCTTTAGACTGGCTCTCTAACAGTCTAGCATCTAACTCTCTAACTCTCCAACAAAGGGGAGGAACTGAAGGAAGGGAGGAAGAAGAACCCTCTACCCATTACAGTGATTCATCTATATAGGTAGCCATGACGGTCACACCTTTACAAAACTGTGGGCCTTTCCCAACAGTGATTCCCAAAAACCCTAACCACGCACATGGCTAGGTGTACTGTAGGCGCCGCTTGCAGTCACGTCGCCGCTTCCTGCAGGCTCCATGAATTCCGGCGCAGATTGTGGGTATGGGCGATCGTCCTTCGCCTTCAATGCTCTGGTCCGTTGCTCCTCCTTGATCCGAGCAACCATAACTTCTGTACTAAGCCTTTAAATGAGGGTAGCTAAGCCCTCTACTCCATCACCTTATTTATTATGGTAGCTGAGCCACCTTCATTCTTTGATGACGTGCGCGCGAGCTCCGCAATTTCCGGTCCGTGATCTGTGCTGAGATCATCCATCTGGCACCGTACTGCGCACCGTCTCCTTCTTACCCAAAACTTAGTGTTTGTCCCAAAATTAGCACTTTCCTTTCATACTCGTGCTTTTTCCCAAAATTCGCAGCTTTTACTATAGCTGCGACCTTGGCCCCAACAGGCCCCCAACACTCACTTGTGGCTCGCCCTCGAGCCACTCGCACTAGCGCGTGGTCTTTGAATTTGCGCATCTGCGTTTGCTTGAGTCTCCGCGAATGTTTTCTGCCATTTCACAATAGCGGAGTCCAATTCCTCAATACACTGATCGGCTGTTTGTACTGTTTCTGCGGTCGTTTCTTCTTTAGTGAGTGTATCAATGATCTCTTGAGACTCGGCAATTTCTTTGATTTTTGTCTCAATCTGGCCAACAATTTCAGCATACTCATCCATGAATGGCTGAATGCTGTTGGTGAGCTTCTCATCTTCAGTTCTGAGCTTGTGCAGTTGCTGCTGCATTTTGCGCACTTCGCCCATTTTCTTCATCTTTGGCAAGCCTGTTAAGGACTTGGCTTCTTCATTCAGAACAGTGAGGGACTGTTCTGCAGCTTGCACCTGTTCTGATAGTCCCACTTTAAAAGGGAGGTTCACAAGCTCTGTCCAAGCTTCCATAGCCTGGTTCATCAGGTTCTTGGCTTCCTGTACTCGACCTTTCATTCGTGTGGAAGCTCTGCTCAATGCTTCAAACTGTACCTGCGCATCATCTGTAAGATGCGCAGCAACGCGAGCTTCTAGCTCAGCGATCTGGGTTTTATGGCCTTCTGCCATAGCAGCTATTTCTTGCTCCAGGGTTTTCGCCCTTTCGCCAATAATTTGAACTTTTGCAACCAGAGGGAGGTCTGGTTGAATCTCGCAAGCCGGCAGTTCCTGAGCAATCTCTTCTATTGCGTTTCTGATGCCGGTGTCTTGCGCCTCATAGAGTGCAAGCTTCGCAGAGATATTCTTATGACTTTCCTTCAGCTCTATCTCCTGCGATTGCAGTCGTTGGTTTGCCTGGAAAGTAGAGAGCTCTCTAGCTCTCAACTCAAGAGAAACTTTCTCCTGTACTAGCTGTAGAGTTTCTATAGGAATCATAGACAAATTAATTTCTACAGGTCCAACTGTGCTTACCTGCAGTTCAGCTAGGGGATCTGGAAGTGTCATGCTGGTAGGCGGAATATGCACGACAGTGTGCCTTTTTGTGAGTTCTTCAACTCTCTCGCCAGTTGGGATTTCTTGTGGCGCCTGCGAAGTAGATGCTGGCGCATGGGTCTGCGCAATCCTTCCTGCGAGACCTTTGAGTTCTACAAATTGTAAGTCTAGAGCACCTCGGATGTGAGCATGCATGTTCCGCATCTCACGAAATTGCTCTTTCAAATATTTGTCGACCTCCGAGGGAATGGCCTCAGTGGGATGCGACACTTTCTGCTTCTTTGTGGCTGGTTCTGTTGAGCCTTCGTCGCTTCTTTGCTCAGGGGCTTCCTTGCCCTTATCTTTTTCTTGCGCAGCGGCGGGTGGCATCGCAGGTGCGATGTCAGCTGCTGCTCTCCATTCGTCCGACCAAGACTTAATGGTTTCTTCGACATCTTCTGTGGTCATCCTGTAAAGACCTAGTGCCCAGTCACCTGGAATGTCGCAAGGCCGAAGGTAGAGTTGATGGATGTCGGCAGTAAAAGCCAACTTCCCTTCATACAATGTGGCTGTCTCCGCGCTCAGCCTTGGCATATCTTGTATGGTATCGCGGAGGAGATAGTAATACTCACAAAAAACAGCGCGATTCATCTTGCGCTTCGCGGGATTAGGGGAATCCCAGAGGTTGATGTAGCGCATGCCGGCAACCTCTCCTGCGCGGCGTGGACGGAACTGAGTATTCGGGGGCTCCTTCCACCCGACGAGAGCACATAGAATTAAAAGCCATGAAAAATGGAATGATTGGCCTGCATTGTCCTGCACATTCAGGCAATCAGCCAAAAAAGAATTCAGCAGGAAGAGAGACCAGTTGTACTGTTCTCCCTCCGCAGCTGCGATAGCGAGCTCTACGACAGCTCCAGTAACTTCTTTTGGTCGGCACTTGGTGAGAAGTCTACCTGCAAGCAGACTTCCTGTGAAGCGAAGTGCCTCGTCTTCTACGGTCGTGAGGTCATAAGCCCGACCTCCTCTTGTCAAGTTATATTTCTGGACCAGCTTTGCAGCTAATTTTCGGTCCTTCTCTTTTCCCGCAAAATGGATATTGGGATCCTTACCAACCTTAGATAGGCCGGTGATACGGTGTATCAAGTCAACATTTAGATCAATTGGCCTCCCGAGCCAAAGGTAACCTCCATGAACGCAGGATAGCAGTGTTTTAACGACTGCGTTCACTTCATTGCTCCGCCCAAAGTGCGGTAGCTTCAACAAATTCAAGAGTCCAGGGCGCTCAAGATTTGCTGCAAATCCCTTCGGGATAAACTCATCAACATTTCTGGTGGGATTATGGACGATATCCAAATATCGGTCCAACTGAAACTGAGGATATGTCTTATAGTCTCCAAGGTTAAAATCAGAGAATTTAACCAGTGGAATGTTTCCCAATAGTTGGCCTTCTACCCGCACACTAGCCGGTAGTGGCGGGTAGCGGAATTGGATACTTTGCATTCTTCGGAATCTGGACATCCGGCGCATCGTCTGGACGCGGCGGAAGGTAGTTCACCATAGACGCGAGCGGTTCTGGAACAGGTTCCTCCGGCTGCTGCTGAGATGCTCTTGTGCCTGGAGATGTTCTGGGATCAGTAGCACCAGGGTGTACGTAGGCCGACGGCGTCACCGGAGTGGCCATGCCGAAATCTAAGCCTCGGCGTAGAAATTGGCGAATAACTTCTTCAGTTGATAAATTCTCCGTTGTGAACCAATGTAAATAACAAGACTCTGGACAGCAAATGGCGGAACTGCGTAGGGTATAGACTCTGAAAACAAGAGAAAATAGTCTGCACACTCGGCTCTGAAAACAATAGTGCAGATCTTCAAAGACAACTTATGCAACTCGAGACAGTAACCCAAAATTGATACAAGTGTGAGGTATTTATAGCCAGCGGGGTTAGTAAATGCGACCAAGTGGGGTTACGTAGCTATAGGCGGCTACAGATGAGTTGACAACACGCTATCCTCCTTGCCGTAGCGGTGCATTTAGTGTGATTGACGGGTTCTGACAGCCTTCCGGGAGAAGCTAATGGTTTCGGCGCCTGAGTTAAATGCAAATCTTTCGGAGATTAAGCCGAATCCGTCAGAACGGGTAGAATTAAATAGCGGCCTTATCCTTCATTTATTCAAACGCGGCTACATAACTGCTGTAATTCAAAATTTTCCGGCGGGTCATTTCAACTTAGGAAACTGTGCCTCTAGGGGTCCACAACAAAACTCTTTTCAGCGGCAAATTATGAAAGGGGACTTCGCAAGAGCGATAGTCCAATGGTCCATAAAGCAAAACTTCGCCAGAGCGGACCGCTAAGCTTTGTTCAAGCAATTTTTATTCAGGATGCGCGGATATTTCAAGGAACTGCGCAGGAAGCTGGAAACTGAGGGTGTGTCGCAGCTTCCGTGTAGACTAAATGCGATGTCTCTTTCAACTACACTGGGCATCTACATTCCTGAGTACTATATTATGTCGACAGGGCGGAGTGGCCGTCGCAATAAAGCTTAAGCCGACTCCCGTTTATCATTGTAGGTAGTAGTTCTCCATTCAGCTTCGCAAGCTGAACTGCGCCTCCGTCTGTTACTTTTATTACCTGAAAAGGACCTAACCAATGCACACGAAACTTGCCTGGAAACTTGATGAATTTACTATCATAAAGGAGTACCAAGTCTCCTTCTGCAAAGTGCTTATGCCGAATGTGCCTGTCATGCCAAGCTTTCTGTCTTGCCTTCTGTACCTGTTGATGAAATCCGGCCATAAGTCTATCTTCTTCTAAAGAAAGCAGTTGCGAAAGTCTTTCATTCATAGTGTCAGGATCTGCCATTTCTGTAATTTGCGCAATTCGGAGACTGGGAACAATGTATTCCATGGGCATAACTGCTTCTTGTCCATACACCAAGCTGAAAGGTGTGTGACCTGTTAATTTCTTGCAAGTGGTTCTGTAAGCCCATAATACAGCTGTGACTCTAAGGTCCCAATCATCTCTTTGTTGATTACAGATCTTCGTCAGGGCATTCTCAAGGATCTTATTGAATGCTTCCACCGTACCATTAGCTTGAGGATGGTAGGGTGTACTCTTATGGTGATTAATTTGAAATTCTTCAGTAAGGGCCTCTATAGTCTCATTGAGGAAATGTGTACCTTGATCACTCATGAGGATCACTGGGCATCCAAACCTAGTGATAATGTTCTCGAAAATGAACTGCGCGGCAGTAGCAGCGTCGCAGTTCTTAACTGGCTTCGCCTCAGCCCATCGGGTGAGGTACTCAGTAGCTGTAATGATATATCTTGCGCCAGTTCTTTTTCCTGGTGGGTTAATAGGTCCTACAAAGTCAATGGCCCATTTATCAAAAGCACGCAGTGTGATCTGGGGTCTTAGCGGCATTTCATCTCTCCTTGAGGGTTTCCCTGTGCGCTGGCACACATCGCAATATTTACAGAATTCCTTAGTATCCTTGTGCAATGTCAGCCACCAAAGTCCTGCGGCTAATATTTTCTGCGCAGTCGGCTTTCCTGCGAAATGGCCTCCTGCGGTACCTGAATGTGCTTCTGCGATGATAGAGCTCTTTTCATGTGGTAAGATACATCTGCGCAAAATTTCGTCAGGGCCCAACTTATAAAGCTGGCCTGCTATCAAAGTGAAGTCTGCGGCTCGAACAACAAGTTGCTTCTTCTGCTGGATTGTAAACTCAGCCGGCGCTTGTCCGGTAGTGAGAAAGTTAAGAATATCAGAATAATATTCGTCTGCTGCTTGGATATAAAACAACTGTGCGTCAGGCAGATTGTCCTCCAGACTCGTAGGTTCCTCTCCTGACTCTATTCTGGATAGATGGTCAGGCCCTGCATTCAATCTGCCTGGCTTTACAATAACCTCAAAATCATACTCTTGAAAGAGTAGTAGCCATCTGCAAATTCTGCCTCCTAAGACTGGTTTATTGACCAAATATTTCAAAGCAGAATGATCAGTATACATTTTAAAGTGAGCTCCTAACAGGTAGTGTCTGAATTTCTGTAGGGCATACACCATGGCTAGTCCTTCCCTTTCTGTAGTGGTGTAATTCTTCTCGGCTGTAGATAACTTTCTGCTGGAGTAAGCAATTGGGTGGTCAATACTTCCTTCTCCAGACTGTGTAAGCACGATTCCCAATGCTATGGAAGAAGCATCAACATGAACATGAAAAGGTTTTCTCCAATCCGGGAAAACTAGAATAGGCGCTGTGATCATCTTTTCTTTAAGTGTGTCCAAGCTCTGTTGGCATTCCTCTGTCCATTGGAACTTCGAATCCTTCTTCAGCAATCTTTCCATAGGCGCTGTGATCCTTGCATATCCTTTGATGAATTTTCTGTAGTATCCTGTATGTCCCAATGTAGTGCGCAATTGCTTAACTGAGTTGGGCGCAGGTAAATTAGCAATGATGGCAACCTTCGCAGGATCCATCAAGAGTCCTTGTCTGCATACAATATGTCCCAACAAAATACCAAAGGGCGCACAGAATATACATTTTTTCAAGTTAAGGGAAATCTGATGCTGTCTACATTTTTCTAGCATCATGCGCAGATTCGCAATATGGTTCTTTAGTAAACCAAATACAGTCCAGTCATCAAAATAGACTTCTAAAAACTTGTGGATAAATTCTTTAAAAACAGCAACAACAACTCTAGAGAAGATAGCAGGTGCGTTTTTAAGACCAAAGGGCATTACCGTGTACTGGAATGAGCCCCATTCAGTTGCAAAAGTAGTCTTGTGGCGGTCATCCGGATGGATTCTAATCTGATGATATCCCGAAAATCCATCAGTGAAAGAGTAAGCCTCTTGTCCTCCAACATTATCAAGTACTTCATCTGTGAAAGGAGTGGGAAATGGGTCGTGCGCTGATGCATCATTGAGTTTGCGCAAGTCGACACAAATTCTTATTTCACCTTTCGTTTTCTTTTCTTGGACCACCATAGGACTAATCCAATCGCTTTCCTCTACTGGCTCAATAATACCTGCTGCAAGCATCTTATCAATTTCTTCTTTGACTTTTTCTTTGTAGCGCGGGTTCAACCTGTATGGGCGCTGCTTTACTGGCTTGGCGTCTGGTTTCAGAGGTATGCGCATCACTCCTAAGTCTCCTAGGATGCCTTTCATTTCTGTGAACTTGGTAGGAAAGATATCCTGGTAATCACGTAATAAATCTGAAACATGCGCAACGGTTTCATCATCCCAATAATCTCCTATAGAAGCAAACTTTGGGTTAGCTTCTGTGCCAATGTTAACTTTCTTGAGCTTGACGTGTTCTGCGATGGCAGGAATATCAAGCTCAGGCCCTTCAATAGTGCGTGTCCCTTCTGATTCTGGGATATTGAGGTTGCGAGGATCGTCGTCCTCATCTTCGGCGGTAAAGTTATAACATTCCAGGGCATGCTCCATCTGAACAGCCCAATCTGGTTGAGAATATTCTGTTACTAGACCTGGTTCAAATACCTTCTTTTTAATACACTTCAGAGCCTGATCAATGCTTGGATGCTCTGACTCAAAGCTGAATGTAAGTTGAAAACTTTCTATCATAAGAGCCCAAGTAAGAGTGCCTTTGCGCAATTCTATTTCAGTATACCAATTCCTTGGAATTGTATCTAATGTGTGGATGAATTGGTGAACCCATTCATCTTCCGGAATATCTGACCATTGCTGAATACATGCTTCAATGTGTGACCTGGGGTCACTCTGTCCTTCATATTTGCGTAGCGCTTCGGCTGTGGTGTCCTGAAATCTGCGCAGTATCAATCTGCGACAGTCTTTCCATGTATGAATATTCTCCTTGTGCGCAATCCACCATCTTGCGGGTGTAGCGCGCAATGCTATATCCAGTGCCTGGATGCGCTGTGGTTCTGGAAGCTTTTGTTCATATTCCTGTATGAATTTAGTTACTTTGGTTAGACCATCAAAAGTTGGAGTGTCAGTTAATTCTGTGCCAATCCATCGAATGGATTTAGTCATCATGGCGCAACGTCTTGCAGAAACCTCATGTAGACGATTCTGCCAATTTTCCAATCCTGCATCTGAATCTGATGTGCACGAGCTATCACATCGCCAACTAATATGGCCGTCTGCTGTGGGGTTGACATAGTCATTGTGGTTAGTGGTCATCTGATACAGGCTTTCCATGTGGCGCGCTTCCTCTTCTGCGCGAATAGGTTCTATATATCTTGGTCCTTGAATAGGATCAAGAGGTGCGATGACCCTGATCTGGTCATCCTCAAAGGTCATCTGTCTTTTCTTCAGGTTAATGACAGCCAAATTATCAAGTGCCCAGTCTATTCCTAACAGCGCTGGGTATGGTCTACTATCATCCATAATTTTGATTACTTCAAAATCTGCAGAGCTTCTTACTCCTTCAATATCAATAGGTACATTGGGTAATCTGCCCAATGGAGAGACTCGTTGCTGATTTGCGAGTCTTAGCTGGATAGGGGATCTTGTAAGCTGAGGGCTTCCCATCTGTTCCCATGTCTGCATAGTGAGAACATTGGCTTCTGAGCCCAAATCTAACATGACTTCGTCCATTTCAAATGCTCCAATCTGCGCTGTGAGCCTCATCTCTTTTCCTGTTCTAATGTGACTCCTAATCTGGTGAACAGCACGCTGTGGTGTGTTCGTCGAAGCAGAGTGTTGGCACCGATCCAACAGGTGTTGGAGTTCTAGAGTTGCTTGTTCGTTGCGCAACAATTTTAAACATTGTCGCAGAAACGCATGAACACTGCCTAGGGCATGCTCCTTATCGTCGTCAGGTCTTCCAGCTGTAGTGGCCTGTTCTTGTACCAAGTTGTCTTGTCTTAGCACTTGCGATCTACTATTGTTCTGCGGAATTGCGGTAGAACTCGAAGCTCTCGGATCTGAGAAATACTCTTGAGCTTGCTTAAATGCTTCTTTTTGCTTCTGTAGGTTAAGTGGGGCTGGTTTAATGTTAGCGCGGCGCACCCATTGCGTCGCTTGCTTTCCCGTTCCCATCTCTTGCGCACCAGTTGTAGCTCCACTGCGTGTCACTATATTAACTGTAGGGTCTGGTTCTCTTTTTTCGGCTCCAATCAACTGGATATTGTGATTGACCTGTGGTGTCTTTGCTTGCATCTTAGCCTGTAACTGAGGGCATTCTTCGATGATATGGTCAGAAGATTTACAATATCTGCAGAGGGTTGTAGGATTTTGGCAATCCCTAGCAAAATGACCTTGTTCTCCGCAATTATAGCAAGTGATCTGTCCTCTTCCACGACCCAAATTTGTTGTGCGTCCACGTCCTCTGTAATTTGCTGCTCGGGCGTCCCGAGATTGGTCATAAGGTGGACCTGCTGTGGGTCCTTGTGTCTCTGCTTGTACCCTATAAACATCATGCTTTCTTTCTATCATAAGATCATATGCTCTACAATTGTTCTCATCATGACCTACTGATTTACAGAAATTACAATATAGATTCTTTGGAGTTTGTACATATTTCTGAAGTAAGTGGCATTCTTGTGGTCTATGACCTCTAGTTCTGCAGATTTCACACCAAGGCCCTTGTGCCTGTGGTAGAGGATTAGGTGCTCCAGTTGCAATGTAGTCTATGAAAACAGGACAATGGTCCTTTGAATGACCTTGGGCTTTACATTTTGTACACCAAATTTCTTCCTTAATCTCCTTGCCTTTCTTAATATCATGCACTTGCAAGGTTAAGTTTGCTAGTTGGTTCTGTAGATGCGCAACATCGTTGCTTGTTCCTGCAATTGGCGAAGCTTCTAGTTTCATGGCCATTTCTAGAGCTTGTTCCTGAGTATTGAGATTCTGTTGCATAAGAGGAAGTCTAATGTGTGGGAGCAGCGCAGCAATGAACCATTCTTTATGTTGCTGTGGTGCAAACTCGAAGCTTACTTGATCTATCAAAGCTTTGAACTTCTGGTCAAAATCCCATACTGATTCTGTAGGTAACTGTTTGATGTCTTTGAGCTCTGTTATACACTGTGATTCTGACTTAGGTTTCTTGAATTCTCTAATCATGGCATTTCTTACCTCAGCAAGCTTCCTATTCTGTGCTGCTGAGTATTTCATGAACCAAGTCAAGGCTCTTTCTCTTAGTGTGGTTGCTAACTGAACCAGTTTAACAGCATCATCATTAATTTGCTTAATTGTCCAAATGGCTTCACATAAGAACCAGTGCTGCTCAGGGTCCTCTATCCCCGTTCCTCTAAAAGTTGGTAGTTTCATGTCATCACCCATCCTTCTTGCACGGGTTTGAGGTGGAGGTACTGTGGCAGTGCCTCCGGGATGGTTAAACAAAGGTGGTACAGAGGTACTAGAAGTAGCGTGTGGGCTACTCGAAGGTGTTACTGTAGGATTATACTGAGCTCCGTCTGGTTTTTGCGGTGTAAAGGGGTAATACGGGATATGAGCACTCCCCTGTCTTTCTATATGGCTTGCTCTAGGGACTTGGCGATTGTCTGGGCTAGACTCAAAAGGATATTGGTCAAGGCCTACTTTATATCGTTTTCCACTACGAGTGCAACCAATAACTTCAGGATCACTATCAGAATCTACGGACATTACTTGACTATGCTATTCATCAGAAGCAATACATAGCTTTCCTTTTTCATACAGAAGCATTTTAATCCATAAGTTCAGAGAATTTAAGAACTTACCTCTGTGTACTTGGAAGAAACTCCTCTCAGCTTCACTGAAACTCTTTCTTGTATCGACTGCAAATTCGGTAATAAAACCTTCCAGTAGACTATTCAACCAAAAGTCTACTGCGCGGGACACAGGATTGTCTATCCGCTTCACAATACTAGCTAGCTCAGGCGTCCACGTGACGGGTCGATCCACATGCAGCGTAGGTCTAGAATCTGCTAACTTGGCTATCCAAGCGTGTAACTCCAATGCAAACGTAACAAAGAAAATTTCGTAAAGGTCAGCATAAATATACTTCTGTAACCAATCTTCTGTTTGAAGCGTAGGGCTTCTATTTTCTTGTTCAGCAAACTCTTTAGCCTTTAAATCAAACCAGTCTCCAATTTCCTTAGTTGTAGGGTTCCAGTAACACATTTGGAACCATTTGTTGGTTACTAGGCAACGGAACCATTTGTTGGCTGAGCAACAAGGTTCAGAGCAACGGAAGTGACGTGATCAAAAAGTCATGAGGCAACGGAACCATTTGTTGCACTGTTCTATCTCGCGCGTCGCCAAAATAACAAGTCTCATTCGCGCGGCAACGGAACCATTTGTTGCACTGTTCTATCTCGCGCGTCGCCAAAATAACAAGTCTCATTCGCGCGGCAACGGAACCATTTGTTGGCTGAGCAACAAGGTTCAGAGCAACGGAAGTGACGTGATCAAAAAGTCATGAGGCAACGGAACCATTTGTTGGCTGAGCAACAAGGTTCAGAGCAACGGAAGTGACGTGGTCAAAAAGTCATGAGGCAACGGAACCATTTGTTGGCTGCTTTCTTGGGCAGACCCGGGTTTTAATGAAGCGCAGCAACAAAACCCCTTGGCGCACTGGCCCTCTCGGCAACGAGCTGCGCGGCAGCTCGAGGTCTCACCCGAAGTGGCTATGGGGGGGTTAAGGAATCAGGTTTCCTTAACCGGGGTGACGCGGAGATAGCTTTTCCTTGAATGGTTCCTGCGAAATCGCCGGTCGGACCTTCCCGCAGGCCGCTCGGCGCAGCTGCGCGGGCCCCTTCCTTGGCAGGTCTACTGCGCAGTTTCTCCTTTCCAACGCAGCAGGCAGCTATTTCTTGGGTCGGCGCGCGAAACACTTTCTCGCCCTTCGCATCTAGCGCAGTAACGCAGTCTGCTCTCGCCGCAGCGACTGTGCGTTACTACCTCTTTAGTACTTAAGACACTTATAGTTATCAAGGGACCTTTCCAACTCGCTCAAACAGTCACAAAGATAAGACAGTAGTCTTGCATACACAAATAATGAACTCGGAATAGTTACCATTCACACAAACATTATAACAAGAAGATATAAGTGAAGCTCATCTCCTCGAGGAAAACCACGTCCTCAGGAGTTTTATATTCACCAGAAAATGATAGAGTTATACAATATGCTGCGCACACAGCTGCAGCCTTAGAACTTATAGGAAACTCCACGCACACAGCTGGGAGCTCCTTTCTCAAGCTTGTCTCCTCTCTATGGAGATTACAAAGGCACAGACGTCGACTCAGACTGTCTGGCGACTCAGGGATTAGCTCCTCGGCTATCCGATTTCCTCTCTCTAGTTCTACGCACCAGGTAGAAATTACAGTGAAGGATAATCAACACATGATCTATCCCTTTAGACTGGCTCTCTAACAGTCTAGCATCTAACTCTCTAACTCTCCAACAAAGGGGAGGAACTGAAGGAAGGGAGGAAGAAGAACCCTCTACCCATTACAGTGATTCATCTATATAGGTAGCCATGACGGTCACACCTTTACAAAACTGTGGGCCTTTCCCAACAGTGATTCCCAAAAACCCTAACCACGCACATGGCTAGGTGAACTGTAGGCGCCGCTTGCAGTCACGTCGCCGCTTCCTGCAGGCTCCATGAATTCCGGCGCAGATTGTGGGTATGGGCGATCGTCCTTCGCCTTCAATGCTCTGGTCCGTTGCTCCTCCTTGATCCGAGCAACCATAACTTCTGTACTAAGCCTTTAAATGAGGGTAGCTAAGCCCTCTACTCCATCACCTTATTTATTATGGTAGCTGAGCCACCTTCATTCTTTGATGACGTGCGCGCGAGCTCCGCAATTTCCGGTCCGTGATCTGTGCTGAGATCATCCATCTGGCACCGTACTGCGCACCGTCTCCTTCTTACCCAAAAATTAGTGTTTGTCCCAAAATTAGCACTTTCCTTTCATACTCGTGCTTTTTCCCAAAATTCGCAGCTTTTACTATAGCTGCGACCTTGGCCCCAACAACCCCCCCTTAAGCCTCAACATCGTCCTCGATGTTGCTTTATTCACTCCTTGAGTGTTCCTGGAACAGAGTTGGGTATGCTGCCCGCATACTACTCTCCAACTCCTAGGTGGCCTTTGCTGGGCTATAGTGCTTCTATTGCACTTTTACTTGTCCAACGGTGCGGTTCCAGAGTAGAGTTTCTTTCCTTGTGAGAATACAGTTCGGTTCCACCGGAAAATCGCCGCCTTGTTCCACTTGAACATTATTCCAATTTACAACATGAGTAGGATCATGAACATATTTTTTTAAAAATGAAATGTGAAAAACATTATGGATTTTGAGGTTTGAGGGTAAGCCTAATTGATATGCCAGAAGTCCAACTCTTGTCAAGATTTCGAAAGCACCACAATACGTGGGTGCCAGTTTGGCACAGCTTCCAAACTTTAGTGAACTCTTTTTCAGCCTTACCTTAAGAAAAACGTGCTCACCAACCTGGAACTCTTTATGAGTTCTTTTAAGGTCTGCTTGAATTTTCTGTCTATCCAAGGCAGCATTAAGATTTCCTTGTACCTTCTTTATGATTAGTTCTAACTCCTGTAACAATTCAGGCCCTAAAGTGACTCTACTAACTGGATCACTCCACGAAACATGTGTGTTACATTTCCTACCGTAAAGAATTTCAAACGGGCTAAGCTTGGCTGAGGCATGGTAGTGATTGTTGTACGAAAACTCTGCTAGATGCAAGTAGTTCTCCCATTTACCATGTTGATCCTTAACATACATTCTGAGCATGTCCTCCAATATCTGATTCACCCTTTCAGTCTGCCCATCTGTTTGCGGATGAAACGCGGTGCTGAAATTTAAGGTGGTATTTAACCCCTTAAACAAATCCCTCCAAAAATTTCCTGTGAACTTTGAATCTCGGTCTAAAACTATTACCTTGGGTATCCCATGCAGTCGAAAAATCTGCTTCATAAAAATTTCTGCAATGTCAGGAGCTTTATGGGTAGTTTTGATAGGGATAAAATGGGCTGCCTTGCTAAGTTTGTCCACTACCACCATGATGGAGTCGTGTTGTTTTTGATTCTTTGGTAACCCAGTGATGAAATCTATACTTATGATTTCTCATTTCCAGCTGGGAATAGGCAATGGCTGCAGCAATCCAGCAGGGTGCTGATGTTTCACCTTCACTTTTTGACAGTCAAAACACTTAGCTATATATTCTACTACTTCATCCTTCATTCTGGGCCAATAGTACTCTTTCCGTAGCATTGTGATGGTTTTCTGATAACCTGGATGGCAAGAGTAGTGGCTTTTGTGCATCTCATCCAAAATCAGAATTTTTACTGCTGGTGCGTTTGGTACATACAGTCTTTTTTTGTACAACAGTAAGCCATTTTCCTTCAAACTAAAATATGTTATAGAATTTTCAGAATTGTTTTCTGTTGTCCTTTTCTGTAATTTTCTATATTCTTCATCCTCTTTAATTCCTTCGAAAATCTGCTTTTCCAAATCTGTTGTGTATGTGCTGATGGCTGAAATAAAATGTATTCTCGCATTGCAACTTAACGCATCAACGACCTTATTCTCTTTCTCTCTAATGTGCTGAATTTCGAAATCATATTCACTCAGAAAAGTTAGCCACCTAGCTTGTCTAGCATTCAAATTTGTCTGATCTAATAAATATTTCAGTCCCATGTTATCTGTCATTAAGGTAAATTTTATGCCAATAAGGTGGTGATGCCACATTTTCAAGGCATGAATTTTTGCTAACAATTCTAGATCATAAGTAGAATAGTTCTTCTCATGTATTTTCAGCTTTCTAGACTCATAGGCTACAACATGTCCCTCTTGTGTTAGGACTCCTCCAAGCTCGTCGTTACATGCGTCTGTGCACACTACAAAATCTTTATTAGGATCTGCAATCGTCAAAATAGGCGCTGAAGTCAATAATTCCTTTAACTTTTAAAAACTGTTCGCACATTTTTGATCCCAGACAAACTTCTTTCCTTTTTTTCTGCAAAGAGGTTATGGGGTTTGCAATCCTTGAAAACCCTTCAATGAATTTTTTGTAGTAACCAGTAATACCCATAAATGATTGCACATCCGTCACATCTTTAGGAACCGACCATTCATTAATGGCCTTTATCTTGGTGGGGTCAACTGAAATCCCTTCTTCAGAGATTATGTGTCCCAAATACTGAATTTTGTCTTTGTAAAAATCACACTTGCTGAACTTAGCATACAACTGGTGGTCCCTCAGAACCTGCAGAATGATGCATAGATGTTCGTCATGCTCTTTCTTGTTCTTAGAGTACACTAAAATGTCATCAATAAACACAACTGCAAACTTTTCTAAGTATTTGTGCAGGATTTTGTTCATCAAACACATAAATACAACAGGGGCATTAGTCAACCCAAACGGCATGACAACGAACTCATAGTGTCTATAACGAGTTCTAAAGGATGTTTTGAAAATGTCTTCATCCTTCACACGACCCTGATGATACCCTGACCGTAAATCAATCTTCGAGAATACCGTTGCTCCGCGTAGCTGGTCAAATAGATCGTCAATGCAGGGTAGCGGGTACCTATTCTTGATCGTCATTTTAATCAGTTGACGATAATCTATGCAAAGTCTTAGGGTACCATCCTTCTTCTTAACAAAAATGACCGGTGCTCCCCAAGGGGACACACTGGGTCTTATGTATTTTTTATCGATTAGCTCCTTCAACTGAGATTTTAACTCATTCAGCTCTAGTATATTCATTCAGTACGGAGCCTTAGAACTTGGTACTACACCTGGTATCAATTCGATAGTAAAATCCAGGTCTCTTTTGGGAGGTAATTCTGGGATCTCTTCAGGAAAAATATCTTGGAAATATTTTAAGACAGGTATGTCCTCTATTTTCAGTTTGTCCTCCTTAGTACTCAACTCATCATGCACCGCATTTATTGCAAACATCTGACATCCTTTTCTGACTGCCCTCTTTACTTGCATGGCTGAAATCTGCCTAATGGATGTTTTCCTAGGGATGCCTTTTACTTCTCTTGTCCTTCCTTCATCATCCAGGCAAATTAAACTTTTCTCATAACAATTCAGAATGACACGATGGGTTTCTAACCAGTCCATACCGATTAGGATATCATATGATCCTAATGGAAAAATATTTAACTTGACCTGCGTTGTTAGTTGATTCATAGATAAAGCATAATTTCCCACAAAATCATAAACCTTTCTTTTTGTTCCTGTTGCTAATCTAACTAACCACGATTTATTGAATTTTTCTGTTTTCATCTTGAGACTTTCTACAATAACTGGTGATATATAGCTTAGACTAGCACCAGGGTCAATCAAAATAGAAACTGGGTGGTTTTGTAGCATACCTTCAACCTCTACCATTGAGACTTGGTGTTCTACTTGCTGGTTGTCTAATGCTGCACTAATTCTAGGTACTTCCCTTGCCACATCTCCTACAATAGCTTCAGACTGTATGGAGTGAATATGGTTGGCTGTCCACTTCTTAAGGGGACAATTTGAGGCATAATGAGGTCCTTGGCACTCAAAGCATTTTATAGGTGGTTTCGGATCATTGGTTCTGGCAACACTGGGAATATTTCTGGGTGTTGTAAATTTCTACTGCTGATTATTTCTGAAACTATTCCCTTGAAAATTTCCATTCTGAAATTTTTTCCTCTGGAAACCGGAATTTCCACCATATCTGAAATTTTTCTTTTTCTGTTCAAAATTACTGGGCTTTGGGTTTTTCTAGCTAGGTACCCCATCTCTTTTCTTATTTGGTCAAAGCAAAAAGTTGCTTTCCTCATGGCTTCTTCCAACGTATTAGGGTTATCGTACTCTATTATGTCCTTGATGTTGAAGGGTAGACAACTTAGGTACCTCTGGACCTTCGGTTTTTCTTCCACCATGTATGGCACATACCTTAGCAAACTTAAAAACTTGATGGTCAGTTCTTTCATGTTCATCGTTCCCAGTTTTAGATCATAGAATTCTTTGGATTTTTCTTCATAATACTGCTTAGATAAGAATTTCTTCTTGAAGTATCTTTTAAAAGTACTCCAACTCACATCTTAGTCTTTTATGCCTTTTACCCTTTTGAGGTCTTGCCACCAAATATCCGCCTTCCCGATCAGATTATAAATTGCCATTTTTTCCTTTAAGGATTCCGAATAGTCGTAGATTTGAAAATACTTTTTCATGCCGAACAACCATGCTTCTGTTGTCTCTCCTTTCTCTGTTTCGCCATTGAAATTTGGGGGTTTGATTTTCTTGAATTCACCAGATATCTGTTCGTAATGCTTATTTCTTTTTCTCTTTGGCTTGAAGTCTCCTTCACTGCTGTCACTAGAGTAGTTATGCTTCTTTTTACATGGATGTTTGGCATTTCTTGACGATGTTGAGTTGTTGTTTTCCTCAACTGTTTTTGTTTGCTTATCCTCACCTTCATGAGGTAGTTCTTCAGTTTCAGACATATGTTCAATTTCCTGTTCGTATTTTGGGTATTGGTCGAACAGTGCTTGCTTCAACTCCTCTTGTGTCCTCAGGATTCTTTCATTGTCCTGCTTTACTGACCTTATCTCTGCTTTCAATCCTTGAAAAGCACGTAATAGATCTGATGAATTGTTGCCCAGGTTGCCCTGGAATTGCTGTTCCGTACTATGGCTGTTTGGCGGAAATCTGCCCCTCATATGTTCAGCTGATCCTTCCATATCTGTAAATTAAAAATAATTTTTTGTATACGACAAAATAATTTAAACTTGTTAGCGAAAAATTTCACAGTCATAAATTTTCTGTTTGCGTGTTTCTTGGACCGTTTTTAGGCCTAGAGTTTGAACATGAGCTCTGATACCACATGTAACATCCCGATAATTTTATAAAAATTTAAATTTTTTTATAACAATGAATATTTTTAATATTCATTGTTATAAATGCGGAAAGTAATTTAAATGCTGCAAGGATGACATTAATGAGTCATAAATGCGGAAAGTAATTTTTATTTAATTCCACTCAAGAAATTAATGTACTCAATGTGTTAAGGCACTTTTCAGCTTACGACGTCCTATTTTGTATTAACTGTAATCCAATAATTGCAATATAATTTTTCTTTAATTAACAAGTTCTAACTGCTGCTTTTGGTGATGATGAAAGGGTGGTCCTACGAGGTTCCTTGGAGCTTACTTAGCTATGTTTAGCTAAGGCATTTGCATCCTATTTTCATGTGCAGGGCTGCAGGTAAGAAATTCTATGCCACAAGCGATACGAGTATAAATGTTTATTAATTCATTGTCAATGTATAATTATAATGTTATTTACTTGTTTGCAAAACCAGTTATCGGGGTTGGATAAAGGGTTCTTCATTTAGTTTGTATGCTGTACAACTCCCCAGTGGTATAACTTCGCGTCGCCCAGGTATTTGTTGAAAGCTGTAACTATTATTGTGAGACTAAATGGTGTTTTTAGTGAGGCCAACATCTATTGCTAAGGCTATTTGAAAGCTTGTAACTCTAGTGTTTATGCTGTAGAGCTTAACATTCTATCTTGATTCTATTTAGACTATCCTAAGCCCTGAATTCATTATTTGATTAATTATGCAAGGATAATATATGTGTGGTCTAAATTCTCGTGTTATGAACTTGACGTTATAGTGCATAATGTCGTCTATTCAAATCATATCTGAGGTATTTATCTATCAAATGGATTTGTAATGCATGGCTAGCATGCTAACGTTGTATTAATTAACTATACTTATAATTTCCTGCTCTTATTATGGATTTGAGAATCATAGCCTACGTGTGAAATCTACAATGTACATGGCACTTTGTCTTATAAAATTGCAACAATGTTTATAGTCTAAATTATTTCCATAAGTTTCAATATTGAGGTGTAACAAAAGCATCCAAAAGATTATGCATTTGTATGATATTTGGAGTTTAATACAGGTTTAATTCCATCAACTTTTTATCTACCAACGTAATGCAACTATGGAAATGACTTGCTAAGGGTTTGATCACGAACGAGTGGTGGTTGTAAAGGCTTCCAACTGTCGAATTTAAGTCTTGTTAAATGAGGCATGAGTGAAGTGAAGTGGAGGCCGAGTTGGCTGGTGTCACGTGCTTGCAATCGTTGGTAGTATTACCATGATCCGAGCTCTTGTATGCTTCGACTCTCACGTAAGTCGATTGACAACTTTGATAAGAGTGACAATTTAATGAGGCATTGAATGCAGTCGACTGCAAATATCGACGTGCCCTAGAGGGAAACTATCCACCGTCGATCTCTGTGAGATCTGTGGCCGAAAGTGATACCCGAACCTTGCGTTGGTAAAGTGGGAAAGTTGGTGTTTCAGTCATTTGTGTTTGCATTTGTAGAGCCGATAGGTTGTTTGGCGAATTTTGGGGTTTTCGAAATGGTGTTGGGAGGACTCCTTCCTCGGTCTCGAACCTTAGACCTCTGCGCAAGGGTGTTACAGTTTGAAAGCTTGGTGCCATAGCACTTTGGTTCGGCAATGGTGTTTGTAAGTGGTTAACTCATACCTGTGTGGAAGTTCATGGTTCAACCCTAATGCAGAGGAGTTCTCGGTGTCAAGTTTGTGGACGACTGTTGAAGCCATCCAACTCCATCGAACCCAGGTCTAATGGTAAGCATGCACTAATGAAAGTCTTGTTGTGTTTATACGTTTTTCTACTTTCGTTTCTTCAGTTGGTAACCATTCCTGCTATGTTTGGCAGGTATTACTTCGCGGGAGATGATAGCAAGGTTAAAGAGATGATGCATTCGAAACCTGGTAAGTTCCGGTGGTCCTTGCACCCCGCAGGTGCCCTTTGCATGATTGTTGGTGATTGTTCATTGTCGTGGGTTGGGAACTATTGGCTTCACCGATGATGGCCGGTTGTTTAAGTTTGGAACCTTCGACTCGGAATGCTGTATAGGGTAGTCTTGGGTTGTCGGAGTCGTTACTCCACAGTTCCATTTAATGTTGTTTATTTTTGATATTTAGGGTTAGACCCTATGGACTGTTTGCACTATAGTATGAATTTGTTTCATACTTTTATGGTGGTGCCAAACCCTGAGAGTTGAGTTTTTGGCTCACTCCTTTGCGTCGTGGATGCAGAACTACCATTTTTGGTTGTCGTGTGTTTTGGAAATTGTTTGAACAAATAGTTGAGCCTCGGCGGTGGTATGGGGTAACTTCCTTGGACGCTCGTCATTGCTGTTAGGTTTGGAATGACGACTATGGAATATTTTGTTTGCTGTTGGAAAGCGATACCACCGTGCTCTATATGTAATCGTCGTTTGCTTTTGGGTTTGCATGTCTGTGAATTGATAATGGAATTCTGGAATTCGTAATGTGGACGGTGGCTAAGCCACAACTTTTGCTTTGTTTGAGAATGAAACCCTACTGTGTAATTTTGATGCGACCATGCTAGTATTGGAAAACGAACTAGAGTCTGGATCTCGACTTGCATATAACTATCTTGATTGTTTTATTTCTAGGGTTGAAAGTTCCTTTTTTTTTTTGGGCATTTGATGTATCATCGAGCTGTCGGCTAGATGAAACTTCTTGATAGCTAAGACCTCTGTTTGTATTCTCAAATCGATGCATAGTGTATGATTTTTAATGTTTAGCTGGGAAATATGACAGAGTTTAGGATACCGCACTTCCTAGGGTTTGGTCGTGGAATTTTATGAACATTCAAACCGTGCTTGAAATCATACTATGCTTCCGGAAAGAAAAAAAATAGAGCTAGGGAACGAATGTATAAAAATCGGAATATAACTAAGAAAAAAAAATGATTATGGTGTATCTGTGTGCGGATGCTGCGAATCACGGTATTTTATTTGTAATGCATACTGGTCCTTACAGCTTGTAAAAAGGAAACTTATAGGGGAGAGAAAATAACACTGTATGATGCCAAAAGGACTGTCTTACGACTGTTAAATAAATTCATGGATACTTGATGAGGGAAGAAATGTGATCAGAATTATTTCATACAGAGAAATGAAATATTTTGTTTTCCAGAATGAAGTAATATGTGAATAGTTATGTGCAAAGATTTAATTTGCAGCAGCTAAAATATCTAGAAAACGAAATGCTTGAGAATATAGATCTGTGCATGTATGTCTTTCAGGGTTAAGAATAGATAAGTATTATATTTTACCTAAATGAACAGATTTAATGCTACCTCTCTATACTGGAGTATGATGCAGCCTCACGCATGGGGAAAAATGCAGAGGAGTCATTTTATCAGTTAAGCAATTAAAAATTAAATCAGAATCTTAAACATTTTACTGCTACTGATCATTAATAATATTTCTAAACCAATTACTGAAAGAAATCATGCAACTGGAAAACACAGAAAAAATGTAGAACCTGATTTTGGTAGGAGAAACAAATCACTCAAGAAGCCTGTTCCACCCAACTTGCTCCCAGATAGCCAAGATGCCTGCCTTAGGACCCCCGAGCCTGTTCACTGATCCACCAGGAGGAAGAACCTTCAGAAGCTTAGGACCTCCACTTGCAGCAGCAAAAAATTTATCCAGCCTTACAGGTTTAGTAGTCGAGGGGACCTGCACCAGCACCTCTGGTTACGTCCTTATCAGAATAATTGCAGACTTATACTTGCACTCTCCACAACCTCCCTATTCGAATCTCTCAATCATCACCTGATGCACATGAGGAAATGTTTCTGTAGAAAACATTCTAAGAGATCCCTGCTCAATTCGATTTGCCTTTTATAGGCTGCCTAGGTCTTTTTGTAATTAATTGCTCATTTGTGAGCTACCTTCACCTGTCTCCACTTGGAGAGGAAATGCCACAAATTAGGGGTAGTTTTTCCATAACCAACAGCTAATGGTAGAGTGCAAATGTTGCCATCTGTCCCATGCCTTCTTGCAGCTCCCATTCCTCCTAGTGGGTCAGTGAACACTCTTGTAACAACTTTCTTGAGTGTTTGTATCCCATTTTTATTTATTAAATAATAATAATGAGTCATTACAGTCATCTTTGACCAAATTGGTCATTAATTACAAAACTTGTAATTATAATTTAACACAAAGTATTTTGCAAAAGATAATAATATAAAGTAATTATTCTCAAAATTTGGGTAGGTGACAGACAACTTCTGAACTAGTTTGAAAACCCCCCTATATTAGTGGGTTGCTCATTAGTAGGTTTGGTCAACAATGGTTTCTTGGATGAGGTGACCTTAGGGTTTGTTTCCACAAAGTGCTTAACAATATTAAACATTTCCAATTCGATTTTCTTAGCTTCTTCAAAATTATCTGCTAAGGTAGCTTTGCAAGATATCTTCAGAAAGATAGATGAGGAAGGATGAAGATATGTGGTATAATATTCGATTAACACCTCCTCAGGTGGCTTGGTAGCAATTGAAAACTTATTGAGGACTGTAGTGAATCGTTGATTAAAATCCTTAACTTTCTCCTTCTTGTCCATCTTCAATGATATCAATTCTCTCATAAGGGAAGCCAAGGTTCTTTCTTCCCCAAATTTACTCAGGAAAGCTTTTTCAAAATCATCCCAATTTGTGATTGATGTAGCTGGGAGGCTAAAGTACCATGTGGAATATTTACTTTCAAAAGCATAAGGGAACAACCAGAAAACAACATCTTCATGATCTACACTTAAGAGATTCAGAGAGAGATAAAAAAAATATTAAATCATCATCCACAGTTATGCCTTTTCCAAGATCAAACTTAGGAAATATACATTCAAGGTGCTTGGGAAAGTCATGTAGAGGTCCAACTAAGTTCGATGGACCTTGATACCTCCAAGCCAGTGGCTGATTTACATTGTGAGCCATGCTGTGAATATGTTGAGGAGCGTGCGGAGGAGACTATGTATGATGAGAAGAAGTAGACTTAGGTGATGATGGTTGTATCTGATTGATATGTTCAAGTATTTCTTGTAAATATAAGTCTACCAATTCTTCGAATGATTCAACCAAAACTGATTTTCTAGTTTTTGTAGCCCTTATATATGGAGCACATCTCCTAGGTAACAAAGGGGACTATAGGAAATCCTCCAAGCTTCCTGATGTAGGACCTAGTGTATCGATGAAAGGTATCAACTTCTTGATGTGGTAGTGTGAAAAGGGTTTCTAAATATGACTTAGATTGTTTCAACTCGGGATAACTATCTTCAAAAAGGTATGTTTTGTGTCCAGTCTCTATTATTAAAGGAACTGAACCTTTAGGTTGAGGGGTTTTTGGTGGAGATCCAGATAAAAATCTTGAAGGAGAGGACCTCCTCTACTAGCCATGCATTGGTGGCCTTCCTTCTAGCGCCAAATTTGTTGACGCCCAAAAAAAATCCTTGGTCAACAGTAGGGGTTCTCCTCGGTAAGAAATCCCAATTAGACTTCTTATTATTTGGAATAGGGAACCCATCCAGATTTTGGCCCGGCTACTATTCACTAGTTGGGGCTTTTACCGCTAGTGGCCTAGTACGCCATTTAAGATTTTATTGTTATTAGATGAAAAGCATGATGTTTTAAGCTATGATGCATCCTAACTAACCTAACATATCCTTGAAAGGAGTGAAAGTTACAGAAACAAACAACAAATGAAGCAAGATACATTCCAACAATAGATAATCACCAAGCATGAAATATATCACAATTACAAAGTGAGATTAAATACTGAGATAGATACAACATAAAACCAATTTGCATTTACAGCTCGTAGAAAGCAAAAGAACACTGTATTCAATGCATGCACAATAAGTAGTTGTGCACCATTAGAATACTCCAACATAAAACATAACGATCTTACTGCATATAAATCATAAGAGAACATGGAATCAATTCCATAGCATTCATCCATATAACAAACACAACTTCCAATGCCAAGCTTGAATCCAGAAGTTGTCTATTCATGTTCATAAATAGTTCATACACAAAGTGAGTAGCCAAAAGTTTCTATGCCCAAAAGTCCTTCTCCCTTTTCTTAACCTCTCTTTTTGAATTTGACTTTGGATCCTATGTCACTATTCAACTTCCCTCATAGCAGTTACAACCTTTGATATTCCCATCAACATGTCACTTTATATTTACATTTTTCAACAAAAATATGATAAAACAAAATTACATTTACAAAATTAAGTTGGGGCGTTTCCTTGAGTTTGAATGAACTCGTCCCAAAGTTCACAATCATAAGAAATTACATTTAACTATTGGGGTTCTAATAAACGTAGAGCCACTTCATGAAGGACAACTTCTCTAGATAAAGTGGTTAATCATTTGGTCGTTGAGTTGTGCCCTGTAGTCAAATAATGGACCTTCACTGTTGGTTTGCCAATCTACTCCTATAAGACCTGTGAAGTGACTGGGTTTGTACTTTAGATATTCCCCAAGTATTCATCTTTAATCGTCTTGAGTTATGTTAACCACTAACCACTATTCCTTTGGAATGGGTTCTTCAAATGTTCCAAGAAGAGGCAAATGGCACCTTTCAAATACTTTTGCTATGTTCTGGTGCACCTCCTTTCACTTTTCCAATGAGGCTGTAAGTTCTCTTTGTAACTTTTGCTTGGATTTATGGCAATTATCCAAAGTGGCATAGTCGAGCTGCAATTCCTTTATTGTTTGTTTGGGCAAATTGGGTGGAATCTCTGTGCGTTGCTTGTGCCATGCTGCCACCTTTAGCAATTTCCTCTTCACATCAATGATCTTGAGACCACTTCTCTGGATTGCTTCTGATACCTCTCTGTTGGCACAGGATTAGTCCACATAAAGTGCGGAAGCCGACAGTGCGAAGAAGGACCATCCGCGGAAGAAAGGTCCATTCGTAGAGAACAAGGAGCCGACAAAAGTGCAAAAGTGGTTTAGTTAGTTAGAATAGGTCATGTGGACCATTTTGTAACCACTTAGTTTCATATAAATAGGAGTATCATTGTAAGACTAAGGGCATCTTAGATCATAGTTGAATCGGAGAAAGAGTTGTTTTGAACTATATTGTATCCGCGATAAGATGTTTTGACTGTTTCTGTGAAGGTTATACCGCAGGTTTTGATGAATGCATGAAGATGTTCGATTATGGTTATATCTTCTGTCTATGTTTCTGTTAGATGGTGAATATGTGCGATATGTTTAAAACTCTGTGGTTTGGTAATTGTTGTTGATGCGAATGATCAGTTTAACCATGTTGATGCGAATGCTTGTTATGCATTATTTCTACGAATGATGAATATGCGAATAATGAATGTATACATGTATGCGAAACTAAATCTCTGGTTTCTAATGCAATAGAGTTGAAGTGCTTGCATGTCCTTTCCCCACTGCGGAAACTTGGTTCCTGCAACCCCCTTAAACATTTTGGGTGAGACTTCACTCGCTTCGTGGGTGTTGCTGGAGAGGGTAAAACCTTTCCGAGCCGGTGCTTAAGGGTGTTTAGTTGGGTTTGTTGATGACAGTGCGAAGTGAACCCCTGTCGACAACCACTGTGTCAAAAAATGGTCCCGTTGCCGATGTGAGCAAGCCCAAGGAAGTTGTGGAAAATGGAAGTGAGCTAGTTGCAATGCTGCGTTTCGTTTCTAGCGGAAGCACTCCAAGTGCGCTAAGGGAAAGAATGACAAGTGTGCATGAACAAACCACGAAGGAAGCGACGCAGACAGTTGGGAGGAATAGAGATGAGGTCCCACCCGAGATGTCTAAGAGTGTGGTAGTAGTTAGAAGAACCATGGTCCCTGCAACCATCATAATACCAGGAGCGGAGGCACGCAAGCTCCACCAGCGGACGGTCAAATGTGTGAAACAGATGTGCCAGAGCAGTTGGCTTGTTTCACAATTTGGCGACGTCGATGAACTTTTCCCCAGATCCGAGGAAGCCTGAAGCGCAAGAGCAAGTGCAGAAGGGGTAGATGATCAAGGTTTCTAGATATTGGAGGATGAGTTCGAGGTAGATGATCAAGGTTTCAAGATACTAGAGGATGAGTTTGAGGTAGATGATCAAGGTTTCAAGAGACAGGAGGATGAGTTCGAGAAGTACATGACAGTGAGCTCCAGACGTCAAGAACAGTTTCAAAAGTTTACCACAGTGATGGACGAGAATAGTACCAGAGGTGTCTCGAGGGTGAGCCACAAGTTTGTGTTGGGGGTCTGTTGGCAAGGGATTAGTCCGCATAAAGTGCGGAAGCCGACAGTGCGAAGAAGGACCATCCATGGAAGAAAGGTTCATTCGCGGAGAACACGGAGCCGACTAAAGTGATAAAGCGGTTTAGTTAGTTAGAATAGGTCATGTGGAACATTTTGTAACCACTTAGTTTCATATAAATAGGAGTATCATTGTAAGCCTAAGGGCATCTTAGATCATAGTTGAATCAGAGAATGAGCTGTTTTGAACTATATTGTATCCGCCATAAGATATTTTGATTGTTTCTGCGAAGGTTATACCATAGGTTTTGATGAATTCATGAAGATGTTCGATTATGGTTATATCTTTTGTCTCTGTTTTTGTTAAATGGTGAATACATGAGATATGTTTAAAACTCTGTGGTTTGGTAATTGTTGTTGATGCGAATGCTTGTTATGCATTATTTCTGCGAATGATGAATATGCAAATAATGAATGTATAAATGTATGCAAAATTAAATCTCTGGTTTCTAGTGCGATAGAGTTGAAGTGCTTGCATGTCCTTTCCCCACTGCGGAAACTTGTTTCCTGCAACCCCCTTAACCATCTCGGGCGAGACTTCACTCGCTTCACGGGTGTTGCTGGAGAGGGTAAAACCTTTCTGGGCCGGTGCTTAAGGCTGTTTGGTTGGGTTTGTTGACGACAGTGCGGAGTGAACCCCTGTCGACAGCCGTTGTGTCAACACTCTCTGAGCTTAACAACTATCTTTTGGACTTCAAACAAATATTCTTTAATAAATTCCTATGAATGAAATAGTCGTTCATGTAGAGCAGTTGCATAGTTGTGGAATTGGCTAGGCCTTGCCTTTCTTCTCTGTAATCATTCGGTTTTGCTATCAATGAGTTCTTTTCTTGTTGAAGAGTCTCTACTTGAGCTTCAAAAGCTAAATTACCTATTGTCAAGATCTCAACCCACTCTGCCATATCCTCTCCTATGGTTTGCATCTCCCCTATTTGCATGCTCAATGCCACCTTTTATGCCTCAAGAATTTCTATTTGAGATGTTAATGCATCTTTGTTCTTCTGTAGGTTTTGAGCCAAGACTTTTTCATTTTTCTTTTCGAACTCTAGGAATTGAGTTGATGTCTGAGATCAACTCTTTGACTTCTGGCTTGCAGGAGGAGATCTTCCAATGTGCTAATCTTACTTTTTCCTTTCTCAACATCTTGCAACAAGTTTTTGATATTATCTTGGTTGGCCATGGAGACAACCACATTTGTAGATGCTATAGCTTCTGGTACTTGGTCGATTCCTTCGATCACTGGTACTTCTTGTGTAGTGACTATGTTAGGAAACGATGGCATCTTAAGTATTTTCTCGGTCCTTTTGATGATCTACTTCCTTTTAGGGTCAAATATTATGGTTTCTAGTTTGGCCACAACACTTTCCTTCGAAGGTGTGTAGGGAGCGATTCCCAATTCCTTGAAGGGAAAATGACCTCCAGTGAGTGGGATCTCGGTGATCATGGTGACATTGTCAATGTCCATGTCTTGAGGACCACTACCTTGCGCTTCCTTAGTCTGTCTTTGCTCCTGCCCCGTAGCATTCTTATGAGCTTCTTCTTGCTCATTCTTCTTAAGTTCTTATTACAAATCCTACTCTTCCATTTATTGAGCTTCCCTTTATCGAGCTTCCTCTTTCTCTTTGAGAAATTCTACTTTTCTTATTTCTTCTTCTTCAACCTTCTTTGCTTCTTCCTCCTCTTGTAGTTTCTTGTTTTTTTTTCCAACAAAGCTTCTAATTCAACTTTCTTTCTGGCGGCCTTTTGTAGTAATTTTTGTTGCACTTCCTCCATTGTTTCTCCAGTTTGATTACTGGTTCCTGCCTCTTTAGTGTTTTTCCCACGTTTTCTCCTCTTATCCAACTAATCAAAATTGTGGGCTCTCTGATATGCTTCCTCATTGCCACAAAATTGATCAGCATAAGCATAAGATATTTTGAAAGCTACCCAATATTTGGCTACCTTTCCATGGCTATCATTCCTAATAAAGGTCCTTTCCCCTAAGTGAGTATTTCAAAGTCTTTGGTCAACTCTATCACCTCCTTCACCTTAGACATTATGTATTCCCCAACTGTAATAGGTAGGGGTGTCCATGATGCCTTCTTGTTATTATTCAAGAAATGGCCAATACCATTTATGAAGGTCTACCTTGCGATCTCCTTGAGCACCATGTAATCTGTGTCATACTTGGGATAGACATATGGGCCTTTGGAACCTCCATAGATGCACAAATAGGTACCTTTATCTGTTAGGTACTAGTCTCCTAGCTAAGTGAGTGTTATGATACCATCATTAGACATGCAGTTGGGTGACTTCCCATATTTGATTTTGTGCAGGGGAATAATGAATTCTTTGCAAATATGCTTGTAATGGCTGGATGTTTCTATGCCACCAGTACTTGACAGTGTTGATTTTTGGTTGATAATTGATATTTAATTCTTTTAGATGTAGAGACTTGAAGCAATGAGACAATTCAATCCATGAAATTCATACAACCATAACACAAGATATACCCTGGGGAAAATCCTCAAAATTATGAGAACAAAAACCCCAACAATTCTTCTTAGTATAATATAATGGATAGCAGAGAATGCTTTCTTTTACAACATAACAGATTGCTTTCAGAAGATAAGAGATCACCAAACACTCTGGATGAATATATGAAAGCAATAGAGAAGAGAGATCAATCGGATGTGTGCCCAGCATAACAATAACAAGCACAAACAATACCATGCACAAAAAGAAGTGCCTTGCCTTCAATGGAGAAAAGAATTCGCTTCACATTAGATTCATCAATCCCGTATACCATATTTATACATTCTTCTCTTCTATTTTTAACTTCTAACTTCAGGTTGGACTCGCCCTCAAACTTGATGTATTAATATTGCATGCAGAGGTGTGCCCCACTTCTCATGTAGTGCTTTATCTCACTAAGATGTCACTTAGGATGAACTCGCCTCTTAACTGAAAGATTTCCCACTTAGTTAGGTGGCTAACTTAAGTGTCAACATGCAAGTGTCACAACTCACATGTCATCTTTTAGTTTAACATAAGTGTCGTCATGCAATAACACTTAGTTAACTAGATCTTCTTTGTTGTCACTTAGTTAACTCTCTTTAACTAAAGTGTTGTCTTTTAGTTTAACTAAAGTGAAAACACTTTAGTTTACTAGTCCTTCTTATCATGCTGATTGATTTACTTGCAGTGACCAATGTGAGTTCTTTAGTTAACTAGTCCTTCTTATCATGCTGGTTGATTTACTTGAAGTGACCACTGTGATTTCTTTAGTTAACCGCGGCATATCTTTAACTGATGCTTTAACTGAAATATTGATACTTAACTAAAGCAATTCGAGTTCTCTTTAATTAGCTAAAGTGTTTGCGTGGGCTAATTTCGAATTCTCTTGATCTCTATGCTTTATCTTTTATTTATTTATCTTTTACTGAATGGTCAATATGTGCTAACTTTAATTATCCATCACATTAAATTATACTAAGAAGAATTATCAGATGCCGTGATCATATTATATTATTCCAGACCAAAAGATCATATGCTAAATTAATTCACTTTAGAGGTGATCAATCTCTAAAGGAGACTTAATAGCAATTTGGTAATCATGGTTAATAATACATAACACAACATTAAATGCTTTTAACAAGTAAAGCATGACCTTTATAAAGAAGGTCCACCTCTATACAGGAGGTCCATCTCATGGATACCTTTATACGGAAGGCTCACATGATAATCATGACTTGACACACACAAGTCCAGAGCCTTTTCTAACAAGAATTTACAACATCATTACTTTGATCAATTACCTCTATACAGGAGGAATAACCTTTACATAGAAGGCAATCAAAGTGCTCACCTCTATACGGGAGGATCAATCTTGGCTACACAATATTGGTTTGGAGAATGTCTCTTGATGCTGTATATTAATAGGAAACACACATGTATAGGAACTTCTTTAGGGTTCCATTGACACCCCATGCCTAGAAAATGATGGAGGATGCATATGTAACCTAACAGATATGAAGACATGTGGAACTTTACTTTGTTTGCAAGGATCCCATTCTGTGATTTTTTAATAGCTTCTTCCATGTTTGCAAAAATGTTATCTGCCTAGTTGAATCATGTAGCGGACATTGTGACGAAGTATAGCAACGAGGTCCAACTGAGCTTGAAAGGTGTTGCACTGGCCATTCCATATATTCTGTATAAAATACCTGCAACAACTCTATAAGGATATCTCATTAGCTTGGTTTCATATTCCCCACTCTCCTTCTGATGGAATTGCTTCCCGGGAAACCACATATTCTTTATGAATTCAAGATAGTCAAGCTGCAAGCCTTCAATCCATTCCATAGTCATGTAGATTTCCACTACCGGTAGTCTGTAGGATTTCGCAAGATGGGTTAGCTGAAATGAAGAGATACCTTTTCCCGAAGCATCCTTCACGATACGAGCCATTGCGTCGACATGAGGTATAATCCAGCCTATTACATTTGCACAAGGGAACAACTCATCTCTTGCTACTGCTTTATGGAACTCAGATAATTTTATGTTATGATAAATAAGGAATTCTTCTATACTGGCGTCTTGATACTCTTAATTAATGCAAAATCTGATATATTTTCCCCCATTTGTACTCTGGATAGGCCCCAATGGTGCTTTGAATATCGTCATATTGGATTTGCAATGGGACTTCCTTAGCTTGTTCATCATCTGATGGTATCTCCTGCACAACATTAGTTGTTGTCTTGTGATTTGCCGTGACATGATGGGATCCTGTAAGCCATCAATCATAGCAGCTATCTCCATGGAATAAAAATCAATGGCACATACAAATGAATCAAATTATGATTAGTTCATGCAGTTGAGAATGAAAATAGAAACAGTTTAAAGAGACTCCCTTCATGTTTGACTAAAAAGATGATTCTTTCTAGGTATTCCTTGGTCCAAAAATAGATTTTACCAGCTGCAAGTAGTTAGGTTTTCAAGTATCCTAAAGTTTGAAATTTGAGCTTCCTGCCATGCAACTATGAATACCAAGAGGGCACCATAGTTGACCAATGCTCTTGTCCTTGGAGGGCAAGGGATATCATGAAGGATATGGTAGGCGCAACAGAGGAACTATGAGTCTTCTAGGGCCAATGCTAAAGAAGCCATGGTCAACACTATCCATCATAGCTATGGAATCCTATGCAAGGGAATCACAAAAATCTGGTGCCAAAATCATCCTTTAAGTTAGGTGGGGAAGCAACTAAAGAAAAAAAATGTGAAAACCCCAGCATATCTTAACCCTACTTAAAGGAAAGAAGGCATGGCTTGGAAATGGGGTTTAGATTCTAGGTTAAGCTAGTTGAAAAAACACAAGGAGGTATGTGTCATAGGGGTTGTATAAATTCTATGCAGACTACCTATGGTTCGAAAGGAGGGAACTTGAATCACTCGCTAGAGGACCAATGCCCTAGGTCATTAGTTTGGATTTACGAGCCCCACAACAAAGGGAAGACCGCCAATTCGTGAAATAAAGCATGGTTTGCAGGAGAAGATACTTACCGATTTATCGATGATAGGTGGCAGATAACATGGATGGATGACTGTAGCTGGACATTGACCTCATTTCGTGCTATCCAAGTGGCTCCACATGACAGGGTAGGGTTTGAAATGGAGACGCTATAAAAGTGACAACAAGAGGACAGTGTAACAATGAGTAAAATGGAGGGATGAAAAACTATTTATAGACCCAAAGTTACTCCCCATTACCTTTCAACCAAACCGCGAGGTTAAAACGGTTTTCTTCCCTGAGTTTGAAAGAGTTGTGCCAAAGCGCTTCGGTGGATCTAGATGAGTTTTGCCAAAGTGTTTCAATATTTTTGAGCAAGTAATGCCAAAAAATCACATTCTCAAGCATTTCAGTGGTTGGGAGCGACTCTCATCGGCGTCTGGAAGGATTTGCGCCGAAGCGTTTCGATGGGTCTGGGTAAGTTTTGCCGAAGCATTTTGGCGAGATTAAGTGAGTTTCGCCGAGATGTAGGCCTAGCGCTGTATCGGTGGAATTTCTTGAGATTCGTTGAACTGTTTCGGTATAATTCTATGTGTTGGGTGACATTTCGGGACTTAAAATCCAATCGAGCGAAACATCGACGAGTTTGGGGAAAAGGGCCTATGTGTTAGCAAACTTAGAAAAATTCGCCGAAACACAAAACTCAAGGATTTTCGTCGAAAATAAAAAACTCATAAAATTTCGTCAAAACATAAAAACTCGAAAAAGTTTAAGTGTTTTTTTCTCTTAGTGGGGGCTAGTTTTTAGACAATACTTGGCTAAGTCTAATGAAGACCAAAATTTGCCCAAGGTGGAAAAAATCATGTAGGGGTCCCCATCATTTCTAAAAGGAATAATGGGGAAGGAGGTTGCAGCTGCAACAATAGCAGGTGGATAATATTTTGAGACAAAATTATACTAATTAATATGTTTATAAACCATTCAAAAGATATATGTGAATTCTCAAAATGTTTTTGGTAATATGGGATGTGTTGATGAAGAAGAAAAAAAATCATAAAGAGACAATTGTTTTGGAATATCCATGATGGAAGCTCAAATATTTCGAGAATTAATTATGTTTTTTAGTTATTTAATATGGCAAGAATTAAGTTAATATGGAACAATAACAGATACAAATATAGAATAATTAAGTGAAAATAAAGAAATAGGGGAATCAAATACGGAAGAATTAAGTGAAGATATAGAAATAAGGGAATCCCAAATTTGGAAAAGAGTAAAAGATTAATGGAATATTAAGGAGTTTATAAACTTGAAATTTAAATTAGTTCAGTGGGCTAACTCGAATGGTGGAGTGTCATGAGCTGCAAGTAGGAGGTCACAGGGTCAAGTCCATAGGATGGATATCTACGTGAATGTTGAGGGCCTCATTTGATGTCCCCCCAGGTTCGACTCCATAATTAGGGCCGATGGTTTACCCCATTTACTATCCATGAATTATGGAGAAGTACCCAGAGGATTTTTTGCAAGGTTGTTCCTTAGAAAAAAAAAACTTGAAATTTAAATCAAACTTCAACTAAATGTAAAAGAAGCCATGCTTTTATAATGTATTGGGAAAAATAAAGCTAATTTACAACAAAGGACCAAATAAGTTTCAATTGGAATCAAAAGAAATTGGAGAATAAAATTAAGGGGGGCTATTTAACATCTTTATTTACTTCACAAGAATCATCAAAAGAAAAATAATGGGTGAAACACCAGTTCCTAAATCTTAGCCAAAACATGTAGCCTTTTACGAGTTAGAAACATTAATTAAAATATTATTCTCGAAGTCTTAAAGGAAAGAGATTTTTAGTTCCCCATAAAATGTAGTGGGTGACAGGAGTGGGAAGAAACTTCAATCCATATCCTAATCCATCCCAAGACAAGATTAATGAGCAATAGGGTTGCTTATTCCTTGCGAATTCTATCTTGGAAGGAGTTAAGAGGAGTTAGAAAGAGGACAAGGAGTTAGAAAGGACATGCTACTCAAGAATAAATCAACATTTTTTTAGGTTTACATTAATTACTAAAATTTTACACATAAATACATAGCAATAGAGATAAGACTGGTCTTCTTTCAACTTAGTTTGGGGGTCCATATGAGTGCCTGGCCTACATTTAAATATGTAATTTGAAATATCATGTATCCTTGTGCAATATGTGTGTTTAGTGTGATAATCCATGGGCAATCATTCTCTAATCTTGCACCGCTAATTTCGTGTCCGAGGTCATTAATGGATAGATCGGTTCAATTTCCAAACATGCTTTATAGTTGTCATAAATATCCATCCAACTATTTTAATATGGCATCTCTCCCATTCTACAAATTTTAAGAAAAAAGTTTAGTCAAAGGAAAAAGTGCACACCTTGCTTAACATACAAACTCTAAGACTTATGCACACCCTAGTTAACATACGGACTCTAAGACTTAGGATAGGTAGGGGCATGGTCAATCATGCTAACATACTGTAGATTGTTGTGGGTATTAAGATATATATTTATTAACATACCCAATCATGCTAACAAACTGTAGATTGGTGTGGGTATTACGATATATATTTATTAATATACCATACGTGGTATTAAGATATATATTTATTAACATAACACAGGTGGTATTAAGATATATATTTATTAAAATATTAAAAGTTTATATTCTTGCTTTAAAAATTATTTAAACATAGAATTATGATAATGAAAGCGGTGCAATAATAAGGTTTAATAAATCTTCAAAAGAGTTCAGATTTTAGAAAGACTTTCATTAAATAAGAACAAGAATACTAAAATCTCTAACATATACATATACAGATCGGAACTTTAAATCCTTTGGTGCAAATTCATCATCAAAAGCTTCGGCAATGTAGTCATTGCAATGAGAGTGAGATAGAATTCTTGAAAGTCTTTGCCATCCATGTCATTCCTTGTACATTCTAAATCTATTGCATCACATTACGCAAGGAATTGCACACATTGATGGAGGAAGCTTTGGGAGTGGACATGCCAAATTAAAATGAGTGACATGAATAAAGCTCTCATCACCAAAGCTCAACAAAGAAAATGAAAGTTGTTGCAAACAACAATTGCAACACATGACAATACTTCATTTTTCCTTTGCTCGAACCAAAGCTACTTTGGTAGTTGTTGTAAGAACTAGAGCCCACACTATAGCAAGAAACATATTATTATTAATACCAAGAATACAAGGGAAATCAAAATATAGTGGATACCTTTTGTGAGGACGAAGACAAGGTTTTGTGCAGATTGCATGACATCATCATAAAACTATTTTAGGGAACCGAAGAGGAGTTGGAATGGAGGGGACTGTAGCAATGGAATGAATAGGACCCCATGTATATAGCATCAGGTAGCGACCACCTTGCATGCCATGCAGAGCAAGCATCACTTCTAGGTGGAGTGTTGCATGCACCCTGACTGCTTTAGAACACAGGTTGCTTACAAAACACGTGCACTACCTCACATTTAATGCTTCAACGTTGCCTTGCACACGCATTCCTGCTTACATCTTCTTAGTTTTTCAAGGTTGTCAATTTGTTGTCAGGGCTGTTAAGGATCGGTGCATCGGGAGCGTTGGAAAATGAAAATAGTATTTCACAATAAGAGCCTTCTGTATATAAACTTTAGGAAAACAAGCAAAAAGTATATCATAAAAATTCGGAAAAAGCTTTGCGCAAATATCAAAATCCAGCCAATTACACAATTCCATGCACGACAATGAATACAAATAGGAAAAGTATGTATTTTATGAGAATAGAAAAGATGGAACATTGGACATCAAGACAACCTTGATTGTGTTTATGTTTAGGAACTAGAAAGCTCTAAAATGAAGTTCAAAATCACAAAAATCTAATATGGAAAATAATCCTAGGACTAATTCATTGAAACTTTTGAAACTTATGGAAGGTCTCATGAATACAAGGATTTTCAAGAGAAATGTCCCCACCCAAAACAAAATGAGAGAAGATTAAGAGGAATATTATTGAAACATACATTATAAGGACAACACCTTTTACTGGAGGTTTTTGCGGAGGTTATTAGTGTTACAAGATTGGGCAAAATTATATATAAAAAAAACCTCCACTAAAACCTCTACTATTGGTAGCATATGTTTTAGTGGAATTTTTAACGAATTTTCAGTATAAATAAAAATTATGCGTGATTGGAGGTTCTATCAAATTTTTTGTATTCAATGTGCTTCAATTGTTTAATCACACAAATACACCTCTTACATTAATAATGCACTAGTGCATTGCCAACTGATATGCACCAATGAATCAAAATACCAACACTAAGCACCATTGCATATGACATATTTAAACGTGTTAAATGTACAACATCACGAGTCATTCTCCAAGCCAATCTTGTGCAATCAGGATTGGGCCTCATGTGTTGAGGTAGGGAGCCTAAGTTGGACTTAGGAAGTTGGAGTAGATTCTTGAGTTGGACTAAAAAATGACTAAGCCTTTAGTTGTAAAAGGTTATTCCTCATGTGTTGAGGTGAATGCTTTGATGTATCAAAGTGATGATGTTGTAAAGTCTTGTTGGACAAGGCTCAGGACTTGTGTGTCAAGTTATATTCTAATGTGGACCTCCAGCTATAGTGGGTACCCATGGGGTGGCCGTCCAGTTATAGAGGTAGATGCTTTGCATGTTGAAGCATTAATGTTGTGTGATGTATTACTAACCATGGTCACCGATTTCTATTAAGTCTCCTTTAGAGACTGGCCACCTCTAGAGTGAATTACTTTAGCATATGATCATTTGGTCCACGAGTAATATAATATGATCACAACATCTGACAAATATTTTGAGTATAATATGATATGATAGATAATTAAAGTTAACACATATTGACCATGTAGTAAAGATAAGAGATAGAGATAAATGCATAGACAAAAAGAGAATACGAATTGCTCATGAGATGACTAAGTGAACTCAAATTGTTAAGCTTCAGTTAAAGCCACAATGTATGCCTTGGTTAATTAGAGAACTCAAATTGATCACTACAATGATGTTAACAAGAAAGAATCAGTTAAAGAGAGTTAACTAAGTGATAACAAAGAAGATCTAGTTAACTAAGTGTTATTGCACGACGACACTTATGTTAAACTAAAAGATGACACTTATGTTAAACTAAAAGACGACACTTGAGTTGCGGATCTTGCATGACGACACTTAAGTTAGCCACCTAACTAAGTGGGAAAGCTTTTAGTTAAGGGGCGAGTTCATCCTAAGACTTAGTTCAGTGAGTTATTGCACTGCATGAGAAGTGGGGCACTTTTCTTCATGCAAGAATGATTCATCTAGATGGAGGGCGATTTCATCATGAATTCAAAAGATAAAAATAGAAGCCAATGCATGTGAAGAATATATAAATATGTTATACAAGATTGATGAACTCAATGTGAAGCGATTCTCTTCTCCCTTGAAGGCAAGGCGCTTCTTTTTGTGCAAGATATTATTCTGAGTCTCTCTTCTTTATCTTTATCTTGCTCTGCAATTGCATTGGGTGTGCTTGATGTCAAAGATATTCTCTGCTATCTATCATAATTATAATCTGAATATTTCTTGGGGTTTTTCATCCTCATTGTTTTGAGGGTTTTCCCTAGGGTGCATATTGTGTTATGGTTGAATGTTTCATGTGATTGAATGGTTCATTGATTCAAGTATTAAATATTTCTGCACTTAAAGTTTTAAAGTTCAAACCTCATCATATTTGATAAAAAATTAACATGGTATTAGAGCTCAGGGCGTGAAGGAGCTAATATTTTTCAAGAAAAATTGAGCCTACGTAGATCCTGAGGAGTTGAGCACAATACTTAAGAGCCATAGCATCGATCTCTATTCGACCGGAAGACCGTCCTGAGGGAACTTCAAATTTAAACACTTGGAAGGCGAGGGTGTTGAACATCTTGGAGGAACATGAATAGTCTTGGATGGCTACGTATCCACTATGGTGGAGGATCATACATCTAATGCAAGGAACATCAAATTCAAGAAAAACCCAAGCTAAAGCCAAATGGATCATCTATGATTCGGTAAAGGACAATTTGATGTCCATGATCACTCCATTGAAGACCGCAAAGGAGTGTTTTGATACATTGACAAACCTACATGAGAAGAAGGCTCTGATTCAAAAGAGGGCATTGAATAATAAGCTTCAAAACCTAAACATGGAGAAGGACGAGACAATGGCCTCCTTCTTCACCAAGATCTCTCAGGTAAGAGATCGGCTTGATAGTATTGGAGTAGTGGTGGATGAATGTGATCTTCTCCAAACCGCTATTGATGGTCTCCCATCCTCATGAAAGACATTCTTGGATGTGATAAATGGCCGAGAGGTACAACCTGACTTCATATCTTGCGGCATGAATACCTCCAAGAGGAGGGGAAAATCCAGAGCAATTCAGTAGGCATCAAAGAAGAAAACCTTTCCCTCACGACAAGGATGAAGAAAGGCAAGAAGAAATTCTCTCAAAAGAAGTTTTCCCATTCGAAGAAGAAGGTATACAACAAGGAATTTGACAAGTCGAAGGTTAGATGCTACAACTATGACAAGAAGGGCCATTATGCAAGGGAGTGTAGAGCAAAGAAAAAGGGAAAAGGAAGGTTTCATGCTTATATCTCTATATAAGATGAAACTACTTAGAAGAATGCACCCAAAGAAAAGGAGACAAGGAGGGAGTATTACCTAGTCTCAGCACTTTCCGGATCCATCATCACAAGTGAGGACACATGGTTGATTGACAGTGGCGCATCCAAACATATGATTGGCTATAAGAGTGCCATCACCAATCTCAAGGAGAAATTTTTTGCATGCAAAATAGAGTTGGTAGACAACACAACCTATTCGATCCAAGGAGTTGGATCCACCTCCTTCCAGCTAAGTTCATGAGATATTTTACAAGTGGAGGACATTCTTTATGTTCTAGGCTTGAAGAAGAACCTCCTATCAGTTTCGGTTCTTGAAGATATGGGCTTCCAAGTTATCTTCATGGATAATCAAGCACTATTATGGCCGAAGAACAAAGACTTGAAATAAATAGCAAAATGATGCATAATGTGTAAGTTCCCAAAGATATCAAATGACGATAGGGCTCCGATATGACATACTTTCCATAGTTAGGGTAACCCATGTTGAGGAAGGTCCGATCGACAATGAAAGGTAAAAAGGAAAAGCAAATTGCAGTCCATGGTGAATGAAGGAAATCCTAAATGACATAAAGACGAAGTGTAGATTCAATGTAATGATCTAATTGGCATGTCATAGGAAATTAAAAACATCGGTATGAACATAGTAGTGAGAAAGAACCTTCTTGTACTTTTACCTAGTCAAAACAACTTGAATTAGTCATTAGGAGTAAGAAAAATAACAAAAAGAGATTTTGAAACTATAGAAAGTGGGTAAAAATTAAAAAGATTTTTATAAATAGTAACAAAATCAAAACATAACTCACATTTACCATTTTACCATTGAAGAAGAGGAAAAAGATCTACGACTTCAAACATTGATTGCGATCGATTCGGGAGACCAAATCAGAATCTGTCGCTTGGAGGTAACTCATCTCACTTTGCTTTGCAATTTTGATCCATTTTAAAAGTTTTTTAATGGTTTTTTGAAGTTTTTATTAAGGTTTAAATTTTAGGTCTATGTACCTGCGGGTGTGCCTGTTTGAAATGCGCGGGTACGCGAAAAAGGCGCGAGTTTTCTTGAAAGCAACTCGTGAGTACCTGCCTCTGTATAAAAGAAAAACCCGTGGGTGGCACAGATTAAAAAGAAAAACTTCAAAATCTAATGCATAAATGGATGAATGCAATGCATGATGGTGCTCACCTGTAGGGAGAGAGAGCATGAGGCTATGGATAGAGTATCCTTGGGGTATCTACTTACATTGAATGCTTTAAGAAGGTGTGGACTCCTCAAGGTTTTTCGCACTTCAAATATGCAAGCGCAATCCCACTTGATCCAAATGCTTGTGCAATACTGGGATCCTGATCCTGGGATGTTCAATCTCCAAGGGGAGATGCTAGATATCACTGTAGACAATCTCTACTTCATAACATGATTATCCTGCCGAGATGAGGTTGTAAACCTCAAGGGCACATTCAAAGGCGTTGGAGCCTTATCGATACAAGATTACATCAATACTTACTGTGTAGCCAGGACTGAAAAAAGTGGCAGTCAAGTGCCAATTAGCCAATAGCGAGCTTTCCATTGAAAGTGATCCTGAGTACTATAAAAAGGATCGATGGTAGTGCAGTGCAACATTTAGCATCCTTGAGCTACATGCAGATTAGCGTGGAATGTCTGCGCAATGTCATATTTGATTGGTGTTCCAGTATGTTGGTGAACATGAAACACCAACTAATGGAGTGCAAGACTGGGAAGAAGAAGAAATTCGGATACAACAACATACTCTATACCTTCTTCGAGAGAGAGTCCCTTCCCTTAGTCCAGGAATGGCTCTACCGACAATCAACCCTCGTGAGCCACTGATGACTCGATGGGGTGATATCTTCCTTCGTTAGGGAGGTGGTGAGACCAGTGCCTCTTACTCTGATGAGGACTATCTTGGATGGTGGAGCCGTCAGGTGCCAACATTTGAGTAGTCCCATATGCCGGCATGGACTTTCGGGGAGATCCTAAGCTTATGTTGCCTTTAGGAGCAGCTTGGGGATATATGGGTACCAAAAATTGTTTTTTTTTTAAGTTATTTAATTTTTACGATTTTTGTTTTTGATATATACATGTAATTTGGTTAATGAGCGTGAGTGCTAACAAAATACACTTTATGCAGATGTGGGGCCATCAAGGCCAGCTGGGCATCCTAGGATATATGTGCGACCAAACATGCCAGGTGGTATTGATGCCACGATGTGGAGTATTGAGGGAAAGATGGGTCAATTGACCCATGATATTCCTACATACAGGATTGAGCGGATGCCCATAGAGATGCAGGAACATCTGGTGGGTGTGCCCCCTGCATGGATCCAGTTGCTGAGGAAAGTAGCCAGGCTAGTGATTTGTTATAGGGAGGCCTTAGCAGAGCAGGCTGAGGCTCTTTCCTCTTCGTAGAGAAAGTGACATTTATTTTTGAGGCTGTTATGCCCGTTTTGTATATTGTAATATTTTGACAGATATTGACTAAAACTCATATATTTTTTTGACCTTATATATATATATACAGTATCAGTTTATATACATGTTTGCTTTATGTGTTTTAATGGTTTATTTTAATGTGCGTGATACAAATTCTAGTCAAGTATATAATTTGCGTATGCACAGCTAATGTATTGTGATTTCTTGAAATATGCTGACATGAAATGTAATCAAAATGTCTCTCAAGCAATCTAACTCGCAAAAAATGACGTAGCAAAGAAGGATCCCTAACCTGATACTCACCCGTCAACTGAAGTACAACTAAATGCGAGTCTTACCTCCAAACATGAAATGCCATGATGAAGAGCATCTCGGAGTAGTTCAATAACCACGCTATCCTAAGATATGTTGTTCGTCGTAGGGCCCAAACAAGCACCTCCCGAGGAAACAAGTTGGATTGTGGGTGAATATATTACCAAATCAGCTGAAGCCAAGTTACGAGTGTGACAACTAGCGCCATCGGCGAATCCTAGAAACCACTCAGTTGTCATCTGAAAACACAATCCAAAAGACACATAAGCAAAAATCTAAGAAGAACTAACTCTACAAAAATGTATAGCTATAGTACAAGAAAAAGCATATATGCCTAGGCATATTTTTTTTTCAAGTAGAGCCCATTTCTAGGCTCGAGCAGCTTAAAACCATCATAATCCATCAACTCATATGATCCTTTTTTCAAAACCTTAGAAACAATATAGGGTCCAAGCCACATAGATTTGAACTTTCCTGCTTGTCCTGATCATAAACCAAAACAAGGTCTCATTCGGAGAATACCCTAGGTTTAACAAAATTTTCATATTGATGTTTGACTCGGTTCTTGTGAGATTCATTCGCAATGAGAGCATCACGACGCTGTTCATCCAGATGTTCTAAGTGAAGCAATCGTTCTTCCAAAGCAGAAGTTTCGGGTAGTAGTTGGATAGCCAACTTCAATGATGGAATCTCGCATTCAATCGGTGTGACAACCTCCAGTCCATGAACGAGTTGAAATGGTGAGAAACCAGTAGCAGTCTTGATATTAGAACGATATTCCCAAAGAGATGTATACAACATGATGTGCTAGTTTGACCTACTGGCATTGACGGTACGTTGAAGAATAGTTTTTAGAGTTTTGTTGACCGCTTCAACTTGACCATTCGCGTGTGGATAAAACAGAGACGAGTGTTCCTGTCGAAAACCTAGCATAGTGGTCAACTCTATTATCATGTAGTTCTGAAAATTTCTACCATGATCGGTGACGATCTCTTTAGGTATGCTGAACCCGACAATGATATGATTTAAAACGAAATAGGCCATGGTTTCTCCATCTACTTTCACAGTAGGCATTGCCTTGGCCCAATTCGTAAAGTAGTCGACTGTAACGATGATGTACTGATGTCCCCCAACAGAATCTAGGTTACAAGTCATGTAATCAATCCCCCACTTGCTGAAGGGACCTGTTGTGATAACAGGGTGGAGAGGAGTCGTGCGTGCTCGCATTTTCTTTGTGAAAAACTCACACGGACGACAGTGTTTCATGACTTCCACGCAATCTTTGAATATGGTGGGACAAAAATAACCAACACGCAGTATTTTCTGGGTTGTTTCCAACCTCAAAAGATGACCCCCACAGTCTATAGAGCGTATCGAAAATAATGAGGTGGTTCTTGGCATGATGCCTAAGCTTTCGTCGTTCTTCTCTAGAGAAAGTCAACGGACACTTCAAAGTCTAGAGATATATTAAAATGTCTCCATACCATGGATCAAAGGTTGCAATGAGGAAGATGTGTTCATCAGGGAATGACAGATCTTCTTCATCGCGCTTTACATCACTAGGAAACTCAAATATTAGTTCCGTGAACACCAAATACTTTTTTGACTTAACAGATTGAAAGGTAAGATCAAATTCTTGCAAGATAACAATCCATTTATTGAATTTACCCCCGATAATGCATTAGGTTAAAACATATTGGAAAGGATTGACATCTCTTGTTATTATGGTAGTTCGCAAAAAAATATTGTGACGCATCATATGAATGGCATTCACCGCAGATAATGAAAAAATTTCTTGACGTGAGAGTACTTAAGTTAAGGAGTTACGAGCGCGTGAGAGAGGTACTAAATGAAATGCTCTTGGATTTTGTCATCTTCTTGAACCAAGACTATGCCAATTGTGGAAACATATGTGGCTAGATATAGAAGAAAATATCGAGTATAATCCGGTGGGCTCAACAAGGGGGCTGACAAGAGTGCTTTTTCCAAAGCGTCAAAAGAAATTTGTGCAGCCCCATCCCAGAAAAATTGGGTATCCTGTTTAAGCAATTGCATGAAACCTTTAGTGATCTTATCATAGTTGATGATAAAGCGTATAAGAAAATTGGACATGCCTTGTAAACTTTGAAGTTGTCGGATAGTGCGAGGAGGAGGCAATTTGACAATGGCCTCGACTTTCAAAGGATCGACCATAATCCCTAGATTAGACACAATGAAACCAAGTAGTCGTCCAAACTCAACGCAAAATACACATTTGTTGGGGTTTAATCGAATCTTGTAGTATCGAAATCATTCAAACACGAGCCGCAAGTGTTCAGGATGATCTCTTTTCTTCTAAGATCGCGCAGGTAGATCATCCAAGTAAGGTTCGACAACGTGTTTGATGTCATGAAAATCAAAGTTCATAGCTTGCTAGAAAGTAGCGCCAACATTCTTCAATCTGAATGACATTTTCCTATAGGAAAAGGTACCCCAGGGACATATGAAAGCCGTCTTGTTTTGGTCTTCGGGTTTGATTTGAATTTGATTATATCCCGAAAAACCATCCATGAAAGAAAAAATTTCATGGCCCGCACATGTATCAATGATTTGATCGATAAATGGTGTGGGATAGTTTTATTTTGGACATGATTTATTGAGGTCCCTAAATTTTGTGCACACGCGTATGGTAACTTTAACTTTATTTTAATCAATCGGGACTGGGTTAGACACCCATTCCGTCATGTCGATAGGATAAATGAAGCTGGTCTTGAGGATCTTTTCAACCTCAACCTTGATGGCCGCAACTTTTCTAGGGTTAACTGGATGAAGCTTTTGATGAAATGGTTTCACATTAGGATATGTTGTAATGATGTGTTCGACGATGGAAGGGTCGATGCCTGACATCTCCTCATATGACCAGGAAAAAACATCACAGAATCCTTTAAATAAGTTGGTGTACAAACTGATCTCTTGTGGAGAAAAATTTGCGCCAACGAAAATATTTTCCACGACATTCGATTTGATGGAAATATTGATCAGGATAGTTGTTGAAGTATTTGCCATATTACCTTTAGTGAAAATTCCCTGTTTCGTTAAAGGGTTGATGGACTAGTCAACATCTCCACCAAGTCTCACTGAAAACTCTCCATTCTCGATTTTGTTCAAATCTGGAAGGAAATAGGATCTGTGATGCATATGTTCCCAAGGATGATCCAAAGCTACCATAGCTTCCAGAATAGCTTCATCTGATGGTAAAATGATATCTAAACAATCAAAGGAATGGGTGGATTCCATTTCCCATGTAGGTGCATAATCGATATCTGACTCCATGGAGACCGAAGGATTCGAGATATAATTTATCATAGAGTTTTGTGATGCTTGATAAGTCACTTCTGCGAACGGTAGGAGCACAATTGGTTCCTCTTGAGTAGGAATAATCCAAGGATTAGTTGTTTGAACAACTGTGAAGACCTCCTTAGATGACTTGTTAGTGTTACTCGTTGAACCAATATAATTTACTGGAGTAGGTAAGTCAAACGTGCCCATCAAAGATGAGTACATACCTCCTCCTAAACTCTTACTAGGCAGGCGAGCTTGATCAATCTACGAGATATACAAATCTGAAGGAGTTGTGTTGTTTTTCCGGGGCAAAGGATAGTTGGTCAATCGTGACGATCTTTCCTTCATGGGGGGACATAAGTACCCAAAAAATGGACAAAGGAATGGCTTGCATTGCATACGTCCAAATCCTTCCCAACAACAAATTGTAATAGAGAGAAGCATCTACAACTTCCACCTCTACTGACACTACCTTACCTGCAAGCTAGATATCAAATGAGGGTAAGTTTCCATGCAGATGGAAAGATCTCCCATCAAAAGCGGTAAGTAATGTAATCGAAGGGGCTAACTTTGGAGAGCGCAAGGCTTTCCAACAAGAGATAGAAATTACGCACGTTGACGTGCCTTCATCCATTACCGTTCGTCCAATGGTTTTTGAACCATAGACTACTTCGATCTGGAAGTCCACGGATAGGGAAACCAGGGTTTGATATTTGACATATCAAATCTAGCCAACATACTTGACGAATCCCTACTTCCTATTGCCGCTAAAAATGCATTTCGCTGCGATGGGCAGCTTTGCAAAACTTCTAGAGCGGACATAGAACCCGACGTTTGGGCTAGGTCCTCTACAACTGAGTAGTTTAGAGAGGCTCGTGCATTAGGGTTGTGCGTTTCCCATTTGTAGACACCTTTTGGTCTCTTCGGCATAGGATCTATAGGTCTCTCTATATGAAGAGGAACATATGACCCAAGGATTTCTTTGTCTTTCTGTTGCATATCTGGGGTATAATTCCTGGCTCTTGTTTGCAGTAAAGCATGTGAGTTAACCATATTGATGTAGGATTGATCAAACTGTGTGGTAGATTTTTACCCCAGTATTAGAGCTTCCGGAAACTGGGATTTGTCCTTTGGGAAAAGGATCCTTCAGGACAACTGGTTTCTTTTGACTTAATAGCTTCTGGGCTTCATCCATTAGAGGACATTGATGACTGAGGTGATCTTCTTTACATAGTTTGCAAGGAAACTTCACCTTCTTATTTTCTCTTTTTCCCTCCTAGAAATTTACAGTGGTTTTGGGATTTTGTTGGTTTCCTTCCCCTTTCTTGCCCTTTTTCTTATTGTTGGGTTGCCGAGAACCCTTTTGATTTGACTGCACATTTTGTACAGTTTTTGTTTGTGAAGGGTAGGATGCAATCGTAGTTGCTTCCGCATCAGAATGCTTTAACGAGAGTGAATGGAATTGCTTAGTCAAAGATTCTAAAGCGGATGAATCGGTTGAACCTACAATGCCATCATCATGTGGTCTAGGTTTAGGTTTGCCAAGATCATTGTTTGACCTAGGTGCATCTGGAATAATTTCATAAAGGATCATGGACTGAGCATAAATCAAGTCAAGTTGTTGGGTCCTTAGAAAGGATTCTTCCTCAAAAGTAACCCCAGAGGTTGACACATCTTTGGAAATGTATGGTAATAGTGATTTCAAGAACCACTCCAATAGAAATTATGGGGGAATCTCAAATTTAATGAGTCGTTTCCGTCTTCTCCACTCATGAATATGATTAGATATATCAGTGGCTTTGTTATGTCTAAAAGTAGATAGAAGGTCCATGCCGACATCATACTGTACGGGAAATTGGAAATGGTTCAGGAAAACTATCGCCAAATCACAAAATTTGTTATAAGCTGCGACCGGTAACTCGATATACCATTTGGCTGCAACACTAGTCATGGTTCTTTGAAAGAGCCTCAATCGAATCGAGTCATCATTCGACGATTTAGAAGAGCACCACATATGAAATGTTGTAACATGGTCCCTTGGGTCTTCACCAATTTTGCCTTCAAACTTAGGAATGTCTTAAGGAAGATTGGTTGGGAATTGAGGCCAAGCAGGATTATGTCGCACTTGGTCATTCATTATTTTTGAAAGATATGGCTGATTCAAAGTTTCCAGAAAAGGTAAGCGAGGCCTTGTCGATGGCATATGGTTTTGAGGAATCTGGTAAGGAAAACCACCCAAACCATGACTCCCATAAGGTTGGTTGGGGTTTCCCCCAACCATCGATTGTGATGAAAATGAGTTTTGAAAATTGCTCCAACCATAAGCTAATGGATTACTTCCTTGTGTCCCAGTCCATTGTAGCTGAGTGTAGGTACCTCCGAATGGAGTATGAGTATAAGTATTACTGCCTCCTCCACTAAAAGTGAAAAAGGAGTACTTCCTAAGGCACATTGGAAGTTTGAACATTTGATGAATGTACATTAAATCCTGTAAAGGGATTGAAACTCGACAATTTTGCAATAGAAGGGGTAGGCATTGAGCCTACAAACGGTGCAGAAGGAGCAATATCCCCTCCATGCCAAGGGAATCCTTGATTGAAAGGAGTGGGGATCGAATTGACCTGGAACTGTTCGATGAAAGGGGAAGATGTGAATGTTACCATAGGTATCCTTGAAAAAGGGATATTAGATGACCCAATAGTGGATCCAAAAGGAGTCGATGTTAGCGCAAACTAAGTGCTAGATGTTCCTGAGGATCCAATATTGAAACTAAAAGAAGTGCTCGGAGTAGAAGACATCTGCAACGAACTTAGTACCCAGGTATTAATGTGTGGAGGAGACAAACCTCTGGGTCTGATAGCTGATGTGGGAGTATGTGGAACTCTCGATCCATACCCTATATTGTCCATATTAAGTCCATATGTAAATCTATATACACTTAACTCACGTAATCCTAAGGAAACAACTCTTTCTAGCAATGGATCGTCTGGTCCAGTTAAGGGAGGGTTGAAGTGTCTTGCAAAGTCTTATGTTGGAAAACCTTCAACCTCGTTATTCTGTGGGACCAATGAAGTTTGAGAAATGAGTTGAGGTTCTCTAGGGAGTTTAGTTGTTCCAGTTAGTTCAAAAGAACCACTTGAATATGTTCTGCGCCACTGAGGTGGTGGTGGAGGATCCACAGTGAGTGGAGGAAGGTTTCTCGACCTTCTTGACTTGTGAGGAGGTTGGTCCTCCACAATTACAACAAAAATATTCTATGTAATAAACCTAGGGGCCGCTAGAACAACAGTGAACATACAACACACCGCTACAAACTTTCCTACAGTAATCCATACCAAACAAACAAATAGTCTCCCAAAGGGAAGTATGGGATGATTAGGGCCGAGAACAAACCAGTGGAGTAATGAAGAACAATTATCTGGGGTCCACAGTACAGTCGCAATGGGTCCAAGTGCTGGAATCACCCAACCACCTTCCCAAAGAGCTGTAGAGGATTTCCACCCAGATATGTCCTAGGTGAAGTGAAAATATCCTTTCACTCTCACCTGTGTAGAGCCCCAATGGTCAAGATACTAAGGCTACCAACAATGCAAAAAGAGTCTGGGGGGGGCAGTCACAGGTCGAACTAACACATATGGGCAGGGTAACGAAGCTCGAAATCCAAAAGCACACAAGGTATTGGTGGATCCCCGTACGTGTATTAGTCCCAGTAGATGCTCGATTGAAAAGCAGAAGGGTATCCCCAACTAATCAACCTCACACGACCTCGTGCTTGACTTCGATTTGAGTGGAGTTTCCCGGTACACCTTCCACAAAGGTGGATTTACCTAAAGATAGTTCACTACGACTTTGAGTTAAAATGGTTTTGGATAGTTTAAGATGATATAATCCAAAACCCTAGCCTAAGCTAGTTGCTGTGTGTTCCCTAGAAAGAAAAGTTGTTATTATATTTTAACTTAAAAAATTATTTTTAGGGCTTTTACTTACTCAAAAAGGAGTGAAATGCGTGTGCAAGATGGTTACAACTGAAAAGCAAAGTGTATAAAATGCAAGTTCTTTTCACAATTTTTCTTTTCGCTTATCTTTCAAAATCAAAAGCTTGCAAAGTAAACCTAAAATTAACTTAAAATGTTTTTTACTTTTTCAAAGAGTTAGCATATACAACTAAAATCTAGTTTGAAAAGGAAATTCTCTTGCTCAAAAGAAAGTACTTGCTCTTTTGGTTTTCTTTTTAACGAAAGAAATGGAAAATAAATATAAACAAGACAAGAACACTATAAAATGCAAGTATAAAATGGTTGTACCTAAACCTATAAAACTTAGAAATCTACTCTCAAAAGAATCCGAAGGTAACAAACCCAAAAAGTACTTGCTCTTTTGGTTTTCTTTTTAACGAAAGAAATGGAAAATAAATATAAACAAGACAAGAACACTATAAAATGCAAGTATAAAATGGTTGTACCTAAACCTATAAAACTTAGAAATCTACTCTCAAAAGAATCCGAAGGTAACAAACCCAAAAAGTTTCTTCCAGGAAGCAAGAAGTAACTAAATCCGGTAGAGACACTATGTAATCAACTGACATAAAGAAGAAAGCAAAGAATCAAACAAGATCTTAGACTGCTCTTCCACAAAACAGTGCCCATAAAGAAAAAAATCCAAGCGTCTACCAAACAAAAAATGGATTTGAAAGATCTAGGTACGCTCAACAAGCAAACAACAACCAAACAAATCTAAAAAAAATCCAAGAAGACTCAGTCTAAAACAACAAACATGTCCAAATAATCCAGAACTTAACAAAGAAAAGTTTCATCAACAAAGCACAGATCCAAAGCTCAAACACTAGAATGAAAATAAAAAATTCTCAGGAAATACCATGATGGTCAGTACAACACCATGCAGGTGACCCACGGGTCCAGAGGTAAGCAACTCGCGGGTAAGGGAAAAATCCGCGACTGTAACTAGGCACAACTCGCGGGTCTGCTTTGATAAAAAATACAAAATGAAAGAAAATCTCAAGCCAGACCAGGTCTGAGTCAAAAACAGGGGTACATACATCCCATAAACTCTCCCAGAGACCTAAAGGAATAATGAAACAAAAGAAAACTACCCTAGGGTTCCCAGAGTAACAACAATAACTCCCAGCGGAGTCACCAGTTCTGTTGTGCGGTAAATCTACCTATGATTGGGAAGTTAAGAGATCATCGACATATGTTTAATTGAGGTACAGAGACTGAATGGTAAACAAGTACATCATGCAATACTTCTTTCAATTGAAAAAGAACTAAGATCTAAAGCCAAAACATATACCTGGATAATTGACGTCTGATCCGAGCTTTAAGCTTTAATCTCCTGCTCCACTACTCCAGATGAATTACCTGCAATAAACCAGATACCATTCTCAAAGATTTTGACTAAACAGAGATGAATACTTGACATGAAACTCATATATAAGTAAATATGAAAGATTCAATGAAATAGCTTCATATAATAGACAAATATTTATGGGAAGGAAAGTCTCTTGTATTACTTGCATTAATGGCAATGAGCTAAACCTGCTCTGTAACCAGCACCGTTGAAACCTAACCCTGGGATCCTGCTCCTCTCCCTTCAATGGAATTTTCTCCAACATTTCCTTATCAAAATTGGTTCTCCCTTTCTCAAGGCCCTCTCCTTGTATTTATAGCAAGGATGAGAGGATAGACTTGAAAGGTAATTGGTTGGGGAGGTTATGGTAGTTATGCCATAACTAATCCCTAATATTCTTTTAATATTTTTTCTCGTGATTTAGAGATACCCGTGAGTATATCTGTTGACAACTACCTAGTGAGTCGTGAGTTTAGTGTCCAACAACATGCAGGTGCAACTTTTTAGGTGTTACCCGTGGGTTGTCAGTTTAGACTGTCGCGGTTAACCCGCGAGTTGACTGATAGGAGAGTCATGGTTATGGATCAAAATATGCCACAAAAATAATTATGTTGAGGAGAATGTTGTAATATCCGGGCCAAAGTATCTATGGATTAGGCTCTTCCATCCATAAAGTTCCTTTTGTGTGACCGACAATGTAGTGTGGTCACGGACGGAGAAGTGCCATTTTGAATGATAAGACCTCTCTTTGACCACTAGGATGCAACCTCGACACATCGAACAACTTGTCATCCACGAGATCATGGCCTTATTTACACCTTTCACGGAGTTCCCCTTATAGATCGGTACTCAACCTGCAGATATACAATCTGTACATATAATCTCTACCATAGCATATGCACATAACAACATCAACATTCACAACCAAGCCAAACCATGGCTCTGATACCAGTTATTAGGTTTTCAACGAGCAAACATAATAATTATGAGAGAAATAATACATAAAAAAAAGAAACTACAAATGAAACATTAGTTTACCTTGGAAAACCCCATGTGGGGAAAAACTAGGTAATAAAGATCTTCATTACCTTAGCCAAAACCAGCCAACCGGACCAAGTGAGCTCACCCGCTCACCTCCAGGATACATTACAATGGAGCCTCCTCAAGCCTTATAAAGGCTTCTTTACATGCAATACCTTGGGCCAATACCATGGGCTAAAACAAACCATGTGCCCAAAACCACTTACATCTTTGCTCATTCCCGAGTCAAGGTTAACCCTAACACTAAAGAATTTATTAATTGGATGGGAATTCTGTTGTAATGATGAAAAGGGATCTCGAGAGCTTTGATTACAGGATGGAAAACTCAAGGCATTTCCCTTATTAACTCCTAGTCCATGAATTCAATTTTAGGAACTGAATTATTCTCGTCGGAATTGGGAAAGGCTTTTTTTGCTTTTGAATGTCTATGGTCCATATACAGACATAATTCCCTTCTGGAATAACCTGTTAGCAAAGGATCTGCTAAAGCACAAGAATTTAGTTCTAGGATGTGATCTTAACTTTTCTTTAGGGCATTTAGAAGTTTGGGGGCCTTCTACTCATAAAGATAGTTTGACTGAGTTTTTTACTGAGAAATTAATCAACGTCGGGCTTCTAGACATTGAACTAGTCAAATTAAAGCCTACTTTGTGCAACTGATGAAAAAGGGATTCTAGAATTGAAAAATGTTTGGACGTATATTTGGTTATTGGAGCTTTAATGGGTTCTCCTTATCATTTTTGTCAGTGGGTGTGTATCAGAGGTGATTCAGATCACTACCCGATTCTCATGGTAATTGTCTATGTAGGTATTAATCCCCCTGCTCCATTTAAATTTAATTCTTTATGGATTGAGGAAAAAGATCTTGTTAAAATCATTAAGGATGCTTGGACTCCTTTTGATCCCTCTTGTCGAGAATCAGCTACAATTCAGTTTATGAATAACTTGAAACAAACCAAAGATGCTTCCTTAGACTGGTTTCATTAGACAAGGAAACTAAAAGATCAAGAGCTTGCTAAAATAGAGAAATATCTGGAGGAATGGTGTGAAAAGGAAGGGTCGGGTTTCTTAAATGTCGAATCAAGATTATCTATTCTAGAGTTAGAAAAGAAGAAAAGTGAGATCCTAGAGTATCGGGACGATGATTGGAGAATCAAAAGCATATCCATGTGGCTAGCCAAGTGAGACAAGAACACAAAAAAATTCATCAATATGCTAATCATTGGAAAAATTCTAATACTATATGGAAAATTACAAATGAAGAGGGTCATGAATTCAATTGCTATGAAGGGATATCAGAAGCAGGGGTCAATCATTTCAATTGGATTTTTAATTTTGTAGACTCTGAAAAGATGGCTGACGTTGCAAGCATAGCTCAAAACTTCCCAAAAATTGTGGATGTCGAAGACAATGAAAATATAATGAAGGAAGTATCCTGCAAAGAGTTAGAAGATGCATTACACTCTCTTAAAAAAGATAAAAGCCTGGGAACTGATGGCTTTGTAGCAGAGTTCTATATTGGGATGTATGAGACTTTGGGACAATATTTACTCTGAGTGGTAGAGGATACTAGATATAATGGAAAAATGTTAGCAACATTCCGTGTGACCTTCTTAGCTCTAATTCCGAAGAATGACAATCCTGTATCCTTTGATCAGTTTCGCCCGATTGCTCTATGTAATACTATTTACAAGATTATAGCAAAAATAGTAGTCAACAGAATAAAACCTTTTCTAGCTGCAGGTATTATTGATGAACACTTTGGGTTCTTTCCAGGAAGAAAAATTCATGATGCAATTGGCTTGGCACAGGAGGGTTTACATTCATTAAGAAACAAAAAGTTAAATCCATGTTCATGAAAAAGACTTCTCAAAGGCCTATGATCGGGTTAGCCGGACTTACATGAGGATAGTGTTGACTCAAATGGGGTTTGAGTATTGCTTTATTAAATGGATCATATGTTGTATTACCACTGTTTCATATGAAATTTTGGTTAATGGCGCGGCCTCAAGATTTTTCAGACCCACTCGACCCACTCGTGGCATAAGACAAGGATGCCCTTTAGCATCACTGCTCTTTCTATTAGTTGTAGATGGTCTAAGCAGGGCTATAACATCAACAAAAGTTTCAGGCAAATTCAAAGGGCTTAATATTGGGGGAAGCTTCTGGTCATCTCACATGTTGTTTGTCGATAACATTCTCCTCTTTTGTAATGGTTCTATTTGGGATGTGGAAACTCTATCTGCTATTCTGAAATTATTTTGTGCAGGAACCAGAATGATGTCAATGAAAGTAAATCGGTTATAGCTAGAAAAGGTGTGCCAGATATGGATTGGAAAAGTTACAAGTATTCCTTTCCTTTCATTACTTTTGACTTAAATAATGGCCTCAAATATCTAGGATTCTGCTTAAAACTAGATTCATATATAAAAAAGGATTGGATATGTCTTATAAAAAAATGTGAAAAGAGCATATCTAATTGGAGCTACAGATGGTGGGATATTGGGCCTTGCCAAATCAGTTCTCTAGGCTACACCTGTATACTAGCTTACTATGTCATGGATACCAAAGGGTACATTGGATTCAATTCGGAAACTTATATTCCAGTTTTTTTGGTCAGACCAATTAGATAAAAAAGGAACGGTCTAGATCAAATGGCAGGATATTTCCATTCCTAAATCACAAGGAGGTCGGGGATTGAAAAATATTCATATTTTCTCAAAGGCACTAGCGACAAAGAGTGCTTGGCGGTTGATTAAAGGTTTGGGCCTATGGTATACAACAATTAAACATAAATATATATCTCCTCAATCAATTCAGGTATGGATTTGTAACCCTTCAAAGTCTACCTGCAATGTCTCAGTTATGTGGAAAGATTTGGTTTTATCATTTCATGTCATCGAAAGTGGTCTTGCATGGAAAATTGGTGATGGTAAGTCTGTAAGGGGAGGAGAGGATCCCTGGTCACGGAATGCAACAAAACATTTTCTTCGGTTCAATATGGTTATGCAGCTTCGATTTTGAGGTATTTATACTGTCAACCAAATAGTTGATCTTAACATTGATCAATCAAAAGGCCAAGGATGCCTTGAAGCAACACGCTTGGGTTTTAGAGATGAAGAAGAACCTAGATGGAGTAGTTTCCTTAATCAACTAAGGAAATCTCAGGTTCAACTAATTCAACAAAAAGATGAATTAGTTTGGGTGAAAGCTCCTCATGGCTCATATATTCCTAAACAGGGTTATGAATCCATAATGGACCTTAAGAACTCCAAACCATATTAGTGGTGGCGACTTATGTGGAAATTCAAAAGTCCTCCCAAATCAAAGATCTGATGTGGTTTATCTTAAGAAACAAAGTATTGACATGGGATCAAATGCAAAAGAGGAATTATGTTGATGTGGTTTATCTTAAGAAACAAAGTATTGACATGGGATCAAATGCAAAAGAGGAATTATGTTGGTCCCCGTCGTTGCTATCGATGCAAAAATGCTAAAGAAACAAATACTCATTTATTTGTGGACTGCATATACTTAATTTCAGTTTTAAAGAAAATAGAACTGTTATTGTGCATCAAAAGTGTATGGATAGGCTCTACAACAAGCGTATGTCTATGGAACTGGTATCATCAAGCAGAGTTACAAGAGTATCAAAGCTTGCCTCTCATCATTACCTAGCAGGTATGGGTTGCAAGGAATGACTGTCTATTTACAGACTTATATACTAATCCTGAAATCTGTGCAAGACGTTAGAGCCAAGCTTCAATTTTTGGAGATTCAATGCTAGTCATTGAATGCATGAAGGAATCAAAGCTTTGTCATAATATAGTTATGCGTCCTTTACTACATGAGATTAAAAGCATGTAAGGAAAGCTGGAATCAATTACCTCTGGGCACATATACAGAGAAAGAAATGGAGAAGCAGACTTCAAAAGTTGGTTCAAGCAAGGAAATGAGAGACTGGCAAATATTGAGTTAGATTCATATATCTTTTCTATCTTGATATTATATATATCTTATTATGATGGCGTAATTTTTTTTGTGAACAACATTTCATATTTTAATTCGAAACTTGGAAGAAAATCATAGAAGCAAAGCTTTGCTTAATGATATTAAGATAAATCTTTTGGGAGATAAAAAGAACATATCTGGAATATATTTAGCTGATATTTAAGATCATATCAAGTAAGTTCAAACTTTGTCAAGTGATCAAGTAAGTTCCAATGTAATGTAATAACCAAATTTTAATTATAGTTAAACATTATAAAACAAAAATATCATTCAATTTTATACTTTCTTATAAAATAATTATTAATAATTAGTTATCGTCTCCCTAAAAGTATTATATACTTAAGTAGTCTATTTCTGTATTTTATTAATACTAGATTTTTTCATTATCATCCTTCACTGTATAAATGGCAATATTCCATAATATCATAATCAAAATCCCTAACAGTAACAGTGGGTTCTGTACTTTCCTGTTGCCTTCGCCGCTCAGACTGGAAGCCTGGACAGCTATGCTATGTGCTACGACTTCATCCGGGGTAATGCGCTTAAAAAAAATTCATCGTGTTTCAAATCCGTTCGTCTAGAGATAAATAAAGCGCGTGGAGTGATAAATACAGAGATTTGTACATTTTTAATGTATAGATTTATTGGTATGACCAGAGAACATTCGTCATTGGCTTGGCACTGAGATTATTTAAGAACTTTAGCTGGCGGATACTGTGTTCTCTCCGATTTTTTCAGCAAACAACTACCACAGAAGTCTCCTACACAAATCATATTGTTAACCAGTGTTTGTTTCTAGACAATGAATATCACCTACATGGTGTGCAAACCGAAGGGAAACCACAATATTTGTGATTATCACTACAGCTTATACGTGTGATTGGATTTCATTTCGACATTTTGGTTTAGTTTTTTTGTTAGGATTTTTAATTAAATGAATTGTATATTTATCGTTATGGATACACACTTGTCTCATCCTCCTGTAATCTAGGAAAAACATGTTTACTACTCCACCCCAAATTCTAAATATAAATACTTATCAATATAAAAATAAAAAATTTAAATAAAAAATCAACTTATCAAAATAAATTAAAAATATAATAATTAGACAATTCCTTAAATTTTGATAAAAAATCAAATGAAGATATCATTTTAGATTGAAAGTGGAATTGATTGAATTAATAATAATTTGACCATTCATATTCTCTCCAAATTTAATTCTTAAACAAAATAAAGTTTTAATAAGTTTTATTTATTTTTCTCATGGAGTTTTTTTAAAATAATTTTAAAATTAGAGGGATAAAATTAGAGGGAATCCAATTTTTTTTGAGATATAATATTTTTCTTATTACTTTTATTTGGTTTTAATTTTTTATTATAATAATTTACATTAAAAAAATTATTATTTCCTTTTTTTTAAAACAAGAATCCAATTAATCTTGAGATATAATATTTTTCTTATTACTTTTTATTTGGTTTTAATTTTTTATTATAAGAATTTACATTAAAAAAATTATTGTTTTCTTTTTTTAAAACATAATGTTTAGTGGCAACATTTCCTTCATACTAGGTTGTAAAACACCTCAAAGTTTAATAATTATATTAAGATATGTATGTTTCTAAATTAAGACACATACATTTCAAAATTTTAAATAATATTAGATCGAGTTGTCTAAAATTGCTACGATTTAGCTTGGAGAAAATGATATTTTCAAACACGAATTTTTAGAATCTTAAATAACAGTATTAATGCTACATAATTTGAATGCCCTAGAGTTTTCCAGAATGCTGAATTCATCTATTCGTCACATTTTTAAATGGCTTCTATTAAAATTCTCCACTTATAAATTTATTTTATAAATAATATAAAATAACACATACTTTGACCATACATATGAGCAAATCTGGAAGTTTGACCATAATCTGGAAGTTTGACCATAAATACTATCAAAATATGGAAAGAATTTCAAAAAAATAATTGAATTTATCCGTTTTAACAAAGTGTAAAAGAAATTTAATCTGGTATAAAACTTTTCTTTGATGGTCAAAATCCTTGAATTTTAATAATATTTTAAGATATAATTTCCTATAAAATAGATATAAACCCAAGAGCATTGATTTGTTTTGGATGACAACAAAACTGTACCCATACCTGATTCTTATCACATTTTTCAGCCAAAGCAATCTGTCAGAAGAGGGGATGCCTAGGAAAGAATACTTTGTCTGAGCTAAGGGTGCAGAAAACTCAAAATCTCAACCTGTGGGGACTGATATTCAGAAAATATGAATGAGAATCAAGTGGAATCAGAGCTTCGACTCTGCTGGCTTGAGGACGAGCCCTATCACAAGGTGCAGGCTTTCTGGGACGCCTTGGCCACCCTATCCAACAGGACGAGTACGAGAAGTATTGTACGGGTATGCCATCCCACCTGCAAAAGAATGAAGAAGGCGGGTTGGATGAATATCGCCGATCTTGAGCAAGAGGACAACAATATCCCGCTGGAGGCGAGGTCGATTCTTCAAATGGTCAGAGCCCATGCATTAAATGGCAGGAACAGACATGCATCCAAACCACCTTCCCTTCAGATGGTCCTGAATCCCAATTTGTTTATTTATAACGACCATTATCATGATTCCCAGTTGGTTTCCCGGCAGTTCGTTCCCTTCTGTGTTCCTTACGTGGTGCTTAAGGAGTTCAGTATGTTTTTCAATCGCGTAGGTTTCTATAGAGATTTTTTCTCTGAATCCTACATAGCCTCCTTAACCGAACAGAGCCTTCGTTGGATGAGCTACAGATACCTGTCACTACCATATAGCAACGGTACTGATCTGCATGTTCTCAGAACAAGTTCAGATAATTTAATTCCTAAGGATGCTGCAGGTCCTGCTTCCCAGCTTCTGAATCCAGAGGCCCAATGTGTAATCTGTATAGAAAGAATCTTACCAGAGCAGAGCTATGTTGTTCTCAAATGCCTTCATCCATTCCACGCAGGCTGTTTAAGGAGTTGGAAACGTGAGAAGAAGTTTGAAGCAAGGTGTCCCTCCTGCAGACGATATATTATTACACTATATCATCACCATCAGTATTAACAGCTTGTAATCAAGTTTTGGAAATAAATTGTATTTCCATTTTTCAAAACATTTGAAAAATCAAGAGTAGTGATTTTTTTAAAGATTACCAGATAACTGTTCATGTAGCTTTTTCCATGTTTACTGAGCTTTTCCTATTCAGTTGTTCAGCTTTTTATCTATTCCCTTACTTTCCATTTTCATTTTTTTCTGCATCAGTTTATTATTTAAAAACTTTGTTTATAGTCATACTATGTGTGGGGAACAATGTGTTTTGGAAGGGAATAGACGAGAAAGTTATGCAATCGATTACTGTGTTACAGTAGAGTAAAGATTATGTTTGGCCTTTGGAAGAAAATAAATTTGTATTTATTGAAACTAACTACTTTTAATTTCAATTTCAATTTCACTGATGTTTGAGCTATTTGTTCTGATTAGTGCACAGATGTAGATGAATTGTCTTGTTCCACAATATTGAACATGCATTAACACTGTCTGTATTATTATTCCTTTTCATCCATCTTGATTTGAAAATCTTTCTGCTGTTCTTATTGACGTCTCTATGAGGAGATCAAGAGAGGCAGTTTTTCACTTCACAGAGTGCTATGGGCCAGTTTACATTTGTTTCAATGGGTTCTTATTTTGTTGATTAATGTTGGTTTTGTTTTGTTTGAATTTTAGTGAAGTCTGCAATGCGCATATTGGGATTTGCTATGCAAGTATTCTCAATCTCTATTTTGGAAATCTGTTGAACTAACTGTTGAACTATGTAGTTGTTTATGATCAAGAAATGGGTATGACATTTATGTGGAAGTTGAATAAATACTCTTTTCATAATTGTTATCAGTATTCTTCTACTTCATAATTGTTGTCAGTTTTATTGGGTTCCTATTACATAAAAGATAATGGATTTGAAATGCAAGTATTTGTCAGAAATTTTTTTCTTGGATTTTGTAAACCTGACTTATGCAGATTATTATGACAGATAGTGTCTCTGTGACAGTGATGACATTTATGTGAAAGTTAGATTTACTGTTTAAACTCATTGGTATTCTCACCCTTGTACTTCATAATTGTTACTGTTTTTATGGGGTTCCTGGAGTTGTGTAGTTATGTTTCATCCTTGCACTTAGCCAGTTCAAAATCAGAAATCTTGAAACTAACTGCTTTGGATTCTATTGTGCAAAATGTTGTTTTAGCTAATAGTTTTAATGGATGTACAGGTAGGGATGAATTGACCTTTTTAATATTAAGCAAGTACAAAGCCTGAAGAATGTTATTTGAGTTATTAGTTCTGTGTGTATAGATAAAGATGAACTGCCCTCTTAATTGGGTCTTAATTGACTCTAGCTTGGCTTATTGGAAGGATTTATTTACCATTAATATTGAGTAAGCCCAAGCTTTTTGGGACTTCTCATCATGCAATGGCTTTTCCTAAAATCTTGATTGGGACATATTTCTGCTTTTTTATTGACCACTTTTTGAGAATACCGAGAAATACTGTTTCATCACTTCACAGAGTTGTGTAGCCCAATTAATATTTTGTAAATGGGTGCGTATATTGTTTGAATTCTAATACTTGTTTCAATGTTGTCCTTGTGTTTCAATTTTAATGGTGTCTGCAATAGACATGCCTTGACGGAAGGATTATGGATTTGCAATGTAAGTAATTCTCAGTTTCTTTTTGCTTATGTAGTTTATCATGACCAATAATGTAGTCTTCCTGTCCATGATGATAAGTATTTGGAACTCCTTTTACTCTTTTCCTTGTCGGTATTCTTATTCTTCTGTTTTACCATTGTTGCAAGTTTTATTGGGTTCATCCCGAGCTTAGCCAGTTCAGAAATTTTAGAGCTAACTGTTTTCAATTCTATTGTGCATTGAGTAATTGGTTCTAATGGGTGCACAGATGGGATGAATTGGCCCTCGCACGATGCTAAGGCATTTATATTATCTCCTCACCTTGGAACATATTTATGTTGTTGTTATTGGCCACTCTGTTAGGAGATCAGGAAATCCAATTTCATCACTTCTCAGGACTGTATGACCCAATTCATATTTGTTTAGATGAGGATACTTATTTTGCTTGAATTCCAATACTTCTTTCACTGCTGTCCTTATTTTGTTTGAACTTCTGTGATGTCTACAATATAAGAACCGTGAAGGAAAGATTATAGATTTGAACTGTAAGTATTTCTCAATCTAAATTTTCTTGGATCTTGCAGATCTGGCTTATATAGATTATCACGACCAGTAACGAGTCTTTCCTGTCCATGATAACGTGTGTGGAGATTTACATTTTCCTCTCTCTCTTTTTTTGGATTGGTATTCATATTCTTGTACTTCATTATCGTTGTGAGTTTCATTAGGTTAGGTTCCCAATAAGCATGGAGTTGTGTTGTGCAGAATGTTGTTTGAGATATTGGTTTTGATGGCTGCTCACCTTGAATGGTCTTTCATGGTATCTTGATTTGTAATCGAATCTTGAAATTTTGCAGACATACTTGCCGGTTTTGATGCACCTTCAGTGACAGGAAAATTGCATCAATCAATGTAGAGTATGATATTATGCATGTAACCGGGCATAGAATGCGAAACAAATTCTTGAGGTAAATCTACCTCTACATCGTGGATTGTTGTTTGCTTTTGAAAATACAGTATTTCAGGGCTTCAAGCTACTGCAATCGCGAATATTTATCCATATCATAAATCTGTCTTGGTTCTATATGTCTATGTCAAAAAAATCTCTCGTCTTTGCTTCTCTAAGAGCTTCCCTAAAACATTTCATTCTTCAATTTTGCTTTCCAAACAATTTTTTTTTAAGATCGAGCAACTTTTCAATGAGCTAGAAGCTCTAATTACAATATTCTTCAGCATACTTTAATGGGCTCTGTACTCCTTAATATTTTAATGTGCTGTGTAGTCCTCCACTACACCCCTAGAACCAAAGCAGTGGAGTAGGTCCATTATGTTTGTTGTTATTAAATAAGGCTTATTATTGTAGTTAATATGGAATAAATGCAATGTGACATCATTAAAGAGGGTTCACTAAATAGTTAAGAGGTTGTTATGATTAAGGTTGGCTCATTAACTATAAATAAAGATGGAATCTTCCTTTTAAATTATGTGAAAATAATATTGTACTTGGAGCTTAGCTAAGGTTCCCAACTTTAAGAAGCAACTGAATAGAAGTGGATTAGTTCTCTAAAAGGATCATTGTAACATGTAGCCCTGCCTTAAGGTTATTTTGATATAATAGATTAAAGGGGATTTTCTATCTTATTCTTGGACATCATGTGTATGGTAGCATTTTCATATCTAAGGTACATAACAAGTGGTGTCATAACACTTTCCAAAGCACAATTGGAAAAAATTCTCTACTTGTTTTTTGCAGATTTGGAGCCGTGACGCTTATATCAGTTTTGAGTATTTTTTTGCAGATTTTTTATAAAGTAATTGTAGATCTATGTTATCCTCGCAAAAATATATCATTTCAAAAAGAAATTATGAATCATAGTTCAAATGTTGGAGATATTGTAATTTGGAACCTGTTCTTTTTTAAGGCTTTCCAACAATAACCGCAAGTCTTGTAGAAGATGTAACTTTTGATAGACTACTAAGATTGCAATAAGATCAACCCATTTGATAGAGAAGTTATAAGGCTTTGATCTAACATAATATATGATAAATTTCTAATCAATATCTAGTGTGCCACAACCCTTGCATTTTTTCACCCCCCCAAACCCTAGTGCCCTACTTACAGTAGATAATGGCATTTTACATGGATATATTAGCCACCATCATTGAGGAATAACCAAAGATCTATGAAGATTACGTGGAAGATGGAAATTATATGGAGAAGTCCCTCCTATTTTGTTTTCTTGAACTTTGTATGGATTATGAAGAGTATATCAAACAATGGTTATTCAAAGTAGAGATATTTTCACACCCTAAACTATTTCATATAGAGCGACTCTATCTACAACATAGAATACACAAATTAAATGAAGCCTATGAAGCAATCAAAATGATGGAATTTTGGAGACATATTGAATAGGAGTACACACAATAACAATTTTCCTAGTGTGATTTAGAAAAGGCTTGTGAAGACTAGTATCTAAATAGTTGTTAGTTCTGGGAATACAAACTTATATCTTATATCTGATGACTCTACTTCATCTTATGCATAGAACATTGTTGTGAGAAGTCCTGAGTTAGTTATGACTACTAGTTTCTAGCTTGTCGATTCTCCAATAGTGATATGCCTTATAGATCCACAACCATCCTTTTGTAGTTATATGGAAGATATTTTGGATATGGCTAGAAATATATATGTGGATCTACATCACCTTGATAGGATTTTGGAGCACCATTTTCAGCTAGGTATTGAGCTCAAGTATCTTCATTTTACAATCAATATGAGCACTTAGACATGGGACCCCGACTTATGGATGAGTTCCTTGAACTACTTCAATATTGCAATTGGTATTTGCACATGGGACACTGGAAACTTCATCATTGCAGTTAGCACTCATACATGGGACTCAAGTTTATCATGGAACTTCTTGGATCACTTCAACTTGGTGATGAACACTTGTACATGAGACCATGGTTCCCTAGTTTACTTTTACATTGCAGTCAATTGTCCATGGGACCCTGGTGTATGGTTGTACCGCCTCATAACAAGCATTGAGTGCAACACTTTTCTAAGGAAGGTGGAGTGTTGGGATCCACCCTAGGGGTGTAGTGGGGGGTCGGAGGCCCCATTAGAGTAATAATAGTAGAGGTCATTCAATGTAAGGTGGACTAGGTCCACTATGTTTGTTATTATGAATAAGGCCCGTCATGGTAGTTAGTATGGACTAAATGTAATGTGGCTTCATTAAAGAAGGTCCACTAGGTAGTTAGGACATTGTTATGATTACAATTCTCATGTTTGCTTTAAATAAGGATGGAGTCAACATTTATTTTTCCTTTTCTTTTCCAAGTAATTATCCCAAGTCAAACCCCTGAGCACTTCTCCTCGTTTCAAGGATCATACCTAGGGTAAACCCAAAGTTGTTATAACAAAGTCTATATAACAATATACTCATTATGAGTTGAACATGTCATTTATGGGATGGAGTCACCATTTATTTTTCCTTTTCTTTTCCAAGTAATTATCCCAAGTCAAACCCCCGGGCACTTCTCCTCGTTTCGAGGATCTTACCAAGGGTAAGCCCAAGATTCTTCATGTCACAATGCCAGGTCAACAACAAGGCACAAAGTCATTATAACGATATACACATTATGTGATGAACATGTCACTTATGGGAATAGAACTTGGGTGGGGAGGATAACACTCCAACCCATAACCACTCAAACTGGACCTAATTAACATGGATGGAGTCATCCTTATGAATTATATGTGTGAAAGAATATTGTAATTGGAGCTTAGCTCATTGAGAGGTTGGTCAACCTTCAGAGGCAAGTGAACATGAGTGGATTCCTTCCATAAAAAAATCATTGTATGGTATTGCTCTACCTTAAGGGCATTCTGAAATAGTAAAGTAAAGGGGGTTTTCTATCTTATTATTGGATATCTTGTGTTTGATATCATTTTCATATCTAAGGTACTTAACACGTTGTGTATAAAATTTCAGTTGTCCTTGCTTCCCTAAGAGATTGCATTCATAAATATTGTCTTCTTCTTATTCTTCTCATTTTTTTTCTATACGTTCTTTTGTAAGGTTTAGTCTCATCTCTTAGCTACCCATCTGATATTTTTATTTGCACTTTGTTTAGAGTGCACAAGAAATTCATTTACTTCCCACATATGCATATGGAATTTTGTGAATCTCAAGCCCATAGTGACATGTATAGGTATGCAAGGACCATTGTTGTGAAGGATTCCCATAAGAATCCAAAGCAAAAACTATCATCAAGGATTTTATATCTTATTCTTGGATATCTTGTGTATGATATCATTTTCATATCTTATAAAAGTTTAGTTGTCTTTGCTTCCCTAAGGGATTGCATTCAGAAACCTTGTCTTCTTCTTATTATTCTCAATTTTGTTTTCTAAACACTCTTTCATAAGGTTTAGCCCATGTTTAGCCTCATCTCTTAGGTACCCAATCTAATATTTTTATTTGCACTTTGTTCAATTTGCAAAGTAAATCCATCTATTTCCCATAAATACATGTGAAATCTTGTGGATCTCAAGCCTATAATGACATATACAAGTACACAAGGACCATTATTTTGAAGGCATTCAAAGCAAAACTATCATAGGATTTGGTGAATGACATTTTCTAGTTCAAGTAGGCATTATAATTATGTACTCTTTTTATTCATCTTACAAACTGATTTAGAGAAGGAAATGCCTTGCAACGAATTCTCGTAACCATTTTCACAAAATCAATTAATTACAATGTTTTTTTAAATATATTATTGAAATATTTATCACAGAAGCCTCTCTTATTTATGATCCATCAACATAGCTTACTAATTAGAGGGGAGAGTGGGTCTTCTTATCTATACATAAACATTTGGAAAACGATATAAGTTCCCATTTGGAGAAACTCTCCATCTTCTCTATCAGATAATTTGCAAAGAGAGATAATTTGCAAAGAGAAATTAAAATATGGTTTCCTCAATGTATCTAAATTTTTTTTTTGAAAATTTGTTATTTTAATTTAAGTTAAAACCAATATAGATCTATCTTAAATCCGTATTTATCAAGCACTGAGAGGGATTCAATTTCTTGAGGTGTATTTCTTTTTATAAATTTAAACTCAATAAATTTGATCTTTTTTGATTGATAGATCCAGGTTTAAGTTTTAAGTTTTTATTTTATAAACGAACATCTATTTTTAATTACTTTTCATAATATTTTATTTTATGAACCAACATAATTTTTTTTAAATACTTTCCATAATTTTTTATTTTATGAACCGACATGAATTTTTTTAATTATTTTGTTACAAAGGTTATTTTGTTACATCACTTTACAACATCTCCCCCATACTGATTTGTAAAACACCTCTTTTCACTCAATGCAATGATGGTCTATACCATGATGAGTAATTTGGCTATCAAATGTCAACATTTTTTTTGAAAATTTGTTATTTTATTGCGCCGAGAGGCGCTCTACAGCCTAGTATGAGGGAGATCTTGTAACGTGTATGTGTCCCATTACATGTAGCCTTACACCTAATAAAACATAAAAAGTAAAAAATGATAATATGAGGGAGATCTTGTAAGGTGTATGTGTCCCATTACATGTAGCCTTAGACCTAATAAAACATAAAAAGTAAAAAATGATAATATGAGGGAGATCTTGTAACGTGTATGTGTCTCATTACATGTGTCCCGTTACATGTAGCCTTACACCTAATAAAACATTAAAAAGTGATAGTAAAAAGTGAAGTACCATATTATGTCGGCCATTAATAAATTCATGTCATCTAATAAAACTTAAAAAGTGAAGTACCGTATTATGTCGGCCATTAATAAATTCATGTTGGCTCATAAAATAAAAAATTATGGAAAGTATTTAAAAAAATCACGTTGGCTCATAAAATAAAATATTATGAAAAGTAATTAAAATATTGATGTTCGTTTATAAAATAAAAACTTAAAACTTAAACACAGATCTATCAATCAAGAGATATCAAATTTCTTGAATTTAAATTTAAAAAAAGAAATACATCTCAAGAAATTGGATCCCTCTCGATGGTGCTTGATAGATACGAGTTTAAGATGGATATATGCTAGTTTTAAGTTAAAATGATGGTTTATACCATAATAAGTATTTTGGCTATCAAATGTCAACATTGTTTTAAAGGTGTAGATTTAAAAATAAAAAAGCGAACACTTGATAGTGTTAAAGAAGTTCTACATTATCTTTATTTTTCGAAGTGTTTAAATATGGAAGTACTATTAAAGTTTTTTAAAACTAATAAAATAAGTACAATGTTGGAAAGTATCTAGTCCACATTCATTTAGGATTTTACTACTTTTATTTTTATTTTGGAATTGTATAAATGTTAATTTTATTAAATTTAAAGTGTTTAATGAGAATCTAAACTTATATCATGTTTTAAAAGCATGATTAATTGTTTTCAAATTTGTGATTATACTTTTTCAATAACGTGTTTAATGATTAATGATTTCCAAAAGCGTCATTATTATTTTTTATTGTCTTTTTTTATCAATTTTTAATATTACTTTATCATATTTATAATGTATGATTATTGGATTTCACAAACGTAACGTGTGTTTTTTAATCAACATGTTTGTATTATGATGAAATGTATTGATTAGAATACTTTTCTTTGAAATAAAATAGATCTAAGTCAAAATCAATCTGCACAAGTGCCATCTGAATTTAATGATGTTATAGATGGGGGAGTTATAATTTAGGACATCTCTAAGATGGTGTTATTTTTGTTCAATTTAAGTCATCATCTTCCAACGCATTTTCAAGGCCTTAAAAAACGCTTTTGTGCTAAGCGTCGGATAAAAGTTTCCCTCACTTGTGTGCCAAGTGTCAAATAAAAGTTTCCCTCGGATTTACTCATCCAAGGTGAGATTTATTATTGTCATTGAGATATTTCCAATAAGCTATAATGCACTTGAAATAGATTTTGTATGCAAAATCTATGGCACTAGCAAAATAATGGTCCAAATGTTCCCCACATGTCCAATTGGAAACCATGTCAATGCACTGTAGTTCGAATATGAGGAGTTAGTAATGTGTGAGAATCCACTAAATACTTTGATAAGCATCATAAAGGTTCCAAGAGGGTTTTGAAACATCAAACCTAACCCTAGTTGTAGCTATCAAAAGCCTAGTAGAATGAGGGAAAATGGCTCACTTTCAATGGATACTAGTTGTTCCATACTAGGAGCAGTAGTGTGGAGGAAATGTTAATAGTGGAAAAAAACAAAAGAATATTGCATATGGCTATAGATACCATAGTGTCTTATAGCTTCATAATATGTTGGAAAGCTTTGTAATATGTATTGTAATCTCCATAATATAAGAAGTCATGGGGCATAATCCTTCATTAAATGTTGTTTTTCTAGTATGGTTTTCCAAGGTAATTATGTGTATTCCATTTTGTGTGTCTTTGGTATTATAGTCTATAGTTTTCATATGTTGCAATAGCTATAGAATCCAAATGGTGTGTTTCTATTTATGCTAAAGTGTTAAAATTATAAAAAGATATTCACATAATGAAGCATAGGATCATTGTAGTGATTTTAAGTTTAGATCTGTTTTGGTAAGCCAACATTTGGAATATCCAAGGTGTTTTATAGATCTTATTGGTATGAGAGGGCATTTATTTGGACATTTTCTAGTTTGAGCACAGTATATGTTTACTTGACTAAAAAAATCAGACTTTATGAGAGAATGGTACCCCATCAATCCCACAATCGATATAAGAAAGGTTAAGAAGCAATTATAATCCTTGTAAATGGAAGAAGACTACCGGGAAAGATTGGTGGATGGAGGTGAAATAATATTTATGAGGTTATAAGCTCAAATATTTGATATTTCTAGGAGCACGACCATCCTCGTGGCCTCTCTTGGGAAAACAATCGGGCCCTTTTTGGAGAAAGTTGAGTCTCATGAGAAACCAAAATATCATGATGAGATGTGAAAAGAGAAGGAAAAATGTAAGCTCAAAAAAGGGGAATCTAGTGACCAATATTCTTAGCACTTATTTAAAATGGAAACAATGTCAAAATTAAGAATCAGATGAGATGAGCAACAATTAGAAGTCTTTTGAAGAAATCTTTTGAAGTGTGCATAATGCATGAGATGAGCATAAAATAACATTTGCTAGATTGAAGTTGCAATTCCATCCATAGATTTGGTGAGACAGCCACATTGAGGTGCTCAGGATGGGGGATACCCACTAATAACTAAGTGGGAGGTATTGAAATACCTATTCCTATCGGGTTTGAAGAGGATCAAAAGTTTTGATGGCATTATTATCAACAAAGGCAATAAATAGAGCATATGATAGTACACTACCAGAAGCAAGTCATCTAATTGGGAATAAATCCTTGAGACCCAAGTGTGGTCATCAAATACCTAGGTGGTTTTCACAATCACAAAAACATGAAATTTATGTTATTCAAACATGAGAGCATTGATAAAGCATGTGTTTAGATCCATTGCATTGAATTTGATAAGAAAAATGGTCTACCAAATGGTTCAAAGTAGTCATACCAACATAGAGCTTCAGATAGAAGCAAGAAGAAGGGGAAAGGGAAAAATAAAAATATTTCCATCACAGCACATGTCTGCTAGGACCTTAATAACCATTCTCACCATTGCAACATTAATGATCACACGAAAGAAAAAAAATTAAAATTGTCCAAAGACGAACTATATGAGCTGCAAGCGGGATTGAATTCCAAGAAGAAAAATATTCTAATAGAAATGAGAAAGGAGACACAAAACAACTCATATGTGGACAAAAATATTAGATGCATGATTTTGTAGAAAAAGTGAACCTAATTAGCCTCCATAACAAATAGGAGAAAGAGATACAAAGTTATTTCATATCAAAATTTGGATTAAGATGGACAAAATAGATGCATTGTTTGATTTTGGATCATAGGAAAGCATCCTTGTAGAGGACCTAGTAAGTAAAAATGATTTACAAATGCATAATCACCCTCGTGCATACACTTTAGGTTCGGTTAATAAGGATGTCAAGTTCAAAGTTACCCAGCATCGTAAGCTTAGATTTGCTATTAGAGCAAATTTTATTGACAAAATAGAAATTGTTGTAGTGTCACTTGGTGTTTGCAGTGTAATGTTTGGTAGCCCCAGTAGGTTTATCAAGGATGTTATCCTCAACATAAGTGAAAACTAACACTTCCTTTAATCAAGGATGGTAAATCATTAATAATCAATGAACACAAGGGAAGGTCAAAGATCTCTCTAGTGAGTGCACACCAAGCTAAGTGTTGGAACCATATTTTGCAATTTTGAAGAATTGGCGTGTATTTCAAGTAATGTGCACCCCATTTTAGCTTGTGCAATATGTTGTGCACCTCTTTTTGGCATGTGCATTAAACTGTAATCATATCTAGAGTTAGTGTGATTCCCTATGCTTGTTAGAAAGTTGAATTGGAGGTTGTTAGGGTTGTAACTAATTTGTAACTGAATTTATATGCATTTAAAGGAATGTAATCAATAGGGAAAGGGTTGGATATTTTTCAATAAGATTAAGTTATTGAGTCTATAGTAGAGTTAGGGAGGAAAGAGAAATTAGGGTGTGAGTCTCTAGATCATTTTATGGATAATAAGGAGTTGTATGTGTTAATTTTTTTTTATCTTTAATTCGTAGCTGCAATAATACTTGAAATCAAATAACAATCATACACATAAGCAATCACATTCGACACGTGAATTTACCGTGGGGAAACCCTCTATGACTTGAGGGAGAAAACCCCAGAAAAACCTTCCTTAGTATATTGATAGATAGAAGAGAATGTATTTTACATCAAGCACCCCCGGTGCAATTACAGAGCAAGAGAAAGATAAAGAAGAGGGACTCATAATAATATATTGCACAAAGAAGAAGTTATTTTCCTTCAAGGGAGAAGAGAATTCACTTCACATTGGATTCATCAATCCTATATAACATATTTATATATTCTTATCATACATCGGCTTTTATTTTTAGCTTCTGATTTTAGGATGAACTCGCCATCCATTTGGATGCATCAATCTTGCATGAAGAAGTGCACCCCACTTCTCATGCATTAATGCACTGAACTGACTCTTAGGATGAACTTTCCCCTTAACTAAAAGCTTGCCCACTTAGTTAGGTGCCTAACTTAAGTGTTGTCATACAAGTGTTACAACTCGAGTGTCATCTTTTAGTTTAACATAAGTGTTGTCATGCAATAACACTTAGTTAACTAGATATTCTTTGTTATCACTTATTTAACTCTCTTAACTGATTCTTTCTTGTTAACATCACTATAGTGATCAATTCGAGTTCTCCTTTGGTTTACTGAAGTCTTCACTGAAGTTTAACAATTTGAATTTCCTCTTAATTAATTCTTTATGTGCAACTCGAATTCTCTCATATCTTATCACATCTTATATTTATCTCTTGTCTTATCTGCATGGTCCATATGTGCCAGCTTAATTATCATATCAAATATACTAAGGAGGTTTTCCCAATGATGTGATCATATTGTTCTATTATCGTTCCAAGTGGTTATATGCTAAAGTAATTCACTCTAAAGGTTTATATTCTCTAGAGGAGACTTAATAGCTCAACCATGGTTAGTAGTACATCACACACCATACATGCTTCAACATGCAAAGCATCACCTCAACACATGAGGATCTGTCTTGACACACAAGACCTTAGCCTTAAACAGAATGACTGTACAACATCATCACTTTGACATACATAGCACTTGCCTCAACACATGAAGCTTATCCATTCTTGATTCCAACTCAAGATTCTTCTCCAAGTTTTCGAAGTCCAACTTAGTCTCCTATAAGGCACTACCTTGACACACGAGGCTCAATATTGGCACACAAGATTGACTTGGAGAATGAATCATGATGCTATAACTTTAACACGCCTTCTCAATGAGGAAGGCATTCTCTACCATTCCAAGCTTGTCTAAGAATTATTTATACTTTGTCATGGACATAGGCTTAGTTAACATATCTGCAATTTTCTCACCAGTAGAAATGTACTAAAGTCTTATGGCACCTTTCTAGACCATGTATCTGTTGTAGTAATACTTCATCTCAATGTGTTTCGATCTGTCATGAAACACAGGGTTTTCAGAGAGCTTAATGCAGCTCTGATTGTCAGAGTGAATGACAGTACTCTCAATCTTCTCACCGAACAACCCAGAAAGTAGCTTCCTAAGCCACATAGATTCTCAACAGGGAGTACTACCTGCAATATACTCTGCTTATGTAGTACTCTGGGCTACGGAGCCTTGCTTCCTGCTGGACCAAGAGATCATAGCTGATACCAAGATAAAACAAAATCCAAATGTACTCTTTCGGTCCACAATACTACCACCCCAATCGGAGTCAGCATATCCAAGTAGCATCACTCCACCACTGGAAGCATATATGATTCCATAAGCAATAGTACCTCGAAGGTATCTAAGCACATGCTTGGAAGCAAACCAATGTCTATGTCTTGGCTCAGACATGAGCTGACTCAAGATACTCACTGCATAACATATGTTTGGTATACTATGTATCAAATACATCAAGGAACAGATGACATGCCTGTACATGGTAGGATCCACTAGATCCAATCCAGAATCTAACTCATGTAGCTTCTTTAGATTAGACACTATTGGAATAGACATGGACTTATAGTCCATCATGCCAAATCTCCACACATCAACTATGTACTTTCCTTGTGAGAGAAAGATCTCATCTTTCCTTTGCCAAAATTCCAGACCAAGAAAGTAATGCATAAGACCCAAGTCTGTCACTTCGAGCTCAAAAGTGAGCTCCCTCTTGCACAGAGTTATCTGTTGTTCCTCTCTAGTAAGGAACAAGTCATCAACATAGAGAGCCAATATCAGTGGTTGGTTATTCAAAACCTTGAAGTATAGGTTGGGGTCAGCTTCGCTTTTGGAGAATCCCAAGCTCAGAAGATAGTTGTCAATCCTTGACTACTAAGCCCTCAGGGATTTCTTAATCCCATACAAGGATTTATTAAGTTTGCATACATGGGAATCCTTCCCGTGAACTACAAACCCCTTAGGTTTTTGTATGTAAACCTCTTCCTCAACCTCACCATTGAGGAAGCCAGTCTCACATCCATCTGGTGAAGTTTCCAACCCAAAAATGAAGCAAGGGAAATTTTAGTTAGGATATTAGTGTACCTAGACACAGGGGCGAATGTCTCATCATAGTCTATCCCTTATTTATGTGAGAAACCATAGGTCAAAAATCTTGCTTTATACTTTTCAATGTTTCCATCAGCTACATGCTTGATTTTATAAAGCCACTTGGAAGTTACTATTGACTTCCTATTAGGTTTAGGAACCACTTCCCACACATCATTCTTCAGGATAGATTTGTATTCTTCTACCATGGCATATTTCCATACTTGTTGCTTTGAGGCTTCCTCATAGGTAGAGGTTTCTGAATCACTTATGTGACTCATCTATTCTACATATCCTAAAAAAATTTCAGGTCTCTTTCGCTCTTTGGATGAGCCTGGAGGCGCTCCATGGTTTTTTTCCTCTTGCAAAATGTCTTGACGCCATACCGATCTCCTCTTAGAAGGAGGTTCATCAAGTGATCTGTCTATCAGATCTTCTGGGTAATTAGGATCAAGCAGATCTACGAACTCTTCTGGATTCTCCCTCTCAACATCTGAAAGGTTAGAATTAGAAATTGGATTCTCCATCATCAGAGTATCATGCTCCTCCATATCCGAAACACACTGAAGTTCTTTGGAGCACTTGAAGGCAACCTCTTCATGGAATGTTACATCTGTACTAAATTCAATGTTTCTTTGTCCCGGAACATCGATTTTGTACGCTCTGGAGGATTCACTATATCCAACAAATGTTCCTTTCTTTTCGGATGGCTCCATATTTGTCCTCTTCTCTTTTGGTACATGAATGTAGACAGGACAACATAAATTCTTCAAGTGTCCAACATCCGGTTTTTCACTAGTGAAAACCTCTTCAGGAGTCTTTTCTCCCAAGATAGCATGAGGGATTCTATTATGAATATAAACAACAGTGCTGGAGGCTTCTGCCCATAAGGATGTGGGAAGATCCTAATCACACATCATGGATTTTGCAGCCTCATATACTATTATTTTCTTTCTTGCAACAACCCCACTCTGATGGGGGTTGTAGGGTACATTCAGCTATCTTTTTATTATTGCATCTCAACAGAATTCATTGAATTCATGGGACTCAAAATCTCTTGCATTATCAGATCTCAAAGTGTGAATTTAATTTCCAGTCTAATTCTCAACCAGTGCTTTAAACTCTTGAAACTTGTTGAAAGTTTCACTCTTTGCCTTCAAAAAATAAACCCATGACTTGCTAGATAAGTCATCCATGAAAATTACATAATATAAATAACCACTCAAAGAGGGCGCAGACATAGGACAGCATAGATCAGAATGAATCCAGTCAAGGATCCCTTTGGATCTTTTGGTACTAATTGGAAAAATCTTCTTAATGTTATTTCCAAGAGCACAAACTCTACAAACACTATCAAAATCATATTTAAATATGGGCATACCTTTCACCATATTTTGCAATCCAGGTAGCACTTTGAAATTGAGATGACCAAGCCTTCTATGCCACAACTCACACAAACTGACTATGTCATGGATCATGGCTTGAATGAGCTTTCCAATAATTTTGTATAGGCTTCCCTCTCTAACTCCAATAACATATGTAGATTTCAAGTCTTCATGCTTGGGCTACAGGATCGCTTTATTGTCCATAAAGATAACTTTGAATAGTTTATCTTCTAGAACCGAAACAGACAAGAGGTTCTTCTTCAATATGGGGATGAACAAAATTTCATCCACATGCAGTACATCTCCTAAATCCAACAGAAAAGAAGTGGATCCAATACCTTGGATTGAATAGGTGGTATTATCTACGAGCTCCACCTTACAGGAAAACTTCTTTTCCTTCAAATCTGTGATAGCGCTCCTATATCCATTCATGTGCTTGGATGCGCCACTGTCCACCAACCATGTCTCAACACTAGTGTTAATGGATCCAGAAAGGTTTGAGACAAGATAGTACTCATTCCTCGTCTCTTGATCATCAGAAGGATTCTTTCTTGTAGTTCATCTTCTGTAGCAGTAGAAGCATGAAACCTACCCTTGAACTTTCCTCTTTTCTTTGCACAACATTCTCTTGCATAATGACCCTTCTTATTGCAATTGAAACATTTAACTTTAGACTTATCAAATTTCTTGAAATCATTCTCCTTTTGATGAGAGAATTTATTGTGATATTTCTTACCTCCTTTCATCTGTGCCGCAAGAGCGAGATTCTATTATTTGGAGGCAGAATACTTGTTATGGATTCTCCCTTCTTCTTGTAGGCAAGCATGCCATAGTCTCTCAAATTTAGGTTTCACTTCACGACCATTTACTATAGACAAGAATTTCCCCCATGAGGATGGAAGACCATCGACAACAGTCTGAATGAGATCATCATCATCAACCGTCACACCAATGCTCATACGTTGATCTCTTACTTGAGAGATATTTGTGAAGAAGGAAGCCACAGCTTCGTCCTTCTCCATTTTCAGATTTTGAATCTTGTTCTTCAATGCTCTCTTTTGACTGGGTGCCTTCTTCTCATAATGATTTGTCAAAGTGTCGAAGCATTCCTTTGCGGTCTTCAATGGAGTCATCACGAGCATCAAGTTGTCTTTCACGGAATCATAAATGATTCTCTTTGCTTTGGCTTGATTCTTCTTGAAGGTAATGCACCCTGCAATAGAATTAGGCTCTTCAATAACATTGGATATATATCCATTGAGATCATGCTCTTCCAGGATATTCAGGATCCTGGCCTTCCAAGTATTGAAGTTCGAAGTTCCTTCAAGACGGTCTTCCGGTTTCACTGATATTGAGGCCATTTTTCTTCAAGAATTGTGCACACTCAGGATCTACATAGGCTCAAGCTTTATTGATGAACTTATCTCTTTCACGCCCTGAGCTTTGATACCATGTTAATTTTTTATCTTTAATTTGGAGTTGCAATAATACTTGAAATCAAATAACAATCATATACATAAGCAATCGCATTCGACACGTGAATTTACCCTGGGGAAACCCTCTATGACTTGAGGGAGAAAACCCCAGCAAAACCTTCATTAGTATATTGATAGATAGCAGAGAATGTCTTTTACATCAAGCACCCCTGGTGCATTACAGAGAAAGATAAACATAAAGAAGAGAGACATAGAATAATATCCTGCACAAATGAAGAAGTGCCTTTCCTTTAAGGGAGAAGAGAATTCACTTCACATTGGATTCATCAATCATGTATACATATTTATATGTTCTTCTCATGCATCGGCTTCTATTTTTAGCTTCTGACTTCAAGATGAACTCGCCCTCCATATGGATGCATCAATCTTGCGTGGAGAAGTGTGCCCCACTTCTCATGCATTAACTCATTGAACTGACTCTTAGGATGAACTCGCCCCTTAACTGAAAGCTTTCCCACTTAGTTAGGTGGATAACTTAAGTGTCGGCATGCAAGCCTTACAACTCAAGTGTCGTCTTTTAGTTTAACATAAGTGTCGTCATGCAATAACACTTAGTTAACTAGATATTCTTTGTTATCACTTAGTTAACTCTCTTAACTGATTATTTCTTGTTAACATCGTTGTAGTGATAAACTCGAGTTCTCCTTTGATTTACTGAAGTTTAACGATTCAAATTTACTCTTAATTAATTCTTTATGTGCAATTCGAATTCTACCATATCTGATCACATCTTATCTTTATCTCTTGTCTTATCTGCATGGTCCATATGTGCCATCTTAATTATCATATCAAATATACTAAGGAGGTTTTCCCAATGATGTGATCATATTGTTCTACTATCGTTTCAAGTGGTCATATGCTAAAGTAATTCAATCTAGAGGTGACCAGTCTCTAGAGGAGACTTAATAGCTCAACCATGGTTAGTAGTACATCACACACCATACATGCTTCGACATGCAAAGCATCACCTCAACACATGAGGATCTATCTTGACACACAAGACCTTAGCCTTGACTAGCAATATTGTACAACATCATCACTTTGACATACAAAGCACTTGCCTCAACACATGAAGCTTATCCATTCTTGAGTCCAACTCAAGATTCTTCTCCAAGTTTCCCGAGTCCAACTCAGGCTCCTATAAGGCACTACCTCGACACAAGAGGCTCAATCTTGACACACAAGATTGACCTAGAGAATGACTCATGATGTCGTAACTTTAACAATATGGATCTATTCTATGGACTTAATGAGAATTACTAGTTGTTGGTCCCCCCCTTTAAATTTTTGAGTGGTTTATCACTTTGACATACAAAGCACTTGCCTCAACACATGAAGCTTATCCATTCTTGAGTCCAACTCGATATTCTTCTCCAAGTTTCCTGAGTCCAACTCAGCCTCCTATAAGGCACTACCTCGACACACGAGGCTCAATATTGACACACGAGATTGACCTAGAGAATGACTCATGATGTTGTAACTTTAACAATATGGACTTAATGAGAATTACTAGTTTTTGGTCCCCCCCTTTGAATTTTTGAGTGGTTTATGTTAATATGAATGTGTGATTAAGTGTATGATGAATACTGTACATGTTCATATTTTTCTTTCTTATTGTTAACTTTTATTTTAGTAATGCTCATTAGGGTCTCAGGTGAGACCTTATTCTTGATTGAATATTGAATATGTCGATGTTAATGGGTCTATTGTTGATCTAAGTTTGGAACCATGGGTTTGAAATTTTGTCAATAATCGGTTCCATTGTTGGGACATGATAAATATATTGGATAAATGGTGGATATCTAATGGAAACCATTGTGAAGGTAGATACAAGATCAGATGACTGAGAAAAAAATTGAGTTCACCCAAAAAGAAACTCAAAACCTATTGCATATCAATCTTGAGGCATGTAAAGACAAGTACTTGTATTCTAATGAACATGAAATATTTTTTGTTAAATTTTATGTTTTATAACATGAATGGATAGAAATGCAAGAGTAGATTAATACTTTAAGATGATCCCAACAACTAGTGGTGTGGGATCACACAAAGATTGAGAGACTAAAAATACTAAACAACAAATGGATTGGATTAATTGATTTATTTTTCACCAAAATAAAAAAGGGTACATTGTGGAGTCTGTTAATGAGTACCACACTTGCTTTACCATTGCTGAAAGTGAATTTGAGGCTAGGACAATAGGTAAGTTGTTAGAATAAATATTGAGTGGATTAAAATGGTATATGTGGAGAAAGGGTTGATGTAAATGAAGCCCAGTAGCATGGAAACATAAGTCCGTCATGATAGGGGGTGGAGAGCAAGAGGGAGATGAGGTGAAAAGATAAAAGAAAAGAATGATGGATCCAAAGACATAGAGTAAAGTGAGATAATAACACATAAAATGAGAAATTTGTTGCATGGGGCAATTTAGAAATATTAGTTTGACAGTACAAAGAAATGGAAGAAAACATGGGATAAACTAGTAGTAGTGTAAGCAGGAAACCAAGGAGAGAAGCACAGGAGAAATATATTGTTGAAGAGATTGCACAAGAGGTGTCCAAAAAGGATAGGGGGGGCAATACGAGAGGGTACTACATAGGAGATGGCATCCTTAGCAATGTTGAAAATAAGGTGACAATAAAATAGACATAGAGATTGTTGGATCCCAATGGTTGATTATATATGAAGAAGGCACATATGAATATGAAACTAATTTTTTGGTTAGTGAATATATTTAGAACGATGTTGAAGATGATTTTAATGTGGGTAAATATACTGATAGTATTTATAATTACCTTACCAATTTATCATAACGATAGATTAAATAAATTGTGAGTTAATTATAAAACTTGATTTTTGAAGTACTTATGAGTTGCCTTGCACTGTTTATGCAAGATAGGAGTTCTTATCTACCACTAATTATGTATCACGAGGTTTTAGTAAAAGGAGTCTATCTGAAATCTAATCTAGAAAGATGAATTTTTGAAAGTCATTCATACATTTATCAAAACATGTATAAACCGATTCATACTTTATGAAGAAAGTTTTGAAATGAAGATAATTTTGAATTCAAAATTGAGCTACAACATTCTCGAGAATCAAAATACAATGTAATAATTAATGAAAGCAATCAAAATGCATATAAATAAATAAAGGAAATACTTTTCTACAACACACATGAGAAATACAACACCTGTTTTGTTAGAGTGGGACCTGCCTCCATAGAACAGAATGTTGATTAAACTACAACAAAGATAATACCCTTGCCTCAATCACTCATTAAATTCACACTACCATATAATTGGAAAAGAAACTTGGTTTAAAATAGAAGTTATAGACAAAGTTGTAATCTCGATATCATGAATTATTCAGCCTTTGTTGTAGAGGTTCATGGCTTTGTTTTATACAATCTCTAAATTAGAAAAAATAGAAAATAACGAGCTAAGAATCAAAGATTCTCAAGTTGTTCCAATAAAGTGCTAAAATTAGATAGAAGATAACATTTAATTGCCATAATAGAATTACGGCAACAGAAATCCCAATTTAGATATAGCGACAATGTAGTTGCATAATCGTTTTACTGGAAAGAGATTAAAACACAATTATGCACAAGTTTATGTATTCATAGAAAATAGTCAAAGATATATGCTTTCTTGGATTCACGACATTGTGTTTCCAAGTCTATCACATTATCATCTGTGACATAAGAAACCAAAAATAGGAGGATCTGCAACAAAATATATTTGCAACATCTTTGATCAACTTCTTGTTATAAAGATAAGCATAAACACAGACTTATCCTAATGTTGTTAAAAAAACCAATGAAATACTAAGGAATCCAAGTTAAAAGTATTTTGAGCCTAAGTTTTGGCTTCATACATCAAAAAGGATTAATACAAGGTTGAATATAGGCCAAAGGGTGATGAATTATGACAAGAATTTGGGGAAAATATGTCAAAATTAGAGCCCATCATCTCCCTCAAACAAAAGATATTGCATGCCCTCATACAACCATGTATTCCTATAGCTATTCATCATAATAAAATGGTTGAAATTGTGAAGATTCAGACTAAATAAGACTCCAAGTTTAGAGAGGATGGCCCTATTCCTCTAGTGTATAATAATTGAATATCTTATTTGCATCAGTTCAAAAAAGATAGATTTGTCTTATGGATCAACATGACACCATGGGATAGGAAAATGAAATCGTAGTCTGATCCATTGAGTACCAAATGTTTTTAGACAATCAATATATTTCTAGGACCAATCTAAAGCAATACAAAACCTATAATAGGAGGTTAAGGCCACGTTGCTTTTGGGTAGAATTCAATGTCTCCCAATGTATCTAGAAACAAAGCAATGTTTCTAGTTGATTTAATATTATCCAATTCCCACAAGTAGAAATAGCTATAGTTTGAGCCTCATGACTGGAAGAAACAAGCTTAGGCAATTGAAGCAATTTTCAGATATCAACATGGTAAGAACAATGGGATCTTCCCTCGCTCATAAATCGACATTTAATTCTATAAACTCAAGGAAGGATAATGCATTGCTCCACTTAATTTTCTTATGCACGAATTAAACAAATCCCATTACTATGCATCACCCACAAAGGGGTTTGGATTCCAATTATATTTCCCATATAAGAAAAGATCATGTTGATATAACTTACACAACGTATACTTATCATCCTCTTCACAAGTTGAATAGAATTGTAAGAACTGCTTCAAGGATAGTACATTACAGAGATTGCCAACAACTATAGTGTGCATATGAAAAGAGACCCACTAATATTTTAAATAAATAGTGTATTGAAGGGGGACATAGGTATGTGTGCATCACATGAGATAAATGGCAGACATAGTGCTCATCTTGTTTGAGATGTTGAACCTTAGTGATCAATCTATGAATAGTCATCATGGAATCTTAATCTTTTTGTGTCTCAATCTTTTGTAAATCACTAACAACCTCTTGGTTCTCTTATATAAAAATAACCCATTTTCCAGAGGATTCAAGCAAGGCCTTCCATTTTGCTACTTCAACTCTTAAATTATCAATTTTAGAAAGGTCCACTGGTTTTCTTTCTTCAATATGTGCTTCTAATATTTTAGGCCCGTGTTCAATTGAGGTGGGTTCTATAGCAAACCCTTCCTCTTCAACTACTTAAGTAAAAAAAATATTAGATTCCTACATTATGTCCATCATTATGCTCTCAATTCTCACATGCACATTGTCATGGCCGCCCTCATGTGAAGCAAATAATGGATATGCATACTAATCTTCAATGGCTTGGACAAGAGTGTTAAACCTACTTTAAAATCATAAAATTTTAATATCTCTTTGGGAACAATTAATTTTTCTCGTAACCTTTGGTTTTTCTTCCTCGACTTTTTGCTATGCCTTACCAATGACTGATGAGATTGCTTATACTTTAAAGAAAAATACAAGGGATGGTACTTTCAATAAAAGAGGAATTTATTCTTCTTCTTTTTTACAAGGGTTTCCCTTATTTTTCCCATATCAACCAAATCCACACCAAACACTTGCTCTGGGTCCTCTACAATTCCATCCAATTATGGCATTGTAATGTCATCAAAGTACTCAACCTCAATAATCCTAATACCACCCTCAAGTAGTGTTGTGGCTTTTGTGGCATCTGTTTGTAACAATTCTCATTCCACCATGGATTCCTTAACTTCTACAACTAGGTTTGACTTTTTTTTTGGTGCTTTTTGGGTCAATGAGGTGTTTTCCAGAAGTTTCATCTTTTGCTTCTTGAAGAACTTTCCATAGGCAAGGGTTCATCTAAAATATCGTTGCATTGAGGTTTAAGGTTCACTTCTTTAGTTAAGGAATCCCTTGCTCCAATTGTTTCAATTTCTTTGGTATCCTTAGCTCTTGTTCCAATATGTTCTTCATCCACCAGAGTTTCATTCTCTTATTCTGCCTAACGTAACTATATTCCTACAAATGTACCACTTAATTAACCCATGGTGAGCTAAGCTTGCCTCTAGGTTTTTTCTTTCACATAGCATTTCAACATGAAATGTAATGGCCGGAGGAGGCAATATGAATCAATGTTGTCTGAGACGGTTTAATAGTTTAAAACGATATACAAACAATAATTTATACCTCCCTTCAGAGGTGAGGTATTTATTTATACATAATGCAACCTTAGACCATGGTTTCCTAAATGACGTGCGTTGAACCTCTTTTCATGTTTCCTTCATTGTTCCATCACAGGTTGGGAATTCAACACTTGTAGTGGTGAGCATATTTCTTCATTCAAACCACCTCTCTTCAATTTCTAGCAATCCCATGACTCACATGAGATTATCTTTAGTGACTTGAATGTGCAACCCTTAGATTTTTGTAGTAGTAGTCTAAATGAAAGAATAAATTCCATGAAAATAGATTTATGAAACCCTTGTACTCTTTTGAAATAATCCATCCATATGGATTCCCTACAAATCTGCAAGACTTATGGATTCATGCATACTATCTTTTGATTCATTCCTCACCGATGACCCACCCATTATGAGGAGAAGTAAGCTAATTAGGAGTAGTATAATAGGGATCAAGAGCAATAATGGAATGGGGATAAGGTGGCAATGAAAGAAAAGAACCAAATTTGGAATAATTGTGACTAATCTAGATAGACATTATAATGTGAAATGATAACAAGTAAAGTGGCAACTTATTCTTCCATAAATGAAATTGCGGGAGTGACAAATGACGTTAGAGTGTAATAATGTCTAGTCTATGATTGGATTTTGAGTTGACTACTTGTGATGGTTTGAATTACGGGAACAACATGGAATCAACATGATGAGAGAAATTGTGGCTTCCCAACAATTATGTCAACACCCCCTCACAAAAACATCACATCCTCCATCATGCAAGGAGTCCAACAAGAATTAGAAACACCAGAATATGTATCGGTAAATTTTAAAGGCACACTAAGTATCCATTGATTACTAAAAAAAAAAAGGAATACGAATATACATGCACTTACGTAAGGAAAATGGAAACCTCTGTAGCAATGTAGGCAATCAATCAAGCAATAATTACATGGGTCTAACTAACAAGGCTTAAACAAAAGGATTTGTAGCGAGGTTTTGGAGCATGGTTCCACAACAAGGATCCAAACCAACTGTTTAGTTCTAAGTATATGTTGTTATTGTGAACTATCAAGGATTCATAACCAATGAGGAAATATATATGAATCATAGCAATGTCATGAAAGATGGTTCGAGAATGCTCAAAAATTACTCCCAGTTGATGGATCTATGGTATACCTATTGGGTCTGTAGGAAGAAAAAATAAATCAAACTAGAACAAGATGTTGGATTACGAAGGCTAACAAACTAAAATGAAGCTGCACATCTGTCGCATATCCAATAACCTTTGTCCACTATCAAGACTATGGGGTACCTTAATTCTACCATAGAATTTTCCTTTTGATACCAATATATATTTTTAATAGCTAGTTGTAGATATTAATAATGTAAGTAAGCAACAACCTTAATTATTTAATTTTCAATCTAATAAAATGGATGCAGATATACCATGCATATATCCATAATTATTATAATTTAATTTCACATAAATGCAAAATTTACAACATGAAAAATAATTGAATGCATAATAGAACTATAAAACATGTCATTTCAAAACATAATAATAACACTTATCTTTATGGAAATAATCCTCCAACTAGCTGCAAATAAAGGAAATTCCTCCTAGACTTAGGCTCTCTGTCACACTTAATATCTCTATGGAAAAGGACACCTCTGATCTAAGGATATCATTCCACAAGGCTGAAGCTCCTAAGGTTTTATGATCATCCCATAACCCAAACAACTCTCTACTTCCAAAACCCTCTTTGCAGCTATCCCAATCAACCAACACTCTTGCCCCCCAACCTACACAACACTAGGAATGGGATCCCATTCTCTGCAAGTAGTCCCTCTGAATATCCCAATTCCCTTCTAGTTCTCTAGCATAGGTTGACTAAGGAATCAATGTTGGGACTACAAGTATTATCAGTTGTAAGCTAGGTTTCCTCTCATAATGGTCCAATAATCCTTATCATCAATTTTCCCCGATAAATTTTGCATCACCATGCATGGAAGTACATTTAACAACATAAATGTATTTTCCTCTTACTCCCCCAATTCATACCAACCCTAATGATGGATGAACTATACTCTTCTATCAAATCCCAAACATCATATTTTCATGTTCTCGACTCTCATGTGGCCCTCGTGAGGACTCTAAGTTTTCTCCTTTAATCTCAAGCTTAGGTTAATATAAGAAAGATTAATTAAGTCAGCTTGCCTAATCATGGGTTTAGGAACTTAAGATAAATTCATTATCTAAGGTTTTATGTTTAAGGCTAAGGGATCAGGTTAATTCACAAAGGACCACTCCCCTTATCCCCCTTTCACTTCCCTGCTTATGCAATCATATCCCCCCATTTATTCTTCATCCTTGTAGCCATTAGGTATTTTTATTTATAAGTCAATGTATATCATTACAATATATTTAGTCCTATTCGACCATATATGTATGGCTTCTATCCACTTGATCATTACACACACATTTGAATTATGGGTTCAAAAATAGGGTGTTACATTCCCCTCCCCTTTAATTTATGCACCATCCTCATTGCATATCAACACTATGTAAAATAATTACATCAATATTTCAAAATAAATGTGGGTATGACTCCTACATAGCATCCTACAACTCCCACATTGATTCCTCGAGGTTGTACTGGGTCCATTGGACCTTTACCTACCCTATTTATCTATTCCTAATGTGACCTTCTTGTCCAAGATGAATACTAGTTGTACCTGCATATCTCCTTTTGGTTTCCACTTGAATCAAATCCCAATCAATAATATGGTTAGGATCAAGTACATAACTTTTCAACGGTGACACATGAAACATATTTTGAACTTTTATGCAAGCAGGAAATGAAATTTCGTATGCAACATGCCCTAGCCTAGCTAAAATATCAAACTACCCGCAATATCTAGGTGCCAACTTAGGAAAACTTCCTACTGTTAAGGAGATTTTCTTTAGTTTAACTTCCAAATACACATACTCCCAAACCCAACACATAGTCATTATGCATCGCAGAGCATGGCCCAATACATTGTCACTATGCATCATGAGATTCATTTATCATGAAAAACCAACATGAATTAATTAAGCAGTGTATTGAATACCAATTCTCATAAAATAAGAGTCCAGGATATCATCAATCATCCTATTGAACTACTATGTCATGAAAAAAATTCATGAATTAACATTTATAAAATAAAATGCCACATTGAATATCAACATGAAGTAACAACATATCATAAACTGTGTATCTATGGTCATCCAATACCATAATGAAGCAATAAAATACCATAGTGAATATCAACATGAAATAACATGTCATAAACTACATGTCATTTGTCTCTAGATACCATGATAAAGCAATAAAATACCATACTGAATATGAACATGAAATATTAAGCATCAAACAGAGTGTCACAATCCCAAGTCGATTAATATACTAAAAAAGATAAGGAAATTCATGACGCGTAATGACTATGCCTTGGGCCATGCTTCGCGACTATGTAAAGGTCACTAGTTTGAACCTGGTTGGGCCCTATTAACTTCATATCTAGCGTGAGATATTAATGAGGGCCCTATCAAGATGTTCTACACACGAGTGCACATGGGTTTGAACCGCACAACCTACATGCATGTTTAGCTTCTCCTAGTGACAAGAACAATCTCCAAAAAAGACACTCTCCTCCCATGTTTAGATTTGTTGATGTATATGTAACTTCGGAATGTATTTCATCTATGTATTTCATATATATTTATTGTACCCTTATTAGAGATGTGTTATTCCTCTATAAGGAAGTGTTGTCATGTGGATTGACAAGTGTCGCAAGTGTGTGTACTTGCCGATGGGTTATTAGACCACCATGTGTGGGGTCGGCCATGAAATATATATATTATATTGTAGATGTACCTAGCTAGACAAGTCGGCCCCATAAGGTCACTGGGCAAACAGATTAGTATAAATAGAGATTAGGAGATCTCTATTTAGATCATTCGGAAATTCATCTCTCTCTCACTCAGAAAGTGGTGGACTAGTGGTGAGGAGGATCATCTGCTTCTAGGAGACTATCTCAAGTGTATTTTGGTTGTACTTTGGTTGAGCCATTGCTCTCTCTATCTCTGAGGAAGTTGTGGGGTTTTTCACCTTAGGGTTTTCCCCCCGGAAACTATGTGTCTCTTGTCTCTCATGCTTTGATTCTTGTGATGCTTGTCATGCTTATTGTGATTGATACACTGTATATGTTATTCTCTCAGTGAAGATCCTATAGTATTGTGAATTAATGCTCAAAATTTAACATGGTATCAGAGCTAACCTGAGAAGAAGACATTTTGCAGTGACGAAAACTTGAGTTTCTTGTTTATTGGGTTTCTCTCCATAGATTTTGGAAAAGCAGTATAGTAGATTGACTCTACTCATCAAGGAGAATATATCTGTCCAATCAGAATTCAATTCTGAGCATTTTCAGATTTGGCCCTAAAAATTAGGGTTTCCACAAAAATAGGCATTTCTTAAATCTGAAGACATAGTTGGAAGCTCCTTGCAAAAATCGAAGTTTAGAGCTTTGGATCGAGATTTTTGGCTGGGCATATCTCCAGGAAACTCAAACCCTAATTCAGGGCTCTCCTGAGTGAACCCAAGAGGACAAAAAGGCAATTCTGAAGGGCAAAACTTTGTTGATCTCAAATTCTGAATACACCAGGCTGATCAGCTCATCAAGGTGCATCTTTCTATCCTTTCAGAAATTTGAAATTCACATTTTGAATTTTTAGGGTTTTTTCGACAAACCCTAATCCAGGACCAGATCCAGTTTTCAGCATCTCAAGTGGTAAGATCTAAATCCTTTCTATTTCCATTTGAAGTACTCTTTAAGATGTCTCTCCACACCAAGCTTGAGGATAAGCTTGAAGGGGCTGATAACTTCCGAGCCTGGAAGTATAGGATTGGGTTAATCTTGGAAGAGAATGAGTTGGACTCATATGTGAAAGAAGACATCCCTATCCCAGAGGATGAAGAGGCCAAGGTATTGCATAAGAAGAACTTGGTCAAGGCAAAGAGAATCATTGTTGATTCCATCAAAGACCATCTCATACCCCATGTGTCTTCTCTAAAGACACCCAAGGAGATGTTTGACTCTTTGACCAAGCTATTTGAAGGGAAGAACATAAATCGGAAGATGACCCTACGGAACCAATTGAAAGGAGTAAAGTTTCAGAATGGAGAAACCATTCAATCTTATTTTTCAAGGGTCTCCCAGATCAAGGAACAACTAGAAGCAGTGGATGAAATGGTGGAGAATGGTGAAGTGGTGATGACCAGTCTAAATGGCCTACCCAGGTCATGGGATTCCTTTATTCAAGGAATTTGTGCAAGGAAGAAGTTGATCTCCTTCAACAGATTGCGGGAAGAATTCTCTCAAGAAGAAGCTAGGCTTGTGGCCCGAGAAGAAAAGATGGGAAATGAAGATCAAGCTCTCACAGCACATGCCAGGAAAGGCAAGTCCAAGAAGGAATCATCTCATAACAGAAGATTCTCACACGACCATTATCATAAAGATAAGAAAAATCTCAGATGCTTCAATTGCAATGAGAAGGGACACTTTGCTTCAGATTGTCCCAAGAAGAAGAAAGACAACAACAACAACTTCAATAAGAAGAAGAAGAATAACAAAAGAAGATATCATGCTCATGCTGCCAAAGATGATGAACCCCCAAAGAAGAAGGCTAGGGCAGAAAGTGATAGTGATGATGACTCATCAAGTGAAGAAGAATATGTTCTAATTTATGCTCTCACAGGTACTATCTCCCATGGTTGTAATGATTGGTTGATTGATAGTGGGCTTCCAAACACATGACTGGGTTTAGGAATCTTTTGTGAATCTATCTAAACATGAATCACCCCATAAGGTGAAACTTGGGGATGATTATCAATACCCAATCAAAGGAAGTGGTGAAGCCTCCTACAACCTAGATTCTGGAAAATATTTGAAGATGAAAGAAGTCCTTTATGTACCTGGGCTCAAGAAGAACTTACTCTCCATCTCTGCATTGGATGCAAAACGTATGAGGGTTGCATTTGTGGATGGCCAAGTCCTAATGTGACCAAAGGGAAAGAACATAGATGATGCAGTAGTGATTGGAGAGCAAGAGGGAGGTTTGTATAAATTGAAGGGACAACCTGAACATGCCATGGTACATGAATCCATCGAGCCAAGTGAACTTTGGCATAGAAGACTTGCTCATATGCACTATAGGGCACTTCCAATTGCAAGCAAGGCTGTAGAGGGTCTTCCTGAAATCAAGACCAAACATGAAGGTGTCTGCAAAGGATGTGCAAAAGGTAAGAACATTAAGAAGGCTATCCCAAGCAGTGAAAGCAAGGCAAAAGACATCCTGGAAATCACCCACTCAGATGTATGTGGTCCTATGTCATCTAGTTCTCTAAGTGGGTATGTTTACTATGTCTCATTTATTGATGACTTCTCCAGGAAGACTTGGGTATACTTCTTGAAGAGCAAAGATGAGGTGTTTGATAAATTCAAGGAATTCAAAACCTTGATGGAGAATCAAATTGACAAGAAGATCAAAACATTCAGATCCGACAATGGTGGAGAATTCACCTCAGGTGACTTCAAGAAGCTTTGTAGTGATTCAGGGATTAAGAGGGAGTTGATTGCTCCTTATAATCCTCAACAGAATGGAGTTGTAGAAAGGAAGAACAGAACAATCATGGAAGCAGCAAGGGCAATGTTGCATGACCAGGATCTACCTATGCATCTATGGGAAGAAGTGGCTAGAACAGCTGTATATTTGCAAAACAGAACACCCCACAAGATATTGGATAACAAGACACCAGAAGAGGTATTTTCTGGTAAGAAACCTGAAGTCAGCCATCTCAGAATATTTGGTAGTCCAGTATACACTCATGTCCCAAAGGAAAAGAGGACTAAACTAGATCCTTCAGGAAAGAAGGGTATCTTTGTGGGTTACAGTGAAAGCTCGAAGGCTTACAGAATATACTTTCCAGGGTTCAAGAAGATTGATGTCAGCAGGGATGTAACATTTGATGAAAACTCAGCATTCATCAAATCAAGGAAGGAACCTATCGAAGTTTATGAAGAACCTAAGGAAACTAGGTTTCAAGACACTACCATGACTGAAGCAGTTCCAGAAGTTGTTTGTGAGTTTGAAGATCCGCAAGAACCTGTAGATCCACCCCGTGAGGATAATTCTCATAAGAGGAAACTTGCATGGGCTATAGAGCTCATTCAAGATGTAGAAATATTTGGCATTCCAGAAGAAGAACACAGAGCAAAGAAGAGAACCAGATCACATACCAGCTATGTTGCTTTACTCTGTGACATTATGAACAAAGAGCCTTCCAGTTATGAAGAAGCAACGGAAAAGAAAGAATGGAAGGATGCCATGGTTGAGGAATACCAATCAATAATGAAGAATGATGTTTGGGATGTTGTACCAAGACCTAAAGAGAAGTCTGTTGTGACTTCTAAATGGATCTACAAAATCAATCATGCTGCAGATGGCAATGTAGAGAAATACAAAGCAAGATTCGTAGCTCGTGGCTTCTCTCAGAAAGAGGGAATAGATTATGAAGAAACTTTTGCACCTATATCCAGGTATACTTCCATCAGAACAGTATTTGCCCTAGCTGCAGCAATCAAATGGAAAATACACCAGATGGATGTCAAGACTGCCTTCTTGAATGGTGTAATTGAAGAGGAAGTATATGTGGAGCAGCCACTCGGTTTCGAAATACATGACAAGGAGTCATATGTGTGCAGATTGAAGAAAGCCTTGTATGGCTTGAAACAAGCTACCAGAACTTGGTATGGTAGGATGGACAGTTTCCTATCCAGTTTGGGCTTTACCAAGAGTAAAGCGGATTCCAACCTTTATTACAAGGTTGAGGAAGGGAATCCTGTGATTCTACTCCTGTATGTGGATAACTTATTTATAGCAGGAGATGACAAATTGATTGCAGATATGAAGAGGAAGCTTGCTGCTGAGTTCGATATGAAAGATTTGGGAATGATGCATTATTTCCTAGGTATGGAGGTGTGGCAGAGTACAAGTGGGATCTTCCTTGGTCAACGGAAGTACACAGTAGATATCCTGAAGAGATTCGGGATGATGGATTGCAAGGCCATGGCCACACCTATGGCATCGAATCTAAAGCTTCTATGTGATGCTTCATCTGAGCCGGTTGATGTCTCTATGTATCGTCAGATGATTGTGTCCTTGATGTACCTGACAAACACGAGACCAGATATTTGCTTTGCGGTGAACACATTGAGTCAGTTCCTGACAGATCCGAGGAGTGTTCATCTGGTTGCTGTAAAGCATGTTCTGAGGTACCTGAAGGGTACAATGGATTATGTGCTCAAGTATGAGGCGAATCAAAAGTTTAACCTGCAGGGTTATGTTGATTCAGATTGGGCTGGCAGTGCTGCAGATAGGAAGAGCACATCTGGGTGCTGCTTCAGTATGGGATCAGGTGTGATCTCTTGGTTTAGCAAGAAGCAGTCTTTTGTAGCACTGAGTACAGCTGAGGCAGAGTATGTTGCAGCCTGTTCAGCTAGTTGTGAGGCAGTATGGCTACGGAAGCTACTATCTGAATTATTTGATCTCCCGTTGGATGCTACTGGTATCTTTTGTGATAACCAGAGTTGTGTGAAGCTGTTCGAGAACCCAGTGTTTCATGACAGGTCGAAACACATAGAGATCAAATATCACTATATCAGGGATATGGTGCAGAGAGGAGCTATGAAGCTCCTGTACGTTGCGACGGATGAGCAGATTGCAGATGTGCTAACGAAGCCACTAGTCAAGGTCAAGTTCGAGTACTTCAGGGAGAGGCTTGGTGTTCTTCAGATTGATGACACTTCGAGGAAGAAGTGATGGACACATTTGCTAAAGCCATTCCAAGCATGTTGGAAGGAGGATCCTTCACATGGCTGTGGATGTAAGCGCTGGATGATGAACATCAGGATGATGTTCTGGTTTCTGCTTTGTATGATCAGTTGGATCATTGTTATATGTATGTATGTATGCATCATGTTGGATGCTGGATATGATCAGTTGGATCATTTATATGTATATGTATATACGCATCATGTTGGATGCTGGATATGATCAATTGGATCATTTATATGTATGTACGCATCATGTTGGATGCTGGATATGATCGGTTGGATCATGTGTATGTATTTTGTATAAGCATCATGTTGGATGCTTGGACCATGTATCTGTATATGTATCAAGTGGATACATTGTATGATCAGGTAGATCATGTATGTTGATATGTATCATGTATTTGTATTTGTATCAGGTGGATACACTGTATGATCAGGTGGATCATGTATGATGATATGTATCAGGTAGATACTTGGTATGCATCAGGTAGATGCATTGTATGATCAGGATGATCATGGATGACAAGCTTCAGGATGTTGCTCCAGATGACATGCAGTAGGATGTTGCAGTGATGATGATTAGGATGATCATGTGTATATCAGAATGATGTATGGTGAGTATCAGGTTGATACTCTGTGGCCGTGGAACAGGTTGTGCAGATAAGCATGTAATTTGTGCCCTGGGAGATTTGCAGATAGTCTTTCGAGGTTTTTCCTATGGCATGTAATTTGTACCCTGGGATATCTGGCAAATGATCTTTTGAGGTTTTGCTTGGGAGGACATATAATTTGTTCCCTGGGAGATCTGCAGATAGTCTTTTGAGGTTTTGCCTATGGCATGTAATTTGTGCCCTAGGATATCTGGCAGATGCTCTTTCGAGGTTTTGTCCTATGGCATGTAATTTGTGCCCTGGGAGATCCGATAGGTTGAGCTATGTGCTCGTAATCAGTCCTGGGATGCTCTTTCGAGGTTTTGCCATGACCACATGTAATTTGTGCCCTGGGAGATCCGATAGGTTGAGCCTTGTGCTCGTAATCAGTCCTGGGATGCTCTTTCGAGGTTTTGTGGTGACCACATGTAATTTGTGCCCTGGGAGATCCGATAGGTTGAGCCTTGTGCTCGTAATTAGTCCTGGGATTCTCTTTCGAGGTTTTGTGGTGGGGTCACATGTAATAAATCTCGGAGATTTGGACAGGATGAAAAAAGCCTCAGATTCTCTTTAGGGTTCTTGCTAGTCAAGAGACTCTTTTAAGGTTTTGTGACGCACGTAATAAGTCCTGAGATTTCCACAGTATGGCCAGTGATGATGAAGACCTACAGGTGGTGGGCCTACATCCAGTATGAAAAATGACTGGCTCTGTAGAACTTCTTATGACGAGTAGAGTCAGATATTGGTTAAGATAGCAACAGCAGTGACGATGATGATGACGATGCATCGATGACGATGATCCCGAGAAGAAGACTTGTCTAGCAGATCTGTGTCGAGAAATACCTTCCTAGTTAAGAGGGAGTGTTGATGTATATGTAACTTCAGAATATATTTCATCTATGTATTTCATATATATTTATTGTACCCTTATTAGAGATGTGTTATTCCTCTATAAGGAAGTGTCGTCATGTGGATTGACAAGTGTCGCAAGTGTGTGTACTTGCCGATGGATTATTAGACCACCATGTGTGGGGTCGGCCCTGAAATATATATATTATATTGTGGATGTACCTAGCTAGACAAGTCGGCCCCATAAGGTCACTGGGAAAATAGATTAGTATAAATAGAGATCAGGAGATCTCTATTTAGATCATTCGGAAAGTCGTCTCTCTCTCACACAGAAAGTGGCGCACTAGTGATGAGGAGGATCATCTGCTTCTAGGAGACTATCTCAAGTGTATTTTGGTTGTACTTTAGTTGAGCCATTGCTCTCTCTATCTCTGAGGAAGTTGTGGGGTTTTTCACCTTAGGGTTTTCCCCACGGAAACTCTGTGTCTCTTGTCTCTCATGCTTTTGATTCTTGTGATGCTTGTCATGCTTATTGTGATTGATATACTGTATATGTTATTCTCTCAGTGAAGATCCTAGAGTATTGTGAATTAATGCTCAAAATTTAACAAGATTCTCCTAAGGTTTCCTCGTGAATTCTAGCAAATCACTCAAATAAGACAAGTATGAAGAGAATATTATGATGATGATGATATGAATGAGAAGGACTCTTTCCGTCCTCTCTCTATATGGGAGGTAAGTGAGGCCAACCATACAATGGGGGCCCAAGTCCTTAAAAGAAACCTACAACAAACTCATGTAGGCCTACACATATGAAGCACTCCACTCCAAGGGTACACAGTTCATGCTCCAAAGTGATGGCGTACACGATATGAGATCCAATATGGTGTGGCTACCTAAGATGTGATTGCACCTCTCCATCCCAAGCAAACATGAGCTCATAGCTCATCGTTATCCATGTACTCCACTGGGGAAGTTTCCCCTGTAAGAATATTTTTGTAACACAGGCATCCTTGAGCCAACTTCAAGCCTCCATCTAGAAATCTAAGATACCATGTTCCATCTAGGTCCTCATACCCTCTACTAGGATGCAAAATTCTCCTTCTCCCATTTAAAGTGTTCTCTAAGAAGGTGGATCCCTCCATTTGTCCACAATGAAGGACATCCACATAGAAAGAAAGATAACTCCATCACCCTAGGGAAGAATTCCCAGAAATCACCCACCTGTAATGACCCTTTTTCAAAATTTATTAAAATGCCCAATATCCCACTTTTTTACCAATTTCGACCTTTGACTAGTTTTCCTGTTTTGACCTCCAAATCAACCCAAATGCTCCCAAATATTATGTATGAATGTGTGAATGATATTTAGAATTGAATATTAGGTTCAGGGATGTTTTATGGTCCTCCAAATACTTCTGAAAACTTGATTTATATTCTGACCAATATATGCAATTTTGACTAGTAATTTGTGCATCAAATCCCCCCCCGGGGTAACACTAAAAAGGGCCTCCCAAATGCCTCTAAACTCCCTCAAATTTCTGAACAGAGGTATGTAATGTGTTAAGTATGTTATTAAGGTATCATATGAACCATTAATGGATTATTACAACTGTTCTCACCCTCTCCCATTCAACTGCAAAAATCCCCAATTCGACCCTTGGGGAAATGGCACTATTTCACCTCCCAATACAACTAAATTGAGTAAAAATGATTCAAATGCTCAAGTACAATACATGAAACTTGTAGAAGACATCCATGGAATTATATTGATCACAAATATATCAGATAATCATCCATCCATTCGAAATAATCAACATTATAGTGTCATACATCAATGCATTGGGGAAATGGACATTGTTTGCTCATTAATCAATATTTTTGCATACAACCAGTGGGTATTTCGACCTGAGACTTTCTGAATATTAATAACAAAGGATATGAATCTATTACAATTAGAAATATATAATTAGAATCTCTCCCAAGAAGCACAAGAGCTCACCAAAAACGTCCTCCCTCAAGGAGCATGCATATGCCTTCAAAACTGGAAACGGTGGAGAGAAAGTGATGCACTAAACCAAACCATGAAACTTACTGTAGCTGCTACCTGCAAATACAAACTCCATTAAAGCACCATGAAATACCTGAGTGGCCTCTCCAAACACCAACTTGGATGGGAATCTTTCACCCTCGAAATTAGCTAAGGCAAGAAACTAGTCATCCACTAGCTCTCTCTTCACAAATGTAATTTTTCTCAAATCATCAAAAGACATTATCCTACTTGATTTATACATTTTATAACCAATATTAGCCTTCTAAGGGTCGAAATCCTCTCAATATATTCAATAGATTTCTATTTAGGAAATATTCCACATTTGCCACTTGTCTCCTAGTTCCAACCTTCCATCTTCTCCCAAATTCGATTTTGAGTCTCTTTGGCTTCTCCAACTCCCATGAGCGCCTTCCTTGAGCCTATTTTTGGGGCTGACATGTCATAGTGGTCAGATGTCAGAGGTCAGGTCTGCAATTTGTCATAGTTGTCATAGATGCTCCATCATTGGTGTCATAGGGGCTAGGGAATCTAGCCCAAGTGTCCACAAACTCCCAATTTGACTCTTTATCTTCCATGGAGGTTACCAATCCTTCCCAATTCGACCTAAGATGTTCAATGACATGTGCGATGACTTACCAACTCACCCAAGAGTGTTCATCTTCCCATTAATTCGAATTTGCAAGAGAGAGATACCATGTATTATAAAAAATCAAGCTAGTGTGGGTCCCACATCCTCCATATGTCTCCAAAACCATTTGCCAGCTAGGATTTCTCTTGAATTTCTTTATTCACCCTATTTATTAAATACTTGAACCCTTCAAATTTCTAAACATCATTTATTAGCTTCCTTATTACCATTCCACATGTGCCCATCCAACCTAGGAAACTAGTAGGATTGATGGGATTGTCTTACTATGAAATTATTTGAATGGGGACATTACAGTCCTCCCCACCCAATATTGCTTGTCCTCAAGCAATTTCAAATTAGGATGCTGCAAAATCTTCTCCTCTTCCCATGTAGCATCTTCACTTGGCAAGTCCTTCCATTGCACCAAATATTCTTTGATAGTTCTACTTCTCAATCTCCTTTCTCGTGTCTTCAAGATCCTTTCCGGAACAAGTGTGAGTTGACCTTCATCATCCAAGGGAGGAAGTATTTCTGAATTCATGATTTCCTGACCAAGAGCTTTCTTGAGACAAGAGACATGAAATACATTATGGATTTTACTCCCTTTCGAAAGTTCTAATTCATATGCTACCTCTCCAATTTTCTGAACTATCCTGTAAGGGCCATAGTACCTTGGTTTTAGCTTTTCTGCTCCATTCTTTTTCAAAGAAGTTTGTCTGTAGGGATGCAATCTCAAATATACTAAATCATCAACCTGAAATGTCCTTTCGTCTCTATGTTTATCGACATATTTCTTTTGTTGGTTTTGGGCAACCTGCAAATTGTCTTTCAAGAGTTTTAAGATCTCTTGACTCTCTTCCACCCAATCCTTAGCCCTTGGGGCCCTACTATCAAAAAAGATAATGTCAACAAAAGTGAGTGCATCATAACCATAGAGTGCTTTGAAAGGAGACATTCCTATGGACATATGGAAGGTGGTGTTGTAGAAAAACTCACCCAAGTGGAGACACTTGACCCATGCTTTTTGCTGCCCTCCTACATAATTTCTTAAGTATCCTTCCAACCATTGATTTACCCTCTCTGTTTGTCCATCAGTTTGTGGATGATAGTTGGTGCTTGGAGTCAATTGAGTGCCCACCAATCTAAAGAGTTCTTGCTAAAAAGCACCCATGAATCTACTATCTCTATCACTGACAATGCTCTTGGGGAGCCCATGCAATCTGAATATTTCTTTGAAAAATATATCAGCCACTTGTGCAGCACTAAAAGATAATGTAACAGCAAAGAAATGAGCAAATCTTGTCAACCTATCCACTACCACATATATACAATCCTTACCCAAAGATTTTGGTAAACGGTGATGAAATCCATGGAGATACTATCCCATTTTTGCTCTGGAATTGGTAATGGTTGTAATAAGCCTGCTGGACATGTAAGTTCTAATTTGTTTTGTTGACATACTTTACATTCACTTACATATTTCTGAACATCTTCTTTCAGCCCCTTCCAAAAAAACCTTTGCCTCAACTGTCTATAAGTTTTGAAGATCCCCGGATGGCCCGCTAGTGGGGAATCATGAGCTTCTTGTAAAATTTGGTACTTGAGCTTTGAGTTCTGAACTAAATAAATTCTGCCCTTATAGTATATCATCCCATTCAAAACCCTATAGCTATCATCCCCTTTGAGTCCATCCAACACATCACAAGCAAATTTGTCTTTAGCATATTCAACTAGTAGCATATTTTTCCAATCCTTGGCAATGTCCATGAGAGAAAAAGAAGGTCTTCTTGACAAAGCATCTGCTACTATATTATTCTTGCCTTTGACATATTCAATATCAAAATCATAAGCTTGAATCTTGCTTACCCACTTTTGTTGCCTTTCATTTAGATCTTTTTGGGTGAGAAAGTGTCTTAGACTATTGTGGTCAGTTTTCACCACAAACTGGTTTCCCAACAAGTATTCTCTGAATTTGGCCAATGCATGCATAATGGCCATCATTTTTTTATCATAGATAGAGTAAAGTTTTTCATGAGGCTGCAACTTTCTGCTCTCAAATGCTATGGGGTGTTGGCCTTGCTTTAGGATAGCCCCTATTCCTCCACCTAAAGCATCACATTCCACAACAAAAGGTTTAGTAAAATCAGAAAGTGCAAGTATGGGACAACTACTCATTACCTCTTTCATTTTTTGGAAGGACTTTTCAGCCTCTTCATCCCACTTGAAAGCATCCTTCTTAGTCAAATCAGTGAGTGGAGAAGTCAACTTGGAGAATCCCTTCACAAATTTTTTGTAATAGGTGCATAGGCCAATAAAACCTCTCAATTCGGTAATATTTTTTGGTGATGGCCATTCTAAGATAGCCCTGATTTTCTCCATATGTACCTTCACTCCTTCTTGCCCTATAATGTGCCCAAGATATAGCAATTCTTTCATCCCAAATTCACACTTTGACAACTTAGCAAATAAGGACTCTTCTTGCAAAATTTTCAACACAATCTCTAACTGCTGCAAATGCTCTTCCCATGTCTTACTATAAATAAGAATGTCATCAAAGAAAACCAAAACAAACCTTCTTAGTTGCTTGCAAAAGATCCTATTCATACATGCTTGAAATGTGGTTGGAGCATTAGTCAACCCAAAAGGCATGACAAAAAATTCAAAGTGGCCATAATGACATCGAAAAGCAGTCTTTAGCACATCTTCATTTTTCATCCAGATTTGATGGTAACTTGATCTAAGGTCAATTTTTGAGAAGTATTTGGCCCCATGTAGCTCATCCATGAGCTCATCAATCCTAGGAATAGGATACCTATTCTTGATAGTCTTTTTGTTCAAGGCTCTAAAGTCTATACACATTCTCAATGTTCCATCTTTTTTCTTCACTAGCACCACTAAAGAAGCATAAGGTCTAGAGCTTAGTCTAATGAGTCCCAACTCTAGGATTTCTTGGATGGCTTTTTCAATCCCATATATGGAACTTTTACGATTTCTATAAGGTGGTATTTGAATGGGAAAAGTACCCTCCTCCAAAATAATATTGTGCTCAATTCCCCTATCTGGTGGTCTACCATGTGGAAGGTCTCTAAAAACTTTGTCATGCTTTTGCAAGAGTCTCTCTATCTCCTTTGGGTGTTCAACAATTTGTATATTTGGCTTGGGAGATGTAATGTGACATTCAGCAGCCCATTCTATGTCCCCATGTCTCAATATAGATCTCATACTATTGCAAGTCACTACTTGATTTGGGTAAGTGTGTTGCCCTCTCACAACTCTTTGTACTCCTTTTGAATCTTGGAATTTCATTTCGAGAATTTGATAATTACTGTATGCTCTCCTATTGAATACAACCATTGCACTCCCAAAACCACATTAGTATCAGCAACATCAACCACATAAAAACTATCAACAAAAGTATAGTTACCTACGGTGACTTGCAACTTTGGAACCCATGTTTTGCATTGCATTGTGTTGTGACCGGGAATGACAACTGTAAAGCCATCAAATGATTCAATAGATATCTTTCTTTTCTCCACCATCTTTGCATCATTGAAGTTATGGGTGGCTCCTCCATCTACCAAAACTGAAGTTCTTTGTCCTTGTACCACACCCTTGCATCGGATAGTATGGTAGCGGGGTACTGCTGAAAGTACTGCCATTCTTGCTTTGTCCGGTGAAGGCTAATTTTATTCTTGTCTTTCCTCTTCTACTGCTATCTCATATGCCTCTTCTTGATCTGAATTATGTCCATCTTCATCCATGCCCCCATCATACCCCTCATTATCAGAAAATACTTCTATGTATTGAGCCTTTCCTTTAGTACATTTGTGCCCCTGTGTCCATGGTTGGAAGCATGTGAAGCACAGTTTCTTTTTTCGAAGCTCATCCCTGTTTAGTCCTTCTTTTTTATTCTTTTCAAATGACTCTCTTTTCCAAGGTTTCTTATCATATCCATCCCTTTTCCATGGTTTCTTTTCAAATTTGTAGCTAGGCTTGGGAGGAAATCTCGTTCTAGGAAGCACATTTTGGAGATCTCTAGTCAAGCTCATTGCATCTTTTAATGTAGTTGGCTTGTGGGCTTTGACCAAACCTTTTAAGGGTTCAGCCAAACCTTCAGTGAACAGCAATACCAACCTTCCCATAGAGACATCAGCCACCTTAACTGATAGTTTTTGAAAGTCCAACATATATTCAATAGGGGTCCCAGTTTGCTTCAATTGGGCTGGTTCTTTGAATGGCAATTATGGATCTTTTTGTTCAAATCTCTCTAATACCCTGTCAACAAATTCTCCATATGTTTTAACCTGATCATGACCCAAGGTTTTCAATCCATGGAACCACCATTCATTTGCATCTCCTTCCTGTAAGTTTTAAACCTTAACAGTGAAGTACAAACATATATCGATTCTTAAGCATTTACAGAAAATACACAATGGCACACACATTACACAGAGATTTTCACCTGGAAACCCTTAACCGGGAAAAAACCAGCAAAACTTAGAGCCGCATAGCTCCTTTTTCATTATATGTTTATTTTACATGTACAATACAATAAATGGTATTCTGCAGCATCTAAAACCCTAATTCGTTTACCCGAATTAGGTTACAACCCTAATTCCTTTTACCGGAATTAGATAGAGTACAATGGGTCGAAAAATCGCGAAAAAGCAAAAAGCAACATACCCAACATTCTCCCACTTGTTGTTCTCTTCACATACAGGAGAAATTTATGACTTCAACAATTCAGGGCAACAATGCCCATGTTCTCTTTACACCAAGAGAACTTCTGAGTACTCACAGACTTTGTCAAAGAGTCTGCAACATTTACCAAAGTGTCAACCTTCTCCAGCAACACTTTGTTTTGTTCAACCATGCCTCTGACGAAATGGTACTGCACATCAATGTGCTTTGTCCTTGAGTGATAAGCAGGGTTCTTTGCTAGAAATATTGCACTTGAGCTATCACAGCCAATCTTTACTGCATTCTGAACAAAGCCAATACCTGAACACAATCTTTGCAACCATACAGCTTCCTTACTTGCATGGGTAGCTGCCATGTATTCAGCTTCTGTAGTTGAGAGTGCAACTACAGCTTGTCTTCTACTCATCCAACTGATTGCTCCTCCAAATAGATTAAAAACGTAGCCACTTGTAGATCTTCTGTGATCAAGATCTCCAGCCCAGTCAGCATCAGCAAATCCTTGTATATTTATCTCTCTGTTTAGACCGGGTCTTCCTTGGTAGCAGATTGCAGAATCTGTAGTGCCACGCAAATACCTGAAGACCCTTTTTACTGCAGTCCAATGTTCCTTTCCTGGTTTTGACATGTATCTACTCAAAACTCCCACTGCATGGGCTATATCTGGTCTAGTACAGACCATGGCATACATCAGACTGCCAACTGCACTAGCATATGGAACATGAGACATGTCCTCTACCTCTTCTTGTGTAGTGGGACACTGTTCTGCAGATAACCTTACACCTACAGGAATGGGCACCTTCACTGGTTTGCTTTCCTGCATATTAAATCTCTTCAATATCGTTTCAACATATTTCCTCTGATTTAACCAGAGTTTCCTGTTTTCACGATCTCTTTTTATTTCCATGCCCAAAATGAAATTTGCAGCACCAAGATCTTTCATGTCAAATTCAGATGACAGCTGATTCTTGACATCCTTGATGATTTCTTTGTTGTTTCCAATTAGCAACATATCATCAACATACAATATTACATAAATAAAATGATCACCAATTAGCTTAAAATAAACACAGTGATCAGCTTTGCTTCTTGAGAAACCAAGTCCCAGTATATAAGTATCAAATTTTTGATACCACATTCTGGGAGATTGTTTCAAACCGTAGAGAGACTTTTTCAGCTTACAGACAAGCTCCTTTCTTCCTTTCACCACAAACCGTTCTGGTTGCTTCATATAGATCTCTTCATTAAGATTTCCATGTAGGAAAGCCGTCTTTACATCCATCTGTTCTACTTCAAGATCAAAAGCAGCAGAAATAGATAAAAGAAATCTAATAGAAGTCAATTTTGCAACAGGTGAAAAAATCTCACCAAAATCGATGCCCTCAATTTGGGAGTAACCTTTCGCAACTAGTCGAGCCTTGTACTTCTCCACTTTACCTGCTGCATTTAACTTCTTCTTGAATACCCATTTGCTTCCAATAGGATTTCTTCCTTCTGGCAACTCAACCAGATCCCATGCCTCATTTTTGTCCAAGGCATCCATTTCTTCTATCATGGCCTTCTTCCATAGTTTACTATCTTCTGAATCCATTGCCTCTTTAGCAGTTCTAGGATCATCATCAGTAATAGATAACACAAAATTAGAACGAAAATCAGGGGGACTGTACCTTTCAACTTGCCTTCTTTCTCGGTCAGATCTCCTCAATACCAGAGTCTGTGGATCCGCCTCTTCATCTGATTTAGACGATTCTGCATCCTCATCTGATTCAGACGAATCTGGTTCCTCAAAAGAGTCACCTCTTTCATCCTTGATATCAAAGTGTAGCTTCTCTGAATCCTTTTCCTTTGGTACATCCTCAATCCTGGAAGTGCTTTCAACTTCTCTGAAGATCACATCTCGACTGTAAACTGTTTGCCTTTTTACTGGGTTCCACAGCTTGTAACCTTTAACTCCATCCTTGTAACCAATGAAGATACATTTTTCCGCCTTATTATCCAACTTGCTCCTTTTCTCCTTTGGAACATGTACAAAAGCATCACACCCAAACACTCTGAGATGAGAGAGAGAGGGTTTCTTACCAGTCCAAACCTCATGAGGTGTCTTGTCAACCAACGCTGATGTGGGTGTCCTATTCACTAGGTAACACGCAGTGTCAACAGCTTCTGCCCAGAATTGTTGTGCTAGCCCTGCACCACTGAGCATACTCCTTGCCTTTTCCATCAATGTCCTGTTCATCCTTTCTGCAACCCCATTCTGTTGAGGTGTGTATGGAGTAGTCTTTTGCCTTGCTATTCCACACGTTTTACAGAACTCCTCAAATTCACTTTCACAGAATTCTCCACCGTTATCTGTTCTGAGTACTTTTATTTTCTTCTCAGTTTGATTCTCTACAAGAGCCTTAAATTCTTTGAATCTATTAAAAACCTCAGATTTCTTACGCAGGAAATAAATCCAAGTTTTCCTTGAGAAATCATCTATAAATGAAACATAATACACAGATTTACCAAGTGATGGAACAGGCACAGGTCCAAAAACATCACTGTGTATTAACTCTAAGATTCCTTTAGCTCTTACAACACCAGATGAGAATCTTACTCGATTCTGTTTACCATATAAGCAATGTTCACAGAAATCAAAATCTAATGTGAAATCAGACATGCCTTCAGCCATACTTTTACCTTGTAATAGTCGAAGACCCTTTTCTCCAATATGTCCCAGCCTTCGATGCCATAGCGATGTCTTCTCACTAGAGACAGTAAGGACTCTGTCTCCTTCATTTTTACTTTCAGAAACAATAGTGCTGTTACATCCATTTTTGAAGGTGCTTCCCAACAACTTGTATAGAGTTCCAATCTGAACTCCCCTCATCAGCACCAATGACTCTCGAACCATTTTGCATGTGTTCTTTTCAAATAGAGTTTTCACACCTGCATCATCCATTTTACTTACAGATATAAGGTTTCTAGCCAACTTTGGAATGTGCAGAACCCCGGGAAGAGTTTTAACCCTTCCATCTTTGAGCAGTAGCTTGACCTTTCCTCGACCTATGATTTTCGCTACCGAGTTGTCTCCCAGAAATACATCTCCTCCATCATACTTTTCGTATTCAGAAAACCACTCCCTGTGGGGAGTCATATGATAAGACGCACCTGAGTCAATCAACCACGAATCATGCTCTGCATGTGTACTTGAAGATGCCAGATACACATCTCCTCCTTCCTCTGTAGATTCTTTCCCATCTGCGGATGGAGCGTCATTAGGTCCTCTACTTTTATCAGTAATTTTCGATTTACAATCCTTCTTGTAATGCCCAGCTTTTCCGCACTTCCAGCATTTTCTTACAGAAGGTCCTGGAGATTTAGATCTCCCTCTAGATTTAGATCTACCACCTGAAGACTTATTTTTAGATCTGTCTCCAGGGCGACCTCTTACAAATAAGGCATCCTTGGCTGAACTATCTATGGATTTCCGCCTCATTTCCTCCGATAGTAGGGATGCAACCACATCATCGAAGTTTAGCGTGGTTGCATTAATCCCAATAGCTATGACCAGATTATCCCATGAATCTGGCAAAGAGCACAACAGACTAATACACTTTTCATCATCATCAAGTGTAATACCAACAGATGTCAACTGACTTACCAGAGTATTGAAGGCGTTTAGATGCTCTGAAACAGAGTCTCCATCAGTCATCCTCAGAAGGTACAATTTCTTTCGCAGAAATAACTTATTTACCAGGGACTTTGACTGATACAGACTTCCCAGTTTATCCCATAGCTTCTTTGCAGTGTCTTCTCCAGATACGTTCACCAATACCGAATCTGCAAGGCAAAGACGAATGGTGCTCCTTGCTTTCCTTTCCAGCTTTTCCCATTCTTCTTTTACCGCACCAGAGGGCATGGTACCTGGATCTACTGCGATCCATTGTTCTCTATCTACCAGAAGATCTTCCATCTTGAGCTTCCATAGCTCAAAGCTCTGACCATTAAATTTCTCAATCTCAAATCTAGAACTGCTCGCCATTATTTAAAGAAAAAATAAATAAATCACCGCTGCAAAGCTCCCACTGAAACCAGGTTTATCACAAATCCAAGATCGAGCCAAACCCTTGGAAACAAAGGCGTCCCTCTGAACCCAAAAAATGCTCTGATACCAAATGTAAGTTTTAAACCTTAACAGTGAAGTACAAACATATATCGATTCTTAAGCATTTACAGAAAATACACAATGGCACACACATTACACAGAGATTTTCACCTGGAAACCCTTAACCGGGAAAAAACCAGCAAAACTTAGAGCCGCATAGCTCCTTTTTCATTATATGTTTATTTTACATGTACAATACAATAAATGGTATTCTGCAGCATCTAAAACCCTAATTCGTTTACCCGAATTAGGTTACAACCCTAATTCCTTTTACCGGAATTAGATAGAGTACAATGGGTCGAAAAATCGTGAAAAAGCAAAAATCAACCCAAAAAATTTTGCGCTCCGCGCGGACTCCGGGGGCCTAACGGCCCCCTCCGTGTCGTTTCGGAACCTAACGGTCCGAAACGAAGGGGGTGGGCCCTGTCGGGCTACCCCCCCCCTCTAAACCCCCCCCCTCCGGACGCACCCGGCGCAGGCGAATCACTAGTGCCGTAGGGATCGTGTTGTACACGCAGCGACCATGTGAAGAGATATAACATACCCAACACTTCCAAGTGCAAAATGGCCATTTTTAATGCATCTTCTTCCAACATAGGATTCAGCTGAAAATACACATCCAATTTTTGCACCCAAGTATTAGCAGAATTTGGAGAAGAACCATCAAAAGTAGGAATTGACATTTTAATAATAGCACCATTTAATTCTCTGTTTGGGTATGGACTTCTATGGTCATCCTTCCTCTTCATTTTATAGATAGCATCGATGAATGTACTAAATGGTAGACCTCTTTTACATTCTTCACTCAAATCATTCCATTCATCGGCTAGTTTACTATTATCCACCTCAATATCGGGATCTTCTTTAGGTGAGAGGAATTTAGGTGCAGTATGCCTTTGTGTGCTTTTAAATTCATCAAGTCTATTATGAGGTCATGTACTTGAGAAAATATGCTCACTCCCTTTTATCTTTTCCCCTGAGTGTGAACCACTATTATCTCCTATCACCCCTTTGCTTTGAAGCTGGCTAATCAACAATTTGAATCCTTGCGGCAATTTGTTACCTATCCTATCCATATTTGTAGAAATTTTAAAGAAACATGGATCTAAGGTTGCAATAAGTTCCTCCTTATGTTTTAATTTGTCATCCTCCTCTCTACCCATGGTTTCAGCAAAAGACTCCTCTTCTTCTACTACCTCTTCTTCAACAAAAACCTCTTCAACTATTGGTTCAAAGGGTGGTGGATTATTCTTTTGACTTATTGTTAAGACCATCAGGTTCCAAGAACATGCTTTGAAACCACTTGTAATGACCCTTTTTCAAAATTTATTAAAATGCCCAATTTTCCACTTTTTTACCAATTTCGACCTTTGACTAGTTTTACTGTTTTGACCTCCAAATCAACCCAAATGCTCCCAAATCTTTTGTATGAGTGTATGAATGATATTTAGAATTGAATATTAGGTTCAGGTATGTTTTATGGCCCTCCAAAGACTTCTGAAAACTTGATTTATATTCTGACCAATATATGCAATTTTAACTAGTAATTTGTGCATCAAATCCCCCCCGGGGTAACATTGAAAAGGGCCTCCCAAATGCCTCTAAACTCCCTCAAATTTCTGAACATAGGTATGTAATGTGTTAATTATGTTATTTAGTTCTCATATGAACCATTAATGGATTATTACAACTGTTCTCACCCTATCCCATTCAACTGCAAAAATCCCCAATTCGACCCTTGGGGAAATGGCACTATTTCACCTCCCAATACAACTAAACTGAGTAAAAATGCTTCAAATGCTCAAGTACAATACACGAAACTTGTATAATACATCCATGGAAGTATATTGATCACAAATATATCGGAGAATCATTCATCCATTCGAAATAATCAACATTATAGTGTCATACATCAATGCATTCGGGAAATGGACATTGTTTGCTCATTAATCAATATTTTTGCATACAAATAGTGGGTATTTCGACCTGAGAATTTCGGAATATTAATAAAAGAGGATATGAATCTATTACAATTAGAAATATATAATGAGAAGCTCTCCCAAGAAGCACAAGAGCTCAACAAAAACGCCCTCCCTTAAGGAGCATGCATATGCCTTCAAAACTGGAAACAGTGGAGAGAGTGTTGCACTAAACCAAACCATGAAACTTCATGTAGCTGCTACCTGCAAATACAAACTCCATTAAAGAACCATGAAAGACCTGAGTGGCCTCTCCAAACACCAACTTGGATGGGAATCTTTCACCCTCGAAATTGGCTAAGGCAAGAAACTAGTCATCCACTAGCTCTCTCTTCACAAATGTAATTTTTCTCAAATCATCAAAAGCCATTATCCTACTTGATTTCTACATTTTATAACCAAGATTAGCCTTCTAAGGGTTGAAATCCTCTCAATATATTCAATAGATTTCTATTAGGAAATATTCCACATTTGCCACTTGTCTCCTAGTTCCAACCTTCCATCTTCTCCCAAATTCGATTTTGAGTCTCTTTGGCTTCTCCAACTCCCATGAGCACCTTCCTTGAGCCTATTTTTGGGGCTGACATGTCATAGTGGTCAGATGTTAGAGGTTAGGTCTGCAATTTGTCATAGTTGTCATAGATGCTTCATCATTGGTGTCATAGGGGCTAGTGAATCTAGCCCAAGTGTCCACAAACTCCCAATTTGACTCTTTATCTTCCATGGAGGTTACCAATCCTTCCCAATTCGACCTAAGATTCTCCATGACATGTGTTATGACTTACCAACTCACCCAAGAGTGTTCATCTTCCCATTAATTCAAATTTGCAAGAGAGAAATACCATGTATTATGAAAAATCAAGCTAGTGTGGGTCCCACATCCTCCATATGTCTCCAAAACCATTTGCCACCTAGGATTTCTCTTGAATTTCTTTATTCACTCTATTTATTAAATAATTTAACCCTTCTAATGTCTAAACATCATTTATTAGCTTCCTTATTACCAATCCACATGTGCCCATCCAACCTAGGAAACTAGTAGGATTGATAGGATTGTCTTACTATGAAATTATTTGAATGGGGACATTACACCACCCTAGGTAAACCAACCATTTAGTAAGTTGTCTCCATTATGAAAATTCATCATGGAACACCTCCCATGTGCCACTCCATCTCAGAGCATATGGGGGTTGAACATACACCGTGTACCCTAAAACTTATGAAGCACTCCAAAACATGGTGTAAACACTATCATAATAACTTAGAAACCAACAGCCTTTGTCCTTCAATCTTCGTGTTCACATGTCCCAAGATGTCATAATTATTCTAATACAATGATAAATTATATAAAAAATACTAACAATAGAGAATAATAGAGAATGGTGAACTATTATTTCATTACGAAAAAAACTAATAAATACACCACTTAGACATAATGCACTCAACTTGTTAGGATCCTACCCTAACCCCCCTACTTTATTAATGTACAATGCCATAAGGCCCATTAGATAGTTAGTGGGCAGTGACTTTATGTAAAGGGCCGTTTTTATTGAATAAAGGCTTCTAGGTGGTTGACCCTCATTAATAGCAAGACAACAAATAGTTAGACCGTTGGATATTGAAGCACTACATATAGAGTACTTAGATATGTAATGTGTAGTCAAGAATTGTTATGGTATTTGATCTTTGCTCTTGGAGGTTGGCCCCTTGAAGAGGCAAGTGAACATATCTATCTATTTTATCTTTCATACAAGAGATATTTCTATGGTTTTATCTATTATCTCTTGTTTTTTCTTTGTTTGCTTTGATTTTTTGGGTTTAAGAATACTACAATCGGAATTATATCTCTTTCTTGGGCCAAAGATGAAGAATTATTAATCTTGGGGTTTAGCTCCTTTAAATGAGTCATATTGGAATTTCCATTCCAAATTTTGTTTTGTGACATTTTAGGGTTTGAAATGTTTAAGTTACAGTGAGGACATATCAAAGTAACATGTGCCAAAATTTCAAATTTTGGGTTAGTATACTTTTAGAGATATACTCTATTTTGGGTTAGTATACTTTTAGAGATATACTCTATGTAAATTAGGATTTTTTACTAGTCCAAAAGGTTTGGATCCTTAGAATAGGTCATCTTGGAATTTTCGCTCCAACATTTTGCTATGAAATTTTTAGGTTTGAAATTTTCAAGCTGCAAAAATGACATAAGTAATTAATGTGTGTCAACATTTCAGCTCATGTGCCAATATAATTTTGGAGATACACTCTAAGCAAATTATGGTTTTTACTAACCAAAAAATTATCCTTAAACAAGTGTTAAACGTAAGATTGTTATCTCTTGAGTGGGAAAGATCCAAATTGGGTGCCACCAATTTCATATTAACGAAGAAGGGGCCATATTATTTCTAGAAAAAAAATTCATATTTAGATCTGAAATATTGGACGCATGGAAGTCTATATGAGTTGGCTCTTTGGAGAAGGACAAAATCAACATGTTTTGGGAAAATTACCCTAATTATTTCTAGGTGCATCAAAATTCTGTAAAACCTTTGGAATTGTAGAGTATACATATAAGGCGACTACAAAACAATTTCAAACTGAAACAAGTAGAAATTTCATAGTTAAAAAAGGTTCAATACCATCTCCAAATCAGGGTTTTACAAGAAGTTGTGCTTATTTCAAAATCTCGACCTCAAACCCTACCTTGACAAGTGAGTTATTTTCCAATAATTGTAGAGAATGTTACGAGGTTAGCGGGATCAATTTTTAAATTGGTTTTTAGAGACTTGTCATAACATCTTTAAATAACACAAAAATCTGATGTTCAAAGGGTAAACATGTAGTTGCGAAAGCATACAAACAAAAAATACAAATGCTACTAAGTCACATTGTTGAACACCTTGTAAACTTTGTTGGTAACCCTTTGATTAGTACCGCATCAGACAACACTTGTATATGGAATTTCACTTCCCCATACCCTCAGGTATATAGGAATCCCCGTAGGCATACCTAGAACCAGCTTTAGATAAATTGATCGACCATCGTGTTGCTATAGTACATCGAGAACAACACCCGGGGAGATCACTCTCTGGTAACTGGGAACTTGAGTAGTATGGAAAAGGGCACAGTTGGGCCTCATTAGTTAGTGCCCTAATATATTAGGCCAAGTATTATTATTGGACCCCACACATATATGAGAGAGCTATAGCACTTGACACTCCCTTGTCCTTAGTACCCGATGCATCCCTATAAACCACCTCACGCTGACACCCCAAAAAATATGGTCACCCTCTCTACAGTTGGAAGGTTAGAACACCTAAAATATCAATACACAAATCTTAGTGGCCAACTTCAAAACTTGGATCAAAATTTGGATGACAAGTTATCCAACATGGACCAGACCTTGGATTTGAAGTTGGATTAAATGTTGAATGAGAAACATCAACAAACCTTAAACAACTTGGATAACATGTTGAATGAGAATTTGGCACATCTAACAGATCATGGCATACAAACATAAGACCATTGGTATGAGCAACAAAATGAGCAACACTAGGAAGACACTTCTCACTCAAGACTTTATATCCATGAGAAACCCCCTCTGGGTTCTCACAACCATAAAACACCCTCCATTGATAATAACATATGGTATCATTTTCCTCAAGTGGACCTAAACAAGTTTGATGGTTCTAACACATCAGGATGGGTCACCCAGATGGAACATTACTTCGTCCTCCATAATATTAGTGATGATATGATGAAACTTAGGGTGGGGGTCTTGTATTTGGATCTAGAAAGATGGGAATGATGAAAGTGGAATTAAAAATATTATGGGAACTACATCACTTGGATTATGTTTGTTAAAGCTATCCATGCCCATTATGAGCGAGATACTTGTTGAACTTTGGTTTTCATTGATGTCAACTGATGTCAAAGAAGATTCAGTATCCTTGTGCCAGTTTGAAGAAGTACATTCAGATTACAAAAGTATATCCAGAAGTACATCCAAGATTGAAGAAGCAAATAAGGTACATGCACAAGTCCCAAGTCCACCTAGTCAAGCTACCTCAAGGCTAAGCCAAAAGAGTTGGTTGGACAAGGTTCGGGAGTGAGCAAGAGGATTGAGAACAAGAAGTGTTTAGATTGATCCGCACGCGCCCAGGTGCATGAGGGGGACAACAATTTGACTGAATGAGTCGGGTCTGTTATGGCAGAAGCATAAGAAATAGAATAAGCAAAGCAAGATTACACTACACAGATAAACACAAATACACACAGACAATATGCAAGAATGCAAACTATTCTTCTCTATTACTGGAAAAATAGATAGATAAGATAAGATCGATGTATGTTACAATATTATACATGCTTTTATAGAATGTTGAGATGCTTGGGTGCCTGCTCGTTACGTTCAGTTACAAGAGAATATAGAACAGTTTCGTAAGTTCAACCGTTACAGTCGACTGGAAGACAGAGAGACCATCTGTCGTAGTTCGTCAGTCACTAGTCGATGTTGCATGTCGACGTCGTGAAACTGTCGAGGTTGCTAAACTTGTCGAATTTGTTGAGGTTGTCGAAGTCACGTCGAATTCGGAGCTTGTCGAAGTTGTGTCAAAGTCGATGACTTGTCGTAGTTGATGTTAGCATTCGACAACAATGCCAATTGCTGTGTGGATCATTGATAGTTATGAAAGTCCTGGAAGTGCGAAAGATGCACCAATCATAAGATGTATACAATTTGTTGAAGCACGCAGTAGTACCGGAAGAAAGTGACGATCAGAGAAGTCAAGTGCGTAAGTCCCACTAGCGATGACACATCAAGTGTGCAAAACCCACTAGGAAATGGACCAAGTATGTGCAAGACCCAAAAGAGATGACACCTCAGCGGTGCAGAACATGACAAGTGGCAGAAGCGTGAAGTAAGTGTAACCGTGAAGCAAGGAAGAAGGGATTCTATGACCAACTTGTGGACATCACCATCTGTGCAGGTCAAGTATAAATAAGAAGCTGAGTTGGAGAATTGGTAGTAAGCTTGTGAGCTCAAGACTGGAAGATACAGATTTAATAAGATTCTAATTCTCGGGGCATCAAGGGATCGTGGAACCATAATAGTATGATCTAGAAGAGAGTCGAGTGTGCACAAGCAGAAGAATAGAATTATTGATGGTGCGCAATATGATGTAGTTTATCTGTGACAATTGTGCGAAGATAGAAATGCAAAATTATAGAGGATGCGCAAGTACGTGAGACCAGAATGACAGTATTGCAGATAGCACGCAGATTTCATAAATGATCTAAGACAGATTTACAGTTTATCTGATGCGCGAAGATAGATTTGCAGCACAGCAGAAGATGTGCAGCAAAGGGTAATCTAAGACATGTGCAAAGAACATAAAGGTTGTATCACAGATGATGCACACAAGGTCACATATTATCTAAAGACAAATGCACCAAGATAGAAGGGTAATATCAGTAGAGGGTGCCTAGATTGATCTGATACAAATGCGCAAAGTCAGAATAGCAGCACAAAACCTTATGCACGGTATCAATTAAGTTAGCAGATGCACTGAAACAAAACGTGAACTTAAGCGCGGAATGCAGAATATGATGAAGCAGCATACAGTTTACAAAGTATGAAGTCAAGTGTTCAGAGTTGATGTTTTCAAGTGAAGTTAATGATACAGTGAAAGCAATATCTTAAGTTTGCAGAAGGTTCGCACAGTCGAACAAACAACAGACAATCTGAAGAGTGCGCAGATCAGAAGAACAATATAGCAATATCTTCTACAATCATATCAGGGTGGTTAGATGGGGCAAGGAGCAAGGGTTCAATGCCTCCTTCCAATTGAAGCTGTTAAATCAAGGAGTTGGTTTCCTTTAGGTCGGTGCCTGTAAAACCAGGGGGTCAGTGTCTCCCTCTAGTTGGTGCTGGAAAACTTCGGAAGTTGGTGCTTCCATGAATGTAATATTTATATTATAAGAGAGCATTATGTGGTTTTCTCCCATTTGGGTTTCCACGTAAAAATCTGTGTGTTCTTTGTTTTGCGCATATGCTGTTGAATGTCTATATTTATGGTGGATGCATAAATTAAGTTCAAGTTTAAATATGATAAGAAGTTAAAAATTGTTCATGATTGCGCTAATACTGATTCACCCCCCTCTCAGTATTAATAAGGTTCCAACAATTGGTATCAGAGTGGGTGTCTTCAATAACAGCTTAGCATATGGAAGATAGATCCTTGCATAGTTATGGGTGGAAAGGAAAAGTTCTCTCAAAGCGAAGCACCATGGTTACAAGAAAATGGCATCCTAGAAAATCTCTCTATCGTAGAAGCAAGGAATATCATTCACACACAGAGGAAAACTATAGAAGAGGTCAAAAGGGTTGTAACCAACATTATGCAAACTTTGAAAAGGAAAGAAGAAGAGTCAAAAGGATTGGCAACATACTTTACCAATCAATTACAGGAAATGGATAAAATTTGTCAAACTGAGAAGCTGAAGAATGACACTCTCAAAAGAAAACTTAAGAAATCAGCCATAGAGAATCAAAGTTTATCATAATGAAATCATGCTTCTAAGAAAAGAATTGGAAGATACTAAAGAAGAAAAATTTGCTGGAACAATCAAAGAAGTCTTGTATCTAAAGGATCGGCTCCAAAAGCAAAGTGATGAATATCAAATTCAACTTCAAGTAAGAAAACTTGAGACCATCTCTATAAAAGAGAAGAATTCCGAGTATGAAAAATGCTTGATGAACAAAAGACTCAATTACTTGAAAAATGACAAGAAGTTGAAAGACTGCAAAATCAACAAAGGAAAAATGAAAAGTTTGTCAAAAGCATAGAAGTATTGAATGAGATTCTAAGTAGGCAAATATCACCATCTAATAGATCTGGTGTAGGCTACAAAAGTAGTACCAAGAAGAAATAAAGCAAGGAAATTGGTCAAGAGAAAAGGAATACTGCGCAATCAAAGGAGGTGTCTTTGCACAAAACTGTTCAATGTTGGAAATGCGCAATGGTTAGACATGTTGGAAAATACTGTAACAATTTAGTCTGTTACAAGTGTAATAAAATTGACCACAAAGCTCAAAATTGTGGAGAGTCAAAGAAATTCGTCAAATACTGGAAGAAGAAAACAAGTGAGGAATTCCCACCTATTCTTTATAAAAGTTATAATACACTTGCAAGTCAAGGAAAAGAACAGTGTAGAATGATTTGGAAAATGAAGTCTGCGAATAAAGGTAATAGCTTAGAAATTGTCAAGTCTCTTGTACTAAAGACAATGTGGAGAGATTGGGAAACCAATCTATCTCCACTCCAACACAAGGTTAACTCGCAAACAAACGAACCTGTCGCAGTAAAATATTTGTGTGCCAAAAGAGACTGTGACAATAGATAAGCATTAATTAATAGTGGAGTAGTGACCATATTGGTAATTAATTATTGGGAGGCATCCGTATTTAGTGGCATAAGATGGCTAATTGAATTTGGATAAGATCAATAAAAATCTTGAGAAACTCAAAACATTGCAATTTTCAAGAACAGACCAAATCTAGGTAAATCCGCAAAGAACATAATGCATTAATGACGAAGGAGGGTCGCCATGTCCTTATAAGTCATGAACAACTTCAATATGAAACTCCCATGATTATTGAGATCATTAGCTACAGAGTGATTGTATGTGAAAGTTTGAAGCTCGGAAGCTATGGCACCCAAGAGACAATTCAAATCAAAGAACCCATCACTGAATGTGCAGGGAGAATTTGCACATACCCTAGATGCATCCTCATCAAATACTGTGAGGGTTCCTCGTGACTATATTCCATCCAAAAAAACTGATGCACGATATGTTAACTTTCCTGATGTAGAATACATAGACATACAGGAACAGAAGGACTCTAAAGGTGTAATTGTTGAAGAAACTATGCACGAACAACTGTACAAGTCTGCATTTGCAGATCATGATGTAACGGGCCCTAAGAAATTCCCTAAACTGGTTATGGACAAGTACATGGACAGGAAGGTCATTCCATACCCTAAGGTACCAACTATGATGAATCTCAAGACATGGGCAAATGGGTTGTCAAAATAAGGAATATTGAACCTGTTGGAAATCCCTCACTTTGAAAGGTCCCCTCAGGTGAAAATGTGTATAAAATTGTTGTTATCACAAGTGCATGGTGGATACCTATGGTTAAACAGACCCATATCCATTGATGCCAAGATGATTGAGTCAATCACAGGGCTGCCTACCATAGGAGAATATGTAAGTCTTCTTATGGACATAAGACAAGAAAATTACCTTGGAAAGAAAATGGATGGAAAATATGGAACTCAACGGGCCAGCAAAATATTTTTAGTCGCATAGATAAAGGATGATGTTGTGAGTTTTACCATCCAGTTACTGGCATGCAAGCTATTTCGTAAGAGTCGTCAGGATCAATTCTTTGCAACAATCATTGTAGCAACAGAGAAGTGCGTGGAAGGAGTACGGATGAATTGGTCAAAATTCTTGTTGAACGAATTTCTTGAATACTATCTGGAAGCACAAGAAAAAGGTAATCCCTTTCATTATACTTGGTTATTGATATGTGTTGTGCTCATAGGATGGAAGGAACCCAAAGGGATTCAATTCTTTGACAGGAACAGGAGACCCTTCCTAGCTGCAAGATATACAAATATGTGGTTTTCTAAGATTGCACGTATACAGGAAGAAAACAACATCAAATTTTACCTATACTATGAGGAGATCATATTCATTTTACAAGAGATTCCATGTATATAGCCTCATATAGTCGAATCGTACAAGGGGATTGTGTGTTTTAAAATTGGAATGCATCATACTTACATTCATGCCAAAAGGGATCCTAACAAGCAATGGTTTCCCACCATGTTTATTTGTTCTGAAGATGACATTGCTCAAATTGTGGAAGAATGGGATTCATAATGGAAAATTCCTTTGACAAAAGAAGAAGAAGTTGCGCAACAAAAACAACAAAATGAGACAGCACCCATAGTAGAGGAAACTGTCAAAACATATATTCCTCCTAAACCCACACAAGAATCTGCACCAGCTGGGAAGATAAAAGAGATGACTCATCCTGGAGATTCTTCAAATAAGAAAAGAAAAATGTCCAGACCTAGTCTTTTTCAGACACTAACAGTAGATGATGTTGAACAGATTGGCATAGAGGTCAGAAATGCAATTGAAGAAGCCATGGAAAATATGGCTACAAAGGGTGAAATCAAAGATCTTGCGACACAGTAGGAGGAAATCCTACTAAAGATCAAAGAAAAATCTCCGACAATAAAGGATTTGATGCTGACAACCAGGGGAGATGGAAGAAATGCCGAAGAATCACGCTCAGAGACACGTTTGGAAAGTTCTCAGACACACCCTGTCGCATAGATGAAGGAAATAGAGCCGCATCAAAGACTAAAGATCTCGTCTGCAACTTTGATGCTTCCCACTCAAGAGATGCAGAAAGCGGTAAGTCATGTAGAAATAACTCTGCCGCACTTACCTTTAAATGAGCTACATGCACTACATACATCCATAGCGTGGGAAATTAGATGGAGACATGAGGGTGTTACAATTGAATGGAACAAAATCCAGAATGAGAAGGATGCGTTGCAAGAAGAATGCTCCAAGATAAAGATCGAAAAGTAGAGGACTACGTAAAAGACATCTGAGCTGGAGAAGAAAGCAGAAGAAGTTGTCACAAGAAGTGATCAGTTGAAGTAGGAAGTGGAGAAATTACAGTGGAAATCCTTAAAGCTATAGAAGGTGGTGGAGGAAGTGTACAATGTGATTCCAGGGGTTCAATACAATGAAAACACTTCTCCAGAAATAAAAGTGGTGAAGATGGGTGAGGTCATTCAAATGATGCAGGCTAAAGTAGAAGAACTATCCCTTAAACATCCACCGGGAACCCCTCCAGAGGTCATAGTAGAAAGTGAAAATAGGCTGGAAAGATTAAACTTTGCAATTGAAAATATCAAGACCTTGGAATTGAAATGCACAGAGTTGTATGAAGAAAGTGCTCAATTATGGGCAGAACTGGTTGAAGACAAACAGTTGAAGGAAGTAGATCAGAAATTGCAGGCAACGCAAGAATTTGAACAAAAGTTGCATGATAACTTAACTTCCTTATCAACAAATGAAAATATGAGCAAAATGGGAGAATACAAATACGATAGCAGGACGTAGGTAGGATTCGGGATGAACGACAGAAGATTACTAGTAGGCTTGAACATCTACAAGAAGAGGCCTTCAACATTACAGATTTTTTCCCAGAGTTACAAGGGGAAATCAGGAAGCAATTGATGACTGCTTAGAAACTATAAAATCAGTTTCTATTTAAAAGGTGGAAGCAACTATCATGGCCAAGGAAGAAGAACTAAAAGGAAAAGTTGTAGCTGCAAAGGAAACTCTACAAAATTTTGTAACTACAGTTCATTCAAGAACGTGAACAAAAAATTTCACTCCTCAAAGAGTGTTAAAGCATGAAGATAGGGGGAGTAACCCAGGCAAGTAGAATTATGCAGGCCAGCACAAAACTAAATAAAGGAAAATCTAAATTTGTGCATTAGTGGCACCTCTTTGCCATTAATGTCAAAGGGGGAGAAAGATCGTGAAGCATGTGATTAGCGCAAAAAGATCATGAAGCATGCGATCAGCGGAGAATGATCATGAAGATTGCGATCAGTGTAGAGATGAAAAGAATCAGAGAAAGTATTGATCCATGTAGCACAAAGAAACAAAGGAGAAAGATCAGAAATCATGAATCAGTTCAAGGAATCTACAAATAAGTAAAATACACAAGAAAATCACTAATAGAAGAATGTGCAGATGAGAAAAGGCTCAAACTAAAAAAGAACATAGGGAGAGTACTGCGACCAGAACATATGAAGCGCACAACTTCATGAGTACTGACATGCACAGCTTCATGAGGTGTTGACATCAATTCCAAACGGGGAGATTGTTGAACTTTTGTTGTCATTGATGTCAACTGATGTCAAAGAGGATTCAGTATCCTTGTGCCAATTTGAAGAAGTACATTTAGATTACATAATTATATCCAGAAGTACATCCAATATTGAAGAATCAAATAAGGTACATGCGCAAGTCCCAAGTCCACCTAGTCAAGCTATCTCAAGGATAATTCAAAAGAGTTGGTTGGACAAGGTTCAAGAGTGTGCAAGAGGCTTGAGAAAAAGAAGCGGTTGGACAGTTATGCAAGTCCCGGAAGTGCGCAAGACACACTAATCAAAATATGTGTACAAGTTGTTGAAGCATGCAGTAGTACGGGAAGAAAGTGACAGCCGGAGAATTCAAGTGCACAATTCCCACAAGCGATGACACATCAAGTGTGCAAGACCCACTAGGAAATGGAACAAGTATGCGCAATACCCACAAGAGATGACACCTCAGCAACGCAGAACATGACAAGTGGTGGAAGCGTAAAGTAAGTGGAACCGTGAAGCAAGGATGAAGGGATGCTACAACCAACTTGTGGACATCACCATTCATGCAGGTCAAGTATAAATAAGAAACCGAGTTGGAGAATTGGTGGTAATTTTGTAAGCTCAAGAATGGAAGATATAAATTTAACAAGCTTCAAATTCTCGGGGCATCAAGGGCTCGTGGAACTGGAATAGTATGATCTAGCAGAGAGCCGAGTGCACACAAGTATAAGAATATAATCATTGATGGTGCGCAGTATGATTTATTTTATTTATGATAGTTGCGCGAAGATAGAAATGCAAAACTATAGAGGATGCGCAAGTACGTGAGACCAGAATGACAGTATCACAGATAGCACACAAATGTCATAAATGGTCTAAGATAGATTTACAGATTATCTGATACACAAAGACAGATTTGCAGCACAAGAGAAGATGCACAACAAAGAGTAATCTAAAACAAGTGCGAAGAACAAAAAGGATGTATTGCAGATGATGCAGACAAGGTCACAGATTATCTAAAGACAAATGCACCAAGACAGAAGGGTAATATCAGCAGAGGGTGCGCAGATTGATCTGATATAGATGTGCAAATTCAGAATAGCAGCAAAGCACCTGATGTGCAGTATCAATTAAGTTAGTAGATGCGCAAAAACCGAACGACATACCGAACTTAAGGCAAATTGTAGAATATGATGAAGTGGCACATAGTCCGCAAAGTATGAAGTCAAGTGTGCAGAGTTCATTATGTTGTCAAGTGAAGCTTGTGATACAGTGAAATAAATACCGTAAGTTTACATAAGGTGTGCACAACAGAATGAACAACAGACAATCTGAAGAGTGCACAGATCAGAAGAACAACATAGAAATATCTTCTACAATCATATCAGGGCGGTTGGACGGGGCAAGGAGTAATGGGTCGGTGCCTCCTTCCAGTTGAAGCTATTAAATCATGGATTTGGTGCTTCCTTCAGGTCGGTGCATGTAAAACCACGAGGTCGGTGCCTCCTTCCAGTTGGTGCTGGTAAACTTTGGAAGTTGGTGCTTCCATGAATGTAATCTTTATATTATAAGAGAGCATTCCGTGGTTTTCTCCCATTCGGGTATCCACGTAAAAATCTTTTTGTTCTTTGTTTTGCGCATATGATGTTGAATGTTTATATTTATGGTGGATGCATAAATTAAGTTCAAGTTTAAATATGATAAGAAGTTAAAAACTGTTCATAACTGTGCTAATACTGATTCATCCCCCCTCTCAGTTTTAATAAGATTCCAAAAATACTCACTATTTGGGGTAGCTTACCAAGTTATGCCAAACTGGCTCAATCAAAAAAAAATTCCTAGCCTTTGAGCAATTAGTCATCAATATAGAGAACTTAACATTTATTTCTATACATAATGTTTCATTAGTGGCCTCAATGAGGTTATTAGGGCACAACTTAGAATGCAACATCCTGTTACCTACTTGGTGGCATATGAAAAGGATTTAGAAGTAGGGACGATGATCAATACACAAAACAATAAACCCTCTCATGTCGTTCACAGGTCAATTCCTAAAGCACAATCCCTCACCTTCCTTCAAAGTACACAAGTTGTCTCCAATAGAAATGGCAAACTAACAAAGAGGTGGACTGTACTAAAATTATGATGAAAAGTATGCTCCAAATCAAAATGTAAAGAACAAAAAATATTTCAAAGCAATATGACCGCTCTTACCCATTCTAAAGACATCATTATGAAAGATACCCCTAAGTTTGAGGGTAATGACCATAGTCCTCACATGCAAGAAGAGGTGGAACCCAAAATCCATATAGAGGAACCAATCATCTCTCTTCATGCTTTATCAAGTATTTCATCTCATAAACCTTGAAACTTTTTCATTACATCAAGCACTACAAAGTGGTAGTCTTGGTTGACAATGACAACACCCACAATTTTGTTCACTAGCGAGCGGCTGACAAAATCCATTGTTATGTCCACATGGCACCCAAATTTTAAATTATGATAGCCAATGGTGGGATGATGAAATGTAGGGGGCGTAGTGAAACCGTAAAACTTCAATTGGGTGACTATCATCTCAAAACTCATATGGTGGTTATGATATAGTTATAGGGGATAATTGGCTATGCAAATTGGCACCAGTAACCATGGACTTCAAGGAGTTATACTTGATTTTTAAGAAATAATCTCATACTCACACCCTTAAAGGGATAAAGATAGGCTTCCCTAAAATCCTAAGTTCTCATCAGATGGAAAAATTATTGAATACGGCCACTCGATATTTATTGCTAATTTCCATGCCATATAGGCTCTAAACAACACCTCACTAGAAATCCATCCCGACTTGAAAAAAGTTTTGGACAAACATCAGCAAGTATTTGAGACACCCAGAAGCGTTTACCCCCATCTCTAAGTGGGCCCATTTGGGTAAAAAATGGGCCTCCTAAGGAAAATAATAAGAAAATAATAAAATAATAGTAGAGAGAGAGTAAAAAGACTACTTTTTTGGATCGTATTTTCAACTTATCTCCTTGTAGGTTTACTCAAATTTCAAGCGGGAGGACTCGTTGGATGCATAATTAAATTATGCATCCAACGAGTACTCATGTTACATACTTTTAACAACATCCACACCATGAAAAATTGAAAATACATTAAAAACATGTTTCTAGTGAGAGAAAACACGTTTTTTAATGTATTTTTTATTTTTCATAGTGTGGATGTTGTTAAAAGTATGCAACATGGGTACTCGTTGGATGCAAAATTTAATTATGCATCCAACGAGTCCTCCCGCTTGAAATTTGAGTAAACATACAAGGAGATAAGTTGAAAATACGATCCAAAAAAGTAGTTTCTATTTTTTCCCTCCAATTTTTTCAGGTGCTTTTTTTTTAATTTTAAAGCATTTTGATTGGCTAATACATGATGACATGGAAAATGTATTCTTTTTGGAAGGCCCATTTTAAATTGAAATTTCCTCTAATTGATGATCATGGTATACCTTAAATTATAGGCAATAAACCATGAAATGTACTTAGGCACCCTTTTGCACAAAAGAATGAAATTGAAAAGATCATTCAGGAGCTATTGGAGGTAAGAGTTATTCATCCTAGCATAAGCCCATATCCATCCCCAGTAGTCGTGATTTTAAATAAAGAATGCACTTTGCACATGTGTCCTTATTTTCATTCCCTCAATAAGTTTACCATCAAATATAAATTCCCCATTCGTGTCATAGATGATCTTATGGATGAACTCCATGGTGAAATTGGTTTTTACCAAACTCAACCTTCATTCTGGTTACCACCAAAACAAGATGAAAGGGGTTGGTATTATGAAGATAACTTTTTGCACACATCAAGATCATTATGAGGTTTTGGTAATTCCCTTTGGACTATGTAATTCCCCCTCGACCTTTTAGAGCCTCATGAATAAAATTTTATGGCGACATCATCTTGATTTTTTGCTAGTTATCATTGATGACATCTTGATTTATAGTAAAAATTGCAATGCCCATGTACAACATGTTGATAAAGACTTGAAATTCCTTTGAAGCCGTCAGTTGCTCATTAAACACTCCAAATGTGGTTTTGGGGCCTTAAAGGTTGAATATTTGGGTCACATTATTGGATAAGATGGGGTGAAAGTGGATCCCAAAACGATTGCGGCATTGCAAGAATGGCTAAGCCTTAAAACGTTGAAGAGATTACATAAGTTTTTAGGCCTTACTAGCTACTATAGGAAGTTTGTGAAGAAATACGGTAAAATTGCAGCCCCTTTGAGCACCCTACTCAAGAAAAATTCCTTTGCATGGAATGAAGTAGCAGAACAAGCATTTTCAATTTTAAAGCAAGACATTTTGGGCAAGACTACTTATGAGAAAGAAACGAGTTCCATTCTACATGCAGTCTACACATGGCGATCATATCTCATAAGGAATTGCTTCCAGATCAAGATGGATCACTAGATCCTTAAGTATGTTTTGGAACAAAGGTTTTCATCCCCAAAGAAACATAAATGGGTCTCCAATATGCTTGGATATGATTACAATAGAATCTATAGAAATGGAAAACACATTGTCAAGGAAACATGAGAAAGAGAGATCCATCTTTTCCTTATCCTCGATGGGACTTGAATGGTTAGAAGAAGCATGAAATGAATGGATACCCAATGTTGTTGCATCTCATCTCATCAAGTGGCTTCAGGAGGATACCAACCCTCCCCAAGGTTACACTTGGAAACAAGATACCTTGCAATATAAAGGCCACCCTTTTCTCTTACCTAACTCAACTTTAAAAAAGAGGATATTAACATAGTTGCGTTCATCTCCTTTCACAAGTCATTTAGAATTTTAGAAAACGTATGTATGTGCTAGATGCTCCTTCTTCTGGGAATACATGAAAAAAAGACATTATTACTTTTGTAGTGGGATGTGACATTTTCTGAAGGAACAAGAGTGAGACAATGAAGACTCCTAAGGCATTACAACCATTTCCAATACCAACCACTCTTTGGACAAACATTTCCATAGATTTTATTGTTGATCTTCCAAAAACAGGTAACAAATCATTCAACATGGTGGTAGTTGATCATATTTCCAAATGTGCTCACTTTTGTGCCCTCCAATGCCCCTTTACCCCTACAACAGTTTCCTAAATATTTATCAACAAATTTTTTTAACTCCATGGGATGCCTACCTCCATTGTATTAGATCATAATCCCACATTCAGCAACAAATTTTGGCAAGAACTATTTAATCTATAGGGCACCCAATTGAAAATGAGCACATCTTATCATAGACAAAAGTAGTCAACAAGTATCTTGAAACCTATTTGTAATGTTTTTCCTTTGAAAAGAAACACCATTGAACACAATGGTTACCTTTAGTAGAATGGTGGTATAATACCACTTATGATGAGGCTACAAAAATGACACCATATGAAGCAATCTATGGCCAACAACCACCCTCGGTGATTTCTTATCTACCAAGTACCTCCAAAGTACACAAAGTAGATGGTCTGCTTTATAATGATGTCATTCTTTGCATGCTTAAGGAAAATTTGGCAATGGCTCAAAATAACATGAAGCAAAAAGTAGACCAACATCTCTCAAAGCATTCATTTGAAGAAGGTGATCAGTTATTCATTCACGTCCAACCTTTTAAGAAAACATCTCTTAAAGTTAACGGACATCAGAATCTCACACCAAAGCTTTACATCCCATAACAGGGTGTTCAATGCATTGATTACAGGTGACCTACAAATTAGCGCTTCCAACACACTCCAAGATCCACCTAATATTTTATGTATCTTGCTTGAATAAGATACTAGGACAAAATTATAGAGTTCAAACTACATTACCCAAGCTAGATGAAGAAGGCTCCATTTGGATCCTAGCAGAAGTAGTTTTGGACACCAGGTAGCATCATCTATGTCAACGCACTATCTGTAAAGTTTTGATTTAGTGGAAGGATACCTCACCAGAATATGCTACTTGGGAATCATCAGCCACTTTGCAACAATTTTCACATCTCCAATCTTTAGGACAATGTTGCTTTTGAAGGGGAGGGCATGTTAGTGTCCTGCCCTAAACCCCCTACTTTAGTAATGTACAATTCCATAAGACACATTAGTAGTTAGTGGGTAGTCACTTAATGTAAAAGCCTCCCTTTATTGAATAAATCCCCCTAGGTAGTTGAAACTCATTAATAGAGGGACCACAAGCATTTATATATTTGGCTATTAAATCACTATATATAGACTGGTAATCTATGTAATGTGTAGTCAAGAATTTTTATTGTATTTTAGATTTGATCTTGGAGGTTACCCATTTGGAGAGGAAAGTGAACATAAAATCTATTTTATCTTTCATACAAGAGATGTTTTTCTAGTTTTTTCTATTCTCTCTTATGGTTTTCTATAGTACCAAATCAAAATACACAATCATATAAATTCCATTAATTTTGTTTCATTTGTTTAGTTGATAGATATATCCTCTTTTAAGATGAGAATCCCACAATACTAATTACTAATATTGACTATAAGTCTTCCTGTTATAGAACATACTTTCCATACCCATTTACCTAAGCAGTTGTGCAGTATGTTTCTAAAAAAAAAGATAACTTCATTTCCTAAAACCATACAACTAAAATCAACAATTTATGAGAATTATATCTTTGAAATTTATTTATGATGTCAAATATGTTTGGATTTGAGCCTAATGGTAGGATCATTTTGGAATTTATTCGACATTCCATTAAAGCATAAATGGCACAATAAGTAATTTGATCGATGAAGCATATGTGCAAAACTAAAGGGTCCTACATTTTATGATTTTAAAAGGATGATTTCCACTTTGAGTCTAATGGGAGGCCCATTTTGCAATTCCTTCCACATTCTATTAACCCATAGAAATTGTACAATAAATAGTATGATATATGAAGCATGTGTGTAAGACTAAAGGATCCTACATAATCAAGCAAATAAAATAATTCATAATTGCAAATCACGAACAAGAAGTTGCTTTGTAGTGAGCCATTATTGCTTAATATCATATCACACGTGGGACATAAGCTATAAAGAGAACATGGAAATAATATATGATGAGCTATAATTGCTTCCAATCATTGTTTACCATCACTCATTAGTTAACATAAATAGTTTTAAGAATGCAAACGCTCATTAGTTACCATAAATTGTCTTAAGAATGAGTTAATAAGTAAACAACTCTATATGCGTTGTTAATATTGTAAATCCTAATGTCTCCTCAATTGAAGGCATGTCCTCTAAACTTCATTATGTGATCTCAAATCCCAATGTTCAAGATGTGGGTTCGTCTATGTCATGTTGTCAGGAATTGTTTGCTAACACCCATTAGTTACCATAAACTATCCCATAACCACATATAAAGCCGAAGGATAGAAAGCCCCTACATGCAATTTGTAAAATTATAAGGTTATCCCAAATAAGAGATGATATTTAAAAGGTTAGAAATATTAAGCCCAAGTATGATTTCAATTTATCTCTTCAACGTGTGCTGAAAAACCTAGTCGTAGAAATATTCTTCTTTTTTCAAATGAAAAAAACTATAACTTGTTATTCATCTGGTTGAGAATCAAAGTTACAGAGCCAATACAAAAACATAACAATAGGATCTTATAATCTATCGGTCAAAAATTCATACTTTGCTCAGAAATACAGTCAAGCAGTCCTTCATATTTATATCAATCTTCACTACATTTTGAGAGTACCAAAAAGCATCCAAAATAGAAGTACATTCATCAAAAGGTAGAAAAGAGACTGAGATCCTTTGTCAACCATAATTCCGTCAACAAATTCATCAAAGTGTATCAGCTTGTCCATATATCCAACTGCCTTCTTATAAAGGCGATCAGTTGCACAGTTAAATTCTATGTATATGTGGGAGAAGGAAATGTGGCTGAAAGATTGGTTTAGCTCTATCACTCACTTGGACCATTGATACAAGTGACGATCATCTAAATTTGAACGACCAGTAGCCCAGTCAATCACCACTTTGGAATCTCCAACAATCTGAAGAGTGAAGTGCCTCTTTTTTTGCAAACCACAACAAATTAATAGAATGACTTATTTTGACCTTTAACACCATTCTAGCCCCACATACACCATTATTCTCAGCACCATCAAAATAGTATATAGAACTATTATGTTCAAAGGAAGGTCTAATAACAAATCTCACAAAATTGGATTTTTTCTCACTATGAAAATCTAAAAAGAGGCTGATGGATATGAAGCAAACAATGTTTATCGATGGGCTTACATCTTCGAAAATGTACCTATTCCTAGTTTTCCATACCTCCCAAACAGAAAATAAGGTAATCTCTTTCAATTTAACTATTTTTTAAACCATTTTTTCATATAGGTTTGAAAATTGGATCCTTCCCATATATCCTGGAAACTCAGAATTCTACTCGACTCAGACCACATAGATTTGAAGAAAGAACAATGTAGAAAAATATGAGAAACCGTTTCTACATTTTCTCTACATAATACACATATACCTAGTCCTGAGAAATGGTTTCTACATTTTCTCTGCATTTACTCTACATAATAAACAGATACCTTTGGTTGATCAAGTGGTCAAGTCAATTCAATTTTCCATTGATCCAACTCTTCCCTCAAAGAGTTTCAACATTGAAGTGGTCAAACTGATGCAATCTTCAATCAATCCGACTCTTTCTTTGGGGAGCGATGTAACTATCACTCAAGTTTTCTTTAATACCAATTCAAAACCTTTTGGACAAGGGGCACTCCATTTTATTTGAGTGTTTTCCCTCTAGGCTCCAAGATCTCTTCCTTTGATTGGAATAGTCTAGTTTGTCCTTACCTTCCTTCTTTTTCACCCTTCCAAATAAGGGTTGAAGTTAATTCATGTGTAGTTCATCTATGTGTTGTAGATGAAGGAGAATCTATTAGTATTTTATCCCCTTATGGTTGGAAAGGTTTGGATTATCCCAACCTTGTGTTATTTTCCAATCAGTTGCTAGATTTTGATGAAGACTTAGTGAACCCTTGGGGTTTCTTCTTCAATTTCCTATTTCATTAGGCAGGAAGATTTTTTTAGTCAATTTTATAGTTAAGGAAGGCCCATTGGAATTCAATATGCTCCATGGGCATGATTATTTATGCTATGAATGTAGTGTTGTCTATGTTATTTCATGTGATGCATTTTCCTCACTACGAAAACATTGTCACTATTGATGAGCTTGAATTTATCACTCATTCTCTTTATTCAACTTTAAACTAGGTGGCCCCTTTATCTATTTCTAGTATTTTGGAAGACACTACTCCACCATGGGAATTTATGTGGACTCGTATCCCATGCATTTAATTGCTACTAAGAAGGAACCTCTACATTCATGTTTACCTTCTTGGGACTTGGTTGCAGCAGCTGAGCAAGTGATTTACTGGAGGGGGAAATGGAGCTTGTTCTCGCCTCGGTTGGTCCAAGTGAATGTTCTGTCATATGTTCTCTCTAGGATGAGGTTCTTATGATCAATTTTGACAATCCTTCAGATATATTTTTCCTTTCCAAATATCATCTCCCTAAATTGGACCCATTTGCAATCAAAACCAACCCCGATTTTCCTTTTGAGATTAATATCACTATTGGTGGATCCTTAGATTGTGGCATTATTCAGTCTTTAGACGCTATCATTGAGATGGAAGTTGGTGTTCCTTATGAGTTTGATTTCTTTAGTAGATCTTCAGACCCTTAAGATGATGAGCCTACGCATGCAGGCTCTATCCTTGATTTTGGATTAGACCTTCCTTCTTAGTCTAATCCTAATGATTGTATGTCCTCGTGCCTTGGTTTTCTTAAGTATAATATGCCATGGTAATGAATATTGTTGAAGACATCAAAGTTAAAAATAGCCAAATCAAAGTAACTCTTATCATATCTTTCTTTTTAGAATTTTTAGATATGATCATGGTATTGTTGTTTCTTGGATATAGGACTTTGATTTAGATTCATGGTTTATTAGGGATCATGCTATGCACATTAGTTGATGCGGTTAGGTATATTCAAAATCTTTCATATAGGTTTAGGCTTTCCATTTATTATGATGCAATTAAATCGTTTGCCACCAAAATTTTCCATATGGTTTAACCTATTGGATATTGATGCATCATCCGTTTCTATATACATTTTGCACTAGTCTAACATAAGAGCATACCTAAGATGGGACACTAAATCAACACCCTCTTACCAATTTGGTTCCCATGGCTATTTTGTCTCATAGTCACGGGAGCCTTGTTAGTTGTACCATGACTTTGAGAAGAGGTTGCATGCCTCTCTTTCTCACCTATTTATGGCCATTCCTTGTAGGACTCCAATTTTTTTCATTAAGCATTTGCCTTGGCTCACTTCTACTTACACACTTATGCCTAATGCTTTGTTATACCTTTCATACAGCCATTGAATTCATCATGTTGTTCATCACTTGCATTCATTGCATTTGCATTATGGACTCTATTCTTCAAATAAACATGTTGATGAGTGTCCACCTCTTTCCCAACACCTTTTTTGCATTTTGTTTTCCATAGGTATGTTACATGTGCTTGGAACAAAGTTGCATGCCTTGCTACACTCATTTCTTCCATTGTATCATGGCATTCTTTTATTCTTTTCCAGGACTTACTAATATTAAAAAGACAAAAAAATCAAATAGTTATAAAAATAAAAAGAGAAAGGGGGGAAAGAAGATAGATTTTTCATGTTTAAAATATCATAACAACAAAGTTGTGTCACCTTTGATGATAGAACCTATGTCGTGTCTTCCTTCACAAATTGGGTTTTAGTATTGACCTTACAAGATGTTGTTGATGCTCAAAATGAAATGGGTCGGGAAAAAACATTGTAAACACCCTTGGAGGGATGGTCAAGGGGATGAAGGGGTATGGAAGCAGAGGTTGCATTTAGAGCCCTTAGCGAGATAGGATTCAAAAGGTTGTTCAATGTCGTTAAGTGCATAAATGAAATGAAAGCGGGATTTGATAAATTCTAATAAATGCAATAACGTTTTCAAGACAAGAACGTTAGTCCATTTAAAAAAATATATGCCATATCTAACCATTCATGCATTAATTTCTGAAAGAGAAATTGATTCACTAAATAAACTATAAAATATTTACAGATGGTCAAAAGTTGTTAGCAATAAATTTCTTGAGAAATAAACAATTATACCCAAGCATGAAAATGCATCAGTAATTAAATCATAACACTTAAGTAATATTAGGTAGCTAATTTAAATATGCTAAGAGAAATGTTCAATTTTGTTTGATTCTGAAATTTTTAAATGCCTTTAAAATTCAGCGTGTTATTATTGCAACAACATTAGTTAAATGAAGATGAAACTTTGTATATTTGTCGTTAGAATAAAAATGCAACCACAATATGCAAGTTCTCTTCTCTAAATCATTTTTGCAGCATTTAATGTTATGCAAACAACAATTTGTCATTTTGCTCATATTTGAAACTTTTAAATGCAATCAAGATCCCAGTTCATTAATGCAATGATATCAATTGATAAAACACGAACTTGGCAGATTAGTCGTTTGCATAAAATTATTTCAATAAGAAAAATTGAGTACATAACATGACAAATGTTTCATAACTGAGCGGGATGGCTAGTTTTGTTTGAATTATATAGGGCTAGAAAAGTCGATGACTAAAGGTCAAAAATCAGAAATTTATATACATGTTAGTACAGAAAGTTGAACTATATATATATACAGACTTGTAAATTGAAAAATAAAAAATATGTACAGACCACTTATTTACATAAAATATAGTGCTTGCAAAATGTACAAAAAAACATAACAGTTGAACGGCAAAAAAAAGGAGGAAGAGGCAGATACGCCCAAAATCGGATTTTTTATTAAAAGATGGAAATTGACAGTCATCTAATACAATAGCATGTGGTCGGTTCAACCCCTAAGAAACGGAAGTTTCCAAGACCCTACACAATTCTCAACAACTCAGGTTCATTTGGGTGAAACTGAGATAGTGAAAGTAATCCCCACTCATATTGTACTGCAATATCCTACACACATGAAAACATCAATGGAAAAAATATACAGGAAGAAACATCAAATGTGCAGGAAAACATAACGTACCTCCGACAGAAGGACACTCTGCCTTCACCCTAATGGATGGACCTAGATTATAGCCTTACCTGCAATCGTCGCTCGTTAGGCTCATGGACGACTAAGTATGGAGGGAAAAAAATGCATAACAGAAGCTAGGAGTACCCACCTCTTACCTCCATTGCGAAATCATGTTTTTGGCAGCTTCGTCAAGCTTTTAAAGGTTGTAGAAAGGCAAATGAATTGTTTCGACAAATGTCGTGAGCTGAAAAGTTGCTTGTCTCTTGGTCTCCTGAGTGCATCCGAGAAGAGGGTGAGCGGTAGTAACTGACGCTCACACTCAGACTTGAATAGCTTCTTCTTGGGAGTTTTAACATATTCGGGTATGTCATTCGGTCAAGTATCTCAATGGATGCTCAACATTGGCATATTTCAAAATCATTCCATGGGTTGTTGTGCCTTCGAAACTGTCTTCACATTACCAAAATTGACCATGACACGTGACTCTTGCGCTATGTGTGAAAATATCCCAATTGAAGCTTTGCGAATAACCACATTCATAGCATTGATTGAAAACTCTTAAGAAGATTCTTCTTTAAAACAAAGCCTATATTCAACATTTCAACAACTGCAAAATATTGCTTCCTAGAAAAATACACTCCTTTCAGCTTTCACATTTCTATGACACTAGTGTCACAACCTTGTGCATCCTAACAACTCCTCTGACTAAAAAATTTGCATTCAACACTTATGTTGGTTCTCGGAAACACAGTTGGAGATCGATGTTATAAAAACTACCCTCACTTGATAAATAATAACATGCCAGGTTTTCATTAATTCCTCTCATGTTAATAATGAGAAGGGTAATGCACGTCATGAATGCAGTACCACTCCTACATCTTCAACCAACCCTAGTCACGCATGAAATGGGGAATCTATTCAGTGACAAGGGGAAAATAAGCTTACCTTCAATTACCCCCGTCTCAATGTGCGTGCTTGTATCTAGTGTGACTGAACCAAAGTACACCCAAGGTAGCGATTAGATACCCTAAGCATGGATCCTACATTTTCCAAGTTCACATTCCATTCGATATGTTGTCTCACTTTATCCATTGTCCTATGGCCTCCTTTTTGTTGACCATATGTTGCATGCATGCCCTTAGGGTTTGGTAAAACCGTGCTCGATGGTGTGATGGGGTTGTCCTTTTGGGAATTTGAACTTCAAATGGTTTTCAATAACAATGTGTTATTTCTCATCCATTATGTTTGATGGTCGTGCCACTGAACATGAGTGTTCCAAAAACCAAATGCGTGCCAATCCACCAACTATTTCTCAAGCATTTTTTTTAAATCCTCCTTTCTACTTGTTTACAACTCAGGTTTTCCCTTGCATTCTTATTAGGGTTGTCCTTTTTGGTTATTGGTGTCCACTTGTGAGCATGTTTCATGTTGTCTTAGGGTTCTCATTGTTGACCTCTGCATTTTTTATTTTTAGAATACACTGCCTCTTTCCTTTGGTGGTTTACTATTCATTGTGTGATGGATTATGGTTTGGTGATGTCCAGTGTTGGCATAACGCTCGTCCTTCTATGGGATTCCTAATCGCATTTTTATTTGTTGTGGATGCCCGCGTGACCTGTCGTCTACCCCCAAGGTTCTTCTCGGTCGGTTTGGTTTTGTCTACTATGTATGGCATGTATACAGTCATGTGCATTTTTTGTTGGTAGTTGTATTCCCTGCGTATCATGCATTTCTCATCATTGTTTATGCTTATAGCCTGCCAGTGGTCCTGAAACTATGCATTTCACCTATCACTCATGACATTGTTTCAATCTGCATAGGTTGAGTGCATAACCTTTCTATTTTTTGTGCTCGGCCTCTATGCCATCTCTATCATGACTATCGTCTCTCTACAATACGTGGGCTTCTTCTCTTCGTTAAACGACCCTTGTATCCTCTGTGTGGTGTGTAATGTATCTTAGTTCGAGGAGCATGTGTGGAGCTCACTTGGTGGTTTGTTCTCTGCACTCTACAACGGTTTCTTGTTCTAAATCTGGTGTAATGTGCCATGTTAAATCCACAACCCTAATATGTCTTGTGCATTTTCCCTCTCTCATCTTCCAAATGGCTTCCTGCTAGCCTGTCTAGGGTTAGTGGCCTAAGGGTTCATGTGGCTTCCCTCTCATCCTATGCTCATCTGGCGTGACTTGGGCACGGGCCTTCCCTTTTGCACTTTGCGTCATGGAAATTGTTAATCCAAAACTTCTTTCGCTACTGGAATGTAGGGAAGTGATTTTATGAGGTCCCTTGTAAATTTTACTTTACAATATGGAGGGCGGGGTTTAAATTTGGTTGCTTCTTCTCTTTGTTTTGGAAAAGGTTAGCACAAGGGTTGATGCAAAGGGTAGGAAATTTTTTTTTCGCAAGGGATTTTTAATGGGATGGTGGGAATATTATATATTTTTATATGGGGTGATAAAGGACTAAGAGGAAAATATGGGGAAGTAATTAAAAAAAAGGGGGAAATTCTTTCGGGTACAACTGCCAAGTAAAAGGAACTTAAGGAAAGACAACTTTTTTCGTTTTTTTAATTGGGATAAAAATCAAAATGGGGAATGAAAGGTTTTTTATTTTGGTAAAAGGGATAAATTGAATGAAAAGAGGGGACCTTTGGAATAATGATAATATCAAGGATTAGTCAAGAAGGAATAAACGGGAAATTTAAAAGGGAGGGGAAACACTTAATTGCTTTTCTCATTAAGGTTAATGAAAAGGAATGGATAAAGTGAAATGAAAGGGGAAGAGGAGCGATTTCATTATGAAAATGGGTTTGGGATAAAAGGGAAAAGAGCCTTTCCTATTTGAATGAGAGAAGGTAATATTAAATGTAAAAATGGGGGGTTCTTTAAAAAATGGAGGATACAAGGAAATTTTTGCAAAGAGGTACCCGGGGAAGATTTTCGGTCTCCCTAGACTTGGACAAAGCATGAGAAATGAAAACGGACATGATTTTCACTTTTATTGATATACGCAAAATTGACAGATTTTAACTGACGTGACACAAAAACATGTACTTGCTGAAACTTTGATAAAATGTTGGAAGGGTCAAATGGACTCGTTTTTTACCGAACGAAATATGGAGACAATCAACATGACGACCTAAATGTAATGACATAAAAAACCTTGATATGGCGATGCCCAAAGCAAGAAATGACAAATCTCCACGACACACCACCGATCAAACTATCACGACACTGAGATGCAACTTGGTATATCTGTCGAAGTGGTCAAATGGAAGAAAAAATTGAGAAATTAGGTATGGACATGGCAAGCACATTGTTCTAGACACGAAGATATAGATGAAATGATTTTGCAAAAAAGTTCAATAGGTTCACCTTTGGCGTCATGCTCCAACCTCTTAAGAAGCATGTCAATGTTGAGCATCAACATCTAGCCCAACAAAATAAAACAATGAAACACAATGACACAAGACAAACTCAATAAGACTGACCAACAAGACCAAGACGTAATCATGAAGCAAGTACATGTACTCGTTTTCATCCCCAAAAAGTGTAGGGAGTGGAAAGAGTAAGGCTAGTCATTCCACAATGGGCGAAGTAGAGGGAAGAAAGAAGTGTTGGAAACCGAAACAGAAAGAAATAACAATTACCCTAGGCTAACCACTAGGAAATTCCCAATACTTTCACCCTCTCCACGTCACGTTCTTTCATGTATAAAAAAATGATTGTCATAATGCTAGAGTTTAACAACAAAACAATCTAGTGAAATAGCATAGTGACGTATTTCACTTAAAGATGTCGAATTCCATGAGAACTCATTTTAGCATACTGCAAAAATAAATGCCTAAAAAGAAACTAGCTAATTGGATGAAACCGCTAAACTAGGAAAATAACAATTATTTAACTAATGCGACGAAACAAACTGATATGAAAAGATAAATGCGTGTGCAAAATGTCTGAGGGCTAAATGTAATTCTACTCCTACTTGTGCAAAGAAGAAAATCAAATCACTCAAGATGCCATTTATTGTATAACAAAACATCAAAAATGTTACGAGGATTATTACTTGCATCCTTATTACAAAAAAAATTGTTATGAGCATCAAGAAGAAAGATTAATTTGATTGTGGAACTCAAAAAAGAAAAGTTAGTACTAGTAGAATCAAACGAAAAGAAATGCAAATGAAAAGAGCTAGATCTAACGGGATTGGAAAATTGATCAACCCATGAATCCCAAACATATTCTCTGAGAACAAACCTATGAATTCCCCTATTCACCTCATTGGCAATGTCGAATTGATTCGAAATAAAGAATTTAGGATCATTGGCATACATTTAATTTGCATTGATTAAAGCCTCATCAATTTCTTCATTATCACCCTGCTTGACAACATATGGATTAGGAGCAATGAAAGTGTGTCATCTTTAGATTCGACATAATTTAAATCTTTGTCAACATTATTATAAACAATGTTTCTCATTCTGACACTTGGTTCATCATCAACCAACTCAAGATAATTGTCATATATTGGCCGCAAATCATTTTGAGGCGAAACATTGATTTCATGATCAAAATTTTCATCGACAACATGTTGACGATGGGCAAATATAGGATCTATTTGATCAATAGGTTGCATGTCAATTTGTGATGATGTGTGAATGACATGATTGCCCTCAACAGAAGCATGTCTAGTCATGAATTCATCATGATAAATTGACATCCTTCAGGAAGACATTCAATAAACTTGTCATAAATGGGATGTGAAGCAATTTGAGATATGAAATCACCCTCAGACATAATCTAACTATCAAAAGGAGGGACTTGAAAATTTTCATCATCAAATTGGCATGAATTATCAACAAATTTGACATGATTTGGATGAGAGTTGGAGTGGAAAAATCAATCATTATAAGGTAGGATTTGAGCATTTATGTCCTCTATGATTGCAGCCTCTTGTTTGAATTGGTAAGTGTCATCGACGAGAGTATTGGAAAAATTATGATGAGTAGGATGAGACATTTCCTCCAAGACATAATGGATTGAATCAAGGATAGGTTCATGAAAAGCATTGTTCCTACCCACGATTGAAAAAGATGGAACATCTTCGTTCGTAAAATCGTGAACTGATGGAACAATGAGAGATTCGTCAAAACTATCAATTACAACAAGATCTGATTTTAAATATTTAGGATTATGTCTCACCTCCTTACAGGAATTGATTTCCCCTTTCGAATTATTAATTTTTTTAGGCAACAAAATGCAAATTATAGACCTCATCTTTAATTAAGAAATTATTTTGTGGATTGGAAAAACATGGAGTGTTAAGACGAGGCAGGATAACATCTCCTTGATGAATGGGAATAAGAGGACGATACTTGGGATTAGACATAGAGATGTCATCATCGAAAGAGAAAACCTCATGATAATCTTGTGTGGTCGTCTCAAATAATCTATTGATGGGAAAGGGGAAGTGAGAGCACTATTAATATCCTGATATTAGTCGGGATCTCTAGCGGCAACAAAAGAATCGATGTTGGCCTTCAAAGTCACTAAAGGACTCACCATGTCATAACATACATGACTATCGGGAAATATAGGTGCAGATTGGAAGGAGACGCTAGAATGATTGGTTTGATAAATCGTAATAGATTTCAAATCAAGAATAGGAGGCTTGATGATCTCATGATTAAAATTTTCCTTATTGATTGAAAGATTAGGATCAAATGAAATTTTTGGTTTTAATTGAGATCGATACTTGGTTGTGGTAGCATAGATATTGTCGACAAGCATGTCGATTATAGAAGGCTTACCCCTCTTTACTCGCTCTTGGTATGACAAATAATGTTCACAAGTAGAAGGGCCGTGTCCCTTGCAAAAAAGGAACCAATGATGTGTGAAAAGCTTTGTAGAGTCACCAAATACCTTAGATCCTCAATCGAGATTTTGACATCCCCAAAGGTGCAAAACGAAAGATCCATAGCAAAAGGAGGAAGAGATGAAAAAATATCAAGAATCGAATAGTAGATCGATGACTAACCAAGATCCACAAATCAGTCGTGATTGGAGGATTAAAATATTGATAGGAATACATTCCCTAATGGAGTCGCCAAATATGTTGACGCTCAAAACGACGCGGGTTGGTAAAAAACATTGTAAACACCCTTGGAGGGATGGTCAAGGGGATGAAGGGGTATGAAAGCCTAGTTTGCTTTTAGAGCCCTCGGAGAGACAGGATTCAAAAGGTTATTCAATGGCATTAAGTGCATAAATGAAATGAAAACGGGATTTGATAAATTCTAATAAATGCAATAACGTTTTCAATATAAGAACGTTAGTCCATTTAACAAACTATATGCCCTATCTAACCATTCATGCAGTAATTTCTAAAAGAGAAATTGATTCACTAATGAAAAGATAAAAGGAATAAATTGTAAAATAATTACAGATAATGAAAGGTTGTTAGCAATAAATTTCCTGAGAAATAAACAGTTAGTTGCAAGCATGAAAATGCATCAATAATTAAATCTATTCTGATGCTTAAGTAATATTAAGTAGCTATTTTAAATATGCAAAGAGAAATGTTCAATTCTATTTGATTCTAAAATTTTAAAATTCAATGTGTTATTAATACAACAACATTAAGTAAATGAAGATGAAACTTTGTGTATTTGTCGTTAGAATAAAAATGCAACCACAATATGTATTTCCTCTTCTTCTAAATAATTTTTACAGCATTTAATGTTATGCAAAAAGAAATTTTTCATTTCGCTAAGGTTTGCAACTTTTAAATACAATCAAGATCCCAGTTCATTAATACAGTGATATCAATTGATAAACACCGAACTTGACATATTAGTCATTTAAATAAAAGTATTTCAATAAGTAAAACTGGGTACATAACATGACAGACTTTTCATAACTATGTGGGATGGATACCTTTGTTTGAATTATATAGTGCCAGAAAGGTTAGCGATTAAAAGTCAAAAGTCAGAAATTTTTATAAATGTTAGTACAGAAAGTTGAACTATATATATATAGACTTGTAAACTGAAAAATAAAAAATATATATAATCCACTTATTTACATAAAGTACAGTGTTTGCAAAATGTATAAAAAAACATAACCACTGAATGGAAAAAAGGAGGAAGACGCAAATATGCCCAAAATCATATTTTTTATTAAAATATGGAATTTGACAGTAATCTAGTACAATAGGCCACGGCCTTAAGGGAGGTTTCCGAGACCCTACGCAATTCTCAACAACTCGGGTTCATCCACATGAAACTAAGACAATGGGATTAATCCCCGCTCATATTGTGTTGCATTAACCTGCGTGCATGAAAACATCAGTGGCAAAAATATACAAGAAGAAACATCAAACATGCAGGAAAAGAGAAAGTACCTCCAATGGAAGGACACTTTGCCTTCACCCTAATAGATGGACCTAGAATGTAGCCTTACCTGCAATTGCTTCCAGTTAGGCTCATGGACGATTGAGTAGGGAGGGAAAAAAATGTAAATCAGAAGCTAACAGTACCTGCTTCTTACTCCCATGGTGAGGTCCTAGTTTTGGAATCTTTACTGAGCTTTTAAAGGCTATAGCAAGGCAGATGAAGTGTTTCAGAAACTGCTGAGAGATGAAAGTGATCGTCTCTTCGTCTCTTGAGTGCGTCCTAAAAGAGGGTGAGCCGCAGTAACTAACACTCACCCAGATACACGAATAGCTTGTTCTTGGGAGATTGAACATCTCTAGGTATTTCCTTCGGTCAAGTAGCTCAATGGACTCTCATCATTAGCATATTTCAAAATCATTCCATAGGCTATCGTGCCTTCGAAACTATCTTCACATTACCAAAGTGACCATGACACATTACTCTTTTGCTATATGTGAAAATATACAGACGAGCCTATGCAAATAACCACATTCATAGCATCAATTAACAAGTCTTAAGCAGATTCTTCTTAAAACAAAGCCTATATTCAACATTTCTATAACTGCAAAAAATAGCTTCACATAAAAATACACTTCTTTCAGCTTTCACATTTCTATGACACCATCATCGCGACTTGGTGCATCCTAACAACTCCTCCCACTGAAAACTTTGGATTCAACACTTCTGACCGTTTTTGGAAACACAATTGGAGATTGATGTTATAAAAACTACCCTCACTTGATAAATAATAGTGGACTAGGTTTTCATTAATTCCCCTCGTGTTCATAATGAGAAGGGTAATGCACGTCGTGAATGCACCACTCTGACATATTTAACCAACCCCAGTCACGCGTTATTGGTACCCGCTTGTGAGCATGCTGCCTGTTGTGTTAGGGTTCTCATTACTGACCTCTGCATTTTTTCTTTTTCGAATCCACTACTTCTTTCCTTTTGCGGTTTCTTGATCCTTGCATGGTGGATCAAGGTTTGGTGATGGCCAGTGTTGGTGTAATGCTCGTCCTCTTGCGGGATTCCTGTTAGCGTTTCTATTTTCTGTGGACGCCCGCGTAACCTGTCATCTACCCCTGAGGTTCTTATCAGTCGGTTTGGCGTCGTCTGCTATGTGTGATGTGTATACAATCGTGTGCATTTTTTTGTTGGCAATACTCCCCTTATTCCCCTTCTGTCATGCATTTCTCATCATTGTTTATGCCTATAGGTTGCCAATGGGCCTCAAACTATGCATTTCATTAACCACTCATGCCACTGTTTCAATCTATGTAGGTTGAGTGTGTAATGTTTCATTTTTTTGTGCTCAGCCTCTATGCCATCTCTATCATGATTGTCGTCTCTCTGTAATATGTGGGCTTCTTCTCTGTGTTAAATGACCCCTCTATCCTCTGTGTGGTGTGTAACGTATCTCAGTTTGAGGAGCCTGCGTGGAGCTCACCTGGTGGTCTGTTCACTGCACTCTGCAATGGTTTCTTGTTCTCAGTCTGGTGTGATGTGCCACGTTAAATCCAAAACCTTAATCCATATTGTGTGTTTTCCCTCTCATCTTCCAAACGGCCTCTTTCCATCATGCTCACATGGTCTCTCTCTCATCCTCTGCTCATCTGGAATGACTTGGGCACGGGCCTTCTCGTTTGCACTCCGCATCATGGAAAATTATAATACAAAACTTCTTTCACTAGTGGAATGGAGGGAAGGAGTGTTGGGTAGCACGAGGGTTGATGCAAAGGGAAGGTGTTTTTTTGGGGGGAGGGGGGGGGATTTTAGTGGGATGGTGGGAACATTATATATTTTTATTTTTATATGGGATGATAAAGGGATAAGAGGAACATTATATATTTTTATATTTTCATGTACAATTGCCACGTAAAATGAACTTAAGAAAGACAACTTTACGTTTTCTTAATTAGGATAAAAATCAAAATGGGGAAAGAAAGGTTTTTTATTTTGGGAAAAAGGATAAATTGAATGAAAAGAGGGGACCTTTGGAATCATGATAATATCAAGGCTTAGTCAAGAAGGAATAAACAGGAGGAATTTTCTAAATAAATGTTGCAGATATTTTGAGAGAACCTCGTCCTTTGGAGCTCGGAGAGGGTTTTGTGCACAGGAGTCGCTCGACCCGACATTTTTACTGCACAGAGGCCCATCCCTTTATGATTGGCGATTAATTAACAATCATGGGCTCACACAGAGGGGTCTCCCCCCCCTCCTAATTTCTACAACAACCAACATGCCAAAGCAGTGGATCGCCAAAGTCACAGTTGGATGAACGCAAGGAAGAGGTCAGTGAGGGATCTGGATCCAAAGACCTGTTTGGGCATAAACTCAATCCTGGGGGTTGCATTCCCAGATCTGCAGTGATCCCAACCCTCCAAATCATATCTGATAAATTGTGAGAATGAGTAGAACTGTGGAAGGAGGAAGCCGTAATCAGTAAATTTATTGGGATCTGGCCAAAAGAGAAAGATCTTCTCAAATGGATCAAATCCACCTGGAACCCTAAAGGCCACTATGATCTGTAGTTGGGATCTAAGGGTTTCTTCACAATCATATTATTCTTGATCAAGAATATAGGGATCGGGTTTTAGAAGGAGGGCCATATTTCTTTTTTTCGGTTGGGATTTACCTAATACCCTGGAAAGAGAGAATTAACCCAGAAAAAGAGGACATGAGCATAGCACCAGTCTGGATCCAACTTTACTCACTTCCCTGTGAATACTGGGATCCGGAAATAGTGAGAGATATAGGAAATACTCTTGGGGAATTTGTGAAGGTTGCAGAACAGACCAAACAACAATGATATACCTCTTTTTCTCGGATCTGCGTCTATATGAACCTATCTCGTGAAATCCCGGAAGCTATCAATCTCAATTGGGAAGACGAGGAATGGAGCCAGCCTCTAGATTATGAGAACGTTATGTTTAGGTGCATACAATGCCATGGACATGGACACTTCAGTAGAAACTGCCCCCAAAACGCCGTTGCTCCTAACCCAAAAGCTCCATCTGATGGGGGTCGTGTCAATGAGGGTTTCACCCAAGTCAAAGGCCGAAGAAAGCAAGGTCAGAACACGCCATCTGAACCACCCACCCGATAATCAGTTGCAACATCTAACAAGTTCAAACCGCTAGAATCAGCGGAAGAGAACCAAGAGGATCTCACTAAAATCCTCAGGAAAGAGACATCTTCAAAGGAAATTTTACCTCTGGATAAGCTTCAAATTCCAATAGACCAAACTGAATAGATTGACATCATGGACGAAGATCAATTGGATGAAGCTGAAGACACGGACCTTGGGGAATTGGATCTAGACAAAATTGAGAAAGAATGTGGCAAAAAGAGGAAGGGGTATGTGTCGAGAAGACAGCTTGAGCTCCTGAAGGAAGCCATCCTAAAAATAAGAGCCACCCCCCAGTTGGGAGATTCCAAGCAACCCTAGAAGTCTAGCAAAAGGAAGCAGCTAGAAGAAGGGGAAAGGAGACTAAGAAAAACAAACAAACAAATAATAGCAGAGGTTGGAAGCAAATTGATAGAACTGAGTCAATATCCGACAATTCGGGCGGCCATCTCTGAGGTAAATAAGAGTCCCCAATGAAGATGATTACCTAGAATATCCGTGGGGTGAATCACCCCCGCAAAATCAAGACCCTGAAAAATAAGTGGAGAAAGGAAGAGCCCTGGATAATGTGTTTGCAGGAAACCAACTGTGGATATTAAACAATGAAGGCGATCGGGAAAAAAGTTTGGAATGGATGTGAGACGATGAATATAGATGCGCATGGAATGGCTAGAGGTATTTCCTTCTTGTGGAATCCAGAAGAAGTGATTCTTTCGAACTTCTGGGCTACGAAAGGATTACTCATAGTTGATTTCCAAATTTGCAGCACCTAGACAAAAGGTGTTATTACCAATGTTTATGGCCCCAACATTTACCCTCACAAATAGGCTTTCCTGGAATCCCTATCCTGGGCTGCGCGATGGGTTGGGAACAAGCCATGGATCATTGGGGGTGATTTTAACCTAATCACATCACTCGAAGAAAAAAAAGGGGGAAGGCGAAGCTTAGGAACAGCAAATGAGGCTTTCAAAATTTTCATTGAGAACAATAATCTGATCAATGCTAAAACCGCAAATGGTTGGTTCACTTGGAATAAAAAACGAGGGGGGGTTAACCATGTCGCCTCACGTCTTGACATATTCCTGGTCACAGAAGGGACTGTCAATAGAGGAGGAGAATTGACTTCATTAGTTCTCCCCTCTGTTGGATCTGACCATTGGCCAATTAGCCTACAATAGGATGGAGTGGGACCAGCAATCAAGCAACCTTTTCACTTTGAACAATTCTGGATGGAACACAAGGACTTTAAATATTTAGTTACCCAATGGTGGCAGGAATCCCCACCCTCGGAGGGAACAAGGATGTACCAATTTCAACAAAAAATGAAAAATCTTAAAGCCAAGATCCGTACTTGGAACAAAGAAGAATTTGAAAACATATTTGAAGACAAAATGATGCTAACAGAACAACTGGAGGAAATACAACGCAAGGGAATGAACATTGGCTATGACGATGAGCTAAGACAGTTAGAAGACTCCACCCTTCAACACCTCCATGCTCGCGAACGTCAAGAGGAAATCTACTGGCAACAGAAATCTCGAAACCAATGGCTCAAGGAAGGTGAGTGCAATACCAAATTCTTTCACCAATCAGTCATCCAAAATGACAAAAGAACAGAATCCATCGCTTGAAATCAGAAGATGGATCTTATATCGAAAACAAGGAGGATATGGAAGAAAAACCGGTGGGCTATTTTGAGACCATCATGACAGAGGACAGGGCTGACAGATCATCGGGCATTGCTAAAATTACCCAGAACATCCCATCTATGGTCACCTCCCATCAAAACATGCTCTTAACCAAACCGATTGAGATGATAGAAGTTGAAGAGGCGGTCAATCAAATGGCTGGTGGCAAAGATCCAGGACTTGATTGTTTTACTACCAACTTCTTTCACTACTTCTGGGACCTCATAAAGAATGAAGTCTGGGCGATTGTGGAGGAATCTAGATGGACCAAAAGGGTTCTAAAGGCGTTCAATGCTACTTTCTTAACCCTCATTCCTAAAAACGACAGGGCAGACTCTCCAAGTAAGTTCAGACCTATAGCCATGTGCAATGTTATTTATAAGATCATCACAAAGGTCATGGCTAACAGATTGAAACCGATTCTCCCATGTATGATCTCCCTGGAGCAATCTGGTTTTGTGGAAGGGAGAAAAATATTGGATGGAGTGATTTTGGTCCATGAGGTGATTCACTCACTAAAAACCACCAAGAATCCAGGCATGCTCCTAAAGTTATATATCTCAAAAGAGTATGACAAATTAAGTTGGCACTTCATGCGTGAGATGCTCAAAGCTTTTGGTTTCTGCCAAGACTGGATAAAGTGGATTATGAATCTCACCTCGACCACTCTATTCTCTATTCTCCTAAATGGGACCCCTACCAACACTTTCAGACCATCCAGGGGTATACGGAAAGGGGATCCTCTATCTCCTTTTGTTTTTATCCTAATGGTTGAAGGGATGGGGAGGATGATCAAAGTTATTACTGAGCAGGGGGAGAAGAAAGGGCTAATTCTCCATCCATAGGCTGACACGCAAACTCACCAGCAATTCGTTGATGACACGATGTTAGTGGGCCACCCTTTGGTTCAAGAAGCAAGAGCTCTAAAGAAAATTCTAACTACCTTTGCAAGAGCCTCAGGCCTAGAGTTAAACAAAGAGAAATCTCAAATATTTTTCTTCAACACCCCAAAGATCACTCAAAGAAACATTAACCGTATCCTGGGCTTCCAAGGGAGCTCCCTTCCCTCCAAATATCTCGGGGCGCCTCTTGCATCTAGAATCATTAGAAAAAGTATCATGGGAGGACCTTTTGGACTGCATTAAAAGAAGAATTTCCAACTAGACTATGAGGCCTCTTAATATGGCTAGCAGAGTTACCCTAATTAAAGTAGTGGTGCAAGCAATGCCTATATATCTTTTTTCGGATATGGCAACACCAAAGTCTGTTCTTAAAGAACTCAGATCTATTCAGAGAAATTTTCTTTGGGGTAGGAAAGCTGACAAGCTTAAGTGGGCCCTGGTCAGCTGGGACAAGATTTTCCAACCTAAATCTAATGGCGGACTCAGGATGAGAGACATAGAGAAAAATCACAATGTTCTAGGTGCAAAAATTTGGTGGAACTGGGTCTCTTACACCTCGGAACCCTGGGAAAAGTTGTGGCATGTGAAATATGCACCCAATCACCTGTTGAAATACCTAGTTTGATACAATGAAGAGAAATTAGGGTCCTTTATTTGGCAGACTACCCACCAAGGTAGAAGTATTATACAAGACCATAGCTTCTAGGAAGTTAGGAATGGCGACTCAAAAAACTTTTGGGAGGACTCTTGGCAACAAATGTCGAAATTGGCTAGCCTGGATAACATGGCGGTATGTCAAGCTAATTGCAGGGAACTAGGTTTGACAAAGATTAACCAATACTGGAAACTTGATTCCGGGATTAGTGACTACAAGGAATGACAACCCCCTGAATGGTGGACTCAAAGAGTTTCAAAGGATGACTGGATGCGAATTCGAGACAATATCCAGGGAAGGTGCATAAAATCTCTAAATGGCCCAGACAAATTACGCTGGTGGTACTCCACCTGAGGAATCTTCAATACCAAAGAAGCCTACGATCTATGGACCATTAATCATGGGGCCCAAAGGGATGAAACGTGGTCAAAGTTATGGAAAATGAATCCCTGGCCAAAGGTTGCCACCTTCATATGGCTTGTCACTCATAAGAAAATATTGACAAGAGAAAATCTTAGAAAACGTGGAGTAATAGGCTCGTCACAATGCACCATGTGCTGTCAGAATGAGGAATCCCTAGAACACCTTCTCGATTCCTACCCCTATGCTTCCACATTCTGGGGCAAAGGAGCAGCAATATTCAGAAGATCCAATCAACACAGAGGAAACCCTACCCTAACTATTAAGGACTGTGACCCTCTAGCTTTCTCGAACCCCATTGTTAATTCCATTTGGACCTTCTTTATGGGGTTCATGATGTGGGAAATATAGAAAGAACGAAACAGAAGGATCTTCCAAGACTCAAGATCTCCTCTGGAAAAGATATAGGAAAAGATCCCGAGGTCCATTCAGGAAACAACTCGAGTCACACTTTGGAGTGACAAAGATTGGGACGTCAATGAGATGGAGCATGGAATTCTAGTAAAATGGGGTGTAAGCAAAGCTACTCAAGGAAACAATCAAATGAAGGAAAAGCATACCACTTCGAACAACCTCGACCACTAGACACCCCCCCCCCCCTCCCGCCAGGGTCATTCAAATTAAATTTTGATGGAGCCTCAAAAGGAAATCTGGGCTCAGCAGGGTTCAGAGGTGTTATCCGAAATTCGAAAGGTGAAATCCCGCAAGTGTATATGGGAAGTCTAGGAAAAGACACCAACAATGCGACAGAAATGGATGGTTGCCTTGCTAGTCTAAACTTGGCCATCCAACATGGACTAATGCCAAATTCCATCGAAGGAGACTCCCGCTTAATCATCCAGATGGCACGAGATCTCCAGAATGGCAAAAAACCTTCCTCGGTGACGGACAGTTGGAGGCTCGCCCATAGAGTAGAAAAACTGGCTATGTTAACTAAAAAATCCCATGTGTGGTCCTTTAGCCATGTGCGCAGGAATGGGAATAAGGTGGCATACTTCATGGCAAATATAGGAGTAGCATAAGAACATCGCCTCTGAGTTGGATAACTGGCTGACTTCGCGGATATGGAATGGACCCCCACTTGCGCCCAGCTGGCGGTGGAAGACACACGAGTGAGGCAAGAAGGATGGAATGACATGGGGATATCCATCAATTCTCACAGCATGACACATACAGAGCAACCGAATGACAGATGGAATGGGAATAATCCCCATTGCACTGAAAACGAGAGGATGAGCCAATTTAGCCTCCACAGTAATGAACATGTAAGGTCCTCTGTAAACCATTATGAACGGAGCATACAACCGATACTGGGTACAAAGGATGAGCTCGCCAATCCCACAGCTCACATCAGGTCTGATGCAGGAATAAATCATGTGAATGAATGCTCCTAATGTTACCATTATAGCGGCATTTACGGGAGGAAAGAACGCAACTGCTATAAGAAATAGGGATAAGCCCATGCTTTTATGCATGTATCTCGGTTTCCTCCTATCTATTAGAGTAGGTATAGACGGTGGTAATATTGCTAGTAAGGAATGGTTATGTAGACACCTGTTTCGAACCAGGATGGCCCCTAGGAAGAAAAAGGGGAAAAAATATTTACGCAACCCAAATAAAGGCAAAGCTCCAATTAAGAAGGAGTAGAGGAAGGCCCTCAAAGCTACATGGTTCTTCCGGGACCGTATCCTGCATTTATCAAGGAGGAAATCGAGAGAGTAGAGAAAGACCTTTGGGAAAATTTTAAAGCCATGACTACGGGCGATTTAAGGGAGGAAGATTGGGTCCTGGATCCTGGTACTACGGCGGGACTCCTATCGGCTTATGACAGGATGATGGCCTCATTTTGGGTCATGAAAGGGATAATGGCGAACGTTCTCATGGAATGGGAAAACAAGGTTGTTGGTGACGAAGAACCGGCCCGCGCTTGGAAATCCCATTATCAAGATTTCAAGCTCATGCATCACAAAATCGACCTCATAGCCGAAAAAGTTGGTATACCACTCCACCCTACTTCTGTGTCATTCATGGGAGGTGGTGCAATGAGAGTTCAAGTTTTGTATGATGAGGCGGATCCCGGATCAACTCGTGCACGTTGTCCCCTCCACCACTCCAAACCAAAGGCAACAACGGGCATATAATTCCTTCCTCAGGTGCTTTTTGTTTCCACTCTGTTTTGGTAGTTATGTTACCCCTTATGTTATGACAACTCTTCAATTTAGTTCTCTTTTTCCATTCTGGCACTTTCTGCCACGACAAATGTATAAGCCCCATAGTTCTGTGGATGGTGTCTTTGATAGGTAGAATTCACGAGATAGTTTGGGTTTTAACTGGCACTTTGCTTTTGTTATGTTGAAGCTTTGTAATCACAGTCATGTCTGGGTAGGAGGAACGAAGAATATCGGCTGGCTTGGGAGTTTACACACTGGCCAGACCACTTGTTTTGAAGAAATGTAACTCTGCTTTAGTAATACAATTCCTTACTTTACAAAAGAAAAGGAATAAACGGGAAAATTAAAAGGGAGGGAAACACTTAATTTGGACTTGTATGAAGGAGGAAGTGCTCAAAGAAAAAATAGCAAGCATTGTTTCTTCAACAAATTAGATCAAGCATCATAGTCCAAAGCACCATCTATTGAATAAGTGATTGACATAGTTTGATACTTTAATCATATTGATATAAAGTAGTAGACTAACTAGATTCCCTACCACCACTGGAACCCATAACAATACCAATGACAAGGCGTACTTGCTAACTTCTTTCTGTCACTAGGACTGGTGTTTCTTCAATGTGTTCTAAGTCAATGAACCAGATTAGTGTTTCTCTTAGGCCATCTCTATTATCGGAATATGCTCGAGAGATAACTCATTGGTGGTCTCGACAAGAGGCATATCAAAGAACCCATATTTGATAATTGGGATGCCAACCAAATAATGCTCGTGCAACATGTTTTTCTTAAACTATCCCTTTGTTTTTCAATTTCCTGCATGATCTGTCAATTGTCACATGCAGATCTTAGATTCTCATGTAACAGTTGATTCATTGTTATATGTGACATGTTTGAATGGACGGCTTTAATAGTGGGTTGGGAAGCAAGGTGGACGGTGGTTGAGGCTCCCTTTATTCATGCCACTACCACCCACTACTTTAAATTCCAATTCGGTTCTGGTCAATTTCATTCATACACACTATATGGATCAATGGTTCTATCTCCTAAAACAAGAACAACAAAACAAATTAGCACAAGTATGCACGTTGTCATTTAGAAACCATCAATTTGAAATAACCACGCACTCAATTTAGGAGTGCACAACTTATCCACTCTAGAAGATGTTATAATTTAGATTTCACAATGAATAATTTAATTTGGTATTAAGCTACGGAGCCTAGAAATAGGCACAAGGAGTTTTTTCTTATGGATTTGAATTGAAGATGTTTAGAAATTATGTGATCTAGAAACATATTGATTACTCAGTTATTATATTGATCATCTTGCATATAAATATAATCTTCTAAGTTGTATTAGATATATATCTAAGCTTTTTAATTATTACTTAATAGGTTTCACTCAGTTCCTATATTTTTTCCAACCTATAACATCTTGTAATTCGGAACTACTTGTTAACTCCATGATTTGAGTTTCATGATATTTGTTATGATTTATAGCACTTAGTGTTTTAAGATTCAAATTAATTATGTGCAACATTATGCCACTAACTATTCGTATAATTAACAACAGAAAAATGGTCTTTTCTCAGAAGTAGAGCAAAAACCAAAACCTTGTAGGTGGTATTTTCTTTCAATTCGGGTATCACAATTACTAATGACAGATGCCTCTATATTCATATTCTTGAGGGACTTGTTGCTCTGCATCTTCCCTTGTTAGATTTCAAGTTGGTACAAATGGTGAAAGTTAAGATGATAATAAGTTTGTACCCCTTGTTAATCGGGAATCTTGATTGTATACTAGGAATATCTAACAATGGTTTTACCCTAATGAATTTTTTATTTAATGGGAAAGTTGAATTTTTGTCTTTGTTTTATTTGTTTGAATTTTATTTTCCCCTGTTATTTCTCTTTTATTAGAGTTCAAGTCGGTACAAATGGTGAAAGTTATGGTTAAAATGATTATATCGGGCATTTAGCCCACTCTCCATTACACTTTTTCCACTTATTACCTAACAAATCTTTCCTTTGTTTTCAAATATTTATAATGAGTTTAATGAATAATTTTCAAGTATTTTTACATCATACATAACACAAAATTGCATTATGCTAGTAGTTGTTTTTATATCTAATATTGATGATGGTTATTAATGTTCATTGAGACCAACTTTGGTCTATCAGACCTTAAAAAAGGTAAGGAATTACTTGGTTTTCTTTAAAATTTTATTTATGTGCTGAAAATTATTTAAGTGAAGCATTCCTAGATCACCATAATTGTGATGAGTTAAATGGTTAGTAAGGTTAGTGTTGTAGCAAATATTTTGAAATTGTGCTCTAATGTGGGTGTATGCAAGAAATTCTAGTGATTTCATCTTCAACCCTCTCAATGTCACAAAGATGCCAAATGATTTCATCCCATGACATTTTAGGAATTGTTCAGAGCCATTTTTCACTATGGATCTCGTGAGAGCTTGTACTTATTTCAGCAATGTTAATTTTCTTCTTTACGCTAGTTAAAACATAGAGATACTTTGATATTCTAAATTAAGGTTGACCACCCCCTTATAGTATCTGAATTTTCTCCTATCCTCTATTTCTATATCACGCCACAACTTCTCCTTAAATTTAGATGTAAGAATACTTTTAATATTATCACTATACTAAATAGTGATATCTTCCTCTACTCCCCAATAATTTAGCCAATACTTGGCATCTTTATGCCAACCTTGCTTAAGTCGTGGGTGGTTTTGACTAGAGTATGAAGCAATATAAGGGAGCCTCTTGTTTCCCATGTTGTTTATCTTTCTCTTGTACATTAACTACCTAATCATATAGCCCAGCTCTTAATGGGGGAGAGACCCACTTCTGTGAGGAGGATAGGATAGGATTTGTTGCCTTCAATTTTGAGATTATATGTTATAAAATGCTTTTGGGTTTTGATCTCTATCTTTCTCCACAATTCTCTAGAGATATTGATCCCCAAACTTCATGTCCATATAAGATAAAAGGAGTACAACAATCTCAAAGGGGAACTTCTTATTGTCCTAAAGCCAAAGGTTTCTTCATTTGCAATTGTTTTCAAGTCCATAATAAGATTCCCACCCTCCTTTAATCAGCTTTTCAATGTTATAGTTCCAATTAAGCTTGTGATGAATATCGATTCCAAGATATGTGTATTATGTCACTTCCTCCAAGTCGTTGTTGTCATTCATGAAATTAGCATAATTGATATTTTTGTATTTGATTATCATAACCTTTATTTTGTCAATGTTAACATCCATACCCATACAAGAGCTAAAATTCTTGAGAATTTTTAGTTTTTTGTTGAGATCATAGGAACTTCTCACCATAAGAGCAATATCATCAATGTAGAGAAGAAGGATGATGACTATGCTAGCCAAAATTATGCTGACACAACCCGCATCTTCCAAACAACCCTCTATCTTGTCAATGTATATACAAAAAATGATAGAAAATAGGGAGAAAACCTAACTTGAATCCTATATTACAATTAATGTCTTCTAAATAACCTTCAAAATTCCTAAAATTGACAATAACCTTTTCAACTATTTAACACACTATTTTACAAAAAAAATCATTTTGCTTTAACGTTTAAATAACTTTCATAAGCAATAACTAACCATTTATTAAAGTACCAAAAAAATGGTCAATATCTACTTAACAACTTACTTCCTAACGAAATATGCTTTCTTACACAATTCACATAACTCCATTCACAAATATGATAACGAAGTAGTTCCTTAGTGAGAGCACAATGAATATGAGGAGGGCTGGAAGCATAGAGTGAAGAATGGGATTGTGGGTATACTAGAAGCTGCCGCTGATAGTGTTGCAGTGGGTTAACAACAATGTACAACAAAGTAACACTTGAGATTTGGGGTTTTTTTTGGGTTCCTGGAGTCAAGTTTGTCAACTACTGACAAACCCAGTACCAACCAGGTTAAAAAAGTGGGAATCTATAGCTATTACTTTGTCTATTTTTCATCAAGGTATTACCGGTAAGGGTGATGTACGTCTGGGATTATACTGCATACTACTGGTTTTTTATGGAGGTTTCTAGGGTGTGACACATTCCCTACTTTCTATAATGGTAGGGGGGCACGTGATTAGTAATCCGGGGGGGCAAGTGGAGACGGTCATCTCCCCGCTTAGTCAGTTTACTACAAACCCTTCACGTGAGGACGTTCTGTAAATGGGTTCCCCTTCCACTAATTGAGGAGGGGTTAACCTTTCTTCAGTGCATACCAACCCGACAGATAAGGTTATTTTCGAGCTACATCCTTGTCCACTGGAGGCGGTAGATTCTGGGAGGCTAGATATGACCCTAAATGGTTCTCAGAATATATTCCTTAATAGAAAACTGGGGAAGGGTTCCAGGATTCATCAGGATGGGTGTAAACTTTCTTTTGAAAAAGGAAAAAAAGGGAAGTCCCTTATGTGTGTTGGGGCATGATGTTACGTTTGATATGGTTCAGGCATTGTCTCAAAGGGATTTGGTTGGAAAGTTCGAGTACTTTAAACCTTCCAGACATGAAATTTTGGGGTGGATAAGGAAACAATGCAAACCTTTCCTTGTCAAAATCCCACAGGTTATAACTTTGGTCAACGGGTGGATCATTTTACATTTCCTATTGGAGGAGGATAGGTAGAATATCGAAGATAGATTTTGGGTTTTAGGTAAGGACTCTCTGGTTCTCACCCGCTGGCGCCCCTCCTTTGACCCTAGCTCTGAAAATATCCCGCGTCATTTGTGGGTAATTATTCTTCATTTTATTGTATTTTGCTGGAACCTACAAGGTTTCATGGTTGTGGCTTATTCAATTGGGAGGTTTATTCTTATTGAGGACGAATACCTCATGGGGTGTGATCAAAAGGCACCCCGCATTCTTGTTGAAATGGATACAAGTGATGGTCTTCCTGGGGAGCTGGAAGTTATTTGGGATGGGGGTTCATTCATCCAACGCTTGGATTATTAGAAGGTACCATTTCGTTGTCACCTTTGTCGGTAGATTGGGCATTCCCGAGACTCCTATTTGGATAGGACTGTTGAACGAGCACAAACCAAGGATATCTCCACACATTTAGAACAGAGTTCTACAGAAGATGGACACCTTTTTCCTCTGTCACTGGATAAGTGTTCAGGTTCCATTTTCGTGGGTAAGTTTAATGAAACTTTACATGTTTTACTTAAATTTCTGTCTATTGAAGATATAACTCTTTCCCTTTCAGCTCTGACTTATATCCTTTTGGGGAGTGGTCTTAAGGAGGGTTTGGAAATTTATTAAAAGTACTGTGCTCTGGAGTTGGATACAATTCAGGAGAAAACCATTGATGTTGAAGATGGTGGTGGGGTATCCACTACTTCTTTTGGCATTCCCCTGATCCCCACTAGTGGAGGGGACGTGGTTGATCTGAGTAAATCTCGGGATGTAATACAACTAGGAGTGGTGAGTACTAATGCTCTGGGTATTGAAATTTTGTCTTCTTCTATATCATATTCATTTCCCCACATTATTGGAGAGGCAAGATACCCCGTTACTACTTATTCTTCTGGGACCACGGAGGACCCTTTTATTCTCCCTGTTTCCTCCACATTTAATGGAAACGTTACCATTTGAAAACCTAAGAAACCCAAAAAAAGCAAAGGTGTTAAAATTACAAGGGAGGATTCTTTACCTTTGGTCCATACTAATGTAAATCCTAAGGTTTCCTCTTTGTTCAAGAAGGGTCTTCCTAGGAACACTTCGCCGAATTTTCTGCATTCTGACGGGGCTCTTAGAATTGACGCAGCCCCTAAGGGTGTTAAGCGATGAATATTGTTTCTTTCAATATTCGAGGACTAGGAAACGGTCCGAAGAGAGTTGCATTCAAGAGATTTGTGGAGTTTGTTCAACCGAGTGTGGTCCTTTTACAATAGAGTATGTCTAAGGCGGTTGATGATTGTAATTTTTTTCTCAATATTAAACCTAATTGGAGGGTTTGTGCATTGGATTCCACAGGTTTGTCGGGGGGTACCCTGGTTGCTTGGAAACCTGTGGAAGCGGAGCTGAAAGATTTCCATATATCTGCGGGCATTGTTGTGGAAATTCGACTAAGAGGTTTTCAACCTCTCATCAAAATTATGAATATTTATGGGCCCTACAGGAACAAAAAACAATTTTGGGAGTAGCTGGCTGTGGGAGGTTTGTTACAAGATGCCAGTTTGATTTTGGGAGGAGATTTAAATTTGACAATATCAGCTGAAGAGGCATGGGGATCCAGAAATATTTTGTATCCTCTTGCAAATTACCTTAACTCAAATTTTGAATCAATCGGTTTGGTGGATGAGGTCCCTAGCTTCTTGTCACCTACTTGGTCTAATGGGCGTTGTGGGAAGGCGGATATTGCGAACAAATTAGACTATTTCTTCATTGCTGAGAAACTGGTTGATGTTTTGGGATGGTATAGGACTTGGTCATATTTTGTGGGCATTTGGGATCATAAGGCAATCATTCTTGAATTGGATTTTGAGAAAAGTTTCACCTTCTACCCCTTCAAGGAAATAGATAAAAAGAAGGAGAATCATAAACTTTTGGTCGACATCGAAACTGAAATTCAAGCTATTTCATGTTCCCTGGATGGTCATATCTTCTCAGAGGAGCGAAAATCCTATCTCATTGATCTTGAGTCCAAAAGGCCGAAGATATTACTCCAGATTGAAGAGTCCCGGCGTTAGAAAAGTAGAGCCATCTGGTTAAAAGCTGGGGATAACAATACCAGATTCTTCCATCGGTTTGTTAATCAAAGGTGATTAGTAAATTCTATTTGGGACACCAGAGACGACAGGGATCATATTATCTTGGACATGAACTCTCTTAAAAGTGTTGCTATGAAACATTTTAAAAGTGTTTATTCTACAAATTCAGACACTAGTCTGGAAAGTCAGTTGTCCACTATAAAAAAAATTCCCCATTATTTTTTTGAAGATGATTGTTTGGAGGTTGGAAGAATGATCTCTGAGGAATAAGTTTGGAAGGTTTTGAAATTATTCACCAATGATAAGAGCCCAGGCCCAAATGGGTGGACAGTAGAGCTATATATGTTCTTTTTTTTAATCTTATGGGGAAAGAAATCATTGTCGCAATGAATGAATCTAGAAGTAAGGGTTTGGTCCTGGATAACCTTAATTCGACTTACATTACCTTGGTTCCAAAAAAGGATAAATCCTCAGGTTTTAATGATTTCCGACCTATTTCCTTATGTAATATTCTATATAAGTTTATATCCAAAATCATAGCTTAAAGGATCAAGCCATTTCTGGCCAAGTATATTTATGATGAGCAATTTGGTTTCCTCAATGGCCGTCAGATTCTGGATGTTGTAGAGGTGGCTCAAGAAGGACTACACTCTGTGAAGAAGAAGAATATCAACTCATTTATCTTGAAGATGGGTCTAGAAAAGGATTACGACATGGTAGATTGGACCTATATCAGGTTTATTCTTATTCAAATTGGCCTTTGGGTGGAAATAGTCAATTGGATCATGGCATGTATCTGTTCGGTGAGGTTTGTTGTACTTATCAAAGGCTCCCCAAATCTATATTTTAAGGGTAATAGGGGTCTGCACCAGGGTTTCCCTCTTTCTCCATATTTATTTATCCTTGTTATTGAAGGTCTAAGTTTGTTGATAAAGAAAACGAAAGAAGGACATATTTCAAGGATTAAAGTTGCAAAGTCTTTTCGAATATCCCACCTATTGTTTGTGGAAGATGTATTCCTCTTCGGGGAGGGTTCTGTTATTGAATGGAAACATTTTCATATAATCATAAATATCTTATGTCGAGCGTCAGGGATGAAGGTTAGTATTAATCAATCATGTTTGATATTTAATGGTATTGATCATGTTGTGATGGAGCAGATTGGGAACTCCATGCCTTACCAAATGGTTGAATTAGAGAAGGGCCTTAAATACCTCGACTTTTTTTTGAAACCAAGTTATTACAAAATTAGTGACCGCAATTGCCTTATTAAGAAGTTTCAGCGGAAGATTAGGTCTTGGACATTTCGATGGTTATCCATGGGAGGTCGACTCACTCTAGTTTGTTCTATCTTACAATGTATTCCAATTTATTGGTTCTCACTATTTCTTGTGCCTAGTTCACTGATTACAAAATTGAGAAGGCCGATGTTCCAGTTTCTTTGGGCTAGAAGCACGACTCTTTCCAAGTGGCATTTGATAGCATGGGAGTCTCTTGCAAAGCCAAAATATCTGGGTGGGTGAGGTATAAAAAAATCTCACCCGTTTCAATTTCGCTTTATGTGTTAAAAGTATGTGGCGAAGTCTCTTTGTTAGAGGAGTTTGGGGAAATGTGGTAAAGGCTAAATATCTTAATAGATTGCCCTTGGTCTTTTGGTTGCGATTGGGGAAGAAGGTATGCCCCGGAGGTTCCACTGTGTGGCATACTCTCATCAAGAATCTGCCTATAATTAACCGCGCCATTTGCTGGGCTACTGGCCGAGGTACACAGGTGTATTTGGGTATAGATCCCATCCTTGGTATGGGTGAAGGATTTAAACTTTCTAGGGTTCCGATTAATTTACTGCAAAACTCGGGTGTCTTTGTAATAAAGCGGGTTATGGCATCGCAAGGCGGTGGAAGTGGTAAATGGTGCTAGGCGGAGGACTTAGCCCTTGAGGCCCACTTGCTTTGGAGTGGAATTTATTTATTAAAAGTCTTTGTAATGCTGGAATTACACTAATTCAGGAGGAAGATGAATTAGTGTGGGCTTATAACACTATGGATGGGGCAGTTAGCGCACACTTGGCTTATTCCTGTTTACAGGAAGAGGAGTCTTTAACTTCTTCTATTTGGTGGACGAAGAAGATATGGACAGTTAGATGTCCCAAAAAAATCAATTGTTTTATCTGGTTGTGTCTGCATAACAATATTCTTATATGGCAGAATTTGCAGCATCGGGGTTTTAATGGACCGGGCATTTGTCTGTTATGTCACTAATCTTCTGAAGAGATCAATCACTTATTTGGCAGCTGCAGATTTTTTCAATGGGTCTGGAATGAACTCTCTATTGTTTTCAGATTCTCGGCCACTTGGAATCATAGTTCCTTTGAGGATAATCTTTATCATTGGTTCATAGCACAAAGAGGATGCCAGTATTTAATATTTTTTATTATATGGGAGATGTGGAGAGCACGTAATGCTTTGCTTTTTTAGGAAAAAAAGCCACAGATTGATATTGTTTGTTCTAGGATATTGGCTAGCTACAGGCTGCATTACTTGTTGCCCAGGATCAAAAATCCGATTTTGATATGTTTCAAGGACTCTGATTATCCCTTCCCTATGTGTTATTTTGATGGAGCAGCGCAGACAAGTTGTGGGGCTGGAGCGTTGGTCAAGCTCTATCATAATCATTTCTTTCATTTATCTCTTAAAGCAGGAGATGGCACCAATACGAGGGTTGAGCTCATGGCTCTTTGGGAATTATTGTGGTTCGCCAGGTTTAAAGATATTCGGACCCTACTGGTCTTTGGGGACTCTAAATGGATTGTGGAGTGGGCTATTGGTAATGCCGCTCTCCATTCCATCCTCCTGAAGCATTGGGATAACAGAACTCGGATTTTGATCTCTACCTTTGAGCATATATCTTTCAAGCACATTTTCAAGTCCTACAACTCAGTGGTGGATTATCTCTCCAAACTAGCTCTGGGCAAGATGGATGGTGAACTTCATGTTGAGGAGTATTTGGAGAACGTTTTGACTGGAAGCAAATATTATCATGTTTTCTGAAAATTTATTGGGCGGTGTTTTGGGGCATATCTAATCTTTGTAAGTGGTTATAATTAGACTCTATTTAGTATGTCAGTTGACATTTTGATGGTTCTCGATTATGTTAACACCCAAAAAGTGCTCACTAGCTCATTTACCACATTACATGACTCATTTGTCCATTTTCCTACCATATTTCCATTAAAAATCCCAAAAAACCCATTAAAAAGCCTCCAAAAGGCCTAAAATGCCTCCAAAAGGCCAAAAAACCATCAAAATAGCCTAAAAAAGGCTAAAAAACCCCCTTTTTCCTCCAAAAATAGCAAAAATTCCCTAAAAAGGGAATAAAAGTATAAAATAATGAGGAAAAGGAGGAAAAAACCCTATACAGCTGCCTAAAACCATGTGTTTCCTAAAACCATGGGTCAGCACTCCACCACCAAAAAACTATAAATAGGTGATGGAGATCCCTTATTCCATATCCACAATCACAAGCACCCTTACTCTGCCAAAATCTCTCTCGAAACCCTAGTCCACCTTTGAACTAGTTTCACCTTGAGAGCCACCTTTGGCCCATCCCCAAACATTGGAGAAGGAGAAGGAGCATTCAGAAGCTTGGAGCATCCTCTTGGACACTGCAAAGGGCTTCACCAACCTTGACACTCAAGGTAACATCAATACAAAGTCATTCTTTCATTTTGGTGTTTAATGCTTCATGCTTGTCTTAGAAATAATTTAATGTTTTGTTTATTGCATTATTAGTTTAATATACTGAACTGCTACTAAGGAGTCCATTCTCCTTAGTAGGTGCTCATTGGCACAAGCTAGGGGTAAAACCCTAGCTACAGTTTTGGCGACTCCACTAGTTTTCGAATTTCTGGTTTCCGTTTTAAATTTTTTCTTTCGGCTGTCCCTTTCGGCCGCTGCATACCGCGTCTTTTTCCTCTACAGTCGCGTCCCGACCGCGCCTTTCAGGCCTTTACCCGCGATCCGACCGTGGCTCTCAGACTGCTTCCGACGCTCAGTCGGCGGATTCAAGTCTGTTACCTGCGATCTGACCGTGGCTAACCAGCCTGTTTGCCGCGATCTGACTGCGCCTATCGGCCTTGTTCACGCGTCTCGACTGCGGCTTTTTGCCTCTTTCGGGCGTCCCGACTGTGCTTGTCAGCCTTTTAGCCGCGACCCGACTGTCTGTTTTTCCTTTGTTCCTGCGTCCCGACTGCCACTGTTGGCCCGATAGCCGCGACCCGACTGTGCCTTGTCTTCTGTTTCCTGCGTCCCGACTGCAACTATTGGCCCGATAGCCGCGACCTGAACGCCGCTGTTGCCCTCAAACCCGCGGTCGGCCTGTTCTGACCCGCCACAGACCCGCGGTCTGATTTCTGCTCTTTTTCTGTTTTTGAGCCCAGCCCCTCTTGCTGCAATATTTTCTGCATTTGAACAGCCCTCTGTCCCACCTGCAGCCTACTTCCTTACAGCCTTTCTGCAACATAATTTCTGTTCCTTTTACAGAATCTTTTTAAAATTTCAGTATTTTTATTTTCAGAAAATTTTGCCAATTAAAAGAATCAATTTCAGCATTATTGATAGATTGGAAGTTGCCCTCCCTTGTGGCACTTCTGTTTTTGGGTTCAACACCTCACGAGCACACACTCTGTCACATTAAATCAAGTGAGCCTTAAAAAGTACCTAACTAAACCAACATTCTAACCCCACTTGGGGAACACTAAAGAATCATTGTAGTTAGGTAGGATCAGGGGGATAGGCTTCCAATAACACCCCTTGGTCATTTCACTTGAGACATAGTTGTTGTCCAACTAGGGAACCAAAATCCCCTAGTACTTTTTGGCACGGTCACGACCAGTTTATCAGAGGGCCTCTCCCTTAGGAGGGTTGAAGTCGGGAGACTGGTTCCGGAGGCCTGAGTGGAATACCGCACTCCATTCAGTAACCGAAGGGCTACCTTTCGCGGTTCGCGGGATATCCCTGTATAGGGGTATTGCGGTCAACGAACTAAACGGCAGATTCACCTTTCTGGACGTGTCATGAACGGGGTATCTTAGTTGCCTTTCTTCTAGGATTGACTACCCGGTATCCCTCCCGGTAGGGGGATATCATAGCCACTTGGCTTTCCTACTCATATTGTCTGACTTGGATTTCATCACCTTGCAGAGGATATGTTTAGTTAAGTCAGAATACTTTTAGCTAGGTGTTTGCATGCTCCTTTACCTCCCTTGGTCTAGTGAGTCCACCATTTTTCTTTTTCTAGGAAGCCTGCTGCTTGTTGGTATTCTGACCATCTTTGTTGTTACTCCACCTATTGTAGCACAGCTGTTGCAGTGGGTGTTTTGAGTTGGTTGTTGGCCTGAGTGCCTTGCTTTTTAGCTCTCCTTCTGCACACTCGGTTGCATTAGGATTTTTGAGCTGTTTTCATACTCACCTCAACCCACAGAGATTTAGACACCATCTGTCACCATTGAGTCCCCGAGACATTCTCGGCGCCTCAGGGGCGAGCCCCCACAGCACGGTTCTCTCGACACCACTCGTCATAGATTCCGATCATTGTCCGTTGATACCACTCATCACAGATCTAGAGCCTTGTCACTTGACTCCACCCGTCAGCGACGTAGGTCTCCGTCACCAGATAGTGACGCACCTTACTTTACCTCTGATTCTGACGAAGAGTCTGAGAACCCTATTTATACTGCCCCTACTAGCCCCATGGCTGGTACGACTTCCACTCCATTTGTCATAGGGACCATTGGTGGCATATCCACCACTACTACACCAGTTACTACACCTGTTTTTGGTATGCCCTCCATGGGGCAACCATCTACCGTTCCCCTCACGGTACCTATTCCCACAGCAGGAATACCTATCCCCACTACATCAGTGGCTCACACTACCCATGGTGGTGCTGGACCATCCTCCACTACCTCAGTTCCCCCACTTGGGGGCACCACCCTAAATCTTGTCCCTCCACTTGGGGGCACTGGCCCCAACTTGGTCCATAGCACTACTGTGTCGCAGCCTTCTTCCAGTTTGCCATTCATGGCTAGCCTCAACCTACCTGACCTGGCCAGATTGACCAACGATCCTATTCGACACGACCCTATGTGGCCTCATATGCCTACCAAACTACCCTCTGACATCCCTAAATTCGAGGGTAAGGCCGGTGAGGACCCACAGAACCACATCATGTCTTTCCACCTATGGTGTTCCTCTAACTCCATCGTGGATGACTCTGTTCGCCTCCGTCTCTTACAGCGCACCTTCACTGGCTCTGCAGCCAAGTGGTATATTGAGCAGCCTCATGGGACCCACGCCACCTTTTCTTCCCTGGCCTCGACCTTCCTGCAGTTCTTCCAGTTGCCAGTCCGCTATGACGCGGGCGTTGAGATCCTTCTATCTTGTAGACAAAACACGGCTACCCATATCACGGACCACATCCATGAGTGGCGTAGACGCCGTAGCTTATGCAAGATTAAACTAGATGACCGTATCTTCCTCGATTGGTTCCTCAAGTCCCTGCTTCCTGTCATCGCTAAGGATGTAGCTTCAGAAAGACCCCAGTCTGAAGAAGAGGCCATCCTTAAGGCACAGCAGTTCGACCTCATTTACGCCCAGTCGGGTTACCTTTATACCATTATACCTGACGCCCCTCGCGGCGAGTCCTCCCATCATGATGCGCCGGGGGCATCCCACGCTGCAGATGGTATCATTGGCCGCGTTTCTTCGCATCCCCAACCATTTTCTATAGCACGTCCTACCCCTGGCCCCGACCTATCGCGGGCTACTTCACAGTCTGGAGCAACCAATTCATATGCTCCCATGACACATCACCATTCCCATGGGCCCTCATGTCCACCACAGTGCTTCGGGTATGCGACTCCTGCTTATGCTCCTCCAGTCGCCCCTCAGCCTTACTACCATCAGCAGACTGCCCCGGCTCCTGCGCCTTCACAAGCCCCACCAGCTTATTATCCGCCCCAGGCAGCCCCTGCGGCACATCCACAACCTGCTCCGCAGTCCTATCAGCAACACCCTCAAGTTGCTGCACCTGCTCAGCCTCAACCTACATATCATCCTCCGCAGCCTGCTCCTGCACCTGCGCAACCTCAGAATCCACCTGCTGCCCAAGGGCAAGTTTACGCCCAACAGAACCCGCAGCAAAACCAGAATAACCAACGTAACCAGGGCCAACAGAACCGCGGCAAGGGCCGTAATCGGGGAAACAACCAACCTGCAGACCAAGCTGGTCAACCGGCTAATCCCCCTGACAACAACAATGCGGCCCCCGCTAATCAAAACCCTGATCGCCCGCCCAAGCAGGCCAAAAACCCCAATCTGCGAACAAACCATCCTTGTTCTATTTGCGGAGTCTATGGACATTACACCCATGCTTGCCCACACTTGGAGCGAGCTCGGCAGCTGTGGGTTGACGAGGCCCATCGCCAAGGGCATGCGGCTCCCCAAGCACCGCCCAACCCCCCCCAACCTCAGCAACCCCCTTTGGTGCTGCAAAACCCCTTACCGACCCAAGGCATGGTGAACACTCAGCCGTTGGCCCCTCAAGCTAACGTGCAACCCCAACAACAACAGATCACCTACGCTGCCCCTGATCAACCCATGTTTGACTCAGGTACCCACCACTTACTGATGATGTCATCCGCTGACGTCAACCTCCAGACCCGTCGGAACCAATATGGCTCCACCTCTGAAGCCACTCCCACGGATAAAACTACTAACGCCCACCCCACCGATCAGGCGTTACGCATACCTCCGCCTCCCACAGACGGCGCTGCGAAAGCACCTCGTTTCCCACTGCGCCGAATCAATAATAACCCTAATGCGCGTGCTGCGTCAAACTACAACATTGTAGACGACCTAGCCCAATCTCCCGCAGCCATGTCTGCGTTAGAAGTCTTGAAGAACTGCCCTTCCCAGCGCAAGACTTTACTTTCCGCCATCGGGGGGATTGACCCAACTGATTCACATTTGATGGCGTTTGATTTAGACCAGTCTGAACCACGCCTACCTTCCAGCTTAGCCTTCCAAGTTACAGTCTCCGTTAGGAATCTTGTTATCCATCGGTGCATCATTGATGAGGGTGCTTCCACATGCGTTATGTCTACATTTGTATGGCAGAAACTAGGATCCCCTCCTCTCCAGCAGTCCACCACTGCGTTACGTGCCTATGACGGTCGTTCGGCCCAGCCCCAAGGCCTCCTGCCCAACGTTCCTGTCCAGTTAGGTGGTAAAACAGTTCTTATTGACATAGAGGTAATCAATGCCCAATTGGATTACAACCTTCTACTTGGCCGCAGCTACATGTATGCCATGCGGGCGGTTGCCTCTTCTGTCTTTCGCACCATGATGTTCCCCCATGAAGGACGCGTGGTTAAGATTGACCAGCTCACCTACTATGATCCCAGTGCTCCCGCGGCACCGGAAAATGTTCTCCCCATGGTTGAACAACCTGTTTCTCCTGCCTCCACCTCGTTCGTTTCCTCTACGGGGCCTGGAGTCTACTCAGACGCGCCGATGACCTCCACCTTTCAATCCATTCCTCCGCCATCATCTACGCCCGAAATGTCTGACTTATGTACCTTGTCCCATGACATCCTCCCACCTAACAATCAACCATCTTTGTTGCCTAAACCACCCTTGGTACCTAGTCACATTGGTGTTACACCGATCCATACGATCCCCTTCCTAGTTCCTCCAGCAGGAGTAGTAAGCGCCCCGGTCATGGCTACCCTTAGCCTTCCTGGGTTAACATTGGGATTACCTGTATGGTATCTTTCGCCTCCCGTTCGCCCGCCGACACCAGATGTCGTCCTCCAGCCGGTGCAACCCATGGCTACTACCACTCAGCCACCTCCCGGTGTCTCTACCCCTTCGTCCTCCACGACAACTCCTCTTCCTCCTCAACCCACTGGGGGCAGAGGTCCACAACCTTACACTGCTGTCCCACCTCCCAAGACAGTCAAGAACCCTCCAGTGTTTCGTGCTCCTCCCAAATGCTCGCTGTGTGACGAGTTGGGCCATGCGACCCACCAATGCCCACAGTTACCCGCATTGCAGAAGCACATGCAAATGCTCGATGATGACCCCAACATCCCAACTGTCGAATTAAACCCCACTCCTAAGCCTAAAGATAAGTCCCTACGTACCAACCACTCATGCGCTATCTGCGGTATTTACGGGCACTATTCACATCATTGTCCTGATCTCCCGGATTACAGAGCAGCTCTTTATGAGATGAACAATCTGGACCTTGAGACGGCACCACCTACCATTGAAGAGATCTACCCCCCAGACTCTTCACCTTCCGGAGAGGTTAATACCATCTACATGATCTCTTCAACCAATACTTCCACTACCCCCTCGTCAACCGATTTGACGACCCAGACTTTCCGTACTGATGAGGAGATTCTTGAGGCCCTAACTGCCCCGGATTATCCTTGGGATGATATGCACCACCGTTCCTATTTTATCCCAGAAGCGTCTTCCTCTAGCACCGCTACCCAATACGCAGTCGAATCCAAAGACTTCCTCCCCACCAAGGTTGACTGGTTCAAGGACCCTATTCCTGCTCCGGATGCTTTCGAGGAGGGCAACATGGCCAACATCTCACCTGTCATCCAAGTTGATATTGCTGCTCCAGGTCATGCCCCTGAACTCATTTCTTTAGGAGCATTCTGCAGTAAACAAGAGATTGAGGACTACACACACCTTTTCAAAGAATTCCGTGATGTCTTTGCCTGTTCTTATACCGAAATGCCTGGTCTTGATCCCGCAATTATAGAGCACCACATTGACACATGGCCTGATGTAACCCCCGTTCGTCAAAAACAACATCCTCTTCCTCCCTCAAAGTTCCCAGGATATGCCCCTGAACTCATCACTTTAGGAGCCTCCTGCAGCGAGCGGGAGATTGAAGATTATACACAACTCTTCCAAGAGTTCCGTGATGTCTTTGCTTGGCCCTCTAACAGAATGCCTGGGTTCAACCCCGCCATTCTCAAACATCACATAGACACACGCCCAGAGGAACTCCATGTTCTTACTGAAACCAACTCTAAAGGCCTCCCTTTACGCAACCCCCATGACGGGTTGCATCCTACGGCATCTCTATCCATCGAATAACTTGGGACCTCATAGGTCCGCATTGTACAGTTTGCTCTCTTTTTGTTTGCATTGTACAGTTTGCTCTCTGGGACCCACTACCCAACCCCCAACCCGAAAAAATATGCAGGTATGAGTTTAATGAAATACCTGTATCTCACGGATCAGTAAACAGCCAGACGGATCGTCCAGAAACGCCACCTAAGCTCTGGTCCACTCAACTCACAAGTCAAAGTCAACAAGTACAAATGACACATGTCATGTTGGACCCACCACTATTTATAGTCAGTTGACTTTTTCTTGTTTTGGTCATTCTGGCCCCATACGGCGTCCGTTTTCCGAACCGTTTCCACCACTGGAATCAGCGCAACGTGACCGTCATTATGGTCACCTCGTTGCATTATTTTTGTCGTATCGTTTTTTGCCCATTTTTTCAGACGCCACTAGTCACCTCGGTTTGCGTGCCACATCGGTCGTTCTCCGTTTTTCACATGTTTTATATCATCGGATTCATTTTTTCGAGCTGGTGATGATGCTTGAGATCATTTCTCGCTCTCACCTCCAGATTTTCCGGGCATTTTTCAAAAGGCCCCCGTCACCTCGGTTTGCGTGCCACATCGGCCGCCACCCGTTTTTAACATCCTTTATATTGCCGGATTCATTTTTCCGAGCCCGTGATGATGCTTGAGATCATTTCTCGCTCTCACTTGGTACAATTCCAACATTGTGTCCCAACACCTTGCTGCCTCGGTTTGCGCGCCACATCGGCCGCCATCGGATTGTTCCACATTTTTACATGAGCCATTCACTCCTGTCATACTGCAAATGTTTCGTTATTTTGCCACCATTTCATCTACCCTGCAAGGAGGTCCATCAGTGTTCCCACCTACCCTCGTTCTTGGTCATCATTCCTAAACCTTGATTGAACACTTCCTCCTTGCCTGGCCATTCCTTTTGTTCGGTATAATTTTTTCCCTTTTTCGGGCCGGACAAGTCCTTTACGAAAAAGGCACTTAGGGAGTTTCCGTTAAGCTCTTTTCTGACTCCTAAAAGAATGAAAAGATCGCCGAGCAATCTTGCTTCCTTTCATGCTCGTTAAAGTACCTGAAAGGGCGTCTATCTGGTATAAGTTTAACCCTTTTCCGGACCTGGTAGACTAATTACGAAAAAGGAATACTCTAGTCACACCGGCTAGAAGAGTTCTTCATTGCATCCTTTTATGCTTCTTTGGGCCTTGGAGACTAAATCTACGAAAAAGCAACCCCCTGGAGTCTTCTTACTTGCTTTCAGACTCTCTAAAATTGAAAGCAACCACGAGCATGTACTGTCCTGGGCTCGTAAAATCCACACGACAGTACCCTTCCACTACCTCAGAGTCTTCTTATCGCTTTCAGACTCCTTAAAATTGAAAGCAACCACGAGCATGAACTGTCCTGGGCTCGTAAAATCCACACGACAGTACCATTTTACACACACTTCTTCTAGTTCCTTAACCCATGAAGAAGTACCCTCCTGTGCCTCCTGGCACTATGATCGATCATCTCGGCAGCACCCCCAATTAGGTCGCCTTTGTTCAGAGTATTCTGCAGTCTCCTGCCACGTTACACCAGCTTGAGTCTCCCTCAGCCAGTTATTCCCCCAGATCCATTACAGCTATGACCCCTTTCCCCTGAGTCAGTTTCATATGCTGCCAGATCATTTCCATTATCATACTCTGAACAAAGGAAGTTTGAGTCCACCCACTCTACTTGCCCAGTTGTCCCCCCACAGTTTATCAGTCCTGCCATCAGCACTATCACATTTCGGTCTTGTACCTCGCACTCCTGTCAAGGAAACATCATTGCCTTGATAGGGGCAGGTCTCCCTCTGTCGACGACAGCTCCTCTATTCCAGAGGATAGGCCCAGAGGTCCCTACGCCTTGGACTTATCACCATCTGTGGTAGGTGCCTACGGATCATTCCGAGAGGAGACATCATTGCCTCTCCGAGTGGTTGTTCCTCACATGCTCGACTTCAGCACCTTGATCGCATCGTTGAGGATCGCGTAGGATTATATTCCATCAGTTTTTTGTCGAAGACCCCGGATTTCCCCCGACTCTAGCACATTGATGAGTCACTTCGGAACGCCCAGTTGTATGTTCCCGTGGATGTCCGGGCTGCGTTGGCGTTTGTATTCGGAAGCCATCCAGTTTCATGCTTCCTTGAGTACCCAGTTTCAGTTCCAGATCAGTTCCAGTTCAGTGTACCATGGAGAGTATGACCCCAGTCACTATGATCCAGCAGCTCATCAGTTCCTTTGGTACCAAACTCAGTAGCACTGTTGATTGTTCCGGTGCACCAGTTCTGCAGTTCACACATGATCCGCTCAGCAGTATGTCCCAGATTTGTGTCCCCTCTGGACTCTTATGATGTACACAGTGGTCATGTATCTTACAGGTCCCCCTTTTCGGGCCTCACAGTTATGTTTATATATCTTGATACGAGCATGGGTATGCCCGCCTCGTCCATATATTGAGATTATTCCTCAGTCAGTGTTTGAGGTCATGTATATTTCAGGTCCCCATTTTTGGACCCCATTGTTATTATGTTATATCCTGATACGAGCATGGGAATGCCCGCCTCGTCCATATGATCAGATGATTCCTCATCCTTTATCGAGGTTATGCACTTTTAGTTCTTGCAGTTGTTCGGGATCGTTGTTCCGGGCTCCAGTTTGTTTCTTCTCTTCTCTCCACATCCTAGGAAAACCATTCATGACTTATGATGTCCATCGGCCATACGATGAGCTCCTGCCCTCGCACATCAGGGGGCAATCTGTTAACACCCAAAAAGTGCTCACTAGCTCATTTACCACATTACATGACTCATTTGTCCATTTTCCTACCATATTTCCATTAAAAATCCCAAAAAACCCATTAAAAAGCCTCCAAAAGGCCTAAAATGCCTCCAAAAGGCCAAAAAACCATCAAAATAGCCTAAAAAAGGCTAAAAAACCCCCTTTTTCCTCCAAAAATAGCAAAAATTCCCTAAAAAGGGAATAAAAGTATAAAATAATGAGGAAAAGGAGGAAAAAACCCTATACAGCTGCCTAAAACCATGTGTTTCCTAAAACCATGGGTCAGCACTCCACCACCAAAAAACTATAAATAGGTGATGGAGATCCCTTATTCCATATCCACAATCACAAGCACCCTTACTCTGCCAAAATCTCTCTCGAAACCCTAGTCCACCTTTGAACTAGTTTCACCTTGAGAGCCACCTTTGGCCCATCCCCAACATTGGAGAAGGAGAAGGAGCATTCTTGGAGCTTGGAGCATCCTCTTGGACACTGCAAAGGGCTTCACCAACCTTGACACTCAAGGTAACATCAATACAAAGACATTCTTTCATTTTGGTGTTTATGCTTTATGCTTGTATTAGAAATAATTTAATGTTTTGTTTATTGCATTATTAGTTTAATATACTGAACTGCTACTAAGGAGTCCATTCTCCTTAGTAGGTGCTCATTGGCACAAGCTAGGGGTAAAACCCTAGCTACAGATTAGAGACGGGGTTTTAAGACTGTAAAAATCAGATTGACGGTGAGTTAGCATCTCGCTAGTCATTTGTTTTTTGGTTATAACTGATGATACAACTTTGTGGTTAATATAAAGTTGGTTTTTTCGTTGTGAAAGAAAAAATATGAAAAAATAATCGAGTCTTCCTATTTTTTTCCTTGCCATTATGCTTAGTATATGTTTAACTAATATCTTTTGCTTAAGGAAAGTGATACCTCAACTCTCATTGATTTGATTGATGGCATTAATGGCAAACAAGAAAAAAAGGCACAAAGTGGCTAGTTGTTGTCTTTAAATTTGATACAATAATTTGTGTTGTGTTCTATATTATAGATAGTTCATGTCTTCATGATATAGATAATAAAAGATTTTCTCTCACTATTTATGTTTTGGCTTCTCATGCTTTGATACTATATTTTCATAATTTTTTTAGCTTATCATGATTTTGATACTATATTTGTATAATAAGGATCATAATTAACACCATATATGTGTTTCTCAAAGGTTTAAAATAATAAGGATAAATTATTTATTAAAAAAGAATGTTCTTGAGACATAAGGTTTTATATTCATAAATTTGGTGTAATAATATGGATAAACCATTTATACAAAAAGAATGTTCTTAATATATAAGGTTTTATATTCAAAAATTTGGTTTGATAATACGATTGAGCTTTGCAAACTTTTTTTGTTAATGCAATGAGTTTCTTTGGTGTTGAGAGAAGGATGATATTTCACTATGTTAAACCAAAGTAGCAGTAGGTTCTTCTATCATAAGCATGCTAAAAAATGTTGAACCTAAAATACAAATCACTAGGCCTTGTGTGATCCATAATGGGGAAATTGGGTAGAGTGCCAAGCCCATGTGGAGAGAAACTTGCGGGAATTAAAGGTAGGGCGATTAAGTGTCACATAACACGCATTCGGCAATGTGATCAAGACTAGGGAAATTGGATAGTGTGCCAAGTCCATGTGAAGAGCATCTTGAGCATCTTGTGGAAATGGTTCTCACCTCATTAAATACACTTTACAACCCATAGAGCTTTCCTTGTATAGTCTAGAATACAACTCAATGGCCAAAGGTAAGGATCTGCAACAGTAATTCTCAAAAAAACATACTACATACTCTAAAATGGGCCCTGCGATTGAACAAGATATACTCACGAGGTAGAAAGCAATAAGGCGATGTCCAAAGGGAAAGTCGAGGTAGCAAGGTGATGCAAGAAATTGAGTTTGTGGAAGTTCATGGAAGATGCAATCATGATCATCACTAACAAGTTATGGAGATGCAATGATAATTATCGAAGAGTGAGTCTTTCCCAATGTGTAGCTTAGGAAAATTCCTTGTCTAACAAAAATTTATTGATAATCGGTGAAACTAATAGCAGTTACCCGACAATATCATCTCAAGTTACCAAGTTCAACCAGGTAGAAAAAATTAAAACTTCCCCTTAGTGGAACTTTGAAGAATTGGATAAATTTCCATACCTAAGTTAAAAAGCAAAACATTAAATTCAAAAAGTAGGAAGATTGATAAAAATTGATTAATAAGAGTCCCTACATAGAGTAGGCAAACACTGATAAAACATGGATGGCTCACATTGTGTCACAAAGTAGGATGATATCATTGATTATAACACTATACACATAAAATGTACAATTCTTTCTATCTAAAGGCACATGCACTAATGAAATCATGACACGTGCCACTTTATTTAGTTGTTTGAAGTACAAGATATTATGAAATATCTATAAGAACACCCAATCTTCCTTTCATAGATTTGACATGAAAGGAAGTTACTCACTAGCATTATGTATTATAGTGGAATTTATCTCTTCATAAAGTTATAAAGCATTTTGATTTCAAATTTATATATTTCTTATGTTTGTTATCATTGTGTATGAATATTTATATATTTCTTGTCTTTGTTTTCACTTTGTATAAATATTTGTGTTTTTCTAACCATATCAAATTTTATTAAGGAGATCATGGCCAATCACATTCCATACAATAAATCTATAAATGGAGGTACTAGTTCTATGCTTAGGTGAGGATCTAATTCTCTTCCATTTCCTTACACTCCATTGTTCACAATGGGTTTGTCAAGTTTCATCATTATAAAGTTTAGATATTTATCCAAATAAGGAGTAGATAGACTATGTGTGGATTTTTAAATATTTATCAAATAAAGATGAAGATGGATAAGTATATGTGTAGATTTCAAAATAGTTGTCAAAAGAAGAAGAATATGAATGTAGTATATAAATTCAAAACATCTATCCAAAGAAGATGAAGATGAATTAAGATATTTGTATATTTGAGTTGGTCAGAGCAAAGCAAGGCTACTTAAATTTAGGTAATGCAAACAAAGATCCAAATCCTCTACCAAAGAAATTCAATAAGTAAGAGAACTAAATTTGTCGAAAGAAATGGTTCTTTGAATTTGAACATAAAGAAAAGTTTGAAGTGAAAGGTTTGGGGGACCACATCATAAAATGGCATCATAGTTATAAAGCAAATTTTGAAGTGAAAGATTTGGGGACCACGTCATAAAAGAACAACATAGTTCCCTATACTTTCCCATTCATTAGAATTGTGCTTATCTAAAAATGGACTAGAGATTCTTGGAGTTTAGGAAGGTAGGGAGTTGTTGGATTCCTATGGGAACCGTGTCATAAAAGAACATATAGTTATAAAGCAAAGTTTTAAGTGAAAGGCTTGGGGGACCACATCATAAAAGAGCATCATAGTTCCCTATACTTTCATATTCATTAGAATCATGCTTGATCTAAAAATAGACTATAGATTATTGGATTTTAAAAAGGTAGGGAGTTGTTGGATTCCTATGAGACCTTTAGTATATAATGAATTTACATCATTGTTTATCCATTCAATTGGAATAACAATTCCTCCAAAGACATAGTGAATATTATTGAATTTGAATTATTGAAAAGTTATTGAACAAAGAATTTGGAAGCCCCTAAAGGTTTTATGAGTAAAGAATGGTTACTAACAACTTCATTACAGTTTAATAAAAAAATAGATTTTTGGAAGCCTATAGAGGTTTTATGAGTAAAGAATGGTTATTAACAACTTTATTATAGTCTAATAAAAAATAGATTTTTTCAATAATATTGCAAAGATTCTTTTATTTGTTATTTCAATAAAAAAATAGAATTTTCAATAATCTTGCAAGGATTCTTTTGTTTGTGTCATAACAATAGCCATTTAAAAGGAAATTTTAGAATCCTATAAAGGTGGGAGTAGAACAATCAAAGAAGTGGGACTTTACCATCGAGGCCTGTTACTAAAAGAGTGCATCGATTTCTTATACTTCGGGAGTAGAACAATCAAAGAGGTGGGACTTTTACCATCCAAGCCTATTAGAAAGAGTGCATCGATTTCTTATACTTCTAGTTGATATTGGTGCAATTTTCAAGTCCTATGCCAAGTTGTTTACCTCACTATTTGAATTAGTATCAAGTCGTTTGTCTTTATGAATTTGAGGTGAGACTTTTACCATCCAAGCCAATCACTAAAGAGTGCATTGGTCTCGTATACTTCTAGTTGAGATTGGTGTAATTTCCAGGTCTTTTATGCCAAGGTGTTTACCTCACCATTTCCATTATTAATAAGTTGTTTGCCTTCTAGACAATTTAGATGTGGGTCCGAGAGATTAATGGAAAGAACTTAGAATATTGAAGATTTAAGTTTTATGTATAATTATAACATTGTGGAGAGCTTGATTATGTACCAATGGTTTTTAATGAAATATTTATTTATTTATTAAGAAAGTTGAATTTTTGTCTTTGTTTCTTGAATTTTATTTTTACCCATATAAATGGTAAAAGTTATGGCTACTCATTATATTTATTTATTATGTATTGATTATTTTCTCGGTTTCCAAACATTTCTAATCAGATTAATGAATAATTTTTAAGTTTTTATACAATGTATATAATATGTAATAAAATTGTATTATGTTGGTAGTTGGTTTTATATTTGATAATGATGATGATGGTTATTAATATCTATGGAGACCAATTTTTTGTTTATCGAACCGTTAAAAGATAAGGAATCACTTTTTTTTTTTAGAATTTTATTTTTGTCCTTGAAAAGCTTTAAGAGAAATTGTGATGAGTCAAAACATTAGGAATGTAAATATTTTAGTGAATATTTTAGTGAATATTTTGAAATTGCGTTCTAATGTGGGTGTACATAAGACATTCTATGAGAAAGTTATTTTTATCTTCAACCCTCTTAATGTCACAAAGATGACAAATTATTTCATCCCATGATGTTTTAGGAATTGTTCAGTGCTCTGATTCACTATGGAGCTCGTAAGAGTTTGATTTTATTTTAGCAATGCAGATTTTCTTCTTTAAGCTAGTTAAAACAGATAGATACTTTTGATAGTCTAGATTATGGTTAATTAGCTCCTTATAGTACATTAATTTTCTCTTATCCTCTAATTCTTTATCGCACCAGAACTTCTCCTTAAATTTAGATGAAATAATACTATTAATATTATCATTATTGTGGAGAGTGACCTCTTCCTCGACTCGCCAATTATTTAGCCAAGACTTGACATCTTTATGCCAAGGTTGCGTAAGTTGTAGGTGATTTTTGTTGGAGTATGAAACAATCTTAGGGAGCCTCTTGTCTTCCATGTTATTTATCTTGTTCTTGTACATTAAGTACCTAATCATGGCCATGCTCTCAATAGGGCATAGACTCCTTTATGAGGAGGATAGGATATGGTGTATTGCCTTCAATTTTTTAATATGTTATCAAACGTTTTTGAATTTTATCTATCCTTCTTTATGATTCTCTAGAGATGTTACAACCCCAAACTTCACATCCATATAAGATAACATGAGGGACAAGAGTCTCAAAGAGGAGTTTCTTCTTATCCCAAAGCCAAAGGTCTATTGATTAACAATTGTTTTCAAGTCCATAATAATATTTCCACCTTCCATTAATCATTTTATCAATGCTATAGTTCCAGTTATGCTTGTGATGAAGATTGACTTCGAGGTATTTGTATGAAGTCACTTTCTCCAAGTGGTTTATGTCACACATGAAATTAGCATAAGTGATGTTTTTGGATTTGATAATCATAACCTTTGTTTTGTCAGTGGTAACAATCATACCCATACTATAGTAGAAATCCTTGAGATTTTTTAGTTGCTTGTTGAGATCATAAGAACTCTTCACCATGAGAACAATAGCATCAACATAAAGAAGAAGGATGATGACTATACCCGTGAAAATCATGCCGACACAACCTGTCTCTTCCAAACCACCTTTTAGCTTATCAATGTATATACAAAAAAGATAAAAAAACAAAGGACAACTTTGCTTACTCATATATTACACTTAATTTCTTCTTTCCAACTCCCAGAATTCCCAAACTTAACAATAACATTTTCAATTGTTAAATACTTTATTTTATAAAAAATACCACCTTTTAAAAATAATAAAATATATTATTTTAATACATTTTAAATTAAAATAATACTTTTAAATAACTTTCATAAGCAAGAATTAACCATTTATAACAGTACCCAAAATTTAGTCAACATCTACTTAATAACTTTTTTTTCAACTTACTTCTTCACGAAGTATGCTTTCTTAAACAACTCCAAAGAACTCCATAAATGACAAAATAATCGAGTATTTTTGCTTTTATCCTTTGCCACTTTTCTTTTGAAAAAAACAAACTATTTTTCCTTTGTATCATCAAAATCATATAAGATTTACACCGAATGCAAAGCATCTATTTAAAAAGTTTTGAATTTATGTTTAAATAATAAAACAAATTTAACCATCTCACAATTATCGTTAAAGTATATATTTATTTTTTCTTCTTGATTAAGTGTTTTGTTTGAATTTTTTTTAATTAAATTTATCTATAACATATCTTGAAATGATTTTTTTTAATTAAATACAATCATTACAATAGGATTCAACACGAGCATCATGTCACTTACAAGAATTGAACTTGGGTGGGGAGGGTAACAATCTTTCCTCCCAACCACCCAAGTTACAACCAATGGGAGAAATCTTAACAAACTTCCTCACATAAAGCATCTATTTAAAAAGTTTTGAATTTATGTTTTAATAATAAAACAAATTTAACCATCTCACAATTATCGTTAAAGTAATTAAGTGTTTTGTTTCAATTTTTTTTAATTAAATTTATCTATAACATATCTTGAAATGATTGATTTTTTTCAACGAAAAAATCAAACACCTTCGTGTTATTCCGGAGGAGTAGAGCAAACCATCAGCCGAATATCCAAGCCAAAAAATATCTCAACGGAATTGAACCGGGTGGATGGAATGAAATCCATGTATCCCCACCAACGAACCACCATATCCTTGACATGTCTTGAAATAATGTTACTTGTAAAATTATACCCTTTCTCAAAATGAAAAACTTCCTACAACTAACCAAACAACTTTTTTCAACACAATCAACATCATCATTTAATGTAAACAAACCTACATTTCAACTACTTGAATTCCAACCACTTATTTTAATTTTAAAACAACCCACATCAACTTTAATTTAAACAACGTATATTTAAACTTCTTGAATCCGAAAACAAAAATATATTTCAAAAATATATTTCATCAAAATCTGAAAGGACAATTGACTTGGGACTTGGACATAATTTTATCTAGTTTTTTTTTAACAAGTAAAAAGACTATACTTTATCTAGTTCTTATTCTTAATGAATGCCCTTGCTCTATTCTCTTGCTTCTTATATTGGCTAAGAAAACCCACGTTGGTACAATCAACTTTTATTTATTTTACATAGAATAATAATAAAAAGGAAGGTCCAATGTACGTGGTCGATTTAAATGTAGAACATTGCTTTTGTACTTTGCTTGTTTTTCACATTTCTACCTTTATTAGTTTTGGAGGGAAATATATAATTTATATTAATATTTAGCATTGTTTTTATAAATTATAATATAATAATAAAAAGTTGTATTCCGTTATTGATTTTACTATTGTACATTGCTTTGTACTTTCTTTGTTAATTTTTTTACTCTTTTAATTATAAAGTGACTAATGTTAATCATTAATTTATAACGATGGATATAGCTCATGATAAATATTAAGTTTTAATTAATAAATTTAAAAACAAGAAAATATAAATATTTAAGAAAATTATTATAATTACACTGTAGGCAATCCTATATCTAATGAATTGTTAAAATTTTCCATTTCATTTTTGTAATTGGTTTTTATTTTAAATTGATTTTTCATGTCTTGTAAAGATTTTCTCTGTCTCTGAAGATAGTTATTTTTATGATTTTATTAGAACATAATATTTTAGCAAAAGAAATTCCACAAAAGTTTTTTATGATTTTATTAGAACATAATATTTGCTCTGCCCATTGAAAGGACAGTGCATATACTGCAGAATTTGGAAAGCATAAACAAACCAAAAAAAAAAAACAATTGCGGCGAGCATGGATAGAACCTGCAGCCAGTCGAATCTTAATCAATTAACTGTTCATGTCTAATATGGTGAAACAACTGTTCATGTTGTTTCTACTTCAGTATTTGTTTATTGCATTATCTCAATCTTCTATGTTCACTACTAAGTCCGATATACATTAATAACTCACTATTATCTCAAACCACAGTAACATTAAAATCCTATATATAATTTAACATTTATCGTTGCTTCCTCCTGCCCTGCAATGGCCAAAGTTCGGATCTATGTCACATAATGGATTTGGCTGTATTCAGTGCCTTCTCTTTAATGCTTTCTTTAAGTTCCCAATATTTTCCACTAAGGTTTCAAGAATCTCAGTCTCATTGAATTAACCAAATTTCCCACCTTCTGCTTTTTGTGAATCTTGAAAAAGTACTCAAAGGTTTTGAAGTTAGGGAGGTTCTAATCGTTTTGAGACTATTAATGAAAGTTAAGGAGCAAAATTCCAGTTCTCGTACAAAGAATGAAGGAACATAAATTGAAGAAACATTCGGATGATTTTTGGAATCCAAGAAAAATAATTTAGGGCGTTCTCTCTAGAGATGTTTGACAAGGATTCCTGTGTTGACTTACAATGACAGATTTGGTAAAGTACTCGCAGAGAACTTTGAGCTGCATAGCCAGAATGATTGCCCAACTGTGGAGATTCTTAGAGTCCAGACTACTGTAGTTTTCGCTAGCTTGAGCTAATAGCCTGGACTAAACCTAATTAACAAATCACGTCCACAATATGTGAATCCATGTTGGGAGTTGGTGCTGCCTGCTTCCATACATATTATATATAAAGAATCACACACATTGAAATCACACCAATAAACAAAGAATCAAACAGTACCGTACACCTAAAAATAGTTTTGAACAAGTTTAGACACTGTAAACTATAGTAATATTTATTTCATGGTTTTGCTCAATGTCGTCATACAATGCTTTCTCTACAGACACGTTGTGCTTCACTTTTTGTCCTGTGCAGCAGCATTACATGGAGTTCTAGTTCCATATGAACTCTTCGAAGAGACATTTATGTCGTCTTCTCCTTGTCATGTCTCAATCCCAATAGCCACATTTCACAAAGTGGGTTCACATAGAACCTTCAATGTGTTTTCGTTTTGTTGAAGATCAAAGTAAAAACAAAGAAATATTTAAAAATGATAAATACAAATTTAATAATATATTTCAATGTGTTTTCGTTTTGTTGAAGATCAAAGTAAAAACAAAGAAATATTTAAAAATGATATATACAAATTTAATAATATATTTGTAATGGAGTTTGAGTGAGGAAGATGCTGAATGGTTTGTGATAGTGATAAACAATTTTATATTTTTTTTTTCTCAGATTGACGACTTTTCATAATTAGATTGGAAAGAGTAGTATTTCCAAACGAGTGCATTTAACATGCCTTGCTTTGGATTCTTGGTATTCCTCTAATATAGTTTGGACGGGACCACTATGTAGAGAGTAACTAGACTGGTTAAAATTATTGCAGAACTTAATTGACGATGACAGTCAAATAATAGAACTTACTTTTTATTATATTTAATTTTATTTTAATAACAATGTAAAGTCAATAAATAAAACTTATCTTTTATTTTATTTTAAAATTTGTTGTATCTTAAAATTTATTCTATTTGTATTTTTTTTTTTGGAATCTTATTTTTAATTTTAATATAACATTTAAGTTTTTGATGACCTTAGTGTATTGTCATTAAGATTACTCTTCTAAGAACATTTACTATTTACTGAATTGCCATGAAAAATAATCTCTTAAAAGTATTTATTATTATTTCAAAATTAATAAATTTATCATTATTAAATTATTAAAATATTTATCATGAATATTAAATTTATTTTTATTAACTTTTTTTTAAATTAAATAAGGAAAAATAATCTAAAATTCAATAATACATAATAATATTTTAAAAATATTAAAACATTATCATTATTTATACTTAAATATTACAAAATATAATAAAATAATCTAAATTATAATATAAATGTATTGATATAAGATATAAGGTGAAAGTAATTGAAATAGTATGCTTAATAATACTTATTATTCACTAATCAATATAACTCTCAATCTCAATCTACGTAAACAAGTTATCAGATTTGATATGTGATATTAATAATATATTTTCTAATAGTCTCGGATTGCATTTATGTAATTAAAAACTAATACTTTTCCCAAGTCCCACCTAATATATTGAAATAAAACTTTATATATATATATAAAATAATTTATAACTTTACTTACTAATAAAATGATTTGAACAAGAGTAATATCTAGATTGATTTTATAGATGTTCACAATTCAAAATAAAGAATTATATATATATATATATATATATGATAGTTGAGGTATGTATAACTAGTAACTCATTTAACTAAAGAAGGTAATAGGTAGGTGAAACATGAAAACCATGTGATTACAACTAAGCACATGATTACAACTTATGATGGTAGAGTCCACTTATGTTTAATAATGCGATGAATTGTGGAATAAATATACATTTGTGTTTAAATATTAAGGGATGATGGTTACCAGTATTAGTGACTAGGATAATCGTCGTGATGGATTGATAGATGTTGAAGCTTTTAACTTGTATATGTTGAAGCTTTGTAAGCTGCATCAACCCTCGTATGCTCTTCAGCTTCACACATCCGTTTGTGCTCAACGTCTTCAAAGATCCCAATGTTTCCATACTTCTTTCCCGTCCATTTAGAATGGACCATCTACGGCCTTACCACATTTTCATTTTCGGTTTCAGATTTTCTATCAGATTAAGCATAAGGCCAACCTCTATGTACTCATAAAACAAAGCACAAGTATGTACTCAAAATGGAATAAGTGTTCTAAAACTAACCTCTAATATCTCTTGTTGCACCTATCATAAGATTTGCACAATCTACCTATAGGTATTTAGTGGAGTTCATTCAAGTTGGTTTTCCGGTTTCCTAGAGTATTACTCTTATGAGTAAACACTTTGTAAGTAGTGTTGACATGTGTCATGTGACATTTATAATCAGACTAAAGGATTACAAATGATGTCACAATAACATCGCTCATAACATTTGTTCATCTTAAAATTAATTTATAATCAAATTCAATTTGTATGAAACATAAAGTTGAATAGTGTATAATTGTAAGCACATTACTATTAAACCAATATATGTTAGAAATCTCTAATAAATTCAACACATAATAAAATAAAACAACAAATTGATTATACAAATGAACACAATACATACACTTGTAGTGAAAACCCTTAACAAGGAAAACCACTATTGGTTGTTTTGTTTTTTAGTTATTTATTGGGGTTATGCAAAGGGAATTCAAACGGTTGATCAATGCATTCATGTAGCAAATCAATATCTTGAGCCTTTTGAAAAAAATGTCATTATTCAAACAAGAGTTTGGAGTTTATTTTGTGTTTGGCTTGAGTATGGTTGAAAATTTGCTTTATGTTTTCTTTTTATTTATGGATTATTTAAATGTTTACATATATGTAAAACACACGGACACAGTGTCAATTGTTTCATGTTTATATGATGCAGTAATTATATTTAGGGTCTATAGTCCTTCAAGGTTTTGCATATTGAAGAGGCATAATGCCTTCCAAATTAATATGTGAGAAACCTTTGTTTCATAGAGCATTTTAACCCCTGTTTTGTCTTCATTTGAAATATACCATAATCTCATTATAAGTTTCTTCTTTTAATCTTTATCATGTTTCCTCTTGTACCATCTTCACTTGACTTATTGCTAGAATCTCAAGCAATGCTCTAACAATGTTGTATGCATGTATTTAATATGGCACTACCACTGCAGCCATAAAAGTAATTAGAAATAAAAATGAGAAAATTGTATAGTAGGAAAGCTCAAAATAACATCAATAAATGACAAAGCAAAAAAATGGCGGTGCACACCCAAGTAGGTTGCACCTACATTTTTTAATAGGATTGAGGAAAATGTCTCCAATGAAGTTATTATAATCATTGCTTTCATTTATATTATTGCAAAATTATTTTTTCGAATTGCTTATATATTCCAGATATAGTAGTCATCTATAGTGTTGAGATTACTACTACAGAGATTGTGAAAAAAGCAATTGTAGTTGGCTCACTATGTTGATGAACTTAACACACTGTATTGATTACCTATGTCTTTGTAATTTGAGATTGTTACAAACTTTGCTCTTTTCCTACCAGTATCCTTCACTGCCTGTGCCTATGTTTTTGTTCCTTGTAACTTTCCTCTTTACCTACCGCCGTTCATTTTTGCCCATCAAGAGGCAAATGCTAGTTAATATCTATTACTAATAGAATAATAAGGTCATTGTGCATTTATTATATTAAAAATTGTTAGTTTCTTTTTTAACTATTATATTACTTAAAAAAAGGTTTTTAGTTTTTTTTTTAAACAAATTTGATATATTTACTATTTCCAGGTGAAATCAAAATATACATCATGACTTGATACTAAGTTTAGGTTTTATAGGATCTTTTAATACTCAAATAGCATATATTCAAAATGTGAGTAATGGGTTTATTAGTTGGTAGTGAGTGGGGAGGATTACTTACTTTCAAAGGAGTGGGTTCAACGTTCTACATTTTGGATTTCTTTGGTCATTTGTTGTCATCGAAATTTGTATTGTAAAAGTTTGGTATTGTGAAATTACCACTTTTTATTGTTCAAATTGTATTTGTGAAATTCTCGAATATCTCTATGACACCCAAATTATACAATTCCAACAATGTATATTACAATTTTAATAATTCCAACTAAAGCATGATTTCGTTTTAAAGTAGTTTTGTCAAGCTAGTGACTATAGTTTCCTTTTCAAGTTAACGTGATTTGAATTCATATTTTTTTCTATGGTTTTTTAAAAATGATTATTAATTTTATTTCTTTTAAATTAAACACGGAATTTGAAAAATGGTTATTAATTTTATTTCTTTAATATTTTGAAAAATGTTTATTAATTTTATTTGTTTTAATTAAAATATATATATAATTTTAATTTTTAAAGTTTATAATTTTTTAAATATTGTTATGTGTGCTTTTTTTATAAATGTAAATATTAAGTTATTTCTTAATATTTTATGATTTGTTGTATTTTTTTTTTAAGTTAGAATTATATTACATAGTGTAAAAATTACATATGCAGAGTTTGAAGCAGCTCTAGGTACGGCATCTTAGTCCTTGAAGCTTACAATGATGTATTACAAAATATTTCCAGTTGTTCAAAGCTTGTTTAAAAGCTTTGCCACAAACAAAAAGACTTGAATTATCTACTGCTAGACCCAAAACCATTATAACCAAACTTAGGATTTGTACTTTTAAGCTCTGCATTATTACCTTCAAATTCCAAAAGACTATTTGCAGATTCATATCAGATCCTGGATGACAAAAAGACGACTGTGGGACTATGCTACAAACTCTATGTCCATAGAAGACACTAAAAGATCGATAGATGGTTGACCTTGCAAAAAAGAGAAAGTCGGTATTATTTTTAACCAACATGTGGTTCCAATACAAAGACACCTTGTAGCTTAACGTCCAAACTCACCTCAAGAAGACTCATGTCCAGGTGGCGACGGCTCCAAAGCCTCGGGTTTCTTGTCCTCTGATGCAACGACCGCACCTCCTTCCTGAGTCGCATGGGCAATGTCTGCTTCCTCCTTGATTTCCAATTTTACACTTGCAACGCTTTCGACGCTCTGCTGCATGGGAGCCGAGGGTTCCGTTGTCGGAGGAACACTGGTGCCGTCATTGAACTATGGGATATGGATGTGCATAACCATTGCAACCTCCCCTAACCAGTCGATAATACCTTTAACTCAGAGGGTCAAAGCACGAGCCTTCGCCTGCATCTCCTCCCCCGGAGCTTCCGCACCATTTCTAATATCTAGTAGCACATATGTCATGGCAACGAGACGCTCTACCATCACAGTTGGAGCCTGATGGTGGCTTCCTCTCCAGTTGGAATCCCTCAACCTTTCCCTAACCATCTTGCAAGTGCGAGCTTGACGGACTTTTGGTGAATGCCCACTACTTCTACAACATCCCATTGACCTCACAGCTTGAGGAATGGGAAAAAGTGATTCCATGTTCCGGTGGGTGGGAATATAAAACCCATCTGCCTTCATAACTATCCATCCCATCGCCATAATTAAATCCAGAGTGTCGAGCATAACGAATGCAAATCGCTCAGGGTGGAAGGGACGGGCTGTAAATGCTCTCAGTCTCAGTTCTTTCCCCCACCACCCTCGATGTCCTTTCGTCATTATGACGATCTCGACGACCTGTCACCCCATATGGGGATGATTTGTTGTACTTACGTAACTTGTTTTAGGTAAATATACAAGGTATTGGTGGTGTTGGTTACATGAGAATGAGATGGGATATAACATAGTTTTTTTTAATGAAAATGATTTAATATTGTATTGAAAGGTGTTGCAACCAAGTTGGACGTCTAGATAATACAAAATGTGGAGCATACATAAGTCCAAAAAGAGGTTTTGCTCGATCATGAGAGCAAGAATGACATTTTATCTTAGTGACAGTCCATACAAAACATAGATTGGATCTGCTGGTAGAGTAAACTCTAAAAAATACTCCTAAGAACAATACACATATGGAATTACAAGTTTTAAGAAAAGACACATTTGCTTAACACTGCATCGTGGGATTGATTGGAGGGGTATGAATCTTTCTTGTCCAATTCCATATGATCTCATATTTGGTGTATTGATTCTTGTTCCCTTTGCTCCACTATAAAGGAACCCACTAGAATTTGGTTTGAAGCAAAGGAAGAGGAACCTTTGTTGACTGTTGTTGCCATGCCTTTTAGTCGTGCACATTCCTTCTCTAACTCTTGTGTGTGTGTGTGTGTTTGAACCAAAATATTCACAATAATTGCATTTTGGGAGGCCCATTGATGCTCTAACTCATGATTTTTGGTTGTTGTAATGTCCCTTCTATGGAAATTTGTTCAATTTTGGCCAATTTTTTAACCTTGGGCTAGTGAAACCCAAATGCTTTCAAATTATGTATGGAGGGGCTTGAGATGTCTTAAGGCATCCTAATGCAGCTCCAAGACACTTATCATTCATTAGAAACATTCAGGGCTTGCATTTCTCAAGGAGGCTTGCATTTCTCAAGGAGGAGAGAAGGGTTGAAAATACTAGTGAATTCGATGGTTAAAAACCCCACTAGTCTATGACCTTTTGGGCTTCCCAAACATTGTTCTACCTTCCTTATTTTCTGATCTGAGACTTGGTTCTGAGAGAGGACCTCAAGAGAAACCAAGATGCAACATTAGATCAGGTTTTAGGGTCTGCTATAACTCCCATAGAACAACAGGTTGTAGGACATTGGAATTGTGAGAAAATTGTTAACATTGTACATAGAGTTTGTGGTTCAATCTTTAAGCAAAACTCAGAGGGTCTACACATCATATTTTGGCCATCAATGTTAATTCATATGTAGCTTGAAACATAATCTAAAACTCATAAAATATATGATATCAAACAGATATAAAATCACCACAAAAACCCCATGTGAAACTAGTGAGGAAACTAGCTCGAATCTTGATTTAGCTTGGAAATATTACATGGAATGTATGGTAATTAGAGTTGTGGCTATCATATGCAGACCATTACAATTATATACATCAAATAACATCCCAATGGGGTCCAAATATCAGTCATCAAAATCTTTATGCAGCTATGAGTGGGCCATCACACTTATACATGGACATTGAGAGAGTTTTGAGAAAAAGAAAGTAGAGAAAGAAGATAGGACATGAACTCGAACTCAAAGGGGGCTCGAACCTGCATCAAAACATCTCCATGAAGTTCTGTTGAGAGGTCTGAATATCCTCTCATTCAACCAACTTGAATAGGAATATTTCACCCACGAAATTGGTTCTAAGGTAGGGAGGATGAACATCCACCATGCAAGGACAAGCCAAGCTCTCCCAAATTGCAAAGATGCAAATCAAGAGTGACAAAAAAATGCTCTCCGTTGTCATCCTCTTCTTTTATTAACCTAATTTTGACTCAGGAGGTCGAATTCCATCCAATACCACTCACCCAACTCGAGTTAGTGATGGATTCCCTCATGAGACACTTGTCCACTTCTTCATTGCACTCTCATTTCCTCAATTCGAATTGGGAATCTTGGCTGACCCTAGATCCCCCTATGCGCCCTCTTGGTGGCTATTTTTAGCCTTGATATGTTAGATGTGTCATAGGTCTGCAATCAAGTCTGGATTTGTCATAGATTCTCCATCATTGTTGTCATAGATGCCCGGGAATCTAGCTACAAGTGTCACAACTTCTCTATGATGCCTCTTCCTCTGCCATGGGAGTTACTCTTCCACTCCAATTCAACCTTCCTAGATTCATGCCATGAATAATGCCTCTTCAACTCCCCCAAGTACGTTACCCTCCACCTTAGACTCGAATTGGTGAGAGAATGATTCCAAGTGTAGTGGGGAATCTCGCCACATGTGGGTCCCACAACCTCTTATGTGCCCTCATAATCCAATGCCACCTTATTTTCCTTTTTATTATTGTTTATTTGACCCATTTAATGTGAATTTGTATGTCTAAGGTCATTTTGGGTCTTGTAGCTCCCTTATTCCAATATTTTAATGCTTCCACCCCCAACCTAGGGAACTAGTAAGTTGGTGGAATTTTTCCTCCATGATAGTTTATTTGGATGGGGACATTACAAACTTTGAATTAGGAATTTTCTCTTCATGTGACCCACCTTATCCATTTGGATCTAATTTGACATTATTACTGACTTGGACATCATACTTGGCAATTATTTGACCCTTAGCACCAATTTCACAAACTATCATGAACATGGCCAAGTGGCTTAGGCCATTGTGATCCAATGCAAAATTTGGAGACACGACAATTGTGACCAATAATATTGAAGTATCGTTTCCCTTGATGAGGTCCTCTTAATGGTGGATAAACCTATGAATCTATTTGATGTCCCTTCAGCAAGTGGGGGATTGCTATTATCCATTACTAAAGACAAAAGAGATTCCTTTTTTAAGAAACCCAATCAACAGAGAGACACAATTGGAAATTCCATTCCCATAAAAGCTTGATCCCTACCGTGCTAAATTGATCCAATAGAGAATAGACATAACATAACTTAGGGATAATGTCCCAATTTCCCAAACCACGGAACATAACCTTTATGCAAGCACCGGGGTGCCAAGTAATATTCGAAAATACGAGAGCAATTACCTCTTGGTGGCATTCAAGGGAACCCAAAAACATAGAACATCTATATGCCTCCCACTCTTCAAGAATTCCTAGCCCAATTTCATGATATATCCCAACACAAACCCCAAATCATGGATAGGACATTTTAGGCCCAAATCCAAATAATAGTAGCAAGAACCCGCATGGTCCATATAAAGCTTACCTTGACAGTTTGATTGCAAATCCTAGTGACCGAAAAAATACCATATTTGTTTGTGGTGGTGGAATCCATGGCTTCAAGGCCTAGAGTGTTCATAGATAGTAGCATGTGTGAGGATGAGACACTTCTTAATGTGTCGTCCCCCCTCCCTTGAATGAAATAAATTGGATGTGATGTGGCTCCTTCATGACTTGGTCTAACATACAATAAGGCATTATGAACTTAGGTGATGGGTTTAAATGCTAGATCCCCATTTTTATTTAAAAAAAATTCTACTAGCCCGATAACTTGATTGGAAAGGAGATTTACTTCAAAACTAAGAGAGAGCGAAGGATACGAAGATAGTGGATCTCTTGAAATCCATGGCTTTCTCTTATTATTCTATTGACAGTTCACATCAGTTTGCTATCCTTGGGAGTTGTTTTATCATTCATGTGTTGAATGACGGTTGCTAAGGAAGTCGTCTAAATATTCAAATATTTGGCCTGGACAGGGACTTTTCGTTGGAATCCGACGTTTTCTATTTTGCAAAATCTGAATTTAACTGTGTTTTAATGGCGATTTTGACAATTCATGCCATTTTGTTATCCTTGGGAGTTGTTTGATCATTTCATGCCAGTTTGCTATCCCTGGGAGTTGTTTTATCATTTCATGCCAGTTTTCTATCCTCGGGAGTTGTTTTATCATTCAAGTGTTGAATGACGATTGGTAAGGAAGCAGTTTAAATATTCAACGATTTAGTCCAGACAGGGACTTTTCACTGGAATCCGACATTTTTTATTTTGCAAAATACGAATTTAACTGTGTTTTAATGATGATTTTGATGGTAGAAACAGATTCAAATCCATCAAAAACCCTTGGGGCACCCATAATTTCAAAGTTTGGCAGTTATGACTAGGATTTTTAAAAATTTATGCCCGATTTTTTCAAAATTGTGCTAGAAAAATAAAAAAAATTCGTTTGAAATCGTCGAACTTTTAGATTAAGTGATTGTTAAGTCCCAAAAGACCATTAGTTTCCTTATGTTTGATGATGATGTGACCTTGATTCCTTGAAGAAGAGCATAGGCTTATGCTTGATTATTTGTTGTTGTTCCTATACCCGATGCATAGTTGATTTCCTAAGTTCCACCGGGATTTATGAAGATCCCCCCCGCACCTACCACCACTTAAAAATTATGGTTGTAGCCGTAATGATTAGTGTATGGTCTTAACGATGACAATAGGGTGGGATTTGATCCATTTATATGTGCACAACAAGTGCAATGCAAGCCTCACACATTCAACCACTACCTTCAAGTGCCCTCATGGCAACCTTAGGGGCCAGATGCCCTTGTGGGAATTGAACCTTAGTCAATGGTGAAAAACTCAAAATTGGAGGTGATGTAGCTCCTTCATGACTTGGACTAAAATACAATAAGGCATTACAAACTCAAGTGATGGGGTTAAATGCTAGATCCATGTTTTTATTTAAAATTCCTTCTCCTAGCCCTGTAACTTGATTGGCGAGGAGATCTACTTCAAAGTTGAGAGAGAGTGAAGGATATGAAGATAGTGGATCTCTTCAAATCCATGGCTTCCTCTTCTTATTCTGTTGACAATTCATGCCAGTTTGCTATCCTTGGGTGTTGTTTTATCATTCATGTGTTGAATGACGATTTCTAAGTCCCCAAAGGCCATTAGTTTCCTTATGTTTGACGATGATGTGACCTTGATATCTTGAAGAAGAGCATAGGCCTCTGCTTGATTGTTTATTGTCGCTCCTATACCTGATGAACAATTGATTTCTTGAGTTCCTCTAGGATTGATAAAGATTCCCCTCGCACCTACCACCACTTAAAAATTATGGCGGTAGTCGTAATGATTGGTGTATGGTATTAAGGATGACGATAGGGTGGGATTTGATCCATTTATGTGTACACAACGAGTGCAATGCAAGCTTCACACATTCAACCACTACCTCCGGGTGCCCTCATGGAAACCTTAGGGTCCAGACGCCTTTGTGGGAATTGAACCTTGGTCAATGTTGAAAAAATCACCAATGGATCCAATCCCTTTGGGCAAGGCAGGATATAACATACATATAATTGTTGTTAGTGTTGATTAATTTTATGTTTTTTGGTAATGATGGTCTTTGTTCTAATGCAATTGGTGTGATATTTTGTGATATCTCATGGTTAACTAAGTTTAGGTGATTTATTCAAGTAATGAACAAAGTACTTTATTTTTCCGATGAAATATACATCCTAGGGATTCCATCGAGCACTTCCCCTCATTCCAAGGATGGTACCTAGGACAAACCAATAGGCCACAATTTTGGCAACCTAACCCGATGGGAACATGGAGTGAGGCCCACAATATTTACAAAGGTAGTCAAACCGAGGATTTGACCTTGTGAACTCCTGCTTATAATTCACAACACTCAACCACTTGAGCTAACCCATAGGGATGATGAACAAAGCACTTTGTAATAATGGCATATAATAAACATAGTTATAGTTGTGGATGGTGGTGATTAAAAATAGAGTTCGTACCAATGGTAATCTCATGTTAATGTGTCTGTTAGGCTTAAGCAACTTGTTCCGGGCAAACAATCGAGGAACTAGTTTTGTGATAATGAGGTGTGATAAAACCTTTTTTTGTGTTTTGACAAAAACAAGTGGATTTGTATATTAATTTACAAAATGGTGTTACAACCACACCCATTTAACAATGGTGCATGCAAAATCTAGGGTACAATTAAATTCAATTAAGACCACAACATTTCAACTTTAATTCATCAATCTCCACATACACTTACTATGACTAAATAAAAACTATCGTACACACTAAAAACTTAGATAAATGCAACAAACACACATGACCAAAATGTAAATGTCATGGTAGAGAGCATGCTTGGTGGTTGTTGCTCATCTCAACATATAGGCTACTTTGTACCTTCTCACCCCCAAATCCCACTAGTATGGAGGCAAGTTCAAGATCTTTTGTATGAATGATAGCGCTTTGGATTATCTTTGTCAATGTTTGAAGTTGGCATTGAATGTGCTTCAACACATCTTCTTAACTTGGTTAATCTTCCACTATGGCTCTTCTCTAATTCATTAACTTGAGTGTGCAATGCATTGATATACTCTACGTCCACTTCTCTTAGAGTGTTAGTAGAATTACGAGCTTCATTCATGCTCTCTATCATGTTTGGGGAAGTTGATGATCTTGTTTTCTATCTTTTCCATATGCTACTCCAGTTTATTAATTTCCCTCTCACATGCATTGACATATATCCGAACCACATGGACATCCCCAACCATAACATGTTGACAAAGTTAAGATGCCATTTGTGCCAAGAATAAGTAGGAGACAAATCATAGGTGGAGACAAAGTGAAGTGAATCTTATGCTTGGAGTCTCCCTATTATATTTTGATAAATCATGCTTATAGTTTTGTCATAAAAATTTCCTCTGAGTAATAATAATGATGAAGACAATTATGTAATTTTAAGGTCATGATCTAGATAGACACCAAATTGATGTATGTGACCCTCTTGTTTGTGGAACAAGGGACCTCCTTTGTGCAACGATTTCATTGCCTAGTTTACATAGATGTACATACCCTAACCCCCTCCAGATTTGAAACTCTAACAATATGAGTAGAGATTTTATACAAAAAAAATGCATTTCTCTTGCAACAACTATGAGTAGTTGTGAAGTCCAAGCAAAACTTAAAAAACATGTTGGCTTATTCCAAAATAATTATTACATACAATGAGAAATAAACAAAGTCCAAAGTAAACATAGCTCCAAGAAAACATAAGGTATTGCACCTATTCATATATACTAAACAGAAGAAACCAAGCTAACCATTAATAGGGTCCCATCTCAATCATTTGGGGCCACATCCTAACCATAAACTAAAGGATTATTGTCAACCATGAGTTGCTCCTAATCATCATTGGTTGGCTTGGGAGGCTTTGGAACCTTGAAAATGGCCAGTTCCATAGTTAGAAATTTGTCATTATGGCTGAAGGATGAGCTCACCATGCCTACATTCTCATTGCTCACAAACTTGTCACCTTGCCCCATGGTAAGACCACTACCATTGCAACGAGAATGCCTTTATTGGACATGAGAAGGCCCAAGTGTCTCATTGTTCACATCACAAGGGGCTTTGCCCCAGTAAGCTAATAGTTGTTGTAAATGTGCCATATCCATTTTAATCTTATGGACTTGCACTTCAATCTACAAGGTTAATCACATAAATTAGTGCAATATTATACCGCAAGAAATTTGTGTGAAGTGAGCCTCATTTTAAGAACTCGTGTTTCTTCCTTGAATTGAAATGGTCGAATTTGAAGTGGGGCATGGTATGCACAACTCCATAGACCAAGTGGTTAAACCATTGTGTGGAGAGGTCCCTTATCCCACAAACAAAAAAGTTCATATCAATTTGGTACCCAACTAAGTTGTAACTTTAAAATTAGATTATTATTATTGTCATTAAATAAAACTTCACCATGTTTCTTTCATATAAAGTAAAATACTCAATAAAATATAATTTCAAAACATAAATAATTATTAGTGATGAGAGGAAATCTGCGAATGAATTTTTAAATTCGACAGTTTCGAACAATAATAATAAATAATAATTATTATTGTTCATTATAAATAAAGTTGTTCACGATATTTTTATACTAATACAATTATTATTATGCTATTTTGCAATATTTTACTTTTAAGTTTTTTTTTTAACAGAAACGGCTAGATTTTGATTATATAAAAAAGGAGGAGTACATAGCAAAAAATAGAGTAGATTGCTCCCATGAGTGGAAGACAACCATCACTCCCAGTTCATCAAGTTCAGGCTGATAACATTCATTGTACCTACCAGTCCTATGGAAACTGTAAATCTTACGAATTGTTCTAAGAGTAGTAAGCAAGAATAGAACATTGTCTATGTGCTTCCTTATACAAAAATTGGATAAATAAACCTTCCAAGTTTCCAGAAATGCAGCTAAATCCTAGACTATTAAATACAAAGTTCTTAAACATATTTCGAGATAGCATTTAAAACAAAAATGAACTAAGAATGGCCAACCCATGACCAGAACCAGCAACCGGCTACTTGAGTCCAATGTCCATGGCAGCACTAGCAGGTTCCGCTGCCCCGTTCTTCTCTGCACTACGATCCACGAAATTCCCTGCGCTTGCCACAAACTTCTGCAGTTTCACCATTTTGCTATTAATTTCTTCGAGTTCTCTGCAGTGACTTCGTGCTTCCGAGCCTTGCGAGAGAACACTAAACCCAAAGAATCCTCCAAATGCTCGATTTTCTCAGCCAAATTAGACTTCTGGGATTTGACCTTAGTGTGGTTGGTGGACACCAGATTATAGAGACGGAGAAGGAAGTTTTTGCACTCCAAATTCTCATTGCGAATCATTCTGACCTGCATTTCCAATTCCTGTAGACAGTCGAGAATTTCCTCATCAGAGTCAGGGCTATTGCTGTTTTCTTCCTTGCCGTGGGTGTTCCCTACCCTGCCTTGCCTGCATCTTCCAGACCTGCAATGGCCGAGCCCTGGATTTTCCAATTCCACAGAGTCCCCTCGCGAGTCGTCTAGCTGCAGACCCCAATTGCACCCTCCTTTGGGGCCTCTCCCCATCATGCCACACCTCTCGCACTTCATCATACCATTCCCCCCGCCATGAGGGTGTCCAATACCATGGAAAAACTCGCCACCACCCTGCACACAAGCTATACCACGACGGTCCATATTCCTTAAAGCACAGAGACAGAGCAAGAGAACAGACAGAGCTCGGGGGCCAGTTGAAAAATGAGAGCAAAAGGGCATCCGACCGCGTAGATAACCCTCCCCATATTGCCCACACGTCGGCCAACTGTCACGCAGTAGGGAAGCCATTAATTCATGCATGCAAATGGCCAAATCGAGGAGCTTGGGTGCCGCCAAATCACCAAGGGGAGCTTCCCAAATGTTTGAGGATTTATGCATGCCAAAACTATAGTCTTCATAGTTATAATTCCGAGGAGTAGGGGACTTGTCCCAATTACAAAAGTCATGCCTTGGCCTAGGGAACCCAAGCGTTTTCCAAGGTCTCATTATTGTATCTTATAGAGCCATAGGGGAGTCCAACTCCAATATTTTCCATTTCATTGGCTTGCCCGTTAAGACTTCTCAGAATATGGAAGAAGTTGAGCTGGTGGAGTTCCTTGCTGATACAAAGCAGAAGGTGATGCATTTTTGAGGATGGGCTTTTCCTCTTTCCCACAATACTTCTACCGTCTCGGATGATTATTAAAGAGTCTCCTAAGACCGTCAACTTCTTTATGCCCAGAGAGATGGCAATCTCAATCCCTTTAATAAGACCAAGCCATTCAGTGCCATTGTTGGTTTTCCGTCCAATACTCCAGGCAAACTCATTCTGCTTATTCCCCATGGAGTCGATGATCACTCTCCCCGCGCTTGCCAACCCAGGAATATTTTACTTTTAATTTCAAACAAATAGATAAAGCCCAATACTTTGGAAAAAAAACTATTACAATATTTCATTGTTAGCTGAATTTAGGTGATTTTTTTTTCCACATGGAAATATGCCAACACCTGTTATTCCAGAGAATCAAGGTATGGCCAAATTACATGAATCATTACATAGGGGCTCAACAAGAGCATCATGTCACTTACAAGAATCAAACTTGGGTGGGGAGATAACGACCATTCCTCCCAACCACCCAAGCTACACCCAATGGACTTGAATTTATGTGATTTATTTCAATCAAAAGGACAAAGTCAACTTTATTATAATTTTTTTAAAAATAAATAATTATTTAAATTAAAAAGGAGATTATAAAAGTTATTTTTATTTTTTATTATAAAATACATATTAAAAAAATTATCTTTTAACTATCAAAATTAAATTCAAAATTTTTATACTTAAATAATTATTAATTTATAATATTTTTTTAAATATATAAATAAATAAATACAAATAAAAAATATTAACAATATACTATTTAATAATGTTTGATGGTTAGTTGAAATTAGTTGACTTGTTTCCATCAAAAAGGACAGAGCCAAATACAATACGATTTCCTTTTAACAAAAAAACAAACAGAAATAGTAAAGCACAAGACAAAATTAAATGATCCTTTAGCAAGTCCTTTGAATTTAAGAGGAGTTTGTAGCTCCACTACGCTCAAAGTTGAAATTATCTAAAGTTTGTTAGAAAAAGCCATCAAAATTCTAAGACGAATTGAATCATAAGCTCTCTATCATTTAGGTTAGAGAGTGACCCTTGCTGCTACATTTGGAAAAGTATTTATTGTTAAAAAATGGTAATTCAAATTATAAATATATTATTTCATGTTGGTTGTGAGGAAAAAGGTTAACATTTTTAAGGAGTTTTTTTAATGATTATGATTTTGATTAAGGAGTTGTTTAATGATTATGATTTTGATTTTATGGTTTATTTTTGATGGATTAAGTAATTTTAGCATTTTTATGTCTATAGGCGTTCAGATATTATTTGAGTTGTTGGACTTTTTTGAATCGATCAGGATTCCACAAGTAAAGTAACCCATGAACACCATATATGTAGCCAACCACTTAGTTAAGGTTTTAAAAATAAAATTTTTTACTCTTTAGATTACCTTTAATTATAAGGATAGATGTTTATGCTTTTCCTAGATTGCATGAGGATGATGCAAGTGTATTGTCTAGATTGATTTATGACTATGGTTCCAAATTCGAAATAAATAATTATAAAAAAATAATATAAAAAATAGCAACTTGTTCCTAGTACTGTACTTGTGATCTATCACTGTTCACCAACCACAACTTGAGTGAGTGTACTAATTTTAATGAATATAAATGAGATAAGTTTTACATTTTTTCTACGTAAATTAAAACTCTAAATAAAACAATGGGTTATTATTGCTTAGTTGGAAGGTAGGCCCCACAACAGAGTAGCAGGTAAGTGAACAGTTCCCAGGAGGAGATAAATACCAAGCATTTGATGGAAGAAAGGGTCCTGCTCCTCGAGGAATTTCAGATATCTCGCATCCTAGATTGACTCATAAATTTCGTGTTAAGCATTTAACCCGCGACAACTAATTCAGTTTGAACAAATCCCAACCAATGACCTGTTCCTCTAAATTAAACAAAATCATTTCTTTCAAACTTTGAAAATAATAAAGAATATATCCCACTGCATATATCGAATCCCACCCAAGTTCGAATACACCCACAACATTTGTGGAATATTTGCAACGCGGTGTACGCGTTTCGGGAGCTAAGTCCAAGGAACAAGAGCTAAAATTTAGCAACAAATGGCTTTAAAGGACAAAAAGAATAGTACATTGCCCGTAGTCGTCTTTGATGCTTCCAATGGCCGGTAATGTAATTGTGCTTTTATTTTACTTTCTTAAACCGTCAGGTTGAAGCTCTCTGTACTTTTAGTCTTCAACTCCTGAGAAATTTGCTCAGCTAGTTGCCTACTGGGAATCGAGGGCTCCATTGCCATTTCCCGTCAAGATTGGAAGGCTGTGGTGGATAAAGAAGTGTGAAGCTCAATGTCTTAGTAGAGGGAGCTGGAATTTGATTTGATTCATAACAGAGGTGATTAATTCCAAACCCTTTGTATTCACTGTAAAATCCATGGTTTTCTCAGACATTTAGCTGAAATATACTGAAATCTGGTCAACTAGCTTTAAAGTTGGAACTGTTTTTAAAATTTCCAGCCCGTGATTGGCTTGGGAAGTTGTTTTATCGCCCATTATGGCCGAAACTCGTTTAATTCACTGAAAGCATTGTTGTTTTGGCTTAGTATCCTTTAAAACTAGAATTCGGCTGAAATAGTGACCGCTTGAGTAAACTGTAATAAATTTTGGATTTAAGCTGTGTTATAGTTGAGAAAAGTATCCAATGCACACTCCATTCATCATCAGGGGATCTATATGATAGATGTAGATGCAAATATAACATGATCCAGAAATCATAAAGCCAATCACATTGCACCTTTGCACGAAGACAATTAAGAGTAATTAATTAGATTAAGGCTAATTCTAAATTGTCCTAGTAGCTCCTCTAAAACACCTCAGCACACATTCACTAAATTTGACGCCTGAGAGCTCTTGCTACAACTAAGCACTCCAACGAACTGCTGATGAGGAAATCTACTTGGAATATATGCTATTATAAACCTGTTTAGGAAACCCATTTCTCGTTTCGCTTAGTTCCCATTCTCCTTCCCGTTCCGGCTTGACATTACACTAGTACATAAGTAAACAATTTTATGTGCATGATATACGCACGCAGGAAGGGGGAGGGGTTCACATTGCCCGTAGTCGTCTTTGATGCTTCCAATGGCCGGCAATGTAATTGTGCTTTTATTTTACTTTCTTAAACCGTATCGTTGAAGCTCTCTGTACTTTTAGTCTTCGACTCCTGATAAATTTGCTCAGCTAGTTGCCTACTGGGAATCGAGGGGTTCATTGCCATTTCCCGTCAAGATTGGAAGGTTGTGGTGGATAAAGAAGTGTGAAGCTCAGTGTCTTAGTAGAGGAAGCCGGAATTTGATTTGATTCATAACAGAGGTGATTAATTCCAAACCCTTTGTATTCATTGTAAAATCCATGGTTTTCTCAGACATTTAGCTGAAATATACTGACATCCGGTCAACTAGCTTTAAAGTTGGAACTGTTTTTTAAATTTCCAGCCCGAGATTGGCTTGGGAAGTTGTCTTATTGCCCATTGTGGCCAAAACTCGTTTAATTCACTGAAAGCATTGATGTTTTGGTTTAGTATCCTTTAAAACTAGAATTTGGCTGAAATAGTGACAGCTTGAGTAAACTGTAATAAATTGCAATGTTCCACCAAGTCTCCGGGACGCGGGAGCGGGGAAACGCACATTGGGGATGTGTAGAGGCACCCCCAAATTTTGGGGTATTTTGGGGGACGGGGGGCGGGGGGGGCGTCGGGGTCCTAAGTTCTAACATAGGAGCCCTCGTCTCCAAAATTTTAAAATATTAAAAAATAAAAAATATGAATTGTGTATATATTACATATCAATTCTTCATCCCATCAACATTTACATACTAAATTGAAATTCATCATTGTGCAATGTACATTGCAAACATGATATTCAATTCATGATGGCTATTTTAAATTTTAAATGCATGCACATCTTCCATAATAACTTCGAATCATAAACATAAACAATAGATAAATTTTAAATGACAAATCATAAATCATAAATCAGAGTAGATAAATTTAAAATGATAAATCATAAATTTGAATTATAGACATATCAGATAAACACCTACAAATAAAGAGTGATGAGTCAAAGACTCAATCTGAGTTCATCAATGACAGTAAATAAAATTATAAAACTAAAAGTAGCAAAAAGAAATCATCAAAAGAGCATCAAGGAGATAGTTTCATGGACTGGTCCTGCGGATGCATTTGCTGCATGAAGTCACCATCTATGGGAGTGTCACCATCTAAGTTAGAGTCACTTCTCAGTCTCAGCCTCGAGATTGATTTATTTTTTAGGTTTTTTTTGTTTTTTCATAAAAAAATTTAAAAATTCAGGAGGGGGTAGCACCTGGGCGTCCCCCATTTTAGGGAGGGGGCGCCTACAAGCCCCCCTTTGCGGGAAACTCCTCCTAGTGCGTTTCCCCAAGTTTCGCAGAAAAGGGGGCACTGGGAAACGTTTCCCATGGAGCCTCCCAGCCCCCGGGGCGTGGGAAGCGCAGGGGGCGAGCCCCCGACCCTGGGAGACGCGTCCCCGTGGAACACTGATAAATTGTGGATTTAAGCTGTGTTATAGTTGAGAAAAGTTTGCATAATATCCAGTGCACACTCCATTCATCATCAGGGGATCTATATGATAGATGTAGATGTAAATATAGCATGATCCAGAAACCATAAAGCCAATCACATTGCACCTTTGCATGAAGACAATTAAGAGTAATTAGATTAAGGCTAATTCTAAATTGTCCTAGTAGCTCCTCTAAAACACCTCAGCACACATTCACTAAATTTGACTCTTGATAGCTCCTGCTGCAACTAAGCACTCCAACAAACTGTTAATGAGGAAATCTACTTGGAAGCTATGCTATTAGAAACCTGTTTAGGAAACCCATTTCTCGTTTCGTGTGGTCCCCATTCTCCTTCCTGTTCCAGCTTGACATTACACTAGTAAATAAGTAATCAATTTTATGTGCATGATATATGTAGGCAGGGAGGGGGAGGGGTTTGCTTTTCTTATCCCCTGAAACCCTCTAGTCCCATTTCTGGTTCTATTCTCGTGTCCCATTCCCGTTTCCCATTTCTGGTGACATAGCCTGAAATCATATACAACTCGCCCCCTCCATTATACACAAAAGCTCCCTCTATTTGCTCCAAATATAGATTTGTCATCTTTTCTATTACTGGAAGTACAGATCCATAGCTTGGCTAGGCCATTGAGTCAACTAAGCACAATCTTCTATGGGCATTTATTGGTGGGATTTTTTGTACGGTTGATACTATTTGATCACCACTAGCAGATTGGGCAGATTGGTATGCTGGTGATGGACAACAAAAATAATTAGTCTTACTTTAGTAAGCTAAGGGAGCAAGAAGGTTAACAAGGCCTTTGAGAGAGAAGGGAAGAGAGGACCTGTAAACTTGTCCTCTTTTAATGGAACTTCCAACTTTGAGTGGATGAGTAAGAACTTTTTACAGGCTTCATGGTCCTTCTAGGGTTTTTACATGAAGAAAGGGTCCACATACTAGAATTGTCTTGAAATATCTGTGGTTTAGGCATGCCAACTGTGATCAAATATGATTAAATCAACTAGGGTGTGCTCCTGATCAAGTTTGACTTTGTCAACAGGGATCACTTGGGTCTTAGCTTGTGATGTGCATAGTTGTGCGTTTTTCAAGAGAATAAGTACGCTGGTCAAATATACCAAGGAAAATGCATAGATTACCAAAGTTCTTAGACATTTGCTACAAATCTGTACTAAATAGATCACTTGGTAATGTATCCCAAGAATAAAACTCTTTGGTACACGCAAGACCAAATCACAGTAATAACTAATGCCCTTTAATGTAAGGGGCTAGTAGAGTATCATATGGTTGAAATACATTAGTTTGTCTTCATAAAATGGAGTTTTTGAGAGGTTAGAGAGGAAGCCACCAATGAGATAGAGGACAAGGAAACCACAATGAGATAGAGGACAAGGAAACCACTATCAATCACATAAAAAAGGTAAGATAATCATCCTTTCTTTCACGAGTCGGACATCCCTATGCTCATATATGAGTAAAGTTAAGTACAGCATATGAGTGGATCAGGGCACAAGAAAATGGGAAGGCCATGCCACAGTACTCATATATATAGATGGATCCATGTCTCAAACAAAAGAATAGATGCCAAATTCCATCAATGTCTCAATACATCATCAATATATATCCTCCAACATCAATGGTATAATGCTACCAAGCTAAATGGAAGAAAATTGAAGAAGATGAAGCCCCAAAATTGAAGGGACTTAGTCAAGTATTACAAACTCAAATGCAGGTCGAAAAGAGCTCCAAATCAAGGTTCCAGTTATGGTTCAAAGGAAGCACAAATCTCCACGGTCTTCAACGAAATTTGGAATACTAACAACACTTAATATGGTTTTCCACATGTGATAATGTGCTAAAGTTGATCATGGGAGAAACCATCTAGTCAAAATTATGCTAGACGTGATGTGACCCACCAATAGTGAAAATGAGTACAAAGGTACTTGTACGATCCTAATAGTGTGATTAAATGATCTAAAGTTGAACACTAAAAGGACCCATTTGGTTAGGGACAAAAGATGATAATCCACTGCTAGATGTGAGAAACTTCATCCATGAGGAAAATGGAACTCAAGGTACCAAGCCTCTAGATCAAACACCTAGAGATAAAGTGTTGAGGTTGATAAGGGTAGATTCATTGGAAGAAAGGAAATGATGAATCCCTTCATCCAACACAAGGTAAGAAGATAGTTGATAAAGGGTTGAGACATGGACTCGACTCAAGGGAATTGGCCAAAGATTGAAAGGGTAACACGAGTCATCCCTTGACATAGAGCAATAATGGAAAAGATTGACATGGTAGTATTCCACTTCAAAGGAAATCACAGTGAAACATTACTCAATCAAAGTTGGGAATTGGACATTCCTTTATGAGGGTGAGTGAGTGATGATAGGCAAATTGGGTGAACAAAGACTTAATTTTCATAGGCTAACTGGGTTTTGGCAAGGGTCAATGACAATGATATCTTGGTGGAAGGACACAAGTGGGTGACTTTATGTAGATACTCTTGTCAAGGGTGACACCAACGACTGCCCAAATAAGACTCATGGAGACTCAACAAATTGGGAAAAGCCATAGACTCATAATAGTTCCCCTCTTTCCCCCAAATTTTGTTTGTAGTGATTTTTTTGGACTTTTCATTGTTTAGTCTTTCGATATTTTGAAAACAAAGTAGGTGGTGGGACCTAGGTTAAGAAAATGTTTAGGAGATGTTGCCACCGGATTGCGCACCTGGTTAAGGCAGTAGAAATCTCACTACTGCTCAGTGCGCCCTTGGGGGCAAGTCTCGAGTTAGGGCTGTCACCTGATCCTGACTCCTCCGTTTAGGCTAACTCCTAACGAAGCCAAGGGGTTTGAAAATTTTATCCATCGGAGACAAGTTTTTATTTAGATTACAATTGTTAAACAAAAACTGGATGTCTAAGAGGGACTTAGATCCTAAATGTTCAAGGATCCTACGAGAAGATAGTTTAGCCTGCCTCTTTCGATAAACCCTTTCAGGTTCAGGAATGAAACTGACTAAACCGTCATAAGTTCTTCTTGTAGAATACCTGGTTGTGTTATTTGACAGTGGAGTCGCCAGGTGGATCGAGTGAATCTTAGGTTGTTCGACTAGACACACCAAAAGGTAAAATACAAAAAGAAGCTAAAAATTTGCACCCATGGATAGAAGATTTATCCCTGGCAGCGTTGCCAAAAATGTTGCCGCCGGATTGCGCACCTGGTTAATGCAGCAGAAATATCACTGCTGCTCGGTGCGCCCTTGGGGGCAAGTCTCGAGTCAGGGCTGCCACTTGATCCTGACTCCTTCGTTTAGGCTAACTCCTAACGAAGCCAAGGGGGGTTGTCCCTACAGAAAGTTTCTAAGGCTGTTTAAGTGTTTTAGAAAGTTAATTAAGTGGCGTGTTTTTTATGAGTTTTAAAAGTGTGATTTTACTGTCCAAGTTATGCAAAAGGATTTAAGAGTAACAACATGGAATTAACCCATTGACATGATAAAAGCTTAAACAAAGATATAATCAATATAATACTAGTGCCTCAGAGTCATAAAATATAAAGTAAAGCGTATTATAATCCATATAATACGAGAGCTAGAGAAGGAGGCAAAAAGAGATGGGACGAGAGCTTAGGAGGAGATAGGACTTGGAATGAAGAGAGAAGAACTAAAGGGAGACGAGAGGAGGAACTTTGAAGGGGGACGAGAGGAGGAAGAGGAGGCAAAAACGAATGGGAGAGGGGAATAATGAAGTAGGACGAAACTAGGGCAAGGGAGGAAGTAGATCTAGGGCAAGGATAATGGGAAGGAAGGGATGAATGGGCTAGCAAATCAAATCAAAAGGATTCAAGGAGAAAAAGAGGGCTTGAAGAAGATAGCCTAAGATGACCAAGTAACCAAAAAGTCTTTTTGAAAAGTGGATGGATCTTTGAATCTAACACTTCTTGCCAAGTTTTTGATGTTATAAGATCGACTTTGGGAGATCCTACAATGCACGAATGTTAGGAAAAAGTGGGTCCTTTGAAGAGATGGAGGAGACAACCGAGTTCCAACTCCTCTTCAAACCTATGAGATCTGCAAAATGTATCACTTACAAACAAGTTTGATCAAATATAGTATGCGAAATTGAAAGAGACTAGAAGAGTGTTAGTATTTCCGACTACAATTCACTACTTCCAAATCACAAACAACCCAACATCAATGGACAAATTGAACTCAAATGCCCATCCTATGGACTTAAAAAGTCTTCTAAGCTTTAATAAATTTGATCAAAACAATGAACATGTAAGCAAAAACATGGAACAAGATCACCTTGATTAATTTGAAGCAATTCCCATGAACAAGATCAACACACCATATAGACCTCCAAAGTCACTTTATTTCAATTAGCAAAAACTATAACACATCTACAATTTGGCAGAGTAAGTTTGCCCAAAATTCTCCATGAGATAATAACCCAAATGGGCCTCTCTTTATAGTAAAACCAAAAGCTAAAACCCTAGGTCGAGTTTGGCTTGAGTGAGAGCCAAAAACAAATAGACATGAAGTTAAATTCCAATCAACACCAAGCTTGGAGAGCTAACTCGAATTTGTTGGTAGGTGACAAGTGGATAGGTGGCAAACTCGCCCTTGGTGGTTGCATGGGAAGTATCACCCCTCAAATGGGCAAACTACAACTAGGATCCACGTGAGCAAGAGGTAGGTGCGTGAGTTTGATGAGGGAGGATGCGCGAGCTTTAGAGGAGGGCGTGTGTTGACATGTGGGAGTGTGGTAGGTGCTAACTTGAGATTGCAAAGGGAGCCAAGCTATGGTGATTTGATGAGTCATGAGGGCGCCTACCATAAACTTAAATGCACATCCACCAACCCAATTAACAGTTGACAACTCACAAAATCGAGTTTTGCATGGGAGAGGGCGAATTAGCTTGAGGAGATCTCTTGCTGGTGACTGGATAGTTGACTAAAGTCACTTGGAGTTGATTGGAATCTTCATAAATGTCTATTGCCATGTCATTTAGCCTTTTATTTTAATCATTTCTGATTATTTTGGAGAGTTTGGGATTTCTCCAAAATATTCAAATATATTAATTTAATTAATAATTTCTCTGAAAATGACTTTTTAGAGAAAATATTAATTATGAGGTTGAATTGACATCCGAAAGTTGGGTTTAGCTGGTCCATGGGTCATGTGTGATTTTTGGCTTATGAAACGAGCCATCAATCACTAAATTCAGACCCCGGACGACTGACATATTACAGACTCAAATTTCTCTATTTAAACTATAGAGAAATTTAATTAAAATTTAAAAATAATTAAAAAATTAAAAACCCCAAATCCAACGCGTCCGGTAAAATTTTTTCGAAATTTTTTCTGGGGGTCCTAGAGACTTAGGACATGACCAAAACCTATTCTAATAGTGTCTAGTAGGTTTATACATATTAGTTGGACTCTAATAACCCCCCACGGCTCAGATTTTCAAAATCGGGCATTCCAGCTTTGGAGGAGCAGGAGAAAACCTCATCGATTATACACCGCCTTAAGCAAAGTATAATTGACAAGGGAAAAAACTCCCTGGAATACCTTAGTTGCTTAATCAAGTCATGGGGAACCGAGCCACTCAGACCCTACTAGCACACTTTGTTACAAACCCCCATGGAGCCATGGTCATGTCGACTCAAAAACAAAACTGGCTAGACCCAAATATCTGAAACCCAGATACTCTGGAAGTGAACACTGATGTGTTCCAACACTGGCGGCTCAATGAGGTTTCAACTATTGTACAGATACAATTGATAACACAACCAAATGATGAAATGCAAGAGAGAAACAATTTACCAACTAACAAGACCAGTGCCGTCACTACTCGGGCTATGGAGACACAATAATCAACTTAAACAAGTACTTTCCCAAAGTGTTAACTCATTCACTTATAGAATATATCAATGAAATAGCAAATGAACAAGTGAATGGTGTGGGCTTGTAAATAAATAATCAAGATGTCACACAAGCATTGAAGTGTAGATTATTAACAACTTATGGAATCAAGGATGCATGTAACAATATTGAGCTGAAAATAAAGTACTTGAAGCAAATGTTGTGAACAAGATAGCTAAGTGAAAAGCTTGCAAAATAGAAAAGATTGTAACAATGTTTTGCAAGTGGTCCTTTAAATTTTAGCAAATTTTAATGTCTCTCCTTTACTTAGGGGATTGTTGTGTTTGTTGTAAAGAAATGAAACTAATTTAGATGTCTACCCCAAAGAGACTATCTCCTTCGATTAGAGAGAGAATGCCGGGTGCTCAACCTGAGAACACAAGGTTCCCAACTAGCTCCACAGGTCAGACTCAAGACTTGCTGGGTGCTCAATTGGAGGACACAAAGTGCCACGCGAGCCCCCACGGTCTCTACCCCACTAGCTCCACAGGTCAAGCCTTCTTTTCTTCGTTCTAATGAAGATATGTAAACGGGTGCCTATTAATCTAGCCAACACAGATCTTTGCCCTTTCTCATCACCCAAGTTCGGTTTAACCGGTGAGGGGAGATGATACGGGGCAAAAACGGGGCTTAAGTTAAATTTATTTCTAAGCAAGACTAAACTAAAATAATACAAGCCAAGTGCGATATCACAGGAGCGGCAGAGCCAACTCACTTGTGAGGTGCGGGCAAAATGGAAATGCTTGAAATAAAATTACTTAAACAAGATGAAGCCAGGCGCGATATCACAGGAGTGGCAGAGCCACTTCACTTGTGAGGTGCGGGCAAATAAAAACTTAAAACAAATTACCGAAGTGGAAATTGCAAGCCAAACGCGATTTCACAAGGAGTGGCAAAGCCTCTCACTTGTGAGGTGCGGGCAAATAAAGAACTTAAAGCAAATAACTAACTTGAAGCAAATTAACAAAACCATGAAAGGATGGGCAAAGCCTCTTCTCTTGCATGCAACTAAGAAAATAACCAACTAAGAACTAAATGCTTGAAGTAAAACCCAATAAGCTCAATCCCAAGAGACTCTCTTGGGCTTGTTACAATGGTACAAAAATCAACACTTAATATTTAGTAGAAAAAGAGGGGAAAAATGGTGATTTTGACCGTTTTCTCCAAAGTGGCCGAAATGGCAACTTGTGGAGGCCCTTTATGCTTCGAGATGGCTGATTTTGGGTAGCATAACCCTCTTGAAAGTGTGCAGGCCTGCTAAAAACCAGCAAACAAAATGTTACAGAAAAATGCTCCAAATCACTTTGGGACAATGTTAGTTTATCATACAAAATACAAAAATTTTATGAACAAATTTTTGATGAGATAATAGCATGTAAACAGTAGTTGAAATCAAATTTATGCATGAGATACTTATATAAATAAAATGCAGAAATTTTTAAAGGGAAAGAAAGGAAGAGACAATGCTCTTTTGCTCATCCAAAGCTTGGAGGAGTGGGGTATCTGACCAAAGAATTCCACCATCAAAGATTAGTGACCTGCAACTTGTACGATATTGCTACACAACTGAAATAAAATGTGAGTATCTACAAAGGAGCTAAGAGATCATAAACTTCAACCAACAAGAATATGAAGATCTTAACTAGCTAAATAGGAAACTCATAAAATCACTAGCAAAACTACTAGAGATCTTACCAAAGCAAAACAGTTTGCTTGTTTGGCCTTCCAAGAGTTGAATAGCTATGAAGTTCTGAAGCAAAGCACCATCCAAGAGCATTGACAACATCAAATCTCCTCCAAGAATTTGTATTACAAAGCCAAATGGCTGAAAATTACAATGGCCCAACAATGGGGCAAGAAGAGAGAGAGAATGAGAGAAATGGAAAAATGGCAAGAGCATGAGAGATTGTAACCCAAATGAGGAGGAATGCCCTCCTTAAATAGGAAAAATGAAAGAGAGAGGCTCTTTGCATGCTAGACAAGTGTCACAAGGGAGAGAGGGGGGCCCAAGAGAGGGGGGGCGAATTTGCTCAAGGAGGGCAAAACCATCGTTTGGGATCTCAAATATGGGGAGAGAAACCCCCCTTTTAATGCTCCCAACCTTATTGCTATGTCAAATGGGGAGGAAACCACCATAGTGGGGCCCCTTCCATTGACTTTTACTCACCCAACCAATCAAAGAGAGGAGGGCACACCCCCTAGATCGGGAAATTCATAACTAATGAAATACACTCATGGGGGGCCCTTTTATGGTTTAGTTTTTATGTTGGGTACATAACATAGGCTTTAGAACCTTTATTTGGCCACCCCAAGTGACTATAGCCACTTTTACAAAATTTGGCTCTCTAATTAAATGCCCAATTTCTTGATTTCCATGGCTGACCTGGACAAAAGTGACCAAAACCTTAGTAATACTTGTCCGAATGACTTCAAACTTGGCCCAAGGGTGTAGGGGGTCTCATGCCATTTGTCTTAAGTACCCATACCCCTATACAACATTAAAAAGGACCAAGTAACCCTCTTTTACATTACAACAAATTGTCCTGAGTGACAATTTTTAATGACCAAAAATTAAAAAAACCTATGTAAAACTTAATGAAATTCCACAAGACTTTGGATAATGTCTAGCATGGTAATATAGAACACTCTTAGGCCCCAATCACCCCATGGATTCGATCACTATAACACCTTTCACCACTTTGGAGGTATTTTTGAGTGAAAAACTCAAATAATTGAAACCTCTAAAGAGAAATTTTAATTATCCAAGTGAAAAAAACACTCGATGAAAGGACTTCCCTAATGATAAAGTCCTAGGTGACTAAGTTACACAAAACTAGACCCTCATGCTGACATATCCTTACAAAATCCCCCGCAGGGGTGCGAAAATTTCATGGAAAGAAAACAAGAAGAAGAGCTGCCTCGCTTGATATAATCACTAAGTACTTCCTTCTCATCTTCAAGGCACATGTAATATGTGCATGGTACATCGTTGTCCACCAAGTCAGTTTTGGTGGTCAACAGATTTAATTAAGGGAAAATGGGAGCTCCTGATATACCGTGAGGTACAAGGAGTAATGTCCGAAAATTAGGCCAAGGTGGCTCCTCACGAAGACTTGTGGGCTGGAACAGAGTCTCGAGGGCGTGTTCAACACTACACCAACAAGGGTGTAGCCTAACGGTGCCTTGAGGTCACTTTCTAATGGTTCCCACTTCTTCTGAGAAATTTCCCCACACAATACTTAATGTTCAAGTGTTGGATTTTCACTATGTTTGAGGTTGTTGATTTTATTAATGTGAGTTTTTTAATTAGATGTGAAAATTTAAGTAGTTGTTGCACTCTTTTCTGATTTCCCCAAGACCAGGCCAATGCCCGCAAAGGGAAAGAGCTATGAGAAACAACAAAATGTTCGTTCAAATTTGAGTGCTTGAAAATCAAATGCTAAACAAAAATAACTTAGAAAAGAAAAAGATATGCTCATCAAATCTATGTATCACTTTCTGATCAACCACCACTAATCGACAATGCCTTTATGTGGTGGTGAGAGCATACTTCGTGGTAACGAGATTGGCTTTATTTCTACTTTCAAAAAATGAAAAGAAAACAAAAATTAAACAACTAAAGTGAAAGTATACAATCCTGCATGAAAAGTGTTTGTGTGCTTGTGTTTGTTAGAAAAAATTATTCCACAAAAAAAAATCAAGACTGCGAATCCCCCTAGGGGGGATGGGGTGTGGGCGCTGTGTATCCCACTTGCTTTCTCTTAATAATTTATTACAATTTGCTCAAAAGAAATGCCTCTTAGTCCTTTTAGACTTGGATCTAATGGCTTACAAACTAGAAATTTAAAAGATTGATGGAAGAGGGCCTTCGAAAGCTTAATTTCCACACGTGTGGCTGTTTTAATGTTGTTGTACGGACTGTTCAGATTGCATTGGGAATCGTGCTGCTATTCTTCTCTTGGAAATTGTGCCCTTTTTGCTTGGGTACTCTTCTTTCTCTTCAATCTCCCTCTTCCTCTCTCTCTGATGGTGAGTGTTTTATTTGTCCCTTTCACTTTATTTTTTACTTTGCTTTTCACTAACTAACCCTAACTACCAAAGAAACTACCTAATCAATGGATGGGATTAGATTAGGAGATCTATGGTTCACATTAGATGCACTTTTCTCAATAATAAAATAATTAATAAATACATCACTTAAGTGACTTGTTATCCACTAAAATTGCACTTAGTGGATTCCTTGTGAACCTCAGAAGACTTGAACAACTTACATTGTTCATTGCCAGAGTTCAGAAGTTCATCAGGCCAAATTTTTGGCCCTTCGTAAAATTTGCATGTCCAGACCCCCATGGGGGAATTGTAATAAGTTGGTTTAAGTATGATACTTTTGTAAAAGGCTTGGCCTACCTTAGGTTTTATTATCAAGGGGATACTCTAGAGTGTTTTTTCCTTAGGAATTATGCGTTGCGCTTTAGTGGCGTATAATTCCTGAGTTTTTTACTCACACCTCCAAAGCTGGAACATTTTCCATGGTGGTCGAGCCTAGGGAGGTTATTAAAGCCTATGTGTTTAAGTATGATACTTTTGTAAAAGGCTTGGCCTATCTTAGGTTTTACTATCAAGGGGATACTCTAGAGTGTTTTTTCCTTAGGAGTTATGTGTTGCACTTTAGTGGCGTATAATTCCTGAGCTTTTCACTCACACCTCCAAAGCTGGAGTATTTTCCATGGTGGTCGAGCCTAGGGAGGTTATTAAAGCCTATGTGTCTATGTATTTTAAACATGATAGCCATCAATAATGAGTCATATGGACATGCACTAGGTCCCCTAGGATTTTTAAGTTATTCGGACAAAAATAATTTTTCTCGTTTAATGTTTTTTTTTAAAATATTTTAATTAAAAAATAAAAAAAGTGATAAAAATGTGGTTAGGAGGTGAGTTTTGGCATGGGGGTGCTCGTTTTCTAACCCAGAGCACCCACAAAACCCCTATACCCACTTTTCCTAAGTTCTAAGTGATTATTTTTCACTTAAATAAAAATTCTCTCAAAATTAATTTTGAGGAATTATTTAATTAAAAAATAATAAATATGAGAGAAAATCAAATTCCTATTTCAGTGGAATTTGTCTCTGTGAAGGCCCAGTTGAGTTGGCAGGGGCATTTAGTCAATATCTCATGCAATATTTGGTGGATCCAAGCATGTTTAAGAGGAAGGCGAGTTGTTAAGCTTGAGGAAGTGCACCCTCTCCTCTCTTGGGCGACTTTCTTGAGGTGGCATCACTTTATTGCATGAGAGATAATCCCAAGGTATGGAGAAGGGCGCCCTGCTTAGGTGGCACTCCAGTCACCCCCATTCACACGAATCAAGGGATAGACTATGGATTGGATTGGATTTGAGATCCTCTTCTCAAGGAATGTGCCCCCCCTCCTTAAGTTGCCCTCCTTCACTCGTTTTTCTTATAAAAGCAAGGCATTGCTCCTCTTCTTTTCATGGAGCATTGAACTTCTGCTCATGTACTGTTGAAGCTTTTGGCTATTTGTTAAATAATATTTTGAAGACTTTGGAGGTCAAGATTGGTTGCCCGTGTTCCATGTTCATGCGTGCACTTGTGTGAGGTATATTTGTACAATTTCATTTTTGCTTTCATATTGCTATTGTGGATTGATCTAGCTTGGTAGGGATCTTGGATCCTAGTAGGGTAAGCATTCATAGTTATTGAGTTGCTTATCTATGTTAAATGTTTAGAGATCTAGGAGCAACAAATAGTATTCGGTTGTACTCTTGCCCTCTTAATTTCTTATCATTTGATATACTGGATTTACTCTTTTTGGTGTATGAGTGCTTTTGAAGTTGTGCAGGATCGGATGCTAAGCCTTGGAGGTTGATCTAGTCTTGACTCTTCTTCCAAGCTTGGTGGCTGGTTGCTTCTATATTTTGGTTAACATATTGGTCTTGCAGGCATCAATTCTCCTCTCTTCCAAAGCTAAATAGTTTGTGGTTGTTCCATCTTCTTCACATAAAAAAAATCTTCTTTTCTTTATGTTTTTATTGGAGCAAGTAGGATAGATTCAAAGTTCATAATTTAAACCTCTTGCTTCTCATAGATCTAGATAGCTTCATTTCAAGGTCAAATCGTAGATCTAGATCTAGCTTCTCATGCTTGAAAGTGCTTAGTATTTTCCAATGTTTTTGTAAGCATAAGATCTTGTATTTTTATGTAGTTTTGTATGTTCTAACCTCTAATTTGCAGCATTTTAGCTCGCTGGTTTTTAGCAAGTTCGTGATGAAAGTGGGTGGATTGTTGGCTTTTTAGCAGCATCGAGAGCCATTCTTTATGAATGGAGGCACTTGGTTAGTTACCAAGAAGTTTGCAGCTGCGAGATCCATTCTCAGAGAGAATGGTACCCTAGTCAGTTAACTAGGGTTCCTGGTCAGTTAACCATGCAGAGTAAGCCCCTAGAAGGTACCCTAGGGCCCCCAGCTGTTTCCTGGGGTTCTTGGTCGAGGACCAAGCAGGTTGATGCCATGGCAAAGTCCCTAGCATGTGGCTAGGGCCCCTATTTGTCTCTAGGGTATTCTGGTCTAGGACTAGACAGTTTCTTGGTTTTGAGGACCAAGCAGATCCTGCAGGTTGAGACAGAGACATCCTGGTCTAGGACTAGGCAGATTCTTGGTCAAGGACCAAGTAGGTCCTGCAGATGGTTGATCAACATTCAGTCTGGGACTGTAAGCTCAGCTTGAGGTTGAGGATTATTCTTCGGGAGAATGGAGGACCTGGTCAAGGACCAGAGGTTGATTAACATGACTCAGTTTGGGACTGAAGCTCAACCTTGGGCTGAGAGCCATTCCTTGAGAATGGAGGCACTTGGTCAGTTACCAAGATGATGATGTGTGATGTCCTCTTCTCCTAGGTCTTCGATATGGTTGAGTTAGATGGTCTTCTCAAGGGACTGACCACCCCTTAATGAAGCCACTAACATTTGACCTTAGGAGCAGTCTAGAGGACCACATGATCACATCATCCGCGTGGACCCTTCCTTATACATTGATGATGAACTTTCAGGTTATATGGAACATTTGTACATTTGAGAGAGAGATGACTGGTTGTACCTTCCCCACCTTGGATGATTTACTTTTGGTCCTTACACCTTGTTGTTTATTGGTCTTGTGGTACCTTTATCTTTGACTTGTGGTTGGTGGGGTCTTCTACCCACTTTGAGTTGCTTATTGATTTATATACCTTAATGCTTTTGGTCCTATGGGTACTATGGTTATTTGACCACCTTGTGGTATACCCTTGGTTCCAAGGGTCATGGGCCATGTACCCATACCTATGTTATTTTTGGGTCATTATACTCTCAACTAAATGACCATAGAACCCTACTCTTGATTTATGACCATTGTTTATAATTTCTTTTATTTTTTATTTTTATCTTTTATTTTATTTATTTATTTTCATCTTTTATTTTATTTATCTTTTTTTTTTTTATATTAAGTGGTAACTTCCTAGTTTGATGGATTATATTAAATAACTTAATTATTATTTTGATCTTTCTAGAAAGTTCTTGATCCTATATTTAAAGACCTATCTTTTATTATCTCAACAACACATCTCAGATCTGATTTTTGTTTTGTACTGTTTTATCTCAAGGGTTTAAGGACAGTTCGCTGCTGCTTGCTTCCCTGTTTGACTTGGCCGTCTACCTGCTATAGATCATCATTAACTCAGATCTGATTTCATTGAACTGCTGTAGCTTGATGTCAAGGGTTTGAATGCTGCTAGGGCTTGGTAAAAGCTCGTTGCTGCCTGTTGTGACTGAGTCGTGGTCTTTGTGGACTCTCTTGACCTTGTTTGAAGGTGCCAAACTTCATGACAAGCCTGCTGTGATCTTGTGTGGGATGCTGCTCCAAATCTGAGTTGTTTATTGGGTAGGCCGCATACCCTAATGTATGATTCTGCTGCTCTATGAGTTGTTTTGAGAGGTCTTTTGTCTCTAAGATCTGGATCTTAGTCTTTGTGGACAGATCTGTGAAGGGCGCAGCTGTTAGAAAGACACCACAACCCCAATCTGCCTGCCATCCTGCTTTGAGTTGTTTTTGGTAAAATCGCTGTCACTTTTGACTGTGTTTTGGGTAAAATCGCTGTCACCTTTGGCTGCTTGTGGATCATGTTTTGCTTGTGATCAATTTCTCTTTTATTCAGACCTATCCGTGTTCAGTTCATTGTAAGATCTTTTATGCTGAACTTTGTCTGGGGTTACTACTGTGTTGTGACTGTCTTTGACTATCTTTGTTTGACCACTACAACCCTTCATCATCTCTCTCTCTCTCAGGTTTGTACTAACCCTTTATTAGGGTCTCTTGATTCCTAGTGTTGACTGACCTCTGAGAGGTTCAGTCTTTTCCGAAAGTAACTTTTGTGAGTATTTTAAAGGAAGGGTTTCACACACATGTAAGTTTCTTCACCTATCTCTTCTATTACTAAATAAACAATTTGTTTATTTTATTTTTGATTACATTTATTGAACATAGTGACCTAACTGGTAGTGTTAAAGGAGTGAAGATTACTTTAACACAGTGACCTAACTGATAGTGTAAAAAGGGAAAGTTGAAAGAGATGAAAATTATGTTTTATTACTGTTTAGCTTCAGTACTTGTTTATTAAATGAATTTTTTGAATTAAAGTATATTGATTTTTAATTCTTCTGCATAAAACCCTAACTCTATGAAAAGTTAACACGGATTTGTGACCAAAACTCATCAAAAAGTGCAAAAAATACTTTCTGTGGACCCCCATCCACTTGTACATTTTTCTATATGATTGTAAGCCTTTAGATCCAACTATAAATGGACTAAGTGGCACTTCTTTTAAGTTTTCATTGTAAAATTTTAAACGAGAGCAAGTGGGCTACACAACGCCCAAACCCCACCCCCCTTGGGGGGATTTGCACTGTCTAAATTTTCGTGGTATAAATTTTTCTAACAACTCACACACACACTTTTAATTTGCATGGTGTATACTTTAATTCAATAAATTTGCTTTTACTTCATTTTTATTTTCGTAAATGTAAATTTACTATTTAGAAATAACACAAAATCTCGTTGCCACGAAGTATGCTCTCACCACCACACAAAGGCTTTGCCGATTAGTGGTGGATGATAAAAAAAGTGACACATAGATTTTGTGCTGCTTTATTTCTATTTTATCTTTAAGTTTTTTTTTTCTTTCAAGCATTAACTGGAATAAAACATTTAGCTTATAGCTCAAAGTATGCTCTTTCCCCTTGTGGGCACTCTGCCTGGCCCCGTGGGAAATCAGAAAGAGCTGTAAACTACTTTTTTAAAGCTTCACATCTAATTTAAACAACTCACATAATAAAATTCACTACCCTTCACATAGTAGAAATCCAACACTACGTTAATTGAACTTTGTGTGTGGAAATTTCTCAGAAGAAGCGGGGAACAACTGGGAGGCGACCTCAGGGCATAGTTAGACTACACCCTCGTTGGTGTAGTGTTGAACACCGCCCTAGAGACTCCATTCCAGCCAACACGTCTTCATGAGGAGCCACCATCTTTCAATGTCCGGACTTCCTCCTTGTACCTCACGGTATCTTGGGAGTTCCCATTTTTTCCTAAATAACTTCGAATCATTAATAAATTAAAAGTAACCAAGAGACAATTGCAAAACATTTCCCTCTCAGCAGCACTGTTATATCTTGTGCATCGACTCCATAAGGCATTGGTCCAAAACAACTGCTCATTTTTGCTTAATATCATATTTGTTGTGTTATCTATATCGGTGATCTTTCTATTTTGTTGGTGAAAGCTTTCTTTTAAACTATTTTGCAAAACAATCTTGGAAACTACTTTTTAATCATAACTTCCCAAACTCCTAAAAAACATTCATAATTATTTCACAAAAACATTCTAATTAGCCTTACAAACATTCCATAGGGACTACCCCCCTTGGCTTTGATTAGGAGTTGGCCTAAACGGAGGAGTCAAGATTAGGTGACAGCTTTGACTCGAGACTTGCCCCCAAGGGCGCACCGAGCAGTAGCATAGATTTCTGCTGCGTTAACTAGGTGCGCAATCCGGCGACAACATGACCCACTTTTATAAAGTACAAAAATGTCTTTACATAAGTCACTTTTTACATAAATACACAAGGAACTAAGTCTTTTAGGTCCCCCTCATCACACTCACACCAAAAACATGAGGGAGGACCTTCAGAGTTATCTTTTTCAACACTCCCTCATAACGAGGGAGGTCCTTCCGACACCATCCAAATCTCCACCACTGACTCCTGACGCAGCTCCCTCCTGCTTTGGAAAGTCTCTCGGAGACAAGTGCCCACCTCTGAAATAAAACTCTGACTCTTGAGATTCTACCTGAACCTCATCAACCTGCTCATCACCATAACATGACTGGCTAAGTCTTCTGCCAGTGCTTTGGAGAGATTCACTCTCCTCATCGGAAGAAATGTAACTAACATGTTGATCAAATGCATCTCTTGCACCATCCTCTGACTCTGACAGCCATCCACTTGTCTTTGGACGTACAACATGTCCTCTCAATATGTATACCCTATCCCTGTGATCACTAAGCAAGATTGTGGTCCTGACTGGATCATCTCTCCGATAAATGAAGATACGACCATCCCTAACCAACAACCCATAAGCATCATCCTCAAAAGATGACACCGAGAGTTTACTAACTCTCATCCTAGGAACAAAGAGGACCCCATGAATCTCTAGGACCTCTCCAAGGTCTAGATGAAACCTGACTGTTCCAACCCCTCAAATAGCTATCTGTGGATTGTCAATATCCTTCTGAATGTAGTGTCCTGGGCCCGACTCTGTGATGATCTGGAATGCATCATATAATCCAGTTGTTACCAGGCAAATTAGCAGGGCTAATTCCCAGTAAGCAAAACTAAGAATAGTGACCCAATGTCACCTCGGTCACCGTTCTAACTTCTTCGGAAGTCGAAACCGCCAAGGAGAAGTATCCTTATGGAATCCTGTAAGACACTTATACAACCACAAAAAATATGTTTGCTATGCAATTCCTAGTTAGACCAGTGCCTATATGGAGTCAATTGCTAATAATAGTAACATCCAACAATCATGTATATCACTTAGATCATTCAATGAAATGTGGGAGCGTGTACATATGTACTATGATAATCAATATTGGATCAAAAGACTATATTGCGAACCAACTTCAACCAATAACCACATATGTGTTAAGTGATAATGTAGATGATAGAAGCAAATATGATATGGCTAGTTAATATACAAGGATCATAAGCATGTATTATGGCAGAGTGTAACCAATAACAATACTTCAAGAGATAACATAACCCTCTACGAATGAAACATAAGAAAAAGTCATTCACCAAATATGTATCATCAATCATGTGTAAACTAGTTCAACATCAAGTGTAGAAAGATGGTGTTCAACATCATTAACATATCATTTCATGGAAGCTTTTCACCAATAATCATTATCAACCCTTCAAAGATCAAATGATAATCAATTTATTTATCCAAAATACAACTTTCAGATATGTATGTAAATACACAGCAGTAGTAATTGAGTCAAAACAATGTCAATTTTAATCTACTCTAATCACAACTTTCAGATCTGTAAATAACATACAGTATACAAGAGGTCATCCACAAGAAAATGCAATAAAAATCAGACCTTAACTTGTTAAGCAAATAAGGAAACACTTAAATTGCAAATTTAGCTAACGTTTTTAACAAGCATTCTGTTTTCTGTGTGTAGGTAAAAGAGGGGGGAGGAGAAAGAGCAGAGGTCTGCAATAATTGCAGACCTGCTGCAATCTCAATAGAGATGGGGCAGCAAGAAAGGATGGGAAGGCGTGAGGTGGATGGAGCAGCAAAGGGAAAGGGGAAGGATAGAAAGGTAGGAGGAAAGATGGGGAAGAAGATAGAAATGGATGTTGGGGGCAGCGAAGTGGTGGAAGAGGGGATCTGGAATTAGGGTTTTTAGGTTAGCTTTTAGGGTTTTTTATGCATAGAAATGTTCATAAAAACATAAAAAGAAAACTAATTTAACCATATAATCAGAAAATTAAATTAATATCTACACAATACACAAATTAGGGTTAGAAAAATGTAAAGAATCTAATCTAACATAAAAATTAAACTAAGCTAACATAATATGTACAAATAGACAAAACTCAGAAATTAGGGTTTTTTAAGGATTTTTTGAGAATTTTAAATTTTTAGGGGCTCCTACAATTTCGCCCTAGGGTTTTTGGGGACAAAAGGGCAAGCCGAATTTATAGGGGGAAGGGCCGAAATTTTAGGGAGGCAAAAAAAATAATTTTTTGACTTTCAGATTTTTAGGGTTTTTTAAGGAATTTTTGATATTTTTAAAATTTTAGGGCTCCCTAAAATTTTGCCCTAGGGTTTTTAGGGCTAAAGAAGACAGGGCGAAATTGTAGGAGGAAGGGCCGAAATTTTAGGGAGGCCAAAAAAAACAAAAAAAATATTTTTTTAATTTTTAGGGTTTTTGTCATAAAATTGCAGACCTAAATCTAACCATAATTCTACCATGAAAATGTAGAATTACACATGAAAATGCAAGTTTAATTTAGGTTAAATGATGTAGAACAACCAAGGGTTTCAAGAGAGAGCTAGTCACCAAACCCTAGGGCATCAATGAGAGTAGTTACCCTCCTTGAGATGGTACTTGACAAGCTTGGCAACTAGGGCTAACCTCAACAATCTCTAGGATTCGTTGAGGAGACCTAGCCTAGCAAAACTTGAAGACCTAAAGCTCAAGCTTGAATGCTATGGTGACCAATGACAAAAATGAAATGTAAATCAAGACAAAATGAAGCAACAATGGCTTCCATTCAACCTTAACAAGCATCATTTTTATACAAATTGACAAAGAGACATTAAACTAAAAGTATAGATACCTCCAAATGCATGTGTTAAGCAAACAACTCTAGCCTCACCTTAGCAATGGCATGAACAAAAGAAAAACTTCCAAGAAATGCCTCAAACTTGCAAAGTAACCTTCATCAAGGAGTGCCTTCCTTCAAAGAGCCCTAGTTAGGGCAAATAGCAGACATCATGAAATTATCCCAAAAGTTGATGTCTAAAAATGAAGTGAAGAGATCTTATTTATATGATCTCACACTCACTTTACACAAAATAAGGTCAATTTAATATTTAAAAATGTCGACTTTAAAAATATAACAAAAATAATATAAAATAATCTAAAGATGGCCTATTGTAGGCTACCTGGGGTATTTTCCCCCTAAGTGCAAAAATATGCTAAACAAGGCCGATTTTGACGAAACTGAAGGCCAGACTGTGCAGGGGGGTCGTCATTCCCCAACTAACCCCAACAGTGATGAAAACCCTCAACGCCCCCCCTTTTTAGCAAGCAAACAGTCTACCCAGGAGGATGATGTCATCCTATGAAGGAGGGCCCAGAGGGAGGGCGCTGTTGAACTGGAGGACCAGGAGGGTGCTAGAGGTACTCTGGGAGATAAGAGTGCGTCTCAGTGCTGAAGAACCTGCCGCTAGAGTGATAAAACAAGCTCGGGGTCATGTGACCCCAGTGACCCACCCCTGGAAGCCCCGGACACCAACCTCAGGGTTTCAAACCCTTTCATGAGGCAGTCAATGATGCCATTAAGCCATAGTACTTCCAGAAGAGAATCCAGAGGGTCTGGCCATGCCCCTACCTTAGAATGAGCTGGCTAAACACCCGTCCTGGTCAGAAAAAAGACACCGTCTCCCTGAGGCACCTTTGCAGGTACGCTGGTGCTAGTACCACCGTAACACCAGTCATATGTCTGGTTGACCCACTGTCAACAATCCAGACATGCTAAAAAATTGAGCTCCCTACACTAGAGTCAATAAAGGCTAGAGAAAATTCATGCTCTAACTGACCTGCAAACTCATCTATTGCAGTTGCTACTGAATCTTTCTCTATCTTCCCTTTCTTCTTCTCAAGACATTTTGAGGCATAGTGTCCCAACTGACCACACTGGAAACATATGATTTGACTCAAATATTTCTTCTTCTTGTTCTTCGATTTGGCCGCAAGTGCCACATCCTGCTCAACATCCTCACTAACCTGACCAACCTGAGACCCTTCTTGGATTTCCTCCTGGGTAAAGTCATCCATAATCTAGACCAACTGGGAAGCTTCTCTCTGCCCACAATACATTTTACAAAGACCTCCCACTTCTTGGTGAAGCCCTTCAGCGCTATCCTCACCAACTCATAATCAATGATAGTCTCTCCTACTGCTGCCAACTCGTCCTTGACTTGTGTAACACGAGTCAAGTAGGAGGCTACACCCTCATCTTTATTCATTTTTATATAGTGTATCTTGTCTTTTAGGGCCATCTTACTATTCTTGTTCTTTGCTTCGAACAATTAATTCAATGTGTCCCACATCTCTTTAGCTATTTTCTTTTCTGCTAAATGTGGAATGAGACGGTCTTTAACCCCATCCAGTATGACTCTCTGGGATCTGGCTTCAAGAGCTTCATGCTTCTCAAGCTCATCTCTATCTGTTGGCTTAGTCATGATACTGTTAGCAAACCTCCAAACTCCCAATTCTTTTAACACAACAATGATTCTTACTTTCCATGGGATATAGTTGGATACTCCATCCACCTATCCTCATACCTGATACTCATCATGGAAATCACATACAACCAAAAACCAACTTGAAAGATAACCACAACACTCTTCTGCACTTGCTTTCTTCCAACTTCAGTATCGCTTTGATACCAGGACGAATAATGACATAAATACAAATTTTCTCAATCATGCATTATGTCAAACACTTTGAAAATCTAGGGTTTTAACTTAGAAATTTTGGAAGTAAAACCACCACTTCAAATGCACTTCAAATTCTGAAAATATGCAAGCACATTGAACACATGAGATTTTGGTCAAACTTGACTGGGCAAAACCCTTGGAAATTTTTTCATAAAGAAGAGTACAAAAAAATTCTAAAACACAGAATTTTCTCTTTCAACCCTAACTGACAAAATTTCCATAAACAACAAATTATTTCAGAAATCAGGCCCAACCTCGAAATCTGTGCCAACCTCGAAAATCGTGCCAAAAGCTGCTATACGATCTGCTCTATGGAACTATACGGACCTATATTTTTTTGCCTCGATTTCTGTGTCCTCATGTGCCTGGTTTCATTGCTATATGGTCTGCATTAATTGCTTTGCCAACTGCCTTGGGAATCAAGCCAATCTTCTAGGGAATCGAGTCCACGCGTGTGGCTATTTGAATGCTGTTGTACGGATTGTTCAGATTGCATTGGTAATCGTGCTGCTGTTCTTCTCTTGGAAATCATGCCCTTCTTACTTGGGTACTCTTCTTTCTCTTCAATCTCCCTCTTCCTCTCTCTTTGATGGTGAGTGTTTCATTTGTCCCTTTCACTTTATTTTATACTTTGCTTTTCACTAACTAACCCTAACTACCTAATCAATGGCTAGGATTAGATTATGAGATCTATGGTTCACATTAGATGCACTTTTCTCAATAATAAAATAATTAATAAATACATCACTTAAGTGACCCACTTTTATAAAGTACAAAAAAGTCTTTACATAAAAGTCACTTTTTACATAAATACACAAGGAACAAAGTCTTTCAGGTCCTCCTCATCACACCCACCAAAAACATGAGGGAGGACCTTCAGAGTTATCTTTTTCAACATACTAGATGGTGTGCCCCTTCTCTCTTGGGGATTTTGTTAGTTGTTGAGCATTGTTTATCATTTTTGACTCTATCTTGGAGTCGGTAGGATAGATCTAGGGTTTTGATATATTTAGTATTATTTTATTGAGAAGGAAGTTAGATTTATCTCCTATATAGGAGATCTTTTCCTCATTTGTAATTTGTTGTTGTTGTTGGAGAATAATACTATGAGGACCTTCAGAGTTATCTTTTTCAACAAACTAGATGGTGTGCCCCCTCTCTCTTGGGGATTTTGTTAGTTGTTGAGCATTGTTTATCATTTTTGACTCTATCTTGGAGTTGGTAGGATAGATCTAGGGTTTTGATATATTTAGTATTATTTTATTGAGAAGGAACTTAGATTTCTCTCCTATATAAGAGATCTTTTCCTCATTTGTAATTTGTTGTTGTTGTTGGAGAATAATACTTCTTTTTGCCATCGTGAGATTTATAAATCTAGTTCTCTAAGAAAGTCAAATTTACTCAAGTGAATTAAGTACTCAATTTCTTCCTTGTTTATTTTATATTTTAGCTTTGTGGCTTGTCTTGTGATTTGACTATCTTAAGAGGGGTTACAAATCAAACTTGCATAGGCTAGGGTTATAGATTGAAGGTGTGTGCTAAGGCCAACCTTTTTTGGTAATTTTGCATGAAGTTTCAATAGCTTGGGATAGGAGTTTGTCTTGCTTTTTTGCAGAGATTCCAGCCAAGCATTTTCAAACAAAGCCCAAGGAGATTGATCCCAAGATCCCATTTGCCCAAGGGTTTGAAGGCACTAGCCATTGCTCCATCCCTTCAACCAAAAATCCAAAAATAATTTCTTTTCTTTATTTTTGTTTTTTATTTTATAATAAGGGTTAAATCACAAAATTTCATGGAAAAAACTTATAGGATTTTTCATTAAATTGGCCGAGGTAAAATTTTGGTTTTTATTTCAGCTTTTATGCTTAAATTTTCAAGTTTATTTCTATTTTACTTTACTAGTTTATTGCAGAAAAAATAGAGATAAAAGTAACCCTAATTAGTCCTCAAATCTCATATTTCACTAAGGGTTTCATGCTAGAATTAACCACTGATTTTTTTGGCTTATACATCTTAAATTTCTTGCTGATTTTAGTGGTTTAAGTTGGCCAATTTTGCATTTTTACATTTCTGGAAATTATTACAGCTAGTATTCTTAATTCTGGAAAGTTTTTAGGCCATTCTAACATCTCAAAATTCAGATTTTATTACTCTAAAAATTCTGCATTACTTTTCTGGATTAAAGTCTGAGCTTTTTATTTAGTTTTCTTGTTCATTTTTTACTGCAAAGTCTTTGGAACAACAAACTTAAATTTCTGGAAAATTTCACTTGGTTAATAATCAACTTTTACTTTCTAAATTGCTCTTAATTATTGATTTAAGTTATTTATTTCAATTCTAGAAATTTATGGTTTTTTCTGCTTCTTTGGATGTCTTTTAACAATAAGATAACTTAAGTGGTCATTTGATTAATGCTATTTCCTAATTTTACTTTTACATTGGCTGAATAATTACGCTTTTAATTATGGAAAATATCTTTTGGTTTAATGGTTCAATGCAATTGCTTGACTCACATAATCATTGGCCAAGTGTTTATTGAATTCTAGAATTTGCTTTTTGTGCTATTTTATTTGTCATATCTTCTATTGCACTAGCTCTTGATGTCATTTTATTCTCATGGATCAATGGATGTAAGCAGCAATGTTATTTGGTTAACTAATTTCAAGTTTAGGCATCTAAATCATAAAGACTTAAACACCACACTTGGAGAAGTGATTTAGTCACTTCAATAAGTCAAATCACATTAATAAGTTTGGCTGACACCTTGTTTCAGAGATCTGTCTCTCAAGCGAGGTTTCATTCAAAGCCTTAACTTCAAGATCTGTAAAGAACAATCTCTCAATATAACTTGCCTCATAATGCAATTTCACTTGTGGATGCATTTTATTTATGGCAATGCACACACTTGCTTAAACACATTTTATTTCTAAGTCTTGTGATTATTGCTAATGTCTCTCTCTCATAAATGTTATTGCTAAATGTTCATGGTTCATTTCATTTTACATTCTTGAGCAAATCTTTTCAAGTTTTTGATCTATTGGCTATTACATATCTAATGGTTAAATGCTTATTTGGGAAAATTAACTTAATAATGCACTTCACTCGTCCTAACTAAGTTAGGTTCCATTCCCTTAGCGTTCTGAAATTCTAATCTAATAAACCGTAGGGAAGCCCCCCTTGACCTTGAGAACTGGTCAAAAGAGTGAGACATTAGCACTGAGGTGACAGTGGTGCTTCTTTCCGAAGTTGCTCTTGATAACACTAGTGGATTGAGACTTTTCCACTTAGGTTCCAAATTAAGCTGTAACTGGGTGCTAGATAAAACTTGTAACAACTTGCATTTGGATATTCTTGAGGAAGCACCTCATGATGATCTTAATGGTTCAAGTTTGAGTTTAGAGTTTTACTATTTAGATTAGAGATTGATGAGTTTTTCACTCTGGAGGCCATTTAGAGCTTCAATTTTTATTTATTATGTATTTTATAACTTTAATTTATGTAGCTCGATTTGATTTTGTCTATTTGCAGATTTACATGCAAAGGAAATTAATGAACTTCCATATTTGGTCCCTAACTGTGAGATTTCCATTTTTGTCCATGGATTCATGTATATATATATTTTCCTAATTGACTCAAGTTTTGTGATTGAGTCCAACTCAGCTCTGTTATCCATCTAAGTTGCACTTAGTTGGATGTCAAGTGAGCCTGCAAAGATCGAACATGTCTACTTGTTCATTTCAGAAGATCAGAAGTCCTAGCAGGTTATCTTGGCCCTTTTTTAATAAATTGCATGTTCATACCATGCAGGGAGTTGTAATAAGTTGACGTAGCATGATGACTTTTTGTAAAAGCCTTGGATTTCCTAAGACTTGGACATCAATACGGTACTCTAGAGTGTTTTTTCCTTGGTAATTATGCATTGCTTTTTAGCGAAGCATAATTTTCGAGTTTTTCACTCACACCTCCAAAGCTGGAGTATCCTCCTTGGTGGATAAACCTTGGGAGGTTATTAAAGTCTAGGTGTCTATGTATATTAGTTATTACCATGCTAGTCACTTTTATTGAGTCATATGAACATGTGCTAGGTCCCCCATAGGTTTGTTTTAATTTTCGTTAATAATTTTTTTTCCTGTAAAACGGGTCAAGTTTTTAATAGTTTAATTGTAAAAATAAAAAATGTAATAAAAGTGTGGTTAAGAAGGGGATTTTTCCATGGGGGTGCTCGTTTTTTAACTCAGAGCACCCACTGTACCCCCAAACCCACTTTGGGAATAATTTGAGTGATTATTTTTCACTTAAATTAATTTCTCTTGAAAAAAGGCCAAATAGTCCAAATAAATGGCCAAAACGACAAAAAAATCAGCATCCCAAAAGTTTAGGGAACTTGTCTGGGACATGTTTCAACCATGTTAAGTTAAACTAAAGTCATTTGGAGAGGTGTCAGACAAACTTGAGCAATAAAAGGAGGAAGTTAGAGTTAAGTCATGGTCAATGCATTAAAGGGGAATCTTCTCCAAGAGGAGGGCACATTCTTGTTGGGAGAGGTGTCACAACAAACTCATCCAAGTGTCTCTTTCCTCTTACATGTGTCCTCTCACATTAAACAAGTGTATCGAAGCTCTTTCCAAGTGTCATGAGCCTTCTCTCTGTTGGACACAATGGCACACTGAGAGGGTGGGGGGGGTGAATCAATGTTCTAGCACCTCTAGCAATTTTGACTTCTCATAAAATTTAGACAGAGTTCATCATTTGCATAACACTACATTATCATTCATCAACTAATCAAAAAATGTCATATATCTAAATAAGCATGTCATCAACTAATCAACAAATGTCATATATCTACATAAGCATGTCATCAACATAGATCATAACAAGAGACATATCACCAGACAAGTATAGTAAATTTTATTTATAATTTGATATGAAGTACAATGGAAGACTTCAATCTTCGCGATTACATCAGCACCAACTGACTAAAGAGCACCAACTCCAACTAAGAAGATGTGAGGTATCCAAACCTCAAATGCAAAACTAGCTTGCAATCATCAACTGGTCATTGTCATCAACCTGCTATCACTGTCAATCAGCTATCACTATCCAGTACATCAACTGTCATATCATCTGATCTTGTTTCTGATCTTCAATCTTTAAATGTTGTTTGATGCCAAAGTATATCCCAGTGGACCACACAGTGCAACTTCGGATGACTTTCACACCTGTCCAACTTGTGAATCAGACTTCGGCTGTCTTTCAAATTATGTAAATAACTTCAGACTTGTTCAACAGATTAGCAACTTTGGATGACTTGTGACTGTCCTTACTGTCTTCGAATGGCCTGGAAGGAGATCTGGACAAGCATCTGCCTAGGATCTTGCCTTAAAAACAACTTGGATTGTTAACACTCACTTCGCACGCCTCAGTCCTTTTCTTGTACCCGAGTTTCAGAGACATATAAAACTTGATCTCCTGCGTATGCTGCAGATCTACTGACCATGCCAATCTACTAGGCATGTACATCATGCCAAACATCAAAAGAATCTGCTCAATCATTAAAGGTTTGCTCATGCCTCTCATTCATATTGAACTTCTTCAAATTCTGACTTCAGAGGTGTCCAAGAACAAGTTGATCTTACCACAGTTCTATGATCACTATCTTTATCATGTAATGTTCAGGGCTACTTCAGATAGTGTGGAGAAAATACAGTCTACTGCTATACCCAAGAAGGTATCTTTGGATGCCTCTAAAAGGATCAACCTTAAATCAGTGGTTAAAAGTCTTCAATAAAAATTTAACATTCAACCTTGATCACTGAGATGTAGAGCAGGGTTTAAACATGATACAAAGTACCCCATAAACTTGCATGGATGCCTGAGATTTGCCTTCAAGACATTCGGATGCCTCCACTGAAATATTCCTTTTGTACTGTGGTTGCCAAAAAACAGATCTGATATTTTTCGCTACTGCAGCTGCCTTAGTCCCCTGTCCATCCGAATTTCAGAGCAAGGATACTTCACTGCGGCTGCCTCAGTTACTAATCCGAAATTCAGAGCTGTCTTCACATATATCACTTCCAAATGATGAGTAAGGAACGTGTATTTATACACAAAATTTGATTTTTTTATTTTTATAATTGACTGGGCCGACTTGTTGCAAATAACATATGTATTTTTGACTGAGCCGACTTATCAAAAAATAATTCTACTCTTGTTATTTTGATGACCGTCCAATTAATAAGGAGATAGGGCTGCTTTTAGGGCTGTTTTACAACTTCATTAAAATCCCTTTTTAAGGCCACGTTAGGATCATCAAACAGCCCTTCTTCTTGAATAAAGTTAGGCTTCTTTAAGTGTCATTAAGGTTCATTAATGACGTCTTCTCTTCATGCTTACAAGCCACATATGTGTGGGTTCAAAAACCAAGTTACCTCATGTATAAGTTTCAAGATCAAAGGCTTATCATCAAACTGCCTTTATTATACCATTTGTACAGCCCGACAGCTTCAAGGGAAGTCAGCAATGGTTTTATACCCATACCATCATACACCATGTGTGAGGGCTTCAAAAAGGGTTTTAGGACTTCATCATAGCACGAATTTCAATAGTGTCCAAGGGCTTCTTCAAGTTCAACGTTCTTCAACGTTCCTTATGGCTTCAAGTTGTCCATGTTACCATAGGTAAGAGAATCATCATTATGGCATCATCATCAAGCAAAGACTTCATCATGTATTCTAACAAGGTCATCAAGCCACAGTGAGTTTGGGTTCCATGACCCAAGCCTTTCTGTGCAACATACCTTGGTGTCATCAATGACAACTGATGAGGTCACTGTAAGTCCTTTGTTGGCATCAATGACAACTCAATCAACACTTTCTTGGGAAGTGCGCCCCTCCCTCTCCCATTTTGCTATTTAAGCAAGCATCCTCCTCACTTTAAAGCTAGGTGGAGCTTATGGAAGGAGTACTTGCTAGTTGTAATTTGCTTATCATTTTGTTATTGAATAAGAGACTTTGGAGGTCACAAAGGTGTCATGCTTCACATGTGTGGATGATTATTACCGAATGTGTATGAGGTAACTCGTAGTTTGTTTTCTTGCTTTTACTTATGCTTATGTATCTAGCCTTGGAAAGATGATTACTAATCTTTGGGAGAGAATTAGTAAGTTAGTTTACTTGCTTCCTTCTCTTGTTTATGTATGTGTAGAGATATAAATTGAATATGTTTTATAAATTTATATTCATATTGTTTTAATCTCTTACATGTATAATACTAGATCTCATGGGTGTTTTGGCAAGTGTTTATTAGCTACAGGTTTCCAAATCTTGGATAGGAGGCAGAGCTAGTTTGCATCTCCCTTCTGTCTCAAGAGTTCTTTGAAGGCATAGTCCCTTGGTATACCATCGGAAGGTTCATTGGTTCTACTATTCTCGCAACAAGACCCTTCTACTCTCTTTCTCTTCACACTTCTCAACTTCTTCTTGGTTACTGGTTACATTCCTATCTTATTTCAGATCCATGATTGTCAAAGTAGCATCATATTTAAGATCTGATTTATAGTCTAAATGCTTAGATCTTAACTGCATTCAAAGAAGATTTTTCTTTAGATCTAGATTTAGCACAAGTAGCGTTCACTTTTAAGTCATTTGATAAGTAAATTAAAAGGATTGAAAGGGTTGGCTGTTTCATGAGTTTAAAAGCTTTATTTTGCAAAATCTAGTGCATCTTATTGGCTGCCCAAAAAGGCATGCTAAGACCCTAAGGGAGCTTGCTTCCCTTAGTTTATCATTGCTCTTTAGTGTAGTGTTTTACGTAGTTTTTTTTTAGTTTTACTAACACTGTTCAAAGGCAGTTTTAAAGTGTCTTGGAGCACTTTTTACATGACTTTTGCTTGCTGGTTTTTATCATTCGTTGAACAGGTAGAAAGAAATGCTGGTGGATTTATGAAGATTTAGACCATCCAAAGCACCCCAGACACTTCCTTCTACTTCTAAGACAAAATCCTAAAAACTTGTAAGCCTTTTTTGATCTTATTCTACAAAGGATCAAAGGCATTCCTCTAATCATTGTAATTACTCATAATAAAAGAAAAGGCAAGTGGGCTACCCAACACCCACACACCATCCCCCCTGGGGGGATTTGTGTCTTGTCTCTTTCGTGGCGTGACTTTTGATTTTCTTATTTTTTGCTTTGATTTGATTTGCTAACCAATAGATTAGTTTCTTAAATTGAGATTAAATCACTTTTCGCACACAAATCGCCAAAGTAGTTTTCTTTCAGTCATTTCTTTTCTTTCTAATGTAGCAAATTTTGGCTCGGTTCTCCGTATGCTCTCGTGCACACTGTAGGCCTTTGTCTGGAATGGTGGTACAATCAGAAAGGGATAAGAGTGTCTAGCTAATTAGTCTCACATTTTGCAAATAACCTCCTGAAAAGACGAAAATCTGGCGTCTTGAATCTTGTCATTTGTGGGCAAAGTTTGTAGTGAAGTGGGAAATACTAGATAGTGACTGGGGATCCATCAGGCTACACCCTTGTTTGGTGTTAGTGTTGGACACACCCTCGTGACTCCGATCCAGCCCACATTTCACGTGTAAAACTACACTTGGCAAATCTGGACTTGACCCTTGTACTTTTGGGTATATTGAGAATTCCATATCCCCTTAATCAACTCATTTTAATAAAGCTAAAATTAACCAAGAATTAACCCACGCCTTAATCACTCATCTTCTAATAATTTAAAACTGACCAACGAGACAACTGCAATACTTTCACTTCACAATAGCACTCCATTTTGCACTCCATAGCACTGGTCTACATCTTACTATTTATTTTGCTTAAGGTGAATCTTTATGTGGATTGGATGTTTATTTATATGCCATTGATTTAATTGCTATCTTGCATAGTCTTGTTTTCAGTAATCATTTTCTAAACTCCTAAATAACTTTCACACTCATAACTAAAAGCTTAAAAGCGTTAGTAACTTTTAGGGACTACCCCCCTTGGCTTCGTTAGGAGTTAGCCTAAACGGAGGAGTCAAGAATCAAGTGATAGTACTTGACTCGAGGCTTGCCCCCAAGGATGCACCTAGTGGCTTGAAGATTTCTGCCATGTGACCTGAGGTGCGTATCAGGCAGCAACAAGCTCCAAGTTGAAGGGCTTGCCAAGGCTGATCTAATCTCGAGTTATTCACCTTTGGGCCAAACTTCAGTTTGCCATAACTATTTCATATGACATCACCACATGGCCCACAACAGTTGGATTTGAGTGGATGTTGATTCCGAACAATGATATATATGAAGATTCAGACTAATGCTGTAATGTGCTACTCTAATTAGCTAATTTTGTTAATAAGGACACAAGCTGGATTAACTCAAAGTCTCAAGTGAAGGTTTACCAGGCCTTATTCCATTGGTTAGCTTATGAGCTTCAAGCTCTCCTGTAACAGACACTCAAATTTTATTGTCACAACTAATGCATATAGATATGGTCTTTGCATACATAATAACTACAGAAATTATCTGTTGTATTCTCCTAGCTTATGCCTAATTGATATTATTCAAAGTAGGTAATCTAAAACAGCTACTTTCAGTACATATGTGTTTGATGGGATGCCAGACCATCATTGGTGGATAGTGTTCTGACTGAGAAAAAGGAGATACTGTCCCATTGAAAGTTATTTTGCACTCAACGTAGGTATAAACTCTTGCTAAAATGTTCCTAGTTCTATGTATCACACAATTACTGTTCTAATTAACTTTTTGAGTTTAACCATGTTAATATTTAAATTCTGTATTAAAGCTTGAGAATTTCATTTTATGAGTTTTCATTAGAGAGAGTGGCTTATTTTTGAAGTTTGCAATTTGATATAGGCATGTTATAATGATCTTTATGTTTAATTTTGCAGGCTAGCTTCATGCATTCTAATAAGCCTATCATAGATGTGAGATTATGGCAGTGGCTACTTATACAGGAATAGTGGGTACAATGCTCTGGAGTCTGAACTAGTCTGCCTCCAAAAGCCACCAATCTTGTCAACATGTTTCATGTATTTCAGAATCTCTTTCGACACCAAACAGAAAATCTTGTAGACCGTTGGGTTGTTCATATAAATAAGAAAAATGATGAGAGCGAAAAATACTATAATAATATTGTCTCAACCACTAAGTATACATGGTATTCTTTCTTTCCCAAAGGACTATTTGAGCAGTTTCGAAGAGTTGCAAATATTTATTTTGCATTTCATGTAGCCATTACTCTCACACCAGTCTCACCAGTCAATAGATTTTCAGCAATTTTACCTTTTGTTTTTGTCATTGGAGTGGCAATGACAAAAGAAGCAATTGAAGATCTACGTCGTGGCAAGGCTGATAAGGAAGTCAATAATCGCTTTGTACCAGTGTGGCAGCAAAATGAAGGGTTCCAACTGTGTCGCTGGAAGGATGTGAAGGTTGGAAACATTGTAAAGGTTAACCATGACGAATTCTTCCCAGCCGATCTTCTTTTTTTATCCTCAAGTGATTCTGATGGAATATGCTATGTCGAGACCATGAACTTAGATGGGGAGACAAATCTTAAACTGAGGAAATGTCTTGAAGAAACCAGGAACTTGGCTGGTGGACCCATGTTTCAAGAATTTAATGCTATTGTTGAGTGTGAGCTACCAAATCCTTCTATTTATACTTTTGTGGGAAATCTCTTATGGCAAAACAGGGTACTAAATCTCAGTCCTATGCAAGTGCTTTTACGTGGTTCCAAGCTGAAGAATACTTCCTTTGTATATGGAGCAGTCTTGTTTACTGGGCATAAAACTAAGATCATGATGAACTCAACAGACCCACCCTCAAAGCGCAGTAGCATGGAGAAGCGCTTAGATAAATTGGTTATATTCCAGCTATTCCTTCTTATCATATTGTCACTTGTTAGCAGTTGCGTATTTTCTATCTTGCTGTCCAAGGACTACAAGAACCAAACATATTTGCGACCTGATGATACACATGGCAAGAACAGCATAGAGTCTGCTCAATTTGATAAGGACAATCCTATTTTGGCCGGAGTTTTGCAGTTTTTTACAAGTATTGTGCTGTATGGTAAGTTTCACAAACTTCTTCTAATTTCAAAATGAAATAAAAATGATTTTAAATTATACTCTTATTTGTATGTCATAAATCTCACTCTTACCATTTCAGGGGAAACCATGAGGTCTAGAAGGGAGTCACTATTTAATCTTCCTTTTTGACACAAACTATTATATGGGAAAAATATATGATAGCTGTAGAGTATGGTAAATATACAGAATTTCAAAGGACAGAAAATAATTAAATAATTGTAACAGTTTACAAAGAAGCAAAACTCATTAAATGTATATTTTTTATGTTATCAAGTGAATTGAAACTTTATGTGATTTGTCATCCAATAATTAAAGTAAAAAGTGTAAACCACAGAGTTAATGCTTCCAAGCTCAGGTTTTGTAAGTGATGCTTTTTGCAACTATAAAATACTTTTTGCCACCTGCCTTTCCCTTTCATTCCTCTATATTATCCACAAGAGGAGGTGAAGTTGGGGTAGTGTTCTAGTCTCCACCAAGGTTCAATTCCTGAAAAAGTCGTTTGCGCAGTCCTGCAAGGGAGTGGTTTACAAGTGATTGATTTGTCATGGCTATTAAGTTGGGCCAGATGGTCGCATGCCAAAAATATGTAAATTGTGTCCCATCTCTTGATAGGTGGTGGATTCTTGATGACAACTTCCCTTAATACTTGGGATTGATGAGCCCAAGATCAGCTGGAAACTACGTTACTTTATCAACATGGGAACTTAAACTTTCAAAACAATTGCACTGTATGTGCATTCTTAGAGCTTTTAATAATTGGGTTTATTAAGATACTAACTCATGTTTTTGGGGGTTCTTTTATTGATTCAATCTGTTACATCCTATTTTTAGCAAATTATGGAAATGCAGATGAATCAGTCTACAACAAACCTTGAGCTTGCACACCTTGATTCGTTGTGACTCACCCATAACACTAACTAACCCATACCTAAATTGAAACTCTAGAGACAGTTCAGCTGGAAGTAACCCAAGGGATACTAACTTGTGGCTTTGTGGAATTGCTCTAAAGGGATTTAAGATGCCAAATTAGATTTCTTGAGCAATTCAGTTGAAAGTAACTCTAGTGCCACTATTTTGTGGCTTCGTAGAATTGACTCAAGGAGATCAAGACTAATTAGAGTAAATCTAAATCATTCTGACCATTTTTCCGAAAGTAATCCACAAGGTATTGTTCTGTGGCCAATTGAATGTATCAGTCATATACTATCTTGCAGAAACAAGTAAGATTGCGGGAAATGAAATAACAGGGAAGCACCGAGGCATTGAAAGCAAGTCAATACTCTACTTGTGCTATTCAAACTAGGAGACAAAATTGCAGGAACACAATGCTGAAAACAGGATATGGAATAAATACTGGAAACACTGAGAATACTGAGAGTGTGAGGCCATCAATGGTTGCATGCTGCAAGAGTGGGTCCTTACCCTGTGTTAGTTTCTATACCAAGGTCGAGTTCCCCTAGTGACTATGCCTAAGTCACTAAGTATGGGGTGGTGGGACCCTCACTATTAGTGATTATTTAATGAGACATGATGTCACTTTTTTTTATCCTAAGTCTAAAAGGTGAATGAGAAATTATTATTTAAGTGAGTTAAATAATAAAGTACACTCACATCTAATCTGGGCCATTGATTAGATTTAATCACAGCCCTTGATCTAAAGATGCCTTTAGGGTTGGATAAAAAGGTAGAGGGAGGCATACCTTTTCATTATTGATTTGTGTTGAGGTGAATGAGAGAAGGAGGTCGAGAGCTAGAAGGAGGTCGAGCTTGAAGGAGGCGCAGGCACTGAGATTTGACTGCAGGTTTCAGGCACAGGTTTCCATATTCTGACTTCAGCATTGGCTCAGAATTCGAGGTATGCTTCAGGCATATTACACCAGCACTATTAATTAATTTGCAGGTGGCTACAGTACATAACCCGTGGAGATGAAGGTACAGCAGGTATAGGGTACGGAATACTAGATAAGCTGGGCACAAGTTTCACATGATACCAGGGCGCATTTGTTGAGAGTTTCTGGGCTCATCACCCGTGACAGTCTGCACACTCCTGCTGTGAGTGAATCTGGGCACAACCCATGACAGTCTGCACACTCCTGCTGTGAGTGAATCTGGGCACAACCCATGACAGTCTGCACACAGGTGGAGGTAAATCTGGGCACACACTTTGTGGGTTTAAGCACAGATTTCGTGGGCTGCTCTCCATTTGAGTTAGCATTTGAGGCTAGGTGATTGAGACTGCTGAAGAACAGTTTGTCCATGTGTTTAGTACAGTTCTGGGGCTGTCTTTCCTGCACATTTTTCGAGGCACTTTCAGCACAGTCAGACTGCTGATTTTGGCACTGTATTCGAGAAATCTGCTGGGTGAAAATTCACTGTAGAGATAAGTAAAATATTTCTGCTATGACTTTATGTACTGAAGATTAATGAAGCAATAAGAATCTCTCTCTCTCACTCAACTGGTTTTCCCCGTGGGGGTTTTTCCAGGGCTCGATTTGGCCAAAAACTACTGTGTCAAATTTTGTGTGAATGCTTGTAAATTAGCTTGCAGCCTGTTAAATTTCCTTTACTGTGTGTTTAGTGTTATTTGATTTTGGCATTAAGTAGCTTACAGCCGATGCACAACAGGGCTGTAAGTGAAAACCACTTGTAAATTGGCATTAAACCAGCAGGGCAGTAAAGGCAGAAAATCATCATGGTATCAGAGCACAGGGGGCAGAAATAAAACTAATTTGCAGACACCCATAAAATTTGCAGATCTCAGAAAACCAAGTGTTCTTACCTTTGTTATTGGGCAGCGTTCCTTTGGACTGATTTTTCAGATGGCTACAGGGTTGAGGATAGAGGACAGATTGAGTGGGACGGAGAATTTTGTGCCTTGGAAGGCCAGAATTCTATTGCTGTTAGAGGAGAACGAGTTATGGGAGGAGGTGGTGAGGAACACCACCACATACCCCATTACTATTCCAGATGGCTCAGATGTGACCGCTCTTTCAGTCTTCAACAAGAAAGACTGTAAGGCAAGGAGAATCATTCTAGATGCAGTGAAGGACCACATCATCCCTCACATTTCCGGAAAGACCAAGGCACACGAGATGTGGAGTGCCTTGATCAGCTTGTACGAGAGCTCCAACGAGAACAGGAAGATGGTTCTCAAGGAGAAGCTCAAGAGTATCAGGATGACCGGAGGAGAGGGAGTCACAGCTTATCTCACTAGGATCTCAGCAGTTCGTGATGAACTGGCAGCAGTTGGTGAGGTGGTATCCCCCACAGAGTTAGTTCGCACAGCAGTCAATGGGGCTTCAAGGCCCTGGAGTGCATTTGTGCAGGCCATTGTGGGCAGGGAGAACCTTCCATCATGGGAGAGGTTGTGGGATGACTTTGTACAGGAGGAGACCAGGAGGGGTCTCGTACAGGGCAGTACATCAGGTGGTGCAGCAGATGAGGAGAACGTGGCTCTCACAGCCAAAGGGAAGAAGAAGAAGGGTCCCAAGAAGCATGGGGCCAAGGGACAGCAGCAGCAGCAGCATCATACACAGGGTGGGCAGAAGAAGGACTTGAGTAAAATCAAGTGCTACTGTTGTCAGGCGTTTGGGCACTATGCATCTCAGTGTCCAAACAAGAAGAGGAAGAAGGGACCAGGTCAGCAGACAGCAGCGTCAGCAGAGATAGATGAGTTTGGTGACAGGTTTCAGAGGGAGTTTTCCCTTTATGCTGGACAGAGTGAGAGAGAGAGAGTTTCTTTAGCCACCAGCATTGATATGGATATGCAGGTTGAGCACTCATTGTTGACTGGGCATCAGACAGGTCCTTCCACCACTGGTACGTGGTATATTGACAGCGGAGCTTCGAGGCACATGACAGGTACTCGAGAGTTCTTCTCCGAGTTGTCACACACAGAGAGAGAGGTGGAGGTGGTACTTGGAGACAACACCATAGTTAGAGCAGTGGGTCAGGGGACAGTTGTATTTGAGAGGGAGTCCATGAGTCCCATGACCTTGAGGGATGTGTTGTACGTCCCTGGGCTGAAGAAGAACCTTGTTTCAGTTTCCACGATTGAGGACAGGGGTCTTGGGGTGTGCTTCTCAGACGGGAGAGTGCAGATATATCCCAAGACCACAGGTGTATCTACTCCCATGGATATTGGAGTCAGATGTGGAAGACTGTACAAGCTCTTGTTTCAGCCGCAGCATGCTCTAGCACACAGCAGCAGCAGCAGCAGCAGTGAGCTGTGTGAGTTATGGCACAGGAGGATGGCCCATTTACATCACCCCGCTCTGGGAGTGTTGAGGAGCATGGTCACAGGTTTACCTGATTTTGACACCGAGCAGAGTGATGTATGCAGAGGGTGTGCTTTGGGAAAGTACACCAAGACAGTGTTTCCTACCAGTGACACGAGAGCAGCAGGTGTGCTCGATCTGATTCATACCGACATATGTGGTCCCATGTCCTCAGTATCTTTGTCTGGCCATGAGTACTACATCAGCTTCATTGATGATTACTCCAGGAAGACCTGGATCTACTTCTTGAGGAGCAAGAAGTCCCCACTTGTATTGAGTGTCTTCCAAGGGTTTAAAGCCCTTGTGGAGAAGCAGACGGGGAGGAAGATCAGGATCTTGAGGTCAGACAACGGGGGTGAGTATACCTCCAAGGAGTTCAGTGCATTCTGCAGACAGGAGGGTATACAGAGACAGTTGACAGTTCCCTACACTCCTGAGCAGAATGGAGTAGCAGAGAGGAAGAACAGGTCGATCGTTGGAGCAGCGAGGGCTATGCTTCATGATCAGGGGTTACCGTTCTTTCTGTGGGCTGAGGCCTGCAACACTGCAGTATACCTGCAGAACAGGAGTCCCCATCGTGCCGTGGGGAGGATGACTCCAGAGGAGATGTATTCAGGCAAGAAGCCTGAGGTGAGCCATTTTCGCATATTTGGCTCTCTGACTTACTCTCACGTCCCCTCAGAGAGGAGGACGAAGTTCGAGCCCACCGCAGAGACAGGCATCTTTGTGGGCTACGACGAGACTTCGAAGGCTTATCGACTTTACATTCCTGGCCAGAGGCGAGTTGTAGTTAGGCGGGAAGTAAAGTTTGATGAGGATAGAGCCTTCAGGAAGTCCAGAGAGTTAGAGCAGGGGGAGCCACCAGCTCCCACACCTCAGTTGAGTCAGGCTTCTTCGATACAGGTTACAGGTCCACAGGTTTCTGGGGTGACTGGATCACAGGGTACTGGCACAGGTTCTACAGGGTCAGTGGTTCAGATTTCAGGGACAGGTACAGGGACAGGTACAGGGTTTGGCACAGGTTCAGGATCACCGGTCTCTGGCTCACAGATTGCAGGGTCTTCTGGGACTAGTTCTTCAGCTACAGGTCCTAGAGGTGGTAGACCTCATGCTTCTGACACATCCTCAGAGGAGGTTACACCAGGTCCAGAGGAGCCTTCAAGGAAGAAGAAGCCCAAGTGGCTTCAGGACACCTTGAAGGAAGCGGAGGCATTTGGTAGACCTCAGGAGCAGATCAGGACTATTTTTGAGCCAGATAGATATGGGTCAGCCCTTGTTGCGAGTCTTCGTGACTCAGCGCCTTCTACATATGAGGAGGCTTCTCAGCATCAGGTTTGGAGAGATGCCATGATGGAAGAGTACCATTCCATCATGAAGAATGATGCTTGGGAGATTGTACCGAGGCCTGAGGGGAAGTCAGTTGTGACTTCCAAGTGGCTCTACAAGGTCAAGCATGCAGCTGATGGCAGTGTAGAGAAGTTCAAGGCTCGGTTTGTGGCTCGAGGGTTCTCACAGGTTGAGGGAGTCGATTATGATGAGACTTTTGCTCCAGTAGCTCGGTATTCCTCCATCAGGGCAGTGATATCGATTGCAGCAGAGATGGGTTGGAGGATCCACCAGATGGATGTGAAGACCGCATTTCTCAATGGTCTTCTGCAGGAGGAGGTGTACTTGGAGCAGCCACAGGGATTTGAGACACATGAGAGAGATTCACATGTTTGCAGGCTTAGGAAAGCCTTGTACGGTCTGAAGCAAGCTCCTAGAGCTTGGTACTCCAGGATAGATGCATATCTGATTTCGATGGGATTTCAGAAGAGTGAGGCTGATCCCAACCTTTACTACATTGTGGTTGGTGGAGATCCGCTCATTCTTCTGCTATACGTTGATGATCTATTTATCACTGGAGATGAGCGTCTTATTGCTCTGTGCAAGAGAGATCTTGCAGCTGAGTATGAGATGACAGATATTGGGCTGATGCATTACTATTTGGGGATGGAGGTATGGCAGGAGCCAGGACATATTTTCCTTGGTCAGGGGAAGTATGCTGCAGAGATCCTGAAGACTTTTCGGATGGACGACTGCAGGCCCATGTCTACACCGATGATCACCAACCTGAAGCAACTTCATGCTTCAGGTGGTAAGTTGGTGGATCCCACGTTATATCGTCAGCTCATCGGATCGTTGATGTATCTGGTCAACACCAGGCCAGACTTGTGTTTTGCAGTCAACACTCTTAGCCAGTTCATGGTACAGCCTAGGAGTGTACATTGGAGTGCTGCAAAGCACATCTTGAGATACCTTGCAGGGACGGTGGATTATGGTCTGGACTACAGGGGTTCAGGTGGAGTTAGTTTGATTGGGTTCACAGATTCAGACTGGGCAGGTAGTGTGAGGGACCGGAAGAGCACTTCCGGTTGCTGTTTCAGCTTGGGCTCGGCAGCAGTGTCGTGGTTCAGCAGGAAACAGAAGTCCGTTGCATTGAGTTCTGCTGAGGCTGAGTATATGGCCGCTAGTCAGGCGACTTGCGAAGCACTGTGGCTTCGTAAGTTATTGGTAGATTTATTTGATCACCAGCTGAGGCCTACGGTGATTTACTGCGACAATCAGAGTTGCATTCAGCTCTCTGAGAATCCAGTATTTCACGACAGGTCAAAGCATATTGAGATCAGATATCATTTCATCCGGGACTACGTTCAGAGAGGAGCAGTTGAGCTTCAGTACATATCCACTGATCAGCAGGTTGCAGATGTCCTAACGAAATCTTTGGGGAGGGGGAAGTTTGTCTTCTTCAGAGATAAGTTGGGAGTGGTGCGGAACTCCTTCCTCGGTAAGAGGGAGTGTTAGTTTCTATACCAAGGTCGAGTTCCCCTAGTGACTATGCCTAAGTCACTAAGTATGGGGTGGTGGGACCCTCACTATTAGTGATTATTTAATGAGACATGATGTCACTTTTTTTTATCCTAAGTCTAAAAGGTGAATGAGAAATTATTATTTAAGTGAGTTAAATAATAAAGTACACTCACATCTAATCTGGGCCATTGATTAGATTTAATCACAGCCCTTGATCTAAAGATGCCTTTAGGGTCAGATAAAAAGGTAGAGGGAGGCATACCTTTTCATTATTGATTTGCGTTGAGGTGAATGAGAGAAGGAGGTCGAGAGCTAGAAGGAGGTCGAGCTTGAAGGAGGCGCAGGCACTGAGATTTGACTGCAGGTTTCAGGCACAGGTTTCCATATTCTGACTTCAGCATTGGCTCAGAATTCGAGGTATGCTTCAGGCATATTACACCAGCACTATTAATTAATTTGCAGGTGGCTACAGTACATAACCCGTGGAGATGAAGGTACAGCAGGTATAGGGTACGGAATACTAGATAAGCTGGGCACAAGTTTCACATGATACCAGGGCGCATTTGTTGAGAGTTTCTGGGCTCATCACCCGTGACAGTCTGCACACTCCTGCTGTGAGTGAATCTGGGCACAACCCATGACAGTCTGCACACTCCTGCTGTGAGTGAATCTGGGCACAACCCATGACAGTCTGCACACAGGTGGAGGTAAATCTGGGCACACACTTTGTGGGTTTAAGCACAGATTTCGTGGGCTGCTCTCCATTTGAGTTAGCATTTGAGGCTAGGTGATTGAGACTGCTGAAGAACAGTTTGTCCATGTGTTTAGTACAGTTCTGGGGCTGTCTTTCCTGCACATTTTTCGAGGCACTTTCAGCACAGTCAGACTGCTGATTTTGGCACTGTATTCGAGAAATCTGCTGGGTGAAAATTCACTGTAGAGATAAGTAAAATATTTCTGCTATGACTTTATGTACTGAAGATTAATGAAGCAATAAGAATCTCTCTCTCTCACTCAACTGGTTTTCCCAGTGGGGGTTTTTCCAGGGCTCGATTTGGCCAAAAACTACTGTGTCAAATTTTGTGTGAATGCTTGTAAATTAGCTTGCAGCCTGTTAAATTTCCTTTACTGTGTGTTTAGTGTTATTTGATTTTGGCATTAAGTAGCTTACAGCCGATGCACAACAGGGCTGTAAGTGAAAACCACTTGTAAATTGGCATTAAACCAGCAGGGCAGTAAAGGCAGAAAATCATCACCCTGCATCTCATTGGATGATCTCCTAAAAACTAACTCAACATCAAAGGAAACTCAGTGTTTGAGACAAAAGGGATCAACTGTTCTATTAATTTTCCAGCGGTGAAACCAAACCGATTGTCAAGTCTGTTTATTTATTCAATTCATCAAAAAGGAGTTATGGGGCAGTGTTGCTGCCGAAACACGCACCCGGGGGTTATCGCAGCAGAAATCTTCAAGCTGCTTAGGTACGTTCCTTGGGAGGCAAGTCTTGAGTCAAGTACTGTCACTTGATCTTGACTCCTCCGTTTAGGCAAAACTCCTAACGAAGCCAAGGGGGGTAGTCCCAATGAGTTACTAAGGCTGATTAAGCAGTTTAGTTATGAATGGGTGAGTTGTTTAGGAGTTTGAAATCAATTGACTGAAAGCAAAAATTTACTTGCAAAATATAATTTTAAGATTTAACAGCACAACATAATCATGTAACACATAAGATCTGAATCAAAGATTTAATTATTGTAAAGTAAGACTAGTGCCAAAGTGGAGTCGAAAAAGTAAAGTGCTGCTGTATTGTAGATGTTTTGCAAATGCTTCTTGATCAATTTTAGTTTATTATGAGATGGGATTTAATTACGGGAAAATGGGAGCTCCAAATATACCGTGAGGTACAAGGAGTAATGTCTGGAAGTTAACTAAAGGTGGCTCCTCACGAAGACATGTGGGCTGGAATGGAGTCTCAAGGGCGGTGTTCAACACTACACCAACAAGGGTGTAGCCTAACTGTGCCCCGAGGTCGCCTCCCAGTGGTTCCTGCTTCTCCTGAGAAATTTCCCCACACAATAATTAAGGTCTTGTTATCACCAATCTTGTAGTTGCCCCTACAGATGGATCCAAGGTGGATGGTAGAGGGGACAGGCAACTAAAGTGGTGAACCAAGAGAGCCCTAGTTCCCAAAAGGATGGTTGTCACGCCAACCAAGGCACTCTTCGCTTTAGCTATCAAAGCCAAGATAGCAAGGGGGAGACCCAGATCTACTCCCGATAGGAGAGATCAACCCAATCACTAGATCAAATCAATCTAATGAAGTACATAGGGTGACAAGTATGGAACCCTAGAATTAAGGAAGTAGGACCACTGTGGAGGCTTAGGAAAGGTGTGATATGATAACGAAAGATAACACACAGTGATTCTAGGATTAAGTATGATTCCAGGATTCAAAGCTAGTTTCAAATGGTCAAAATCAACTGCCTTGGGAAACGTGACCCTTAAAACAGGGAAAGTGTCCCAAATCAGAGATCTGACAGTTAGGGCTTTCTAGCTATGCTTGATGAAGGGATATGACAATATCTAAGTGTGTAAGCAACCAGATAGAGATCAACCGACAAGGAAATCTAACAACCCAGGAAAGTTGTGAGGGCTTGGAGAAGGATCAGTGCCTTGGAAATTGGGCCAAATGGAGTCGGATGTCCACGAAATTGTAGATCGGGGTTGTCAATATGAAAAGCAAGGTGGGTTTTGAAGATCAAGGTCATCCAATGGCTAGATCTCAGTAGATCTGAGATTCAAAATGCATCACCAAGTGACCCAAGTGGGGCACAACTCTCAAAATGAGGAATGGGGCTGACAAGGTGAAAATCAACAAGGTGAAGCACTAGGGGTAGGTTATCAAGGTATATCTATGCAAATCAAGTGGGATCTCACCTACCCAGATCTTGGAACCTAGCAAACCCTCTCTCTTAGGAAGTGCGACCTCCCTTAGAGAGGCTAATGTGCCTTGGGAAAGGGGTCAAATGGAAGCCAATCCACACCAAACTATAGATCCGAATTGCCGTGGATACTATAGAGGTGGGTTTTCAATATCTTACCCAAAATACTACTAGATCCAAGTAGATCTGAGAAAATGTAAAATGAGAGTTTTAATTAATGAGGGTTTTAATGACTTAGACAAATGGATAGATCATGGAATGAGAAATTTACCTTGAGATCATACCTGTGTGATGGATGGGGTTGCCATGTTGTTGAGGAATGTTCCTGCAGAGATCAAATGAGAGATTGTTGATTTGCCTTGCCAAAATTTGATGCCTTAGCTCCACACGTGCGCCCTCCTCTTTCGACGAAACAACCCAATGAAGAAGCAGGGAGGGTCCTCCCCTACCAATGCGTCCTCCTTGAACCAATTCGGTCTCCACCTATAGATGACAAAATCATGGAACAAAATCGATAGCAAGACAATCTCCAATAACCCAGTGCAAAGGAAGAACACACGAACGAACTCCAAAAGCATTCACCACAACACACCAAGTAGATGCAATAGTATTTTTCTATTCCAATAATCCAGAGCCAAAAGTCCCCTTTACAATGAGGAGCTCTCTCCTTTAATTAGGATGGAGAGACACCAAAACCTTAACCACCTTTTGAATGGATGGCTAAAATTAAAAGATCAAAGTGATCTAATCAATGGTTGAGATGAGCTCAAAATAAAAGTACATGGATCAATAATAAAATAATACATCAATGGACCAAATCGCCCTAGGAGAACCAATCAAAACTCATCACTGCTCTGACAGACCAAAACTGCACTAGGATAGCCAACTAAGGCTAAAAATCACTATAACTGCCCGGAACTGAAAACAGATTGTCTCATTGGACTCAGAGAGCCCAAATCCATCTAAGATGTGTACTCATACACCATATAGATCTCTGCATGATCAAAAATAAATATCCATCATATTCGACAGACCAAATAATAATAATCTGTAAAAGTGCTGAAAAGCACAAATCATCATCATAAGCCTGAAACCACTGCATAGAACCACCTGGTGACTTGTACCAGACCATATATCATATCTCTGTATCATCTGAGGTCTGCCACCTCATGTCTTGTGGTTGACTTTTGGTCAAACTGGATTTGACCAAGTCAACATGACCCAAAATATAACTCAGGCTATCATAAAACTGCTGCAAGTGTAAAAGGTTAATGCATGCACTACAATTCATTCAAGTAACAATTATAACAAGAAGTAATCATTACTGGTGATCTAAAACCAAATATATAAAGTCATTAATTATTATTATTACTCAGACCAGACTTTCAAGACCATACTCACTTCACAGTTGTGATCAATTTGCTAGTGAAGGGTGAAGGCTAAAAGTCAAAAGGCTAGGCTAAGGGATGACTACTGACTTGACATTGTGACACTTTGGAAATGGAAAGGGGATACACACTCTAACATATGCTGGACAAGCAGTAACACGGGGAATGGTAGTGTCTCACAGATGGGTAAGTTGTTCGAAGAGTGCTTATTCAACTCAGGCACCATGTCTTCTTTCATAAAAGATGATCTAGTTTTATTAGGATCCATTGATTTCATTTCATGGCCTCATAACCCTTTGGATTTCAGGTGTGCTAAGAAGCACAACTAATCGCAGCTTGCATCCAGGGCATGTTTATACATATACATAATGTCAGCAATCGTTTAGATATAGAGTTTAAGAACCATTGCTTTTTTTGGACCTTTCTTATACTCTTCAAGGAGTATTTTTAGCTTTTCATTGCTCTTGCCCTTTACTCATGTGTGTTGATAAACACATTCTAGAGTTTACAGTTTCTTGGGCGAATTTACATAAGTTTCCATAAGTAGTACATGAGCTTTCAGTTTTAGCCAACACATCTTAAGTGACTAGGGGGAGTTCGTACCAGTCCCAAACATCGGGACAACCGACTAGAATGATTTAGGACTACAATCCAACTCACCAAAGGTAAGTTCTGTCACCAACTCAGAGCTGAGACACAAATAAACAGGGAAGCTTATCCAACATAGAGGCTAAAGCGGGGGAAGGTCCTCCATGCCACTAGTCAAGTAGTAAGTTAGGGTAATGAACAAACTGGGAGGTAATGGATGGGTGAAGACAGTGAATAATGAGACCAACACTAGCAAGCCAAAGTATGGTGGGAATGATCACCTCTATTCTAGCTAGGGAGGGTAAAACCAATGAGTATGGGTAGTGAACTTCTAAGTCTGAGTGGGGACAATATAATATATATAAAAGTACAACCAGGTCCACATATCTATATGATTGCCAGATCATGATACTAAATGCTAAGACATGCTACAAGAATGAATATAAAAGCAATATAACCATAACACAATAATATACTTGTTGAGTCATATACCTGCATGCACAATATCTGAACCATCATCTGTCCTCTGAAACTGCTGTTGTAACTCTGGGCAATACTGACTGCTATATATAAATGGTTAAATGGCTACATCGGTCATCTCTCTGAGTGTCCTGAAACTCAGTCATGGCATAGGGAACAAAACTGCTGTCCATATAATAATCATAATCCATAACAGATGCTCATCTCAGCATCTCAATGTAAGGGAACTGGCTAAAAAGTGTACTGGAATCAGAAAAGTAATGTATGGTAGCCCGACTACTATATATGTGATAACAGGTCTAAGTGCCAGATTTTCACTATGTTCAAGGTTGTTAATTTTATTAGTATGAGTTTTTATTAGATGTGAAAAATTAAGGAGTAGTTGCAACTCTTTTTGATTTCCCACAGGCTAAGGCAAATGCCCGCAAGGAGAAAGAGCATACTTTGATTTGGAAACTAAATGTTTATTCCGTTTGATTGCAAAATGTATATAATTGAAGTAAAGTGTTATGCTAATTACTACATGCAAGGAGTCTCTTTTCTGATCATCCGATCACGTACTCAGGCAAATCCCTTTATGTGACGGCGAGAGCATACTTCGGGAAAGCAATGCCAAATTTATTACTTTGAAGCAAAAATTGAAACGACTAAAACAATATTTATGATGTTTTAAATTTGAAAGTATACTGCCTGTTGTGTGTGTGTTTATGTTTAAACCGAAAAATAAAGCTTGTTAGAAAAAATCACCCCATAAAAAAAATTCAAATCCCCTCAGGGGGGATGGGGGTGTGGGTGCTGGGTAGCCCACTTGCTCTTCTTTTTATTTATTTAGTTTGATTTACAATAAACCTTTGGAGAAAATGCCTTGGATCTTTACAGATCTAGATCCAAAAGGCTTACAAAAATGCAAAGGGTGAATGCCGGATGAAGCTGGGACGCCCCGGGATGTTTCCGAATGGCCCAAACTTGATTTTTTTGACCCAAAAGTGCCAAAACCTGCTAAAAAATAAAATAGGACAGCGGGATAATTAGTGTTAGAAAATGCCCAAAATCACTTTTAAAACTGATTTGGGGAACTACAAAAAATATGGAAAAAATCTAGGCTAGTTTACCTTGAAAAAATTGAATGAAAATAACTCAAAAGGACAAGTCCTTTTGAGGATCTTGGCTTGCCTATGAGGGCAGCCAATGAAGCACTTTAACCTTTGCTAGATTTATCTATTGAAACCATGTTCCGGCAGGGTTCCGACAATGGCTTCTTCTAGTGCCGCTCCGAAACCATGTTAGTTTTTCATACATTCATAGCATAATAATTCAAATGCATAAATTGGATTTTCTAGAAGAAAGACAAAGCACAAAACAATAACATAAGAGTTTAACCTAGGAAACCCAAACGGGAGAAAACCCAACAACCTTTGTATAGAGATGATAATTCCGAGATCAGAGTACAATCATAAAAGAGAAAAAGATGGAAATGCTTTCCAAAGATAGAAACCCCAAAATAGTCTTCTCTTGATGCAGTGCGAACTTCTCTCTCTGGGTGATGTCAACTTGTTTTAAGTGAGTGAGTGAATAATGAGGTGACTTTACCTCTTATTTATACAAGTGCCAAAATTGGCTTTTACCCTAAGTGGGTCAACTTCTCTATTTGATTGGGATGACTTCACTTGGGGAGCAATAAATAATTTAAATTTAATTTTTCTTTTGCTTGCTTTTCATCCCAAGGTTTACATTGATTCTTTCAAGGGTTTACATAATTAATTACATCAAGTTCATCTCCATTAGGAGGTACAATCAAGTACAATAAAATACAATAAATAATATCTTCTGAAGTTGTACAAAATCCAACAAGAAAGACTGAAGAGAAGCAACATTATGAGGCGGAGGGATAGCATTAATAGCTTGGACACGCTCAGGGTCAATTCGAATTCCATCTTTAGATACAATATGTCCCAAGAGTTTACCTTCATCTATTCCAAAAGTGGACTTCTTTGGGTTCAAAGATATACCAAACTTCCTTCACCGCTCGAAAATTTTCCTCAAATGTTTTACATGATCATCTCGTTCTTTGGAAACCATTGTTAGATCATCTTGATATATAGCAATGATTTTTCCGATAAGTTCACCAAATGCTTGGTCCATAGCTCGTTGAAAAGTTGACCCAGCATTTAACAAACCAAAAGGCATCCTTATATACTCGTAAATTCCCCAGGGAGTTGTGAAAGTTGTTTTTTCTCTATCCTCTTGTCTAATGCGCACTAGATTGTATCTTGAAAAACCATCCAACATTGACAACATTCCAGCCTCCGTAACACTTTGCAACAAATTCTCTATATTGGGCAAAGGATAATTGTCTTTCAAAGAAGCTTGATTTAGATTTCTGAAATCTATGTGTTGCCCGCCGGATGTGCACACCAGCAGCAAAAGTCTTTTGAAAGCTGTTTCCCAAGTGGGGAAGGTGTGGCCTTGGGTGCAAGCAAAGAGTTAGGTGCTGTCACCTGATCCCAACTCCTCCGTTTAGGCAAAATCCTAATGAAGCCAAGGGGGGTAGACCCTACAAAGAGTTACTAAGGCTCTTGTGTTTTAAAGGTGTTTTAATGGTGTATGATGCGGATCGGTGTTTTTAGGAGTTTTTTAAAGATTTGCAATAACAAATTATAGATTCCAAAGATATATTTGCAAAATGGTAAGATACACAACCACTTGATAAATTAACAATTCAAATATGAAGCATCCACAACATAATATGATTTAACAAGTAAAGCAAATTGCTCCAGATAGATAATAAGCAAATAAATGATGTGTTTGAAGGACCAGTGCATTATGGAGTCAATGTCTTTGAGTGCTTGGGATGCTGAATATAAGTGTTCGTGTGTTTGAGATCGTTTTGCAAGTGCTCTTTGTAAATTTT